>CM042688.1:237556407-239956407 GCA_023614405.1 Avena insularis | reverse complement strand
GGGAAATGATGATCGGATGTTGCAAGAAACCAAGGAGTCATTGGAATGGAGTTTCTCAATGAAGGACTTGGGTGAGACAACTTATATACTAGGAATCAGGATCTATAGAGATAGATCCAGGCGGCTCATTGGATTGAGTCAGAGTACATATTTAGACAAAGTGTTGAAGAAGTTCAACATGGAATTGTCTAAGAAGGGGTTCTTACCGATGTCCCATGGCATAAAACTTAGCAAGACTCAGTGTCCTTCGTCAACTGATGAGCCAAGTAGGATGACTGCAATTCCGTATGCTTCGGCAGTCGGATCCATCATGTATGCCATGATTTGTACTAGGCTAGATGTTTCCTATGCTCTGAGTGTTGTGAGCAGATACCAGGCTGACCCTGGAGAAATCCATTGGGCAGCGGTTAAGAACATTCTTAAGTACTTGAGAAGGACTAAGGATGTGTTCCTAGTTTATGGTGCTAAGGTTGAACTCAGTGTAAGGGGTTACATGGATGCGAGTTACCTTACTGACTCAAATGATTCTCGTTCGCGATCTGGGTATGTGTTCCTTATGAACGGAGGGGCTATGATCTGGAAGAGTTCCAAGCAAGAGATTGTGTCTGCATCTACGACAGAGGCTGAGTATATTGCTGCCTCGGAGGCATCAAAGGAAGCTGTTTGGAACAGGAATTGCCTGATTGATCTTGGTGTGGTTCAGGCCTCGTCCAATCAATTAGACATGTATTGTGACAACAATGGTGCTATTGCACAAGCCAAGGAACCTAGAAAACACCAGAATAACAAACAAATACTTATGCGATACCACCTGATTTGTTAGTTCGTGGATCAAGGTGATATCAAGCTGTGCAAAGTACACATGGATGCAAACGTTGCAGGTCTGTTGACAAAGCCACTTCCAGAGCCTAAGCATGAGGTGCACGTAAGATACATGTGCATTAGATTCCTAGACATGTGATATCAGGATGATTGACTCTAGTGCAAGTGGGAGACTGTTGGGAATATGCCCTAGAGGCAATCATAGTTGATGATATTTCCCAAAGTATTCATAAAGTAAAGTTGTCCTTGTATGAACATCAGATATGTATCACTGAATACGTTATTCAGTTGTGCAACTATATATTCATGATTGTTCATAATAGATTGTCCTTGGTCATTGAGGCTATGCTGGACACACAACTTAGACCAATGTGCAAGTCGGTTGATGACACGGTTCCACTTGTCATGGGCATGGTGATGCTATTCCAACTTATGCTGATTCAGCTAAAGATTTTAGCGAGTCGAACTGACCTAGAGTTGAGATGCAACGAGCATGTTGTCATTTGCAGTCTCAAGCAATGGAATCCTTTGACCTGATGTCATTGCATGATCCGAGTTGTGGATCGGCAGCTTAGGTTCTATCAAATGTTGCTCCATAAATGGGCACTTATAAAGGCAGAGTTCGGGTTGGTTATGAAGCAAGCTACGTGACGTGGATTACCAAGATGGGATTTTCCCCTCCGTAATGGAGAGATATTCTCTGGGCCCTCTCGTGTGATATGATTCGGAAGCATGGCCATGCCCTACTCAGTTAAGTGTTAATTGAGGAGTCGGACTAAGAGTTAGTCCAGTGAATCACATATCATGGTATGAGAAGAGAGTTAAGTTATTAAAGGGATGGAAACTACTTTCCTATAGCTTAACATGTATATCGTGAGGCAAAGGGACTTGGACGAAAGTCACATTGAAGGTTCGTCTTCTGACTTTATGACACTTAGGACTTGGCGCGTCTTGCTAGAGGCCGCTACCATCTATCGACTTGAGACCAAGTGTTCATGGGAGTGAGTTGGACTCAAAGACATGACGGGATACTTGGAGGAGTAGCTCATGTCGTGTCCAGGTGTACGTGAACCTACAGGGTTGATACGTTGCAAACGTATCTATAATTTTTGATGTTCCATGCTTGGTTTATATCTACTTTCTTATGTTTTGTCCACACTTTGGAGTACTTTTTACACACTTTCTTGGACTAACCTATTAACAAGATGCCACAGTGCCAGCTGCCTATTTTCTGCTATTTTTGGTTCTAGGAAAGTTAGCAAATGAATATTCTCGGAATTGGACGGGACAAAAGCCATATTTCACCGAGGGGGACACGGAGCCAGAATACGAGACAGAGAGGCGCCATGGGCCGGCCACACCACCTGGCCGCGCGGCCAGGCCTAGCCCGCGCCAGGGGGTGGTGCGGCTGCCTAGGGCACCCCCTCGGCCTCCCCTTTCGCCTATAAGATGCCTCCGATACAGAAACCCTAAGGACCCGATCAAAAAATCCACGAAAGAATCTATAGCCACCGTCATCTCCATCCCTAGATCGGGAGGGATCTGAAGCTCTTCCCGGCACCCTGTCGGAGGGGAGAATTCACCCTGGAGGCCTTCTTCATCACCATGCAAGCCTCCGATGTGATGCATGAGTAGTTCATCCTTGGACTATGGGTCCATGTATTAGCTAGATGGTTGGTCCTTATCCTTTGTGCTATCATGTTTAGATCTTGTGAGCTCCGTTCTTGATCAAGATCATCTATTTGTAATCATCCATGTTGTGTTTGTGGGGATCCGATGGATATTGAGATGCTATTTCAGATTGATTATTGATTCTATCATGTCTTTGTTATTTGTGATCTTGCATGCTCTCCGTTGTTAGTAGATATCTTGGCCGAGTAGATGCTAGCAACTCCAAGAGGGAGTATTTATGCTCGATAGTGGGTTCATGCCTCTAGTAATCTGGGGAAGTGACAAAAATCTCTAAGGTACTAGATGTGTTGTTGCTACTAGGGAGAAAACAGCAATTCTTTGTTCATAGAACAATCGTATTGTTTACTTTACATGCAATGCTTAATGTATTTATCTGTTGCTTGCAACTTAATATTGGAGGGGGTTCGGATGATAACCTGGAGGTGGATTATTAGTCATAGATGAAGTTGGATTACGTTCTATGTATAATGTTGTAATGCCCAATCAAATCTCACAGGAGTCAAGATGATTAGTATATGCATGTATGCTTTCTCGATTTTTGTCAATTGCCCCGCTGTAATTTGTTCACCCAACATGTCATCTATCTTAAGGAGAACCACCACTAGTGAACTATGGACCCTGGTCCTTTCTTTCACCATCAATCTACAATTGTTTACTGTTTTCTGTTTACTTTCTTCAAGCTATTACTTTCTTCTACACAATACGTTTAATCCTTTGTTTTCAGCAAAACCGGTGAGATTGACAACCTCACTGTAAGTTGGGGGCAAAGTTCTGTGGCTGTGTTGTGCAGGATTCCAAGTTGGAAACAACACCTTGGAGGTGTTTCCTTTCTCCTACTGGTTCGATAACCTTGGTTTCATAACTGAGGGAAACTTACTACTGTGCTCATCATACCTTCCTATTGGGGTTCCCCAACGAGCTTGATATCAACCACGAGCTAGCAAGTATTTTTCTGGCGCTGTTGCCGGGGAGTCAAGGACATCTTCACAAGGGGAGTCCCTCATAACCAACCTCTTTACTTTGTTTCATTTCTTTTTCTTAGTTTATTTCCACTTTGTTTGCTTGTTTCTTTATCAAAAACACAAAACAAATAGTTGTACTAGTTTGCTTTCTTTATTAAAAACAAAAAAAAATTATTAGTTCTTATCTTAAGTTGCCATTATGTCTAGCATTGCTCCAATCACTATGTCACCTGAGGAAATGATTTTCACTTTTAAACAAGGAATTGAAGAGAGTTTCAAAGAAGCTTGGTCTAGAATCTCTGTTTTACATGAAAAAACTGAACCTAAAATGACTCAAAGCTTGTTTCTTAGCAGTTTTTACCTCGGAATTATTCTTTGCTATAGATATGCTTTGGATGCTGTAGTGGGAGGAGATCTCCTCCATTGCAATGAGGATGATGCTTTTAATGCCATAAAGAAGTTGGTCTTTACTTACAACTTGCCTAGCAAATCTCATTCTTCCTTTATAAACATATTTGCTAGATTGAACACTCTTGAGACCAACGCTGCTAGTTTAAAAGATTGCTACAATACGCTTAGAGAGCATCATGACTATGTTCCAATAAATTCTGAACCCTCAAAATGGCTTCCCACAATAAATATTGTTATAAATAATGAAACTTTTCATGCTCGTTGTGATATCATGTCTGAATTATGTCTTATGCCTAAAGATATCTATGAATCTTTCGGGACTTTCTAAAGGAGGACGAGAAATATTTCTTACTAATAATGCCACAATATTACCCGTTGGAATCGCTGAAGGAGTGTTTACAAAGATCCTAAGGAAAATGGTTTCTACTGATTATCTTGTTATTGAATGTGTAGGAAAAGGTCAAATTACACTTGGAAGATCCCTATTAAAACTCCTTGGAGCAATAATAGATGTGGAAAAGGGCACCATGCATTTTGATTCTCCACCAAACAATCATATGTTCCCCAAGGTTAAGAATAAAAGTAAGAGAGGTAAGGGCAAGAAATTTGGTTTTAATGCTTCTTCATTTGAGAACACTTGATTCTTTTTCTTGCTTCTTATGCCTAACTTAAAGGCGCTAAAAAAGTACTTATTGGGAGATAACCCAAAAGTTTTAGATGAGTATTGAAATTTATTACCTCTGTAATAACCGCTCCTTATCCTTTTTATTTGCGTTTTGTGCCAGGAGTAACCTCTAATGAGAGAGAAGTAATGCTAGAGAAAGTTGCTGTCCTGAAACAGATTTTTGTGCTTCACTATAAAAATTCGTGTAAAATCTCTGTACGTCGTTTTGAGGCGTGCATTTTTGTGCTTCTGCCCCAGGTTGTTATCTAACTTTATCTTGTTCAACACTTTTCTATTTGAGCAATATAAGGTCTTCGAAAAAATTGTTTTTTACCTGCTGGTCTATTTTGACAGATTTCTGCCATTATTTGCATTTGCTTCTTGTTGATTCCTTTTTTAGTTCTCTTTGGGGAATTGATATTTTTAAGGGAATTGCTATAGTATCTTGTGTTTTACTAGAAGTTTTATTGGTGTTGAAACTGTACCCAAAGACTTATTATCTTGAGTGCACTAATGTTGCTAATAAAGATTGTGTGAAGTTTTGTATGAAGGAAGAATTTCAGGTGTATGGAGAGAATGATGTAATGAGATGAAGAATGGACTAAAGATCAAGCTTGGGGATGCCACGCGTGTTACCCCAAGAAATATCCAAGAAGTACAAGCGTCAAAGCTTGGGGATGCCCAAGGCATCCCCTTCTTCATCAATTAAAATCCCAGGTTTCTTCCAAACACTTCATTTTTATTGTCTCATGCACAGTTGTGTTGTTCTTGGAGCGTCTTTGTTTTTGTTTTTAGTTTGGTTGGTTTGCTTAATTTTCTTGAAGAAATTGGTTGGACCCCCTCTTTCATACATTAGTTTTCAAATAGTTTGGTTTGGAAAAGAGTAGGAAAAGTTCATTGTTAAGTGGTAAAAGAGCTTGTTTTTGACTGTGGCCTATGCTTTGTCATGTCATGCTTGATATTGTTTTGGCTTTATGCTTAGTGATATTTGTTGTAGCATGACATGTTATAAACAATTGAGATTGCTTAATGTACCTTGAAAGAATCATGCGTTGTTTTAGTATATGAAAGCATAGTATTGTGGTATTCTCCTTTGATGCTTTATTTGGGTTGACTTGGCGCATGCTCACACCATGTTATGACTATCCCAAGTCACCATAGCCTTTATGATCCTTTAGTTTTTGACTTGTAATATCACTTTATGCTTTAATTAATGATGTTTTGTCGCTTTGCATGATTATGGCCATTAGTGCTCTTTTAGTTGGTCGCTCCCAGTCTTTTGCTAGCCTCCATAACCAAATATGAGTTCCACTCATGCATCCAACTCCAAATAAAACCAAGTTATTCCAAAGAGTCCACCATACCTACCTATTAGCATTTGCTATTCCAAGTATATTCATGATTTTATCTACCTTCCGAATTAAACTTGTTATGAGAAAACTAGTGATTAAAGCTCTCACGAACTTGATGGCACACTTTACTTTTCTTGCCCCTAATAAACTTGAACCATTGTGTCGTCTATGTTGTATATGCTTGCACTTATATGTTGGGGATTAGCAGAACCATGCTGTCATGGGGAACGCTTTCAACATTGCACTTGTACGTTGTACCTAATTGATATCATGCTCTTTTGTCTATGGATGTCGTCGGTCAGAAATGAAAGGGGAGCTTGTAAGTCCATGGAGTTATGTATGTGTGTTAGAGAAACGCCTGGGCTGCCGGTCTAATCCATGCCTAATCATGGTGAAAACCTGCAGCGTAACCATAATGAGCAATCTATGAAGCATTCTTCTTATAAAAAAGATAGAGATTGAGAAAAAGAGAAAAAGAAAAAAAAAGAGACGAGAAAAGAGGAAAGAGAGAAAAGCACCATTTTCCCATGGTAAATAAGAAGATTGCTGAGATGCTTGTTGTCTGCTTGCCTTGTCATTTTGATATGGGGATTCTTCCGTATCATCGTGCAAGGGGTACCCCATTGACGGTTCTCTATGATACACATGTACTTACTATGACAAGAACTTACCGGTAACTAAACTTGAGTAGCATGAGGAGCGGCCCTCGTATTCAAGGGACATGAGATTTCCAACTTATACTTTGTCAAGCATATACTCCATAGTTTGTTCACTTTAACCTTAATCACTTCAAGATGCTTATGATAGGGGAAATGAGAGCTCAAAGCTAATAAGTACCATAATTTTTGGAAGCTCTTTATGAAACTTGAATCCCTGCTTCCTTCTATGAAGTCCTTTCTTTTACTTTTATGTTGAGTCTCCATCTTCTATCTTTATGAACCTATTGAGAGAGCTTAGTGGCCATTCTTAGTTTAATGTGCATTGTCCCAAGACTTGTTGATTGATGCATAACTTTGATATTGCTTGTTCTTAAACTATTTGTATCTAGTCACCCTTATGAACTTTGAAGGTGTCCTATGCATTTATGTTTGCTACTCTATGATGGACAAGCTGAATGCCACTATGATATGTTTTCTTTATGTGAAACAAACAAAAGTATCACAAAGCATTGTTATTCATGAATCTTTTGTTTGTGCCTTTTCATGTTACAACATAGTTGCTATGTCTTATTGTTAGAACTTTATCTTTCATGCTATGTTGAAGTACTATGATCCCAGCTATCAATGTCTTACAAATACTTGGATCTAGTTTATGATGGTGCATGTCACCTCAAAAATTATTCTTTCTTTTTATCACTTACCTAATCGAGGACGAGCAGGAGTTAAGCTTGGGGATGTTGATACGTTGCAAACGTATCTATAATTTTTGATGTTACATGCTTGGTTTATATCTACTTTCTTATGTTTTGTCCACACTTTGGAGTACCTTTTTATACACTTTCTTGGACTAACCTATTAACAAGATGCCATAGTGCCAGCTGCCTGTTTTCTGCTATTTTTGGTTCTAGGAAAGTCAGAAAATGAATATTCTCGGAATTGGACGAGACAAAAGCCAAAGTCAATATTTCACCGAGGGGGACATGGAGCCAGAATATGAGACGGAGAGGGGCCAGGGGCTGGCCACACCACCTGGCCCACCCTAGGGGGTGGTGCGGCCGCCTAGGGCACCCCCTCGGCCTCCCCTTTCGCCTATAAGATGCCTCCGATACAGAAACCCTAAGGACCCGATCAAAAATCCACGAAAGAGTCTGTAGCCGCCGTCATCTCCATCCCTAGACCGGGAGGGATCTGCAGCTCTTCCTAGCACCCTGACGGAGGGGAGAATTCACCCCGGAGGCCTTCTTCATCACCATGCAAGCCTCCGGTGTGATGCGTGAGTAGTTCATCCTTGGACTACGGGTCCACGTAGTAGCTAGATGGTTGGTTATTCTCCTTTGTGCTATCATGTTTAGATCTTGTGAGCTTCGTTCATGATCAAGATCATCTATTTTTAATCATAGATGTTGTGTTTGCAGGGATCCGATGGATATTGAGATGCTATTTCAGATTGATTATTGATTCTATCATGTCTTTGTTATTTGTGATCTTGCATGCTCGCCATTGTTAGTAGATATCTTGGCCGAGTAGATGCTAGCAACTCCAAGGGGGAGTATTTATGCTCGATAGTGGGTTCATGCCTCTAGTAATCCGGGGAAGTCACAAAAATCTCTAAGGTACTAGATGTGTTGTTGCTACTAGGGAGAAAACAACAATCCTTTGTTCATAGAACAATCATATTGTTTACTTTACACGCAATGCTTAATGCAATTATCTGTTGCTTGCAACTTAATACTGGAGGGGGGTCAGATGATAACCTGAAGGTGGATTATTAGTGATAGATGCAGTTGGATTATAGTCTATGTATAATGTTGTAATGCCCAATCAAATCTCATAGGAGTCAAGATGATTAGTATATGCATGTATGCTTTCTCGATGTTTGTCAATTGCACCGCTGTAATTTGTTCGCCCAACATGCCATCTATCTTAAGGAGAACCACCACTAGTGAACTATGGACCCCGGTCCTTTGTTTTACCATCAATCTACAACTGTTTACTGTTTTCTATTTACTTTCTACAAGCTATTACTTTCTTCCACACAATACATTTAATCCTTTGTTTTCAGCAAAACCGGTGAGGTTGACAACCTCACTGTAAGTTGGGGGCAGAAGTTCTGTGGTTGTTGAAAGAACATTTCATGTTTTCCTATGTTTTGCGTGTTAGATAACAATACTATGGAGACTTTTCATGTGTGCTAAGTGTGCAGGAATTTTGAGGGGGGCCGGATAATCCGCCTCCCCAGGCCGGATAATCCGGGTTTCGCAAGGGCCGGATAATCCGGCCCCTAGTTTTCGAGCAAAAGGAGCCAAGGCGCGTCGCTCGGTATCCGGTCGGATTTTCTACCGGAAAATCCGAACTAGGGCGGTTTTTCTTCCCCAGGCCAGATAATCTAGCCTTCGCATAGGGCCGGATAATCCGGCCCCCAGAAGTTGATCAAGGGCAAGCTCGGCGCGACGCTCAGAGAGGGGGCAGATTTTCTGCCGGATATTCCGAGTCTGGGGCGGAGTTTCCCCAGACCGGATAATCCGGCCCTCACTTGGGCCGGATAATCCGGCCCCCAAAGTGTGCAACGGCTGGTTTTTGGAAGGGGGTATAAGTACCCCTTCTTCCCCAACGTCCAGAACTCTTGATTCATTTGAATTCGACCAAACCCTGTGCAAGAGCTCTAAATCTCGATCTCCCACTTCAACCACCCTAAGGTCTTGATCTTTGGTGGAATTGAAGGAGGAGAAGTTCATCATCAACATCAAGAATCAAGCGCTTCAACTCCTCTCCATTCACTTGGAGAAATCCCTTATCTAGTATTCTCGTTAAAACCTAGATCGTGTTATTGTATTTGACAACTTTGTTCTTGTGGCAGCTTGTTGTCATTTCGGGAGCCTCCAAGTTGCTATGGAGTTGTTGCCCCACTAGTTGTGTAAAGGCGCCGGTGCCCGCCTCGAAGGGTACCTATAGTGGAAGGTGGATCAGGCCTGTTGTGGCGAGATCCATCGGAGAACAGGGTGAGGCCATTTGTGGCGTGGTGGTCTTAGTACCGCCCACCCCTCCAACACAGACGTACTTCCCTTAACAAGGAAGGAACTACGGTCAAACAAATCCTGTGTCTCCGCGTGCTTCATTTCGGTTCACTCGTTCCTCTTCCACTCGCTCCTTACTCGCTAGTAGATAGGTTTGCATATAGGGAATTTCCACACATTAGTTTATCTAGAGAATTTACCTTTGTGCTAAGCCTAAAATTGAAAAAGAATTAAAAATTGGTGTAACACCTATTCACCCCCCCTCTAGGTGCCCATACGATCCATTTCAATTGGTATCAGAGCCCCGGCTCTTAATTCGGGCTTAACCACCTAAGACTAGTATGGGTACCAGGGATGATCGAAATGAGGCTGTGGATAAGGTCACAATGGATGATCTCAAGTCGTTGGAAACAACCTTGTTGAAATCCTTTGAGGCCAAGATGGAGGAGATGAATCAAATGATTGCTCGCCTTACATCATCCATAGCCCCATCTCCATCCTCCTCTGAGGCTCCCTCACCATCATCTAAGGAAAAGGGTAACACCGGATCTAAGGATGATGATGTGGAAGGTGAAAAACTAAATGGTTCCACCTCCAAAAAGGGAAGTGGTAAGGAGGAATATAGTGAGGTTCGCCACGTATATTCCCCCGACCCACCTATCCCTCATCCTCATATAAACAATAGGGGTGATCCACCCAAGCTCACTGCATCTTCTTTTAACCAATGGCAATTTCTAATGAAATCTCATGTTTGCAGCTCCTCTATTGAATTGTGGAGGATCATTGAAGAAGGTCTTCATGTTGGAGATCAAACCAATCTAACAAGAAGGGAAGTTGTGGATAGCCAGTTGAATGCCACTGCTCTCCACATGCTACAGCTGGGTGTGGGTCCCAAGGACATGCCACACATTGAACATCTCAACACGGCTAAAGAGGCGTGGGATGCTCTTACAGACCTTTTTGTTGGAAATGAAAGCATGAGAAGAAACCGATATGATGCCCTTAGTAACGAAGCTGAGGGATTCTACATGTTGGATGGTGAAAACCATGAGGACATGTATAGAAGACTCAAGGCATCGCAACAACATTTTGGAAGCATGGGGCCACTCACATTTATGATGCATGGATAAAAAGAAAGTATGTGAGTGCCTTAATGCCTTTCGAACCGACGGATTTGAAGAGCTTGGAAGGTAGACACAACTATCATCAAATGACATCCAATGAAGTCATGCAAGAAATGGCGTCATTCAAAGTGGCGGCAAAGAACGCTGAAGATTCTTGTGCTCGGGCCATTGGAATGAAAAAGGGTGTCAATGTGGCTCTCAAAGCCAATGTTGTTGAGCAAGAGGATGATGAAGGAGCATTTGAGAGGGGATCCATGGACTGCCTCGATGAGGTCAAACGTGCTCATGGTGAGTACATGGCATTCTATGCAAGGAACTTTTGGAAGGACCCTGCCAAAGCCAAGTTTGAACTTGAGCGCAAGAACGGGTCAAATGGAAGAAGAGAAAGTGGCCCAAGATTGAGAACTTGCTTCAACTGTGGAGATAGACTACACTTTGTAGCCGAGTGTCCTTATGAAAATAGAGAAGAAAATGGTGGCAGGCTCATTCTCAAAGAGAAATCCAAAGTTCCTAAGAAGAAGCCATTTGCTAAGAAGAATGGCCCTTTCAAGAAGCAACCCAAGATGGTCCTTGTAGCTCAAGAGGAATACTACTCCGCAAGTGAAGATGAAGAGGATGAGGATAGTTCCCGCGAAGTGGCTGCTATAGCCACCACATCGACTCCCTCCTCTCTCTTCGACTCGCCGAACGAGAACGCCATCAACAACAACGCCACTTGCCTAATGGCAAGAGGATCCGAGGTATCGACTTCTAACTCCTCATTTTCTAAGACTAACATAATTTTGGATATGGATGATCATGAAAGTCTTGAAATGAAAGAAGAATTTATTGACTTGGATAATTTTTTCACTAACCTACAAGGTGAGCACAAACTCCATTTTGATACTCTTATGAGTCAACTTGCTCGAGCTGAACATCTCCTTGAAGAAAAGGGTAGAATTGAAAGAGAAGATGCCTTGGAGATAGCCTCTTTGAAGAATGCCTTGGAAGAGGAAGAGGAAACTCGAGTTTCTTTGGAAGAAAGACTCGAATCCCTAGAGGAGTCACAAGAAGAAGCTCTAGCTTAGCTCATTAAAGAACGTGACCATGCCCTTGCCAAGGTAAAGAAAAGAAAGAAAGAAAAGATTGATTTTGGGGCTGTTCATGCTAGACTTTTGGAGAAGTTTGATGATCTTGAAAGTGCTCAAAAGGCATTGAAGAGTGATCATTCTACTCTAAATGAGTCTCATGACCAGATCCAAACTCAATTGAAACGGTATAATGTACCAAGTACCTCATCTCCATCCTTTGGAAAAGAAGATCTTGCAAGGAGTTCTCAACACAAAGGTAAAGGGGTTATTGATGAGATCGAAAGGTGCAAAGGACAAACAACAGTAAAGAATGTCTTGGTTACATACCCAAGATAAAGAGCAAGAAAAACAACAACAAGAAGAAGAACAAGACTACTCAATCAAAGACTAGCAACATTACCAATGACAAGACTAATTATGATGGTTTTGCAGGGATCAACAATCCTAACTTCGAACTATATTGTGATGCTTATGGTGATGTTATGCTAGTTATGTAGGGCCTTATGATTGTTACATTCCTTGGTCTATTTGGGTTCCCAAGACCCTTGTTACTAACATGAGAGGACCCATTGAAAAATGGGTACCTAAAACCAAGAAGTAATTTTCTTGCAGGGCTATGCTTCCGGTGGTTCTAAATGGGTACTCGATAGCGGTAGTACGAGTCATATGACCGGAAGCAAGGAGATCATCACGGAAATGCGGCCAAACCTTGATCACATTATCGTCTCCTATGGTGACAAGTCAAAATCTGAGGTATTGGGTCTCGGCAAAGTTGTGGTGGCTCACGATATCTCCCCCGTGGACGTCATGCTTGTTGAGACCATCGGGTATAACTTACTTTCAGTTCGTGCCCTTGGTAAGATGGGCGTTGCAGTTTACATTGATGCTGATTTGGTGGTACTCTTGTGGAGCAAGTCTCTAAAAGTCGCTTTCGTGGGATATGTCGAAAACGACCTATACTTGGTAGACTTTTCGGGGAAAACCACTACAGGTCCGATGTGTCTTTTCGGAAAGGCTGACGCGGGTTGGCTATGGCATCGCCGACTAGCCCATGTCAATATGAGAACTTTGCAAAGTCTCCACAAGGGTGGCCACATTCTTGGACTAAAAGAAAATGTCTCTTTTGCCAAAGATCGTGTCTGCAGGGCGTGTGTTGAAGGGAAAATGGATGATTCTCCTCATCGAAGGAAACCTATTATCTCTTCAAAAAGGATCTTGGAGCTTCTTCATGTGGATATTTTCGGACCTCCATCTCATGCAAGCCTCGGTGGGAAGAAGTATTGTCTAGTGATTATTGATGATTACTCAAGATACACTTGGGTTTATTTCTTAAAGTTGAAGAGTGAAACTCAAAAACTGTCATCGACTTCGCCAACGAGGTTCAACGTCAACACAACGTCCCCATTCTGGATATAAGGAGTGATAACGGCTCAGAGTTCAAGAACTACACCTTAAATGAGTTCCTAAGTGAAGAGGGGATAAGACATCAATATTCCGCTGCGTACACCCCTCAACAAAATGGTGTAGCAGAGAGGAAGAATCGAACTCTAATGGACATGGCAAGACCAATGTTGGACGAATTCAAATCTCCATATAACTTCTGGGCTGAAGCAATCTCTACTGCTTGTCATTCATCCAATCGTTTATACCTCCGCAAGATTTTGGACAAGACTCCGTATGAAATACTTACCGGTAACAAGCCAAACATCTCATACTTTCGGGTATTCGGGTGTAAGTGTTTCTTTCTTATTAAAGGAGTTTGCTTATCTAAGTTTGAATCTAAGGCTCTAGAAGGTATTTTTGTTGGTTATGGTGCCGAATCCCACACTTATAGAGTCTACAATAAGCTCTCCGGAACTGTTGTAGAATCTTGTAGTGTGGTGTTCGAGGAAAATGACGGTTCCCGTGCAGAGCAAGTTGGTGTTTGTGATTCAGATGTTGAAATACCCCAAGATGCCATAAGAAGAATGGGCGTGGGATTCTTCCGCCACATTGAGGAACCCCTTGTGGTGGACCGGGAAGGACAATTCCCTACTCATATAGAGCCCTCATCTACACATACGCAACATGCTCCAACCACAGGGGCAACTTCTACACCATCTCCATCAACTGCTGAAGGTCAAGTTGCTCCAGAAAGCTCCAGGCCAGATTTTCCGGTGGATACCGGATTATCCGGCCACCCCGCTCTAGCTGTCCATGCAGCTCCTGTGGTGAAGATATCAACACAAGCTCCAGGCCGGATTTTCCGGCTGACCCCGGATTATCCGGCTCCTTGCCAGTTCAAGCAAGTCCCAGGCTTCCTGATGATGCTGCTGCAAGTCCTCCCAGGCCGGATTATCCGGCCTCTTCATCGGCCGGATTATCCGGCCCTGACTCTCCAGTTCTGCAGCCTCCTGTTATGGCTACGGACTCACCTCAAGGGCATGCATCTCCACCACCTGCTACTGATGTTCCAGCTACTGATCAAGGCGGAGAAAATGCCTCCAATGAAGACTCGAGTGATGAATCTCCTCCAGCAAGAGACAACAAACTTATTGAACTTCGTCGCAAGGCTCGGGCTGATCGTAACCTTGAGTTGAGGGGTCACACTCTCGACAAGGTTGTTGGTGATCTTCGACGAAGGGTGTCTACTAGAAGAGAATTGGCCAGTTTTGGTGAGCATCAAGCTCATATCTCCATGGTGGAACCTAAGAAGGTCTTTGAAGCTCTTGAAGACCCAGACTCGATTGTTGCTATGCATGAAGAATTGAACAATTTCGAGCGCAACAAAGTCTGGAAACTAGTGGAGAAACCCAAAGAGTGCCGCAATGTTATTGGCACCAAGTGGATTTTCAAGAACAAGCAGGATGAGAATGGCATTGTTGTGAGGAACAAGGCACGACTTGTGGCACAAGGTTACTCACAAGTTGAGGGCATCGACTTTGGCGAGACTTATGCTCCTATGGCTCGCCTTGAGTCCATTCGTATCCTACTTGCTTATGCTGCTCATAACAATTTTAAGTTGCAGCAAATGGACGTCAAGAGTGCCTTCTTTAACGGTCCTCTACATGAGTTGGTATACGTAAATCAACCCCCAGGGTTTGAGGATCCTAACTTCCCGAACCATGTCTACAAACTCGATAAGGCACTCTATGGCCTTAAACAAGCCCCACGTGCGTGGTATGAGCACCTTAAAGAGCTTTTGTTAGATCGTAAGCGAAGTTGGGCAAATCGACCCACTCTTTTTACTAATAAGGTTAAGGGGAGCTCTTCGTATGCCAACTATATGTAGCGATATCATTTTGGTTCTACTAACAAAGCTTTTAACGATGAATTTTCAAAGCTTATGGTAGCGGTATGAGATGTCTATGATGGGGGAATTACGGTTCTTTCTTGGATTCAAGATCAAGCAACTAAGAGAAGGAACCTTTATTAATCAAGCAAAGTACATCCAAGACATGCTCAAGAGATTCAAGATGACGGATCTAAATGGTGTCGCTACTTCGATGCAAACAAAGTGTCATCTCGAACTCAACCCTCATGGTAAAGATATGGACCAAAAGGTATACCGGTCCATGATCGGCTCTCTTCTTTACCTCTGCGTTTAGACCCGATATTCTGTTGAGTGTGGGAGTGTGTGCAAGGTATCAAGCAGCTCCTAAAGAAAGCCACTTAGTGGCGGTCAAGAGGATCTTTCGATATTTAGTTCATTCCCCCAACTTTGGTCTCTGGTATCCCAAGGGCTCCAATTTCTCTTTATGTGGTTATACTGACTCAGATTGGGCTGGTGATAAGGATGATCGGAAGTCAACTTCTGGAGCTTGTCAATTCTTGGGAAGATCTCTTGTACGTTGGTCCTCCAAAAAGCAGAATTGTATATCTCTCTCCACCGTTGAAGCTGAATATGTTGCTGCTGCCAGCGCTTGTACTCAATTATTGTGGATGAGGCAAACTTTAAAGGAATACGGTGTCAATTGTGACAAAGTGCCTCTTTTATGTGATAATGAAAGTGCTATCAAAATTGCGTACAATCTAGTTCAACACACAAGGACGAAGCATATTGAGATTCGGAATAATTTTATTCGTGACCATGTTGCTCGAGGTGATATTGATCTATCTTTTGTGAGCACGAAGAACCAACTGGCGGATATTTTTACAAAGCCACTTGATGAAGCAAGATTCTGCTATTTGAGGAATGAGCTAAATATCATTGATTCCGGGAGCTTGTCTTGATTACCCATGCACCCACTCGTACATCTCAATCCTTGTTTGGTCTAGGTGTGGGCATGGATATAGGGGGAGTGTGTTCCTAACTTATTGGGCTAACCCTCCCCCCATAATGCCAATAGCAAGTTATATCATTTCTCTTAATATCATGTTGTGATATGTGAGCTTATTGATGAGTATGGGTCATGAACCCAAGATATATCTTCGCGGTGTCACACCATACACTCCAACAAGGTGGCTTCGGCCACCGCCCTCTCCTTTGTGGAGAATTGGATCTTTTTGGATGTTATTTGCTCTCTCTTGTTCTTATGGGAATCACACTCAATCTTGGCTTTTATTTGATTTGTTTTTTTGCAATTTTGAGTGTCTAGTACCATCCCAGTTTGGCTCTCTTAATCCTAAGCATTCCCTACCTCTAAGCCATCTATTCTTGCACACAAGTCCCTTGTACACCTTGTGGGGGTGTTGTTTGGGGACGCGCGGGCCTGGTTCTATGTATAACAGAATCCTAGATTTTAGGCCGGATAATCCGGTCCAAGTATTGGCCGGATAATCCAGCCCTGGTGGATTCGATCTTAAAGGGCAGGGCTCGGGGAGAAGGGCTCATATCAAGCAGCACTTCTCCCCCAGCCCTCTCCTTCTCCCCAGCTGCCGCTTGCCACCCCTCACCCTCCCCGGAGCCTCTTCGGCCACCGGATTTTCCGGGCCTCCCCGGATCTTCTTCTCCACGCCTCCGGGTACCTTCTCCTCCCCGTTCTTCCTCCAATGAGTGAGGGTAACTCCCTCTCTCCCCATCTTTGGCTAGATGTGTATCTTGTTGGATGGAACATTGTCTAGAAGGATGTGTTTTCGCATAGAACTCGTAGTCTTACAGTTTCTAGGCCCGATCTACTTTTTTGCATGCATTCTTGGTGAAATCGAAAATTTCTGCCAGGGCCGGATTATCCGCCCCTGGCCAGGCCGGATAATCCGGCCTGATAGATTCAAGTCTGCTTCAGTTTCACTATGGTGTATGTATTGAGTAGTTTTGACCTATGAACTTTTTGCCTACTTGTTCCATGCTCTCTCCTGGACTTGTGTGTATGCTTATCCCCTTGCTATCGCCCTTATTCTCCTCACAGGTGGTTCCGGTGTTCCCAAGACCTACAAGCGTCGTCCTCGCGCCAAGTACTTTCGGGACGACGGTCAAGGTAACCTAGTGGACGAAGTTGAATTGCGGAGAAGGAAGAACGAAGAGAGGCGCATGGCTGAACAATCCAAGAGGACTAGGAAGGGTGTGTCCAAGAGGAAGGGCAAGGATCCCAAGATCAACTACAGGGCTCTAGATGCGGTCTCCTTCTCTGCCATTCGTCACCGTGACTTGTTTGCTGAGCTGCCTCGTGATGATGAGCTAGGGGATACCCGGTTTTGGTGTGCAGCACAGAAAGGGATTTATGAAGACATCTATGCCAGGCTGAACATTAGGCCTATGCACCCTCTGGTACTTGCTGATGCTTTGGAGAAGGTGCATCTTGTGGATGCGATGTATGTGGCTGAGAGGATGGGGCTGCACCATCTCATGTCCCTCCAGTGCTCCTTTGACTCTGAGGTGGTGAAGCAATTCTTCTCCACTCTGGTGATTTGTGGTGATGAGCGTCACACTATGAAGTGGATGACTCATGATAGGCCCATGACTGCTGATTTTCACGTGTTTGCTGAGGTTTTGGGGTACTCCTTCCGCAGCAGGGATAGAGCCGATGTACGCATCATCACTCAGTTGAAGCCCAACAAGGATGCTGCTCTCTCTCTGTGAACTGTGGACAATGGAATTGTCGGTACTATGGCTGGTCTTGCTCCCATCTATGCTGCATTGGTGGGTCTCTTCCGTGACTCTATTACACCGAGTGGGGCAACAATGACAGCATCCGTGGTCACCTTGTTCAGCTACTTCAATTTTCTCATGAGGTTGCCTCCTGCGAGGACGAGTTAGTGCAGTATTGGCTGGATGTCATGGACTTCATTTACCATGAGCTGTGTGATGCTATGTTCAACTGTCTGTCCATTCCCTATGCGCCCTACATTATGTTGCTCATCCGACACCTGCTTCCTGCCGAGGAGTTCCACATTGACTCAGTGCACAAGCCCAAGAAGATTTACAACAAGGTTCGGAAGACTGCTCACCCCTCCTCTGCTCCTAAGGGCCTCATGAGGGATGCTCGTCGGCCCCTAGTGCCTCCCGTGTCCCGTGAGATCAAGCAGCTGAACTGGTTCCAGCGTCACATCCTCTGCATGGGCGTGGACACACGCAAGGGTCAGTATGAGGCCTACAGGCAACGCCATGAGTTGGCTCACTCCCAGCAGCTCATTCTCCACCACGTGTCTGGCGCTTTGGGTGCTCCTCCGGCTCCTACACCTCCCACTCCATATGCTCGGTGGAACTCTTCCTCCGGGCTGAACTATGGTGAGCTGGAGCATCACTTGTTCCCCTCTGCGCCTGCTGCTGATGCTGATGATGAGGTAGGTGACACTTAGGAGATTGAAGATGAGGATGAGGAAGATCATGAGGACGAGGACTATGATGAGTGATCCCATGGGGCGCTAGCATTGCTCTTCTCCCTTTTTGGTGTCTCGATGCCAAAGGGGGAGAAGTAGTTCTATTAGGTTGTCCGTGGATTTGCATGGGTCGGGCATAAGCACTTGCACTTTTTATTCGTTATTTCTTGCTTATGCCCATTTAGCGTTGAACTTTTATATTCGTGGTTTGTGATTTGTGGTTGAGACCTTATGTGGTTGTCTGGATGATACCTATGGACTTCATATCATGGATTATGCTCATGGTTATATCTATTCATATCCTATTGCTGGAGGTTTATCACGGAAGGCGCGCGCTCATAATGGTTATCCAATAATAATTGTGATTTATGTCAAGGATGCCTATTCTCTACTTCGGTGGTATGTGTTTTTGCCATTTTGTCTATGGAATAGATTCACCTATTTGTGTGCATTTGTATTCCAATGCAAAACTCTATTATGCACACATTGAGGGGGAGTCCCTTCCATAGTTATCTCTGTTTGTCTTGTGTCTTTCTCCTGCAAATCCTGGTATTGTCATCTAACACCAAAAAGGGGGAGATTGAAAGAATATTTCATATTTTCCTATGTTTTGCGTGTTAGATAACAATACTATGGAGACTTTTCATGTGTGCTAAGTGTGCATGAAGTTTTGAGGGGGGGCGGATAATCCGCCTCCCTAGGCCGGATAATCCGGGTTTCGCAAGGGCCGGATAATCCAGCCCCTAGTTTTCGAGCAAAAGGAGCCAAGGCGCGTCGCTCGGTATCCGGTCGGATTTTCTACCGGAAAATCCGAACTGGGGAGGTTTTTCTTCCCCAGGCCGGATAATCTGGCCTTCGCATAGGGCCGGATAATCTGGCCCCAGGAAGTTGATCAAGGGAAAGCTCGTGGCGGCCTCGGAGAGGCGGATTTTCGCCGGATATTCAGTGCAGGCGGAGTTTCCCCAGACCAGATAATCCGGCCCTCACTTGGGCCGGATAATCCGGCCCCCAAAGTGTGCAACGGCTGGTTTTTGGAAGGGGGTATAAGTACCCCTTCTTCCCCAACGTACAGAACTCTTGATTCATTTGAATTCGACCAGACCCTGTGCAAGAGCTCTAAATCTCGATCTCCCACTTCAACCACCCTAAGGTCTTGATCTTTGGTGGAATTGAAGGAGGAGAAGTTCATCATCAACATCAAGAATCAAGCGCTTCAACTTCTCTCCATTCACTTGGAGAAATCCCTGATCTAGTATTCTCGTTAATACCTAGATCGTGTTATTGTATTTGACAACTTTGTTCTTGTGGCAGCTTGTTGTCATTTTGGAGCCTCCAAGTTGCTGTGGAGTTGTTGCCCCGCTAGTTTTGTAAAGGCGCCGGTGCCCGCCTCGAAGGGTACCTATAGTGTAAGGTGGATCAGGCCTGTTGTGGCGAGATCCATCGGAGAACAGGGTGAGGCCTTTTGTGGCGTGGTGGTCTTAGTACCGCCCATCCCTCCAATGCAGACATACTTCCCTTAACAAGGAAGGAACTACGGTCAAACAAATCCTGTGTCTCCGTGTGCTTCACTTCGGTTCACTCGTTCCTCTTCCACTCGCTCCTTACTCGCTAGTAGATAGGTTTGCATATAGGGAAATTCCACACATTAGTTTATCTAGAGAATTTACCTTTGTGCTCAGCCTAAAATTGAAAAAGAATTAAAAATTGGTGTAGCACCTATTCACCCTCCCTCTAGGTGCCCATACGATCCATTTTAGTTGTGTTGTGCAGGATTCCAAGTTGGAAACAACACCTTGGAGGTGTTTCCTTGCTCCTACTGGTTCGATAACCTTGGTTTTATAACTGAGGTAAACTTACTACTGTGCTCATCATACCTTCCTCTTAGGGTTCCCCAACAAGCTCGATATCAACCACGAGCCAGCAAGGGTCACACACTTAAGGGTAAGGAGCCCATGTGGATTAGATCCATGTGGAGATTGGTGTATGGCCTATATGGGCCTCAAGCGTTGAGCCTAGTTAGGAGTGTATATAAGGGGAGTGACAAGGGATAGTCCCTGACCTAGCCGTCACTTTCTCCACTTCAATTTCGGGTTAGACAGTATCTAGCAATCCTCTGTCCGAAGCTCCTTCCTGTACGTGTGGATACCGGTAGAGGCGTTGAACATGCGGCGCTGGAGACAGGGAAGCTCATGGGGATCTGGCGGAGGAGCTGTCCACGGGATCTAGATGCTGTCCGTGGGATCGTTCGGCACTGCTTCGACGCGCTAAATCAACTTCCACATCTACGCGTCTAGTGGTAATCTCGTGGTCTATTACATGAGCGGGAAAAGTTTTGTTTATCTCTGCGTGGCCCAACAATATGCACCGTACATGCATCACCGATTGTGTAATAAGGCTAAAGACATTTGTGGGTGAAGTAGTGCACCTATCGACAGTGTATAAACGTGCCATGTTACTCCTTGTTCTGGGAAAGAACTGCGAATACAACATGAAAAGGGACTGCATGAAGTCCTGTACAACCCGTGAAGGCTGATAGACGAAGAATTTTATAAGACTAAAACTTACCTTTTCTAAAAAAACTCTTTTCGAGAATTGCAAAATCCTAGGATGTCTGATCCACAACTATTCAACAAATACCTACATATTTAGAACTTGGTGAGTATGCTTGACATAAGTATGCCCTATGGGCACCTACTCTTGGCCTATCTGGTCTAGCCCAACGGAAGGCCCACTCGACGACCTGCCAAGGTCCATGATGCCTATGAAGGTTCGGCTGATATGAAGCTCATATGGACATGGATTCCAAGCGTGCAAGACAAGGAAAGCTCAAAACTAGAGTTCGACTCCAACTTGTAACCTACTCGTATTGGTACGTGAGACCTAACCTCCCCATATATAAAGGCTAGGAGGGTCCAACAAGAATGGCAGCCCACATTAGACAGTAGATCTAGACATCACAAACCCTAGCACGCATACACCTGCCAGATCCAATCTGTGCACCATCGCCATCAAGGCACCATTGTAACCTTTAGTTCCTCAATCAATCAAGAATAGACAAGCAGGCGTAGGGTTTTCCCTCGGGGGGCCTGAACCTGGCTAAACCTCATGTCCCTGTGTTGTTTATCTGTTAGCTGATGAAGCCTCTAGCGCGCCGCTCTTCCTCTAAACCCAAGTCCATAAACTATGGGCATTGACATGTTAACCCCACATCAATTAGCGTCGTCTATGGGAATTCTGCACGCTGAAGTTGCGACTTCGGCGGCCTCATCACCGGTGATCTATGATTCGTTGGCCTAGGAAGGACGGATCTAGGTCAGTTCTTTCGAATTCACCGTCCACTCGCCGGCTACACACCCATCTCTCGACTCCATCATCAAAGGAGCCAGCCTAACGATCGTTGATTTACACTTCCAAGTGGCAAGACCGACACTCTTTGCCTCTCGGACCGGATCCGTTCGGTTTTGGCACGGTCGACATCACCATCGAGTGTACCATCGATGAAACAAAATATTTTGGGTTTTATGATTCCTACATAGTACTAGAGCGAATTCTCTAGTGAAAATCAGTTCAAACGGTAGCGCACGACACAAACCAGATTAAATATCAGACTGAAGTTGGAGTCATCACCACGCGCATAGGGGTATGGATGATCTGATCCGCAGCGCTACATCGATGACAATACGGGCACAAGCAACAATGCTTTTTGGGCGACCGGGCTCCTGAGAATCTACTCAATTACTCTTTCACGTCCAGGACAACACAGAACCATCTAGTGACGCGCTCAAGGACGACACCCGCATGCGGTGACCCAGCATACCACTTCATGATATAGTACACTATAGTCATTGACATAACACCAATGAAACACCGTTCCACTAGTATTACATCCCTTAGAGTGGTACAACATAAACATACCAGGTCCAAGACATGACTACAAATTACAACTCAACTCTTTACAAAAGATCTAGAGAACACTCTAGGTTATAGAGAGAGAAAGAAACTTTTTACAAAGAAAAACCAGAATTAACAACTCATAAATATCATACTAATAGACTAACATATAAACTTTCTGGCTTGCAAATGCTGCTATTGCATTGCTCTAGAGAAGTAGGTTTTATGGCTAGATATTATACTCCTAACTAATCAACAACTTCGTCTTCACTTCAGTTGATGTATATGCTGACTCCATGGACTTTATTGAAGAACTTGAGCTTTGAGTGGCGATTTCTAGAGCATAGATTGGTGGCTGACGTCTTCATTAGCTTTATAACCTAGCAAAGGTTAAGAAGGTAAGTTTGAGTACGAGTGTACTCAGAAAGTTCACTAAAAATGAGTGTTTGATGCACTAACTACAACCATAGACCATAGGTCATAGGTTATGTAGGTTTTCATAAACATTTCTTCAAAGGTTGCTTTTATTCTGAAAAGCTATGTCCATCATTATTCACATGTTGATTAGAACTTTGTGGAGTTCCTTTCCTGCAGCATTTGCAACTCCTTCCCAAATAGGGAGTAACATGTCACATGTTTTACACTCTGCGGAAGTGCCTTACTTTACCCATGAGAGATCTGTATCCATGTTGCACATCCAAGTCATGAGCTTGTCCATACTTACTTGGTATGGGGCCTGGTATAAGGACCCAACACTAGTGGAGAAGGGGCTGTAGTCCCGGTCCGTAAGGGGCTTTTGTCCTGGTTTTGAAACCGGGACTGGAAAAGCGGGACTAAAGCTCCACACATTAGTCCCGACATGGTTACCAGCCGGGACAAATGGTCCTCCACGTGGCTGCCACAACGCATGCGGGGTGTCCCCCGCCCATTAGTCCCAGTTCCTCTTACAGACCGGGACAAATGGTACTCTGCCGCGGCAGCATTTTGGGCACTTTCTCTGCCGCAGCAGAGAATTCATTTTGTATTCTTTTATTTATTTCTTTTTTCATTTCAAACTAGTTTTTGAATATTTCTACGCTACCACATACCGTACACATTCATGCATATATAAGATAACTTGTCTTACGATCAAGCATACAAATGTAAAAAAATTGATAGTTACATGGAGATCACAATTACCGGGACTAGAGCCCGTCTATTTGATTACACGGTCAGGGATCATCGGCAGCGCCTATGATCACTAAATTCTCTGGTGTCATCTACCATCTCTTTCAACAAAAATCCCGCTAGTTCTTCTAGAATTCCTAGTACGCGTTGCTCTGGTAGGAGCTGATCCCGCATGTTCTCGAACTATATTAGAAAAGGAGATCAATATGAATATCAATCATGATAACAAAAAGTGACGGTAATAAAATAATGTTGTGAATGTATTGCTTACATCGACTCTATAATCTTTGTGCTCAGTGGTAAACATGCGAATGAACTCGCAAACATAGAATCCACATATATTCGTCCTCGGTGGCTGCCTCGCGCACTTTACGAGAATAGAATTCAATCAAAATAATAATATAGCATCATAATTGTATTGAAACTAGAAGTAAAGAGATGCGCGGACATATCATGTACTACTTACCGAGACCGTCTTAAACGCCAGCTTCTCACTAAAGGAACCTATAAACACACTCTTGAACAGGTTACAAACCCTGTCCGGTAAAGAAAATGAATGAATGAGTTATTTATTACCTAATATCTTAGGAAATCAATGAAAGAGACCGGTATAGTGGGAAAATTACCTCTGGAGCATGTCATGCATGTCCCTAAACTCTTCCAGGTGTCTCTTTAATGGGTCCATGACTTCAACTATTTCCTTATCAAGTTGAATGTTTAGCAGAATCCAATGGAACCTGCACACGTTTATATATACATCAGTAACTCATCAATTACACTTAACATCGAGTAAGCAATAGTGAATGTGTACAACAGAGTAAGACCCTCACTTGAAATTGTAAGGAAACAATATGTGGTCACCAGTTTTTTTCTCTATTAGAAACCTTAGAAGGTTTTCATACGTCTCCTCGGGTTTATCCATTAGCGTCTTTATATGTACTTGATTTGGGTCAATGAACCCAACACTATAGAGTGACCTTCTTTTACATTCCTAAATCTTCATTCTACATAATAATAGAGTACAAAAGGATATAATGAGGATAATTACATGCAATGAACTGAACAACTAAAAAACTGAACAACTTGTATGTAGACAATGAATTCAACAACTTATAGACAATAGAAACTCATGAGAGATTCATCGACGGTGTCGTAATTGTACAACTAGAAGAGTTCTGAAAAGTCAACATGGACCTCGTTGGCTCAGAAGTAGCACTCTTGTGGGACTTTCGCCACGATCATTATTCTGTCGTCCTTTATGGCTCCCAAGTACCATTTATGTAAACTCTGCATTTGTGTTAGCAGTTGTTGCAAATTATCTTCGCTGACCAAAGGCATCCCTGGGACATATCTAGGGACTACATCAGCCTTGGGTAACTTGTCGTCTTGGGAACCTAGCAATTCAGCAACACTCACACCCATAGAGGCCACCAATTTTGTAGCTTCTTCCATATCCTGTTGGGGAACATCTTTGGATAACACCCTGAGGGGTGGGATCGATTGTTTGGCCTGTTTCCCGAGTTGGGGAACGTCCCTTCTTTTCCTGCTTGCTTTGCTCCCGCTTGGATGGTTTGCACTTGGTTTTTTGCACTTTTACTTGATTTGCTCCTGCTTGCACTTCTACTTGATTTGCTCTTCTTCACTTCCTTCTAAAGTGTGCGTAGATAGTCATCTGGCTTATGGTGCAACTCATATTGCGATTTTGTGTTCAGAAAATCAAGTGCATATGCTTTTTGCTTCTTGCTGTATACTGGGGCGGGCTCGGGTTTCTTCTTTTGAAAATGCGCATCACATTGGGCCTTTGTGATCGCTGTGTTTTCCTCGTCAGTACGATCATAAGGTCTGATGGGAAGCTTATTATGAGGTACTCTTGGGAGGGGCGACATTTGTCATTTTAGACTGTTGTGTCGGTTAGTACTCATCGATGGGGCACGCTTCCGCTTATTGTCCTTAGCGGGCGGCAAAGATGGCTGACCCTATGGCAGAGATCAAGATGGACTCGCGCTATGGTGGTCGTAGTCATAGGGTGGACTTCATGGAGTTGATGGAGGTGAAGTTGACATGCGATGACTCAGAGGCGGTGTTGGCCTTGGCGCCGAGCCTGGAAGCTTGATGTTGTTCTTGTCCCATAGAATGATACCACCTAGTACTTCTCCGAGTGTCCTCTCACCTTCAGGTCTAGGGATGTCAAGCTCCATTGAGTGAAACCCCGTTGCAATTTCATCCACCCCGACTTTAGTATAGCCAGCTGGAATCTCACGGCCATGCCAGCGTGCGTCAGGTGGACAAGGTAAAGCACATCCGACCGCCACCTTCGGGGATATGTTCTTCACCTTATGTTGGAGCTCACAAGATATTTGTTCCTTGATTCCATCCAACGTGTAGCCGGGACCTCCATCTATCATCCGTGCATCATTAGACGGGACCGCCAATTCAGCCACGCTGCTTCTCCGTTGAGATGGGCTGGCGGTAATATCGAGTGCAGGATCTTGCAGGCGTGCTACTCCTCTAAGTTCATCAATCTGCTACTGCTGGTTTTCAATTCTTCCTAGCAACTTGTTGAACCTATCTCCCTCCTCCTCCTAATGTTGCCTCTTTGCTGTATCTCGGCTTCTATTAGTATCTTTGTATTTGGGAAACACAATCTCCCATGTATAACTAGGGCCAAGGCCTCATACTCGTCCTCCATGTTTGTCATTCCTGAGGACCTTTGTCAACAAGTTTTTCTCTCTATCAGGACATAACTTTGTTTTCCCCTCTTTAATTTCTTTCACCACTCTCTGCCATGTCTCCCTAGGTATCCTAATCCCGTCACTTCAAATAAGGTCCATTGTATTATCGTCATACTCATTCCCATGCCCAAGGAACAAATTTCTTGCCCTCAAATCCCACTCTTAGCGTATTGGTTCTGGAGTGATCCCTTTAGTAAGCAGCTCATTCTCTTTTTATCCCACTTTGGCATGGCAGACGCGTAACCCCTGGCCCCAGGTGATGGTGATATTTCTTTTTCGCGGCATTTTTCTTTTTTTTTGACTTTTTCTCAGGGTGAAATGTGTCATGAGGTCATTCCAAAGACCCTATTTGTACCTTTCGGCGACATACTCATTCTCTTCCACCCCTTTGGGCTTATGCCACTCTCGAACGGTGATCGGGATGCGATCCCTAACCATAACTCTGTATTGTTGTACAAATACACTTTTAGCCTTTTCGGGTTCCAACGGTTCACCCAGTGCTGATACCGCCATAATTGTATAACGCGTAGATGTAGCCATATTTTTGGTCGGGCCTCGTTTGAAATATTTTTTGCTCGATGCGGAGGACTAAGAGAAGAAACATTTGTTAATTTATATATATACAACTCAATTAATGCATCTACTGATCACCGGACTTCATATATATATGTCGCCGGACTTTGTTAAGGGTCCACAAGAGCCATTGGCTTCTCCATCATCAGAGTTGTCGGTTTCTCCATCATTGGAGCCGTCGGCTTCTTCCTCACTTCGGTCAACCTCCTCACCCTCATCAGAGGGGTTCAAATACATCGACGAAGATTCGGGTGGATCAACATGGGGGGCGTTGTGCATCATATCCTCGAGAATTTATTACTATGCTAGGTCTCTCTGGATTGGTTCCATAGTTTTCTAGAAAATGCACACAATATCATTTTTGCATACAATAGTGCTACATAAAATAATACTAAACAATAATATGTACACCTGATTTTCTACAATAATACTAAACAATAGCATATTCTAGTGATACCTCGCGTGGGCCCGGTGTGACAACTGACCGACGAGGTCTCTGGCCGGCCGGCCATCCCTCTAAACCCTTGACCTGCACCCACCACCCTATGTCTGGTCGCCGGTGAGAACCACCACCATAACCCTAACTCTGGTCGCCCGCGAGCACCACCCCACCCCTCCCCTAAGTTTTCTTCCTCACCTTCGCCGGCCCATGAGCAGACGTGGCCCCGACGTCCCCGATGTCGGCGAGGACTGTCGCCGTGCTTCTTCTTCCTCCTCCCCTTGCTGGTGGGACGACCCACGAGCAGACGCAGCAGTCATAGGGGTGCGCGGCGCAAGAGATGGGCGCCGCGAATGGGGCCCTCTCTACTCGCGGTGGCCTCTATATATATTATACACTATATATTTTTATATAGTGCATAAAAATATATAAACTATATATTATATGAGAAAATCTATTACACTATAAAAATATACACTATATATTACACTATACACTACATATTATATTTTTATACACTATATAGTAATAATAGTGCCCTAGAAAAAAATACGAGAAAAAAATGATATTGTGGCCGGTGCCGCCACCGTCGTGACCCCGCAGTGGCCCGCGCCATCCCCGCAATGGCCAGCGCCTCCCTTGCTAGCTCGCCCCCATAGTGGCCGGCGCCACCCTTGCTAGCTCGCCCCCGTAGTGGCCGGCACCGCCGCCGTCGTGGCTGCCACCGCTGATGCCGGACGGGGGATAGGGGCGTACCTGGCTGAGGACGACGCGCGGCGTCGGTGGTTGGAGGTGATGGCGGCTAGAGAATCGGGCAGCATGCAGATGTCCTTCGCGTCGTTGTCGAGGCCTCCCTACAAAAACATAGTGAATAGGGATTTGGGGGGAGAAGGTTACGCATATATAAGGGGAAGGGCCTTTAGTCCCAGGTCGTGGCATAATCCGGGACTAAAGGGTTTTCGGCAGCAGCCCAGAGGGCGCGCGCCAACCGCACCACTTTAGTCCCGGGTCGTGCCACGACACGGGACTAAAGGGCCCTTTTTAAAAAAAAATGCCTACAAACTGTGTTTCCTGCCTTATTGCATACAATGCTATTAAATAAACTAGTAACAATCTATCTAATAAATATATATATATATATATATATGAATATTATTAAATCTGATAAAACTTACAGTATTAGTGGGTTTAGGGTTTAGGGTTTGAATTTGATTGAATAATCCAAAACCATTTTATGTTTTCTAAAAAATTTAGTCTAACTATTAAAACTAGTAACAAGGACTAAATATATTTCGGGGGCCTTTAGTCCCAGTTGGAGCCAATAACCAGCACTTAAGATATTTTCGCCCTTCTGATAGGCGTCAAGCCACGGGTCATGCTTTCCTGCCATTTTCCTCCGATTCCCGCCATATTTTCCCGCATGTTCCCTCTATATCTAGGCCGACCGCCATAGACATCCACACATCCATAACTTCCCCTCTCACAATAATAGACACCGCATACTGGGCCATTGTAGCACCCCGGTAAAACCAGTACTAGAAAATTGCATGTTTTTTTTGTGCATCATCAGGACTTCATGCTCATGTCATCATGCCACATTGCATTTGAGCATCATCATCGTCATACATATTTTACCTAAAACTATTTTCCTAAAACCTATTTTTGTTTTCTAGATATTCTCTCTCTATTTCAAATCAAACCCCGGTCTTTCTCGGATCTTTTATTTGTCTAAAAACTATTTCCAAAATTCTAATTAAAGTAAAATAAATAAATAATAAAATAATTTTATAACACCTGGGGAGGCCGCCTGCCTGCCAGGCCAAAAGCCCGGCAAGCCAGCAGCCTACTACCCGGCCCAAGCAAAACCCTGGCTCTAAACTAGCCCCACGGCTACACCCTACACCTACCCAACCCACATCGAACCACCCTGGCAACCACACACACACGCAGTGCCCACGCCATGTCGCACCTACACGCCCCACCCGCGCGGTTCACGCAAACTTGCGTGTGACCGAAACCGCCCACCACCACGTACAACATCCCCACCTACCGCTAGCCCTAGGCCCCACTACTCGACCCCTCATGTACACAGCGACCGAACCACCCGACGCTCCTCTCCCTCGTCTTCGACCCCATCCCCAACCTTGACCATGATCCTAGCGCGCGTCACTGCTGCTAGCCACAGGCGCGACCCCATCGAAGCCCCGACCCTGCCGCAACCTTCGGTTCTCCTGCGCCACCAAGCCTGCCACCAGGAGCTCGCCGCCTCCTTCAGTGTCGCCCCGCGCCCCCTGCCATGGCCCTCTAGTATCGCCGCCTTCCCGCCTCTGTTTGCGAACAAGGGCGCCGCCGCTGCTAAGCCCCGCATCGCTACGACCCAGGAAGCCCCACGCTGCAGCGTCCCCCGTTCCGCCGTGAAGCTGGCAGCCTCCTTGACTACCCTGTTGCGCGGCCTCTTCGGTGCCCACCGACGTGCGTGCTCCTTCAAGCCCCGCCCCCTCTACAGTTCTCCGTCCCTCGCTGGCACTCTCCTCCACCCGAGGTCGCCACCGTCGCCCTCCTCGACCATCCCCTGGCGTCGCCCTCCCAGAGCCCTAACTATGCTCCGACCTTGGCCTTCCCAAGCTCTACCTCGACCCCGCAGCCTCATGTACATCTCGGACGACCCCCTGTCGCTCTGCCGTTCTGGTGCATGTCCTATTGGTAAGAGGTGGTGAAGTTTGGAGGATGCTATGTTGAAGTGTCAGTGGTGACACAGTGATGTGGACAAAGAATTGTTGTTTATGTGGACGGGGTACTGCTACAGATATGGAGACCGTGTGGTGTTGCATGGATGTCCACTGCGCGAAGTTGAGGTGATGCCACCCAAAGAATACCGAAGCCCCGAGAAGATCTCTAAAGATCTCCATTCTAGGGTGGGTTCTGATAAGATCTTCCAAACACAGATCCACGACCCGATGTTCTCCGTCCCAGAGTCGATGACTGGAAGATCGTCTACATGGAATCCGAAGACCGAACCCGAACCCCTTTGAATCCAAGATCTTTGACTCCTGATGTGTGATCCCCTTTTCTGAGACCCCTATTTTATAATATATGACATGCACCTGTTGCACATTAAATCATTCATGTCGCATACATTCTTTGGGGGTTGTGGGGTACTTTGTCGATTCACCTCATAATTAAATATGGAGACCATATGCAGGCAAATCTAGTCTTATATTGCCTCCATATAAATTTGTGTAGCAAACCGATGCCATGTTTTGCCCTATTAAGTCAATATTTAAATTGCAGGGTACCTAAACAACCTATACCATCTAATTAATTGGCGGGACCCTGGTTCCGCTTAATATTGTCTAGTCGCATCGCATCTTTGCCATGTCATGCATCATACATGCATCATGCCCGATCTTCCGTCGTAGTATTAAATAGTGCATTTGGTGCTTCTTTTAGTGCTTTGCTTCTACACGGATATGATGGTTGAGTTGATGCGAGTATCGACAAGTTCTTCAGATAATGTATCTCTGACATTATTACCTAGGAGAGCAATCTTTTCATTTCTACCTATTTTGCATTTATAGTCTTTACTTCATCCTATTGATCTATTGCTATCCGTGTTGCGATGCTTTAGTTTCCGTGCACCAATTATATTCCTTGCAGACTCAATATTGCCTTGGACACATCCTATTGCCTGTTGTTTGATAGATTGTCAGCCTTGCGAGTCGTAGTTGCTTGCTCAGGTGCTGCTTCGCGTCATTATCGTTCCAACGTTGTTGGAAGGTTGGCACATATTTAATTGTGGAGATGATCATGGCTTTAATTACAACTTGATATTGAAATGATGGGAATATATATAACTAATGCAGAGGCATCTGTGGGTAATAGATGTTATTTGGTTCTTCCACACTCACTTGTGTCCCGTAGGCCCCGAGTACTTGATACTTGTTCCTTGACTATCCACATACGGGAGACCCTATGGATACCTCTTTGCCTGAGCTTGATTCACACTTTATTTTTTGGGGCCACAAAGTAGTTCAGGGCTTTATTCCTATCATGTACTTATGACATGCTTTAATGCTTTATTACTATTGTGCGTGGAGCACTTGTACAGTTTTGGAATGCAGAGTGTTTTTGCGGTATTGACAAGCCCAGTCACACTTTCGGGTTCCCAGTCCTTTACATCTACTGACGCAAACCTAGGGTCCGTCTCGGAACCGGCCAACTTCGTTGCGGGTAGCTTAGTGGGGTGGCCCCCTGGAATAATTTATGAATCTTGTGAATGCATTGTTGTGAGGCCTCGTTGCATTTTATTTGGTTCTTCCCGAGGTGATCGTGTGTGTGTTGCTATTTGTGCACCCCTGCAGTGTAAAACTTTATGAAAGTCGTGTCCGCAGTTATGGATGACTTGGATCACAGTATCTTGATCATAGACAACCATAACTAAAGTAGTGCTATAAATTTGACTTTAACAAGTCTAGTAATCAGTTTCACTACAACGGAATGAGTAAATAAAGGTGCCAACAACTGCTGGATTTGGGATATCTCTGGCTAATTGTATCTGACTAGTAAGTATTGCATAAATAAAGGTGCCAACAACTGCTGGATTTGGGATATCTCTGGCTAATTGTATCTGACTAGTAAGTATTGCAACTACAACGGAATGGTTAACTAAAACTGCCCACTGCTTATGATATCAGGATGACTCATGCTATCTATATCTGACTAGTAAGTGCTACAACTATAATGGAATGAATAAAACTGCCAACTGTGTTAGTTTCCTTGGCATGACTTCCTCGTTTGGTCTCGAGGGGGAATGCCAGGATGGGTATGATTGATGTTAGTATCAGGTTGGTCCCGCATAGGTCCTTCTTACCTCTCTCTAATAGCCGACAGTTGTATCGAGTCTCTACAGGTTGTTTAGTGCCAGCTTCGCTGCCGCTTTAGTCCACCATACCTACGTAGGCGAGAGCCGCCGAATTCTAGACTCGTCATGTACTGGCCTTAGTATTAACCGCTCTCTTTTTCGTTTGCCCTTTGTCGTCACCCCTTTTGTTTTAGCTGGTTTGAGTTCGACGTCGTTAGCAGGGTTACCCTTCCGGCTTGGCCTAGGCAGGGTTATGGATGCCTTTGGTTATTCTTCAGGGATCTTAGCCCCATTTGCATTTTATCCGTACTCGGATGTTGTACAGTTTTCAAGGTGTTTTGGATCTTTGTACTGTATATCGGTATTCTTGACTCGATGAGTCGTTGTTGTATATGTATGTTCTATGAGTTCCATCGTGGACTATTGTGTAATGATATTACTTTGTTTCCACCCGCAGGCAAGTGCCTGGTGGGCATCTTTGAATCATTTCTATGCGGGTTTGGCAGGAAACGCTAAAGCTTGCATAGGGACGATTCGAGGATGTTACAAAGTGGTATCAGAGCCCAGCAGTTGCGATACCCCACTAGTCTAGCCTGTAGGATAACCTAGCTCACGGACGATTTAGAGTGTCAAAAACTATTTTCCAAACTAGGTTGGATAGATCTGATTAGATATGCTTTTATTCCTTACCCCTATGCTATTCTCCTCTTACCTCTGCGTGTTTTGAATCTACTCTCTTACCTTCTTCAAGTCCAGGATTTCTTGTGGTCGGGTTTCCGTCGTGCCTCCAGGGTTTCGCTTCCTTCCTCTTGTAACGGTGTTGCTACATCCGATCTTCATGTTATCTGGTGAACTTTTCGTCTATTGTACTTTTGAGCGGACTGAAATCCACTAAATATTTTTCTTTGTATCTTCTGGTGTTTCCAACATGACATCATCATCAGCTACCTCCACTCCGATAAAGGTCCTCCATCACTCCTTTATTTTCTGAAGCTTCCGAACATTGTTTGTCGAGATCTTCAGTCTGAATTCCGAGAGTTGGTTGCATAATTCTCCATTCATGTGCAGAGTAATGCTTTGGGTGCACGATGGACTGATCCCCATCTGAATACTCTTATTATTCGCTCTTGTACATTGAACTGGTGGATCAATGTGACTTTTCCTCCTTCCACGGAAGTTACAGGCGGCTTTATCTTTTAAGACCTCTACCTTCATCTTTGTTTCTCCGGAGTGTTCTCTCGATGAACGTGAGCAACTACCCCTTGTTGGTGGTGTCACCGATTTCAATATGGAGCAAGAATCTTTGTTAGTGGTGTCGCGAGGTGCTACACGAAGTGAGAAGATTCAGATCATTGGCTTTCTTCCCTCAGACCATGAGGCGGATCTCGAGGGTGAGATCCATTGTTACTGGTGTCGAATTATAGCACCCTCGTAAAATCACTACTAGAAAATCGCATGTTGTTTTTATTTTGTGCATCATCATGACTTCATGCTCATGTCATCATGCCACATTGCATTTGAGCATCATCATCGTCATACATATTTTACCTAAAACTATTTTTCTAAAACCTATTTTTGTTTTCTAGATATTTCCTCTCTATTTCAAATCAAACCCTGGACTTTCTCGGATCTTTTATTTATCTAAAAACTATTTACAAAATTCTAATTAAAATAAAATAAAATAAATAAATAAATAATAAAATAATTTTATAAAACCTAGGGAGGCTGCCAGCCTACCAGGTCAAAAGCCCGACAAACCAGCAGCCTACTACCCGGCCCAAACAAAACCCTAGCTCTAAACCAGCCCCACCGCTACACCCTACACCTACCCGACCCACATCGAACCACCCTGGCCAACACGCACACGCCAACGCCAACCCCGCGTCACGCCTACACGCTCCTACCGTGCGGTTCATGCAAACTTGCGCGTGACCGAACCTCCCCGCACAGAGAAAATGACAAAGAACTACCAGATTTCTGGTTGCGCTGTCAGATAACTACCGACTTTGTCTGTTTTGACAGGAAGCACCGCGAACTAGGGCAGACAGTTGACGGATAGCACTGATTGTGCGATTGGGACGGTATAACCATGTTTCTGACAGGACGGACTCACTGGTAGGTACACGTGGCGATGGGTGCTGTCTCCCCCGTCTCACGACCGTTAGGGCGTCTCCTCTCCCAGTGTGCTTCACTCCACTCCAGTACCGCTCCACGCGCGCGAGCAGAGACATGGAGACTCCCGGCGGCGGTGGTGGTGGTCGCAACCACATCGTGCCCGGTGACGGCGACCCTACCGAAGGAGTCCAACAGAGGTGCGTATACGACGGGGTCGACCAGCAGGACTCCATCCATTGCAGCGTCACTGTCGATCCAGAACCGATCCCATTGCTGCAGCCGGCGATGCCCCAAGCTTCAAATTCGGAGAAAACTTGGTCATCGGTGGGACAAACCTCCAGCAATGATCCACTTAGCCACTACATCTCAGACGCTGGGTTAGCCATTCCTTCCCCTTCAGCAGATTTTGTGTCTTGTACTAAATAGGGGATTAGGTCTAAATGTTGATATTAGATTTGGAATTCCTTCGAGTTGGCAATGCAAAACTACAATGTAGGCTTGAATAGTTATTTTATTTCCATGTAGGTCTCGCTCTGATATTTGGGAGCTTTTTATTCAATTTGATGGTGTCAAATTTGTGCAAAAGACAATGGAACAACAAGATGTTAGATATCTTAATTTTCTCTCAGTAATGGAGAAGGAAGGTTATGGCATTTGTGATTCAATGTACTATGTTAAAGAGGAAGGGGAGGGACTAGAAGTACTAGATTTGATAGATAGCCAAGTGAAGGTGGATGAAATGATTAGAAAATATGAGAGCAGCAAGAAATTGGTGCTCACAATGATGAGGGACAAGAGGAAGCATGCTGTAGTTCTGTCCCCAGTGAAGAGCAAGAATTCTGTGAAGTTTGTTGCAAAAGAGCATCCAAGTTACATTGATGTAGATGCAGGGGAGGACCAGCCCATTCCTTATCAGTTGCAGACACAAGATAGTGTGTGCTACCAGCCTTTGCACACCAATCATCAGGCTATGGATGACCAGTTTGGTACACAGTATAGTTTTATACCTAGCAATGTGCATACCCAAGTTGAAGAAAACCAGATTGAAGAAGTAGAAGAAGAGGAAGAGGATGGAGATGCATTTGATGACAGCTTCAATTGGTTTGATGATGGAGAATATGATCCAGAGTATGCAACTGAGAGGATAAACAAAGAAGAGGAGGAACTGAAGGCAAGATTTGCAGAGAGGAAGAGACAGAGAGAAGACCCACTGTTGCACTATGAGGGTGAGACAGATGTTGAGGAGATTTTTGTCAGTGATGATGATGGATTTGAACAAATACCAGTAGAGCAGCCTATGCAGAAGAAGGTCAAGAGGCCATGGCCCACACTCAGAGCACACTCTCAAGTAGTTATTCCTGACATACCTGATTGGGCTCCTTTAGATGATGAAGTGGAAGATGGGTTCCTGAATGAGGAAGATGATGATTTAGTGGAACCTCTTTCTTTTGTTTTGCCTAAAGGAAGAAAATCAAGAGGAAAGAAACAGAAACCAAGGGTCTGGTATGATGAGAACAGAGAAAACCCTGAGAAGCAATTCATGTTGAAACTTTGCTTCAGAGATGTTTACCAGTACATAGAGGCTTTGGCTAGACTGCACATTACCCAAGTCAGGAATTTCCATTTCCATAGGAATACTCCTGATAGGATTATTGTGTGGTGTAAGCAGAAAGAGCAGAAGAAAATTGATTATGAATTCTTCATGACAGCCTCCAAGATAGCTCATGAGAAAACATTTTGTGTTAAGAAGATGCACCTCAAGCACACTTGTCCAACTGATCCATCCAGCACTAGAGTGAATTCAAGGTGGCTGAGCAAAGTTTTTGTGGACACCTTTAGGTCAGATCCAAACACTGTCATCAGTACTATACAAGACAAAGCCAAAAAAGATTTTGGAGTGGAAGTACCAAAGAGGATGGCTTATAGGGTGAAGACCAAAGCTAGAAACATTGTACTAGGTGATCACAAGAAGCATTACCACAGGATCAGGGATTACTTGCAAACTGTGATAGATAAAAATCCTGGGTCAAGATGTATTGTGACCATAGTCAATGGACCAACAGGGGATCAGTTGGAAGCAATGAAAAGAGGAGAAGAAGTAGACATAAGCTACAAGCCAAGATTCCATGGTCTATTCTTCTGTGTCAATGCTGCAAAACAAGGCTTTCTTGATGGACGTAGGCCTTTCATTGGTTTGGATGGATGTTTTGTTAAATTAACCACAGGAGCACAAATCCTTGCTGCCACAGGGAGGGATGGAAATAATAATATATACCCTATTGCTTGGGCTGTTGTTTCCAAGGAAGATACAGCTAACTGTGTTTGGTTTCTAGAACAACTGAAGGAAGCTTTGGGTGGAGAACAAGGAAAATTGGCTACTACACAATAATGTCTGATAGGCAGAAGGGTCTGCTCAAAGCAGTGACCACAATTTTCCCTAACCGTCCATAGAGATTCTGCATTAGACATATATATGCCAATTTTCAAACTGCAGGCTTTAGAGGTGAAGATCTAAAGAAGTGTATGGATAATGCTGCCTACTCTTGGACTAAACATGTATTTGACAGTGCAATGGAAGAGCTAAAGAAGCAGTGTGAGCCAGCTTGGGTCTGGTTGTCCAAGATTCCTGTGCAAACATGGGCAAGGTGGGCCATGGACACCAACTGCAAGACAGATTTGATCTGTAACAATCTGAGTGAAACATTCAACAGGTACATCCTTGATGTTAGGAGCAAACCAATAGGGACAATGCTAGTAGGAATATATGATAAGCAGCTGGTGAGATTTGATGGAAAGAGGGAAGGAGCATCCAAGGAAAAATGAGAAATTACACAACACTTTGTAAAACAGCTGGAACTTATGAAAACATATTCCAGACACTGTGTTCCTAAGAGGGCTGATCTTGGACTGTGGCAGGTGAAGAGTGGTGATGCCACACACTCAGTAAATCTGGACTCTAGAAGCTGTTCTTGTAGGAAATGGGACATGTCAGGGCTGCCTTGTAACCATGCCGTCAGTGCCATATACAAAGCTGAGTTACATCCAGAGGATTTTGTCTCTGACTTCTTCAAGAAACCTATGTACTTGAACAGTTACATGCCTGTGTTTGCTCCTATGCCACAACAACATGGGTGGACAAAGACCAACACTGAGGACATCATGCCACCTGGTTTCAAAGAGCACCAGAAGGGAAGAAGGCAGGAGAAAAGAAGAAAAAGGAAAATTTGAGGTGCCAAAACCTAAGGAAATTTCTAGAATGGCCACAGTCACTTGTAGCAATTGCAAGCTTGTAACACCCTCGCCTGATAAGGCTGAGTTCCTGTGTATAGTGCCAATCCCTGGATCGGTTCACTGGCACACACAGTACAGATGAATACCAAAGAATATAACAGTGCATCATGTGATCTAGTATTGTTTAGATAACTAATTACAACCATTATGACATATTAAATCATCATGCATGCATTGGATCATCACTGTTTTATTGTATTGTTGTATTGTTGCATGATTGCAATGTTTGAATGATATGTTGTTGTGCTTTTGCTTTTGAACTATAGATTGCGAGGAGTGTAACTACTATGATCGCATGACTATGATTGCGAGCATTGTGATTGCAAGTCTTTTGAGTGCGACAAGTGCAACCATTATATTGTGAGGATTGTTTGAACGACTACATCAACTAAAGGCAAGTGAAGCTTCATAAATGTCCTATTTACTTTCTATATGCATTGTAGCTTGTTTTGTTTTTTACAAGTTTATCTATTTCTATGCTATATCCTATTATGTCGTAGCCTTTCTCGTTAGGTGAGACGTCGTAAGTAGTTGTGCTTAGTTGTGCTTATGTAGACGAGGGTGGGATACACCATGGCAAAGATTGTTTTGAAAGAACTTGTTTGGAAAGTTTGAAAAAAACTTAATTAATAAACTCTCTGGGTGGATTGGTAATTGCTTGGTTCGTGAATGTCGGGCCCATGTCTATGGTTTACCCGAGTAGTTCACTTGTGGATGGCCACCCAGGTTTCTGAGAAATGATTAGTGTCTTGATTTGGTAGCTTCCGTGTGCAACCATATGCCAGTGAGTTATGGGTGGCTGGATGGACTTAGTAGGTTGTGGCGACCCGAGCTCTTCGTATCCAGAGATGTAGTGATTGTGATAGGTTGGTACGGTGCATGGATGGGCTTGGGGAGCTACTTCCCGAATTGTCTCTTCTTGGACTTCTCCCTATCACGACTCAAAATGCGTGTCGTGGTATGAACGGGTCGACCAAGTCATATGGGTAAAGTGTGCAACCCCTGCAGGGTGTAAAACTAAGTGCTTAGCCGTGTCCTCGGTAATGGACGTTTGAGTTGCTGAATTGTGGGTGCTATGACATATTCTCATTCATTCTAACTTGTAATTGCTAAAACTTGTGGTTGAAACATAATTGGGTTGTGTGAAGAAGATCAGATGTTTTACAAATGATTTACAAAAGATAGGATAAAGTATTTTGCTGCTGCAACTAAGCCTGAACCCCACAAGCAAGATATGCATATAGTTATTAGCCTTGTTGATTCTCTCATTGTTCCACTTGCCAGTGCATTCCAAGTGTTGACCCTTCGGGGCTGCTACGTTTTATGTTGCAGGTTATACCGATTATGAGTGATCGAATAGGTCGCGATACTCCACTCAACAGTTGTTCGCCTGTGGCACAATTGAAGATGGAGCCTACTATCTGTTTATGCTTCCATATGCTACTTTGTTATTTGAGCTAGCCTTTGAGCTACGCATTATGTAATAATTACAGATTCTGGATCATTCGATGTAATAATGATGCACTGTTATATTCTTTGGTATTCATATGTACTGTGTGTGCTAGTGAACCGATCCAGGGATTGGCACTATACACAGAAACTTAGCCTTATCAGGCGAGGGTGTTACAAAGCTGCAAGGCCACAAGTACACTAGCTGCTTGCTACCTCTGAGGGCAGACCTTGCCATGAGAAAAATAACCACAAGGTACAATACTTGCTATAGACATGCAATAATGTGTAATACATGCATTTAATATGTTGTTCTCTATTCATATGTGCCAGGAAAGTAGATCAATGCCTCCTCCTGCTGCATCAAGGTCATCTACTGCACCTGTGCCTCCTCCTACTACATCAAGGTCATCTACTGCACCTGTGCCTCCTCCTGCTACATCAAGGTCATCTACTACACCTGTGCCTCCTCCTGTTGCACCAAGGCCTCCATCAGTTGTAGCTAGGACTCCATGTGCTGCCCCTGGAGCTACTCCTAAAGGTGTGATGGCATATTTCACAGCTGGTGCTAATGCAGGTGTTGGAAGGGATGCCAAACAGCCACCTCTGGCTGGAAGATCTTCAGCAGTCCCCTAGTTATTCTTTTGTAATGCAGCTGGTGCTAGCAGACACCCCTGTCATGTAATGCAACTAGTGAAAGAATATGTGCTATTTTGTGACCTGTGAGATGAAAAACAGCCCCTTCTAGCTGGTAGAACTTGCTTTGATGTCCTGAAACCACTAAGAACATGTGTGTTTGAACTAGTGAAACAATATGTGTTATTTTGTGCACATATGACATGTGTGTTTGAATGTGATGATTAGGTTTCAGCTATTGTTTCACAACCTTTTGCATTATTAATCTGCAGTAATTAATATAAATAAGGGACATGTCCATTTTTCTATTTAACATAACCTAAGACAGAACTGATCTCATCTACCCTATCAATAGCACAATTATACCAATATAATACTCAATGTAGTTCAATATACCATTGACATAATTCAAGAACTGATTGTACCATAGAACTCAGGGAATAATTCAGTACATAGATAGTTCAACAAACTCAGAGTTCAACATACCACTACTAGTACATTACACTGAGAAATGCATGTCTTACAAATCACAGCTCATCTAATAAATCTTTGATCTTCCTAATCTTTGCCCTGCTGCCATCATTCTTCTTCACAAATTCAGCAACCATGGACTCCAGTTTTCTCTTATCTTCCTTCAATTTGTCCATTTCCTTCTCTGCCTTGATCCTCAACACCATGTGCATGTTACAAGCCTGGGTATCCAGCTTCTTCTTCTCCTGGAGTTCTGCCCTGGCATCAATGAGTGCTTGTTTAGCATGTGCCTTCAGTGCAAGTGTGACCTGCTTCTCATTCTCAGTCTTCTCTACTTCATCTTGGACAATCTTGAGATCACGGTGTAGCTTGGTAATTTCATCCCTAAAATTGAACTTCTCATCCACATGGCGCATAGCATGACTAACTCTCCCTTCCTTCACTTCTCCATACATCTGCCATAATTTCAGAAGAGCTTTCTGGAGAGAAGTTGGCCATTCTCCATCTACCCATTTAATATACTCAAGGATAGCCCAAACTATACAAAACATATTCCAGATTAGATCTAAATTGAGTTGCTCCATTAATTTTGATAGATGACAATGCATTGACTAAATAATATACACAATGATATCACACACCTGGCCAGCACATGTCATATATCTCCTCCCTGTTGCTGCTCCTTCCCAGGCAACAAACTTTTCTAACATGCCTCCACATTTACAGTGTGGATCTTTTCGCTCCTCAGCTAAGCCTTCCCATTCTGAATCATACAGAGTTTCTACTCCCTAAAAATATCAATGTGCAGCAGGTTCAGAGAGAAACTCTAAAACTAACCCTAAAAATCCATAAATCAGAGGAACACTAACCCTAGAAATCAAGAACAAGCGAAGACTAACCTCACTGGTGGCATTGTTGTTGTCCTCAGACGATTCCTCACCATCTCCCCACGATACCATGTCGGGCGGCGAGGTAGAACTCCGGCGGGCGGCGACGATGGCAACGGGAGTGGGGTGGCGGCTATGAAGATGGCGGCAGGCACGAGCTAAAGTAAGACACGCACTACCTGAAACGGCCGATTTATCCCCTCCTCATCCTACCCTAACGGCCGTGAGACGGGGGAGACGGCGCCCGTCGCCATGTGTACCTGCCAGTGGGTCCGTCCTGTCAGAAACATGGTTATACTGTCCCAATCGCACAATCAGTATTATCCATCAACTGTCTGCCCCAGTTCGCGGTGCTTTCTGTCAAAACAGACAAAGTCGGTAGTTATCTAACAGCGCAGCCTCAAATGTGGTAGTTCATTGTCATTTTCTCCCCTGCACACCATCCCCACCTACCGCTCACCCTAGGCCGCACCACTCGACCCCTCCCGTACACAGTGACCGAACCACCCGATGCTCCTCTCGCTCGTCTTCGACCCCGTCCCCAACCTCGACCATGATCCTAGCGCGCGCTGCCGCTGCTAGCCACAGGCGCGGCCCCGTCGATGCCCCGGCCCTGCCGCCACCTTCAGTTCTCCTGCGCTGCCAAGTCTGCCACCAGGATCGCCGCCCTGCGCTCCCTGCCATGGCCCTCTACTACCGCCGCCTTCCCGCCTCCGTCTATGAACCAGGGGGCCTCTGTTGCCAGGCCCCGCGTCGTCGCGACCCAGGAAGCCCCACACTGCCGCGTCCCCCGTTCCGTCGTTGAGCCGGCTGCCTCCTCAACCACCCTGTTTCGTGGCCGCTTCGGTGTCCACCGCCGTGCGTGCTCCTTCAAGCCCCGCCCCCTCTGTAGTTCTTCGTCCCTTGCTGGCACTCTTTTTTGCCCGAGGTCACCACCGTCTCCTACCTCGGCCATTCCCTGGCGTCGCCCTCTCGGAGCCCTACCTGTGCACCGACCGTGGCCTGCCTGTGCTCTAGCTCGACCCCGCAGCCTCATGTACATCTCAGACGACCCCCTGTAGCTATGCCGTTCTGGTGCATGTGCTATTGGTAAGAGGTGGTCATGTTTGGAGGATGCTATGTTGAAGTGTCGGTGGTGACACAGTGATGTGGACAAAGAGTTGTTGTTTATGTGGACGGTGTACTGCTACAGATGTGGAGACCGTGTGGTGTTACCTGGACATCCACTACGCGAAGTTGAGGTGATGCCACCCTAAGAATACTGAAGCCCCGAGAAGATCTCTGGAGATCTCTGTTCCAGGGTGGGTTCCGCCAAGATCTTCCGAACACGGATCCACGACCCGATGTTCTCCGTCCTGGAGCCGATGACTCGAAGATCGTCTACATGGAATCCTAAGACCGAACCTGAACCCCTTTGAATCCAAGATCTTTGACCCTGATGTGTGATCCTCTTTTCTAAGACCCCTATTTTTAATATATGACATGCACCTGTTGCATATTAAATCATTCATGTTGCATACATTCTTTGGGTTGTGGGGTACTTCGTCTGTTCACCTCATAATTAAATATGGATACCATATGCGGGCAAATCTAGTCTTATATTGCCTCCATATAAATTTGTGTAGCAAACCGATGTCATGTTTTGTCCTGTTAAGTCAACATTTAAATTGCGTTGTACCTAAACAACCTATACCATCTAATTAATTATCGGGGCCCTAGTTCCGCTTAATATTGCCTAGTCGCATTGCATCTTTTCCATGTCATGCATAATACATGCATCATGCTTGATCTTCTGCCGTAGTATTGAGTAGTGTATCCGGTGCTTCTTTTAGTGCTTTGCTTCTTCGAGGATTAGATCATTGAGTTGATGCGAGTATTGACAAGTTCTTCGGATAATGTATCTCCGTCATTGTTTCCCAGGCGAGAAATCTCCCTCTTTCTATCAATTTTGCATTTATAGTCTTTACTTCATCCTATTGATCTTTTGCTATCTGTGTTGCGGTGCTTTAGCTTCCGTCCACTAATTATATTTCTTACAGCCTCTATATTGCCTTGGACACATCCTATTGTTTGTTGTTTGATAGATAGTCGGCCTTGCGAGTCGTAGTTGCTTGCTTAGGTGCTGATTCGTGTCATTGTCGTTCCACCGTTGTTGGAAGGTCGGCACATGTTTAATGGTGGAGATGATCATGACTTTAATTACAACTTGATATTGAAATGCTGGGAATAGATATAACTAATATAGAGGCATCGGTGGGCAATAGATGTTATTTGGTTCTTCCATGCTCACTTGTGTCTTGTAGGCCCCGAGTACTTGATACTTGTTCCTTGACTATTCGCACTATTCACATACGGGAGACCCTACGGATCCCCCTTTGCTTGAGCTTGATTCACACTTTATTTCTTGGGACCACAAAGTAGTTTGGGGCTTTATTACTATCATGTACTTATGCCATGCTTTATTGCTTTATTTACGATTGTGCGTGGAGCACCTACTATTTTGGAATGCGGAGTGTTTTCGCGGTATCGACAAGACCAGTCACACTTTCGGGTTCCCAGTCGTTTACAGCCATTGACGCAGACCCTGGGTCCACCTCGGAGCCGGCCAACTTCATTGCGGGTAGCTTAGTGGGGTGGCCCCCTAGAATAATTTATGAATCATGTGAATGCATTATCATGAGGCCTCGTTGCGTTTTATTTGGTCCTTCCCGAGGTTGATCATGTGTGTTGCTATTTGTGCACCCCTGGAGGGAAAACTTTCTGAAAGCCGTGTCCGTGGTTATGGACGACTTGGATCACAGTATGTTGATCATATACAAGCATAACTAAAGTAGTACTATAAATTTGACTTTAACATGTATAGTAATTAGTTTCACTACAATAGAATGAGTAAATAAAAGTGCCAACAACTGCTGGATTTGGGATATCTCTGGCTAATTGTATCTGACTAGTAAGTATTGCAACTACAACAAAATGGTTAACTAAAACTGCCCACTGGTTATGATATCAGGAGCTCATGCTATCTATATTTGACTAGTAAGTGCTGCAACTATAATGGAATGAATAAAACTGCCAACTATGTGAGTTTTCTTGGCATGAATTCCTCGTTTGGTCTTGAGGGGGAATGCCAGGATGGGTATGATTAGTGTTAGTATCAGGTTGGTCCCGCATAGGTCGTTCTTACCTCTCTCTCTTATAGCCGGCAGTTGTATCGAATATCTATAGGTTGTCTAGTGCCAGCTTCACTGCCGCTTCAATCCACCATACGTATGTAGGCGAGAGCCGCCGAATTCTAGACTCGTCGTGTACTGGCCTCAGTACTGACCGGTCTCTTTTTTCCTTTGCCCTTTGTCAGCACCCCTTTTGTTTTAGTAGGTTTGAGTTCGACGTTGTTAGCAGGGTTACCCTTCTGGCTTGGCCTGGGCAGGGTTATGGACACCATTGGTTATTCTTCAGGGCTCTTAGCCCCATTGCATCTTATCCATACTCGGATGTTGTACAGTTTTCAAGGTGATTTGGATCTTTGTACTGTATATCGATATTCTTGAATCGATGAGTCGTTGTTGTATAGGTATGTTCTATGGGTTCCATCGTGGACTATTGTGTAATGATATTACTTTGTTTCCACCCACACGCAAGTGCCTGGTGGGCATCTTTGAATCGTTTCTATGCGGTTTTGGTGGGAAACGCTAAAACTTGCATATGCCCGATTCGAGGGTGTTACCGCCATTCTCACCCTCGAGGAGACCAAGCGCTGTGGGCATCCAGCTACCCATGCCCGCGAGGCTACCGACTACCCGCCGACTGGATGCTGAGCGCTGGAGGAGTTCGTGTCCCTCCTGTGCCTCAAGGTTCTGCCCGCCAGGCGGCCATCATGAACCACTTCTACCTCGAGCTCACGCTGGAGCAGCGGATGGATCCCCATTGGGATCCCGACAACTTCAACACCTAGAATGCCTTCCTCGGTAACCGGCAGGAAAGGGAGCTCGCCAGGTATGAGGGTGACGACCCGCCCCCAGTGAACCACAACGAGGCCAGTCGTTGCCTGTGATGGGCAAACTAGACTATCATCGGTGTGATGCGCTACATCTCCTAGGGAGATCATCCTCGCCTGCGGTGCCCGCACTTTGACCCTCCACAGATCCACAAGAAGGGTGGCAGTGGTGAAGGCCGCGGGCGTAGTGGCGTCGTCATCTAGGAGCCCCCTCACTCGTGCGCCGTGAATCCGAGGCCTGAGTGGCGGGTGTCCCCGGAATATGCCCTGGCTGGGCTTAGGATCCAGCCGCATGCGCCTAGCAATGATGACAATGATGATGACAAAGTCGAAGACGACCCTGAAGCTATGTACTGTAGGGATAGACATGAGTATGACTAAAGGGGGGGCTTTAGTGCCGATTCCGTAGTCCCAGTTTTTTAATAATAATAAATGTCTTGAGTGTTAGTCCTGGTTTGTGGCTGGACCGGGACTAAAGGGGGCCTTTAGTCCTGATTCTGTAGTCCCAGTTAGGAAACCGTGACTAATGGATCATTTCCTACTAGTGTTGGTTTCTCTACAACTTTCCCGAACTATGAATATGTTGTTCTATTCTTGTGCCGGGGAGCTAACTAATTTCACATATTAGGGAGTGCATCTATGGCCAACTTGTTGGAGATGCCAGAGGACTAGGCTCCGCCAGTATCTCCCTCAAGTTGGCCGTAGTGTGGTCCCTGCTCTCTCACACCATCTTGCAGTTTATAACTTCTCTAACTAGATCAATATGCCGGGGAGCTAACTAATTTCACATATTAGGGAGTGCATCTATGGCCAGCTTGTTGGAGATGCCGGAGGACTGGGCTTCGCCGGCATCTCCCTCAAGCTGGCCATAGTATTGTCCCTGCTGTCGCACACCATCTTGTTTGTAGTTGATAACTTCACAAGGATGCCTATTTATAGATTAAGCAGCACAACATAGTGTCGACACTCATGACATAATGTCGACACTCACCCCTGTCATAGTGTCGACACTCACCCCTTAAGTCCAGGTTGGTTTCTTCAACTGGGACTAAACATGCTCGCACCGGCTCCAGCCTGCCGCAACCCTTAAGTCCCGGTTGGTTTCTTCAACTAGGACTAAAGAAATTCTAAAACAGGCATAAGAAATTCAAAAATGGTCGAAACAATGTAAATCCTTCGTGTGGTGTCATATTATGTGACATAGTTGCAAGGAAAAATACCAAAATTGGTATATTGATTATGTCTCAGAAAACCCTCACAAAATGACCTATCATGTTCGAGGTTTCACTACTTTCGGTCCAAATGACGAATGTTATGTGCCGAATCATGACATAGTTTGTGATACTGTGCCCATATTGTGCATGCATGTGCATCCTGGGATGGCAAACAGTGTTGCAGGAGGAAGTTTTCCTTTTCATCGCATGAAAAAACCATTTTCCATCTTCTGAGCGCCAAAAACGGGGTGTTTTGTGAAGCAACCACCAAAATGCTGTTTCAAAATGCTACCACCCCATTTAAAAAAAATACTAGAACACCTTACATGGAATATCTCCCAACTAGGATATCTCAAACCTTTTCGTACTTCCTGGGTGAAAAAGACAAATGTCTGCTGAATCGGTAGGAAGTGGGTCCGGTTTGAAATACATGTACATGATCTAACACTCATGATTTTTTGAAAAAAATCATTTTTAGACTCACAATATGATGTTTCTTCAAAGATCCAATGCATGTTTTAACGAGGCTCGTCCCCTATCTTCATGCCCACCGTTTTGACCATAGTTTGAAACAAGAAATATTTGAAACGGGCATAAGAAATTCAAAAACAGTCCGAACAATATAAAAATCCTTCACATGGTGTCAAATTATGTGACATAGTTGCAAGGAAAAATACCAGACTTGGTATACTGATTATGTCGCAAAAAACACCATCACAAAATGACCTATCATGTTCGAGGTTTCATGGGTTTCAGTCCAAATGGCGATTGTTATGTGCAGAATCGCGACATAGTTTGTGATACTTTGCCCATATTGTGCATGCATGTGCATCTTGGGATGGCGAACAATGTTGCAGGAGGAAGTTTTCCTTTTCATCACACGGAAAACCATTTTCCATTTTCCGAGCACCAAAAACGGGGTGTTTTGTGAAGCAACCACCAAAATGTTATTTCAAAATTCTACCACCCCATTTTTCAAAAATACTAGAACACCTTACATGGAAGATCTACCAACCGGGAGATCTCAAACCTTTCTGTACTTCCCGGGTGAAAAACACAAATGTTTGCCAAATTGGTAGGAAGTGTGTCCGGTTTGAACTATAGGTACATGATCTGACGCTCATGATTTTTTGGAAAAAAATCATTTTTAGACTCACAATACGATGTTTCTTCAGAGATCCAATGCAAGTTTAACCGAGGCTCATCCCCTATCTTCAGAACAATGTTGCATAGATTTATTAAATAAAAGGTTTAATACATTATTACACATCACCAACATCCCTATCTAGTGTTGTGGTTTTCTTCTGCGCCATAGCCATAAATAATCTTCATCATCTAACATGATGCTTAGGTCAATTTTCACTTTGAAGGGAAGAATTTCATAAAACGTATTATAATCTTCTGACATGTCTATCTTGTCATCCACTCTCACGATGTTACTTTTCCCTAAAAGAACTATGCGGCGCTTTGGCTCATTAGACGATGTATTATTTTGCTAATTTCTTTTTCTCGGTTTGGTAGAAATGTCCTTCACATAGAAAACCTGAGCCACGTCGTTGGCTAGGACGAATGGTTCGTCCATGTACACAAGATGGTTGAGATCTACTATTGTCATGCCGCTTTTGGTCTACATGTACCCTGCCTCCTGTCAGCTTGACCCATTTGCACCGAAACAAAGGGACCTTAAAAGTAGGTCCATAGTCAAGTTCCCATATCTCCTCTATGTACCCATAATATGTGTCCTTCTTCCCATTGCATTCTATTGCATCAAAGTGGACACCACTGTTTTGGTTGGTGCTCTTTTAATCTTGGGCGATAATGTAAAATGTATTCCAATTTATCTCGTACCTCTGGAAAGTACATATAGTCGAATATGGTAACCTAGCCAAAAAGTACAGTTGATCTCCAATAGTGGTGTTATTCATGAGATGTGTCTACAACCAACTGCCGAAAGTCTCCTCGTGTTCCCCTTTGATCTAGTAGTCAGGCTTCCGCGGGGTTTTAAAGCGTAGAATATTCTTGTGTTTCTTGATATAAGGAGCCACCATGGTGGAATTGTGTAGAACTGTGTAGTGTGATTGAGTGAAACAATGTCGGTCCCTACATACCATTGCTTTCCTTCCTAGTGCACCTTTTCCAGTCAGCCTCCCCTCATACTGATATTCAGGAACACTAATCGGCTTAAGGTCAGGAAGAAAGTTGAAAGGGCATGTATGCCCCCATGTGTGGTTTTGGTAATTGATGACAATATCTATGGACTAATGTGTAAATTGAATTTCACTTGTAGGTTTGTCCATTAGCATCTCTTTGACCATGTGTTGGTTTCAAGGTTGAAAAAGAAGAAGAAGAACAAGATCAAGTATGTCTTGAAGATGAAAATGATGGAGTTCATTATGGCTATCTTCAAGACATCATCAAGGAATGAAGGGCAAGATCATGGTACGCCATCTCTAGAAGATGTCATGCTTGAAGCTTGACATCCTCAGCGATCATGGAGTGATGAAGACAAGTTCAAATAAGAGGTTTACCCATGGAGTATGGGGGAGATATTCGCAAGTCTTCATCAAGCAAGAGAAAGCAAGAGAAATCAAGAAAGGTGATCCATCTTGAGAAGGACAAGACGGTCTTCATCAATCTCAAGTGGAATGCTCAAGGCAAAGGTATGATATTGATAGGCTTTCTATTTTACTGGTCTCTTGTAGTGTTGGGAGACCGGGTTTAGGATAGATAGTCGTACTATCAAGTGGGGCTCTCGAGTGAGTAGCTCGATCGTATCTTTCGGAGAGAGCTCAAAACTTTGCATACATACCATCATATTTCTTGATGGTTGTTTGGTTCTTGTCCATGTGAGGATCTAGATCTTGTGGTTATCTTCATAACAAGCTCTAGTTCATCAAAACCGGATTTCCCTTGCATATCCTATTGTGTTTTTCATCTTGCAGGTTTTCCAGCTCCACACCTTGGGAGATATCTCACATATATATTCATGATATTTTATCCCTTGGTGATACCCAATATTTCACCTTTTTTGGATTCTACTCTTTACTATCTTTCCAACAAAATTGGTTTCATCCCAATTGGAGTTTCCAAGCTCAACTTTTTGCGTTTTGGGTTTTGGAGCTTTTACCGGTTCGTCGCTTCTGAGAGGTCATAACTTTCTCCATTTTATTTTTATCCTCCCTTGTTGTACTATGATTTTTCTTTGCATAATCTTGTAGAGCTTTTTGTTCTCTTCAAAACGAGCTCAAGATCATCGAAATCGGAGTTCAGAGTCAAAAATTATTGAAGTTTTCGTGCAATGCTATCCAACGTTTTTTGCTTGAGCGGTAGTATCGGCCCAAGTTCTGCCCAAAGTTCCGGTAAAACTCGTTTTTGTTCAGTAACTTGTGTTTCTATTTGTGAAGGAATCCTTGAGATCTAGATCTTGGAGATTTTTTTGTTCTCCTCTTGTGTTCTTCCTCCGTTATTCCCCCAATAGATTTTGTAGCTTTGGTCGAATTTGGGAGTGAAGGACTTGCCTCTTGCATTTGGTGCATAGGTTTGAGTTCTCCATGAAGATTCGGCGAGTTTAAGATCTTGGGATTGTTTCTCTTGGGTTCTTGGAATCCTAGACGGTTGTGTGGAGTTATGGTGAGTTCTTGGGGCCTCCAGTTGAGTTGTGGAGATTCCTCAAGCTTGTGGCCTATTGTGGCATTGTTCTTGGGGTCTCCAATTGTTGTGGAGTTTCCTCAAGCTTGTAGCCTTTGTGGCATTTTTTGGGAGCTCTCCAATTGAGTTGTGGAGTTTGCCCCAAGCCTTGTACGGGTTCGGTGACCGCCCTCAAGTGTCCCATAGTGGAACATGAGTAGGCCTTTGTGGCGAGCTCATGGGAGAATATGGTGAGCCTTTTGTGGCATCAGTGAGTTGTGTGCCTTAGCATCTTGGGGTGAGGCCTTGTTTGGCATTGGGTGAGCATCGAGCCACCACACCTCGAGGTGAGCCATTTGTGGCGTTCTAAGTACATTGCACCACGCACGTCTCCAACGGAGACGTAGCTTCTTTGGAAGTGAACTTCGGGAAACAAATCATCGTATCCGCACCCATCGGTTATGCAATTTACATTGTGATAGCCATCGTGCTTGAAGTATTATATCTTGTTATCACCTTGTTGCTTGTCTTGCTTAGCATAGGTTGTTGGTGCACTTAGTTGAACCTAGTTGATATAGGTTTTGGCTTGATAAATTAAACGTTAAGTATTATTCCACATTATATTAGAGTCTAAACCGTAATTTTAAAATGCCTATTCATCCCCCCCTCTCGGCGACGTCCATTTCCCTTTGAAAAGTCAACACAAAACTCAATGAGCTCCTCTATTCCATAGAACTTGGAGATGCTTCCTTTTGGCCTAGCACGGTTATGAACATATTTCTTTAAGACTCCCATGAACCTCTCGAAGGGGAACATATCGTGTAGAAACACAGGACCAAGAATTCTAATCTCTTCGACTAGGTGAACTAGGAGGTGCGTCGTAATATTAAAGAAGGATGGCGGGAACAACAACTCGAAGATAACCAGACATTGGACCACATCAATCTATAACCCTGATAGACTTTCTAGATCGATTACCTTTTGAGAAATTTCATTGAGGAATGCACATACCTTCACAATGGCCAGTCGAACATTTTCTGGTAGAATTCCCCTCAATGTAATAGGAAGCAATTGCGTCATAAGCACATAGCAGTCATGAGACTTTAGGTTTTGGATTTTTTTCTCTTTCATATTTACTATTCCCTTTATATTCGACGAGAAGCCAGACGGGACCTTGATACTTAAAAGGACTTCAAAAACTATTTCCTTCTCTTCTTTGGTAAGAGCATAGCTAGCAGGTCCTTGAAACTGCCTTGGATGCATGTCGTCTCGTCCTTTATGATGTGGCTGGTCCTCCCGTGCTACCGGGGTATCTTTTAACTTCCCATACAAGCCCTGGAATCCTAGTATATTCACGCAAAGATTCTTCGTCAGGTGCATCATGTCGATTGTAGAGCGGACCTCATGGACTTCCCAATAGGGTAGCTCCCAAAATATAGATTTCTTCTTCCACATGGGTGCATGTCCGTCAGCGTCTTTCAGAATAGGTTATCTGCTAGGACCCTTTCCAAAGATTATATTTAAATATTTGACCATACCAAATACATCAGCACCAGTACGGGGGGCAGGCTTCGTCCAGGTTTCTGCCTTGCCATTGAAATGCTTGCCTTTTTTCCTTAAGGGATGCCTAGGAAGAAGAAAACGATGATTGTACGGGTACACATTCTTCCTACATTTATCCAGATATATAAATTCAGTCTCATCTAAACAGTGTGTGCATGCATTGTATCCTTTGTTCGTCTGTCCTGAAATGTTACTAAGAGCATGCCAATAATTGATGGTTATGAACAACAACGCTTGTAGGTCAAATTCCTATTGTTTGTGCTCATCCCACACATGTGCACCTGGTTTGGCCCACAACTGTAAAAGTTCATCAACTAATGGCCTTAGGTACACATCAATATTGTTGTCGGGTTGCTTCGGGCCTTGGATGAGCACTGGCACTATAATGAACTTCCGCTTCATGCACAACCAAGGAGGAACCTTGTAGATACATAGACTCACGGGCCATGTGTTGTGACTACATCTCTGCTCCCCAAAAGGATTCGTGTTATCTGTACTTAGACCAAACCATAAGTTTCTTGCGTCACCAGCAAAGTTCGGGAAGTCTCTCATGATTTGTCTCCACTGCTGACCGTCAGCAGATTGCCTCAACATCTTGTCTTTCTTACGGTCTTCCATGTTCCATCGCAACAACTTGGCATGCTCTTTGTTTCTGAACAAACGTTTCAACTATGGTATTATAGGAGCATACCACATCACCTTGGCAGGAATCCTCTTCCTGGGTGGCTTGCCCTCAACATCACTAGGGTCATCTTTTCTAATCTTATACCGCAATGCAGTGCATACCGGGCATTTATCCATATTCTCGTACTTCTCGCCATGGTATAGGATGTAGTCATTAGGGCATGCATGTATCTTCTGCACGTCTAATCCTAGAGGGCAGACAAGCTTCTTTATTTCGTATGTACAAGCGGGTAGTTAGTTCTGTCTTGGAAGCATCTTCTTCATTAGTACCAGTAACTTTTCAAATCCCGAGTTAGTCACACCGGTCTCTGCCCTCCACTTCAGCAATTCCAGTGTGCTACACAGCTTCTTGTGGCCATCTTCACAAGTTGGGTACAACAATTTGTTGTGGTCCTATAACATCTGCTCGAACTGCAACCTCTCCTTTTTTGTGTCACAATCTTGCTTTGCATCAGAAATGACCCTACCAAGATCATCAACAGGCTCATCTAGTGCTAGTTCTTCACCTCCTTCTTCTTCATTGTCTTCCATTGTGGTATCAGCGTATTCAGGGAACATAGATCGGTAGTTGTCATCATCGTTTTCTTCTTCATCGCCATCTTCCATCATAACCCCCCTTTCTCCGTGCTTGGTCCAAACATTATAGACAGACATGAAACCGGATAGAAGCATGTGGCTCTGAATGACTCTTGAGGAAGTGTGAGCCTGCTCATTCCGACATTCAACTCATGGACAACACATAAAACCATCCCGCCCTTTTTGCCTTGGCCACAAGGCAAAAAGAGCGCATGCCTTCTATGTAAACATCAGAGCATCGGTCACCATCCATCCATGGATGGATCATCTGCATCATACAACCATATATATCAAACACAATCATGATGCTAAAATTAGTAGCACGTGTTCTAAACGGGAAAATAGTTGCTAACCTTTTAGGACACTTGGAAACAAAGAGGAGAAAGCTTAAGTGTTGCTCGGGAACCTCATATCATGTTTGTCTTGTGTGAACTCAAGTGACATCGCTCTCACAGGCATTTCATCACGCACCTCTAGTGCATATGAAGAGAAAAACTTAGCACTAACTACGCCACCTTCCACCATGAAAAAGTAGAGGAGGGTTATGCATATATAGGGCCAGCCCATTTGTCCCGGTTTGAGATACAAACCAGGACTAACGGGTTTGGTGCCTGCACCCATTAGTCCCGGTTTGTATCTCAAACCGGGACAAATGGTCTCTAACGATCCGAGACAAATTATTTCAGGGGGGGTTGGGCCGTCCGGTTCGGACAATTAGTCCCGGCCCCAGCCACGGCCGGGACTAATGGCCCGAACCAAGGGCCCTTTTTCTACTAGTGCAAGCCAATCACTTCCCTTCTCCATGACCCCCTATGCCCACCCTTTTGCTCACTCGGGATAATGGCCTTGCCGGTTTACATTCCTGAAAGGAGCAATCCATCATAGACACTCAATACTAGGGAATTGACGGTTCCCACCCTTGCACGTGCCTAAATGTAGGATCACAGCTCCAGTAAAGTTGTCTATTGGCATACGAAGGGAAGAAGATCCAGCTGACTTCCTCAAAGCCCATATAGATCTCATGGTTAACGCGTAATCTATGGCATAAGAATCATTGGCAACATTTGTTATTAATTCCTAGTTGATACTTTCCCGTGAAAATGGAACCTCCACCAATCCACAAACCATACCCTGGTTCCATTTGCCTGCCATACTAGGTTAACACCACTCGGGTCGATAACCAATAAGTCATATTGTTTTCTTTCATCCTTTTCAAAATGCAGGTGATGACAACAATAGTTTGAAAACACTTGATAAGAAGTAACCAAAGGACATGAGCAAGTGTGAACTTGCCTTTGTGATTACAAGATTATGCAATCACGCTCTTCTAGTCGACATAAAATCCAATATCTGAAAATAGCATAATTGGTCCGGTAAGGACTAATGTTTAAAGAAGCAATATGTTGTGATGCCTAAGTAATGTAATGCATTTTGTAAAATCCCGAGATAATCCCCCAACATTATAAGTGAGTTGAACTTAGGGGATTTCTTTAAGCTTTAGTTTATCTTTAAGTTTACTTCACAAATAAATATATCTACAAAGTACTTAAGAGTTTAACATGCAAGGTATATAAGTAAAAATACAATAACAATCTAAGACTGAGTTGAATTACCATCTGGTAACTATGATGAAAGTCTAGGTGTTAGGTTGTTAAGAGTTGAAGGAACTATTAAAGAATTGCTATTTTAACTGGAAAAAAAACAACCTTCAAAGAAAATTGTTTATGTTAAGTTCATCAATTTGAAGGGTTGTTAAGATTAAACTATGGTCTTTGATATAGTACAATTAATGTTGGGTTATTATTCTTTTAGTGGATTGTATAATAGACCAAAGTTAACTATAAAATCATGAATAAACTTAAGATATAATTTTTATGAGATTTTTGACCAAATTTATCTATAAAGGTGAATTTAAAGCATGATGTTCTACGGTATCACCATGGTCTAGGTTTTTCTTAAGCCTAATCAATGTTACAAGATCATTTGTCTTTAGTATGAAGGATGCTAGATTTTATCTTTTAAGTGAATACCTTTTAGGGTAATTATGGGAAATAGCTTATAATCAAGTTTAATAACTTAGATATTAAATTGATATAGCCAAGGATTCAAAGATATATTTCTTGAGTTTATATCTGTAATTAATTCAATATGGTTCCTTTGGTATAATAGATTTTACGTTGTATTATAAATAGATAAATATCTAAAGGTGATTTTTGTTGAAAATAATAATTGTTACTATGGCTTTATCAAAGTAGAATGGATAATTTAGTTTTCTTTACATATTTTACCCTAGTGATAAAGGTAAAAGTAATTTTTAAAATATTAAAACTTTATTTCTTTAATTACTAATGAAAGAGTGTCAATTCTTCTAGACAATAAATTCTAAAGACTTAAGTAAAGTTATAAGGAATTTATTTTAATCTATAGGTGACAAAAGAAAATACTTTTAATATTAGTAATAAATTTAATTAGTCAATTAAGACTAATATGGATTTAGTTTGATTTATAGATGACAAGAGAAAGTACAACTCTTTTATTTTAATAAAAAAAGGACTATAAGATCAATAATAACCTTATTTATTTAAAAATATTAAAATGAATTGGAATCTTAGAATTAGTATTTTTTATAAAATGGTGGATTGATTTTTAGATACAAGAATGATTTTTATATTTTTTTAGGACTTTTCCTTATTCTATTAGATTTAACTTAGGATTTTGCTGTCTTCAATACTCAAAAAATAATATTATATTTTTCATAGGTAGAGATTATTTTTGTGATCATTTTGATATATTATATGTATTTTTAGGAGTTTTGTACATTTTCTAGAGCTAAAACTACTTATAAGGTATTTCGGTAATTCATTTATTTTTATTTTTTATTCTATTGTTAATCTGACTTGTTTGCTTCGGCTCATGGGATGGCCTGGATGGCTCGGCTCGGCCCAGATAAGCCTGGCTCGGGGCCAACCCGACCACGGCCCATCTCCCTCTCACTTACACACATGTATGCTCATGACTCCACCTCATGTTCCTCTCTCGCGACCTTCGCTCGCCACCCAAGCCGCTACTTGCCGCCACCCGATCGCCAACACTGTCAAGGCTTTGCTTCTACCTATCCGGCTCAATTTGACTAACATGTCGTCATGCTCTCACCCACGACTCTGAAACCCTAATTGCCCTTCTGCTCCAACACCGGTAGGACGATGGTGCTCGACCGCAACCCCGGTGATTCCCATAGTGGCGTTGGTGTTCGGGCTCGCGCCATGCTGGTGGTGTGGCTCGGTGGAGTGGTGGACGTCTACCGTCACCGTCTCCGTCGAGGTGACGTTACTGGAGTGGCTTGGCACAGATTGAGCGCCATTGGTGCCCTCCGTGCTGCCATGGCTGGTGTTGCTGCCAGTATGATTCCTCTTCTAGACTTAAGCGAGGACCACCGTGTATGTTTCTCTGTCCCCTCTATCTCTCTCTCTCTTTGCTTTTCCCTTCCTCTATGCTCTATATGAACCCTAACTAGGGTCCCTCGTCTATTGTGATAGCAATGGCTCGCTGAGATTTGTTCAACGATGCGGTTGAGCATGTTTTTCTCAACAATATATATGTCTAATATCTTCTGGAATTCCCTTGGTCAGATGTTGTGACGCTAGTTTAATTTGATTTCCTAGTATGCTCATGCAATCCATGATTTTTATTCTAAATTGGTTGCAGTGGAAATGTTTGGATTCCACCATGTGTTTGAATTCAATTAAGTGAGATCTTTGTGTATTCTGATGAATTGATACATAGGTGCTAATATACTGAAGCTTGCTTCAATGAGTAGTTCCTAGGATCTACTGTCGTCGGATTGAGGACAAGTACGCCATGAGGGGGTCCTCGGGGCATGTGCAAGAGAGGGGTGTGAGTTGTACGGTGTTCCAGAACGGTGAGCACAAAGGCTTACCCAGGTTTGAATCCACCGACAGTGGACGGATCCTACTCCTATTGTCAATCCAGTAATACGGCAGAGCCGAAATATGGGTTATAAGGGTTTCGCCTATGCGAGTTCAGGTTTTAGACTATTGCGTGTTTCCCTAAAGGCTGGTCCCTAGGACGGCTTATATAGATATACAACCTAGGGTTTACAGGAGAGATCTATCCGACTACGATACAGACTCGGTTACAAAGTACATCTTGGACTACAAGTAACTAAACAGGCCTAAGTCGGTAAGTCTTCCGGGCCTTCCCGTAGCCGGATGGAACTCTGTCTCTTCTCCCTGACTGGGCCACCCGTGAAGCATAGCTCTAACCCGAAGTGGGCCACCCTGGTTAGCGAGGCACATTGGGTATACCTGAAAAGTATATCCCCAACAGCAGCCCCCGGAAGCCTCCAAGATCCAAAGTCGGATTTCATCGTCTAGCTTGATCTCTCTTTATCTTGCCGAATCTTGAGGGGTTCCTGAAACTTCCAAAACAAAGGATAGGATCTGAGTCTCAAGTTGAGTCGGATTCATCAATACTTCGCGTGTTCTTTTCCCTACTTGATTTCAAACTAAGCCAGAAGATAGCCTCTGACGTCATATGACAACAGTCAAGGTCTAGTCATGTCACTGACATTCATTCCTGCCAACGTGACCATTGGTGGGCCTGGCTCACACGGAACCGAGGTGCCATTTTAATGCATGCGTGGAGATCGAGGAGGCGTAATCTTCTCGAGGAAGTTACCCTAGCTCCTTCCACGATGTATGGCCAACACCATAGTGTTCATACACGAATCTTAATGCAGGTCAGGTACATAAGGGGTTGAGATTTCTTCTTTCTCCTCTACCTGCTCTTGCCTTCTCCTTCGTCCAGCAATGCAGCGCTCCCCAGCCTCCTTTTCCTTCCCCAACTCCACAATGCTGCCCATCCTAGGTCACCGTACTAGACCAAATGGCCGAGACATCCTCCTCCTGCATGGCGGTGACGGCGGCAACGGCGGTGGCAGCAGCAGAGAAAGAGAACTTCCGCAGGCTCTAGATCCCCTACGTGATTAACGATGAGAAGTTGTGCTTCGTCGAGAAGGAAGGTCTTCTCTACGCTAGCGAGTGGTGGAGCGGATTTGGAGAAATTGTTCTTGCCCCTCACGACGACGAGAGAGTCCACTTCGGTATGCATCTTGACCGAGGTATAAGTTTTCCTCCTTCGGAGTTCTTCTCCGAAGTAATCCAGCATTATGGAGTTCAACTCCATAACTTCCCCCCAAATTCGATCCTGGAGCTTAGTGCCCATGTTTCTCTTTGCGAGGGATATCTCGAAATAAAACCGAGTCTCACTCTTTTCTGGTACTACTTTGGGACCCTGAGAAATTCCATCACTGCCGATAATCCTTATATTACTGGAACACTTAGCTTGTCCCTTAGGAGAGAATGAACCTATCCTAAGGTTATATCTAGCGAGTCAGTGAAAAATGGCCGTCCACATTCTTTTATCATAAGGACAAACCGGCTCCCGGCAAGCAAGAAGCATTGCCGGCTTTCGTCGATGGAGTTGCAGCTCCCCAATAGTCCTGGGATGCTGATCCGATGACTCTCACTGATGACTTGATTCTTGCCAAGGGGCGGATCAGGTACTTGATGAAGCACATGGGTTTTAAAGGGTCCGACCTTTTCCATTGCCGGCTCGTATGCCAGATTCAACCCCTCCAATACCACGGTGATCGTCCAATGCATACGATTACCAACAATAAGAAAGATAACCTGAGAATTAGCCCAAAGTCAATCCCGGATAAGGAGTACGAATTGTGGATCAAGTATCTGATTAAGGAGTGGGTTAAGAGGAAAATTCTAGAGATCTCTCTGGATATGTACACGGCTGACAAACCTCTCACTCCAGTAAGTTTTCCGACTAACTCTTTCTTACTGCCGAATTAGTTATCCATTTGCAATACTGAGATATTTCTTTGCCTTTGAGCTTACTGACTTCCCCGAGTTGGACCTTGCTCCTCTTTAGGGATATCCACCTAAGGATCCGATTCCTCAGGATGAAGAACTTGAATTACTATCGGATGCGTTTACCTAGAAACACAAAACTCTAACTATTTCCGTTGGCACAAAGGAAGTGCCTGTTGTGAAGAGGTACCTTTCCTCACAAGGTCTTATATTTTATTTTATGTTTTTCACGAATTGTAACGAGCTTATTCTGTCACTCTTCAGAGCTAAGAAACTTGCCAAGGGAAAAGGGAAAGGAAAAACTGAAAAAGCCTCTATGCTAGTCAAAGTTAGTTTTGACTTCGCCTGCTCCCCCACCTCTGACTCCTACCCTGATGCCCTCTACAGCACCGGAGGTTACTTCATATCCTCTTGATGCAGAAGATCCGGCTCAGCACTCAGAGCCAACGATCCTTGGCTCGCAAACCGACGTCACCATGGTGATTTGGCAACTGATAAGGGTGAACCCTCAAAGGGTAATGATCCCTCAACAGAGACTTTTGCGGATAACCTCCTGAACAATCCGGGTATCGCCAAACTTGGCATTACTCGGAAAAGTGCAGAAGAGATCCAGAAGTTGGCTCTCCACTGTTTGGATAGCCTAAACATCACTACTAAGGAGGAGGCACAATAAGCCGAGGACATCAAACTCGTCAACCTTCTTGACCAAGTTCATCTTCACAACGACAAGCTAAAGGCTGGCGTGGCTCCTCCACCGCCAATAATCCCTCTGACTCTCGCCGAGAAGGTTTCTTCTGAGGTGAATATGAGTCTCAACAAGTTGACCCACTAACACCATGTAAGTCGGAATTCAACTATCTTTTTACTTTATTCATCTCATATCCCCTAGCCCCCAACATGAAGTTGGATAGGAAATCCGGATTTGTGCTTTCAAAGGATGCCAAAGAATGAACTAGTATAGCCCCAAGGCTCGCATTGATATTTAGTTAAAATATTAGCTCGAGTCTTTAGTAGACTTCTGACTCGGTATTATTCTGACTTACAGAAAGTTAATGCTGATAACCAGGATTTGTTGAAGAATATTTGCAATAAACGGAGAGAGGTTAGATCTCTCCCTCTAGAAAATGCTGAACTGAAAATTGCCAAGGATGAATCTGAAGGTAATCATTTCAGTCCTCATGCTTGTTGTTTGATTTTATGATTCATAGCCGAATTTTATTCGACTTCTATCTTGCTTTTATAGAACTAGTCAAACAGTCCTGGAAAATGATTGAAGAGGCCGAGAATTTCAAAACCCTAGAGGTGGAAAATGCCGATTTAAGGAAATAGCTGAATAAGCTTAAGGAAGATCATGAGCGCAGTATCAACATTGTTCTTGAATCATCCAACATGGCCACTGAAGAATGTGATCACAAGATCGCTATCTAGGATAATAAAATTTCAGATTTGAAAGATGATCTGGACAGAGAGAAGGACACCACCAGGGCTCTCCGATATGAACTCCAGAGTCTTCGAGTGGAGAAAACCAAAGTTGATGATGCCATCTTTGGTAAGTGTTCCTGTCTCTGACCTTTATTTTTTCCGACTCTAGGAGTGCGGATATATTTCTGACTTTGTTTTATGTATGCAGGTCCTTTGAATATGCTGGATTCTTCCTCTTCGAATCTTGCACCAGCCGGCTTACTTCAGTCAGATAACTACTTCACGATTTCCGCCAGCCATTAGAGGACATTGGTGAAGCCGTAAAGGTTCCTGACATGAACAATATTTCGACCTTTGAGGTGCGGGACAAGGCAAAGGAAATGCCTCAGCTCATCCAAGATTGGAAAATTTCTTATGCGTGAACCGCCGCACAGAATTCCCTGACAATGGTTATGAGCCACCATGGAAGCATGGAAATATGGCAAGTAACCAAGGGTTATTCAACTGTTGATGAAGACAGCAAGGAGCAGAACATCAAAGACATCATGGATGCTTGTGACGGATATGGGTGTCGTGTGTCTGAGTTGACCGGTTACGACAAGCAATTCTTCACTCTCGTGGAAGCGCCACCTCCGCCTCAAGAAGAAGTTGTTGAAGCTTCCGACAACGAGCAGACCGAGTCTGATATCCTCGTCTCGGAAAGATATCAAGGCGGAGGAGATGTTAATAGTGAGCCGACTAATCCTTCGTCTTCACCCGTGTCTGGCAATCAGACAAAAACCAAAGTACAAACAAGAAATTTGACTTACATCTGAAGGTAGCGTTTTTAGAATCGGAAATCTAACCAGAACAAACATGAGCATAAAGTACTTTCAAGTATTCTAGGATTTTTGACTTATGTCATTACCATTCGAAAATAAGATGGGACTATAAAACTTCTCAGAAAAACATTGAGGCAACCAATACTTTATTTCTCATTGAACATGTACATATATATGATTACAAAGAAAGATAATTTTAACAATAAAAGGGACGTAGCTGAGCAATATTCCACGGTCTGTCTAATTCTTCCGGGTTTGTACTGCCTCCAGCTCTCTTTCTCTTCTTAGTAGCAGGTCTTTCTTTGACTAGACTCATATCAGTTAGGTAGTAACAACCATTGTGCAATACTCGACTAAACAAAAAGGGGCCTTCCCAAACTAGGGAAAGTTTGTGCTTTCTTTTTTGCACAAGCCGGAGAACCAAGTCGCCCTTATTAAAAGATCGATTCTTGACTCTCTGATTATGATACTTGCATAACTTCTGCTGATAGATATGGATCTCTGCTCAGCAACGACGCAAACTTCCTCGATTACATCGAGATCATCTTGTCGAGAAACTTCAGCATCCTCTTCGATATACGCAGCAACTCGGGGAGAAGTATAGATCAAATCACTAGGAAGAACTTCTTCTATGCCATAGACCAAGAAGAAAGGTGTGTACCCTGTTGACCTGTTCGGAGTTGTTCTCAAGCTCCATATCACAGACGACAATTCGTCCACCCAAACCCCGTAGAACGGTGAAGTGGTGTTTCGAGTCTTGGTTTGAAGCCTTGAAGGATTAAACAATTTGCTCTTTCGACTTGTCCGTTGGCTTGTGGATGCACGAATGATGCAATATCAAGACGGATTTTTTGATCTCTGTAGAATTCGACAAGTTATCCCATAGAAAAATTGCTCCCGTTGTCCGTAATAATATTGTGCGGATAACCGTATCAGATTATGACGTCCTTGATGAATCTTTTGGCTATTGCTCCATCACAGCTTGTGACGGGTTTAGCCTCAATCCATTTTGTGAACTTATCCACCATCACTAAGAGGTGAGTAAATCCACTTGGAGCCCGCATAAACGGTCCTACCATGTCAAGCCCCCAGACCACGAAGGGCCATGTTATCAGAATTGTTCGCAGCTGATTACCAGAACATGGGCTTGTTTGGCGTATTTTTGGCAGCCTTTGCATGTCTTGACAAGCCGTTCGGCTTCTTCCTTGGCTGTAAGCCAGAAAAATCCGTGTCTAAAAGCCTTTCCCACTAAGGATCTGGCTGCGGCATGATGTCCGCATTCGCCTTCGTGAATCTCCCTTAGGATTTCCACTCCTTTCGGAGAAACACAATGCTGAAAGACCCCAGACACACTCCGCTTATAGAGCTCACCATTTATTATCGTATAGGTTTTTGCTCGTCGGATGATCTGCTGGCTCAGAACATCGTCTTCAGGTAATTTTCTGTCTACCAAGATATCAAGGTAGGGTATTGTCTAGCTAGGAATCATAGGCAGAACTCCTATTAACGGTGAGTCGGATTTGGTCAGATACTCCACGTCAACTCCTACAATAGAGCGAACTTTAAGGTGTTCTAGAAAAGCACCATCCGGGACCTTTTTCCATGCATAGCATATTCGAGATAATGCATCTGCTTCCTCATTTTCTGTTCAAGGGATGTGTTAAACCTCAAACCATTCGAACGATTTAGATAGTTCATCCACGATAGCCATGTATGTTGCCATGTGCTTGTTTGCAACAGTGATCCGACACTTGTTGAGCAACAAGATCCAAGTGTCCATAACACATGAGTCGTCGGATGCCGATATCCTTAGCAATCTAGATTTCATGCAGTAGTGCTTCATATTCGGCAAGGTTGTTTGTTGTCGTGAAGTGGATCTGCAGCACATAGAAAAGCTTCTCTCATTGGGGTGATTTTAGTACCACACCAGCCCCGAACCCCCGAGTGCCTTTAACCCGTCAAAGTGCAAGGTCCAGTATTCCGACTCTGGTAGGGACATATTCTCCGTTGTCTCTGTCCAATCAGTGACAAAGTCAGCAAGGATTTGGGATTTGATTGTTGTGTGAGGTTTATACTCAATGTCGAAAGCTGAGAGCTCTATTCCCCACTTTGAGACACTTCATGTGGCGTCGCTTTTGTTGATTATGTCTCTCATGGGAGCTGTGCTCACCACGGTAATCTGGTGCTCCTAAAAATAATGTCGTATCTTTCTAGATGCAAAGAACACAACATAGGCTAACTTTTGATAGTGTGGATACCGCTGTTTGGGTTCAGTCAAGACCTCGCTGAGGTAGTAGGTCGGGCGCTGCACCAGGTGTTCCTACTTTTCCTATGGCCGTTCCACCACCATGACAATGCTGACAACTCTATTTGTTGCAGGTAGATAGAGCAACAACGGTTCCTGAGGTTTCAGCGCTACAAGGATGGGAGTGGACGAGAGTACTGTTTTTAGGTCTTGTAGTGCGGCTTCAGCTTCATCAGTCCATACAAATTTTTTGGTCTTTTTAGGAGATTGTAAAGTGGTGTGGCTCTCTCACTGAACCGGCTTACAAACCGACTGACTGCAGCAATGCAACCAGTTAGTCTTTGTATGTCCTTCAGGCGAGTTGGCCTGAAAATGTTGAGTATAGCCTTTATCTTGTCCCGGTTCACCTCTATACCTCTTTGAGACACGATGAACCCTAACAATTTTCTGGCTGATATTCCAAAGAAACATTTCTTCGAGTTAAGTATTATGTTGTATTTGCGTAGATTGGTGAATATTTCCTCCAAGTCGGAAATTAGCATTTTCTTGTTTTTGGACATTACCGCTATATCATATACATATGCATGTACGTTACGTCTGATTTTGTCGTGGAGGTAACGCTGCATAGTGCGCTGGTACGTAGCTCCCATGTTCTTGAGCCTAAAAGGCATCGTAACAAAACAGAAGGTTCCGAAGGGGGTTCTGAATGAAGTTTTCAGTTTATCTAATTCCTTCATCCAGATTTGGTGATTATCTGAATATGCGTCGAGAAAACATAGGAGTTCCAAGCCTGCCATAGAGTTGATTACTTGATAACTTCTAGGTAGAGCGAACAGATCTTTGGGACAAGACTTGTTCAAGGCGGTATAATCAACACACATCCTTAAATCCGTCGTGTCCTTTTTAGGGACCATTACAGGATTGCCTGACCACTCAGTGTGGATAACCTCTTCTATGAATCCGGCTAACTAGAGTTGGGCTAGTTCTTTAACTATCACTTTTCGCTTTTCATCGCTGAACCATCATAGAGACTGTTTGATGGGTTTAGCATTCAGGTGTACATTTAGAGAGTGCTCGGCAAGTTCCCTAGGTACCCATGTCAGAAGGTTGTCATGCAAAGTTAACTTTATTAGATTTGAGGAACTCGACAAGCACGCCTTCCTATGCGCGATCCAAACCTACACCTATCTACGTCACCTTGGAGGGATCTCCTTCCTGCAATGGTTTCGTCTTCATCTCTTCCGATGCCTTGAACTCCAGAGTCGGCTCTATCACCTCCTTCTTCATTGCGGGCATCTCGGACGGGTCAATGTTCTTCTTGATCTCCTAGTTCTCCTAGGCATGCAGTACGTCTTCAGCAAAGGCAGCATTTCCGTCTTCGCATTCTCGTGTGTTCTTAGGGTCTCCCCTGATGGTGATCACGCCCTTGGGACCTTGAATTTTCTTCATATTGTAAATGTAACATGGGCGAGCCATAAAAGCCTAGTAAGTCAGACGCCCAAAGATAGCGTGGTATGCGCTCTTAAACAGGACCAATTCGAAAGAAAGTGCTTTCGCCTGATAGTTCTTTGGAGTTTCAAAGGTAACATCCAAAGTGATCTCCCCTAGAGAATTTGCTTGTCTTCCGGTGACAACTCCGTGAAAAACCACAGAGCTGTGATTCAACTGCGTCTCCGAGATCCTCATCCGGCGTAGCATTTTGACATAGAGGATGTTGATCGTGCTGCCGTGGTCCATGAGGGTCCTGGAGAACCCATAGCCATCAATAAGTGGATTTACAACTAGAGCTTACTTCTGCCTGTGCAACTTAGGCGGATGACGTGGTCAAAGGTGATTGTTACTTCTGACCAGTCCAAAAACTGAGGGACAGCCGGAACAGTCACGTTGAGCTCGTGCATTACTGCCTTCTTGACCTTGGCTGGTTGAGACCCAAGGAAGTGACATAAGTGTCGTTCTTTGTTGGGAAGTCTTCTTTCCATCCGACTTGGGATTTGAAGCTTCTTCTTCCTCCATGTCAGAATCTTCCTTGGTTTCTTTTTCTTTGTCGGAATTTTCCTTTCCTTTTCGTCGCATGGCCCTGTAGCCAGCGGATTGATCTTTCTTGATGTTGTCATTGAAATGACACTCAGAATTTGTGTGGGACGAGCCCCCATTGCCGCCCGGGTGATGCACACATGGATTGTTGGCAATGTCGGCCTAAGTGTAAGTTTTGCCAGGTTGCTGCTCTCCTCCATCTTGGACTCCGGATGTTCCACGACCGTGCCCGCGGCTGCCTCCGCGCCCTTCTCGTCCTACAGACCCGAAAGTAGCATTGACTACAGCTGCTTCCGTGGTGAGCTTTTCTTCCGAGGTGTTCTTGCGCTTATGGGCATGCTACTTCGGTTGTTTTTCTGACTGTGGAACAACTAGCACATTCAGCAGTCCCTCTGAATCATCGTCGGCATCTCCATACTTTCTTTCCATCTCTATCATCTCCCCTAAATCGATAACTTTGCGGCACTTCAAGTGGTGACGTGGCAAACCAATTGGGAGTCCCGCAATGAAAGCTTCAATCATGGTTTGATCATTTACTCCTTCACAGGAGTTCTTGGCGTCGATCCATTGTCCGAGATAATCCCGGCAAGTTTCTCCGGCCTTCTGGGTGCAATGTTGTAGGTCTCCTACTGTATAGGGCCTCCGATATGTGCATTCGAAATTCTGAAAGAACGTAATGGATGGTGTTTTCCAGGAGTTCATTGAGCCATGATCGAGCCTTCTTCCTCATCATTAGCGGGAGATACCGGGTCGTGACCAAGTTGTTTCCTCCTTTGGCAAGCCTGGAAAAATTCCTAGAGCCAGGTGTCTGGCCAAGCTACACCGTCATAGGGCTGGATGTGCCTTGAGATGGCAAATCCTTCTGGAAAGTTTGTTTGTCGAATGCACAGTCCGAAGCATTTTGGACCCACATAGATGTTGTCTGACTCATAGCGCCGCGCCTCTATGTTAGAGTTGATCCGGTGCCTCGCATCACTTGGTGACAGAGAACACCGTCATGGTTGTTCGCTGTGGAGCCAGACTTCTGCTTCCGCCACCACCTCCTCCGCCATGACGCCCTCCATGGCTCCCTCGAGAGGCGTTATGATGGCTGCTTGGTGGAGAGGGTGGCATAGGTGGATTGTTCCTGGCTGAGCGTCGGCCACCGTCCGGAGCATCATTAGTCCGGTTCTGAGGAGGATCTTGATTACGACGAGCCCCCTGCCAGATTGACTCGTCATGGTGTCCGTCGTTCCTTCCTCCATCATTACCGTCGTTGTGATAAGGTTCAGCCGGATGGCTCATGTGTCTAGGAGGTGGCATTCCTTGTCGGTCATCCTCCCGATGTCTCTCTTCTTAATCTTCCCTGCAATTGTTTGGCTGTCACCGGGGAGGCTATCTCGGAACTAGTGCTGCAACTATGTCTCTCTCTGTGGCTGGAGCAACGTTACTCCAGTCATGTGCGGCCTGTGCCATTTTCCTGAAGATCTGGTTCTTGAGTAATTTTCTTCCCGACGGTTGGGACGGTAGCGTTGTTCTGGATCCCGTCGAGGCCTTACGTCATGCCGAGCCGGATCGGTGCGACATTGGTCAGATTTAGAGACTAGTTTTCCTCTTCTAGATTTGGCGACTTTCTACTGCTCCAGGCCCATGGTAAGTAGTTTTACTCCCAACCGAATTTGGTCTAGATTTGGATTGTTTGCTAGATTCTCTCGGGCTACAACAGTGTTTTCCATTGGTGTTCCATACACCAGATATCCCTTATTGTTGATCCTAGGTTCTCCTTTGATGGCATCATCTCCTTCAAAGATGGTCTTGTGGACTTCTGGATTTTTGTTAGCCCACACATGGTCGTTCTGGGTCTTCTAGTGCTGTAGGGAGTTGAACTATCCCGCAGATGTGATGCGATGCACGTTTTCTTCTCGGGGATATGTTTAGCTTCATCAAGGAGTACTTGGCGATGCGCTTCTAGGGCTTGAGCTCTGTCTTCCAACTCCGCAGGTGTAAGATTGGCGTAGTGAGCGTGTCTCCGAGGATTTTACGGGCACCTGGGGTAACAATGTCCACCGGACTAGTTTTTGGCTCGTCTGGGATTAGAGCTCCATCCAAGTCTTCTTCATATACTTCAGTGATTACCTCCTCCACTAGAGGGTCCTTCGCCAGGACTTCTTCTTCTTTTCCCTCTTGGCAGCGCCGGTAGCAAAGACGGCTTTGGGTCCGTTTCCTGGAGTTAAGCTCTAATCAGTACTTTTGGACATCTGGATGTCGGGATTTTCTTCGAGATCCATGTCATTTTGCACTTTGGGAGTGTTTTGTCTGGATCCTTCATCCATAGATTCTCCTTCTTCTGCAACCTTGGAGTTGAATTCCTCCTCATATTCCGTGGATAACTTCCGGAAATCTGCCAACATCACGGAGTCATCCGAAGATGCCTGGAAGTCGACGGTTTTTCCGGTTGCCTCCAGCACCGAGTCATTCTCATCTCTAGTGTTGGCAGAGCCGGATCCGGATCCTACATATTCGACAAAGTGCGATGTGCATGTCCTGAGGTAGTTTCGGCTCTCTTCGTTTGCTTCCTCGAAACACTTGATGGTCTCAAGGATCTCCTCCATGCTGGTATTTCCACCCAGCATCATACATCTCAACGTGTGCCTTAGGAAAGATTGTCCTACTCTAGCATCGGTAGAGCCAGATCTAGAGCTCTTGTTGCTTTGGTCCTCCTAGGATTTAGTTTCACTAGGGAGATCATCCAGAGATTTGACCTCGCTGGGGAGATCCACTTCAGATCCAATGTCCGCAGGAAGATCTGCTTTAGGCTCAGCTTTCTCCACTATCTCCGCATCAGCTGCGGGCTGGGTGGGATTAGGGTTTTCTAAGATCCAGAACTCTGCCGCCTCCACGGACAAAGTGGACCCAGAAACTTCTTCTGCCTCTATCATCACCGCTGGGGTGGGTATGGCAGGTTCAGTGAAACTGAGGTAAACATTGATCTCGCCAAAATACATGATGGTGTAGCTAGTCACGGCCTCCCTAGCCAGAATCTAGGTCTCGTCTAGAAGAACAAAAGGGACATTGCTAGCATATAGGACGCGACCGATGGTGAGTGTCTTGCCAATTCCGATTCTTGCAGATTCCGCTCGGAACGCAGATCCCAATCTCACTTGCCCCATGGTGGGCGCCAAGTGTCGTCGGATTGAGGACAAGTACGCCATGAGGGGGGTCCTTGGGGCGTGTGGAAGAGAGGAGTGTGAGTCGTACGGTGTTCCGGGACGGTGAGCACACAAGCTTACCCAGGTTTGAATCCACCGATGGTGGACGGATCCTACTCCTACTATCAATCTAGTAATACGGTAGAGCCAGAATATGGGTTACAAGGGTTTCGCCTGTGCGAGTTGAGGTTGTATACTATTGCGTGTTGCCCTAAAGGCTGGTCCCTAGGAAGGCTTATATAGATATCTGCCCTAGGGTTTAAAGGAGAGATCTATCCGGGTATGATACAAAGTTGGTTACAAAGTACATCTTGGATTACAAGTAACTAAATAGGCCTAAGTCGGTAAGTCTTCTGGGCCTTCCCGTAGCCGGATGGAACTCCGTCTCTTCTCCCTGACTGGGCCGCCCATGAAGCATAGATCTAACCCAAAGTGGGCCACCCTGGTCAGCGAGGCATAGTGGGTATACCCAGAAAGTATATCCCTAACATCTACTATAACTCCATCTTGGCTTGAATGACTATCTCGTGAATAGGATGAGTGTCAAGAGTGATAGTGGATTTGGATATAAAGATGATTCCTACTATTTATACTTAGGGAAATGATTTGTTAAAAGTATATGATATAGTTCGATAAAATAGTGGCTTATGTTAAATTGATCTTGCTTCTGTGGAACCCTTCAAAGGTGTGCACAATAGCACAGATCATATGCAAGATCTACTGCTTACTTGACTAGCTATATATTATGGTTAGTTTACAAGGATGCAAAGGCTGAGGCATAACTCTTGATGGATGATAGATGATATATAAGTATGTTGATTTGCTATTGATGTTTCTAGTGTAAGTCTTAGGGGTCTTTTCTACATGGAATCAACTACTGTGGTGCCTTAGTTGAGTGTGCACAATCGAATTCCATGGTATCCTGATCTACTATTCTTGCACTTTCCACTGATGCAAAAAGTTGCGGTTTTGTTTGGATAAGAATAAATACAATGGTTAGCTTTTTATAAGCCCTAGGATGAAGTTTGTATACAATACTGAGGGCATTCCCTTTACCAATTTTTTTCTTTATGAATGGACAAGATCAGATGTTGGTGTGGATCTGGTGCTCAACCTGCTGTTAGTAGAGTAGACAGAAGTGCTTGGTGATGTTGTGGATGATCAAGTAACTCTTCTTGATCCACTATTACTTAATATTGTATCCTTCTCCATCTTGATCGAGTTGTTGGCCTGCTTCTGGCTTGGACTTGATCTGCTCCTAGCATGTTTCTTCTATTGGATCATGGTGGCTATGTTGTTACTGATGTGGATTTGGGAATGAACTAGAGTATGTGTTCCTGATACTCTTATAGTACTAATATAGAGGTATGGTTTCAACTAGAATGAATGAATATGTGAGAAAAGTTCCTGGAATTACTCTACTACTACTTTGATACTGCTGTATTGATTGTTGTGGTGGTGACAACACATGCCATGCATGTGTTGTGTGAGCTACTTGCCTACAAGTGATGTTATGAATAAGATCAAGTGGAGTTGATCAAGTGAAACTAGATCTTTTGTTGGGTATTACTATTTTGCCTGTTACCTTTTACTAGATTAGCGAAATTTTCTCCTTAGTCGATGATGTTGTACTGAGGCAAAAATCATGATAAGAACAGATTTACATTTGTCCCCTTGATTATAATACTCAGTGATGATTCAACAATGCATTTCCTTTCCAACCTGAGAGTAAAACATTCACCATAACCCCTCTTCCTATTTTCTTTTCTTCTGTTTTGTGTTTTTGGTTTGTTTTATTTTGAAGGAATCAAGCTGAAGAAGAAAAGAAGAATCAAGAAATTGACAAGGAATACTTTAGATTTTCTTTTTACTCTTTTGTAACTTTCTTTTATTCTTAAACATTGTAAAGAATATTATATCCTTTTATTAATGTAATAACATTTCATTTTCTATTTGTAATTTCATATTATCTTTTTACTTCTTAATTGTAAAGGAACAAGTATTATTGTATTATGAAATAAACATTCCTTTATTTCTTTATGGAATTTATTGCATTTACTTATTCTAGTAATTCTTTTTTTACTTTGTTTAATGAAAATGATAATATAATATTGTATTATGTAATAAAGTTTGATCTTTTTTTTCCTTCTGGTAATACCCTCTTTATTTAATACCTGGTGTAATGAATAGTTATTCTTTAAGACTTGTAAGTTACTTTATCCAATTTATAGAATAAAGAACTCTACTTCTTATTCATAATATTTTATTGAATTCTTTTATCTTACTAGTACGTTGCACCAAAAGAAAAAAATATTGTTAAGTCACACAGAGTGTGCTTTTCGGTATAGTGGCGTTTTGCAGAAATCAACCTGTTCATCATTCATGTCTGCAACTTACTTCATGGTTAGGTGTAACACCCCAAATCTTTAATCAAGGTTATCAAGTTCCTAATCACCTAATTTAGGGTCAACAAAAACTTTTATTAAGAAGAAAGCATATGAAGGCATGTGTGTTTGCATTATTGTAGAATTGAGTGTTTATGCCATGCTTGATTGTTCTAAATGTTGTGAAATGGTTTAAAGGTTAATGCCACATCATCTAGACCATTTACAAAGAAAATCCAAAGAGAAAGAAATCAAATAAGAATAAATAAAGCAAATGGTCATTTTGACCATTTTAAACCACTAGGCCACTTTAGGTGTTCCTAGGAGAAGATTTCTAATAGAAACATTTCTATATTTCCCCCCTTGCTATACCAAGTAAAGATGTCTCAAGGCACACTTTGAAAACTGACAAAAACATCTAGCAAAGCCATTTAATGGACATTTGAAAATTGAATCAAGTGTATGTGTTAAGATCACACTTTTTAAAAAACACATCAAATAAATTCACCTTGACCTATCCAAGCAAACCTAGTCTCTAAAGCTTAAGGCAAGTTCACCCAAAAAGTTTGAATCAAAAATTAAAAAATAATTTTCATGAGGCCATTTCATCAAACACTTGGCAGGCACAGAATAAACACTAGACTAGCTGCACTATTTGGTACAGTGAGCATCGACCATTTGGTCTCCAATTTAAACCCCCTTTCCCCTCTAAGCCTAACCCAGCCCCAGAACATCTCCCCCATCGCTGCTGGCACAGTGGAGCGCCGCCCGTTCTTGGTCATCGCCGGCCGACAGTGGGCAGCACGCCAGGAGCCACGCCAGCCTCGCCAAAGACGCGCACCAGACGCGCGACCTCCTACCGCCACCCCTGTCCACCCCACAGTCAAAGCCCAGCCCTGGACCAAACTAGCACCGCCGCGCACCGCCTCTCTGCACCGTGTCTAGAGCGCGCCAGTGCGACGCGCCCGACTAGCTTGCACGCACCGCGCCTTGACCTCCCCTCTGTGCACAAACCTGCCATGATAGGAGCACCCCGGCAGACACCCCCGTTCGCCACCGTGCGACCCGCAGCAGTCGCACGCCGCCGCAAACACCTCTGCCTCCGTCCAGAGCGCCGCACGCGCCCGACCAAACCCAGCCGCCCCACGCCTCGCCTTTAAGCTAGCAACGACCACCAGGAGACACCGCACCATCCACCTACCCCAGCCATGCCCTTAGCTCTTTGTGTCGCCCTCGCTGGAGACGCCAGCCCGCACCGCTCGGTCCCCTCGTCGAGCTATAAAAGGAGGCCACTCTAGCCTCCATTCCTCACACCACTCGACTCCCCACTCACCACTGAGCCCCCCACACCCCTTCCTAGAGCAAGGCGAGCAATACCGTGCCGGAATTGCACCGGAGTCAGTCGCTACTGGAGGAGAAGGGCGTCGTCGATTGTGACCACCCCAAGCCTCACCATGACCGTGCCTCGCTTCGCCGTCATCTACCACGCCGTTTGCCCCTGTCACCGGCCTAGCTGGAGCCCAGGTGAGCCCCGCCAGACCCCCACCGCCGCGCTAGGTCTAGTTCCTCGTCGGAGCTGTTCGTCATCGACGATGACTCTCGGCCATTAGATTAGAAGTTGATCGCACGACTCATATTCGCCCATACCGTTTCGCTTAGTTAGTTTTGCTGACCAGTGGGTCAGCGCTGTCAGCAGCCCGCTGCGCCGCGGAGTGCCACTGGGCCGGCCCGTTAGCTTTCCCGCGCTGGCCCAAAAATTCAAATAAGTGATTTTCTAATTTAGTTGAAATCATATTCTGTCCACTTATTCAAAATTCAGTTCAGAGAGTTTCACTTAACCAAATGGCATGATTAAAATTTTGTTAGAAAGATAATGAAAATATCTATCCAAACCCGTTGGATTTAAATCATTTGGAGTTATAGATAATCTATAGGAAAAACAACAAAATAGAGACTTTTGCAACTTCAAGCATTTTTCAAAAATCAACCGTAATAGCTTTTGAGTTGATTCCAACTCTCAAAAATCACATTTGACAATACCTATCTGAATATGTAATAATATTTAGGTTTGCATGCAGTGACTTTGGACTAGTACCAAAATAATGCTATATAGGCATTTCTAGTCACTTTAAATCATTTAAATAGTAATCTTAAACTTTATAAAATGTGAACAACCCTTTAAATCACATTCCCATGTATTAGAATATGTGATCATGACATGTGTACACATGATCCCATATTTTAATGGGAGAATATTAAATCTTAATTAATTTCAATGAGTAGAAATTATTTTCTCAAATAAAATAATTGAAACTAGTGCTTTAATGCATGTGATGATGCTAGATCATCAAGTATGTGCCTTGGTGTGCTAAATAGACTTAGTTAAGTATTGTTTGGTGATTGTGTATCCCGTATTCCTTTATAGACGATAGTGTTGACCAAGGATACGAGGAGGAGGAGTTCTACCCCGAAGAAGACGAAGAAAACATCAATCACTACACCAATCAAGGCAAGTTATTATTATCAAGCTAGAACTAAGCAAGTTAACACTTGCTAAGTTTTGATAACTTAATCAATTGCATTAGGCATGCATGGTTATACCTTTTGAGTTATACCCATCCCAAGTTTTACTTGCAAGCTTTAGCTTTTGCTTTACCAAAGTTCTTTACTTTTAGTTAATGCTTTGTGAGGTTTTGGAAAGATAGTATAGATAGCATAAAGAGTATAAAACTAGGACTATACTAGATGTCATTCTATGGCATGAGATTGAGATTAGCATCCCTCATTAGTGGACACTCTTAACTTAGTGGCTAGTGCTAAACTAAACACTTGATCACTTTAGATGGGAATACTTGGTGAAAATGGTTATGAAAACCTTGGAATGATGAGTCATTCTATTGAAATGTTTTGACATGTGTTGAGAACACAAATGGATTTGATGGTGAAAATGTTGAGGCATGAGCCTTGGCCCTTTATAAAAACTAATGGTTGGGTTCGGATGCGATACCATTCCAATTTTACCGTACAACCACAATACCTGAATTGGGTAAGGCTTAGCCGGAAGTTTATATGCATTAGTATGGGTTCCCTCGTGGAGGAGGTTTGAGATGAGGCTACCTCTTGATGATGTCCACCTATGCAGTGGCCAGGATGGCAGATGGCCATGGCTAGGAGGCCAAGCTCATAGGAGACGTGCTTATACTAGAGTGTGTAAAGGAAAGGTTATGATTGATTATCCGCATACTAAGTATGATGATTCAGGGTTATCCCTGACGGATGTAATGAATTTTGTGGTGAAAGTGTACCACCTCTGCAGAGTGTCAAACTATTCGAATAGCCGCGTCCACGGTCATGGACAGTTGGAGTGGCCATACTGTTCCATCGTCAGATGTTTTCAAAATGACTTATGAAGTGAACTATGATTTTGACTTAACCACAACAGGGTTGTGAATATGAAAACTAGGTTCCCCACTTAAAGTGATTTAGAATCTTTACTTAGTTTTCTTTACTTCTAAACTCAGTTTAGATAAATCTGGCTTTTGGCAAATAAACTTTGAGCTTAGGATTCCTACTAGAACTACCTTACTTATTAGTGATAGTTTGCGAGTACTTAAAGAATACTCATGTCTTTGTCCCTGGCTATTCTCGTGGCCATACTATGAGGAGATTATCAGGAAGATGGACAGCAGGACGGCTATGAAAACTAGGACCATCTCCCATCGTCAGCATTTCTTGTGACCTTGAAGATGGAGCCTACTGCTACGCTTATATTTCTGCTGCTTGGTTGTATTAAGACTGGATCATGAGATCCTTTATTTGTGTAAGACCTTATTATGGTTTGTAATGGATGATGTGCTGTGATATCTAATCTGTTATGTCTCGCAAAAATGGTAATCCTGGGATTGCGATGTATGGCATAACAGGCATCTGGGATTAAAAATCCAGGTGTTGACAAGTTGGTATTAGAGCCATCCTGACCATAGGAGACCCTAGTTAGAATGGATGTCCGAACAAAAACTTAGTTTCAAAACCAAAGAAGTAAGTATTTATGAAAACATATTCCCACTCTTATCCTTGATTCTTTCAAAAAAATCATGTTCCTCAAAAATTCTTACATTACTACATAAAAATGGACACATTTGATCACCTCACTAACTTACTCATCCTAAATTCTTATAGGTGGAAGTTCAGTATTGCAAGTTCTACTAGTTGGGTACCGGAGGCCAACTAATCTTTGAGAGGGATCTTGATGCACTGTCAGAGTACCTTGAGCGCCTGCATCTGGAATTCTTCGGAGCCCAACTCAAGGAGCACCCAGGAGGAGATCTGCAATGGCTGATAGTTGCAGATCTCCGAGGCAAGATGGAGGCACCCCTTTCTGAGAAGATTCAATTCACCGTGATAGAGAACAACTGGCTAGATGGATTAGCCAGGGCTATGCATGAAGCTCTTGCCCGTCTGTGTGGGCAAAACATCAACTTGATCCAGGGAACTCGCTTTGCTCATTACGCAAGGTGTGATTCTATGGGAATGCCATTGGAGATGCCAAGTCAGCCGGAGATGAAGCGCCAAGTGGAGAATCTTGACTTCCTGCTATATGATAGACAGAAGGAATTGGACAATGCTCGAGCCTACGCCAACCACAACCTTGCCACCGCTGCCAAGAAGGACCAGACTTTCGCCATGCTAGTCAAGGATCGCCAATCACTTCATCGTCAACACGAGAAGAAGGATCGCACCATCGCTCGTCTTTGCAAGAAGGTGGCCGACCTCGAGAAGACCATCCAGGAGTAAGAAGTCCATCTTGCAGCAAAAGAAGAAGAGGAAGAAGGTGAAGACATCTAGGGAGATATTCACTCATACCTTAGTGATGACAATGACTACCTGGAGGATGATACCATGGATTTCTACACCGATGATGATGACTCCGACTTCATTGATGATGAGTAGATGCAGTTGATCACTACCGTAGGAAGGCATTGTATCGGTCCCACTCTATCTTAGTTCACGAAGGGGGGCCACAGGGTGGCCACACCACCCCTTGGCGTGGGCCAGCCTAGGCCATGCTAGGGCATGGTCTGGGCCCCCTGGCCAGCCATCGACCTTACCTCCTTCACCTATGTATTCCTCTCGAGGAAAAAACCCTAGATGGTCAATCAGAAATCCACGAAAAGTCCCGCAGCGCCGCCGCCACTGAAGGGGAGATTTGGGGGACAGAAAGTCTCTGTTCCGGCACCCTGTCGGGATAGGGAAGTGCCCCCGGAGCCATCTCCATTGATCTCCACCACCATCTCCATCACCATTGCTGATTCCCATGATGAGGAGGGAGTAGTTCTCTCGAGGCTAAGGGTTCTACTGGTGGCTATGTGTTCATCTCTCTCTATGTATGATCTTATGGAGATCATGAGCTTGTAATCTATAGATCTACCTTGCTACTCAAGTGCTTTAATAGATCTCTGCTCTCCCCATGTGTGTGAAAGTGACAGCGTGCACACCATGGTGGCACTTAGGCAAGAGATTACAAATACTTGTTATGAGTTATATTTGGAGTTGGATGTCTCTATGAAATTGTGGTGTTTGTTGGAACCATCTAGTACTCAAGGTGACAGTGTGGGGTTATCTAGATGGGAAAGATGAACTTTGAGGTGTGCTGTTATAGCCCTACCAACGATTAGAGTGTCCAACCGGAGAGTAGTATCATAAAGAGAATATATTTATATGAGAGTGTTCACTAGTGAAAGTATGATCCCTAGGCCTTGTTTCTAAGCATTGAAACACCATTTGCAATTAGATCTGTTACATGTTTGTTTGCTTCCTTCTTTATTTCAGTTTGCCTTTAGTCTTTTCCACGCAAGCAAGCTATTTTCTAGCACCGTTACCACTTATAATTATACATACCACTTGTATTTCACTATCTCTTCGCCGAACTAGTGCACCTATACACCTGACAAGTGTATTGGGTGTGTTGGGGACACAAGAGACTTCTTGTATCTTGATTGCAGGGTTACTTGAGAGGGGATACCTTTGACCACTTCCTCCTTGAGTTCGATAAACCTTGGGTGATCCACTTAAGGGAAAACTTGTTGTTGTTCTACAAACCTCTGCACTTGGAGGCCCAACAACTGTCTACAAGAATAGAAGTGCGTAGACATCAGTTCACAGAATGGTTCTTAAAACCATCGGTTTGCCTTTTGTGTTGTGGTGTGTGTTATATTGTGTGCTTGAATGAATGAGAAGAAGTTAGTTGCAAAACCTGAGTTCAAACTCAAAGTTTTAGCTTTTAAAACAAAACGATGAACCTTAGAACTTTCCCTCTTACCCCTTTATCTACCTCAATCTTCAGATGACTCGTGGAAACCCTGGAGGAAGCAGCTCATCGCAGGACCCGACGCTGCAGATTCTACAGATGCTAGTTTCAGATCGTGAAGCTAGTAGAGCAGAGCGCCAAGCCAACCAAGCCACCCTACAACAAATAGCTCAGATGGCCCACAATAATCAAGGCCAAGGAAATCAGGATCATCATGGATCCAAGCTTAAGAATTTTCAGAATACCAATCCCCCTATCTTCAATAAATCTGAGGATCCCTTAGATGCTGATGATTGGTTGCAAACCATGGAGAATAATCTAGAAGTCACAGGAGTTGACGCCAATGAGAAGGTACTGTTTGCCACCCACTATCTGGCAGGAGATGCAAGAGCCTGGTGGAATATCACTCCTACCATGAACCACGGTCAAGTGATGAAGTGGGAAGCTTTCAAGATCAAGTTCAGCCGCACCCATGTGCCCCAAGGATTAGTCACCAGAATGAGAGATGAGTTCAGAGAACTGAAGCAAGGAAGGATGACGGTAGTTGAATACCATGATAAATTTCTGTCTCTCGCTAGATATGCCCCCGATGAGATCAACACTGAAGCCAAGAAGAAAGAAAGGTTCCTGAATGGATTGCATGATGAGATGCAGGTTTTGAAGACCTAGAAGAGTTAGTCGAATCTGCCATCCAGATGTAAGGGAAGATAAACCAAGCCAATGACAACCGCAAGTGCAGAATGATGCACCAGACTGGGTCCCACACTACCTAGAAGTATCGCCCTAACCCATCTATAGGATATGCTCCAAGAAACAACCGACCCCTGATGTCTCATCCAATCTACCCCAATCATGGCGGAGGAAACATGAAGTCCAGAGGAAACCACAACGACAACCCCGACAACTCCAACAACTTCAATCGTGCACCGCCAAAGTCCAACAATAACAACAACAACAATACTGCCCCAAGGACTGGAAGCAATGTCGTGCCTGTTGTAGCTAAAGACAAGTCCCAGATTACTTGCTTTGAATGTGGAGTCAAGGGACACTACTCCAACGAGTGTCCCAAGAAGCTTGCAGCCACCACCAATGTGAATGCCCCAGCTCAGCAGCAACGCCATGTTCAGTCTGGAAGAAGATTTGCCGCAGGGAACTCTCTCAACCGCAACGGCCGTCTATTCCACATGAATGCTGAAGAAGCCTAGGAAGCGCTAGACGTCATGTTGGGTATGTTTTCTGTTAACTCAGTATTAGAAAGAGTGTTGTTTGATTCTGGAGCATCGCACTCGGTTGTTACAGAAGAATTTGCATGCACTAGTAAGATTCAACCAACAAAATTGAAGCATGTTATGATAGTTCAAATACCTGGTTCAACCACCAAAGCTAGAAAAATTTGCAAGGCTGTACCTATCAGAATCCATGGGATAGATTTTTATGCCAACCTGATAGTACTTGGAACCAAAGGTTTGGAAGTAGTACTAGGAATGGATTGGATGTCGAAACATAAAGGATTGATTGACTGTGCCAAGAAAGCCATAACCATGACCAGTAGCTCTGGAGTATCAGTAGAGCATGTATCTGAGACCTTGCCCCGTCAATTCAAATGCAACAAGAGTCTAGCCCTACCCACCATTGACCAAGTCAGAGTAGTCTGTGAATACCCCGGCGTATTCCCAGATGAATTGCCCAGTATGTCCCCAGATCAGGATATCGAGTTCATTATTGAACTAATTCCTGGAACTAGACCCATAGCTCAGAGACCTTATAGCATGAACCCATATGAACTAGTGGAGCTGAAGAAGCAACTGGATGCTATGCTGGAGAAAGGTCTGATTCAACCAAGCGCATCGCCATGGAGATCATCTATTCTGTTTATGGACAAGAAAGATGGAGGTAACCGTTTGTGCATAGATTACCAGAAACTGAATGATGTCACCATCAAGAACAAGTACCCACTGCCCAAGATAGATGATTTGTTTGATCAGTTGACTGGTGCTAGAGTGTTCTCTAAGAATGATCTTAGAACTGGTTATCATCAACTCAAGATTCGTGCAACGGATATTGCAAAGACCGCCTTTACCACCAGATATGGATTGTATGAGTATACGGTCATGTCTTTTGGATTAACCAATGCCCCCGCTTATTTCATGAATCTCATGAATAAGATGTTTATGAACTTTCTAGATAAGTTTGTCATTGTTTTTATCGATGATATTCTGATCTATTCCAAGTCAGAAGAAGACCATGAGCAACATCTGAAAACCATCCTTGAAACCCTTAGAGAGCATCAGTTGTATGCCAAGTTCAGCAAATGTGAGTTTTGGCTGAAAGAAGTAGGATTCCTCAGACATATTGTGTCGGCAGGAGGAGTCGCTGCTGATCCCACCAAGATCAAAGATGTTGAAGAATGGGAAGCCTCAACCACTCAAACTCAAGTCCGTGCATTTCTCAGATTAGCGGGATATTATCGCAAGTTCGTAGAAGGATTTTCGAGCATCGCAAGACCGATGACCCAATGATTGAAGAAAGATAAGAAGTTTGAATGGACCGACAAATGTGAAGCAAGTTTCCAAGAACTCAAGAAGAGATTGATTTTAGCCCCAATTCTGATTATGCCAGATATCAAGAAGCCTTTTGATGTGTATTGTGATGCATACAAGATTGGTCTCGGATGTGTGTTGATGCAAAAAGGCAAAGTCATCGCATATCTGTCACGACAACTGAAGCAATACGAGCATAACTACCCTACCCATGATCTTGAACTAGCAGCTGTAGTTTTAGCTTTGAAGACACGGCGTCACTACCTTATGGGTAACCGCTGTGAGATTTATTCGGATCACAAGAGCCTGAAGTATATTTTCACCCAGAAGGAGTTGAATATGAGGCAAAGGAGATGGATAGATTTAATCAAGGATTATGACCTTGACATTCACTATCACCCCGACAAAGCCAATGTGGTAGCGGATGCTCTTAGCAGATTGCCGTGTAGATTAAACACCATGATCAAAGAAGCCCAGCCAAGTTTGTATGAGGCGTTGGAGCAGTTTAGAACTGAGCTAGTTAGCAAAGGATTTTTAGCTAGCATTGAACTTAAACCCAGTTTGATTAGTCAAATCAAGGAAGCCCAGAAGGGAAATGCAAGTATCGACGGAATCAAGCGTCGTATTGGTACAGGAAAAGTACCTGGATTCACCGAAGATGAAGAAGGAGTTTTGTGGTACAAAGGACATATCTGTGTGCCAGTAGATTCGGAGCTGAAGCAAGTTATCATGTAAGAAGCTCATGATACTCTTATTCTATCCACCCTAGAGGAACGAAGATGTATCAAGATTTGAAGGAGAAATTTTGGTGGCACAATATGAAGAGAGAAATCGGAAGCTACATCGCCAAGTGTGATATCTGTTAGAGAGTCAAGGCGGAACATCAGAGACCTGCAGGACTATTGCAACCATTATAGATTCCGGAATGGAAATGGGATTCCGTCGGAATGCACTTTATCACCGGTTTTCCTACTTCTAGTAGGGGAAATGACTCTATCTGGGTCATAGTTGATAGACTGTCCAAGGTAGCCCATTTTATACCTATCAAGACAACCTACCAGAGTTCTAAGCTAGCAGAGTTGTACATTGCTAGAATCGTCAGTTTGCATGGAACCCCCAAGACCATAGTTTCGGATCAAGGAACCCAATTTACCTCAAGATTTTGAGAGAAAGTCCAAGAAGGATTGGGAACCAAGTTGAATTTTAGCACATCTTATCACCTGCAGACCGATGGACAGACTGAAAGAGTCAACCGGATCTTAGAAGATATGTTGAGAGCTTGTGTGTTAGAATATGGATCAAAATGGGAAGATTTTCTACCTTTCGCAGAATTCTCATACAACAATAGTTATCAAGCCAGTCTGCCAATGGCCCCATTTGAGTTCTTATATGGAAGAAAGTGCCGTACCCCTTTGAATTGGTCGCAAGTAGAAGAGAGTCAGATTTTCGAACCTGACATCCTACAAGAAGCCGAAGAGAAGGTTCACAAAGTCCGTGAGCACCTCAAGACCACCCAATCTAGACAGAAGAGTTATGCTGACAAGAGACGTAGAGACCTGACGTTCAATGTCGGAGATTTTGTGTACCTCAAAGTTTCGCCGTTGAAAGGAATGCAGCATTTTTAGCTGAAAGGAAAGTTAGTCCCCAGATATATTGGACCCTTCAAGATTCTGAATCGCCGAGGAGAAGTATCTTATCAACTGGAACTGCTAGAGGAGATGTCAGCCATCCATAATGTGTTCCATATATTTCGTTACTTCGCAAATGCCTAGAAGTGCTGAAGAAGACCAAAGTTTTCAAGAACATCGATCACTGAGCCATTGATATTAACAAGGATCTGACGTATCGCGAAGTGCCCATCCGTATCTTGGAAGAAGCCTTCAGACCCACCAGAACACGTAGTATCAAGTTTCTCAAGATCCAATGGAGCAACCATACCAAAGAAGAAGCTACCAAGGAGCGAGAAGATTACATTAGGACTGAGTTTCCAGATCTCTTTAGTTCCTAGTTTTTCTTAAATCTCGGGATGAGATTTTGTTTAAGGAGGGAAGGTTTGTAACACCCCAAATCTTTAATCAAGGTTATCAAGTTCCTAATCACCCAATTTAGGGTTAACAAAAACTTTTATTAAGAAGAAAGCATATGAAGGCATGTGTGTTTGCATTAGTGTAGAATTGAGTGTTTATGCCATGCTTGATTGTTCTAAATGTTGTGAAATGGTTTAAAGGTGAATTGCACATCATCTAGACCATTTACAAAGAAAATACAAAGAGAAAGAAATCAAATAAGAATAAATAAAGCAAATGGTCCTTTTGACCATTTTAAACCTCTAGGCCACTTTAGGTGTTCCTAGGAGAAGATTTCTAATAGAAACATTTCTATCTTCCCCCCCCCTTGATATACCAAGTAAAGATGGCTCAAGGCCCACTTTGCAAACTTACAAAAACATCTAGCAAAGCCATTTAATGGACATTTGAAAATTGAATCAAGTGTATGTGTTAAGATCACACTTTTTAAAAAACACATCAAATGAATTCACCTTGACATATCCAAGCAAACCTAGTCTCTGAAGCTTAAGGCAAGTTCACCCAAAAAGTTTGAATCAAAAATTAAAAAATAATTTTCATGCGGCCATTTCATCAAACACTTGGCAGGCACAGAATAAACACTAGACTAGCTGCACTATTTGGTACAGTGAGCATCGACCATTTGTTCTCCAATTTAACCCCTTGTCCCCTCTAAGCCTAACCCAGCCCCAGACTAGCTCCACCCTTCGCTGCTGGCACAGTGGAGCGCCGCCCATTCTTGGTCATCGCCGGCCGACAGTGGGCAGCACGCCAGGAGCCACGCCAGCATCACCAAAGACGCGCACTAGACACGCGAGCTCCTACCGCCACCCCCTGTCCACCCCATGGTCGAAGCCTAGCCCTGGACCACACTAGCACCGCCGTGCACCGCCTCTCTGCGCCGTGTCCAGAGCGCGCCAGTGTGCCGTGCCTGACCAGCTCGTATGCGCCGTGCCTTGACCTCCCCTCACGTGCATAGACACGCCATGATAGCAGAACCCCGGAAGACACCCCCGTTCGTTGCCGCGCGACCTGCAGCAGCCGCACGCTGCCGCAAACACCTCTGCCTCCGTCCAGAGCACCGCACACGCCCTACCAAACCCAGCCACCCCACGCCTCGCCTTTAAGCTAGCAATGACCACCAGGAGACACCGCACCATCCACCTACCCCAGCCATGCCCTTAGCTCTCTGTTCCGCCCTCGCCGGAGACGCCAGCCCACACCGCTCGGTCCCCTCGTCGAGCTATAAAAGGAGGCCACCCCAGCCTCCATTCATCACACCACTCGACTCCTCACTCACCACTTAGCCTCCCACACCACTTCTCGGAGCTAGGCGAGCACCACCATGCCGAAATTGCACCGGAGTCCGCCGTTGCTGGAGGAGAAGGGTGTCGTCGATTGCGACCACCCCAAGCCTCGCCGTGACCGCGCCTCGCTTCACCGTCGTCTACCACGCCGTTTTCCCCCGTCGCCGAGCCTAGTTGGAGCCTAGGTGAGCCCCGCCAGACCCCCACCGCCGCGCTAGGTCTAGTTCCTCGCCGGAGCTGTTCGTCGTCGACGATGACTCTCGGCCGTTAGATTAGAAGTTGATCGCACGACTCAGATTCGCCCATACCGTTTCGCTTAGTTAGTTTTGTTGACCAATGGGTCCACGCTGTTAGAAGCCTGCTGCACCACGGAGTGCCACTGGGCCGGCCCGTTAGCTTTCCCGCGGTGGCCCAAAAATTCAGATAATTTATTTTCCAATTTAGTTGAAATCATATTCTATCCACTTATTCAAAATCAATTCAGAGAGTTTCACTTAACCAAATGGCATGATTCAAATTTTGTTAGAAAGATAATTAAAATATCTATCCAAGCCTGTTGGATTTAAATCATTTGGTGTTATAGATAATCTATAGCAAAAATAACAAAACAGAGACTTTTGCAACTTCAAACATTTTTCAAAAATCAACCATAATAGCTTTTGAGTTGATCCCAACTCTCAAAAATCACATTTGAAAATACCTATCTGAATATGTAACAATATTTAGGTTTGTACGTAGGCATTTGTAGTCACTTTAAATCATTTAAATAGTAATCTTAAACTTTATATAATGTGAACAACTCTTTAAATCACATTCCCATGTATTAGAATATGTGGTGATGACATGTGTCCACATGATCTCATATTTTAATGGGAGAATATTAAATCTTAATTAATTTCAATGAGTAGAAATTACTTTTCTCAAATAAAATAATTGAAACTAGTGCTTTAATGCATGTGATGATTGTGATGATGCTAGATCATCAAGTATGTGCCTTAGTGTGCTAAATAGACTTAGTTAAGTATTGTTTGGTGATTATGTACCCTGTATTCCTTTATAGATGATAGTGCCAACAAAGGATACGAGGAGGAGGAGTTCTACCCCGAAGAAGACGAAGAAAACTTCAATCACTACACCAATCAAGGCAAACTATTATTAGCAAGCTAGAACTAAGCAAGTTAACACTTGCCCCTTTTGATAACTTAAGCAATTGCATTAGGCATTCTTGGTTATACCTTTTGAGTTATACCCATCCCAAGTTTTACTTGCAAGCTTTACTTTTTGCTTTACCAAAGTTCTTTACTTTTAGTTAATGCTTTGTGAGGTTTTGAAAAGATAGCATAAAGAGTATAAAACTAGGCCTATACTAGATGTCATTCTATGGCATGAGATTGATATTAGCATCCCTCATTAGTGGACACACTTAACTTAGTGGCTAGTGCTAAACTAAACACTTCATCACTTTAGATGGGAATACTTGGTGAAAATGATTATGAAAACCTTGGAATGATGAGTCATTCTATTGAAATGTTTTGACATGTGTTGAGAACACAAATGGATTTGATGGTGAAAATGTTGAGGCATGAGCCTTAGCCCTTTATAAAAACTGATGGTTGGGTTCGGATGCGATACCATTCTAATTTTACCGTACAACCACAATACCTGAATTGGATAAGGCTTATTCGGAAGTTTATATGCATTAGTATGGGTTCCATCGCGGAGGAGGTTTGAGCTGAGGCTACCTCTTGATGATGTCCACCTATGCAGTGCCCAGGATGGCAGATGGTCATGGCTGGGAGGCCAAGCTCATAGGAGAGGTGCTTATACTAGAGTGTGTAAAGGAAAGGTTATGATTGATTATCCACATACTAAGTATGATGATTCAGGGTTATCCCTGACGGATGTATCGAATTTTGTGGTGAAAGTGTACGACCTCTGCAGAGTGTCAAACTATTCGAATATCCGCGTCCGCGGTCATGGATAGTTGGAGTGGCCATACTGTTCCGTCGTCAGATGTTTTCAAATGACTTATGAAGTGAACTATGATTTTGACTTGACTAGAATAGGGTTGTGAATATGAAAACTAGGTTCCCCACTTAAAGTGATTTAGAATCTTTACTTAGTTTTCTTTACTTCTGAACTCAGTTTAGATAAATTTGGCTTTTTGTAAATAAACTTAGAGCTTAGGATTCCTACTAGAACTACCTTACTTGTTAGTGATAGTTTGCGAGTACTTAAAGAGTACTCATGGCTTTGTCCCTGGCTATTCCCGTGGCCAGACTATGAGGAGGACTATCAGGAAGATGGACAGCAGGACGGCTACGACAACTAGGATCATCTCCCATCGTCAGCATTGCCTGTGACCCTAAAGATGGAGCCCACTGCTACGCTTATATTTCCGCTACTTGTTTGTATTAAGACCAGATCATGAGATCCTTTATTTGTGTAAGACCTTATTATGGTTTGTAATGGATGATGTACTGTGATATCCAATCTGTTATGTCTCGCAAAAATGGTAATCCTGGGATTGCGATGTATGGCATAACAGGTATCTGGAATTTAAAATCTAGGTGTTGACATTAGGCTCCACAACTGGCACTTCAACCAGGCCACTTGTTGTGCCTGTGCCACGGCGAGAAAACCATCTGCCGCCTCACCCCACTCCGCGAAGGCCTTCACCTCCCTTGGGATCGTGGTTATACCAGGTTGACCCGAATGGAATGAATTGTCATGGTAATTCGGTTTTCTCGCTTGGTTGGGTGCATATTTTGTTCTTGTTTGGTTTTTGGTCTAAACTCGAGTTTCCCTTTTTACAATCGAGAATCTCTACTATTCTCTTCTCTACTATCTAAAAACAAGGAAGTCGTTCTGCTTTCTGCCAACGCCCACTACGTCTACCTTTTTTCTTCCACCAATACAACTCCTCTTGCCGCCATCCTCCTCAGGAACCATCGGTTTTTTTCGACCAAATCCCTCACACTTCTCCCTCTCGTTGCCGCCTCCCAATATCGGTAGCCTCAGCCGCAGATTGGCGTTGTCACGGTGCCGACGATTCCGCCTACTTCCATGTCATTGCCCTATCTCGCCATCGTCACCACCCATCACCGGCCTCTAGCTATTCCGCCACGCTTGGCCAACCCTAGGCGACCTTGTCTCCGACAAAGACTCCGATGCCGGGGACAGGAGGCAGCAGATCAGCACATCTGTGCAGCCACCAATGGTCCTGAATGCTGCTGACAAGGCAATGACGCCGACCACACGCTCAAAGACTCGTGTCTCCACCTCATCGTCCTCCTCCGTGCTACCACACCTCAGCACCACCTCGTCCTCCAACTCTGGCGCATGGGTCAATGAGGAGGGATCGGCTAGTGTGCACTTGATCCTACGCTACCACGCCACTTCCACCTTAAGCCCCGTTATGGAGGTCGGAGAGCAAGGATCGGCTGATCCACCGCCGACCCATCAAGGGCGACGAAGACAATGCCCTGGACCTAGTGGTGGCCACAGGCCGTGACATCAACGGATCTGAGCTGGCATCACTGAATCTTGGCAAGGGTTTGACTCGAGATGAAGATCTCAAATGGTTCCGCTAGTACATGTACACGATCCAGTACCCATCCTGAATTTTATATCAAGCTTGACTAATTCAATGCCAAAACTAATGGATCATCATCTAGATAGATAGGTTGCATGACTCACCTTGATCCTTATCGTAATTTTATCTTTTCTTGTGTCATGGTGGTGTCATGGCAGATGCCATGGATAGGCTAAAGGTGGGGACTAATATGCGCTAGGGGAATCCAGGGAGGGATAGTGGAGTGATTCTCCACACAGAAGTTTGTATTGCAATATCTCCAAGATTACAAGTGCTCCTTGAGCTGTATTGGCAAGAGGAGGAAGAAGAAGCTCTCTTACTCTTGCCTACTATCTAGCCCAAGAACCCTAGATCAACTAGTGCTAAGGAACTACCACACCAACTAGTGCTCAACCAACTAGAATTCTGCCAACCCCCTCTACCAGAACCCTAACCCCCCTTATATAGAGGAGGTTCGGTCCTGGCCTAGGGCATACGTGGAGGCATATTCCTAAGAATATGCCCCCTCCCAAAGTGGTAACCCGACCGGGGTGCTTTTCCCCCGCGTCACTCATGCTTTAGCGACGTCGACGTGAGCGTCACCTTGTCGGCCACGACCCGGTGGTCCTGCCTTGCTTTATTCGGCCATCCATTACGTATCGACCTTCTTTTTGACCAGAGATTCCTTCCTTCTCCTAGAAGCTAGCGAGGATCCGGATCATAGTAGATCCGCCACACCTGTTCGCATATAAGTTAGACAAGCATTTCCGACTTACTCCTTAAGTCGGATGAGACAACGTTGCAACCCCGGTCCGGGTTACTCCGTGATCCGCCTGCCTTGAGGTGACTCGGCCAGCATCCGCTTGACCTTGCCGAACCTCGCTAACTCGACCTTATACCGGAGTGATTCTACCCGGGGTATCCCCAACATTAGTCCTCGGCTGGTGCGGTCTTAGCTGCCTTGGCCGCTAAGGCCACATCAGTTCATTTATGTCGAGCCTCGACGCTCAATTCCGGGTTAGCTCCTTATCTCGGATTATATGGATTTACGCCCTTCGACGCTCCAAGTTTTCACTTGCCGGGTCACCACTTTGGCTCGGATCCCATGGTTATCATGGTTTGATCCGCCCCGCTTCTTCTCTCATCGCTAACCCACGTGGAGGCTAATCATTACCTTGTCTTATTTTAGGGCCTGCATTAGAACCGCCGCAGAATTGTCGGGCTTTATCGGCGCGGGTTACGTCATGCCTGTCTCCTCGTTTACCGCAACAGCACGTCGCGTCATGGGATCTCATCTACTTTGTGGCCCCCTGTATGGCTTTTCTCTGATTGGCTGATGCCGGTGATACACGGCCACACCGTGTGGCTCGTCAGCGCAGCGCGATCCCACTCATCGATCACTAGGGGTGGTTAAATAGGGGAGGGGCGCGTCCCTTAGCATTTTTCCACCTCTGCGCCTGCTATGCGTTTTCTCCTTCGTCTTCCCTGCGACCACGCCGCCGCCGGAGCTTTCTAGCAGCAGCGCCGCCGCTGCACCTCCCCGTTCCTCCGCACCGCAGCCACCGCTGCGCAGCTTCTTAGCCACGGGTCCACGCCAATCTAGGCCTCAGATCCCCGCGCTGCTAGCTCCAGCGAGGACAGCGGATACGAGATGACAGAGGAGGAACTCGTCGTCGCCGAGCAGGAGATGGAGGAGGACGCCGGTGCGATGGACCGTGGCGCGTGGGCCGATTCGTGGGTCTGTCAAGACGACATTGACTGGCTCTACCGGACCAGGCGTATTCCCGCCGGCGTCGCCGCTCGTCTCCCCTCCTCGGAACTGGCCCCCTCACCCAATCCGGGTGAGTTCGTTGTATTCCTATCCCATTTCCAACGGGGATTTGGTCTGCCGGTGAGCGATTTCTTCCGGGATTGGGTTAGGACATACCACCTGCAGCCGCACCATCTCCCAGCGAACGCAATCACCTCTCTTTCTGCCTTTGTCTCTACGATTGAAGGCTATACCGGACTATGGCCCACGAAGGAGCTGTGGATCCGGTTCTTCGGTCTTCGTCGCAACGTCGTCCCCAACATCCACGTTGAGTCGGAGGACAAGCAGCTCACCCAGTTCGGAGCTGCCTCGATCTTGCCCCAGAGATTTTCAATCTTTCCCCGGGTCACCGGGCTTGACTCCTGCAAAGGATGGGCCTGGACCTTCTTCTACGTCCGGAACGAGGGTACCGAAGACTTGATTTGGTTGCTGCCCTACGCTTCGGGTCTCCCTGACACGGATTTCTGGGAGGAGGTCGCCAAGAAACCTACAGCTCTGGCCAACCAAGTCAACAAAAGGTTCGCGGAGCTAAAGAAGCTCGGATTGTGCAACGAGGATGCTATGATCACGTTCGTGCGCAACCGAATCTCTCCCCTCCAGAGGCGCACCCACAAGTTGTGCCACATGAGCTTCGGTCGCGACCCCAACCGAACCTCCTCCTTCGAATTGAGCAACACGGAGATCTTCCGCCGGGTCAAGGCTCTGTTCACCACTCACAAGGATTTCTCCGCCGAATGGACGTGGGGAATCGAGCATTAGTGCCGTGACAGGGTCCCTCCCGCGGTAAGCTTCGCGGGGTAAACTTATTTCGGATCAAGTATGTGTCGGTTTTTGTCATATTTTTGACTCTGCTCTTTGTGCTTTTTCCCAGCTGTTTCTCCAGCAAACTCTCGAGGATGGCATGGATCTGACCCTTAAGTGGGCGCCGGACCGAGAGATCCCAGATGAGGAGGAGCCGGACCAGGAGATGTTCCTCCCTATGACCGACGCCACCAAACGTCCCAGCGGTAAATTCTCTTCTCTTAGAGATTGGCCCGATGATGAGGATGACTCAGATATCGACGTGATTAAACCCGTTGAGGCTGTCCCTCTTTCTTTTGCCTTTTCGGCATCAGCTAACCCCGGTGGGCATATCCACGAGGATCCTCCGCTTGCCACGGGCGAGCCGGTTCCGGTGGCGTCGAAGAAGAAGCGCGGATCCGCGTCAAGTTCTTCTTCCGAACCTTCTCAGCCCCCCAAAAGGCAAAAGAAGGCCGGAGACAAGACTGCCTCCAAGCGGGCAGGCAAATCCCCGACACGGAGGGCCCGGAAACCCAAGGAGGCCGAGACCTCGGATGCATAAGTCATTTTTCACTGCGCAACACACTTTTCCTTGCATCGGGGTAATTTCACTCCTTACGTCATTCTCCTTTGCAGGCCTCCTATGGAGGTCCCTCAGAGCGGATCGAGCATCTCTTCTCCCCTTCGGTCTGGCCCTTCTCCTCCTCATGACGATGAGTCACGCCCGCTGAGCCCAATTCCGGAGGGCTCTGTGGCTGCTCCGGGTTCCGCAGTACCTCATCAAGAGAAACGGGACCTCGGAGCGGGAGGGGTCGGTCCGGCCGAGGCAATGGCGTCCACCACTTCGGCATTGCCGCAACCAGCATCCACCAAGTCTATCACGACACCAGCACCAAAGCAGCTCGATTAGCTTCCGAGCCAAAGACTGCCCAGAGCCAAGAGACCCACAGGGGCTCCAGTACCAAGTTCTTCTGCCTCGTCCGAGTCATCTCAGCCTCGGCGAGGAACTATTCCAGCAGCTTATAAAGGGAAGTCCATCGTGGTTACTTCTTCCGAGCAAGTTAAAGGCAAGAAGGCCCCGGATACTACCAAATCTGCATCCATCAAGGCTGGGCAGCGAACTCTATCGTCAATGCTTCTGAAGAAATCACCAGCAACGACGGATGTTCCTTACGAGCCAACATATGCGCAGCAGATGGTTCTGCACACTAGCCCAGCTCTTGCCCTAATCGAGAGGAAGGAAGCTCATGCGAAGGGCTTGGTGGCACCCCATATGCCCACTGGCGAACGGTACCCTCCGAGCCTTATCGAGTTCGTCATGAACTGGAATAAGGTGGAGTTCGTCTACAACGACGATCTCCCGGAAAAGTTCAGCCCCGCAGAATTTTCTGCTCAGATGAATACTGCCGCCAAGGCAATTAACCTCGCGGGGCGAATGATGGAGGTATGTCGTTTCTCCTTTACATGCTGTAGGTAATAGCCATTAGTCCCCGAGCCTCCGATGGAGTAGCTTGTTACTCGGCCGGATGCTCGTTAGAAAACTAACATAGCTGCATGTAAACTTCAAATGTGCACACACCTAGAGCCGGGTTAAGTTCCACTTGGCCCGGATCTTGTACACTTCAAATATGCACACACCTAGAGCCGGGTTAAGTTCCACTTGGCCTGGATCTTGTACACTTCGAATATGCACACACCTAGAGCCGGGTTAAGTTCCACTTGGCCCGGATCTTGTACACTTTGAATATGCACACACCTAGAGCCGGGTTAAGTTCCACTTGGCCCGGATCTTGTACACTTCGAATATGCACACACCTAGAGCCGGGTTAAGTTCCACTTGACCCGGATCTTGTACACTTTGAATATGCACACACCTAGAGCCGGGTTAAGTTCCACTTGGCCCGGATCTTGCACACTTTGAATATGCACACACCTAGAGCCGGGTCAAGTTCCACTTGGCCCGGATCTTGCACACTTCGAATATGCGCCAAGCTAATTTTACACTTATGTACTTCTTTCAGGTAACCACCAATCGCCGGAGCACCGAATTTCAACGCCTGCTTGATACCCACAAGATCTTACGCGCAAAATATGTTGCACTTGGTGCAGAACATGAAAAGAGGGGTAATTTTCTCCCTCGGCACCTCTCCGTTTTTCTTTACTTGTTTCCGCCGGACTAATCTCCTCATTCGGTTTTTGCAGCTGGGGTGGAGGCTAAGAATAAAATTATGCGGAAGAACTTGGAGGAAATCCAGGGTATGTCCTCTTTTGTCCGACCTTGTTGTGTTTTCCATTTCTTCTTCTCCTTGGCTCGGCAAACATTCACTCCTCGGCTTTGCCGGGTCAACATACTATTTTAGCATCGCTTGAGGATAGTGTGCCCGTGCCTGATATGATGCTGCATTTTCTCGAACAAGCAGGGCAGCATCAAGCTGAGCTGAAGAAGAATAATGATGAGCTTGCCCTCCTCCGGACCAAGGATGACGAGATAGCCAAGCTCAAGGCTGAGATGGAGAAGATGAAGGCCCAACACAAAACCGAGCTACAAAAAGTTGGCCAGAACTTCACCGAAGAGCGTGAGCGCCTTACTCTCCAGATCTCTAAGGGCTAGGACCTACTCAGAGAATCCGACGTCCAGCTTGGGTCGGCAAACGCTGAACTTGAGCAACTTCGCAAAAGACGCGATGCCTGCATCAAGGAGTTGACCCGGATCCATAGCCATATTTCTTGTAAGTTCCTTTCCCTTGTTCGACCTACTTCTCCGGGTTACCTCATATGTCTTTCCTTCACCTTCTTCCTTTGCCTTGTTTCCAGAACACTTTCTAGAGGGTACTGCGATTGCCAGCGCTGCCGTTGCCAAGTTTTGCCGAGAGAGGGGTACTCCCCTTGCCCCTGATGGCGAGAACATTCCCTTGGACATGGAGGACCTATTGGTCAGCTTGTCCTCTCGCGTGGAGACCATCAAGAATTATGGCAAGGATATCCTCGACGTTGCAGTTCGGATTTTCAATACGTTCTGGCCCGGAGAGAGTAGCCCGGGGACCATTGTAACTCTCGTCGAGAAATTAATGGAAGTTGAGACCCAGCTTGACCTCTAGAGAGAATCTGCTGGTCGCGCTGCAGCTGACACCATCCTTCATCATATTCTCACATGGTACGAGAAGATCGACCTCAGTCTCCTCACATGCCGGCGCACCGGATCCAGAAGGACCGATGACCCGGAGTGGGTAGCTCGGCGCCAGGCTTGCGCCTACGGCCTCGTTGAATACTCTCCTATTCATGACTGGATTGAAGGGCCGAGCTTCCTGGAATCCGCTGGGGACGAGCAGGATGAGAATGTTGAAGATGGGTCGGATGAGGACGGGGAAGATGATGCTTCTTATATTGAAGACATCGACGACGACGCCGAACCTGCTCCTCCTGCTGCTCCTTAGTTCTAAAAAACTCGAAAATTTATCAGATCCCCGGTATGCCGGGTGCAATTGTATGCTGGATATGTGATATTTTGCTACTACGTTTTTATGCCGGATTAACTTGGGCATAGTCCCCGAGTTTCATTTTCTTGTTCGTTCAATTCTTTGGCTCGGTCCGTGTCTACCTTGATTTGGTTTTACGACTTACGAATCCGAGCTTCAAAAAAATTGTCTTAACAATACTTAGAAACTTTGAGGCTTGGCTCAAAATAATTCAGCATAATAACTTGAAAATAAATACAGGGTTAGTCCGAAAAAAACAAACGTTAGCTCGAATAAATTCGTTTCCTTAGTCGTTTTTCATGTGCTACGCAATTCCAAACTTGTTCCCTTGCTTGCCATGAAGCCAATTCTTGTTGGACAGCAGCAAGTCGAAGGGTTGGGTTTTTGGTGCTCACACATTACTAATCCGGGTTAAGTAGAACGACCTATTCTAGCTACCGCATAAGAAATTACGACAAACATTATTAAGGTAGTCCCCGAGTTACTGCTCGACGCGCTGCTATTTCATTGATAAGCTCATTGCCAACATACATACCGACATATGAGATGACTCGGATACCTACACTTCTTAGCTAAGTGTAGAAGGGACGAAGTAGTGCTACATTCCACGGTCGCTTGGATTCCTCTCCGGACCTGTCCGCCTTGTTCTTTTCCTGTGGCTTTGCAGCTATAAGATAGTAAGAATCATTGTGCAATGCTTTGCTCACAATGAATGGCCCTTCCCATGGGGGGGGATAATTTATGCATGCCCGTAGTACGTTGTACCAACCGGAGCACTAGATCGCCTTCCCGGAAGACTCGGGGGCACACTTTCCGGCTATGATAGCGTCGGAGGTTTTGCTGATATATGGCGGATCTAGACAGTGCCACTTCTCTCGCTTCTTCCAGCAGATCAACATCATTTTGCCGGGCTTCTTGCACTTCGGCTTCTGTGTATTGGGTGACCCTAGGCGAATCATGCTCTGTGTTGGCTGGTTATACAGCTTCTGCCCCATATACCAGAAAAAAATGGCGTATAGCCTGTTGATCGATTCGGAGTTGTTCTTAAGATCCACAGTACCGCTGGTAGTTCTTCTATCTAGCACCCCGCTGATCTTTGCAGCGGCTCAATGAGCCGGGGTTTTATCCCGGATAATACTAATCCGTTGGATCTTTCCACTTGTCCATTCGATGTGGGGTGGGCTACCGAGGCGACATCGAGTCGGATCTTCTTATCTCGGCAGAAGCACGCAAATGCTCCTTCCGCAAAATTTGTTCCGTTGTCAATTATAATACTGTGCGGATAACCGTATCTCAAGATGATGTCTTTGAGAAATGTCACGGCCGTAGCTCCATCACATTTTCTTATAGGTTTCACTTCAATCCATTTTGTGAACTTGTCCACCATAACCAAAATGTGTGTCATGTTTCCTCTCGCTGGTTTGAACGGGCCAACCATATCCAAGCACCATACAACAAATGGCCACGTGATTGGTATGGTCTTTAGTTCCGACATAGGCATATGTGTCTTGGTGGCGTACCTCTGACAACCATTGCATTTTCTCACCAGATCTTCTGCTTGTTCCAAGGCACTTGGCCAGTAGAATCCATGCCGGAACGCCTTTGCCACCAAGGCTCGGGATGAGGCATGATGCCCGCATTCTCCTTGGTGTATATCTCGGAGGATGTCAAGCCCTTCTTCTGGGTCAACGCACCGTTGGAGGACATTGGTTACACTCCGTTTGTATAACTCCGAATTGATGATTGTGTATGCTTTTGCTCTCCTCTGAGTTTGCCTGGCTAACACCTCCTCAGCGGGTAACGTTCCATCTTTCATGAATTGGAATATAGGTAGTTCCCAAGCTGGTATGGCTTGTGGAGGGAATATCTCCTCATCAATTTCCATCTGATCCACCGGCATAACTTCAGTCGGATCACACTGAGAAGTCCCCGGGTCTAGCGAGGTAGTCCCCGGGTTTGCCGAGGCAGTCCCCAGGTTTGCTGACGCAGTCCCCGGGTCTCGCGTACCACCTCCCATGTCAATGTCCATGGGCTCAGCTCCGGATTCCGTATTTTTCGGGACATAGATCGAGTCGGTTCCTGGGGACGGCCTGATAGATGGTTTTCTGAGGTGTTCCAATGTTACGCCCAGTGGAATTGCATGTCTGGTCGATCCGAGCTTCGACACCATGTCGGCAGCCTCGTTTTCCGCCCGGGGTACATGGTGAAATTCACAGCCCTCGAAGTAACCATATATCTTCTGCACGTGAAATTTGTATAGTGACATGTTTGGATCTAGGGCGTCCCACACTCCGGACACCTGCTGCACCACCAGGTCCGAGTCGCTGAAGCATATTATCCGACATATGCCAATCTCCTTTGCCACTTTGAGCCCATGCATAAGAGCCTCTTACTCAGCGACATTGTTCGATGCCGCGAAATGGATCTGCAATACTTCAGCTGATCCTTCTTTGGCGAGGTAAGCACAACCCCGGTGCCTAATCCGGTTTTGGTTTTCGACCTGTCAAAGTGCATCCTCTAGTAATTCGGATCTGGTACCAGTGGTTCGTATTGTACCTCGGCCCAATCCACAAAAAAGTCCACCACAGCCTGAGATTTGATCGCTTCTCTTCTGTCATATTGGGGCGCATAAGAGGCTAGCTCAATTGCCCATTTTGCGATTCTGCCACTCGCATCCTTGATACCCATTATCTCGGATATGGGAGCTTCACATATTACTTTGATGGGGTGCTCCTCAAAGTAGTGCTTTAACTTCTTCGCCACCATATAGACACCGTATGCCACCATTTGAAAGTGTGGGTAGTTCTGTTTCGAGGCAGACAACACCTCGCTCAGGTAATACACTGGCCTCTGTACCGACTTACCCTCTTCATTGTGCTCCACTATGATTACTACACTTACAACTCGGTTGGTTGCGGCTACGTAGAGCAACATTGGCTCCTTCGATAGTGGGGAGGCTAACACTGGCGCGGTGGCCAACATCTTTTTTAAGTGAGCAAAGGCTTCATCGGCCTGTGGCGTCCAAACGAACTTATCCGACTTTTTCATGAGTTGGTAGAGAGGCAGTGCCTTTTCCCCCAACCGACATACAAACCGACTCAACGACGCCAGGCATCCAGTGAACTTCTGGACATCGTTAAGACACTTCGGCAGCTCCATCCGTTCGATGGCTCGGATCTTAGTTGGATTAACTTCGATACCTCGGCTGGAGACGAGAAATCCGAGTAACTTTCCAGCCGGGACACCGAAGGTACATTTTTCCGGGTTAAGCTTCATCCGGAACCTTCTCAAGTTCGCGAATGTTTGCCTTATGTCGTCAAGGAGCGTTGCGCTTTCCTTGGTCTTGATAACCACATCATCCACGTATACTTGTACGTTTTGACCTATTTCGTCATGCAAACATTTTTGCATACATCTTTGGTACGTTGCACCTGCATTACGTAAACCAAACGGCATAGTGCGATAGCAGTAAGCCCCGTACGGGGTAATAAACGTCGTTTTTATTTGATCATCCGGGTTCAGAGGTATCTGGTGGAAACTAGAATATGCATCAATGAATGACAACAGTTTGCATCCCGCGGTTGAGTCTATGACCTGATCTATCCTCGGCAGTGGAAATGGATCTTTTGGACACGCCTTGTTTAGGTTCGTGTAATCGATACACATGCACCAAACCACTGCCATGTTCGGATCGTCCTTCTTCTTCTCTACCAGCACCGGATTAGAGAGACAATCCGGATACAGTACCTCCATGATAAATCCTGCTGCCAGTAACCGAGCTATCTCGTCTCCAATGACTTTTCTCCTATCCTCGGCGAAGCGGCGGAGAGGTTGCTTCACCGGCCTTGCTCCGGGTCTTACGTTCAAAGAGTGCTCGGCCAACTCCCTCGAAACACCTTGCAAGTCCTGTGTAGACCAAGCAAAAATATCCCGATTCTCACGGAGGAAGTTGACGAGCTCGCTTTCCTATTTGTCAGTTAACCCGACACCAATTGTTACGGTGCACTCCGGAAACATGTAATCAACTGGAATCTTCTTGGTGTCCTTTGCGGCTTGAAATGAAACGCTGCCATGCGGGTTACTTAGTGCCGGCATATATTGCTGGGCGGACTGAGCTAATGCCACCACCTATTGGATTTTTCTTTTCACTTGCACAATCCCGAGTGACTCGGCTAGGTTAGACCCGGCTGAAGCACACTCCATGGAACGTCAGAAATCTCCAGCAATGGTAATCGCTCCATTTGGCCTAGGAAACTTCATCTTCAGATAACTGATGTGACAGCTTGCCATGAATTTGTTCAATGCTGGTCTTCCAAGTAACGCATGATATGCACTTTCCAAGTTCACCACTTCAAACTCCAGATTTTCAGTTTGGCAGTTATCCCTCGTTCCGAATAGCACGTCGACCCGGACTTTGCCTATGGGCTCGCACGAAATGCCTGGTACAATGCCATGGAAAGTTGTTCTCGTAGCCTGGAGCATGTTCTCCGAGATGCCCAACTTGCACATCGTATCCGCGTACATGATGTTAATGCTACTCCCATTATCAATCAGAACCTTGGAGAACCTCACATTGATGTTTGGTCCAATGAATGTCGGATCTAGCACTAGCGCATACGAACCTGGGCTCGGCATAAGTTTAGGATGATCTTTGATGTTCCAGGTGATTTCCTAGTCCGACCAAGGCATGTACATCGTCACTGCTGGAATGACCGCATTGACCTCCATATGTCGGCGCTGCAAGCTTTTTCTATCTGTTTCCTCAGTCGTGAACACACAATAACTCTGGTGATGTTCCCTGTACTCGTTCCTTCCCTCGTTTCCGGGGTACCTTTGATCTGGTGGTTATTGATTTTCCACCTGATGCACTGCATCCCTACTTTCATTGTTGTCATACCTCAGCAGAGGGGGAGGCAACATTAGCTGCTGCGTGTTTGCTCCGGAGAGCAGTTGCTGCCGGGGTAACTCCTGCCGAGCTTGATCATTCCGGGGTGCCTGAGCATTCCCCGAACCACCTTGCTCTATCTTCCGCATCCACTCACATTGCCTCGTCGTGTGACCCGCCGGGCTATTCAGATTTGGCCTATGAAACTTACACGGCTGGTCCAACATCGACTCATAGGTATACCTCAGACAGTCTTTCTTTTCCTGCCACTGTTTCTTTTGCTCTGGAGTCCATGTCTTCTTGCCATCATTTCTTGGAGTCCATTGCCCTCCAGTTCTCTGGCGTTGGTTACTCCCTCCTCCGGATTGATCTTGATTCACTGCTGCAACTTGTTGCGAACCGTAGCGATGGTCCGGTCTGTCATCTCTCCTTTTTCCTCTGTAATCATTCCTCCAGGATGACCCGGCTCCATCCCTATGATAGTATTCCTCGTTTGACTCGCTTGACGCGAGCCTCGGTTCAGTCGGATCGCCTAGTGCATACGAATCAGCAATCCGGAACATCTCTGCTAGTGTAACTGGCATTTTCCTCTGCAGCTTCATCCACAGCTCACTGCCATATCTGCACCCTTGTGCAAACCATGCTATGGTCTGCGACTCTATGACACCTTCACACGAGTTTCTCACGGTACATCACCGGGTCAAGAATTCACGATCCGTCTTGTTGGGTCTTTGCTTGCACATTGCCAGGGTCTGCGGTCTATTTGGCCTCTGGTACGTACTTGAGAAGTTGCTGATAAACATTTTTTCAAAATCTATCCAGCAGTTGATGCTTCCGGGTGGCAAGTTATTCAGCCATACTCTGGCCGGGACTTCCAACATCTTGGGCACGTAATGCACAGCCCATCTCAAGTTGCCAGTTGCAATTTTCACCACCGTAGCATAGTTTATCAGCCAATCCTCTGGCTTGGTACTGCCGTCATACGTCTTCGTGCCCCTGGGTAACTGGAAGTTTGGTACCGGCGGTTCCTTCATGATCCGGGGTCCAAAGCACGCTGGACCCGGAGGACCTTGACATTCGATCTGTTCCGACCTGTACAAGCGATCCAGTTTTAACCTGGCGTCATCCGGCATCAAATCCCTGCTTCCCAATCTAGACCCTATCACGTGATAGTCCGGTCTGGGGTACCCTGCGTTCACCATCTCCGAATCACCATCATTGTATCAGTTTTGCTCTCGTTGCACACCTTTCTGCTGCATACCTCGGCCGGCGCTTTGCTCTTGCCTCAGTATATTCCGCTGCTGCGGTTGTCCTGCTCCTGCGGAGTTGCGCTGTCCGGCATTGCCGTTGGCAGCGTTCCCTTGACCGGCATTACCTTGGTCGTGATTACCTCGGCCTGCTTCACCTCGGCTCACACTCCGTCGATTATCACCTTTCCGCATCTCTTTTTCTTTTCCCGCACGCGTTGGGTCGTACGGGATGATCTATTTGTTCCGTCTGGCCGAGGTTACTACCTCTTCTCTCCTTGGACCGCCATGAGGCGATGATGCGGCTCCAGCGGATTTCTCCTGGTTACCCATCACCGAATGGACGATCTTGGAAGCCCCAGCTCTCTCTGGGTTATCTCTTAGCAGCTCCTCGTTCTGCCTGTTCGCGATCCGAACCAGCTCGTTAACCCTGTCTTGCTGCCTTTGACGGGCCTCACCCGTCAGACCCTCTAGCTTGGACGCAGCCGCATCTGCTGCTCTAAGGTTCTTCGCCGGGGTACTATACTTCGGCAATCGCACAGACAGATAGTTTTCCGACCCTTCTGCTCCATCATCACCTTCTTTGTTCATCTCGCTTATGAGATTTTTCCCTTTTACCCTTACTGCATCAACTTTGTTTGCCTTTGCGTACTCACGCAGCGTCATGTCCAGTGACTGCTGAGCCGCGGCTATTTTCTTTGCGCCCTCCAGTATCTTTTGCCGAGTTTCCTCTAGCTCGGCACGTGTGCTGGCGGTTCTAACACTGCTGCTACCGGGTTAGCCAAGCTATCCATAGCTTCCCTCAGCACGTTCTCAGGCCTCTCTAGTGGAGGTCCTCTACCTTTCCTTGGTGCCTTAGGTGTTACCTCCGGGTCTAGCGCTGGATCCTTGCTCGCGCCTGCGCCTGGCGCAGTCATCATCACCTCCGCATGATCCGGGGAGCGAGCGATACGCGCCCCGTGGGCCACAGTGAGGGGTGGTTCCCTCGCATCGACAACACGATGCGGGTGAACGCACGAGACGTCCACAGCAACGTAGACCTTATGCGCGCCGAGCTTGACGAAGAGGCCGTTGCGCGGAAGCGGGCGCGTGCCGAAGCAGCCAGCGTTGTCGCTGACGAAACCCAGTGCTCCAAAGCGCTGAACAAGCCCAGAGACGATGCGTTCGTCGGTGCCGATGAAGTTTCCCGTCCGGATCTTCACCCCTGCTAGCGCCGCTAGCCCCACGGTGGGTGCCAACTGTCGTGGTGGTGTCACGGCAGATGCCATGGATAGGCTAAAGGTGGGGACTAATATGCGCTAGGGGAATCCAGGGAGGGATAGTGGAGTGATTCTCCACACAGAAGTTTGTATTGCAATATCTCCAAGATAACAAGTGCTCCTTGAGCTGTATTGGCGAGAGGAGGAAGAAGAAGCTCTCTTACTCTCGCCTACTATCTAGCCCAAGAACCCTAGATCAACTAGTGCTAAGGAACTACCACACCAACTAGTGCTCAACCAACTAGAATTCTGCCAACCCCCTCTACCAGAACCCTAACCCCCCTTATATAGAGGAGGTTCGGTCCTGGCCTAGGGCATACATGGAGGCATATTCCTAAGAATATGCCCCCTCCCAAAGTGGTAACCTGACCGGGGTGCTTTTCCCCTGCGTCACTCATGCTTTAGCGACGTCAGCCGACGTGAGCGTCGTCACCCTTGTCGGCCACGACCCGGTGGTCCTTCCCTTGCTTTATTCGCTCATCTAGTACGTACCGGACCTTCTTTTTTGACCAGAGAGATTCCTTCCTTCTCCTAGAAGCTAAGCGAGGATCCGGATCATAGTAGATCCGGCCACACCTGTTCCTGCATTGTTAGACAAGCATTTCCGACTTACTCCTTAAGTCAGATGAGACAACGTTAGGTGACCCTCCCCTGGTCTGGGTTACTCCGTGATCCGGCCTGCCTTGAGGTGACTCGGCCAGCATCCGCTTTGACCTTGCCGAACCTCGGCTAACTCGGCCCTTATACCCCGGAGTGACCCTACCCGAGGGTATCTCCCCAACATCTTGCCAGTATTGCTAATGTAGTCTGAATTGAATTCCTTCGATGGATAAGAGTCCAAACCATTATTGTAGCTTGGTTTCATCCCTCTCTTAAACTCTTTTAATGCATCCAGGAACCAAAATGATCCTGCAATCATCGCAATGGCAAACTTGTTAACAGTAAACATAGGTCGTGTATTTTGAAAATATCTTCTAAGTTGGTTCTCTTCAGGAGATGATAACATGAGTGTAATAAATTGTTGCAGCCATTCTTATTTAATAGTAAACATAGGTCATGTTAACGCTCACAGAACATGTTGCCACAGGAAGCACAGAATGATACCAGGAGGGTACCATGATCATTAATATTTTCTCTGTGTCAAGGAGGGCATTGCTGAGGCCATCAGCGACATCATGGGCAAAGTCAGTATGGAGAGAAATGCAGAGAATGATACTAGGAGGGTACCATAGTCATTAATTTTTTCTCAATGACAAGGAGGTCATTGTTGAGGCCATCAACGACATCATGGGAAAAGTCAATATGGAGAGAAATGCAGCCTCCTACATTAACCACGAGAGAGACTCCGTATTTGCTGACGGAAACCTACTTGAATCATCCTCCACTAATGGCCTCGAAAGCATTTATTTTTTCTTCACATAACATGAACTCAGTTTGATGGAAGAAGGAAAATGAATCCTCAATCCTCCTTTTCTATTATAGTTTATAGGGCTTGCTTAAGAAGTACTAGATGCTAGCACCCGAACGTCACCCATCCTCATGATATCCATGTTGCTACTTCACAAACCGGAGATATCTGAGTTCGTCTTTGTAGTCTATGTTCCCTTTGTCAGTTTCATAAACTGAATTATGCCATGAAACCTATGTGGTTCTCGGGAAGTAATTCTTACTAAGGCTCTACCAGATATTTAGATGATGGCAAGGGTCACTACAATTAGAGAAGATTGGAGTATATCTACAGATGTTTTATCTTAGTATACTGTAAGTGTATATTGTTTCTTGTTTGGAAGTTCAGTTTGGAAATTCTTCAATCTTTTATCTGTCAAGTTATAATTTTTGCTAGGCTTCCTTACATGTCCATTTTGAGGAGACAAAGGATTGTCAAAAGATGCGATGCGATGCGATGCCATGTTATTTTATTTTGGAAATATCAATTTGTTTGGCGCACTATATGTTTTTAAAATTTTCTATATGGACTCCTATAATATACTTCTAGGTGTACAATTAATGAGCAAGTAGCACTATAAAGCAGTTTGGAAATTCTTCTGTCTTTAATCTGTCAAGTTATTATTTTGTCTAGGCTTCCTTACATGTCCATTTTAAGGAGACAAAAGATTGTCAAAAATATGAGATGCCATGTTTTTTGATATTGCAAATTTCAATTTTTGTTTTTGAGATTTTGTATATGGACTCCTATCATATACTCCTTGGTGTACAAAAAATGAGCAAGTAACACTGTAGATCTCCCAACATAAGTTGGATTCAAAATTGGGCAAAAAAGTTTTTGAGGCATCAAAGGTGGAATAAAGTTGTACAGAGAAGTTGGTGGTTGGGGAGGCGAAGGGTGGATGGCGTGGATACATTGGTAACTTCGACCTTTGGACTTTGACCACACCTAGAGCTACATACAAGTTTGTTTTTTTCTCTACTATCTAAAAAGAAGGAAGGCATTATGTTTTCTGCCAACACCCACTACGTCTACCTTTTTTCTTCCACCAATACAACTCCTCTCGCCGCCATCCTCCTCATGAACGGTTTTTTCGACCAAATCCCTCACACTTCTCCCTCTCGATACCACCGCCCAATATCGGTAGCCTTGGCCGCAGATTGGCATCATCACGGTGCCGACGATTCCGCCTCCTCCCATGTCTTTGCCCTATCTCACCATCATCGCCACCCAACACCGTCCTCTCGCTATTCTGCCATGCTTGGCTAACCCTAGGAGACCCTGTCTCCGATGAAGACTCCGATGCCAGGAGACAGGAGGCAGCAGATCAGCGTGTCCTCGCGGCCACCAATGGTCCTGAATGCCGCCGACAAGGCACCTATGCCGACCACATGCTCAAAGACCCATGTCTCCACCCCATCGTCCTCCTCCGTGCTGCCACACCTCAGCTCCACCTGCTCCTCCAACCCTGGCGCATAGGTCAACAAGGAGGAATCGGCTGGTGTGCACTTGATCCTGCGCTACCATGCCACTTCCTCCTCAACCCCGTCATAAAGTTCGAAGAGGAGGGGATTAGACGATCCACCATCGAGCCATCAAGGGCGACGCCGACAATGCCCTAGCCCTAGTGGTGGCCACAGGCCATGACATCAATGGATCTGGGCTGGCATCACTGAATCTGGGCAAGGGTTTGACTTGAGATGAAGATCTCAAATGATTCTGCTGTCAGGTGTACACGATCCAGTACCCATCCCGAATTTTATGTCAATCTTGACTAATTCAATGCCAAAAATAATGGATCATCAGCTAGATAGATAGTTTGCATGACTCACCTATAATTTTATCTTTTCTTCCCAATATGATGATGTAGTCTGAATTGAATTCGTTCGATGGATAAGGGTCCAAAGACATTCTTGTAGCTTGGTTTTCATCCCTCTCTGAAACTCTTTTAATTCTTGCAGGAACCAAAATGATCCTGCAATCATCGCAATGGCAAACTTGTTAACAGTAAACATAGGTCGTGTAGTTTGAAAATATCTTCTAAGTTGGTGCTCATGAGGAGATGATAACATGAGTGTAATAAATTGTTACAACCATTATTATTTAACAGAAAACATAGGTCGTGCTAACGATCACAGAACATTTTGCCACACGAAGCAGAGAATGATACCAGGAGGGTACCATGATCATTAATATTTTCTCAGTGTCAAGGAGGTCTACTGAGGCCATCAGTGACATCATGGGAAAAGTCAGTATGGAGAGAAACGCAGAGAATGATACCATGAGGTACCATGGTCATTAATTTTTTTCTCAGTGTCAAGGAGGGCATTGCTGAGGCTATCAACGACATCATAGGAAAAGTTAGTATGGAGAGATACATAGCCTCCTACAGTAACCACGAGAGCGGATCCGTATTTGCTGATGGAAACCTACATGTATCGTCCTCCCCTAATGGCCTAGTGATGGCTCTGAAATATAGCCATCCATATCCATATTTAAACTAGATATTATTCATATTTTTGATGCAATATCAATCTAAACCCTGCCACTAATGCCTAATAATCAAAGGGGTGTGCAATTCTTTCTTTCTATTTTTCTCTGCGCAGATAATGACGTTTGATGATGGGAATCACTACATTAAAGTCAAAGATACGAGATTTCCAATAACCAGAATAAACCAGGAGCCATGGGTCGGAGGCAGATGCTTTAACGACCAACTATACGTCCAGAATAAAATTCCGGCCAGATAGTTCCAGCCGTATAGTTGCCATCGACGCTACTAGGTCAAACAGAACAACTTCCGTGAAGGGACCCCTATATAAAGAGGCCTCGGGCGACGAGAAAAGGGAGCTCGCACAAAACCATCAGCCACCCCCAGATCTCCATCCACAACACCGACGAGCCGTCGGAGGAATAGACTTAGATCTAATCTCTCTATAACCATATCCATACTCCACCACTTGTAATAGTAGATCTCTTCTTCGATTGGTGACATTGTAAGACTATTTGCTATCAATCTCATGATTTTCACTACAATGTTTATGATCTTTGATCTCATCTCTATGTGTGAGTAATTCTCCTTGGGCTAAGGACTTCGGCCTAGCCATGTAGCTTTTTGTGCATGTTATTTATCATAGATGGGATCATGTATTAGTTTGTATGACATTATGGTTATTTTATCCTCTCTTGCCTCAATCTAAGGACTTTTTAGGTACCCAAGACCCCGAGGATTGAGCCAGGTATAGGGAGTATGAGTAATGACTAATCTGCAGGTTGGGAACCCCAGTGACCGAAAGGATAGCACAGCTTTATGTTAGGGATTTACTTGGGATCAACAGTGACATCACTATGCATATCATTAGGTCTCTTTCTTCTATGGATGAGACTAGTAGGTTATTGCTATAAGCAGTTGTGGTAAAAACACAAAAGGAATTCTAAAACTCCCGAAAGTCTATTAAAGTAACTTCACTACGCTTCTGCTTTCCGAGGATTCGATAAACCTAGGTCTACTAGGGAAAAGGAGCTATACTACATTCGTAATCCGGATCGAATGTATCAACCCTTTTTATGGCGCTGTTGCCGGGTAAGCAATAGCTACCCTGGTGAGGTTTGTAGGAACCTTGCTAGTTTTAATTCTTGTTTTTAATTTTGTTAGTTTGCTTTCTGTCTTTATTTGAAGAACCAAAAAAATAGTTAGTCTTTAAATTCTTGTTTTTATTATTATCATAAGTCTCTTTTTAAGAAAACCCAAAAACATAGGAAATATGGCTGAAAAGAAGCTTGGGGAATTTGCGACCCCCAATAATGATTATTTGCATACTCCAATTACTAAGCCAGCAATTGATGTTGATGACTATGAAATTAAGCCCCATTACTTAAGTTTAGTTCAACAGAATCAATTTGGAGGCTTTATTGTTGAGGACGCAGGTATGCACTTGAATACTTTTACTGAAATATGTGATATGATGCGCATAAAAGATGTTGACCCCGATGCGGTCAAATTGTGTTTAATTCCTTTCTCTCTTAGAGGAAGAGCAAAAGAATGGTTGCTATCTTTGCCAAAAAATTCTATTACATCATGGGTGGGATGTACTTTTTTATTTATGACTAAAATTTTCCCACCTGCAAAGACTATGCAACTAACATCTAATATTACTAGTTTAAGACAGGAAGAGCGTGAGCCACTAGCGCTTGAATGGGAGAGGATGAAAGAATGCTTAAGAAACTGTCCCAACCATGGGATGTAAGATTGGTTAATCCTCCATTTATTTTGTAATGCTCTTAATCCTGTGTCTAAGTCTATGCTTGATACTGCAGCTAGAGGAACATTCATGGGTAAACATAATACCAAAGCAAAGCAGCTGCTAGACAATATGCGAGACAACCATGCCCAATGGCATGTGGAAAGTTCAAACACGAAGAAGGTGAACTCTGTCTCACCACAAGAAAATGAAGAACTCAATGCTAAATTGGATGAGCTCATATTAGCCATAAAAGGTAAAGAAACCCAGGTAAGAGCTATCCCTGAAACTAATATCGAAGAGGTAGACTTCATAGCTCGTAATGATTATAACCCTGCTTGGAAGAAAAATTATAATCCTAATTTTTAGAAATATTATTCTAATCCTACAGGTAACTCTAATAATAATGGGAACTAGTAATGGTAGTCTCCAAGAAACACTTAAGTCTTTTATAGACTCACAAAAATGAACAAAACAATATTCTTGTTAAAATAACAGAGAACCATGATGCTATGCTTGGTAAATTATCTAACCCAGCTGTAAGTTTGAGGAATGATTTGCAGGCCCTCCAAGAAAGAACGAGGATTATTGAGGCACGGCTAGGTAAGATAACCGAGAGTCAAACTCTCATTCTTGCAAAATATGCAGGTAAAACTGAGCTCAATCCTGTTGAAGACCTCAAGATGATGAGAATCCAAAGGGAGGAGACTGAAGAACTTGATTATAGTAATTCTCCCTCACCAAGCTACACCATTGAAGATCTTGTAAAAAGGATCAACATTAAAATTCTGGTGAGTGAAGGAAATGATGAAGCCATGTATCAACACTTCGTTGATCAGGTAGCGATAAAGGTATGCGAGCTTGAAGAGGAATATAAGAAAATTGCTGATAAATTACCTATTAAACTTGATGATATATTTGAGCCTACTATTAAGATTAAAATTGGGACCAACGAGATATCTGCACTTTGTGATCTATGTGCAAGCATTTCAACAATTCCAAAGAGTCTTTTTAACAAGTTAAATCTTGGCTCTTTTGAAATCACCGAGTTAAAACTACATCCTGTAGATTCTACCTATAAACAAGCTATAGGAATTAAGGAGAATACTTTAGTTTACATTAAAGGTTGTCCTGCTCTAATTGATTTTGTTATTGTTGACATGCCTGAAGATGCTACTACTCCTATTATATTAGGACGTCCTTTATTAAGAACTATTAAGGCTTTAATTAATCTCCATGAAGGGAACGTGAAGCTTCAATTTCCTTCAAGGGATCCTTTTATTATTCATTTCCCTAGGAAGAAGAAATCCAAGCATGATGAAAAGGAGGCCATCACTTCGAAGGCCAACTACTTTGGAGTGGGAGTTCCACTCATATGGCCTAAGTGAGCAACATCAAGGTCAATCTATTGACAATAAAAGAGCGCTCCATGGGAGGCAACCCATGTGAAATAAAGGTTTGAGTTAAGTTTTAAGTCTTAGTTTAAGTTTATGTTTAATCAAGAGTGCTAGAAAACTCTAGTTGAGGAGAAGAAGTTCGGCAGTACTAAAAATCATATTATATACATGTTGTTGTTGGTCGATAATTTTAACTGTCAACTTTCTGTCAAAAACAAGGTATTTCTCTAAGTTTTAGTATAAGAAGTAATTCACGAAGAAACGGAAATTTTTTGATGAGTACAGAGAGTTTAACGACTAACTATACGGCAGGAATAAAAAATTTGGCCGTATAGTTCCAACCATATAGATATTTGTGCCATCAACAATTTTTCTTTCAAAAGTACTGATGGTTTAACGACCAACTATACGGCGGAATACAAATTCCGATCGTATAGCCCCAGTCGTATAGATATCGATGCTTTCGTACAAATTCTTTCCTAGGTACAGACGGTTTGATGACCAACTATATGACAGGAACATATTTTTCCGGCCATATAGTTCTGGCCGTATAGCTGCGCTACCAGGTGGAAACTCTAAAATTTTGACAGCGGGCCAACTATACGGCAGGAACACAATGTTCTGGCCGTATAGTTCCGGCCGTATAGTTGCGGCCGACCACAAAATCGCATAGGAAGGTACCTCCAACCCCAAAACTTCAATCCTTTTTCTTTCTTCTACCTCCAAACTCTCTCAAATCCTCAAGAGATCTTTACCTCTACTCAATTTCGTTCGATTTCCTCGCACACAAGTGATCTATGGTATGTTTCTCCTCCAATCCTCCAATTTCTTTTTGCAAATTCATTTTCGATCTATTGTCATTATCAATCTAGGGGGAGACCTACTATGAACTAATTTCCATGATTCTCTTGCCTAGATTATTATTTTGAGAGGATTCTTTAGTGTGCTATGATGAGAAATAAGTTATACTTATTATTGTTGGATCAAAAAGTTTTATTTTTTCTTCCTTTATTTTTTTAGACGATGAACACAAGGATCCAAACTCGTGCTCGTGCCGCCGCTAGCGCTTCTCGGGCAATCACTCAAGAACGCATGGGGATACGATTCAGGAATGAGCTCCAACGCGATAGCTTTAACAAGATCAAGAACTGCAAAGTGAAGTCCACCAAGTGGGCTTGCCCAATTATATTGAACCAACTCAGTATTTTTGATGACTTCAATATACTTTGCAATAGAGCTAGCCTGCAAAACTTTGTGTACAATGATGTGCCTACTTATCGCTGCTTAACCATTGAATTCCTAAGTTCGTTGCAAAGCACTGTTAAACTATGGCAAGGAGAGGACATGATTTCTTTCCGACTTATGAACAACAACTACACTTTAACACTAGATGAATGGTGCACATGTTTTAATTTCCCAAACAATGATTATAATGCCTTATGCGCATCGTTTACTAGCTTAAATCCTTCCCCTGAACAATATTATAATGGAATGAGTTTCACTACTAGAGTGAGCAAGCGGAAGAATATTCAACATCCTGCAATTCACTACTTGTTCTATGTTATTGCTAACACCTTGCAGGCAATAAACGAGTTCACAAGACTCAATGAGGAGGACATATTAGTCCTCGCAAAGGCTGCTTACATCAACTGCGACTTTTTACTCAACTTTAGCGCAATCCTTGTGCGCTACCTAGAGCACCAATCCTCCCAAAGCCAATGACCATCACAGGTAGAGGTGTCATCACCGTGCTTGCCACTGCCCTAGGCATCGACCTAGGTGAGTTGCAACTAGTGCTAGGTGAGCGACCTGTTGGTTTCTTTACTTTAAAGGTGATGGCTCTGAAATATAGCCATCCACGTCCACATTTAAACTGGATATTATTCATATTTTTGATGAAATATCTCTCTAAACCCTACCACTAATGCCTAATAATCAAAGGGGTATGCAATCCTTTCTTTCTATTTTTTTCCTGCGCAGATAATGACGTTTGATGATGGGAATCACTACATTAAAGTCAAAGATACGAGATTTCCAACAACCAGAAGAAACCTCACACTTCTCCCTCTCGATACCACCGCCCAATATCGGTAGCCTTGGCCATAGATTGGCATCGTCACGGTGCCGACGATTCCGCCTCCTCCCGTGTCTTTGCCCTATCTCACCATCATCGCCACCCAACACCATCCTCTCGCTATTCTGCCATGCTTGGCTAACCCTAGGAGACCCTGTCTCCGATGAAGACTCCGATGCCAGGGGACAGGAGGACAAGGAGGGCATTGCTGAGGCTATCAACGACATCATAGGAAAAGTTAGTATGGAGAGATACATAGCCTCCTACATTAACCACGAGAGCGGCTCCATATTTTCTAATGGAAACCTACCGGTATCGTCCTCCACTAATGGTCTGGTGATGGCTCTAAAATATAGCCATCCACGTCCACATTTAAACTGGATATTTTTCTTATTTTTGATGAAATATCTCTCTAAACCATGCCACTAATGCCTAATAATCAAATGGGGTATGCAATCCTTTATTTCTATTTTTTCCTGCGCAGATAATGACGTTTGATGATGGGAATCACTATATTAAAGTCAAAGATACGAGATTTCCAACAACCAGAAGAAACTAGGAGTCGTGGTTCAGAGGCAGACGCTTTAACGACCAACTATATGACCGGAATAAAATTCCGGCCGTATAGTTCTGGCAGTATAGTTGCCATCGATGCCACTATGTAAAATAGTACAACTTTAGTGAAGGGACCCCTATATAAAGAGGCCTCGGGTGACGAGAAAAGAGAGTTTGCAGAAAGCATCAGCCACCCGTCAGATCTCCATCCACAACACCGATGAGCCACCGGAGGAATAGACTTAGACCTAATCTCTCCACCACCATAGCCATATTCCACCACTTGTAATAGTAGATATCTTCTTCAATTGGAGACATTGTAAGACTATTGCTATCAATCTCGTGATTTTCTCTACAATGTTTATGATCTTTGATCTCATCTCTATGTGTGAGTAATTCTCCTTGGGCTAAGGGCTTCAGCCTAGCCCTGTAGTTTTTTGTGCATGTTATTTATCATAGATGGGATCATGTATTAGTTTGTATGACATGATGATTATTATATCCTCTCCCGCCTCAATCTAAGGACTTGTCAGGTACCCAAGACCTCGAGGATTGAGCCAGGTATAAGGACTATGAGTAATGACTAATTCACAGGTTGGGAACCCAGTGATAGAAAGGGTAGTACGGCTGTATGTGAGGGATTTACTTCAGATCAACGGTGACATCACTATGCATATCATTAGTTCTCTTTCTTCTATGGATGAGACTAGTAGGTTATTAATATAAGCGGTTGCAGTGGCAATAGAAATTATGGATGCACTCCCCACATATAATTTATCTTCTCTAACAATTATATGCATACTTTATTTTTATCTTTTATTCCCATCAGATGTTTTGCACAGCTACATGTGAAACCGGATGCCCTAGGCCCTCTCTCTCCATCATCGACAACAACAAAAAGATGCAAACTCTTGGTCTGGTAAAAACACAAAAGGAATTCTAAAACTCCTAAAGGTCCGTTAATGTAACTTCACTATGCTTCTGCTTCCCGAGGATTTGATAAACCTATATCTTCTAGGGAAAAATAGCTATACTACATCCGTAATCCAAATTGAATGTATTAACCCTTTTTCTAGTGCCGTTGCCGAAGATTCCACCTACTCCCATGTCATTTACCTATTCGCCATCATCGCCACCCATCACCGCCCTCTCGCTATTCCGCCACGCTTGGCTAACCCTGGGTGATTGATATGTTGCTAACGTATCCATAATTTTTGATGTTACATGCTTGGTTTTTATCTACTTTCTTATGTTTTGTCCCAACTTTGGAGTACTTTCTATACACTTTCTTGGACTAACCTATTAACAAGAGCCATAGTGCGAGCTGCCTATTTTCTGCTGTTTTTGGTTCCAGGAAAGTCAGAAAATGAATATTCTCGGAATTGGACAGGACAAAAGCCAAAGTTAGTTTTTCACTGAGGGACATAAGGAGCCAGAATACGAGACGGAGAGGGGCCAGGGGGCCGCCACACCACCTGGCCGCGCGGCCTAGCCTGGCCCGCGCCAGGGGTGGTATGGCCGCCTCCGGCACCCCCTCGGCCTCCCCTTTTGCCTATAAGATGCCTCCGATACAAAAACCCTAAGTACCCGATCAAAATTCCACAAAAGAGTCTGTAGCCGCCGTCATCTCCATTCCTAGATCGGGAGGGATCTGAAGCTCTTCCCGGCACCCTGCCGGAGAGGGGAATTCACCCTGGAGGCCTTCTTCATCACCATGCAAGCCTCCTGTGTGATGCGTGAGTAGTTCATCCTTGGACTACGGGTCCATGCAGTCGCTAGATGGCTGGTTCTTCTCCTTTGTGCTATCATGTTTATATCTTGTGAGCTCCATTCATGATCAAGATCATCTATTTGTAATTCCTACATGTTGTGTTTGCGGGGATCCGATGGATATGGAGATGCTATTTCAGATTGATTATTGATTCTATCATGTCTTTGTTATTTGTGATCTTGGATGCTTTCCGTTGTTAGTATCTATCTTGGCCAAGTAGATGCTAGCAACTCCAAGAGTTAGTATTTATGCTTGATAGTGGGTTCATGCCTCTAGTAATCCAAGGAAGTGACAGAAATCTCTAAGGTACTAGATGTGCTATTGCTACTAGGGAGAAAATAGAAATCCTTTGTTCATAGAACAATTGTATTGTTTACTTTACACGCAATGCGTAATTCAATTATCTGTTGCTTGCAACTTAATACTGGAGGACCTACCTACCTATCTCTTGTTGGTAGTTTTCCATGGAGGATTTGGCAAGCGCTTGGAAGGTTTCTTACACTGGTGCTTCGGAGGATGGCAAGTTTCTTGAGGGTTCATTGGTTTTTTTGGCCTTCTATGAATTGGTTGGTGTTGAATAATGCAAAAGGTTTAGCTCTGGAAGGTAGAGAATTCCTGAAGGGTCAAAGTTTAACCATCGGCACAGTGGTACATCTCGCTTTTCATTTGGCTATGATCAATGAGTTATTAGTTGGTGTTCATGAGTCTGGCCCTAGATCTCCTTGATCTTCCTCTGGATTGGTTCTTCCTCCTTTGAGATGGAAAGTGTCTTGTGGATCTATTAATTCTGATTCCAATATCATGAGAGATGCATTCCTTATTTTAAGACCACAAGCTAGAAGAATTGTTCTTCTTGATCACAAGGAAATAGTTCTTAATGAAAGGTTCCTTTTGAAAGATGAAACTATTGGTCATGGAAGTATCATTGTTATGCCTTTTCATAAAGTTATTGATGGAGATCAAGCTCTTTTGGATTTGTTAGGTTCTTCTGACAAGAAAATACCAGAAAGTTCAAAGGCATCTAGTTCTGTCCCTGCACCTGCCCTGGATTTTTCTGTTGGTCTAAACTTTGTGGCTAACATCTTGAAAAAGTTTGGTCATGCTATGAATTTCATTGGGGGTTTCAGGAGAAGAGAATTCATTCTAGTTATTTCTTTTGGAAGAGCAAAATTTAAGCTGGATATTCATTCTGTCGGATTAACCATTCATGCTATTTTTGGAGGAAAAGCCTCTTCCTACCGTGTCAAACTTTTACACGATAGAACTTTTAAATTCTCTTTTGCTTCTAGAGCTGTGGGTTTTGAAATCTACAACATGGGTAAATTCTTAGGGGATATGTTTGAATGCTTTTTCAATCTCTGGGGAAATGGTGGTCCTAATTGGCAAGCTGAGGAGAAAAAATATTATCGAGAGCTAACATCTGAATGGACTGTGGTTGCAAAATAGAAAGGAAAAAACTCTGTTTTTAATTGTCTGTCCGGGCTCAGTGCTGATTTTGGTAATATTAATCATCTCTCCTATCCCAATAATATTCCTGTTGGACAGATTAATTAGCCTTCAATTCAAGGCGTCAATCAGGCGATTTACTCTAATGACAAATTCAATGAGAATTATTCGGTCGGCGCGACATTTTTGCATGCATTTAATGGGCCCAACCAGGTCAACTTGAGCGCTAATTCTACAAATACCGATCAACAACATTTGTTGCTTATTCGGGAATACGCTTCCTTCCCTAAATGGGCTTGGCCCAACAATAATTATCTCAATTGGTTCAAGGCCCAAGAACCCCGACAGTTTTCCTGTTTTAGTGAATTCGGAATTTTCTCTAAAGGCATGAAAACTCAGGAGCCTATCTTCTCGCCTTCCTCGCCTGGTACAAACCCCATTTCCGTTGATTTCTTTCCACCTAGTTCATCTCCGTCGGCTGCCTCATCGGAGACAATGGCGAATATCCCCATTGATCCACGGTCGTTTGTGCCTCCGGGCTTCGAGATTCTTCAGATACCTGGTCAGGTGGGAGTCAAGCGGGTGGTCATGGCTCACAGGCCTCTGATCCATGAACAGTACGCCATCGCCAACATTGCTCCAGTTCCTCCAGGTCAGATTCTGTTTGCAAACATTGAGGAAGTTCTACAGGATTTCCTGGCCAATGAGATGCATGTAGGTTTTAGAGATATCTAAGCTTGTCCCTTTGGGTCTGCATATGTCAAATTTTCAATTACTAGCGACAGAGACAGGTTGATTAGAGAAAGTCCCATTCCGTTTGAGGAGGTGCACATTTCTTTTTCCAAGCACAATGAAGGCAACAATTGGAGAAGGGCTCAGTTAAATAGGGAGGTTCGGGTCCTACTTGTTGGCCCCCCTCTTGATCACTGGTATACTGAGGATCTGGATGCCATATTTTCTGACTTTGGAAATCTTATCATGTGGGAAAACATTCCCAATCACAAGGGAAGAATCATGGCTAAAGTCAGAGTCACTGATCTTGAGGACATTCCAAAAAGTGTCAGGTTCACTGAAGGGGACTCTCCTGAATCTCAGTCTTGGACTTTCTCTGTTGAGGTTCTTTTGCAAAATATGTTGGGTGGTGGCCCACCAGATGAAGACCCTCTACCTAATGAGGGGATTGACCCACACCCAATTCCCAACTTAAACCCTGCTGCCAATCTATTTGTCCCACCTCCTGTCAACCCTCATGATGCTAACAACAATGATGATGAGGGGTGGGGACACTAGGCTATGGGCAATAATCCGAATGAGGTTCAACAAGATCATCCAAATGCTGCTTTTAACCAACTGATGGATGCCATTATGGACGATGTGTTACCTGATGATCCCCTGCATCCTCCTCCACAAGATAACAGTGCTGTTACTATTTCTTCTTTTGTCCATGAGCAAAATGGCTCTGACAATAGTGGGGGACAGTCCCAAAATAACAACTTAGTTCTTGATGAGGATGAGGTAATACAAGAAAATTTGAATGCCTCACTTGGAGAAGGATTGGAGCACCTAATGAATGCTTACAACTCAGAATCAAAGGATGTTGATAATGTGTATATCTCAGAAAATGTTGGTCTGGATAACCCAGGTGGATTCCTAGAGGACTCTGAGATTCTTTCACCTCACTTGGCTCACTTTCAGGTTGGGTTTGTGCATACTCACTTTACACAGATCCCTGATCTTCATGCTGCTAAACAATCATTCTCAAAACAAGGATTGGACCTATGGGATAGGTTTTTTGCTCCTCATTGCAAAGTCAATGGAAAAGTCAGAAGTTTTGATATCCCTGTAAGTTGGTTCAATTACATCACTCTATTGCTTTTGACACCTGAAAATTTTGATTGGGCAAATTATTTCTTGCAATCTTCCTTGTGGGATATCTTAAAGGAATCCAACTTAAATGAGCAGACAATCCTTTCTCTGTTTCTGATGCTTGTGTCACTCAGATAGCACCTACTTGTATAATTTAGGGGGGGAGTAATATTTTGACTGAAATTCAGAGAACATCCAACTCACCTGTTACCCCTATAAGGAAGAGGAGGGGAAATTCCACTCTTGTTGAAAATGAGGTGAGAAGAAGTCCCAGGATCATTGAGTTAAATGATGGTTTTAAGAGTCATGCTAATTGCACTAGTAAAGATTGTCTTACATGCAATGCTGCTCCACCTGATATTAGAAAAAAAATTGTTAAAAAGCTTGCTACCTCCTTTTGCAAGGTTGCCGAGGAAGGAATTGAGAAGAGGCTCCTAAAAAAAGCAAGATTATTGAAAAAGTGAAGGTGGCACCAGGGCCAAGAACCTCTTCATCCACTGCTGGTAGAGGAAAAGGACCTTCAGCAAACTCTGACAAGGTCATGGAAAAAAGCAATGCTTCTGCTGGAGATGGCTCTCAGCAGCACAAGAAACCATCCAAGAAATAATCTTAATGTATTGCATCTTTTATTATTAGAGGGGTGGCAGGAATTCTTTATGTTGTCCTGGGTACTGTAATAAACCTATACACTACTGTATTTTGATGTCCTTTTGCCTTCTGTGTTTGATGAGATGGTTCTCTAACTTTGTTGAAAGATCTTATCTCTGCCATGATATTTGCCCTGTCTGGGAGTATATTTTTCTTCCCAACATAGTAACACATCTATTTATGGATAATACAAGAAGTTGGAAAATTATGAACTAGAATATTAGAGGAATAAACTCTGAAAAAAGTGGGTAGCCTTATTTGATAAAATTGATGAATCAGGATGTGATATCATCTGCCTGCAAGAAACAAAAAGAGAAAGCTTTGATCTGGATTACATAAAGAAATTTTGTCCCAAGAAATTCAATAAGTTTGAGTTTTTACCATCAGTTGGTGCCTCAGGTGGAATTATTACCATTTGGAATGGGGCTTTATTTACTGGTGACTTGGACTTTAAAAATGATTTCTCTATCTCCATCAAGTTCCACTCCAACTTATCCAATGAGACCTGGTACCTTACCAATATGTATGGCCCCTGTAACCCACACAGGAAAGCCTCTTTCATTCAGTGGTTTCATAATATTGATTTTAATGATGGTGTGGACTGGCTTGTGGTAGGAGATTTTAATCTAATAAGACAACCTTCTGACAGAAATAAAGGTGGAGGAGATTTCAATGATATGTTACTTTTTAATGAAGCTATAAGTAATCTTGGACTGATTGAACTACCTCTGAAAGGGAAAAAGTTTACATGGAGTAATATGCAAAATGACCCACTTCTCGAAAGACTAGACTGGTTCTTCACCTCAAGCTCTTGGACTTCTTCTTATCCATCAACCTTTGTTTACCCTCTTGTCAGGCCTACATCTGATCATACTCCATGTATTATTAACATTGGCACCAAAATTCCCAGAGCAAGAGAGATTTGAAAATTACTGGCTGCAACACAGTGATTTTATTGGCATTGTTCAAAATGCTTGGAACATACCAGTGGCCTATCATGACAGTGCAAAAAATATAAATGCCAAGCTTAAACATGTTAGAAGAGGACTAAAACTTTGGGCAAATAACCTTCCTTGTCTCAAACAACTGATTGACAAGGTTAATCTGGTCATTGAACTTCTGAATAATTTTGAAGAATATAGATGCTTGAACAGTCTTGAATGGAACTTGAGAGATATTCTGAAGTCTCATGTCATTACTTTGCTGCTAAATCAAAAGTCATATTGGAAGCAAAGGGGGAAGATTAAATGGGTCAAGCTTGGAGATGGAAATACAAAATTCTTTCACTCAAAGGTAACTATCAATTATAGAAATAATTACATCTCTGCTCTCAAGAATGCTAATCAAGCTAAAATCTCTGATCATGAGGTAAAGCTTCTTTATTATGGACTGCTTTCAAAAATAGAATGGGCACTTCTGATAATACCACTATGCATTTTAACCTGGCTGATTTCTTTCGAGATGGAATGAGCTCAAACTTAAGAGAAAATTTGGAAGCCCCTTTTCTAGACAAAGAAATTGATGATGTAGTGAAGGAACTTCCCAATGACAAGTCTCCTGGACCAGATGGCTTTAATAATGAGTTAATTAAATGTTGTTGGCCTATAATTGGTAAGGCAATAAAAAAGATGATCCATGACTTCTAGGATGATAAAATCTATCTTGAGAGCATCAACTCCGCTTTCATCACATGGTTTCCTAAAAAGAGTTTCCCTGAGACACCATCAGATTTCAGACCCATATCTCTTCTTAATATTGTGTTAAAGATCATCACTAAACTCCTGGCAAATAGATTGCAGAAGATTATTTTAAAACTTGTCCATAAAAATCAATATGGATTTCTTCAACAAAGATCCATTCAGGATTGCCTTGGTTGGGGGTTTGAATATCTATTCCAATGTCATCAATCAAAAGAGGAGATTCTTGTTCTAAAACTAGACTTTGAAAAGGCTTTTGACATGATTGAACATAATGCATTATTTGAGATTCTCAAGGCTAGAGGATTTGGAGAAAGATGGATAAAATGGATTCAGTTGTTATTTAGTTCTAGCACTTCATCTATTTTGCTGAATGGTATTCCTAGGAAAAAAATTACTGCAAAAGAGGAGTCAGACAAGGTGACCCATTATCATCACTTCTATTTGTCCTTGCTGCTGATTTGCTTCAATCCATCTTGAATAAGGCAATGAATCAGAATTTAATCTCTGCACCTCTCAACTGCCATGCATGCCCTGACTATCCTGTAATTCAGTATGCTGATGACACACTCCTGATTATGAAAGCTGATGCCAAAGAATTACTTTGCCTAAAATCTATTCTAAACACCTTCTCTAATTCAACTAGGCTAAAAGTCAATTATCAGAAATCAAGTTTGATTCCCACCAACCTGGACAGTGAAAGAGTGGATCACTTTGCAAAAACCCTGAATTGTCTAAAATGTACTTTTGCTTTTACATATCTTGGTCTACCTTTAGGTCTTACCAAGCCCTCTTTAGAATATTTCATACCAATGGTTCAAAGGGTGGAAAAGAGACTAAGTGGAATTGCCAACTTCCTCAATTATGGTGGTAAACTTGAAATGGTTAAGTCAGTTCTATCATCCTTGCCAATGTTCTACATGAGCTGCCTAGAGATACCACCAACTATCAAGAATCAATTGATCAAATATTTCAGACACTACTTATGGAGAAAAAAGGCTCTGAAAGTGCTGATGTTCAAGCTAAAGGCTCTGCTCTTGTGGCTTGGGACAAAATTTGTAGGCCAAAAAATCAAGGAGGATTAGGTGTCCTTAATATAACTATCCAGAACAATGCATTACTGCTAAAAATTTGGATAAGTTTTATAATGACCATGACATTCCTTGGGTGAAACTGGTGAAAAGTTCTTATTGTGTGGATGGTTCTGTTCCTAGTCATCACTTAGAAGGCTCTTTCTGGTGGAGATCTCATCTCAAGATAATTGATACCTACAAGGCCATGGCTAGAGGACCTAGGTAATGGTGATTCCATTCTATTCTGGACCGATCTTTGGGAGGATCAGTGTCTTCATCACAAATTCCCTGATCTGCTATCCTTTGCAAAAATACAAACTTCACTATAAAATAAGTGGTACAAACTGAGTTCCTTGAAGATTTGTTTCACTCACCTTTATATCAACAAGCCTTCAACGAGTTTGAGCAGATGGAAATGATTTGTCATCAAGCTTTGGTAAAGATTCAAGAAGGCAGAAAGGATAGTTGGTCCTACATTTGGGGAAATAAAAAGTTCATATCTCAAAAAGCTTATAAAGTCATGGTTGGGTATCAACCTACTCGCCCACACTTCACATGGATTTGGAGTACCTCCTGTCAACCGAAACATAAGTTCTTTTTTTGGTTATTACTTCAAGACCGTCTGAACACAAGGAATCTTCTTAGAAGGAAAAATATGCAACTCCAGTCATATTCATGTGCTGTTATGGAATGCTCACAAGAAGAAACTTTATCTCATTTGTTTTGGACATGTCCCTTTGCTGAAAACTATTGGGACTTTATTTGCCCACAAAGACACAGGGGATTATCAGTTTTTGAGGCCATTGAAGATATTAAGGAGAAATTACAATTACCCTTTGCTATGGAAATCATCATTCTAGCGGCTTGGGGGATTTGGATTATTAGAAACAATAAGATTTTCAATAATCAAAGGCCTATTTTCAACAGTTGGAAGGCAATTTATAAGGAAGAGCTAAGATGGATTAGCTTTAGAATTAAAAGAAACCTTGTTGAGAACTTCAAAGCTTGGCTTCAATCTCAGACTTAGATGTCTTTTTTATTTTTTAGTGAGATCTTTGTAAATCAGATTGTTTACACCTTATAAATATTAAAATTCCAGTGGGCTTTGGCTCACTATTAATCCTCAAAAAAAACTTAATACTGGAGGGGGTTCGGATGATAACCTGAAGGTGGATTATTAGTCATAGATGCAGTTAGATTACGGTCTATGTATAATGTTGTAATGCCCAATTGAATCTCAAAGGAGTCAAGATGAGTAGTATATGCTTGTATGCTTTCTTGATGTTTGTCAATTGCCCCGCTGTAATTTGTTCACCCAACATGTCATCTATCTTAAGGAGAGCCACCACTAGTGAACTATGGACCCCGGTCCTTTCTTTTACCATCAATCTACAATCAACTGTTTACTGCTTTCTGTTTACTTTCTGCAAACTATTACTTTCTTCCACACAATACGTTTAATCCTTTGTTTTCAGCAAAACCGGTGAGATTGACAACCTCACTGTAAGTTGGGGGCAAAGTTCTATGGTTGTGTTGTGCAGGTTTCCACGTTGCTGCTGACGTCGGTAGTGCGCCCTGCCAAAGTCCAGCTAGCAACACCTTTGGGGTGTTTCCTTGCTCCTACTGGATTGATAACCTTGGTTTCATAACTGAGGGAAAACTTGCTGCTGTGCTCATCATACCTTCCTCTTAGGGTTCCCCAACGAGCTCGATATATTTTGGGCCATCAAGCTATTTTCTGGCGCCGTTGCTGGGAAATCAAGGACATCTTCACAAGGGGAGTCCCTCATAACCAATCTCTTTACTTTGGCATTTTTGTTTTGCTTAGTTTACTTTTGCTTTGTTTGCTTGTTTTTTATTCAAAAACACACAAAAAATTAGTTTTACTAGTTTACTTTCTTTATTAAAAACACAAAAAAATGACTACTCTAGAAAATACTAAGTTGTGTGACTTCACTAGCACCAACAACAATGATTTCATGAGCACACATATTGCTCCACCTGTTCCTGAAGCTACTTTCTTTGAAATAAAACCTGCTTTACTCAATCTTGTTATGAGAGAACAATTTTCTAGTATTAGTAATGAAGATGCTGCTGCTCATCTAAATAACTTTGTTGAACTTTGTGAGATGGAAAAGCATAGGGATATAGATGGAGATATCATTAAGCTTAAATTGCTTCCTTTCTCTTTGAGAGGAAAAGCTAAAGAATGGTTGAATTCCTTAACTAGGAATAGTATTGATTCTTGGACTAAATGCAAAGATGCTTTCATTGGAAAATACTATCCTCCTGCTAAGATTATACCTATGAGAAGTCAAAAAATGAAATTTAAACAATCTGATAATGAACATGTTGCTCAAGCTTGGGAAAGAATGAAATCTTTGGTAAAGAATTGTCCCACTCATGGACTGACTGCTTGGATGATTATCCAAACCTTTTATGCAGGATTGAACTATTCTTCAAGAAATCTATTGGATTCTGCTGCTGAAGGTACCTTTATGACCATTACTTTGGGTGCTGCAACAAAGCTTCTGGATAATATGATGGTGAACTATTCTGAATGGCACACTGAAAGAGCTCCACAAGGTAAGAAGGTAAATTCTGTTGAAGAGACCTCTTCCTTGAGTGATAAAATTGATGTTATTATGTCTATGCTTGTTAATGGGAAGGCTCATATTGATCCAAATCATGTTCCCTTAGCCTCTTTGGTTGCTCAAGAAGAGCAAGTTGATGTGAACTTTATAAGAAATAATAATTTTGGCAACAATGCTTATGGTAACAACAATTATAGGCCTTATCCTCCCAACAATGGTAATGCTTATGGAAATTCCTACAACAATAATAAGAGTGCACCCTCTGAACTTGAAGTTATGCTTAAAGATTTTATTAGTAAACAAACTGCTTTCAATAAAACTATTGAGGAGAAACTTTCTAATGCTGAAAGAAATATATCATCTTTGTTTGAAGCACAATCCTCTTTGATTAATAAAATGGCTGCTAAACCTGAAACTAATGAGAATCCCATTGTAGCTACTAATGCCATACAAGTTAGAATTGATGAAAATGTTAGATTATTAGCTGAATTGCATGCTAAGTGGGAAAGTGAAGATGAAATTGCTAGAAACATTAGTGTTTCTACTATCATTACCACAAAAGTGAATGATTATTAAGTTATTAAGTGGCTAGTAATAGCTCTACTACTTTAGATGATAATTATGATTTTGATCTTGATGGTTGCAACATCTCTAAAGTTATTAAGTTCCTACAAAAGCTTGCTAAAAGTCCTAATGCTAGTGCTATGAATATGGCCTTTACAAAACACATTACTGATGCTCTCATAAAAATTAAAGAAGAAAAGATGAAACACAAAGCTTCTATTCCTATAAAACAAGAAGATGGTTGGGAACCCATCATTAATATGAAAGTGAATGATTTTGATTTCAAAGCTTTATGTGATCTTGATAGTAGTGTTTCTATTATGCCTAGAAGGATTTATGATATGCTTGATTTTCCACCATTGCAAGATTGTTATTTGAATGTCCCTCTTGATGATAATGCTAAAAAGAAACTCATGGGGAGTATTAATGATGTTCTTATTATGGTTAATAATGCCTATGTCCCCATTGATTTCTATGTTTTGGATGTTGAATGCAATGCTGCTTGTCCTATCACTTTGGGAAGACCTTTTCTTAGAACTATTGGTGCCATTATTGATATGAAAGATGGCACCATTAAATATCAACTCCCACTAAAGAAAGGTATATAACACTTCCCTAAGAAGAGAGAGAAGATTTCTTTTGCCTCTCCTATGAAAACAAAATTTGCACTTAATGCTTCTTCATTTGAGAACACTTGATTCTTTTTCTTGCTTCTTATGCCTAACTTAAAGGCGTTAAAGAAAAGTACTTATTGGAAGATAACCCAAAAGTTTTAGATGAGTCTTGAAAGTTATTACTTCAGTAATAACTGCTCCTTATCCTTTTTATTTGCTTTTGTGCCAACAGTAACCTCTAATGAGAGAGAAGTAATGATTGGGAAAGTTGATGTCTCGAAATAGATTTTTGTGCTTCACCGTAAAAATTCATGTAAAATCTCTGTATGTAGTTTTGAGGCATGAATTATTGAGATTCTGCCCCAGGTTGTTATCTAACTTTAGTTAGTTCAACACTTTTCGATTTGAGCAACATAAGGTCTTCGAAAAAATTCGTCTTTACCTGCTGGTCTGTTTTGACAGATTTTTGCCATTATTTGCATTTGCTTCTTGTTGGTTCCTTTTTGAGTTCTTTTGGGGAATTGAGCTTTTTGAGGGAAGTGCTAAAGCAGCTTGTGTTTTAATGGAAGTTTTATTGGTGTTGAAACTGAACCTAAAGACTTATTATCTTGAGTGCACTAATGTTGCTAATAAAGATTGTGTGAAGTTTTGTATGAAGGAAAAATTTCAGGTGTATGGAAGGAATGAGTAATGAGATGAAGAATGGATTAAAGCTCAAGCTTGGGGATGCCACGCATGTCACCCCAAGAAATATACAAGAAGTACAACCGTCAAAGCTTGGGGATGCCCAAGGCATCCCCTTCTTCATCAATAAAAATTCAGGTTTCTTCCAAACACTTCATTTTTATTGTTTCTGCATAATTGTGTTGTTCTTGGAGCGTCTTTGTTTTTTGTTTTTCGTTTTTGTTTTCTTGGTTTTCTTAATTTGCTGAATAAATTGGTTGTACCCCCTCTTTCATACATTGGTTTTCAAATAGTTTGGTTTGGATTGGAAAAGAGTAGGAAAAGTTCATGCTTAAGTGGTAAAGAGAGCTTGTTTTTGACTGCGGCCTATGCTTTGTCATGCCACGCTTGATATTGTTTTGGCTTTGTGCTTAGTATTCTTTGCTGTAGCATGACTTTTTATAAACAATTGATATTGCTTAATGTGCCTTGAAAGAATCATGCATTGTTTTAGCATATTAAAGCATAGTATTGTGGTATTCTCCTTTGATGCTTTATTTGGGTTGACTTGACGCATGCTCACACCATGTTATGACTATTCACCATAGCCTTTATGTTCCTTTAGTTTTCAACTTGTAGTATCACTTTGTGCTTTGATTAATGATGTTTTGTCGCTCTGCATGATTATGGCCATTATTTCTGTCTTAGTTCGTCGCTCCCAGTCTTTTGCGAGCCTCCATAACCAAGTATGAGTTCCACTCATGCATCCAATTCCTAAAACCAAGTTATTCCAAATATTCCACCATACCTACATAGTAGCATATGCTATTCCAAGTATATTCATGTTTTTATCTACCTTCCGAATTAAACTTGTTATGAGAAAACTAGTGATTAAATCTCTCACGAACTTGATGGCGAACTTTACTTTTCTTGCCCTTCATAAACTTGAACTATTGTGTCGCCTATGTTGTATATGATTACACTTATATGTTGGAGATTAGTAGAACCATGTTGTCATGGGGAACGCTTTCAACATTGCACTTGTACTTTGTACCTAGTTGATATCATGCTCTTTTGTCTATGGATGTCGTCGGTGTGAAATGAAAGGGGAGTTTGTAAGTCCATGGAGTTATGTATGTGTGTTAGAGAAATTCCTGGGCCGCTGGTCTAATCCATGTTGTCATGGTGGAAACCTGCAGCGTAACCATAATGAGCTGTCTATGAAGCATTCTTCTTATAAAAAAAGAGTCAGATATTGAGAAAAAAGAGAAAAAGAAAAAAAGAGATATGAGAAAAGAGGAAAGAGAGAAAGAGAGAAAAAAAGCACCATTTTCCCATGGTAAATAAGAAGATTGATGAGATGCTCGTTGTCTGCTTGCCTTGTCATTTTGATATGGGGATTCTTCCGTATCATCGAGCAAGGGGTACCCCGATGGCGGTTCTCTATGATACACATGTACTTACTATGACAAGGACTTACCGGTAACTAAACTTGAGTAGCATGAGGAGCGCCCTCGTATTCAAGGGACATGAGATTTCCAACTTACACTTTGTCAAGCATATACACCATAGTTTGTTCACTTTAACCTTAATCACTTCAAGATGCTTATGATAGGGGAAATGAGAGCTGAAAGCTAATAAGTACCATAATTTTTGGAAGCTGTTTATGAAACTTGAATCCCTACTTCCTTCTATGAAGGCCTTTCTTTTAATTTTATATTGAGTCTCCACCTTCTATCTTTATGCACCTACTTTGAGAGCATAGTGTCCATTCTTAGTTCTATGTGCATTGTCCCAAGACTTGTTGATTGATGCATAGCTTTGATATTGCTTGTCTTAAACTATTTGTATCTAGTCACTCTTATGAACTTTGAAGGTGTCCTATGCATTTATGTTTGCTACTCTATGGGGCACAAGCTGAATGCCAGTATGCTATGTTTTCTTTATGTGAAACAAACAAACATCTTGCAAAGCATTGTTATTCATGAATCTTTTGTTTGTGCCTTTTCATGTTGCAACATAGTTGCTATGTCTTATTGTTAGAACTTTGTCTTTCATGCTATGTCGAAGTACTATGATCCCAGCTATCAATATTTACAAATACTTTGATCAAGTTTATGATGGTGCATGTCACCTCAAAAATTATTCTTTCTTTATATCACTTACCTACTCAAGGACGAGCAGGAGATAAGCTTGGGGATGTTGATACGTTGCTAACGTATCCATAATTTTTGATGTTCCATGCTTGGTTTTTATCTACTTTCTTATGTTTTGTCCCAACTTTGGAGTACTTTCTATAAACTTTCTTGGACTAACCTATTAACAAGAGCCACAGTGCGAGCTGCCTGTTTTCTGCTATTTTTGGTTCCAGGAAAGTCAGAAAATGAATATTCTCGGAATTGGACGGGACAAAACCCAAAGTCAGTTTTTCACCGAGGGACACAAGGAGCCAGAATACGAGACGGAGAGGGGCCAGGGGGCCGCCACACCACCTAGCCGCGTGGCCCAGCCTGGCCTGCGCCAGGGGGTGGTCTAGCTGCCTCCGGCACCCCCTCGGCCTCTCCTTTCGCCTATAAGATGCCTCTGATACAGAAACCCTAAGTACCCAATCAAAATTCCATGAAAGTCTGTAGCCGCCATCATCTACATCCCTAGATCGGGAGGGATCTGAAGCTCTTCCCGGCACCCTGCCAGAGAGGGGAATTCACCCTGGAGGCCTTCTTCATCACCATGCAAGCCTCCGGTGTGATGCGTGAGTAGTTCATCCTTGGACTACGGGTCCATGTAGTAGCTAGATGGCTGGTTCTTCTCCTTTGTGCTATCATGTTTAGATCTTGTGAGCTCCGTTCGTGATCAAGATCATCTATTTGTAATTCCTACATGTTGTGTTTGCGGGGATCCGGTGGATATTGAGATGCTATTTCAGATTGATTATTGATTTTATCATGTCTTTGTTATTTGTGATCTTGTATGCTTTCCGTTGTTAGTAGCTATCTTGGCCAAGTAGATGCTAGCAATTCCAAGAGTTAGTATTTATGCTCGATAGTGGGTTCATGCCTCTAGTATTCTGGGGAAGTGATAGAAATCTCTAAGGTACTAGATATGTTGTTGCTACTAGGGAGAAAACAGCAACCCTTTGTTCATAGAACAATCGTATTGTTTACTTTACACGCAATGCGTAATGCAATTATCTGTTGCTTGCAACTTAATACTGGAGAGGGTTCGGATGATAACCTGAAGGTGGATTATTAGTCATCCATGCAGTTGGATTACAGTCTATGTATAATGTTGTAATGCCCAATCGAATCTCAAAGGAGTCAAGATGAGTAGTATATGCTTGTATGCTTTCTCGATGTTTGTCAATTGGCCCGCTGTAATTTGTTCACCCAGCATGTCATCTATCTTAAGGAGAGCCACCACTAGTGAACTATGGACCCCGGTCCTTTCTTTTACCATCAATCTACAATCAACTATTTACTGCTTTCTGTTTACTTTCTGCAAACTATTACTTTATTCCACACAATACGTTTAATCCTTTGTTTTCAGCAAAACCGGTGAGATTGACAACCTCACTATAAGTTGGGGGCAAAATTCTGTGGTTGTGTTGTGCAGGTTTCCACGTTGCTGCTGACGCCGGTAGTGCGCCCTGCCAAAGTCTAGCTAGCAACACCTTTGGGGTGTTTCCTTGCTCCTACTGGACTGATAACCTTGGTTTCATAACTGAGGGAAAACCTCCTGCCATGCTCATCATACCTTCCTCTTGGGGTTCCCCAACGAGCTCGATATATTTTGGGCCATCAGCGATCATGTCTCCGATGGCGGGGGACAGGAGGTAGCAGATCAGCACGTCCGTGCGGGCACCGATGGTCCTGAATGCCACCGACAAGGCAACGACACCGACCACACGCTCAATAACTCGTGTCTCCACCTCATCGTCCTCCGCCGTGCTGCCACACCTCACGACCACCTCATCCTCCAACTCTGGCACATAGGTCAATGAGGAGGGATTGGCTGGTGTGCACTTGATCCTGTGCTACCGCGCCACTTCCTCCTCAAGCCCTATCATGGAGGTCGGAGAGGAAGGGATCGGCCGATCCACCGTTGACCCATCAAGGGCGATGATGACAATGCCCTGGACCTAGTGGTGGCCACAGGCCATGACATCAATGGATCTAGGCTAGCATCACTGAATCTGGGCAAGGGTTTGACTCGAGATGAAGATCTCAAATGATTCCGCTAGTACGTGTACACGATCCAGTACCCATCCCAAATTTTATATCAATCTTGACTAATTCAATGCCAAAAGTAATGGATCATCATCTAAATAGATAGGTTGCATGACTCACCTTGATCCTTATCGTAATTTTATCTTTTCTTGCCAATATTGTTGATGTAGTCTGAATTGAATTCCTTCGATGGATAAGAGTCCAAACCATTCTTGTAGCTTGGTTTTCATCCCTCTCTGAAACTCTTTAATTCTTGCAGGAACCAAAATGATCCTGCAATCATCGCAATGGCAAACTTGTTAACAGTAAACATAGGTTGTGTAGTTTGGAAATATCTTCTAAGTTGGTGCTCTTGAGGAGATGATAACATGATTGTAATAAATTGTTGCAACCATTCTTATTTAACAATAAACATAGGTCGTGTTAACGCTCACAGAACATGTTGCCACAGGAAGCAGAGAATGATACCAGGAGGGTACTATGATCATTAATATTTTGTCTATGTCAAGGAGGGCATTGCTGAGGCCATCAGCGACATCATGGGCAAAGTCAGTATGGAGAGAAATTCAGAGAATGATACTAGGAGGGTACCATGGTCATTAATTTTTTCTCAATGTTAAGGAGGTCATTGTTGAGGCCATCAACGGCATCATGGGAAAAGTCAGTATGGAGAGAAACGTAGCCTCCTACATTAACCACGAGAGAGGCTTTGTATTTGCGGATGGAAACCTAGTTTAATCATCCTCCACTAATGGCCTGGTAAGCGTTTATTTTTTCTTCACATAACATGACCTCAGTTTGATGGAAGAAGGAAAATGAATCCTCAATCCTCCTCTTCTATTATAGTTTATAGGTCTTGCTTAAGAAGTAATGGATTCTAGCACCCGGACGTCACCCATCCTCATGATATCCTTGTTGCTACTTCACAAACCGGAGATATCTGAGTTCGTCTTTTTAGTCTATGTTCCCCTTGTCAGTTTCATAAACTGAATCGTGCCATGAAACTTATGTGGTTCTCGGGAAGTAAATCTTACTAAGGCTCTACCAGATCTTTAGATGATGGCAAGGGTCACTACAATTAGAGAAGATTGGAGTATATCTCATATGTTTTATCTTAGTATACTGTAAGTGTATATTGTTTCTTGTTTGGAAGTTCAGTTTGGAAATTCTTCTATCTTTGATCTGTCAAGTTATAATTTGTCTAGGCTTCCTTACATGTCCATTTCAAGGAGACAGAGGATTGTCAAAAGATTCGATGCCATGCCATGTTATTTTATTTTGGAAATATCAATTTGTTTGGCGCACTATATGTTTTTAAAATTTTCTATATGGACTCCTATAATATACTTCTAGGTGTACAATAAATGAGCAAGTAGCACTGTAAAGCAGTTTGGAAATTCTTCTGTCTTTAATCTGTCAAGTTATTATTTTGTTTAGGCTTCCTTACATGTCCATTTTAAGGAGACAAAAGATTGTCAAAAATATGAGATTCCATGTTTTTTGATATTGCAAATTTCAATTTTTGTTTTTGAGATTTTGTATATGGAATCCTATCATATACTCCTTGGAGTACAACAAATGAGCAAGTAACATTGTAGATCTCCCAACATAAGTTGGATTCAAAATAGGGCAAAAAAAATTTGAGGCATCAAAGGTGGAATAAAGTTGGACAGAGAAGTTGGAGGTTGGGGAGGCGAAGGGTGGATGGCGTGGATACAATGGTAACTTCGACCTTTGGACTTTGACCACACCTAGAGCTACATACAAGTTTGCTTTTTTTCTCTACTATCTAAAAAGAAGGAAGGCATTCTATTTTCTGTCGATGCCCACTACGTCTACCTTTTTTCTTCCACCAATACAACTCCTCTCGCTGCCATCCTCCTCACGAACCATCGGTTTTTTTGACCAAATCCCTCACACTTCTCCCTCTCGCTACCACCGCCCTATATCGGTAGCCTCGGCCGCAGATTGGCATCGTCACGGTGCCAATGATTCCGCCTCCTCCCATTTCTTTGCCCTATCTCGCCATCATCGCCACCCAACACCGTCCTCTCGCTATTCCTCCACGCTTGGCTAACCCTAAGAGACCCTGTCTCCGACAAAGACTCCGACGGCGGGGGACAGGAGGCAGCAGATCAGCGTATTCCTGCAGCCACCAATGGTCCTGAATGCTGCCGACAAGGCGCCGATGCCTACCACATGCTCAAAGACCCATGTCTCCACCCCATTGTCCTCCTCCGTGATGCCACACCTCAACACCACCTCCTCCTCCAACACTGGCGCATAGGTCAACGAGGAGGGATTAGATGGTATGCACGTGATCCTGCACTACCACGCCACTTCCTCCTCTAGCCCCGTGACGGAGGTCGGAGAGGAGCAGATCAGCCGATCCACCATCAAGCCATCAAGGGCGATGACGACAATGCCCTGGCCCTAGTGTTGGCCACAAGACATGACATCAAATGATTCGGGCTGGCATCACTGAATCTAGGCAAGGGTTTGACTCGATATGAAGATCTCAAATGATTACGCTATCAGGTGTACATGATCCAGCACCCATCCCGAATTTTATGTCAATCTTGACTAATTCAATGCCAAAACTAATAGATCATCAGCTAGATAGATAGGTTGCATGACTCACCTTGATCCTTATCGTAATTTTATCTTTTCTTGCCAATATGCTAATGTAGTCTGAATTAAATTCCTTCGATGGATAAGGGACCAAACCATTCTTGTAGCTTGGTTTTCATCCCTCTCTAAAACTCTTTAATTCTTGCAGGAACCAAAATGATCCTGCAATCATCGTAATGGCAAACTTGTTAACAGTAAACATAGGTCGTGTAGTTTGAAAATATCTTCTAAGTTGGTGCTCTTGATAAGATGATAACAGGAGTGTAATAAATTGTTGCAACCATTCTTATTTAAAAATAAACATAGGTCATGTTAACGATCACAGAACATGTTGCCACAGGAAGCAGAGAATGATACCAGGAGGGTACCATGATTATTAATATTTTCTCAGTGTCAAGGAGGGCATTGCTGAGGCCATCAGCGACATCATGGGCAAACTCAGTATGGAGAGAAACATAGAGAATAATACCATGAGGGTACCATGGTCATTAATTTTTTCTCAGTTTCAAGGAGGGCATTGTTGAGGCTATCAACGACATCATGGGAAAAGTTAGTATGGAGAGATACGCAGCCTCCTACATTAACCACGAGAGCAGCTCCATATTTGCTAATGGAAACCTACCGGTATCGTCCTCCACTAATGGCCTGGTGATGACTCTGAAATATAGCCATCCACGTCCACATTTAAACTGGATATATTTCATATTTTTGATGAAATATCTCTCTAAACCATGCCACTAATGCCTAATAATCAAAGAGGGTATGCAATCCTTTATTTCTATTTTTCCCTGCACAGATAATGACGTTTGATGATGGGAATCACTACATTAGAGTCAAAGATACGAGATTTCCAACAACCAGAAGAAACTAGGAGTCGTGTTTCGTAGGAAGACGCTTTAATGACCAACTATACGACCGGAATAAAATTCCAGCCATATAGTTCCGGCCGTATAGTTGCCATCGATGCTGCTAGGTCAAACAGAACAACTTTCGTGAAGGGACCCCTATATAAAGAGGCCTCAGGCAACAAGAAAAGGGAGCTCGCAGAAAACCATCAGCCACCCCCAGATCTCCATCCACAACACCGACGAGCCGCCGGAGAAATAGACTTAGATATAATCTCTCCACCACCATAGCCATACTCCACCACTTGTAATAGTAGATCTCTTTTTCGATTGGCGACATCGTAAGACTATTTGCTATCAATCTCATGATTTTCACTACAATGTTTATGATCTTCGATCTCATCTCTATGTGTGAGTAATTCTCCTTGGGCTAAGGGCTTCGGCCCTGCCATGTAGATTTTAGTGCATGTTATTTATCATAGATGGGATCATGTATTAGTTTGTACGACATGATGATTATTGTATCCTCTCTTGCCTCAATCTAAGGACTTTTCAGGTACCCAAGACCCTGAGGATTGAGCCAGGTATAGGGAGTATGAGTAATGACTAATCTGCAAGTTGGGAACCCCAGTGATAGAAAGGGTAGTACGGCTGTATGTGAGGGATTTACTTGGGATCAACGGTGAAATCACTATGCATATCATTAGTTCTCTTTCTTCTGTGGATGAGACTAGTAGGTTATTGCTATAAGTGGTTGTGGTAAAAACATAAAAGGAATTCTAAAACTCCCGAAGGTCCGTTAAACTAAAAATTCACTACACTTCTGCTTCCCGAGGATTCGATAAACCTAGGTCTACTAGGGAAAAAGAGTTATACTAGATTCATAATCCGGATCGAAGGTATCAAAGCTTTTTCTGGCGCCATTGCTGGGGAAGCAATAGCTACCCTGGTGAGGTTAGTAGGAACCTTGCTAGTTTTAATTCTAATTTTTAATTTTGTTAGTTTGCTTTTAGTCTTTATTTGCAAAAACCAATAAGATTAGTTAGTCTTTAAGTTCTTGTTTTTATTTTTATCATAAGTCTCTTTTTAAGAAAACCCAAAAGCATAGGGAATATGGCTGAAAAGAAGCTTGGTGAATTTGTCACCCCCAATAATGATTATTTGCGTACTCCTATTACTAAGCCAGCAATTGCTATAGATGACTATGAAATTAAGCCCCATTATTTAAGTTTAGTTTAACAGAATCAATTTGGAGGCTCTGCTGTTGAGGACCCAGGTATGCACTTGAATACTTTTACTGAAATATGTGATATGATGCGCATAAAAGATGTTGACCCCGATGCGGTAAAATTGCGTTTATTTCCTTTCTCTCTTAGAGGAAGAGAAAAAGAATGGTTGCTATCTTTGCCTAAAAATACTATTACATCATGGGTGGAATGTACTTCTTCATTTATGACTAAATATTTCCCACCTGCAAAGACTATGCAACTAAGATCTAATATTACTAGTTTTAGACAGGAAGAGCGTGAGCCACTAGCGCTTGCATGGGAGAGGATGAAAGAATGCTTAAGAAACTGTCCCAGCCATGGGATGGAAGGTTGGTTAATCCTCCATTTAATTTATAATGCTCTTAATCATGTGTCTTGGTCCATGCTTGATACTGCAGCTGGAGGAACATTCATGGGTAAACATATTACCAAAGCAAAGCAGCTTCTAGACAATATGCGAGACAACCATGCCCAATGGCATGCGGAAAGATCAAACACGAAGAAGGTGAACTCCGTCTCACCATAAGAAAATGAAGAACTCAATGCTAAGTTGGATGAGCTCATATTAGCCGTAAATGATAAGGAAACCCATGTAAGAGTTATCCCTGAAACTAATATTGAAGAAGTAGACTTCATAGCTCGTAATGATTATAACCCTGCTTGGAAGAAAAATTATAATCCTAATTTTCAGAAACATTATTCTCATCCTACAGGTAACTCTAATAATAATATGGGAACTAGTAATGGTAGTCTCCAAGAAACACTTAAGTCTTTTATAGACTCACAAAATGAACAAAACAATATTCTTGTTAAAATAACAGAGAACCATGATGCTATGCTTGGTAAATTATCTAACCAAGTTGTAAGTTTGAAGAATGATTTGCAGGCCCTCCATGAAAGAATGAGGATTGTTGAGGCACAGCTAGGTAAGATAACCGAGAGTCAAACTCTCATTCTAGCTAAATTTGCAGGTAAAACTGAGCCCAATCCTGTTGAAGACCTCAAGATGATGAGAATCCAAAGGGAGGAGCCTGAACAACTCGATTATAGTAACGCTCCCTCACCAAGCTACACCATTCAAGATCTTGTAAAAAGGATCAACATTAAGATTCCGGTGAGTGAAGGAAATGATGAAGCCATGTATCAACACTTTGTTGATCAGGTAGCAATAAAGGTACGCGAGCTTGAAGAGGAATATAAGAAAATTGCTAAAAAATTACCTGTTAAACTTGATGATATATTTGATCCTACTATTAAGATTAAAATTAGTACCAACGAGATAGCTGCACTTTGTGATCTAGGTGCAAGCGTTTCAACAATTCCAAAGAGTCTTTTAACAAGTTAAATCTTGGCTCTTTTGAAATCACTGAGTTAAAACTACATCTTGCAGATTCTACCTATAAACAAGCTATAGGAATTAAGGAGAATACTTTAGTTTACATTAAAGGTTGTCATGCTCTAATTGATTTTGTTATTGTTGACATGCCTGAAGATGCTACTTCTCCTATTATATTAGGTCGTCCTTTCTTAAGAACTATTAAGGCTTTAATTAATCTCCATGAAGGGAACATGAAGCTTCAATTGCCTTCACGGGATCCTTTTGTTATTCATTTCCCCAGGAAGAAGAAAGCCAAGCATGATGAAAATCGCACAGGAAGGTACCTCCAACCCCAAAACTTCAATCCTTTTTCTTTCTTCTACCTCCAAACTCTCTCAAAACCTCAATAGATCTTTACCTCTACACAATTTCGTTCGATTTCCTTGCACACAAGTGATCTACGGTATGTTTCTCCTCCAATCCTCCAATTTCTTTTTGCAAATTCATTTTCGATCTATTGTCATTATCAATCTAGGGTGAGACCTACTATGAACTAATTGCCATGATTCTCTTGCCTAGATTATTATTTTGAGAGGATTATTCAGTGTGCTATGATCAGGAATATGTTATACTTATTATTGTTGGATCAAAAAGTTTTATTTTGTCTTCCTTTATTGTTTTAGATGATGAACACAAGGAGCCAAACTCGTGCTCGTGCCATTGCTAGCGCTTCTTGGGCTGTCACTCAAGAACACATGAACAACGAAGTGAGCTCCAACATGATCGCTTCAACAAGATCAAGAACAGCGAAGTGAAGGACACCAAGTGGGCTTGCCCCATTATATTGAACCAACTCGGTATTTCTGATGACTTCAATTTACTTTGCAATAGAGCTAGCCTGCAAAACTTTGTGTACAATGATGTGCCTACTTATCGTCGGTTATCCATTGAATTCCTAAGTTCGTTGCAAAGCACTGTTAAACTATGGCAAGGAGAGGACACGATTTCTTTCTGACTTATGAACAACAACTACACTTTAAAACTAGATGAATGGTGCGCATGTTTTAATTTCCCAAACAATGATGTTAATGCCTTACACGCATCCTTTGCTGGCTTAAATCCTTCCCCTTAACAATATTATAATGGAATGAGTTTCACTACTAGTGTAAGCAAGCGGAAGAATATTCAACATCCTGCAATTCGTTATTTGTTCTATGTTATTTATAACACCTTGCAGGCAAGAAACAAGTTCACAAGACTCAATGAGGAGGACATCTTAGTCCTTGCAAAGGTTGCTTACATCAACTGCGACTTGTCACTCAACTTGGGTGCAATCCTTATGCGCTACCTGGAGCACCAATCCTCCCAAAACCAATGACCGATCATAGGTGGAGGTGTCATCACTGTGCTTGCCACTGCCCTAGGCATCGACCTAGGTGAGTTCTAACCAGTGCTAGGTGAGCGACGTGTTGGTTTCTCTACTTTAAAGGTGATGGCTCTGAAATATAGCCATCCACGTCCACATTTAAACTGGATATTATTCATATTTTTGATGAAATAACTCTCTAAACCCTGCCACTAATGCCTAATAATCAAAGGGGTATGCAATCCTTTCTTTCTATTTTTTCTTGTGCAGATAATGACGTTTGATGATGGGAATCACTACATTAAAGTCAAAGATACGAGATATCCAAGAACCAGAAGAAACCAGGAGTCGTGGGTCGGAGGCAGGGGACTGCTACTGACATGGGTATACCCTACAGGTACTCGAGCTTGGTATATATGGCCTGAATACATAGAAGCCCACAGTGTCGCCAAGGCCCAAATGAAGAACTCGAGTAACCTACGGACTCTCGATTGCTTGAAGAATAAGAAGAAGCTAAAGATAGAAAGTTCAAAAGGGAAAACCCTAACTTGTAACCGACTCGACCTGCTACCCGAGACCTAGCCTATCTATATAAATGCTAGGAGGGGCGGCGAGGACGACACACGCAACCCTAGTTTCCACAACCCTTGCCAGATTGCATCTGCGCACCATTGTAATCTTCGATTCCTTTGATAATTCCACGAGCAGACAAGCAGGAGTAGGGACCTCTACGAGGCCTGAACCTGGGTAAATCTTCGAGTCCCCTGTGTGCTTGTTTGCTAGCCGATAGATGTCTCCAGGGCTCCCTCCTTCTCCAAAACCCAAGTCCATAACAATGGGCATTGATGAGTTAAACCCTCGTCAATTGGCGTCGTCTGTGGGAATTGGGAGTGCTGATGTTGTGGCTTCTTTGGCCCCATCAACCGCGATCTACAACTCCGCAACAGCGGAGATTCGCCAGCTCTTCGGCGCGTTCGACTTCACCGTCCACACACCGGCCACTCGCCCGGCTTTCGAGTCTGTGAGCGACGGGATCAGCCTGGCAATTGGGAGCTTCCGCTTCCAAGTTGGTCAGATGGGCAAGCTCCACATGCCTGACCAGCCGACGGTGCCTTCGATTGCCCCAGCATCATGGTTCCCCCCATCGATCGGCACCCTCAGTGAGCTCAATGCCCCGACAACAGTCGAGAACACGGTCAGCGACAGCAGTCGCAACTCCGATCTGAGCGATCTAGCCACTGAAGATGGAGCCTACGGCTCCGGATCTGAGAGCTGTGGAAGCAGCAGCTTCCCCAATCACTTCATGTGTGTCGTCATCAACGCAGGCGATACCTCCGCCAACCGCGACAACACGGGCAATCGCGGTAACGAAACCGACCCGCCTCTCGGTGGCAATGGCGGCAACAGCGGCAATCGCATCCCCGTCAACAATGGAGGAGCAGTCGAGCCTCCGACCATAACAAACGAGCAAACCGGCGAACGCGTCGCAATCAGGCTCAACGAGCAGGAGTGGGCTCGCTACCGCGAGGCCTTATAAGGCACTCCTACCTTTCAGGTCCCCACAAGAACTGCTAATGGGATACCATTGGCTCCTAAAGGAGGAACTCAAGCACCAAGTGCAAACAATCGCGCAACTCGAGGCGCGCAAAAAGGCGGCAGATGAGTAGAGCCTCCGACGTGCTGGGCTTTCCTCCCACGGAGGATCCTCCTCAAAGGGCAATGAGTACCTCGCAAACAAGAGACGATCTTGGATGGCCCATCTCACCGAGCAAGAGCGCATAGAAGCCGCAAAAGTCCTCGACTTCAGCTCTATGACAGTCGATACACGGGGCAACGTGGTCCCCAAGACGCCACAGGCCGTGGTGACCGCAGCCACCATGTACCTCCTCAACAATCAGCCGCCAGCTGGAGATCCCCGAGCCGCTATGCACCAATCTACGATCGCAGGCTTGGGATTGGTCGAAGCCGCCCTCGACAAGGAGCCAACACCGGAGCCGAAAAAAGGCAAAGCGCTACTCCTCGCCCTCATCCACAGACGACAGTCATGACCTGTCTCGACGCCGCCGCTCACGGCGACACGACCACGACTACGACGCGTGTGACGACATCACGCAGCGCAAGATCGACAAATCAAGGGCGCGACGTGCCCGGTCGACTGACTCAGAAGAAGAAGATGTGGAGCTCTGAGGCGTCAGATGCTTCCGCAGGTCCATCGGGCAAAAGCAAATGCCCAAGGGGTTCAAACTCCCGTCGGATAACCCGAAGTTTGACGGCCTATAGGACCCGAAGACCTGGCTGGAGGACCACATCTCCTCCGCCAGGCTCCATGGCGGTAGTCGAAGCACGGCCATGCAATGCCTACAGCTACAGCTGCAGGGCGCCGCCCGAGCATGGCTCAACAACCTCCCACGCGGATCCATTCACAGTTGGGATGAGCTGGTTTACAGCTTCGTGCGCAACTTCAAGGGCACCTACAAGCAGCCTGCATCAATCGAAGAGCTGAGATGCTGCCAGCAAAGATAGGGCGAATCGCTACGCTCCTACATCCAAAGGTGGTCCATCATCAAGAATTTCGTAGAGAATATCTCGGAGGATCGTGCGATTGACGCATTCAACGGCGGCATCCACTGCATAGAGCTCAGGGAGGAGCTAGGCCGCTCAAAGCCAAAGACCATCGACCACCTGATGGAAATCGCGAATCGATGGGCCGATGGAGAAGATTTGGTGAAGAATCGTGTTCACTCAGACGAGGAGACAGAACTCGAGCGCAGACGCGATCGCCGAGGCAAACACTGCATGCGCATCTACGATGACCGCAACGACGTCAACATGGTCGCAGTCGGCTACGCTGACAGACGCGATGACAACCGCAACGGCGGATACCATAGCGGTGGATACCGACTCCGGGAAGACCATGCAAGTGTGGCAACGCTGCGATCGTGATGAAGCACCCGCGACATCAATTGAAGACAAACTGTCCGGGCCATGTACGGTGCACTTCTACATCGATAAGCATGATGGAAAGAAGAAGTCCAGCCACCTCCTCAAGGACTGCCGCGAGTTCCTCAAACTACATGAGGGATTAGCTCGGATGAACCGCAACACAGTCGAAAGAGGCTACGGAGCCGCTCCAGGCGCCGTGGCACATGGCGCTCCGCCACCGCCACCTAGAATGCCACCAAACGCAGCTACACCGGACCAGCACCAGGGAGGCGAACCCTACCCAAGGTCCATGGGTACCATGATGATCCAAAAAGGACGCCCCTCCAATCGGGTGCAGAAGGCCATCACTCACCAAGTCAACTTGGCCAAACACTGAGTACCTCAGCGGAAGCGAGTCATGCATCACCTTCGACAAACGCGATCACCCGCCTCAAGTACCTCGTCCAGGCCATTGTCCCCTCGTACTCGAGGCGCAAATCGTAGGCTTCGACATGAGTCACGTCTTCATGGACGGCGGAAGCAGCATCAACCTTATATTCGCGAGTACCTTGCGAGCCATGAGGATCCCTCTGACTTTCCTAGAAGCCTCGGATACAACATTCCACGACATCGTCCTAGGAAAAGGCGTATATCCCCTAGGCAAAATCAACCTCGACGTTATCTTTGGCACGCCGAAAAACTTTCGGCGCGAGCGCATTGACTTTGAGGTCGTCGACTGGCCCTCGCAGTACCACTGCATCCTCGGACGTGTCGCCTTTGCTAGGTTCATGGCAGTACCACACTATGCCTACCTGCAAATGAAAATGCCAGGTCCCAATGGCGTCATCACAGTCAACGGGAGCTTCGAGAGGTCCGACAGTTGCGATAGGGAATTCAACAGAATTTCCGATCCTTGACATGCGGAAGAACTCGAAGACTAAAGGAGTCGATGACAAATACGCCTCCCCTAAGCCGGCCAAGCTCGCCTGATCTATCTTTTGACTCATCAGTGCACACAAAGAAAGTACAGTTCCACCCATCGGATCCCGCCAAAATGGCTCTCATCGCCAACAACTTGAGTCCCGCATAGGAACTCGTCCTCGTCGAATTCCTTCATGAGCACTTGGAAATTTTCGCCTGGTGTCCTACGGACATGCCAGGAGTTCCCAGGGAATTTGTCGAGCACGCACTCAATGTCAACCCAGACGCAAGGCCGGTCAAGCAAAAAATCCGGCGATTATCTGAGCCACGGGCGAAGGCAGTCAGAATGAAGATCAACAGACTCCTCAACGCTAAATTCATACGTGAGATCAAGGAAAGCACTTGGCTCGCCAACACGGTGCTGGTACCAAAAAGGACACGGATATCCTGCGGATGTGCGTGGACTTCACCTCTCTGAATAACCACTGCCCAAAGGATCACTTCCCGCTGCCGCGCATCGACCAGATCATCGACTCCACCGCGGGATGCGAGCACCTCTGCTTCCTCGACGCCTACTCAGGCTATAATCAGATTCGAATGAAGGAGGAAGATCAAGAAAAAACAGCGTTTACAATGCCCTTCGGTGTGTTCTGCTACAACACAATGCCCTTCGGGCTAAAGAACGCGGGAGCCACCTACCAGCGGTGCATGCCAGCTTGCCTCAAGGAGCAACTTGGTCGCAACATTCAAGTCTATGTCGACGACATAGTAATCAAGACCAAGGAGGAAGCCTCCCTAATCGACAATTTGCACAAAACCTTCGCCAACCTCGACCGTTACCGGATCAAGCTCAATCCGGACAAATGCGCCTTTGGCGTCCCATCTAGGCAACTACTCGGGTACCTCATCTCCATGAGAGGAATCGAGGCAAACCCGAAGAAAATAAAAGCCATACTGGCCATGGAGAAGCCGAAAACATAAGGGGCGTTCAGCAGCTGGCTGGGCGAATCACGGCCCTCAGTCGATTCACCAGTCGAATGGGTGAAAAGGCACTGCCCTTCTACCAACTCCTCTGCAAAGCTGAAAAGTTCGAGTGAACCAACGAATCACAGGAAGCATTCGAAGACCTCAAGCGTCTGCTATCCACCTCGCTAGTACTGGTGACCCCACGAGAAAGGGAACCACTGTTGCTATATATCTCTGCCACCAACCAGGTGGTCAGCACTGTGCTCGTCGTCGAGCGAGCCAAGGAAAACAAGGTCCATGGAGTACAACGCCCAGTCTACTACCTCAGCGAGGTCCTCACGCCAACAAAATAGCGGTACATGCACTACCAGAAGCTGGCGTACGGTGTCTTCATGACCGCCCGGCAACTGCGCCATTACTTCCAGGAACACCCCATCGTGGTGGTCAACGACGCCTCGTTGGGGCATATCCTCAATAACCCCGACGCCACAGGACGAGTCGCGCTTTGGGGAATAGAATTGTCTCCACGAGACATTACTTACGAAAAGCGCGACGCAATCAAGTCGCAAGTTCTCCCTGACTTCCTCGTGCACTGGATGGAGAACCAGCTCCCTAACAAACCAGATATGTCCTACCTCTCGACAATGCACTTCGATGGGTCCAAGCGGAAGGACGGAGCAGGTGCAGGTGTCATACTGACATCACCTCAAGGGGACAAGCTAAAGTACATCCTGCGAATGCAGTTCACCGCCTCAAACAATGAAGCAAAATACGAGTCCCTGCTGCATGGGATGAGGATGGCAAAAGCCTACGGCGCTAAGAGGCTCATTATTTACGACGACTCCAAGTTGGTCATCACCTAAACAATGCATCAGTGCGACGCACTGAATGACAACATGATCGCCTACCGCGACCTCTACGACACACTCGAAGGGGACTTCGACGGCTGCGAGCTGCGACACGTAGGCCGCGAAAGTAATGAAGAGGCGGACGCACTCGCCAACATAGGCTCTACCTGTGCCCCCATACCACATGGGGTATTTCTCGAGCGCATATGTGAGCGCTCCATCAAGCCAAAGGCAGCAGAGAAGAAAACAAGCACAGCAACAGACTCGGGGGGCTACGCCACCCAATGAGCCAATGGCACTCGACGACCTGGAGCTGGACACAGGACTCGAAGGACCAATGAGCGTCATGATGATCGAATCATCCTGGACTTAGCCGTACATCACGTACCTCCTCAGCAAACAGCTACCGGATGACCCGACTGATGCACGACACATCGCGCGGCGATCCAAGGCATTCACTGTTATCAACTTTGAACTATACAAGCGCAGCATCACAGGAGTACTCCAGCGATGCGTCTCCACGGTTGATGGAAGAGTTGTCCTCCTCGACATCCATGAGGTAACCTGTGGACACCACGCGCGCGTGCTCGTGGCCAAAGCTCGCGAGCTGGTTCTATCGCTCACGGCCATGCGCGCGACGCCAAGGACATCGTCCAGAAATGCAACGCGTGTCAACGATTCGCGGACAAGCCGCACGCACCTGGCACAGAACTCCGGCCAATCCCATTGGCCTGGCCCTTCGCGCAATGGGGACTCGACATGGTCGGCAAGCTCCCCAAGTCCTCACGAGGAGGTTATGTCTACCTCCTAGTGGCAGTCGACAAGTTCACCAAGTGGATAGAAGCCATGCCAGTGACCAACCAATCAGGGCATAGTGTCGTCAAGTTCTTCGAGTCCATCATCTTTCGCTTCGGAGTGCCACACAGCATCATCACAGACAATGGAACAAACTTCACATCCAAGGAGTTCCAAGAATTCTGTGAGAATCTGGGAATCAACATCAGCTACGCCTCGGTAGCACATCCACAGACCAACGGTCAGGTTGAAAAGGCGAACGGGCTCGTCTGCGGTGGCATCAAGAAGCGACTCCTCCGGCCACTCGAACAAGCCGCGGGTTGCTGGCCAGATGAACTGCAATCAGTACTCTGGAGCCTACGCACAACCCCAAACAGTGCTACAGGCTACACCCCGTTCTTTATGGTGCACGGAGCCAAAGTGGTGCTGCCCACCGAGGTACGGTACAAGGTGCCACGCGTGGTCGCTTACAGCGAACAGGAGTCATCCCTTGCACTCGAAGACTCCATCGATCTCCTTGACGAGGCAAGGGAAATCGCCGCGGAAAGATCAACGATCTACCAGCAGAACCTGCGTAACTACCACAGTAGGAGGCTACGCCCCAGATCCTTCGTCGAAGGCGACCTAGTTCTGCGACTAAAGCAGCAAGGACATCTCAAGCTCGAGTCCCCCTAGGAGGGACCATACGTGATTACAGAAGTAATCCCAGGTGGCGCCTATCGCCTTCAAGATCTAGAGACAGGAGTCGCATACTCCAACCCCTGGAACGTCGTGTAGCTGCGACGCTTCTACCCCTAGTCGTTTTTACCTTTTACATCACAAATAAGGCACTCGGCCAAGGCTACTTAGCCACGCATTGTACTTCGTACTGTCTCATGAGTAAATAAAGCTAAGTCCCCCAAAACTCTGTGTTTTCCTTTATTTTTCATAACTTATCCACTCGAGGGCTGCGCCACCCTATACAAATCTGTTCTACGAACTAAAAACGCGATATCCTAAGTAGCTGGCAAATCAATCGAAACCCTTGACACAACATCAACCCAGTTGCAACGCACCTGACAGGTTGACAAGGGACTGAGATAAGTGCATGGCCAGGCTAACGAAAAGGAATCGCATAAGTGCAACGCACTCACACGCTAACAAGCTCTTTATACATAATCGACAGTCAATTATACATAGCATACATACGAACTTTACAACATTGGTATACTTATGTGCAGGATACAAATTAAGCTACTGCTGCAACAAAAGAATGTTGGTCTGCTCCTCAAAGAAATCGAAGATCTCCTCTGCTGGGCGATCCACTGCTTGGTAGTGCGGCACCATATTCCAAGCAGAACCTGCAGGTGGCCCAGCCGCAATTGCCACAACATCTACGTCAGGCCTATGCAGTCACACCAGCGATAGAGCAGCCTTGGAACCAGCCACCAACTGTTGCCTTACGCACTCGTGAACCGCAGCCAAGTCTTGGAACTTGGCAAGAAGGGCCAGCAGGCTTAAGGGAGCAACATCCAGCGGAAACATCATCCGATAAATGTTCTTCAAGCATGACTGTGACTTCTTCAGAAAGTGCAGCACTCGCGACACACGATCCTGCAGGGTCGCCAGCACAATCGCACGATCATGATCCACCCAGAAGTATCCACTCTCCTGAAGTTGCTCTTGGGTTAGATCATGCATGCGAATGGCAATCCTATCCTTCTCCTCCTGCGGATGACGCGCGCTGACAACTATTCAAAGCAACAACGGAAGCATAAGGACAGCACATCACTGCGAGTGACTACAAGGAAAAGATAAGAGTAAGCAAACTAACACTTAAATTGGTCGCCAAGTTGCATCATCTCTCCCAGCAGATACTGCTCTCGGGCGGCGGTTTTCTCCGCCTTTGACTTCCATACATCTGTGCTACCGCGGAGCACGGGCAATTCATGCTCCCACTACTTCACGCGGTCACGCAGTCGTGAATGCAGTGACAGCTCATCCACCCCGGAGCACGATGGCGCCAAAGTATCATCAAGGGGCGGCGAGTCCTGAGGTTCCCTCAAAGGATCACTTGATGTACCCTACCACAAGCCAAGCAAGAAGCGAATAAGAAGATCAAATCGACACACAGACAAAAGATTCGAGTGCATTCAAGATTAGCAAAAGTATCAGCAGATACACCCGCCAAAAGGCATGTCCTAGACAAAAGGCATAAACTAATCAACTATTACAAAGCTACTGAGGAGCGATTGGCTTCTTCGACTTCGACGGCTTCGGGGGCTTCATCGAGTCCGTGGCAGTGTTAGAGGCCACTGACTTTCTGCCAGCCCCTGATGCCGCAGCCTTTGCCGCCTTCTTGGCTCGCTGCAGCTCCTCAGAGTACTTCGCAACCATGTTAATCAGCTACGGCCCATATTTGCCACAGGCAGTCGCGAAGGGAGCAAAGACTACCTACTGGCCGCCCGCACCAACGGGCATCGCCTTCGAAACCGATGTAGGATCAACCTCAACTCCGTGGGCCTGCACCATGGCGAGTGACATGGACGCGCCAGCCGCACGGTGCGAGTTCTTGAAGCTTGCAGGAACACCCCCAGCGAGAGACTCCACCAGCTCGTTCATGTTCTTGATCATCTCAGCCTTGGGCATCAACTCCTCCCGAAGGAGACTGAGCACGCCCTTGGCCTTGGAGAGCATATGCTGAACGGCGGCGCCGCGGTCCTCGGCTGCTGAAAGTGCACCCGCCAAGGCGTCGTCACGGCGAAGGGCCTAAGGATCAAAGCTCAAATCACCAGCATCTGTACGTAAACCCACACATGGACACAAACATCAGCGCCAACAGCAAAAAATCGAACAAGAGCAAGATAATGATATCCAAACATAGTACCTGAGAGGGCCTTGGCAATCGAGAAAAGATGTTCTTTGAACAACTTCTCCCTGGCTGCGATGGAGGCATGCAGATCCTCTTCGCGCCTCTGTGCCTCGTCACGCGCCGCGATTGCCTCATCGCGACCCTTCACAGCCGCGGCGAGTGTCTTCTCCATGCTGGCGGCGTCGCGCAAAAGGGCATTATGCTCAGCTACAAAACAAAAATATTAACTATCAGTCGACTACATAAAAATGACACAGAAAAGGGAGAAGTAACGGGCACTTACTTTCTACCACGCGATGGCGCGTCTCCAGCATCGCATGCTGGCGGCCCATCACAAGCACCTGCTCCGCCAAGTGAGCAGCCTCCTTCACAAGGAGCTATGGAAAAAAGAAGGCAACAAAGGATCAGCAGAAGCCATCGATAGCATCGACTGCAACTTCGAAACAAAGAAATCCCACACTTACATGATCCTCCAATGACTCCGAAGTCGATTGGTGTGCAGTCATCCGGGCAACCATTCGATGCTCCCCTTCATGCGGAGAACTGGAAGAGTTGTGCCTAGAGCGGGCCGCCAATGGAGGGGAAGGAGCATGCTCGACCTCTTTCTTGGCCCTTCAGGTTGCGACTCCTGATTCTTTCAAAAATTGGACGTCGCCAGAAGACGACGACGCCTCTTGACTACAAGACAAAACTAACATCAAGGGCAAGGCAAAAGCTAGTGAAGAATCAAAAAGGACAAAATCGAATACTTACCAATCAAACTTATCAAAGTCAAAGGTTGGTTCCCCCGACTCTGACGAGGACTCCTTTGGCAGTCGCATCTTCTTGCGAGAAGATGGCGCCACGGCGCTCATAGGAATGGCAGGGATCGGCGAATCCGCACCAACGCCCGCACCTTCCGGAGTCGAAGGAGACGACGCATCGGAATCCTTGCTGCGCGAACGCTTGCGAGTATCCGGGCTACCCGACTCGGGGGCTTCCTCCTCCACATCGGATAGGACGGTCGACTCCGACTCGTCCTCTTCCAGGGCTTCGCGAGGAATAACCCCCTCAGGAAGAGGGGCATACAGGGTGATACCGCCCAATCCTGCATATAGACAACAAAATTAGCACAAAGATAAGAAACAGCAGAGAGGCAATCGACAAACTAAGCTACTGCGTAGCACAACTATACCTCAGGAGGAGGGTTAGCAGCATCAAACGGAGGAACAACTCGCTCACTGGGGAGCACATCCTTGACGGTGTACTTGGTGACCAGTCGAACCCTTTTGTCTACCTCACTCGTGGACATGCCATCAGCAGACACGTGAGTGACAACGTTAGTGCCAGTCCACTGAAACATGGGGTGAAATCTGGCCTGCAGGGGCTAGACACGACGGCGCGGCCACGTGCGAATCAGGGCGCAGCCTCCCTCCTCTTTGCCTATGCAATTCTCCAGGTCGCAGATGCGCTTGTACAACACTTCTGTCTCCGTGGATTCGCTAGGCATGACCACATTCTTCCAGGAGCGCTTCCTCTGGCATGGCGTCGCGGGGTCGAAGGGGGCGAATCCAAAGTGTTCTCCATCAGCTTTCTCGTCGCGGACGTAGAACCACTTGTCCCTCCACCCTTGTACGGACATCATCAGCTTGATGTCAAAATATGTGGTGGATGGATCGACATGGATTCCGCAGCCGCCTACATCGTAGACTACGGAGCCAGATGCAGATTGGCGTTTCAATTTGAAGAGGCATTTGAAGAGGCCGAAATGCGGCTCGATTCTGAGCCAGCATTCATAGAGAGTGATGTAGCAAGCTACGTGGAGGATGGAATTTGGGGACAACTGATGGAGCTGGAGCCCATAAAAACAAAGAAGACCCCTGAAGAAAGGATGCAGGGGCAAACAAAGGCCGCAAATGATGAATGCTAAGAACATCACTCGAAAACTGGCAGGAGGAGAGGGGATTACCTCGCCACCAGGGACGCGCGCGTCGGTGACTACGGCGGACAACACTCCGTCTTGGTGAAGAAGACGAAGTTCGGAGGACTTGATGATAGAGGGTCGCCACGCTCCATTCGTGACGCGGGTGCTCGTGCTTCTTCGCCCAAGGCAGGTTGCGGAATGCTGGTGCATGAGCCGCCCTTCTTCTTCATCACAATAGCAGTAGCCGCAGAATCGGCCGCAGCACCTCCTTTCTTCTTCCCCATTGCACGGCGGCGATGCGAGCGGAGAAAGTAGCTGGGAAACGTGCGGAGCTGGTCCACCGCCATGGAAGGAAAAGAGCGCAGCGAAAGCAGAGGAGCAGCGGCAATGGCGATGAAGGCAAAGGATGAATGAAAGCAGATGAGAAAATTTCCGTCGCAGCGTCGCTACTTAACCCCTAGAAGATGCAATCCAACGGCTCGAAAAAACCCTACCGGACGCGTGGCGTTCATCATGCTTGACACGTGGAAGAACTGAAACGCGAACCGTCCCCCCAATACTACCATTACGCGCGGAAATCGAGGAGGCGTGGTTAAAATAAAGATTACGCATGCCCAGTCAAATCAGAGTCAGGCAGTGGGACCCACCACTCGTCACATCCCGTCAAACTCGCTCACGCGGGCAACTGAGGTCACAAAATCGTCAGCACTGACGTCATCAACAACTACGCAGCAGAAGACTTCGATTACTTTAGTCCTTGCTCGAGTCTTCGACTCCACCAAGTACTCGCGGGCTACTCCCATAGGGAGCGCTGGTCACGCACCCTACGATTTTTCTTTTCTTTTACAGGAACATGAATAATCAAAGCAAAACCCAATTACTCGAAGAACGGTTCGACTATGGACATGGGTTACTCCCATAGGGAGCGCCGGAATCAAATTCGACTGAAATAAGCAAACAAAGACGACAGCAGTCGCAAAAGTACTTTAGTCCCTACCTGAGTCTTCGACTCAACCAGGCACTCGGGGGCTACTCCCATAGGGAGCGCTGGTCGCGCACCCTATGATTATTTGTACAAAAGTACTGTGTATTGATAACATCCACACTCGAAGTTTATGGCGACACCACCTTGTAATTTTCCCTAAAAAAGAAATCGCGTCTCCTGGGTTACCTGAATCATCTCCGCGATGATAAAATTCGGATGCCGCGCTTGCAGCGTGAAGGTAAGACCTGAATAAGGCCTGGCAACACATTAAGCTGCACACTACCAGAAATATATCCGTGCCTGCAGGTACGATGAACATGCCTTGACGAACGCGTTGAGTGCTCACACCCATATACTGGAATTCGACTCCTGTAAGACCTCCGCGGCTTGAGTCGAATTACACCAGCACTTTTCCGGATTCGAGTCCAGGGACTCGAGCTCAAGTAGATGGCGTTGTTTTACCCTAAGGTAGTTAACTGATACCGATACATCGGTTAAAATTAGGCACGCACATCAACAATCCCTATGACATAAATAGAGCAGTCGAAAAATGTACTCAGTCATGCACTCGAAAGGCTTCATAAAGTCTCCAGTCGAATCTGCGATTCCACTAGACACTCGGGGGCTACTGACATGGGCATACCCTACAGGTACTCGAGCTTGGTATATACGACCTGAATACATAGAAGCCCATGGTGTCGCCAAGGCCCAAATGAAGAACTCGAGTAACCTACGGACTCTCGATTGCTTGAAGAACAAGAAGAAGCTAAAGATAGAAAGTTCAAAAGGGAAAACCCTAACTTGTAACCGACTCGACCTGCTACCTGAGACCTATCCTATCTATATAAAGGCTAGGAGGGGGCGGCGAGGAGGACACACACAACCCTAGTTTCCATAACCCTTGCCAGATTGCATCTACGCACCATTGTAATCTTCGATTCCTTTGATAATTCCACGAGCAGACAAGTAGGAGTAGGGACCTCTACGAGGCCTGAACCTAGGTAAATCTTCGAGTCCCCTGTGTGCTTGTTTGCTAGCTGATAGATGTCTCTAGAGCTCCCTCCTTCTCCAAAACCCAAGTCCATAACAGTGGCCATTGATGAGTTAAACCCTCGTCAACTACCCTGCGGTACCAAAGTTCGCGGGCGAGTGGACCGTGGTACCTAAGTTGCCTGAAATTGCCACGTTTCGAAATGTTGGGCCGCCAACAACCGATAGGGGCCATTTCGATGCAGACTCATCTCACCCCTACCAAATCCAAACATTCCGTGAAACTGCCCCGTGAAGTAGACGGTCGGGACCCCCATGTCAGTACTATTTCCGTGGCATGAGCGCCAACCCGGCAACCACGTAGGCGAAATGAGAGACTAAAGGAGCATGGTGTGTTGACCAAATTCACAAATCCACTCCCTCCCTCCTTTCGCATGAACCCTAGCACCGGCAGTGTCGAAATCCCCTCTCCAACCAGAATGATCTCTTCGGGCATTTGATTTCCAGCACCAAGTTGCTGCGCCTACTCACTGCTACCAAGCTCTAATGCCAAATGACGTGCTAGCCCATGCGACGATCTAGCCCGCCTCTACCGCCGACGAGCTGAGCAGCGCGAAGGATGGCAGATCCATTTGCCGAGGAAGAAGTACTTCTGGCTAATTGCGGGTGAGCTACTCTTCTCTTTGCTATTCGCACTACCTATAACTGCTAGCTGGCTATTGGCATTACAGAGATATATCGAACATAGAATTGTTTGCTAGTACGATGCTGACAAACAATTTTCTTATCTTTTGTCTCCAATTTTCTATCAAGTAGGATCTCTGCTGAACCCAAATACACGGTTCGGGTCACCATCTACGGCTACCACATTAAACTTAGCAGATGGGAAGAGCACGTGGAAACAAGCTCACAGTCTGAAGATGGAAGTAGCACCTCTGCAGTTATGCACTATCCCTGGTTTGGTTGCTGATGTGCGTGAACTTGCTGAAATGAGGCCGGAGCAGACTGCACGGTTCAACATCCTTGATGAACGAGGCTTCAAGGTTCCTGTAGCGTGTGACAGTCAGCTAATTGGGTTGATGAAACAACATGCTGGGATTCGCGTGGTTATGCTGATTTGTAACACACTGGATGAGGAAGCTCCTGCTACTGGGAGTCGCCTAGCTATTATTGGACAGGGAGGTCTAACTTGAACCCCTGCTGTTGTTGAGCAAAATGTGGTTCCTCGTCCACGACATGCTTCTGCAGGCAACCTCCTCGTAGGAGTCCCCATATTGCCATTGTGGAAAACTCTGCTCTGGAATCTGCTGGTACTGGTCGTCCCCGTCCCCGTGGTGTTGTTGCTCCAGCTGCTGCTCACCCAATCCATGCCGTTGTTGAGCAAACTAAGGCTTCCAGAGGCCGCCCCGCTATTGTTGCCAAGACCGCTGCCTTGTGTGCTGCTCCTCCTTGAAACCGTCCTCAAGTTGTGCGAACCCGTGCTCTAGAATCTGCTGGTACTGGTCATCCTCGTGTTGTTGTTGATCTGGCCGATGTTGACCCAATCCCTGCTGCTATTGAGAAAACTAAGGCTTCCGGAGGCTGCCCCACTGTTGTTACAAAGACGGATGCCCTGTGTCCTCCTCGAACCCGTGCTTAGGTTCAGCGAGCTGCTGGTCTGGAGCTAGCTCATTGTCTGGACTCTGCTAGCACCCAAAACACTGTTGTTGTGGGAACTGCTCCTAATCGTCGATGTGGCATGGCAGCAGCTGATCCTATTGTGGCTACTGTTAGAAGGGGTCATGTCTGTCCACCATGTAATGTAGCTCCCGCTGCAAAGGGCCCTCGCCTTGCTCCTGGTCCTGGTACTTCCACCGAGGTTGATCCAGCTAACGATGATGCTGGTGATGGCGACGGTGGCATTGGGGCTGGGTATGATGGTGCCGCTCCACCTACCAAACCTCTCGGAGGTTTCTATCCTGAAGAACCTGATGATGGCAAAGTAATCGTTTGTATCAGTGTCGCGGATTATACTGCAAAATTAGATGATGGCACAAAAAAAATTTATGACGAGTTTGATGTAATCCTTGGCAGATACGATCCTGAAGTGGTAGAGTTATCTGACCTGATGGCATCATTACGTGTGAAGGTGCTGTGGGGGTCCTCCCAGGAAGCACGTTTGTTATATTTTGGTTACAGGAGCAAAAAGGCTATCGAAGTGAAAGATACCAGGGATTTAGTCGTACCATTTACAAGGAAACATTATAGAGGTGAAGTGTACTTCCACTTGATAGTGCAAATGGTTGGAGAGGAATTGGAACTCGACAATAGAGATGATGGACTTTTAGAAGGCATGCGTGACCTGATCCATGGCATCACTAGGGCTGGTGCGACTGAGGGTAGCTTCGAATAGAGGAGGGTCTTATAGAGGAGCGTCATAAAGAGGAGCAGGAAGAGCATCCCCAGAAAGGGCACCCCGAAGAAGAACGTCACCAAGGATACCACGCCAGAGAAGAGGATGCCCAAGAGTCGCACAAAAAAAGGCACCATGCCGCAGAGTACACCCCTGAGATCCAGTCAAATGCCACACCGAACGGTAGCAGCAAAAATGCTAAGAGGGCTAGCACGGTGGTGAACACTCCTAGGAGTGGTAGCAAAGAGGCGAAGATAGCCAGCACGGAGGCTACCACACCCAGTGGGAGCAGAAAAAATACTAATTTGGAGCGGAACACGCCGCTGTTAGGGAATAATGCCAACATAAAGGAGAACACGCCCAATAGTAGCAGCAAAAGGGCTAATTTGGAGCGGAACATGCCACTGAGGTCAGGCAATAATGTCAGCACGAAGTAGAACACGCCCAATAGTAGCAGCAAAAGGGCTAATTCGAAGAAGAACACGCCGCTGAGGTGAGGCAATAATGCCAGCACCCTGGAGCCAACACCCGTGAGGGGAGGCAGGAAGGAGATCACACCTAAGAGCGGCAGAAAAAATCCTATTTATATGGGGAATCGAATGCAGATGTCAAGCCCTAGTGATACCATCAGGAAAGATTACATCAGGAAGGAGGATGTACACAGGAAGAGCAAGAGGGTTCTATACAGTCAAGATGAAATTGATTCTGACTGTTGTTTGTCCACTGAAGTACCTGGGATGCATGCAAACGTAAGACCACCCCATGTGGTTGTAGCAGAACCAACCGAGTGTCTTGGAGAAAACAGAGTTGCTGGTGAGGTGGATTGGGGCAATGTTCCGGTCCATCCAGGTGGAGACGATGGTGCAGCCCCACCCATGGGAGTCAATATGATGTGTGCAGTACTAGGCATTAGAGACGATGGCCAGGATTCTGAATCAGATGAAGAAGAAGGCACTATAGAGGATCAAGAATCTGGTGATGATGAAATAGACGAGGAACTTAACGATGAGGCTGGTATTCCAGTCGATGATTTGGGTGTTGAAGTAGAAGAAATGAAACATGACCACGAGTATCCTATAATTTCGGTCGGCATCGAGTTCAGTAGCATGCATGAGTTCAGGATGTTGTTCCGGCATTTTTGTATCAAGGGGGAGTTCGACGTTTATTGACTGAAGAACACTGCCCAGAGGTATGAGGCCGTTTGCAAGTTAACGTGGATGAATGGACGGGCCGAGGTACATTGTCCATGGAGGATCACAGCAAGAGCCTTACCTGCGTCGAAGGCAATTAGGGTACTGGGGCAATGAATGCAGCAAACCATTAGAACTTTCTCTCTTTTCACTCTATAACTACAATTGTTGTATGATATCTTTCTGGCAACTAGTCGACTCCTCTTATCTTTTAAATGAATCTATGTTGCAGGTGAACAAAATGGGCCCTCCACACATGTGTCCGACAGGCAGCAAACTGAAATCTTCAATGGCTGATATGGAGTGGGTGGCTATGCAATCTATGTCTATACTAAGGGATAACCCCAAGGAGACCGCGAAGAATATTTAGACTAGCCTCGGTTCTAAATACAACATTGTCCTACCGTATTACACGGTTTGGAAAGGTAAAGAGAAAGCTCTAGGGGTCTTGCACGGGGATTGGACCAATAGCTTCAGGATGCTGTACAACTTCAAGGCAGAGGTACAAGCTAGGTGTCCGGGGAGTGTTGTGGAGATTGACACCGAATCAGTACGTGGTAAAATATATTTCAAAAGATTTTTCATGGCGCTTAAACCTTGCATCTAGGGATTCAAGGACGGATGTAGGACGTATCTGAGTGTAGACAGCACTATCCTAACTGGCAAATGGAAAGGTTGTCTGCCATCTGCCACAACACTTGATGGTCACAACTAGATGTTCCCAGTGGCATTCGGGCTATTTGAAACAGAAACAGAGGAAAAATGGGTCTGGTTTATGAGGCAGCTCAGGAGATCAATAGGCCACATGGATCCATTGGCTATATCCACAAATGCATGCAAAGGGCTGACGAATGCAGTGAAGGAGGTGTTCTCGCGAGCTGAAGGTAGATAATGCCATGCCCATATGATGCTCAACTTGTACTCACACTATGCAGGCAGCGTATTTCGTTACATGTTTCCTGCTGCTAGAGTTTACAAACCTAGTAGCAGCGAAAAATTCATGAGCAAGATTTTTGCGGAAGCCCCTGAACTTCCAGAGTACTTAGCCATCCATCATTCGCAGCTATGGAAGAGGAGTTAATTCAACCCTGACATCAAAGTTTATTACATAAACAACAACCTTGCAGAATGCCTAAATAACTGGGTGAAGGACATAAAAGTGTGTCATGTTCATATCTTGATGGACAGCATACGTGGTATGATCATGAAGCTATTAAATATAAGGAGAGAGATCGGTAGGAGACTTAGACGACATATGTTACCACCAGCTGTACAACAACTGCACAAGAGAAGCCGAGGACTTGCTCATCTTAAGGTTCTCCCATCAACCAGCAGCAGCTGTGAGGTGGTCGATATGTCCAAGAGTGGCAAAAGGGATGTTGTGAACATCCAACTGCGAGAATGCACCTGCTTAGAGTGGCAGCATACCGAGAAACCTTGTGACCATACCTTGGCCTTCTTGGTGAAGAAAAGAACTCTACCACATTTGGATCTAGTATTTGTCAGACTACTACTCTATGGAAAAGTTCAGAGCTACGTACGCTGGATCCGTCGAGCCATGTACAGACCCATCTCATTGGCCTCAAGTCCAACTGTCTTTCGAGCTTTGCTAGCCAATTACAAAAAGGGGCAGAGGAAGACCTTAGGTGAATAGGTTTAAGAATTTTCTCGAGAAGAAGGGTTTGGCTTTCTGTGCAACCAAGAAGGGCAAAAACAGATGCAAGACCTACCATCTTATAGGCCATAGAGTAGCGGGTTGTCCCCTTAATGCTCCCAAACCTAGGTATGAGATGGTACATTCACAAAAAAATTATTTATAGTCTGTAGATATAAGGTAGTAATCCATGTACTAGTTGTTTTTACAGGAAGCGCAAGGTAAGAAACAAGACAGCCGACTCGGTGATTTTGCTGCGGGAAGAAAACCAAAACAAGTGGAGTGATGATGCTGGACAAGATTCTGGTGCTGATTGGCCTGACTTCCCTCAACCCGGAGATGCAGGGTACGTGAAGGTAAGAAAATTGGCACCCAGGAAGAGGAAGAAGACAGAAGATGAAGAAGCCAGTGGACGTGAAGGCAAGAGGAAGAAAGTTGGCACCCAAGCAGAGAAACAAGGCTAGCAGTGTAGAAGCCTAATGATGTATTGAACTTGAACCTATATATGTAGTTCGGTTAAACTCTGGAGCTGTGTGCGTGGAACTTGCCAGGCGAAACAATCTGCCTCCCGTACTCGGAGTAAAATGTATCGCGACTTTAGGATTGGATACGTCCAAGGCCACTAGCTGAATCCAAAATTGTGATGGTGCCACTACTATCTGAACAATTGCGATAGCTGAGCGGTTAAGGGGTCTCCAAAATCGATGGGTGTTAGTGCCACAGACATGAATTATTTATAGGCGCTTAATAAATCCCTGCTATTGGCATTACACATATGATAAGTTTCTGGGCTAAAAAAACAAGTTCTAAGCTAGATGCTACACTCCACGAAGCAGCAACTTATTTCAGCTGCTGGACAACGACATGGCAACATAAACTGCAAATGCAACAGATAATGTCCAGATAATGAGTACAATTGTTTCCACTATCTGGCCTAATCTTGAGCCCGTCTGTCCCAGCTTTTTGATCCACACAAACTTGTCACAGCTAGTCCCCCTCCCTTCCTGCGAAGTAGATCGAAGGAAACAAAAAAAATTACATTACGCTTTCCGGATCCGGGTTACCATTCTACCTACAGTAGGAACTTACCGCTCTAATGCTGTAGTTGCTGAATTTTCCTGCAGTATTTTCGTCGGTCCACCAAATCCATCTTGGCATCTTCTCACTGCATAAACACATCATATCAGGGTAGTAATCGAGGCGCCTCCGCACTGATGGGGCACCACTTTGATGGCGTTGAGCCGACCCTGATTCCGCCCGAGATGAACTACACGAGTTGCGAGCCATGAGCGAGGGGAGCGAGTGTAGAGGAAAGAGGAGCCTTTGGATGTCAGGGTAGTGGTGAAGCGTGATTTATCCCCACTTAATAACTCAGGCAGAATCCTACCGTCCACATTCGTATGATAGGTGGGGGACCTAGCGTGTGGACTTGTCAACCAAACCTCGCACCTTCGTGGTTCAAAAGCCCTCTCGCACGCATTGGACGATTTTTTTGGCACCTTGCCCGCGTACATATCACTAGGAGGCCTTGCTCAGGAACCAGACACGCCTGGCCCACAATCTTACTCCCTCCTAGGAACTTGTCATGGCTCGTGCCGGCAGATCCATCCACTCCACCGCTTCCGGTAGGGCTCGCCACGGCGGATCCACCCCAAGATCCTACTATCGCAGTATCAAATGGCCATGGTTTCTTGAGAGGAGCGACGATGCTACGTATCCGAGCTCGGCCCCTCCTACATGTAGAAGGACTGATGCGGCGTCGAGCTCGAGCAGGAGCCGCTAGGCGTGACAGCTCTCGGTCCATGCCAACCCCATCACCTTCGTCATTGTCGATTCTGATGTGGAGGATGACGGGGACGAAGCTGTGCAGAATGCCATTGTTGCCTCCTTGGCGAAGGGCAAGCCACGGACGGGAGTGGATGTCGCTGGGAAGGGCACGGCGGTGTCACCAATCGAGGTGGACTCCGACGTCAACGGTGTGATGTGGGTTTAGATGTTGTTTAGGATGGTTGCAATTTCGGTTGTGTTTAGTGCGAGTACAATTATTGTAATGGGTTTGTCGAGCTATATTGAGAAGTATGTGCAATAGCAGCGTGTGAGTGCTTCCACTTTAGAAATTGTGTCTGTGCCATTTGCATGTTGCATTATCAACGTAGATTACATGTAAACAATCCAACGAAAATCAGATTACAACCATCAGACGGGAGTGGCAGGATGGAAGAGAAGTTGGGACAGTGGCTTCGAGGGGAAGGAAGAGAAAGGGGGCGTGACACTGGTAGGTGGGCCCTCGGAACACGTGAAACTGACATGCGAGGGCGGGAGCACATGGTATTGCTAGTCTGTCCAGAGCAAGCGGACTTTGCAATATGACAACAGCAAGCTGATTGGACCAATACTCGTCGAATTATTAAGGAGTACTAAAAACTACAACTGGGGTACATTCGCACAACACGTATGCTCTACGCACCTGAGAAGCATCGCTTAAGTCTAACAGTAACGACAACATAAGTACTACATTTCCCTGTCAGTCTTCTCGATACAAATGTAGAAATGCATCTGCATGTTCGGTCCAGCACCGACAAGGTATTGAGATGGCACACATAGGATCAACCTTAGGTCCGCATACTCCACCTCCCGCAGTGTCGGGCAGCTCGGCGCCTCAGCTAGCAAAATAATGCTATCGGACAATGGCGGCTAGGTGTTCTCCCACATGCGCACCGTGTATACGGGCCAGGCGCATGAGACCGACCTGACGCATACGGCACACATGACGGTGGGCCCGGCTCTAGTTCCCGGAACACCGACTGTGATGGTCAGGACGAAAACAGAGCCGTCCCCCTGGAAAATTAGCCGGCGGCCTGCCGAGTCAGTGAACGACACCTGCTCTTGGAGAAGTTTGGCTTGCCCATACGTGATCCTAATCACTTCAATCAAGTGCTCCTCTGCAAGGTGGACGATGAGCTCTGCCGGTGGGCCGGTGTAGTTGCAGCCCGGCTCCATGCAAGAGCACGCGTCGTGCGGGCACGCGAGCTCATGGAGCGGGATCTCGTGGTAGGAGTAACGGCGAAAGCATCCTGGGTGGGAGCACACGAGTGGGAACGTTGCTGCGAAGTTGCGCGCGAGGATCTCCAGATTCTTGGGTTGCAGCATCTGCCACATCTGAAGTTCGTCGAGAAATCGGAAAAAAGATCAGCAGTTAGATTGGCGAATAGCAGGAACATGTAGGATAAGTTCAAAAGCTTGTAAAATGATTTCTTAGCATGAAGGTAGCGACTCGAGAATTGGCGGATGTCCTCGGCTTGCGGCTACGGCAGGATGGGAGTGAAGTGGGGAAAGTGGCTTCGAGGGGAAAGAAGAGAAGTACGGGAAGGAAGAGAAGTAATGGGGACGTGACATTGGGATATGGCCCACTGAACTCGTGAGCCGTGACACTCGCAACAGGGGAGCGCCCGGTGTTGCCAGTTTGTCCATAACAAGCGTGGCCAATCATGTCGTAGAACAGCCTACTCGCGGATTGCTCTCACGGAGACCATCCCAATCGTCCAAGCGCCCCGATCGAACGGTATGTAACAATCGTCAAGCAGAACAACTGCGTTAGGGCATGCCTTCTAGAAGACTCGGTCTAACGGTTAGGATCCATATGTGGTTTATGAAAAGAACACAAATCCAATGACACTGGTGGATCCTTATGTGGTTTTGAGAAGAACACACATGCAATCACAATGGGTGGATCCATATGTGGTTTATGAGAGGAACACACATGCAAACACACTGGTGATATGTGGTTTGTGAAAAGAACACACATGCAATGACTCTAACTGTGGTTAATGCAAAGAGCAGACATGCAATAACCACTGGTTGATCCATATGTGGTTTGTGGAAAGAACACACATGCAATGACACTGGTTGATCCATATGTGGTTTGTGTAAAGAACACACATGCAATGACACTGGTTGATCCATGTGTGGTTTGTGGAAAGAACACACATGCAATGACTCTAGTGGATCCATGTGTGGTTCATGACAGGAATACACATGCAATGACTCTAGTGCTGGTTTTAGTATAAGAACACACATGCAATGACTCTGGTGGATCCATATGTGGTTTGTGAAAAGAACAGACATGCAATGACTCTAGTGGGTCCATATGTGGTTTGTGGAAAAGAACACACATGCAATGAACACTGGTGGATTCATAAGTGGTTTGTGGAAAGAACACACATGCAATAACCACTGGTGGATCCATATGTGGTTTGTGGAAAGAACACACATACAATCACACTGGTTGATCCATATATGGTTTATGAAAAGAACACACATGCAATGACTCTAGTGGATCCATATGTGGTTTGTGGAAAGAACACACATGCAATGACCACTGGTTGATCCATGTGTGGTTCATGACAGGACCACACATGCAATGACACTGGTTGATCCATATGTGGTTTGTGGAAAGAACACACATGCAATGACTCGGGTGGATCCATGTGTGTCTTGTGGAAAGAACACACATGCAATGACACTGGAGGTTCATGACAGGACCACACATGCAATGACACTGGTTGATCCAATAGTGGTTTGTGGAAAGAATACCCATGCAATGACTCTGGTGGATACATGTGTGGTTTGTGGAAAGAACACACATGCAATGACACTGGTGGATCCATATGTGGTTTGTGAAAAGAACACACATACAATGACTCTAGTGCTGGTTTTAGTATAAGAACACACATGCAATGACTCTAGTGGGTCCATTGTGGTTTGTGAAAAGAACACACATGCAATCACTCTAGTGGATCCATATGTGGTTTGTGAAAAGAACACGCATGCAATAACTCTAGTGGATCCATATCTGGTTCATGGAAAAGAACACACATGCAATGAACACTGGTTAATCCATGTGTGGTTTGTGAAAAGAACACACATGCAGTGAACACTGGTGGATCCATATGTGGTTTGTGAAAAGAACACACATGCAATGCCATTGGTTGATCCCTATGTGGTTTGTGAAAAGAACACACATGCAATGACTCTAGTGGATCCATATGTGGTTTGTGGAAAGAACACACATGCAATGACCACTGGTTGATCCATGTGTGGTTCATGATAGGAACACACATGTAATGCCATTGGTTGATCCATGTGGTTTGTGGAAAAGAACACACATGCAATGACATTGGTGGATCCATATGTGGTTTGTGGAAAGAACACACATGCAATGCCATTGGTTGATCCATGTGTTTTGTGGAAAACAACACACATGCAATGACATTGGTGGATCCATATGTAGTTTGTGGAAAGAACACACATGCAATGACATTGGTTGATCCATGTGTGGTTTGTGAAAAGAACACACGTGCAATTACGCTAGTGGATACATATGTGGTTTGTGGAAAGAACACACATGCAATGAACACTAGTGGATCCATATGTGGTTCATGACATGAATACACATGCAATGACTCTAGTGGATACATATGTGGTTTGTGGAAAGAACACACATGCAATGAACTCTAGTGGTTCTATCTTGGCATAATTTGATGTATCTGACGATGTATTTCATTGTAAAAGACACTCACTTTCCATTTTTATACTACTCAGCTTTGCCCTTGGTTTTTTGATACTACCCAGTTTTGCCCCCCCCCTCTCTCTTTCATAGAAACCCAAACATGTGCCCACTCTGTCTGCTACACCCTGATTGGTTGTCACAGTTGTCAAGCGGATCATGCACACCAACCGTTGATCCTATGTGATCCAACAAGGCTCATTGCACACGCCATGCCCTTCACAGGATAGCGCGAGACAGCATGGATGTCTCCCTCAACGAGACTTCTACAAGAAGGAACATGATGTCGTCCATGGAAAAAGTCGTCGAGTGGTCATGTCATGTTTAATCTAGTCTGCAAAGGCTACAAGTCTACTGCACAGCAACTGGTCATCCACAGCCCACGGGCTATACCATTTTTACTATGCAGCATACCACTCTCACTTCGACAGTCCCCCACCACACGAACCTTCCACGCGGCCATGGGAAGAGCTGCCTACCGGGCCCTCGAGGAGGCCTAAACGTCCTGCATTAAAAACCACGCCTATCGGGTCCTCCATTCGCACTCATCCACTACTCTCTTCCCTATCTAGCAAAACCCCACAATCTTGAGCGATTGCACAAACCTTCTCCATGAAACCAGTGCGTGGGGTGAGTGTCCGCATCGCCGCGGGGTGGTGCTTCATGCGGCAAATCTGAGGAGCATCACGCAAAGACAAAGCGAGGAGGACATGCAGTTCAACCCCTTGGGGACCATGTGCTCGCCAGTCTTGACGACTTAGGAGGCCCGATGAGGGCGTGGAGTTAACGAACATGCTCGCTCGTGTACCCGAGGTACATCTATTTCTACATGTTTCATTTTTTCTGCTCGAGCTTAATCTATCCTGGCGTCATAAAAAAATCTAGTCGTAATGATTAGATGCAACGTACGAACCGGTACATGGAGAGATCTAGTCTGTTCTGAATGAATCCATATTATTTATTTATTAATAAGTTATCAAGAACACAAACCATATTAATTTAGGAGCAAGCTGGGGAGACGACCGTAATGAACTACTGAACCTGTATAGACATGTTATTGCATTGAAAGTAACTAGGAATGGTGGAAGGAATATATATTTATTATTTTGCTCATTTCGGTTTGTATTCCATACATTACAGGTGTATTCAACTGAGATGGACTCTAACAAGGAGACCAGGGACAACAATAGCCGCCATGTCATGAAGAAGCTCAAGAGCGGGATAATCCCTTTCCGCACTCGACTTGGGGAGCTCAGGTGCCCTTTCTGTAAGAAAGCAGTCAACCCGAGGATTGCCAGCTTGATTCCGCATGCGGTTGGCATCGGAAAAGCCCGGCTAGTAAACACAAGTTGGCAACCAAGGATAAGCACGCTGCTTATGGCAAATTCCTGAGGGAGTATGTCAAGACCGGCCTAGTGTCCCCTTACTTAGGAATCAGCAACTTCTAACCGACCAACCCGTCACTGTGCTAGCCCGGCCACTAATAATATTTAGTTCTCTTACCGTATCTAGACCCTTAAACCATGGGGATTTCTATTTTCGTACCCTTCAAAATATATTCAAGTTCATCTGTTTATGGAGTTAAAGTTCCGGTGGCATACTTGTTATTTTGCATGGATAGAGGGGTGCCCCCGACAGATATAAGGGTTATCCTGTCCGCTAGATCATAGAGGATCAACGGTTGGTGGGCACGATCCGTGTGACAACTGTCTCGACCAATCAGAGCGTAGCAGTGAAGATGAGCACAGGTGCGAGAGATGGATACAAAGAGAGGGGAAACCGAGTAGCACTTAAGAACCAAGGGCAAAACTGAGTAGAACTTAAAAACCAAGGGAAAAACTGAGTAGAACTTAAAAACCAAGGGAAAGAGTGACATAGGGATTCAAATAGAAAATAGAAAATGATTTAAAAATGGAACCAAACCGCCCATGTTACGCTCGAGGGCAAAACTGAGTGCAACTGAATCGCCATGGTTAGACATGAGGGGAAAAAACGTGACTCACGGTACGCGTGTGTGGTGCACGGGGCAGTAGCGGACACATGTGGTCGTGCACGGTGCATTAGCGTACGCGGTGCACGGTAGTGCAACGAAACGTCGCTTCCCTTCTCCTTTAATAGAGGCCTCCCCACTCCCACTCATCACGCACTCGCTCACTCAACCGTCTCCACTGTCCCATTACCTTCTGCAAACGCCCAACAAAACCCCAACCACGCCGGCGATGGAGAAGAATGGCGTGGCTGTCCGCCTCAAGGCCGCGAGGAAACCCCATCCCGTCTGAGACCCCTCTCCCCGCATCCGCCGTAGCCGCCGGCGAGGAGGCCCCCGCCGGTCTCGAACAGATCCCGCTCGGCTAGGACCCCTACGAGGAGGTTGTCTATATAAGGCCAGAGAACCCCTACGACACCAGCATCACCGACCCATGGTCGGAGGTAACTAGGGTTTTCTCCCCTTCCCTTGTTCTTCCCCTGTTCCCATCGTTGGATGCTAGATCGTATGTTATTAGGGCTCGGCTGTTCGTATTTTTACAGTAGCTAATCCTCTTGTGTTAGATCTCGATTTTCGACGAATCCCCCTGTTCGTAGTTGGGATCAGTATTCGATTTGGTTTGAGATTCGAGGAATCATATGGAGATCTCAATCGGTCAATCTATGCAAATAATCAATCCCGATAATCAAAGTATCTCAATCATGTCCTTATTGCACTCTACTGTTTTTTCCAACAGGAGGATAGCAGCGACGTCCATAGCGACGACGAGTCCAAGGACACCAAGACTCGTCATGTGCTGAGGAGGCTAAAGTCCGGCCAGTACAACAAATTCTTCGCCGGCGACGTGTACCTGTGCCCCTTCTGCCCCACCAGGAGGCTCCGCGCCACGGATTTCAACTCCCTCGTGAAGCATGCCGAGGACGTGAGGACCTGCGGCGAGTCCGTGAACGTCCACGGCTTCATGGCCAAGCACCAGGCGCTCGGTCTTCACCTCCGCAACCTCCAGAAGGTGGCTATTGAGGAGGGTCGCATGCCCCCGATCAGACCCAAGGCGCCCAAGGTCAAGGGGCTGGGCAGCAAGAAGTGGAGGAGGCGCTAAAGGGAGGAGGCGGATGCCCCCCTGGCAGAGGCCACGAGGGGCCACTGATCAGCTGCTACTGTAAAGCAGCTTCTTTTGTCTTGTCTGTGTTGAACCTGTCAGCTGCTGCTACTGCTGAGCAGCCTAATTGTCGAACCTCGTTAAATCTTAGTACTATATAACCTATATTAGCTGCTTTATCTACATCTGCTCTGTTTACTGAATTTATTTATGGTGCTGGTTTGTTTTGCTGCTCTAGATTTGCTACCAGATTGGGAAAAACAAGGGCAAAAGGAATAATGAATGAAGAGAGAAGCTGCTTTAGATTCCCTACCTTTTTGGGCAAAAAAACACAACTTTTAGCGAGAGAGGGGAAAAGGCGCTCTTAAAAAGGCCAAATAACAAAAAAATTCCAATTTAGGCGTCAGGGCGCATATAACAGCCAAGCCTTTGACCAGATGGCACCCCCCTCCGAGTGCATGTGAGGGCTTTGGAATATCGGGAGGGAAAAAGTGAGGACAAACGAGACACAATATTGCTATAGCTAAATCTGACAAAAAGCTGAATTTGGCTTTACCATGCAATTTGGCTAGAGCTCCACAATGTAGCTATTCTAAATCCCTAAACTATGTGGTGCGTTGAAACCTCATGCTTTTCCACCGACACGTGTGTTGCAAAGTTTCTTGATCGTGCATGCTTACACAAGTGGCCTACACCGAAACTTATAGAAGCATGGGCAAACGAGCTTCATTTTGGCAAATTCTGGACAAAATGAAATTGCAAGCTTTGCACAATCAGCAGGCCTGATCGGCTGGGCGGCTGCCCCGGGGTGTAGGGATGCTAGGTCTCTGTCTATGCTTACACTTCTTAAACTTGTTAGGAATAATAGCTGTACACTTCCTTCTGTCATTTCACGTTACGTCGTGTCAGCACCGTGCACCCACTGCAGATCGGCAACGGGACGGTGGTCTACGTGACCGGTCTCTGCCACGCCAAAGCCACGTCGCACACCCGTCCCATCGCCTACCGAGACGGACGCTGAATTTAATCGCTAGGATTGGAAACCAATTGTGCTCACCTAGTCAAACTTGCTTCCACATGGGTATGACCGGAATATTGGTACGCGCAATTTAAGCATCGCCTTTCGTCTCCTCAGCACATCACTGTGCAAAAATCCCCAACTCATTCCTTCCGCCGCCCTTCGCCGCCGCCGCAGCCACCGCAACAACCATCGATGCTGCCACAGGCATCGCCTTTGCCGGGCCATACCACCGCAACAGATCACTCCACCGCCACACCTAGTCCCAGCCACCGCTACCGACGTTTGTCCACCGCCGCCGCATTAGCTGCTGCCATGGACACAGAGTACGGCGTGTTCGGCGACGGGAGCGACTTCACTGACGAGTACACTGTCACCGCCCATCGCACCACCAAGCTGACGGTCGTCCACACAAATGCGTCAGCGAAGGTCACCAAGGTCATCACAATGTACGAGCGGTGGCTACAGGAGCCGATGGACAGGTACAAGATCGTTGGCCTTGACCTCGAGTATACCGGAGATAGGAAGAGGATGGCGCTTTTGCACCTATCCATGCGCAACCACTGCCTCCTATACTAATTATGTAGGGCCAAATCTGTATGCCCGGAGCTTTGCGAGTTCCTACACAGGAGGGAGATCTACTTCGCCAGCGTCGACATCAATAACGACACTCTGAAGCTAGAGCGGGATCTCCTCGTTCATGTCATCAATCACGTCGATCTCCAACATTTGTGGAGGTACCCGGATGGCGGTACGGGGAAAGCTAGCATGGCTAGACTCGCTGCCGACATCATCGACCGCGAGTACGCCGGCATGAAAGTCGAGTTCCCGAAGCACCTGCACGAGCGATGGGAGTGGAGGCACCTGGATTACGAAGCGATCAAGTACACAGCTAGGGACGCGTATGTCTGCTATGAGATGCTCAACAGGATCTGGCGGGTGGGTGAGTGTGCTGTTTACCACTACTAGTTTCGCATTTCGTTCCTAGTTTTATCTCGCCTGTATTTGATCTCGCATGTATTTTCTAAGCATTCTGTGTGTAAGAACCAAGCTCGTATGATCCCTGTGCTATTAGCTACTTAACTTGTATGAATTACATTCCCCCTTTTGTATACTCAACATTCATTCTTACAAATTCTGTCTATGCCATTTGCATGCGGCAGAATCTAGGACTGACATGCATAAGGTGTGATACAGTCATAAGTCATAACCAAACCCAGATTATAACGAAGGATACAGTCATAACCAAACCCAGATTATAGTTTGACAAAGGTAATACACAGCAGTTCGTAATTGCTCACATAGTGTACTTCTGAAATAACATGTTTTCATAAACACATCAATCATGCACTAAAAGTCTACATCCCAGCCTGTTGGAGAAGGCAACCGATCCCAGGATGCCTTCGATCGCTTGCCCTGGCTTGTAGATTCATCTATACTCCGGCATCTGGGGCAAACAACCTGCCTTGGTGGTGGTTCAATGATGCGATGCCTGGAACGAGATTTTACAATCTAGCGGTACAGCTCGTGGCTAACATACCCGTCAATTGCAGCGTACTTCAGATTAGGTTCAGAAAGTGGATTATCCTCCCAGTAATCGTGCCTTAAACGCCTCCACGAACATCTCGGCAATTTGCCCTTCATGTTAGCGTACCACGGGTCGATGAGTTCGGAGGCAAGAGCGGCCATCCCAGCCTTGCCGCCCTTCGTCCCTGGGATCCAGTAAATTTCTTGGATGTCCACTCTGCACTCCTTTGGGATTCTAATGTTGACAGTCGAGCTTTCAAGCAGTTTAGTGTCATTCGTGATGCCAACACTAGTAAATGTTATGTGTTGGTTCACGAGAAAGTCATGAAACAGATCCCTAATGCTTTTGCCCCACCTGCATCAAAATGAATTCAGACAAATAATATAGCAATAACTTTTGCAAACAGACGGTTCAGGAACAAAAAGACAGCAAAGTCTACGGATCCGTCGGCCCCTTCTCGCAAAAAGGCTGGTATACGAGGACATGCCCCTTCATGGAGAGTTGCACCACGGCGATCCTACGGTGATCGCGGCTGTACTCGAGGTCGAGACCTACGAACCTGTTTTCTTCGAACTGTAGCCAACTCGTGTAATTATTCAGAGGGTTCCTCACCGTCCAAGGGTCGATGGTGTAGACGACATCGATCTTCTTCCTGCCATGTACTTCTATGTCGAAGTGCGCAGTTTCTTGCCTGTCGTCGTTTCGGACGTCCGAAGAGTCCATGACTACAGGCAAAGAGGGAAAGGATACGGAGGAAGAGGGTGATGCGGTGGTGGAGGAAATGGATGAAGCCGTGGAGGATAAAGACGATGAGGCCGTGGAGGAGGAAATGAGACGGAGAAGTGAAAGATTGGAACCGCCCTTACCAATATCTGGAATGGTGCACGACCGTTCGTAGTAGGGTGAAGGTGGAGAAAAATGGCGGTTTTACACGTCGACGCTAGCGCTTCCTAAAATTTGTTCTGTGCCACTTGCATGCGGTGGAATCGAAGTCTACCATGCACGATCCAAGTCAAACTTAGTCACGCTTGCGCGTGCCAACCTTCACTCACTGACAGGCGGGCCGCACATTTCTCTCTCTTACGATTTATTTTTTCACTTCCTCTACACGGTTCCGGTGCCCGCCCTCAATAATTATGCCCCCCCCTTTCCTTGTCTTCCACGCGGACGAGAACCGGCGGCGGTGGCGGTTCCTTGCATATTCACTCCCCACTCGAACAACTGCCCCCATCCCTGATTCCATCCCCTCTCGAATCCATCCGCCTCCTTATCACAATGCCTCCATTAATCTACCGGATTCCAGACTCCATTTGCCGCTATGGGTAGAGCTTGGGGTAGCAGTAGGCTGAAGCGAAAGGCATGTGACGACGACGCGGATGGCCAGGGCAACCGCCACCGCGAGGATTGGGGATGGTCGAACCTCAGCGCCGCGAACGTACACAGGATCACCTCGGGGTTGGACATCATCTCTGCCGGCCGTCTCGCTCGCTGCATCCCTAGCTACCGCTTCACGATGTGGGACATGGACGAACAACCGTTCGGCACGCCAGGCCTTCTTTACCCCGATAACAGCAAATGGCAAACGACCACGATGGCCACGTAAGTTCCAGTATCTTGCTTATTGGTTCAGTCATATCGTTGATTCATATGTGTTGAACTCTCATCAGAATCCTATGTTCCTTTCGTCAAACGTGTTGTGTGCATGCGCGGTTTGAACAAATTGAATCATTTAAGACTATTTTGTACAGCGGAAGCTCTGCTCATACCTGATATTCTGGTATTTTTGTAGTGACACAGTCTTACTTTAGGTGATAGACGAGTTGTCAATTTCGATTTGCAATGGAATGCCTGCTAGGTGATATTCCCCGAGTTGTTTATGATCATTGTCAGGAGTTTGTTCTGGGGGCTCTGCTCCTACTCCATATATTGGGTATCTTCATAGTGACACAGGCACAATTTAGGCGATATCTGAGGAGACACTCGTATTTAGGCGATATTTTGTGTACTTTAATCTGAAGGTCCAGTTGTCAAATTGTATTTGCAATGGAATCCATGCTAGGTGATTGTACCAACTGACAACAAACTCTGTAGAATATTCATGCAAAACTGATGCTGCTGGATAAGTGGTTCGAATCAGTAGTGGTGAATATCAAGGAAGAAGAAGAAACGGATATGGAAGATGACCAGAACTGGGTGGGTGGCAACGGCGAGTGGCTGGTCCTTTTATCACAGGATGGGAGTACTTGGACTCTAAAAAATGGCTACAAATCGTTGAGACTTACATTTCCATCTTTGGAGGGTGTCGGCATTACTACATTCAACAACGGGTGGCCGCCGCCCATTTCCGAAATCGCTTACAGGTTCAACATGGCAGAACTTGACCTCTTGAAGGTACATCTCCCACATAGAGCGTGGGAGGGGGCGTGCAAGACCTGGGAGTACGACCTCTTAGCGGTGTTCGACAAGGCAATCACATTCATTAGATGCCCAGAAGACAAGGAATGGATAGTCTTGCGTGATGACTTCCTGCGGCCGGAGAAGTATGTCGACGCTATCTTCACCTACAACTACTATTCGTACAAACCACAACGCATTTATGCGGTCACTGAACCTAGCGGCGACGTGCGTGTTTGGGAGCCATCCATTTGGGGTGAGTCATGGTGTCATATAGCATGTAAAATCCCATTCAAAATTCTGCTTACTGACTATAAGTAACACGCAGGTACCCATGCAGCCCTGTGCATCATTCTAGCTCCGGTCATCGAAGATGCAGTAGCAGATGCTGAACTTGGGACATGGCGCAGGTTCCTGGCACCTCTCGGAGGCGACACGGAACAGGATGATGAACTCATGTGGATTCATATCAGGGAGCACTAAACAGCATTGGTGATACAATAGAACATATGGGGACACAACTTTCTTCATACCCATCGCTGCGGTGTCACGTTTTCTCGAGGTCCGCATGCCCATCCAAAGACCCAGTAGAGCAAGTCTGGAGCAGAGTCGACAATCTGAAGGAAAAATCTGTGTTTCTTGGGATCAACTACCCTTTCTTTGTCGGAGCCCCTGGAGCTATTGAACTTGTAATTGCTCAGGCAGCCCTGGCTCCTGATGCTACTGCTGCTGGTGTTGGTGGTGGTGGAGCCCCTGGAGCTGACGAAGAACTAGCTGCTACTGCTCCTGGTGAAGCTGACGAAATACTTGGTGATGCTGCTGCTGGTGAAGCTGACAAAATACTTGCTAATGCTGCAGCTGGTGAAGCTGACGAAATACCTGCTAAGGCTGCTGCTGGTGAAGCTGACGAAATACCTATTGAGGCTGCTGCCGGAGTCCAGGAAGAACATGCTGGTGTTGTTCCGAGGTGCCAAGACTTCCAAAGGTTTATAGCAGACTGTGTGTTTGCTGCACACTCAGGCGCCTATCATGTTGACACTCCAGATCTAACCTGGAGCCGAATCCACGTCGGGGGGGCTACAATTGGCTCATTAGTGGGGTCGTACGATTTGATGGAGAATGCCAGATGGCCAAATGCAGCATTCTGGTTCGTTCCGACGATACCACCAGCTCTAGAGACCTAGTGCTCATACTGGCAGATCCGATGAAGCATTTGTCTTTATCTTTATCATTAGTTACGCTTATTTGTGTAAAGACTAAGCTGTGCTTATTTATGTATAAGACTAATTTACGCCTAACTGCGTAATATTCAGTGAAGCCCAGCTTTTCTTTCCACGCCCATAACAACAGAATTGCAGCATAGAACATACAAAGGTAATGTGCATACTAGGCATTTTTGCTCAGGATAACAACCACTTCAAGCAAATGATACATGGTGTACGCATTTGAATGCATCACTAGAATGTGCCACCTATTGATGATTGATGACATGGATCTAGCTTTTTTGCGCGTATTTGCATTGAATCACTCATTGATTTGTTCACATATTTTTTGGCAATGGCTGATGAACTCCACTCTCTTGGTAACTTGCTTCGTCAGCGAGCACTTGTTGATGCAATGCAAAGTACAGAACATGGTCGTCATCATCATTCCATTTAGGTTCTCTATGTTTCGTCATCACGGAGCTACTAATTTCAAATGAAAATCTAGTAGACAACATATGTGTACATTGTTAGAGTATTCTACGGCCACGGTACATACATGTTTTTCTACAATCACAAGAAGAAAACTTGATGCATTTTCACCGTGTTGGTGTTGTGCCGAACTGGGTGGATGAAGCTTTGGGGTTCAGAGAGGAAGGCGTCGTGGCTGGTGCGTGTGCGGCCACGGCGACGGTGAGCTCAGATTCTGGAGGAGGCCAACAGGACCGAGCATGGTCGGCATGGTGACAGATCTCACCCAGGAATGAATTCTCGTCCCCGCGCCGTGCCATGGGTGCGGCCATGGTGAGGGCGAGATCCGATTCGGGATGGGGAGGAGAACAGGGCCGAGCAGGTTCGTCCAAGCCCTAGCTCCGCGCCATGGCCGCGACCACAGATTGTCGCCCCGGAGGAAGAAGAAGATGCGTAAAGGATGCATGCGCCAACGCTGCAAGCCTACATGGCAGCCACGACGGCAGCGACATAACAGCCGACGGTAGGGCCAACTTGACGGCCGTTAGCCTGATATTTTGTATTGAAACGTAAAGTTGAATTCGTGCCGAAAAAGACCCTCTGAGTATTTGGCACGACAACTTTGGGCAACGCAGCTGATTGTAATCAACTTGGGTACCGCGTTGCCTGGCCACCCCAACTTTCGAGCCGCAAAATGATATTCTCCGGAGGCAAACGCTTTAACGACCAACTATATGACCGGAATAAAATTCCAGCTGTATAGTTCCGGGCGTATAGTTGCCATCAACGCTGCTAGGTCAAACAGTACAACTTTAGTGAAGGTACCCCTATATAAAGAGGCCTCGGGCGATGATAAAAGAGAGCTTACAGAAACCATCAGCCACCCCCCAGATCTCCATCCACAACACCGATGAGCCACCGAAGGAATAGACTTAGATCTAATCTCTCCACGATCATAGCCATATTCCACCACTTGTAATAGTAGATCTCTTCTTCGATTGGTGACATTGTAAGACTATTGCTATCAATCTCATGATTTTCGCTACAATGTTTATGATCTTTGATCTCATCGCTATGTGTGAGTAATTATCCTTGGGCTAAGGGCTTTGGCCTAGCCATGTAGCTTTTTGTGCATGTTATTTATAATAGATGGGATCATGTATTAGTTTGTATGACATGATGATTATTGTATCCTCTCTTGCCTCAATCTAAGGACTTGTCAGGTACCCAAGAACATGAGGATTAAGCCAGGTATAGGGAGTATGAGTAATGACTAATCTGCGGGTTGGGAACCCGGTGACAGAAAGGGTAGTACGGCTGTATGTGAGGGATTTACTTGGGATCAACGGTGCCATCACTATGCATATCATTAGTTCTCTTTTTTCTATAGATGAGACTAGTAGGTTATTTCTATAAGTGGTCGTAGAGCAATATCAATTATGGATGCACTGCCCACATAAAATGTATCTTCTCTAATAATTACATGTATACTTTATTTTTATCTTTTATTCCCATCAGATGTTTTGCACAACTACATGTGGAAACGAATGCCCTAGGCCCTCTCTCTCCATCATCGACAACAAAAAAAGATGCAAACTCTTGGTCCGGTAAAAACACAAAAGGAATTCTAAAACTCCCGAAGGTCCGTTAATGTAACTTCTCTATGCTTCTGCTTCCCAAGGATTCGATAAACCTAGGTCTACTAGGTAAAAATAGTTATACTACATCCGTAATCCGGATTGAAGGTATCAACCCTTTTTCTGGCGCCGTTGCCAGGGAAGCAATAGCTACCCTGGTGAGGTTAGTAGGAACCTTGCTAGTTTTAATTCTTGTTTTTAATTTTGTTAGTTTGCTTTCAGTCTTTATTTGAAAAAACCAAAAAAAATAGTTAGTCTTTAAATTCTTGTTTTTATAATTATCATAAGTCTCTGCTTAAGAAAACCCAAAAACATAGGAAATATGGCTGAAAAGAAGCTTGGGGAATTTGCCACTCCCAATAATGATTATTTGTGTACTCCTATTACTCAACCAGCAATTAGCACTGGTGACTGTGAAATTAAGCCCCATTATTTAAGTTTGGTTCAACAGAATCAATTTGGAGTCTCTGTTGTTGAGGATGCGGGTATGCACTTGAATAGTTTCACTGAAATATGTGATATGATGCGCATAAAAGATGTTGACCCCGATGCGGTCAAATTGTGTTTATTTCCTTTCTCTCTTAGAGGGAGAGCAAAAGAATGGTTGCAAGCTTTGCCTAAAAATACTATTACATCATGGGTGGGATGTACTTCTTTATTTATGACTAAATTTTTCCCACCTGCAAAGACTATACAACTAAGATCTAATATTACTGGTTTTAGATAGGAAGAGCGTGAGCCACTAGCGCTTGCATGGGAGAGGATGAAAGAATGCTTAAGAAATTGTCCTAGCCATGGGATGGAAGATTGGTTAATCCTCCATTTATTTTATAATGCTCTTAATCTCGTGTCTAAGTCTATGCTTGATACTTCAGTTGGAGGAACATTCATGGGTAAACATATTACCGAACCAAAGCAGCTGGTAGACAATATGCAAGACAACCATGCCCAATGGTAGTGGAAAGATCAAACACAAAGAAGGTGAACTCCGTCTCACCACAAGAAAATGAAAAACTCAATGCTAAGTTGGATGAGCTCATATTAGCCGTAAAAGGTAAGGAAACCCAGGTAAGAGCTATTCCCTAAACTAATATTGAAGAAGTAGACTTCCTAGCTCGTAATGATTATAACCATGCTTGGAAGAAAAATTATAACCCTAATTTTCAGAAACATTATTCTAATCCTGTAGGTAACTCTAATAATAATATGGGAACTAGTAATGGTAGTCTCCAAGAAACACTTAACTCTTTTATAGACTCACAAAATGAATAAAACAATATTCTTGTTAAAATAACGGAGAACCATGATGCTATGCTTTGTAAATTATCTAACCAAGCTGTAAGTTTGAGGAATGATTTGCAGGCCCTCCAAGAAAGAACGAGAATTGTTGAGGCACAACTAGGCAAGATAACAGAGAGTCAAACTCTCATTCTAGCTAAATTTGTAGGCAAAGCTAAGCCCAGTCCTGTTGAAGACCTCAAAATGAAGAGAATCCAAAGGGAGGATCCTGAATAACTTGATTATAGTAATGCTCCCTCACCAAGCTACACCATTGAAGATCTTGTAAAAAGGATCAACATTCAAATTCCGGTGAGTGAAAGAAATGATGAAGCCATGTATCAACACTTTGTTTATCAGGTAGCGATAAAGGTACGCGAGCTTGAAGAGGAATACAAGAAAATCGCTGAAAATTACCTGTTAAACTAGATGATATATTTGAGCCAACTATTAAGATTAAAATTGGGACAAATGAAATAGCTGCACTTTGTGATCTAGGTGCAAGCGTTTCAACAATCCCAAAGAGTCTTTTTAACAAGTTAAATCTTGGCTCTTTCGAAATCACCGAACTAAAACTACATCTTGCAGATTCTACCTATAAACAAGATGTAAGAATTAAGGAGAACACTTTAGTTTACATTAAAGGTTGTCCTGCTCTAATTGACTTCGTTATTGTTGACATGCCTGAAGATGCTACTCCTCCTATTATACTAGGTCGTCCTTTCTTAAGAACTATAAAGGATTTAATTAATCTCCATGAAGGGAATTTGAAGCTTCAATTGCCTTCGCGTGATACTTTTATTATACATTTCCCCAGGAAGAAGAAAGCTAAGCACGACGAAAAGGAGGCCATCACTTTGAAGGCCAATTACTTTGGAGTGGGTGTTCCACTCATCTGGCCTAAGTGAGCAACATCAAGGTCAAGCTATTGACCATAAAAGAGCGCTCCATGGGAGGCAACCCATGTGAAATAAAGGTTTGAGTTAAGTTTTAAGTTTTTGGTTTAAGTATATGTTTAATAAAGAGTGCTAGAAAACTCCATTTGAGGAGAAGAAGTTCGGTAGTACTTAAAATCCTGCTTTATACATGTTGTTGTTGGTCGACAATATTAACTGTCAACTTTCTGTCAAAAACAAGGTATTTCGCTAAGTTTCAGTATAAGAAGTAATTATTGAAGAAACGGAATTTTTTTGATGGATACAGAGAGTTTAACGACCAACTATATGACGGGGATAAAAATTCCGGTCGTAAAATTCCGGCCGTATAGATATTTTTGCCATCGATAATTTTTTCTTTCATATGTACTAACGGTTTAATAACCAACTATATGGTGGCAATAAAAATTCCGGCAATATAGCTCCGGTCATATAGATATCGGTGCTTTCGTACAAATTTTTTCCACGTACTGATGGTTTAACGACCAACTATATGACGAGAATAAAAATTCTGGCCATATTCCAGTCGTATAGATATCGATGCCTTTGTACAATTTCTTTTCCTAGGTACAGACAGTTTGACGACCAACTATACGGCACAAGCAAATTGTTTCGGCCATATAGTTCTAGCCGTATAGCTGTGCCGCCAGGTGAAAACCCTAAAAAAATGACAGAAGGCCAACTATATGGCGGGAACACAATGTTCTGGCCGTATAGTTGCGCCCGTATAGTTTCGTCTGACCACAAAATCGCATGGGAAGGTACCTCCAACCCCAAAACTTCAATCCTTTTTGTATTTTCTACCTCCAAACTCTCTCAAAACCTCAAGAGATCTTCACCTCTACTCAAATTCGTTCCATTTCCTCGCACACGAGTGATCTATGGTATGTTTCTCCTCCAATCCTCCAACTATTTTTTGCAAATTCGTTTTTGATCTATTGTCATTATCAATTTAGGGTGAGACCTACTATGAACTAATTGCCATGATTCTCTTGCCTACATTATTATTTTGAGAGGATTCTTTAGTGTGCTATGATGAGGAATATATTATACTTATTATTGTTGGATCAAAAAGTTTTATTTTGTCTTCCTTTATTGTTTTGGATGATAAACACAAGGAGCCAAACTCGTGCTCATGCCGCCGCTAGCGCTTCTCGGGCTGTCACTCAAGAACGCATGGGGATACGGTTTAGGAACGAGCTCCAATGTGATCGCTTTGACAGAATCAAGAACCGAGAAGTGAAGGCAACCAAGTGGGCTTGCCCCATTATATTGAACCAACTTGGTATTTCCAATGACTTCCATTTACTTTGCAATAGAGCTGGCCTGCAAAACTTTGTGTACAATGATGTGCCTACTTATCGCTGCTTAACCATTGAATTCCTAAGTTCATTGCAAAGCACTGTTAAACTATGGCAAGGAGAGGACACGATTTCTTTCCGACTTATGAACAACAACTACACTTTAACATTAGATGAATAGTGAGCATGTTTTAATTTCCCAAACAATGATGTTAATGCCTTACGTGCATCCTTTACTAGCTTAAATCCTTCCCCTGAACAATATTATAATGGAATGAGTTTCACTACTAGAGTGAGAAAGGGGAAGAATATTCAACATCCTGCAATTCTCTATCTGTTCTATGTTATTGCTAACACCTTGCAGGCACGTAATGAGTTCACGAGACTCAGTGAGGAGGACATCTTAGTCCTTGCAAAGGCTGCTTTCCACAACTGCAACTTGTCACTCAACATGGGGTGCAATCCTTGTGCGCTACCTGAAGCACCAATTCTCCCAAAGACAAGGAGTGATCACAGGTGGAGGCGTATCACTGTGCTTGCCACTGCCCTAGGCATCGACCTAGGTGAGTTGCAACCAGTGCTAGGTGAGTGACGTGTTGGTTTTTCTACTTTGAAAGCTTGTGAAATGCTCACTAGGAGAGGTGGTGTTTATTACCTGCATATTGCTGGAGCTGGGCGTATCTACGCTGCTCCTTTGCCTAATGGTCTTTTCTCTATCGATGAAAGACGTTTGCTATATGACTTGCAGGTTGAGAAACACCAACCCGAGGAGGAGATTTCGGATGAGGATGAGGACCAAGAAGAGGATCAAGAAGTTCCTTATCAAGAGGAGTAGCCATCAACCCGGTTCGCTACATACCAAGACTTTCAAGAAATTGGAGGGACTGTAGAGATGATGCATAGCCTCTCTTTGAACCTCCGAGGAACAACTAGTAACCTCTCAACTCAATTTGCAAACTGGAGTAACTAATTTTTCCCGCCACCTCAATGATTTGAAGGGCTTGCAAAAGCCTAAGCTTGGGGAAGTTTCGTCATGTATCTTTATTTGGCATTCATTTTCTTTTATTTATTTCGAGGTTATGTTTTTAATTCAAGTTTATAAGAATTCGTGTTGGTTTCCCCAACACTTTATTTTTAGTTCTTTCTATTTGCTTTCGATATTTTCTAGCCGAGCTTTGCCGCCAATTTTCTACTCTTTAAATTCCCTCTCTTAAAAACAACAAAAAGATTTCTCCATTTTTATTTATTTTCCCTCTTTCTTTTCTTTCCGCCTCGATGTTCTCATGTGTTTGCAGGAGAGTGATCAACTTCGAGTTTCTAAGAAACAAATAAAAAAGAAGAGAGAAGTGGAACCAAACATGAGAGGTATGCCTTATGACTCCCCACTTTTGAAGTTTGAGAAACCCATGCTAGTTAGTAGTAAATGTTGAAATGTTATATTGGTGGAGTGAGTCTCTTTATTGTAGTAAGATTTTCGTTTGCATGGGTATTTAGTTGGGTACGTTTTGTTCCAGCTCTCGTAATTAACCAAGTTTTGCCTAAAAATTTGCTAAACATTTGTAATAAGAAAAATTCTCACAATTGAAGGCTTGGGTGTTGTAGTGTTTAGTCTTCAAGGCTTATTTCTAGAGACACTCAACACCACTGAAAATTTTGATTGACTTGATAGCTCTCTTTAAAAAGATTTGTTCAATTGAATTAATGTTTAGCGGTTTTTGCGAGCATGCCAAAGTTTGACTTGTTAATCATAAGAATGATATAGCTTTACGCGTGTCAAACTTCATGGGATGCCAACAACTCCGCTGGCCTACAAACGATCTTCATGAAGGAAACTCCTAGATTTCGACTATGAGTTGATTAAACACATGTAGCAACAATGCTATAGTGGGTAAGATTCTTGGCACTCCCGGGTAGCTGTGTTCATGACGGAATCACTCCTCTGGCTATTATGAGTAATCATTATGCAAAAGGAACAAAAAATTTAGTGATGCCATGAGTGTCCATCACAGCCCGATAAACTAAAACATTTTTTTGGCATGCTCTCAATTACTCAAGAACTGAAATTCTTGAAGGACAATGAATAGAAAAGTAGTGCTTGAAAAGTCTTGATTTATTGATGTGGGAGAATTAAGATACTCTAGTATATATGCTTTTCATGACAACTCTCACACTCTCAATTTTACATGATTATACTTTATTGTTCAAAGGCAAGCCTATGTGTTGATTACATGACATGGAATAAAGTTTACTCATTTGAATCATCCATGTTAATAATAATTTTACTATGCTACAAGGATGCATAAAACCCGTACGATATGCTTGCCATTACTCTATCTATGATGAAGTTTTTCAGATTTATAAAGTGGAGGAAACATGAGACTATCAATCATGAGTAAGATCATCATCTCGTTATTTCAGTTTAAATGTTGAGTTCCTTTTTGATTTTGGTTTTTTTGCTTGAGGACGATCAAGTTTAAGCTTGGGGAGGTTGATGGATCTGAAATATAGCCATCCACGTCCACATTTAAACTGGATATTATTCATATTTTTGATGAAATATCTCTCAAAACCCTACCACTAATGCTTAATAATCAAAGGGGTATGCAATCCATTCTTTCTATTTTTTCCTGCACAGATAATGATGTTTGATGATGGGAATCACTACATTAAAGTCAAAGATATGATATTTCCAACAACTAGAAGAAACCAGGAGTCGTGGGTCGGAGGCAGACGCTTTAACGACCAACTATACGACCGGAATAAAATTCTGGCCGTATAATTGCCATCGACGCCGTTAGGTCAAACAGAACAACTTTCGTGAAGGGACCCCTATATAAAGAGGCCTCGGGCAATGAGAAAAGAGAGTTCGCAGAAACCATCAGCCACCCCCTAGATCTCCATCCACAACACCGATAAGCCGCCAGAGGAATAGACTTAGATATAATCTATCCACCACCATAGCCATATTCCTCCACTTGTAATAGTAGATCTCTTCTTCGATTGGCGACATTGTAAGACTATTTCTATAAATCTCATGATTTTCACTACAATGTTTATGATCTTTGATCTCATCTCTATATGTGAGTAATTCTCCTTGGGCTAAGGGCTTTGGCCTAGCCATGTAGCTTTTTGTGCATGTTATTTATCATAGATGGGATCATGAATTAGTTTGTATGACATTATGATTATTGTATCCTCTCTTGCCTCAATCTAAGGACTTTTCAGGTACCCAAGACCCCGAGGATTGAGCCAGGTATAGGGAGTATGAGTAATGACTAATCTGCAGGATGGGAACCCCAGTGACATAAGGGGTAGTATGGCTGTATGTGAGGGATATACTTGGGATTAACGGTGACGTCACTATGCATATCATTAGTCTTCTATGGATGAGACTAGTAGGTTATTGCTATAAGCGGTTGCGGAGGCAATAGAAATTATGGATAAACTGCCCACATATAATTCATTTTGCTCTAACAATTACATGCTTACTTTATTTTTATCTTTTATTCCCATCAGATATTTTGCACAGCTATAGGTGAAACTGAACGCCTTAGGCCCTCTCTCTCCATCATCGACAACAACAAAAAGATGCAAACTCTTGGTCCGGAAAAAACACAAAAGGAATTCTAAAACTCCCAAAGGTCTGTTAAAGTAACTTTACTACGCTTTTGCTTCCCGAGGATTCGATAAACCTAGGTCTACTGAAAAAGAGCTATACTACATCCATAATCCGGATCGAAGGTATCAAAAGGCTTGTGGAATGCTCACTAGAAGAGGTGGTGTTTATTACCTACATATTGCTGGAGCTGGGCATATCTACCCCGCTCCTATGCCTAATGGTATTTTCTCTATCGAGGAAGGACGTTTGCTATTAGACTTGATTTCGGATGAGTATAAGGACCAAGAAGAGGTGCAAGAAGTCCCCCATCAAGGGGAGTAGCCATCAACCCGGTTCGCTACATACCAAGACTTCCAAGAACTTGGAGGGACTGTGGAGAGGATGCATAGCCTCTCTTTGAACCTCCAAGGAACAACTAGTAATTTATCAACTCAATTTGCAAACTGGAGTAACGACTTTTCCCGCCACCACAATGATTTGAAGGGCTTGCAAAAGCCTAAGCTTGGGGAAGTTTTCCTCATTTATCTTTATTTGGCGTTCATTTTCTTTAATTTATTTTGAGGTTATGTTTTAAATTTGAGTTTATAAGCACTCGTGTTGGTTTCCCCAACACTTTATCTTTAATTATTTATATTTTCTTTTGAGATTTTTTATCCGAGCTTTGCCGCCAATTTTCTATTCTTTAAATTCCTTCTGTTAAAACAACAAAAAGATTTCTCCATTTTTCTTTATTTTCCCTCTTTCTTTTCTTTCCACCTCGAGGTTCTCATGTATTTGCAGGAGAGTGATCAACTTCGAGTTTCCAAGAAACAAATAAAAAAGGAAGAGGGAATTGGAACCAAACATGAGAGGTATGCCTTATGACTCCCCACTTTTGAAGTTTGAGAAACCCATGCTAGTTAGTAGTAAATGTTGAGATGTTATATTGGTGGAGTGAGTCTTTTTATTGTAGTGAGAATTTTGTTTGCATCGATATTTAGTTGGGTACATTTTGTTCCAGCTCTCATAATTAACCAAGTCTTGCCTAAATTTGCTAAACAATTGTAATAAGAAAAAGTCTCACAATTGAAGGCTTGGGTGTTGTAGTGTTTAGTCTTGAAGGCTTATTTCTAGAGATACTCAACACCACTAAAAATGTTGATTGACTTGATAGCTCTCTTTAAATGGATTTGTTTGATTGAATTAATGTTTAGCGGTTTTTGTGAGCATGCCAAAGTTTGACTTGTTAATCATAAGAATTATATAGCTTTACGCGTGTTAAACTTTATGGGATGCCAACAACTCCGGTGGCCTACGAACGATCTTCATGGAGGAAACTCCTAGATTTCAGCTATGAGTTGATTAAACACATGTAGCAGCAATGCTATAGTGGGTAAGATTCTTGGCACTCCCGGGTAGTTGTGTTCATGATGGAATCACTCCTCTGGCTATTATGAGTAATCATTATGCAAAAGGAACAAAAACCTTAGTGATGCCACGAGTGTCCATCACATCCCGATAAACTAATATTTTTTTTGGCATTCTCTCAGTTACTCAAGAACTGAAATTCTTGAAGGACAATGAATAGAAAAGTAGTGCTTGAAAAGTCTTAATTTATTAATGTGAGAGAATTGAGATACTGTAGTGTATATGATTTTCATGACAACTCTCACACTCTCAATTTACATGATTATACTTTATTGTTCAAAGGCAAGCCTATGTGTTGATTACATGACATGGAATAAAGTTTACTCATTTGAATCATCCATGTTAAAAATAATTTTGTTGCGCTATAAGGATGCATAAAACCCATATGATATTCTTGCCATTACTCTATCTATGCTGAAGTTTTTCAGAATTAGGAAGTGGAGGAAATATGAGACTACCAATCATGAGTAAGGTCATCATCTTGTTATTTTAGTTTAAATGCTGAGTTCCTTTTTGATTTTGGTTTCTTGCTCGAGGACGATCAAGTTTAAGGTTGGGGAGGTTGATGGCTCTGAAATATAGTCATCCACGTTCAATTTAAACTAGATATTATTCATATTTTTGATGAAATATCTCTCTAAACCCTACCACCAATGCCTATTAAATCAAGGGGTATCCAATCCTTTCTTTCTATTTTTCCCTGTGTAGATAATGATGTTTGATGATGGGAATCACTACATTAAAGTCAAAGATACGAGATTTCCAACAACCAGAAGAAACCAGGAGTCGTCGGTCGAAGGCAGACGCTTTAACGACCAACTATACGACCGGAATAAAATTCCGGCCATATAGTTCTAGCCGTATAGTTTGTTGGAGATATGCCCAAGAGGCAATAATAAAGTGGTTATTATTATATCTTTATGTTTATGATAAATGTTTACATCCCATGCTATAATTGTATTAACAAGAAACATTAATACTTGTGTGTTTTGTAAACATAAAAGAGTCCCTAGTAAGCCTCTTGTTAAACTAGTTTGTTGATTAAATGATGATCATGGTTTCCTGATCATGGACATTGGATGTCAATAATAACAAGGTTATATCATTAGGAGAATGATGTGATAGACACACACACCCATAGTAAGCGTAGCATAAGATCAAGTCATTAAGTTCCTATTGCTGTAAGCTTTCAAATGCATAGTAACCTAATCCTTCGACCATGAGGTTATGTTAATCACCATCACCGGATGGGTACTTTGATGACATCAAACACCGCTTCGTAACTGGGTGGTTATAAAGGTGTCATTGGGTATTCTGAAAGTATGTGTTGAAGCGCATGGACCAAGATTGGGATTTGTCCATCCATATGACGGATAGATATGCTCTGGGCCCTCTCGGTGGAATGTCATCTAGTTAGCTTGCAAGCATGTGACTAGGTCATAAGGGATGACATAACATGGAACGAGTAAAGAGTACTTATCAGTAACGAGGTAGAACTAGGTATGGAGATACCGACGATCAAACCTCGGATAAGTAGAGTATCGCGTGACAAAGGGAATTGGTTTCGTATGTTAATGGTTCTATCGATCACGAAGTCATCGTTGAGTATGTGGGAGCCATTATGGATCTCCAGATCCCGCTGATGGTTATTGATCGGAGAGGTGTCTTCATCATGTCTGCATATTCACGAACCGTAGGGTGACACACTTAAGGTTCGAAGTTGTTTTAAGTAGATATGGAATATGCTTTGGAGACCGAATGTTGTTCAGAGACTCGGATTGGATCCGGGACATCACAAGGAGGTCCGGAATTGTCCGGAGAATGAGATTCATATATTGGGGATCATTTTCTAAGTCAGGAAATGTTCCGGAGTGTTTGTATGGAGATTCTAGAAGGTTTCAGAATGTTCTGGAAGGTTCTAGAAGATTTCTTGGAGTTTGCTTGAAAACCAAGAAAGGATCAAGGAGTCTTTGTGGGGCAAGACACGGATTCATGGGGGAGGAGGATTCCTCCCCCCCTCCCAATCCGCCGGCCAAGGAGGGAGGGGAGTCCTACTAGGACTCCCCCTCCCATGGCGCCTCCCTCCTTTAAATAGAGGGGAGGGGGCGCCACCCCCTAGACCTCTCCCACTTCATACCCTGGCCGCCGCCTCTCTCCTCCTCCTTCCCTCTGCTCAGGCTTAGGCGAAGCCCTGCAGAAATCTCTACTCCACCACCACCACCACACCATCATGCTACTGGGATTCCGTGGAGAAGATCTACTACATCCGCTGCTTGCTGGAACGGGGAGAGGAAGGTCTTCTTCCACTCCGCACGTGTGACCGACTGCGGAAGCGCTGCCAGGACGCGACGCCGGAAGGATCGTCCACATGATCTTGAGATCGGCAAGTGATCGACTACATCAACCCCGAGATCTAATCTCGTAACGCTTTCGAATCTACGAGGGTTAGTACAGATCTATCTCGTTGCACATGTATAATAGATTAGATCTTGGCTTTTATCTAGATTAGATCTGGGTTTTGTTCGTTCTTGCGGTAGAAATTTTTTGTTTTCCATGCTACGAACCCATCAGTGGTATCATAGCCATGTCTATGCGAAGATCTGTTGCACGAGTAGAACACAATGGTTTTGTGGGCGTTGGTGCTCGTGCCGTCTTTTGCTTTGTGTACTTTGCATCTTGCGGTATGGTGGGATGAAGCGGCCCGGGCTAACCTTACATGTCATCGCACATGAGACTTGCTCCACAGTTGACTTGCAACTCGTATTGCACAAGTGGCTTTGCGGGTGTCTGTCTCTCCCATCATAGTATAGATCCAATCTACACTTTGCACTTGATAGCACTTGTATCAACGTTGTGGTTCGGGCCAGAGGTAAGATCCGTTCTTATTTGAAAGCCCCAAACCACGTAAAACATGCAAAGAAAATTAGAGGCGTCTAACTTGTTTTTGTAGGGGTTTTGTGATGTGATATGGCCATCATGTGATTGTGATTATATTTGATGTATGCAATGATCCTTGTTGTAATATGGCAACCGGCAGGAGCCTAATTGTTGTCTTTAATTCTTAAGACCATGTCTATTCATCTTGTAATAGTTTTATTCCAAGTAGTTGTAATAGTTGCTAGTGATGATGGACAACCATGAAGTGGCGCCACTGACCTTGACGCAATGCTGGTGATGATGGAGATCATGTCTGTGCTTTGGAGATGGAGATCAAAGGCATAAGAAGAAAGGGCCATATCATATCACACTAATTATGAATTGCCAGTGATGTTAATCCTTTATGCATCTTGTATTGCTTAGATCGCGACGGTAGCATTATAAGATGATCCCTCTCACTAAATATCAAGTAATAAAGTGTTCGTCCTTAGTTGGCACCGTTGCTAAGACTCGCTGCTTCAAGCATCTCGTGATGATCGGGTGTGATAGATTCTACGTGTGCATACAACGGGTGCAAGTCAGATTTGCACATGCAGAAACTAAGGTTAACCTTGACGAGCCTAGCATGTACAGACATGGTCTTGGAACACGAAATACCGAAAGGTAAAGCATGAGTCATATGGATGATATGATGAACATGTTGATTGTTCGCCTTTAAAGCTACATCATCTCACGTGATGATCGGACTTGGTGTAGTGGATTTGGTTCGTGTAATCACTAAAACAACTGGAGGGATGTTGTTTTGAGTGGGAGTTCATTTGTAATTTGGATTAGTCAAACTCAATTTATCATAAACACAATCAAAGTGAATTTGCATAGTTTGTTGTAGTCATTGGCATCCGTTCACCACCTTACGCTTAGTTATAGTTGAGATAGTGGAACTATAGAAATTCTAGATATTTGCTTTACGAACTGGTATCGTATTGTTTTGAGTGTCAATCTAAAGTTTAAAAGTCATATTGCAAACTTTCAGCAAACTCCGTTTACTCTGTGAAGTTTAATAAACAGTATTAAATCAAGAGTAACAATTCCAGTGTTAGTATCTAATGTATCATGTTTGCCTCCATGATTCTTGATACTCAAAAGATTGTTTTTAATATCAAGTTTATCTAAGAGCTGAAAGCAATGTTTGTAAACCATCATATGTGAAAGGTATTGCGATATCTAAAACAATGTGTTGGTTACAACATGATAGAGTATATGTCCTCATATTTGATGAGAATTTGTGAAGGTTGGAGACGCTAGTCGTCCTAATCCTCCAAAAGGTTTTGGAAAAGAAACATTATACTCGCAATTCACCTTTATAAGCTATAGCAGCTTGATCATGAAAGTTGTCATGATGAGGATGAATAGAAGATGTAAGTAAAATGTTTACTACACTAAAATATTACTAAAGAATGGAATTTTGAAAGAATGCCAAACATTTGATGAAGGTGATCCACTTCAAAGTGCAAGTCCAAAGGTATTAGCATTTGACTATACACACTTTGTACTATGTGTCATGTGAATGACACCACTATTGATGTTGATAGATTCTTTTAAAAGAAAAGGAATTGTTGAAAGAGAATCTATAAAATATTTGGCAGAAAAGAAAAGATTGGAGATATGCAACTTAGGTATATAGAAGATACATGTTATGGCTGCATTCCTTGGTTGTTAAACAATGTGGTTCTGCGGTATTGGATACCGAATTGGTTGGTATGAAGTATCATACAGGACAACAAAATTCATGAACTGCAATGGCCTAAGTAACTAGCAAGAGAATATGTGATGATGTTCATCAAAAACAAACAAAGGGTTGCTGTGTTACTCGTTAACATCAAAGCTTGCCTTCAAGATTTGTTTCAATAATTTTTATTTTGATCAGGTATTATGACGACAAAAGGTTGTTCAAATAATTACCGTATTCCATAATAGATGGATGATATACAAGTCTGGTTGGAGAAATAACGACCATAAAACTAATGCTAAAATGTCACAAGACAAATGATTGAAAGATCACTTGCAAAGTGACATCGCCGTTTAAATTATATAGAAAGGGATACATGAAGAAACTCCATGTTTATGGATTTTTGGAGTCTTTGATTTTGATAAAATGACACTTGTGATACTTTCCTGGAGATAATTAAAACTCCGTTCGTAGGCCAAAAGAGGAACGGACGACTGACTGATTGGAATTTGTACATATTGATGTATATAGTCCATTATGTGTAGTCGTGGGCGATGGATTTCAACTTCATATGCTTTCTCCGAAGATTTGAGTGAGTATATGTATATACTTACTCAATAAGGAAGAAGTATGAAACATTTGAAAAATGTTCAAAGACTTTCAAGATGAAGTGGAAAATCATTGTAACAAGAAAATAAAAAGTTTATGATTGGATCATAAAGAAAGATGTTTGAGTTACAAGTTTAGCAAAACACCTAAGATTTGAGGAATCGTTCCATGGATTTGCATTTCCCAAAACACCATAGGAGTATGGAGTGTTCAAGATATGTAATAAAACCTTGTTTGACATGGTAAGATCAAAGGTGTCATTTATAAAACTGCCATTATATTTTAAATATTAAAGCTTTAGTGACTACCGCTTTTACACTGAAAAGAGCTCCATCGTGATCTGTTGAAATGACACCATATAAGTCATGGTTTGGGATAAAACCCAGGTTGTCCTTTCTTAAATTTTTGGTATGCTAGGCATAAGTAAAATGTTTACAACCAAAGTCGGATGAGCATGTCTTTGTAGGTTATTTCGGATAACCATTGGGTATTCCTCCATAACACCAAAGACAAAAGTGTTTGTCGCTTAGAATGTTGAGTTACTTGAGAAGGAATTTTTGGTGAAAAGTTAAGTGGGAGGAAAATAGAACTTTGACAAGGTTGTTGAACCTTGGCTAATATGTGCTGAGTTGCGAAGCGTCGGTAATTGTCCCGGAGGCAGCAACAATGCTCATGGCTCACGTGCCTCAAAGGATGTGGTCACGGGGATCTAAGTTACTATTGAACCAAGTAGGTCGGGTAAGTAATCAAATGCCAAGATTTGAGAGTTAAATCATTGCTGTTTGACAATGATGAACCGACTACATGCAAAGAAGCAATGATGGGCCCTGACTTTGTTAAGTGGCTTGAAGCCATAAAATCCGTGATAATTCCATACACGAGAAATCAAGCTTTGAATTTGAAAGACCCTCTAGAAAGGTGCAAGACCTTACAGTCGTATATGGATCTATAAAGAAATAGACATGGATGTTTCACATCTATGAAATAGTCGACATGTCGAAAAGAGTTTATGACAATGTTCAAGGAATTGACTATGATAAGATTTGATCTTTCATAGCGATATTTAGTCTGGACGGATAAATGTAGCAACCACAACATATATTTTGGTATATGGTAGTTGAACAAACAAAACAAGTTCTTATAATAGAATTGTTACCTAGGATGTGTCCATGACACGATCCAAAGGGTTTTGTTAATTCAAAGGATGCTAAAAGAGTATGCAAAACTTCAAAATGGTTGAGGTGAGCATCGCGGAGTTGGAATCTTCACCGTGATGAAACCGTTAAAAGGTTTAATTTCATCAGAGACGATGAAGATGTTTGCATTTTGCAAGAAATTAAGTGGGAGCGCTAAGACATATTTCTAATACATTATGTGAAAGACATATTGTTGATTAGAAATTATTTATCATTTAATGACAAAAGTTAAGAATTTCATTTCGATGAAAGACTTAGGCATAACCCAAGAATTAGGCATCAATGTCTATATGGATAGATTGAGGCGCTAATATGGTTTTGCCAAATGTACATAGATAAGATGTTGAATGAGTTCAATATGGAAACAACAAGAAAGGTTCTTGACACACGGAAAGGACTGAATCAAGATTCAAGTGTGTTGACACAAGATTCAAGTGTTTTGACACTTGGTGAAATCACAAGAATATTTTTGATCAATCATTCTTTGAGATGTACACATCCAGATATGTCCTATGCTCTAAATGTTATGAGCATATACCAGAATGACTCATAAGATGATCATTGGACAATAGTAGGGATATTCCTATGATCTTTGGAAGAACTAAGAATATATTATTTATATAGTGGTGACAAATAGTTCATTGTAAATTGTTACATTGATACTAGTTTTGTCACAAATTAAGTTTATCTCCATTTAAACTATGGGTGGCACAATGTAATGGAAAGGAAGTTCCATAACGGATTTGGTTGAGTACCAAAGTTAAAACATTGTGACAGATACTACAACAAAAGGCTAAGTATATGGCTGTTATTGTAGCAGCAAATGAGGGCATTTGCGTCAAGTAGTTTGTTATCAAACTAGGTGTGGTTCTTAGCGGGATAATACTATGAAGATACATTGTATGACAATTGTATCAACATGATTTAATCCCAAGGAACTAAAGGTCTCACCAAAGGACCAAATTTATACAATGCCATCTCATTGGAGAATAAGTAATGCGTAGAGACGCAAGGACATGCAAATACACACGGACCTGGAAGTGTCAGATCTGAACATTATGTTTACCACTAGCAATAGTGTCTATACAACACCAGAAAGCCATAGGTGTTGAATGCACAAATTTTTAACTAGATTATTGACTCTAGTGCAAGTGGGAGACTGTTGGAGATATGCCCAAGAGGCAATAATAAAGTGGTTATTATTATATCTTTATGTTTATGATAAATGTTTACATCCCATGCTATAATTGTATTAACAAGAAACATTAATACTTGTGTGTTTTGTAAACATAAAAGAGTCCCTAGTAAGCCTCTTGTTAAACTAGCTTGTTGATTAAATGATGATCATGGTTTCCTGATCATGGACATTGGATGTTATTAATAACAAGGTTATATCATTAGGAGAATGATGTGATGGACACACAAACCCATAGTAAGCGTAGCATAAGATCAAGTCATTAAGTTCGTATTGCTGTAAGCTTTCAAATGCATAGTAACCTAATCCTTCGCCCATGAGGTTATGTTAATCACCATCACCGGATGGGTACTTTGATGACATCAAACACCGCTTCGTAACTGGGTGGTTATAAAGGTGTCATTGGGTATTCTGAAAGTATGTGTTGAAGCGCATGGACCAAGATTGGGATTTGTCCATCCATATGATGGATAGATATGCTCTGGGCCCTCTCGGTGGAATGTCATCTAGTTAGCTTGCAAGCATGTGACTAGGTCACAAGGGATGACATAACATGGAACGAGTAAAGAGTACTTATCAGTAACGAGGTAGAACTAGGTATGGAGATACCGACGATCAAACCTCGGATAAGTAGAGTATCACGTGACAAAGGGAATTGGTTTCATATGTTAATGGTTCTATCGATCACGAAGTCATCGTTGAGTATGTGGGAGCCATTATGGATCTCTAGATCCCGCTGATGGTTCTTGATCGGAGAGGTGTCTTCATCATGTCTGCATATTCACGAACCGTAGGGTGACACACTTAAGGTTCGAAGTTGTTTTAAGTAGATATGGAATATGTGTTGGAGACCGAATATTGTTCGGAGACTCGGGTTGGATCCGGGACATCACGAGGAGATCCGGAATTGTCCGGAGAATGAGATTCATATATTGGGGATCATTTTCTAAGTCAGGAAATGTTCCGGAGTGTTTGTATGGAGATCCTAGAAGGTTTTGGAAGGTTCTGAAAGGTTCTAGAAGATTTCTTGGAGTTTGCTTGAAAACCAAGAAAGGATCAAGGAGTCTTTGTGGGGCAAGACACGGATTCGTGGGGGAGGAGGATTCCTCCCCCCTCCCAATCCGCCGGCCAAGGAGGGAGGGGAGTCCTACTAGGACTCCCCCTCCCATGGTGCCTCCCTGTGGCATCCCGCAAAAACCACTACTAGAAAATCGCGTTGTTCTTGTGCATTGCATCATCATGACCGCACGCTCATGTCATCATGCCGCATTGCATTTGAGCATCGTCATCATCTTGCATTTGCTTGCACAAAACTATTTGCGGAAAAACCTGTTCTTGTTTTCTAAACGCTCCGTCTTTGTTCAAACGCAAAACCCGGGTCTCCGGATTATTTTGTTTTGTCTGCTATCGGTTTGCAAAAGCCCGGTTTGAAATAAATAAAATAGTTAATTATTTTTAGTGGGGCAGTCGAACGGGCTGATTCGACCCAGTCGACCACCCCCGGTATTAAATCGGTCCACCACAAACCCTTTTTCTACCAATCCTATTCTACCCACCCAACCAGCCACATCACCCCCACCTATCCCAGGCCGCCACATCACCCCTGGCCATTCCCCCCACCCTATCAAGCAACGCCACCTCACCCCTCCAACTCCCTCTCCCTCCACCCATCTCACCCGCCGGCTCCACCCCACACACGCCACCTCCCTCCCTCACACACGCAGCACACCCCTCACACCACCACCCGGGCCCCACCCAACAACCCCCACACTTCGCCCGCCGTTTCACCTTCCCACCGGACCCGCGCTCGCCCTGAAGCCCTCGCGCCACCGGGATCCCTCCTCTGGCCGGTCGTCGGCGCCCAGCGTCCTCTGCGGCCGCCGCCGGCTCGCCCCGCCGTCCGCCTCCGCTCGGGCCACCAGCCGTCGCCGTGGGCCCTCCAGCGCCCGCCTGGGGCTCGCCTCCACCTCGCCGCCCGCCTCCCCGAGCCGCGAGGCCTCGCGTCGACCTCCGTGCGGGCCCTTCGTCTGGACGCCGTGTCGTGCGCGAAACCAGCGGCGCCCTCGGCCTCACTTGCGAGGCAACGTGCGGCCTCAGCCTTCCTGCAGTGCCAGAGCCGCGTGTGTTGTCCCGCGCTAAGCCCCCTCCGCGCCATGGCGTCGTCGCGAGCCGCATGTCCTATGGCACGGTGTGTGCTCGTGGGGTGTGTTTGTGCAAGAGCTAGCGTTATCCGAGAGGTGCAAGCCAAGATCGGCCCGAAGACCATGTGCTACTACAAGTCCGTTGATGACCACGGAACCAAAACCCCCAAGATCTTCACAATCGGTGCCGCATCCATGTACCAAGAAACTATCAAAATCTTGGGGACGACAAGATCGACGCCGTGTCAAGTACCCCTCGACATTGAGTGAATGCCAAGATCACCCACACGGACCCGAAGGCCGATCCCGTACCCGGTGTCGCGCCAAGATCTCCGAAAAACCCCGGTACCGGACAAGTTCGCCATCGACCTCGAGAACGCCTACACGGAACGACAAGATCGGCACCGACCCGGAAGAATCCGCGCCAGATCGAACCAAGTCCTGCTTCCCGGATGCGACAAGACCTACCTCCGTTATCCGAGACCGAGCCCATCGAACCCCGAACCCCAGATCCGGACCCGATACCATTCAACCCGGAACCCAAGATCGCCGAACCCTAATGTGATTCCCTTCCCGAGCCCTATTTTATAAAATGAAATATAAACTGTCGCATATTAATTGATCATGCATGCATACTTGCCTGTGGTTTGGGGGCATTATGCCGATTCACCTCATAATTAAATATGGGGCCCATATGCGGGCAAATCTAGTCTTATATTGGCCTCATTTAAATTTGTGCATCGAACCGTTGTCATATCTTGCCTTGTTAAAACAACATTTAAAATGCGGGGTATCTAAACTACTAGAACCATATAATTAATTGTCGGGACCCCGGTTAATCTTGCAATCTTACTAATTGCATTGCACCCTTGCCATGTCATACATCATACATGCATCATGCCGATCTTTTGCCGTAGTATTAAATATTGCATCCGGTGTTTATTCTAGTGTTTTGCTTCTTCGCGGATAAGGCCGTTGAGTTGATGTGAGCTTCGCCCCGATCTTCGGATGAACCTTCGGCAATGTTTTCAGGCGAGCATCTCCCCCTTTCTACCTATCTTACTTTTATAGTATTTATTCCCTCCTGTTGATCTATTGCTATCTGTGTTGCGATGCTCTAGTTTCCGTACCCGTGATATCCCTTGCAGCCATATATAGCCTTGGACACATCCTATTACCTGTTGTTTGGTAGATAGTTGGACCCGCGCGTCGTAGTCGCTTGCTCAAGTGTTGTTGCGTGTCGTCAAGTACCACAGTTGTTCGAGAATTGCCGCATGTTTAATGTTGGAGATGATCATGGCTTTACTTATTGTTCACTTTAATTACTGTTTAACAACTAAAATTGAAGTAGGTAAGCAGAGGCACCGGTGGGTGATAGATAATATCTGGTTTCCGACCGCCCACTTGTGTCCCGTAGGACCCCGAGTTCTTGACACTGTTAGAGATCGGCGCGAACCACAGGTGGGGAGATATGGGCCCCCCATTGATTAGTACCTGATTTCAAAGTATTGTACTGGGGGCCACAACTAGTTTGAGGTTTTTTTTACTATCCTGTACCTATGCCATGCTTTACTGCTTTATTTAAATTGTGCGATGGATAGCACCTTTATCTTTATTTAGGATCGGGACACGTTTTGCGGTGTCGACAGGTCCGATTTTGGGATTTCTTTGTCGTTCACGCCGTCTACCCAAACCCTAAGTCCGTCTCGAGACCGCCGACTTGCTGCGGGTGTACTTAGTGGGGTGGCCCCGTGCTTGCTTTAGTGCAGGAACGTCGTGACTTAGGCCCGCCGACATACCGATGGGTGTATGTTAAGCGATCGGCAAAAAGGGTCGAAGTGCTTGTGGATACTTTGGTGCACCCTAGGTTAAATCTTTTGAGAAGCCGTGTCATGATTATGGACGACTTGGAGCACGAAGCTTGATCATAGACAACTATAACTAAAGTTCTTGTTATAAATTGACTTGTATCCGCTATGACTAGTAATCAGCTTCACTGCAACGGAATGGCTAAATAAAAGTACCAACAACTGCTGGGTTTTGGGATATCTCATGCTAATTGAATCGGACTAGTAAGTGCTGCCACTAGAACGGAATGGTTCACTAAAAGTGCCCACTGCTTACTTTATCAGGATGACTACCTATATTTGACTAGTAATTGCTGCAACGGTAACTGAATAAATAAAACTGCCAACTGTGTGAGTTCCTCGGTTGACTTCCTCGTTTGGTCTCGAGGGGGAAACACCAGGATGGGTTTGTTTGGTGGTAGTGTCAGGTTGGTTCCGAATAGGTCCTTCTTATCCCTCTCTGATAGCCGACAGTTATATCGAGTCTCTATAGGTTGTTTAGTGCATCTTTGCGCTGCGCTCGATCCACCATACCTATGTAGGCGAGGACCAATTCTAGCCTCGCCGTGTCTTGGCCTCGATCGACGCTCCTCTTTTTCCTCTGCCCTTTGTCGGCACCCCTTTTTGTTTAAGCAGGTTTTGAGATCGACGTCGTTAGCAGGGTTACCCTTCCGGCTTGGCCTGGGCAGGGTTATGGACGCCATTGGTTATTCTTCAGGGCTCTTAGCCCCATTTGCATCTTGTCCGTACTCGGACGCTATATCGTTCTCAAGGTGATTTGGATCTTTGTCTTGTATATCTGTATTCTTGACTCATGGAGTCGTGTTGTATATATATCCGTTCTGTGGGTCCCATCGAGGACTGTTGTGTAATGTTATTACTTCGTTTTCCACCCGCACGAAAGTGCCTGGTGGGCACCTTTGAATCGTTTCTATGCGGGTTTGGCAGGAATCGCTAAAGCTTGCATAGGGCCGATTCTGAGGTGTTCTGAGTGGTATCGAGCTCAGCGGTTGCGATACCCCACAAGTCCAGCTGTAGGATAACCTAGCTAACGGCGAGTAGAGTGTCAAAACTATTTTTGAAGAATCGGTTGGATAGTTACGGTTAGGTCTGATTTTACTCCTTACCCTGCTCTGCTCTCCTCTCTTACCTCTGCGTTTTGAATCTACTCTCTTATCTTTTCTTGAGTCCAGGATTTCGTGGTTGGGTTCCGTCGTACCTTGTGGTTTCGCTTCCTCCTTTGGTAACGGTGTTGCTACATCCGGTCTTCATGCTGTCAGAGGAATCCGTCTAATGTGGTACCATTCGTTGTTCCATCTCGTGCCTACCGGTGTTTTTCCGGCAGCGACGACATCATCTCGCCAGATCCGATCTGATGCGCATCACCCTTTGTTCTGAACCTTGTTTGTCGATATCTTGATCCGAATCACGAGGGTTGGTTGCATAACCTATCATTCGTGTCTGAGTAATGCTTTGAGTGCGGGATGGAGTCGCGACCATACCACTACTCTTATCATTTGCTTTGTATATTGAATGGTGGATCGATGCAATTTTACTCCGTCCACGGAAGCTAGAGGTGGCTTTATTTGTGGATACCTCTACCTTCGCCCTTTGTTCCCGGAGTGTTCTTTGACGATCACGGACAACGACCTCTTGTTAGTGGTGTCGCGAGGATCTACACGAAGCGAGAAGAGCGGATCGCGCCGACCTTCTTCCCGGTACCATGAGGCGGATCTCGAGGCGAGATCCATTGTTAGTGGTGTCGAATTGTGGCATCCGCAAAACCACTACTAGAAAATCGCGTTGTTCTTGTGCATTGCATCATCATGACGCGCTCATGTCATCATGCCGCATTGCATTTGAGAATCGTCATCATCTTGCATTTGCTTGCACAAAACTATTTGCGGAAAAACCTGTTCTTGTTTTCTAAACGCTCCGTCTTTGTTCAAACGCAAAACCCGGGTCTCCGGATTATTTTGTTTTGTCTGCTATCGGTTTGCAAAAGCCCGGTTTGAAATAAATAAAATAGTTAATTATTTTTAGTGGGGCAGTCGAACGGGCCGATTCGACCCAGTCGACCACCCCCGGTATTAAATCGGTCCACCACAAACCCTTTTTCTACCAATCCTATTCTACCCACCCAACCAGCCACATCACCCCACCTATCCCAGGCCGCCACATCACCCGGCCATTCCCCCACCCTATCAAGCAACGCCACCTCACCCTCCAACTCCCTCTCCCTCCACCCATCTCACCCACGGCTCCACCCCACACACCACCCACCTCCCTCCTCACACACGCAAAGACACCCCTCACACCACCACGCGGGCCCCACCCAACAACCCCCACACTCCCGCTCACCTTCCCCACCCGCGCGGCCCACCCTCCTAGTCTCCCTGTCCCCGGGTCCCTGCCACCTCCCACTGGCCCTTTGGCCGCGTCCCACCAGCCCAAAGGCTTTCGCCTTCCGACGCCCTCTCGCGTTGCCCGCCGTCTCTCCTTCCCTGCTGGCTCAGCCCTCCGCCTCACCTCCATGGCCGCCCTCGCCACGACCACACCGTCCCGGCTCGCCTCGCCGCGTTTCTCCCCCTGGGACCAGCTCGTGCCGAGCCTCAACCTCGCTGGATCCCTCCTCCTCTGGCCGCGGCGCATCGTCTCGCCACGGCCGGCGCCCCGCCGTCGCCTCCGCCTCGAGGCGCCGTGAGCCCGCCATGTGGCGCCTCGCCTGCCGGAGCTCGCCTCCACCTCCTCGAGGCCGCCCCTCCCCGAGCCGCGAGGCCCTCCGCGTCGACCTCCGTGCCGGGCCCTTCTCGTCACGGGCGCGTCGTCGTCGAAACCAGGCGAGGCGCCCTCGGCCTCACTTGCGAACAACGTCGGCCTCGGCCTTCTGCGGTGCGAGCTGCGCGTGTGTCGCGCTAAGCCCCTCCGTGCCATGGCGTGTCGCTGCGAGCGCATGTCCTCCGCACGCGGTGTGTGCTCGTGGGGCGTGTTTGTGCAAGAGCTAGCGTTATCCGAGAGGTGCAAGCCAAGATCGGCCCGAAGACCATGTGCTACTACAAGTCCGTTGATGACCACGGAACCAAAACCCCCAAGATCTTCACAATCGGTGCCGCATCCATGTACCAAGAAACTATCAAAATCTTGGGGACGACAAGATCGACGCCGTGTCAAGTACGTCCTCGACATTGGAGTCGGAATGCCAAGATCACCCACACGGACCCGAAGGCCGATCCCGTACCCGGTGCCGCGCCAAGATCTCCGAAAAACCCCGGTACCGGACAAGTTCGCCATCGACCTCGAGAACGCCTACACGGAACGACAAGATCGGCACCGACCCGGAAGAATCCGTCGCCCGGCATCAACCAAGTCCTGCTTCCCGGATGCGACAAGACCTACCTCCGTTATCCGAGACCGAGCCCATCGAACCCGAACCCCAGATCCGGACCCGATACCCACCCGAACCGGAACCCAAGATCGCCGAACCCTAATGTGATTCCCTTCCCGAGCCCTATTTTATAAAATGAAATATAAACTGTCGCATATTAATTGATCATGCATGCATACTTGCCTGTGGTTTGGGGGCATTATGCCGATTCACCTCATAATTAAATATGGGGCCCATATGCGGGCAAATCTAGTCTTATATTGGCCTCATTTAAATTTGTGCATCGAACCGTTGTCATATCTTGCCTTGTTAAAACAACATTTAAAATGCGGGGTATCTAAACTACTAGAACCATATAATTAATTGTCGGGACCCCGGTTCCGCTTAATCTTGCCTAATTGCATTGCACCCTTGCCATGTCATACATCATACATGCATCATGCCGATCTTTTGCCGTAGTATTAAATATTGCATCCGGTGTTTATTCTAGTGTTTTGCTTCTTCGCGGATAAGGCCGTTGAGTTGATGTGAGCTTCGCCCCGATCTTCGGATGAACCTTCGGCAATGTTTTCAAAGCAGCATCTCCCTTTCTACCTATCTTACTTTTATAGTATTTATTCCCTCCTGTTGATCTATTGCTATACGTGTTGCGATGCTCTAGTTTCGTGCGTGATATCCCTTGCAGCCATATATAGCCTTGGACACATCCTATTACCTGTTGTTTGGTAGATAGTTGGACCCGCGCGTCGTAGTCGCTTGCTCAAGTGTTGTTGCGTGTCGTCAAGTACCACAGTTGTTCGAGAATTGCCGCATGTTTAATGTTGGAGATGATCATGGCTTTACTTATTGTTCACTTTAATTACTGTTTAACAACTAAAATTGAAGTAGGTAAGCAGAGGCACCGGTGGGTGATAGATAATATCTGGTTTCCGATCGCCACTTGTGTCCGTAGGACCCAGTTCTTGACACTGTTAGAGATCGAGCGCGCTAACCACAGGTGGGGAGATATGGGCCCCCCATTGATTAGTACCTGATTTCAAAGTATTGTACTGGGGGCCACAACTAGTTTGAGGTTTTTTTTACTATCCTGTACCTATGCCATGCTTTACTGCTTTATTTAAATTGTGCGATGGATAGCACCTTGTCTTTATTTAGGATCGGGACACGTTTCGGCGGTGTCGACGGTCCCATTTTGGGATTTTTGTCGTTCCTGACCGTCTACCCAAACCCTAAGTCCGTCTCGGAGACCGGCCGACTTCGTTCTTGGTGTACTTAGTGGGGTGGCCCCGTGCTTGCTTTGGGTGCAGGAACGCGTCGTGACTTAGGCCCCGCCGACATACCGATGGGTGTATGTTAGCGATCGGCAAAAGGGTCAAGTGCTTGTGGATACTTTGGTGCACCCTAGGGTTAAATCTTTTAGAAGCCGTGTCGCGGTTATGGACGACTTGGAGCACGTGTGATCATAGACAACTATAACTAAAGTTCTTGTTATAAATTGACTTGTATCCGCTATGACTAGTAATCAGCTTCACGCAGCGGAATGGCTAAATAAAAGTACCAACAAGCGCTTGGGTTTTGGGATATCTCATGCTAATTGAATCGGACTAGTAAGTGCGCCACTAGAACGGAATGGTTCACTAAAGTGCCACTGCTTACTTTATCGGGATGACTACCTATATTTGACTAGTAATTGCTGCAGCAGTGGCGAATAAATAAAGCGCCAACGTGTGAGTTCCTCGGTTGACTTCTCGTTTGGTCTCGAGGAAACACCAGGGATGGGTTTGTTTGGTGGTAGTGTCGTTGGTTCGAATAGGTCCTTCTTATCCTCTCGATAGCCGCAGCTTATATCGAGTCTCTATAGGTTGTTTAGTGCATCTGCAGCTGCCGCTCGATCCACCATACCTATGTAGGCGAGGACCGCGAATTCTAGCCTCGCCGTGTCTTGGCCTCGATCGACGCTCCTCTTTTCCTCTGCCCTTTGTCGGCACCTTTTGTTTAAGCAGGTTTTGAGATCGGCGTCGTTAGCGGGGTTACCCTTCGCTTGGCTTGGCAGGGTTATGGACGCCATTGGTTATTCTTGGGCTCTTAGCCCCATTTGCATCTTGTCCGTACGGGCCTATATCGTTCTCAAGGTGATTTGGATCTTTGTCTTGTATATCGTATTCTTGACTCATGGAGTCGTGTTGTATATATATCCGCTTAGGGTCCCATCGAGGACTGTTGTGTAATGTTATTACTTCGTTTTCCACCCGCACGAAAGTGCCTGGTGGGCACCTTTGAATCGTTTCTATGCGGGTTTGGCAGGAATCGCTAAAGCTTGCATAGGGCCGATTCTGAGGGTGTTACACTCCCTCCTTTAAATAGAGGGGAGGGGCGCCACCCCCTAGACCTCTCCCACTTCATACCCTGGCCGCCGCCTCTCTCCTCCTCCTTCCCTCTGCTCAGGCTTAGGCGAAGCCCTGCAGAATCTATCCACCACCACCACCACACCGTCAGGTCATTGGATTCCGTGGAGAAGATCTACTACCTCCGTTGCTTGCTGTAACAGGGAGAGGAAGGTCTGCTTTGACTCAAGACGCAGGACCGATCGCGGAAGCGCATTGACGCCGACGGAAGGATCGCCCACACGATCTTGAGATCGGCAAGTGATCGACTACATCAACCCGAGATCTAATCTCGTAACGCTTTCGGATCTCATTTAGGTTAGTACAGATCTATCTCGTTGCACATGTCTAATAGATTAGATCTTGGCTTTTATCTAGATTAGATTTGGGTTTTGTTCGTTCTTGCGGTAGAAATTTTTTGTTTTCCATGCTACGAACCCATCATAGTTGCCATCTACGTTGCTAGGTCAAACAGAACAACTTTCATGAAGGGAACCCTATATAAAGAAGCCTCGGGCGACGAAAAAAGGGAGCTCGCATAAAACCATCAGCCACCCCCAGATATCCATCCACAACATCAGCGAGCCGCCGGGGGAATAGACTTAGATCTAATATATCCACCACCATAGCCATACTCCACCACTTGTAATAGTAGATCTCTTCTTCGATTGGCGACATTGTAAGACTATTTGCTATCAATCTCATGATTTTCACTACAATGTTTATGATCTTTGATCTCATCTCTATGTGTGAGTAATTCTCCTTGGGCTAAGGGCTTTGGCCTAGCCATGTAGCTTTTTGTGCATGATATTTATCATAGATGGGATCATGTATTAGTTTGTATGATATGATGGTTATTGTGTCCTCTCTTGCCTCAATCTAAGGACTTGTCAGGTACCCGAGACCCCGAGGATTGAGCCAGATATAGAGAGTATGGGTAATGACTAATCTGCAGGTTGGGAACCCGGTGACAGAAAGGGTAGTACAGCTGTATGTGAGGGATTTACTTGGGATCAACGGTGACATCACTATGCATATCATTAGTTCTCTTTCTTCTATGGATGAGACTAGTAGGTTATTGCTATAAGCGGTTGTAGAGGCAATAGCAATTATGGATGCACTGTCCACATATAATTTATTTTGCTCTACCAATTACATGCATACTTTATTTTTATCTTTTATTCCCATCAGATGTTTTGCACAGCTATAGGTGAAACCGAACGCCCTAGGCCCTCTCTCTCCATCATCAACAACAACAAAAAGACGCAAACTCTTGATTCGGTAAAAATACAAAAGGAATTCTAAAACTCCTGAAGGTCCGTTAAAGTAACTTAATTATGCTTCTACTTCCCGAGTATTCGATAAACCAAGGTCTACTAGGAAAAAAGAGTTATACTACATCCATAATCCGGATCGAAGGTATCACCTGGTAAGCGTTTATTTTTTCTTTGCATAACATGAACTCAGTTTGATGGAAGAAGGAAAATGAATCCTCAATCCTCCTCTTCTATTATAGTTTATAGGGCTTGCTTAAGAAGTAGTGGATGCTAGCAGCCGAACGGTTCCCATCCTCGTGATGTCCTTGTTGATACTTCACAAACCAGTGATATCTGAGTTGGTTTTTGTAGTTTATGTTCCCTTTGTTAGTTTCATAAACTGAATCGTGCCATGAAACTTATGTGGTACTCAGGAAGTAATTCTTACTAAGGCTCTACCAGCTCTTTAGATGATGGCAAGGGTCACTACAACTTGAGAAGATTGGATTCTATCTACAGAAGTTTTATCTCAGTATACTATAAGTGTATATTGTTTCCTGTTTGGAAGTTTAGTTTGAAAATTCTTCTATCTTTTATCTGTCAAGTTATAATTTTGTCTAGGCTTCCTTACATGTCCATTTGAGGAGATAAAGGAATGTCAAAATATGCGATGCCATGCCATGTTATTTTATTTTGCAAATATCAATTTGTTTGGCGCACTATATGTTTTTAAAATTTTGTATATGGACTCCTATAATATACTTCTAGGTGTATAATAAATGAGCAAGTAACACTGTAAATCAGTTTGGAAATTCTTCTGTCTTTAATCTGTCAAGTTATTATTTTGTCTAGGCCTCCTTACATGTCCATTTTAAGGAGACAAAGGATTGCAAATTTCAATTTTTGTTTTTGAGATTTTGTATATGGACTCCTATCATATACTCCTTGGTGTACAACAAATGAGCAAGTAACACTGTATATGTCCCAACATAAGTTGGATTTAAAATTAGGCAAAAATGTTTTTTGAGGCATCAAAGGTGGAATAAAGTTGGACAGAGAAGTTGGAGGTTGGGGAGGTGAAGGGTGGATGGCATGGATACATTGGTAACTTTGACCTTTGGATTTTGACCACACCTAGAGCTACATACAAGTTTGCTTTTTTTCTCTACTATCCAAAATAAGGAAGGCGTTCCGTTTTCTGCCAACACCCACTACGTCTACCTTTTTTCTTCCACCAATACAACTCCTCTCGACGCCATCCTCATCACGAACCATCGTTTTTTCGACCAAATATCTCACACTTCTCCCTCTCGCTGTCGCCACCCAATATCTGTAGCCTCGGCTGCAGATTGGCGTCGTCACGGTGCCGACGATTTGGCCTACTCCCATGTCTTTGCCCTATCTCGCCATCATCGCCACCCAACACCGTCCTCTCACTATTCCACCGCGCTTCGCTCACCCTAGAAGACTCTGTCTCAGACGAAGACTCCGACACCGTGGGACAGGAGGCAGCAGATCAGCGCGTCCGCACGGCCACCAATGGTCCTGAACGCCGCCGACAAGGCAAAAACGTCAACCACACGCTCAAAGACCCGTGTCTCCACCCCATCGTCCTCCTCCGTCCTACCACACCTCAGCACCACCTCCTCCTCCAACTTTGTCGCATAGGTCAACGAGGAGGGATCAGTCGGTGTGCACTTGATCGTGTGCTCCCGCGCTACTTCCTCCTCAAGCCCCGTCGCGGAGGTCGGAGGGGATCGGCCGATCCACCAATGAGCCATCAAGGGCGACGACGATAACACCCTAGCCCTAGTGGTGGCCACAAGCCATGACATCAATGGATCTGGGTTGGCATCACTGAATATGGGCAAGGGTTTGACTCGAGATGAAGATCTCAAATGATTTCACTATCACGTGTACACGATCCAGTACCCCTTCCGAATTTTATGTCAATATTGACTAATTCAATGCCAAAAGTAATGGATCGTCAGCTAGATAGATAGGTTGCATGACTCACCTTGATCCTTATCGTAATTTTATCTTTTCTTGTTAATACGATGATGTAGTCTGAATTGAATTCCTTCGATGGATAAGAGTCCAAACCATTCTTGTAGCTTGGTTGTCATCCCTCTCTAAAACTCTTTTAATGCTTGCAGGAACCAAAATGATCCTGCAATCATCGCAATGGCGAACTTGTTAACAATAAACATAGGTCGTGTAGTTTGAAAATATCTTCTAAGTTGGTGCTCTTGAGGAGATGATAACATGAGTGTAATAAATTGTTGCAACCATTCTTATTTAACAGTAAACATAGGTCGTGTTAATGGTCACAGAACATGTTGCCACAGGAAGTACAGAATGATACTAGGAGAGTACCATGGTCATTAATATTTTCTCAGTGTCAAGGAGGGCATTGCTGAGGCTATCAACGACATCATGGGCAAAGTAAATATTGAGAGAAACGCAGAGAATGATACTAGGAGGGTACCATGGTCATTAATTTTTTCTCAGTGTCAAGGAGGGCATTGCTGAGGCCATCAACGACATCATGAGAAAAGTCAATATGGAGAGAAATGCAGCATCCTACATTAACCACGAGAGAGGCTCTGTATTTGCTGATGGAAACCTACTTGAATCGTCCTCCACTAATGGCCTCGTAAGCATTTATTTTTTCTTTACATAACATGAACTCAGTTTGATGGAAGAAGGAAAATGAATCCTCAATCCTCCTCTTCTATTATAGTTTATAGGGCTTGCTTAATAAGTAGTGGATGATGCCCATCCTCATGATATCCTTGTTGCTACTTCACAAACTAGAGATATCTGAGTTCGTCTTTGGAGTTTAGGTTTCTTTTGTCATGAAACTTATGTGGTACTCGGAAAGTAATTCTTACTAAGGCTCTACCAGCTCTTTACATGATGGCAAGGGTCAGTACAATTAGAGAAGATTGGAGTATATCTACAGATGTTTTATCTCAGTATACTGTAAGTGTATATTGTTTCTTGTTTGGAAGTTCAGTTTGGAAATTCTTCTATCTTTAATCTGTCAAGTTATAATTTTGTCTAGGCTTCCTTACATGTCCATTTCGAGGAGACAAAGGATTGTCAAATGATGCGATACCATGCCATGTTATTTTATTTTGCAAATATCAATTTGTTTGGCGCACTATATGTTTTTAAAATTTTGTATATGGACTCCTGTAATATACTTCTAGCCCAGGCGAACACAGCGTCCCTCCTACCCGGCGCTTGCCCGGGCTTCGCCCGCTCCCGCCTCCTGCAAAAGAGTTAAACTAGAGATGAAATCGCATCGTGTGAGGGGCAAAAACGTGGGCAACGGGGCAGGTTCTCGGTGATTTTTTTTACGAGGACAACATTTTGGTTAGTGGGCCTTGGCTTCTTGAGACACGGGACAGGCTGGGCAGCGAGTCACGCAGTTGCTAGAGATTCGGTCGATTCTTCTGCTTGCTCCGTTGCCCGTCTGCCCGGCGACCACCCCGATTCCCACCTCTGCCGATTCCCCCGACCCCGCCCAGCTCCTGAAGACCGCAGATCTTGGAGGATGGAGTCCTTTGATTCAGGAGGTGGAGGTGCACGCATCCCAGATCGATCCTTCAGGCGACGACGGCGGCGGCCGTCCTAGGCAGCAGCAGCGGCCATGCCCAGCCGCATCCGGCGGCCGCAAGGCGACCTGGCGGCGTCTACTCCGGCAGGCACGTCCGGGTCCACTTCAACCGGCAAAAGACTGACATTGCTCAATTTTTTAGGTCAATTTCGGTTTTGACATGTGAAGCTGTAATTGAGGACATGGATCATGAATTGCTCAACTCAACTGGTTTGAACCTTGAGGCTGGAAGTATTGAATAGTACTCCCTCCGAACAATATTTGTTGACTTAAATCTCTACTACTTAAAAAAAACCTGGTGTTCCGTGTTCTGCCTGCTGTGCGATTCGCTCGCCCTTCGTCGCGCCTCACCCCTGTTTCGCCCGTTCTTCCGCGTGACCCCCTCGCTCTGGACCCACCCTGTCCGGACTTCGCTCGATCCTCCCGTCCCCATATCATCTCATCCCCGCATCTTCCTCAGCGGCACCTGCGACCTCATCCCATCTCTCTCTCTCTCTCTCTCTCTCTCTCTCTCTCTCTCTCGTGGCCGGCAACAAGCTCTCCCGCAGGAACCGCGCAAGGGCCACACCTCCCCATCGCCACGGCCGGGCATGGATCTGGCAGTAGCAGAGGTAGGTTGAGCCTGCCCGCCACCGCCGGACGCCTGCCAAGAAGATCGACCGCTAGTGCCGTGGCGGCATCGCATCACCATCTGCCGTCGACCTTCATCTGCACCAAGGCGGTCCGTCCCGGCTCGAAAGACGGATCTGGCAGCGGGCAGAGGTAGCTTGAGCTCGCCCGCTTGAGCTCGCCCGCCACCGCCCGAACGCCTCGCGCAAGCAGCGGTGGTGTTCCGTGTTACACGGTGTGCGTTGCCGCTTTCGTTTCGCCTCACCTGCTTACCTGCGTCCTTCCACGCGACCCCCTCGCTTGGACCCACCCTGTCCTGACTTCGCTCGATCCCTCCCGTCCCCGTATCATCTCATCCTCGCATCTTCCTCAGCGGCACCTGCGACCTCATCCCATCTCTCTCTCTCTCTCTCTCTCTCTCTCTCTCTCTCGTGGCCGGCAACAAGCTCTCCTGCAGGAACCACGCAGGGGCCACACCTCCCCATCGCCACGGCCGGGCATGGATCTGGCAGTAGCAAAGGTAGGTTGAGCCTGCCCGCCACCGCCGGACGCCCATAAGACCGATCGCCTTGATGTCGGCGGCGGCAGCTGCACTGCATCACCATCTGCCGTCGACCTTCATCTGCACCCACAAGCGGTCCGTCCCCAGCTCGACGAAAGACGGATCTGCAGCGGCAGGTAGCTTGAGCCTGCCCGCTTGAGCCTCGCCCGCCACGGGACGCCGCGAAGATCGACCAGCGCCGCCTCGGCCACGCTGCATCACCGTCCTCCGTCGACCTTCATCTGCACCGCCGGACCGTCCCTAGATCGATTTAAAGGGCCCGTCCCTGCCGAGGATCAACGCCAGAAAATCAAGGTTTGTGTCAGGATGTAGCTTTCTGAAAATCAATCTTTTCATATGCAAATCCTGAACTATAGTGCCATGTACTTCTATTTCATCATTAGGTTTAGTTTTTGTTTTAGTGGTGATTCTGAAACTTGAGTAATGTTAAAATCAGAACTCATGATGCAAATATTCTCTAAATAGGTTTTAATCCACAATCATATATGCATATCCTAAAGAAAAGGTTTACTTTTATGGACATAAGAAACGGGAAAAAACAAGGTAATTAACAACAACCTAAACATGCATATATGCACGTCTAAAGGGGACATATATGCATATTCTAAAAATATCATACATGCAGATCCTGAAGAGGTCAATAATCAGAGAGTTAGATAGCGGTATGCAGAAAGTAAAGACGAGATTTTAGAGCGCTGGCGTAATCTCGGGAGCTTAAAAGGCAGTCAAAGGTCCCTGTGAATGAAAAAAACACATTATGTGTGGGGAAAATGGAGTCAGCGAACTGCAATGCATAACACCTGTCAGACTCTCGGGAGCTTAAAAGGCAGTCAAAGGTCCCTGTGAATGAAAAAACACATTATGTGTGGGGAAAACGGAGTCAGCCAACTGCAATGCATAACACCTGTCGGACTTATCTGTTCTAAACTCGCAACATATAGGTGTCAAGTTTTTGTATTGCAAATTTGACCTTCTTTCCAAAGTAAGTATGCAAGGACATAATTTGACTTCTGAATCTTACAGTACCTGATGAGAAAGTACAAGGTAGAAGGCTTTCTAACTGTTTCGGGATTTGGTGCTCATAAAGAATGATTCAATTGTCTGTGTATTTAATTACTGTGATGCATAGTTCAGTTCAGATCAGAGTAGATGTACAACCCACTTGTATGTGTAAGGTGATATGTGTTGGGTATATCCTGGTTGCAGGCCATCTATTAACATACAACTATATTTTCCTCTCAGGTGTCACCAAAGCCTACACCAAAACCATGCACGTGGCTAGAAGGTTTTCAGGTAGAGAGCTTGGTGAGACATGGAAGTGGAGCAGGAGAAGTTGATGGGCGAAAGAGAGGATGGCAAAGAGGCTGAGAGGACAATTGTCAAGACACACAAAAAAGGACAAGTAGCAGATGCAACCTCTTGTTCTAGGATATCTTTTTTCTGGTAGGAAGCTTAATAATAGACTTTTAATTTGGTTGCTGGGATCCTAATAATCTTGCGGATAAGGAGCGGAAGCCTCTTACTGAAGTACATAAGTTTAAATTGCACATCAATGAGAGGACAATTCAAGGATTGGAATTTATACATGATAAGTGATTTTGGCGGTGTGCTCTTTCTATTGTTCATTGCGGAGCTGGGAAATATCGGCCACTAACTCTAAAAACATTAGATTGATTAGGTGGTTTCACGGACCATGTCATTCTGATGCAAGTAAATGAGAAGAAGATCAGTTACAAGAGGTTGTGAGAGGAGAATGAATTTGCGCAAAAGGTATATCCACCGGTTCCTCGGAATCTCAAAGGTTGTACTGGGGCAAGTGCAAGCACTTTTTCCTGTTCTAGTGATTAAACATAGTGTATATGTGTGCGAAGGTTGAAGAAGAGAAGGCACCGAAGCAGCTAAGAAAGACAATATTGCCAGAAGCACGGCCCCTCCCAAAGTTCGACATGTTATTCTGTCTACAAAGGTGAGCATAAAAGTGGTCACTTCCATTGAGGGAAAGCTTTCATGGAACAAAGAGTTGCAGCCTTCTCCTTGCAAACAACTTGTAGGCATGTAGCTTCACTCTCCGTAAAAGTGGTCACTTCCATTCTTTTCTCTGAAAGAGGTGTCCTTGTTAAGATTTATTTATGAGTTTTTTTATTGCGTGACTATATTTTATTGACCAGTTGTAAAATGGTTTAAAAGATAAATTATCCTCCTCTAACCTCTTAAAATTGTTAGTAAAGACAAATTCAGTTAGCCTACTCCCTGTAATATAATAATGAATTACGCACTTTGCATTAAATTATGGTACTCTGACAAAGCTACTTACATAGGCTACTTTACTTGCTTGTGGCATTAGTTCAGGCAAAAAACTTAGAGGCTGGAGTATTTTACTTCCTATTGGATTAGCTTGGATAAACAGTTTATGTTGGTATCATAAGTTGAATTGTGCCATTAAAAATGTGGTAGTATGGATGCAAAGGGTGGGCAGAGACACAGATAGGGAGATGATATCTATTAGTAGTTGGATGTAAAAGAAGTCGAGAAAGAATATTGGAGGAGCGATGCGTATGGATATTTTATATTAGTGCTAGGAAATTTTTAATATTCAGAAGTTTAAGCAGTGTGAACGTCCCTGCTGAATCACCCTTTCCCGACAAGTGCAAAACTTCCAATTATTGTTCTTACCCCCAATATTCTTGTATCTGAGCTTACTGCAGGACCAGAGCTATCATTTCAAGGCCGGACGGCATTACACCTCCTACCTTTCTGGTATTGAGCTACTAACTGACACTTTCGAAGGTATGGAGACTGGAAAGGTGTTTTTTGTTTAATCCATGGAAAAGAAACTAGAAAGATATTTTTGTTTAATCCATGGAAACTTTTGCTTATTCATAGGAGTAATCAGATGTAAATAATTGTCATTTCATTTATCATGTCAATTGCTCACTTGTTTAGAGGTGTATTTCTTTTGGTGGTGTCTAGCTTTAAGAGGCTGCATTGGGTAATTGTTTTGAAATAGACGACTAGAGTCCAATAGAATTATCCATGATGTGAAAACCCTGTGACCTACAAGGCAAACAATCATATGCTTACCATGCTGTAAGTTTCTTACTACTTGCAAAAATTAATGGAAAATGGCTATTCTTTGTTTGGATTAGTTCTCCCCATGTAGTTTGCAGGTTTTATATTGGCCTTTGCTTTCCCTGCTACTATAATTGGACCAACGGGTTCCCAGATCAAATTAATTTGTTTGTGTGATGTACTGATGTAGAGTAAGTTTTTCTATTTTAGTAGTGTCATGTATTTGTCTGACACAAGTGTACTTCATGTCTTTGCTTGTATCTTTCTGTGTTGCTCCTAAAATATAGGAGCATGACTCCTGAAACATTTTTTTTTGATATTCAAACCATTAGTCCTCGAGTTATTTTGGTACCATCACGTGTCAGGTATAAGTAATTGAATACTATTGGTGTCCACTCATATATCTGCTAAGCTGATGTATGCCAATGCCACGATTTTGCAGGCTGTTAATGTATTTATCACTCTTAGTATTGGACATCTTCCATTATAGAGTACAAACATCAACTATTATTTTGAAAGGCAGCAAAGGCTCTGTCCCTGATAGAGAAAATGGTATTCATCTATGGTGTTTGATTATAGGGATGGCAGTTTACCCCTCTATCAAGTTATCTACCAAGGGCAAGCGGTCCGTTTGGGTGTATCATCACCATGGTACTGCTTGATCCTCGAATAGATTTGATTGGACTGAATATATCATCCCTTCTGTAGTAAAGTTCATAGACACATGTCTCTCTCGGGGAACAGATCCATAGATGCAACACGTGAAAAGCAGGTAATTAAATTAGTTACTCAAATAAATTGTGTACCATTATTTTCTTTTTTTCCCATTATTGACAAAAATCTGCACTTGATTTAATAACCAATTGTAAACAAAGGTTGTACAGGGAAAAGGTAAAAAACTATGTAGCTTGTAGGGCTATCTCCAGAGTGCAGTCAATGAAATTAATATCTAAGATTGTGGGCTTGAATTTTGTTGATACCATGATATTAGACTATGATTTACTATGGGAATTTTGGGACACTTGCTCTGGTAGTACTTATTCATCAGGGAACATAACTATACATAATATTGGGATAGAGGGACTGAGGGGGTACGATAAAAGCCTACAATATTGAGATTTATGTTCCGGTTAGTTTGGAGGCTTGAAAATCAAGTAAATGCCTTTACATGCATTACCTCTGTAAGAGTTCTATTTGGAGGTAAGATCGTATTCTCTTGCAAACACCGTGGATTTTAAATCTGGACAACATGAAGGCTCGAGGTAAACATATTTTTACATAGAGTCTGAAGTTCATGCCGCTTTCATCAGAAGTTATTTTTTGGATGACCAAGGAAGGAACCTATGTACCGTGTATAACTGAATTGTTCTTTCACATGAATGTCTTTGGTTTGACCTAGAAATGAAGCAACAACACATTATCGATGGATCCGTTCACAAGGATAATGAGCGGACATGGCGGAGTTAAGATGACACCTTATTCCTTGTTCGTAGCAAAAGTGAGGCATATATAAAATAATTGTGAAAATAATTGTGAGAGAACATGTCAGTTAATTATATTGTATGCTTCATTTTGATACAGAACGATGCGATGTGACACATACACCGATGTATTAATCTTTGTGATGTCCTTGTGAACTCTGCAAGATAATAAAGTTATCTTCAATAAAACAAATCTAAACTTCTCCGCCTAGCATTCAAAGTAGAACCAATCTAAACTGGTATTTGGCTGTTTAAGAATAGGAGAATGAACTATGTTATGTTATTCCTTTTTATGGGTTAATAATGTTGAGTTAGGAGATTTCTTGTGAGTTGAACTCTCTTCTATCATGGTATACTTAAAAAAATGAAAGGAAAATGGAACCTTCTTTGGGCCTTTCTAACCTCGAAAAAATATTTACGAAAAATACAGGTATTTCTAAACTTGGGTGAGAATGTAAAGCGTGCCATGATTATTGTTGTCTAATGTGAAATGGTAACTACCTCAATCTCTGTCAAGTTACGGTGTACGGAAATGAGTAGCAATTTTTTGTCAGAGTTGGATAAAAACATCACACACATGTGTACAATAGTGAGTGGCTCTTAGAGTGGGGTGACTACCAAGTACAATGTTAGTGATGTTGTAGTACATACAATGTGACACAATGGTGAGGTTAATCCAAGGGGCTGGCAGAGAAGGAGAAGGAAATAGAAGGGTTGACATATGCATCGTTGTCATGCATTTGCGATTCTGTGTTTATAAAAGAGAGGAAAATGGAAGAATAATGCAATATGAAATAAAAAATGTCACATGTATTATATTTACATGTGCGAGGAGACAAAAAACACTTGAGATCCCGTGGCAACGCACGGGCATTTAACTAGTTTATCTACATATAAATGTATCTAGTAAAGTTTTAGTGGCGTATCTAGTCAAATTTGAGTCAACTAATATAGGTCGGGGGGAGTATAAAATTGTCCAAAGCTGCAGTGAAGGGTTGTTGCCGCCGCCTGGAGTTGGTGCAGAGCCGTGCTACAAGAGGCGGCCGGCGTTGCTACTGCTGCGACGACGTCTTCTCCGGCAGTAATGTCTTCTCCGATGACGGCGCTGTCTCTGGTGATGCCACCCTCGCTGCCAACGGTGGAGGTCAGGAAGAAGGGAGAGGCGAACATATAGGATACTAATGAGGTTTTTTAGTTTCCGAAGAGATGCGGTCGTGGAAGAAAAGAGAGATGTGGAAGGCTTTGGGGGTGTTGACCAAAAGGACACGTGTCAACCGGGGAATCAAGACGATGGGAAGTGTTTAATCGTCTGGGGGGCGCTTAGCATTCTCCTTGGAGGATTCACGTGATGGGGACACCTGGTGCTAGGTTTAGCGATTGGGTGAGTCTGGGAGTGGTTTAGCTGCCCGTGTTATTCTTGGCCAGCCTAGCTGCGACCAGTTTTACTCATATATGGCACCAATGGGCTATGCCAGAACAGAATCATGTGCATGTGTGCTCTTTCTACTGTTGTGGTGACTTGCGTGACTAATCAAGCCAAGTCATTGACTCAAGCCAACAAGTCACTAGTCGTAGCCATGGTGACTTGGGTTGACTCGATGACTTAAAAATCATGGTATGAGTACTTGAATGTGTTGTAAACCTGTGAATATTGAAGTGTGTTGTGAACGTGAACTTGTGAGCATTGGAATATGTTCTAAACCTGTAATATATTATATTCGTGTTCCTGCACTAAAACTATTGTGAAAACTACATTTACTCTATATGAAGCTTATATTTCTCCAAGACATTTTTTTGCCTTGTGGCGCGACCAGGCTTCGGCAAATTCCCGGGTCCGCCTCTACTTCTAGGTGTACATTAAATGGCAAGTAACACTGACACTGTAAATCAGTTTGGGAATTCTTCTGTCTTTAATCTATCAAGTTATTATTTTGTCTAGGCTTCTTTACATGTCCATTTTAAGGAGACAAAAGATTGTCAAAAAGATGAGATGCCATGTTTTTTTATTTTGCAAATTTCAATTTTTGTTTTTGAGATTTTGTTTATGGACTCCTATCATATACTCCTTGGTGTACAACAAATGAGCAAGTAACACTGTAGATCTCCCAACATAAGTTGGATTCAAAATTAGGCAAAAAAGTTTTTTGAGGCATCAAAGATGGAATAAAGTTGGACAGAGAAGTTGGAGGTTAGGGAGGCGAAGGGTGGATGGCGTGGATACATGGGCAACTTCGACCTTTGGATTTAAACCACACCTATAGCTACATACAAGTTTGCCTTTTTCTTGCCCGTCCAGTTTGATATCTTGATTCACACTATTATTGGTAAGTGTTGCGTCCTCCTTGGTTACGAATTAAGCTATGATTTATGTTTGTTTAACAATAACATATGATTTTCCTTTTCTTTTCTTCTGAATCTTCTATCTCTAAATAGGAGTCCCCCACTAGCCTATTTTCCTGACTTCTCCTGCAGCCACGTCATCCTTTTTATCGTCGCACGGAGAATCATCGTGACCTCGCATTTGCCCGCTTCGACACATGTAATGGACTGGAAATCCTTTCCTCGGCTCGACCATTCACTAGAAGACTCGCTCGACGAATCCTGACAGTAACTCCTCCGCCGTTGCGACCTTTCGTCCTCTTCGCCAAGATTGTTCCCTCCGCCACCTAATGGCTCCTCACAAATGCTCCTCATCAATCGTAGCATTCAATGACTGGAAACTGCTCGATGGAGATCATCCGTTGCCGCCGCCTCCTCAAGGTTAAAAACCATCCATCGCACCATCCGATTCAACCACGGTGGCCTCCTTGCGCCACAACCTCCACCAGCGACCTCCAAGCTGGTACCTGGCCATTCTCCATTCTAATTCCCCCGGTTTTGATTGGATTATTCCTACTCCTTCCTCAACGTATTGTCCTAATTAGGTAGGTTGAGCTCCGGCCGGATTTGATTTAATTCTGCTCTATACCCGATTCGATTGGATTGGATTCCGATTCAGGTTGAGATGTGGATGGAGTTGATTTCTTTGGATCTCGGTTCTGTCCCTACGCCTGATTTTATTTGGATTGATTTAACTGATTCTACCTACAGGTTGAACTCTGGATGGATTCCCCATGATAGAATCAAGGATGACTGATAATTTTAATTTCTCTTTTAAGCACCGGATATGCTACTTTCCTTGGACTAGCCTGCTCCATGCAATGAATTTGAAGCCCCTTCCCTCGGTGTCCATCGTCTGCTGCTGCATCCCCATGGCCCACAAGGCTCTACCGTCATGAATACGGCTGCATCTGCTTCCCATCAACCAAGCCTCCCTCTCATGCTCATCGAGTAACTCAGGTCTAGCCAATGAGCTCGACTCCCGCAGGTAGCAAACCTCCACTCCTTAGGATCACATCTCATGCTGACCTCATGATTTGCTTGCCTCCCTTTCTCTCTTTCAGGTATCGCTTCCCTTGAAGGAATCTATACGAAGCTAGAAGACGAATAAGTGGTGTGTGCCTCTATTTTTGTTTTGTTCCCGTTGAATTTCAGCACAAGATTACAAGGATTTGATTTGTTTTACAACCCTGATCTGTACCTCCATCATTTCTTTACCTGCTAATGTGAGTGACTGAGTTCAGTCCGATTGGTTTCCAAAGTCCGATACATATATCCACGAAGCACGTAAATGTCATGCCCATAGTTTTATTCCGTGTTCTATTCTACTTTCGTTCCGGTTACTAAGCCCATCACTCTTTATGTCAGCTATCCTTTAGAGTAATATACATGCGATATTCAAACTGTTGCTAAAGAAAATATTGAAGCGCTCATACAAACCTATAAAACGCAGTGTATTTGTTGATATGCACAACAATCTTTCGAGCTGTACAATTATTCAGATGCTTCAAGATGTATGTTGTAGAAATAGTTATTATATACTAAGATATGGAACAGTACTGCTATGTGCATTCTCAAAAAAAAAGCAATACCTTTCAGTGTGTAATTTTTTGCATAGTTAAACCATTTGTATTTATAAAACTTTGTCATACCATTTTAGTTTGTTAAATATTGCCATCATCTTTTGCTGAACAGATGTTTATTAGTACTAGAATCTATTTCGTATCGTTGAAAAAGATGTAAAATTTCTTTTGGATATGCATCTATCTTTGTAAAAAACTATTTAGCATTATGTGTTTTAAATTGCCAAAATTTCTATTTTATTTTGTGTGCTTCGTGTAGTTGAACTGCAGGTGTGTCGATAATGCCAAGAAGACCAACACGGACCCACGAAAAAATAAGTATAAAGAGTAGCATTAAATCTCCGGCACATAGAGATAGGTGAATTTCCAACTTCTCGATCTCCCCTTGCAAATTTAATCCTCATCTTTCACCAGCACCATGAAGGCCGCTTAAAATATGTCATTTTATTATGTGATAACGTGCTTCTACAACTATCCAGCTGAACCAATACTCCCATATTATATTCTGCAACGGAAGAATCTAATGCCCTGGCACAAGTCGTCCCATCTCAGGTGCATAACCTCTCTCGGAGAGATTGGCGGTGCATCATCCTCGAGTCTTGACCAGCATATTGTTTGTGGAAATGACATGCGTGCTTATCTTTACAAGAACATCTACAATAAATATTACAGTGATCATAGATGTTGTCTCCTTTGCAGATTAAAGAGGGAATATGTGAAAAACAAAGAAATATTCTGACAAAATGTTGTAGAATTAAGTGTATTGGAAGTGAAATGAATGTCTTTGAGCATCAACCTCATACCAGTTTCCCTAACAATTTATCTGTTTGGAAATGCTTCGTGGACTCGCTATTTCACTATATCATTCTTGAAAGCTTTGAAAGAAAAAGAATGATATTTCATGGTGTGGACGCCTTCTAAAACCACATGAATACTTCAGGTGTAGTAAGCAATGATTGACTTATTGATATTCAAGAAAATCAAAATGTTCTTAACTTGATTTATGCTATGCCTCCCATATCCTAAACTTATCATATCAAATGTGTTGCAGCTAATTCCCGCCGCAACGCGTGGGGAATCATCTAGTATTCTAATATCAGAGTCTTGTTTAGTTTAAGAAAGTAGGTCGTGTAACTACAGTAGCAGGGTCGGTCCCGAGATTTCAGGGGCCATGGGCGAGATCAAAACTCGGGGCCCTTATTATATAGTCATCGCCATGGTAGTAATGAATATTGGTTTAGAATATATATTGTCAATTACACATCAATGCATCTAAGAAACAGTGCGCATGCAAATAATTTATAAATATTACCTTAAAAATTTCTTCTAACATTCCTCGACGCAAACTCAGTAATGATAGGATCAATGTCGACGTCATCCAATAATTTCTTCTCAATATATAATGTTGCCAAACCATTTAATCTCTGTTGACTCATTGTTGACCTCAAATAATTTTTCAACAGTTTCAACTTTGAAAAGCTTCTTTCGGTCGATGCGACAGTCACGGGCACGGTAAATAAGATGTGATAAGCAATGGATATATTAGGATAACAATCAACTTCTCTGACATGCTGAAAAATCTCCATAGCAGACATTATGGCATTTGGCAAAGTGAATCTAATCATCTTCAATTCAGAAATAAGATCATATACCTCAACATCACATGGACCTTTTTCGGGAGAGAAAGTCTGTGCAAACTTGTTGCATCCCTCTTCAAGTTCATGATCATTTAAAGACTTCAGGGTGCTCGAGCTCAATAAAAATCCAAATATATCTTTAAAAACCATGAGTTCTTTAAATCTGTCCTTCAAAGAAGTGATGGCCATATCAACCACAACATAAAAATATTTAACTTGAAATGCCTTCTCAGCTTCTAGAATTTCTTCAGTGAAATTAATTTCATCAAACTGGATCTTCCTCATAGCATGGCGTTTTAGTGGGAAAAATGCATCTACACTCATTCCAGTTGCAATATCTTTGGCGATGCCCAAACTAGTAGAAAACCCCTCATCTCTATACTTCTCAAAATATTGTGTTATACCTTGTATATGCTTCAAAGTAGAGTCAACGCACATGGCTAGAGATTGCACCATCTTGCTAACTTTATTTACTGCAAATAGAATGTCATGCCATATAACCATACCAAGTAGAAATTCAAAGCGGCCAAGCGCATCAAATAATTTTTTTGCATCACTTCTATCTTTAGGCTCAATATCTCTATCATGATGTAACTCAAACAAAGCTGACCTTAACTCAGTAGCTTGATATCTTATTGCTGTAACACTTTTGATTCGACTCTCCCAGCGAGTATTGGACAACGATTTTACAGTTAAACTAGGAACATGTTTGAGCAAGACACTCCACCATCTTGTAGAACCAGCAAATAAAACATATATGCGTTGAACAATTCCAAAAAATGTAACAGCTTTCTCACATGATTTTGCCATATCACAAAGAGTGAGATTGAGACTATGACAAGCACATGGCATATACAATGCTCTTCGATTCATCCGAAGTAACCTGGATTGTACCCCTTTGTCTTTACCTTTCATATTAGAACCATTGTCATAGCCTTGACCCCTTATATCATCAATATTTAGGCCAAAAGATTTCATAGATTCAAGCAAAACTTTAAAAAGGCTCAAACCGGAAGTGTCATCCACCTTCAAAAATCCCAAAAAGTACTCCTCAATTTTTATCTTGCCATCAGATAAATTAACACAGCGAACTAATAAAGTCATTTGCTCTTGATGACTAACATCAGGGGTACAATCTAGGATAATAGAGAAATACTTGGCCTCTTTAACAATCTTTATAATAGAACATGTGATGTCAGAAGCCAAAAGAGATATCAACTCATTCTGAATTTTATGACTGAGATAATGATATTGAATTTCATTGCTCTGAATACGTCTAAGATGGTCCCGCGTTACCATGTCAAATTCTGCAATCATCTCAACACAAGCTAAAAAATTACCATTATCATCCTTGTAAAGCTGCTCACTTTTTCCACGGAAAGACAAGTTGCGTTTACCAAGATGTTTCACAATGGCTATTATTCTTAACAAAACTTGCCTCACCCTTTCTTTCTCCTTTGTGATTTGATGATGTAATTCTTTGTCAATAGTTTCCTCCTTTCGTAGTCTAATCCTCAGTTCATTCCACTTGTTCATGTTATTAATATGCTCGACGCTATTTTCATAGTCTTTAAGCTTCTCACTGATATGACCCCAATTTCTAAATCCATCATGTGCTAAAGAACTCTGACTCCTGCTAGTGCTAGACTTGAAGATCTTACAACAAAAGCAAAACACTCTATCAACATCCTTTGAATAAACAAGCCATTTTCTATCATGTTTCTCTCCATTGCTTAAATTTCTGTAATAATGAAAATCTGAAAAATTTCTTGATGCATCGTCATGAGGGTACTCTAATTTTTCCTCTCGCATAGGTCCTTTCTCTACTAAAATATCTCTTGCTTTATTATCAAGGTTATCCCAATTTCTTGGATTATAGAGATCAGAAGTATAAACTGGTTGTTCATCAACACTAGCAGACTGTGGTTGTGCATCCGATGAAATACCTGCATTCGTAGAGCCACTTACATTGTTACCATCATTGTTGGTGTCGATATTTTGCTCTTGATGACCAGATTCGGAATTGTCACTAGTTTGTTGCTTTTCCTCCACGGCAACTATCGCCAACTCATTATTTGGATTTCTCGAAGCACTCGTACCAGCCTTGAAAAAAATTGAAAATATCTCCTCTTTGTGATTGTATCAAGGCTGCCACATTTTGTGCTCTTTTCCTTTTAGAGCCACCAGATTCATACTTTCTTGACGACATGATAACACACAATGCTGAAAAAGTTTACATCAAACGCTTAAGTTATACCAAAAGATATCATGTGTGTGAATATAGAGATTAGGGAATAATATACCAGATTGATCAAATAACGATGTGTACTATTCTTGCCGTCAAGGGCCCAAAAATTAAAAATAGCGAGTCGATGACCTAGCGATCAAAAAATAAAAATCAGGACAAATCTAGGAATTTAGAAAGAAGCTAATTCGTGAAATCCTACCATACTAAGACGGTCCTGGAGATGGCTGATCGTCGCGGCCGGGCGCGGCCGGCCGAGATGGATTCGATCTTCCCAGGGCTTCTGAAGAATTCTTCCTCCTGGTCGTCGTGGCCGGGCGCGGCCGGCCGAGGTGGATTCGATCGTCCTGACGGCGTCTGGAGGACTAGTCTGGAGTCGTTTCAGCTGGCTTGTGCCTAGCTATCACTACCGATCGATCGATCAGATTCAGATCAGCTGACTCGGGTCGTAGCTTGGTACGTGCGTGCGGCCGGCCGAGCACAAAGTCCGTTTAGTTTCCACCGGTTTCCACCGTCTCAGCCCATTAAGCCTTTTTTCAATATTTATTTTCAGCTGACTAGTGATCTATATATACGTATATACCTGGAATTTTGAGGCCCCTACAATTTTGAGGCCCGGTGCGGCCGCACACCCTGCGGCCCCCAGGGTCGGCCCTATACAGTAGGGCTATTGCTCATTTTGTATGATTTTTGTGATTATTGAATTTTTTAAAATAGGACTTTGGGTTCTACTTATGTAGTTCTTTTCTCGTACATATTTTTTTCCATCGCAGTATACATGCAAGAAGTGCAAGCCCAATGACCCTTCTCAAATAATAGTGTAAGCCTCATATTGTCAACTTCGTTTCAATCTACAATCAAGGCATGCTAATTGCCATAAGAGCAGCTTCTGCATGGTGAGTGCCATCCTCCTCTCATGTATGTTTTGTATCGGCATAATTGCCACACAGTGTGTTGTGGCCTAGCAATAGTCAATTTGTCACTCCCTTTATCATATATAAATGTTTGGAGGAGAACTATCAACATGCAGAATATCGCCGTTATTTGACGCAAATCGCTCATTAGTTTCAGTTGCTCCGTCCCCTTACGATTTTATGTACTATTATTCAGTATTCAAAGTAATATATGTTTGATATATTTTTATGAAGAAATGCTTATTTGATCGAACAATATATAACTATATGGAATTAAACATACTAAGAATTTGTAGCCTTCAGCTTCAGTAGTGAAGCTTCAGCAGGGAATTAAACATACTTTGAGAATCTGTAGCCTTCAGCTTTAGCAGAGCATACACAAGGAATCTTCTAACTCTAACAGTTGTCTAATGTTCTGAGATTGGTGCCTTCACCCAAAATAAGGCATAATGCAATCCTATGAGCATGTCATTAGTAATGTTTTTGGCAAGAACTTATTAGTTGCTATGCTATACATGTTAAATTTCTGCTTCTTAGTTGCTATTCTTCGTGCATGCATGTACAATGTCGAAGTCTTATTATCCTCATGTTAGTTGATATATCCCCTGGAATAGATATGAGTTGCCCACCAATAAATTGATTGCCATGTCGTGCTATTTCCACATGGATCAGTATGGAGAAAGATGCATGCTCCTTCAACAATAATTGTACATTTTCTTATTGTTTCGAAATAAAGCCGTTTAACCCTTTTTATTTTACTTAATGTTATTGGAATTCACCTCCTTTTGTTATATCTGGATCTACTTGATTGTAGAAGAGGTTCATGTTTGTCATACTGCTTTCTACTTTGGTACCCTGTTGTGACAATTTTCCTAATATATCCAAACAACTTAATCACTTCATAACCACATCTGGTAAGTGGATTGTATTATGATGGACCATCCGCTAAAAGATTTCGATGCTACAAATAGAAGGGTCGATATTATTGAGGGCTTCATTCAAAATTGTGGGGTAAGCTTGACAATCGAGTTGTTTCTGCACTCGATATGTAGGGTAGGTACTCACAATTTTTATTTATGCACGTGATTTGTGAAGGGTTTCGCAGCATAGTAAATCAAAATTTTCTACGGAAGCGAACAGAGGGAAAGCCAAGATCTAATCTAGGAGATGCAAACAACGAGAGAGATTGGATTAGATCTTCATACCCTTGAAGATTCGCCTGTTGAGCGTTAAATCGGGCGTGGGTGATGTAGTCGTACTCGCTTCTCCTCCTCGCGATCCGATCCGATCTAGCACCACAAGTGGCGGTGCCTCCGTGAGATGCACACGTGCAGCACCTCGACGTCTCCTCCTTCCTTGGACCAGCAAGTATGGTGGAAAGATGGATTGGATCTACAACACGATGGCGTGGTGTATTTGGTGGAGAATTTCTGCAGCAGGGTTTCGCCTGCAAACAGTCGGGAGGGAGAGAGGAAGGCAGCAGGGCTACTAGGGTTTGGAGGAAGGTGTGTAGAGGGGGGAGGGGGCGCACCAGCCCTCTATATATAGAGGGGGGGTGCGGCCAGCCCTTGCCCATCCTCCAAGCCTATCTCTAGTTTAAACGATTTAAACTCTCCCTTCTAGAAACCCTATCTTATCTCTAGTTTAAACGATTTAAACTTATCTAGGATCGGTTGGGCCCTATGGGGACTTGTGCCCCTGGCCCAATGCGGCCAAGACACTCCCTCATAGGCCCATGCCCCCTCCCGGAAGGTGGGACCACGTTGACCCCCTTCCGGAAGGTTCTAGAAGCTTCCGGTACAATACCGATTAATCCGGAACAATTCCGAACTCCAAAAACTGCACTGCCTTATATGAATCTTATTCTCCGGACCATTCCGGAACCTCTCGTGATGTCCCGGATCCCATCCGAGACTCCGAACAAAAATTCATAAACCAATTATCCAATCTATCCTAGCGTCGAGACACGTTAAGTGTGTGACCTGGGTTCGAGAATATGCGACATGATCTTCTATCAATAATCAACAGTGCAGGCACCCATATTGACTCCCACACATTCATCGATGATCATATCGGATGAACCACGATGCCAGGATTCAATCAATCCCATATATATATTCCCTTCGTCTCGCGACATTTTACTTGCCCGAGATTCGATCGTCGGTATCGTTATACCTAGTTCAATCTCGTTCACAGCAAGTACTTTACTCGTTCCGTAATCCGATTTCACTTTGTGATTAACTCCTTAACCACATGCTTGCAAGCGGTGTTGATACCGATTACCGAGTGGGCCCGAAGTATATCTCTCCGACTTGGGAGGGACAAATCCCATCTCGATACATACAACCCAACAGATACTTTCCGATCACCTGAGAGACACCTTTATGATCACCCTCTCATAGGATGACGTTTGATGACCTCAAAGCTTTCTTCCGATACCAGGGAGTTGTATTATCTCATGGTCTAAGGAATACAATATTTGACATAAGAAAAACTTCGCAAAGACGAACACGATACACGATCTAATTGCTTCGCTTAGTTTGGGTCTGTCCACCATATCATTCTCCAATGATATGATCTCATTATCAATTGACAACTCATGTCTATGCTTAGGAAACCTTAACCATCATTGATCAATGAGCTAGTCCATAGAGGCGTACTAGGGACACGGTGTTGTTCACAAACCACACAAGTATTAAAGTTTCCGCTTAATACAATTTTAGCATGGAATATAAACTTTATCATGAACAAGAATTATAATAATAACATCTTTATTATTGCCTCTAGGGCATAATTCCAACAGTCTCCCACTTGCACTAGAGTCCATAATCTAGTTTACATCTGGCAACAATCTCACACCCATGGCACTGAGGTGCTGATCATGTTTTACACGTGGAAGAGGTTTAGTCAATGGATCTGCGACATTCAGATCTGTATGTACTTTGCTAATCTTCAGATCTCCATCTGCTATATAATCTCGGATTATATGAAACTTATGTTGATATGCTTGGTCTTTGGATGATATCTTGGTTCCTTCCTTAGTGCTATGGCGCGGTGTTGTCACACAATATCTCCAGTGGGTCCAATGCACTTGGAACCACGCCAAGCTCGATGATGAAGTTCTGATCCAAACTCCTTCACTTGACGCTTCGAAGAGCCATGTATTCCGCTTCTCATCAGATCCCGCGATCACGCTTTGCTTGCGACTTCTCCACTACAGCCTCCATTCAAAATATACACGTATCCCGTCGAGATTTACAATCATCCTTGTCGGTGTCGAAACTAGCATCGACGTAACCTTTTCTGACGAGCTGTTCATCACCCCCATAGACTAAGAACATTTCTTTAGTCCTATTTAGGTACCTTAGGATGTTCTTCACGGCTGTCCAAAGGTTCCACTCTGGATCACTTTGATATCTGCTCACAAACTAAGAGCATTGGACACATCCGTCTAGTACACAAGATGGCATACATGATGGAACCTATGGTCGGGCATAAGGCACTTTGCTCATAGCCTCCCTATCATTTATCAGAATGGGACACCGAGCCTTGCTCAATATCTTACGACAACATAGGCAATTGAACCTTTCAATGCCTTATCCATCTGAACCTTTTCGAACTTTGTCTAGGTGTGTACTCAGGCTTAAAGCTATCAGGCGTCTTTGTCTATCTCTATAGATTTTGATGCCCAATATATAAGCAGCTTCACCTAGGTCTTTCATTGAAAAACACTTGTTCAAATAACTCTTCACATCGTTAAGCATGTTGATGTCATTTCCAATAATCAATATGTCATCCACATATAGTACCAGAAACGTCACCGAGCTCCCACTCACTTTCTTGTAGATGCAAGCTTCAGAGCAATTTGGAACAAATCCAAAGCTCTTGATCACTTGATCAAAACGAAGGTTCCAACTCCGAGATGCTTGCTTCAGTCCATAAATGAACGCTGAAGTTTGCATACTTTATCAGCATCCTTAGGATCGACAAAACCTTCGGGTTGCATCATATACAACTCTTCATCAATGTTGCCATTGAGGAAAGCAGTCTTGACATCCATTTGCCATATTTCATAATCATGAAACGCAGCAATTGCTAATAAAATCCGAATGGACTTAAACATCGCCACGGAGAGAAAGTCTCATCGTAGTCAACACCTTGAACTTGTCGAAAACCTTTCGCAACAAGCCGTGCTTTATAGACGGTAACATTACCATCTCGTCCGCTTTTCTTCTTGAAGATCCATTTGCACTCAACGGCCTTTTCGCTGGAGGGTCCACCAAAGTCCATACTTGGTTTTCATCATGGATCCCAATTGGATTTCATGGCTTCTAGCCATTTCTCGAGTTTGGGCTCATCATCGCTTCCTCATAGTTCAGAGGTTCACCGTCTTCTACTAACAAGATAGTCAAGACAGGCTGGTACCACTCAGAGGGGCACGCGACCTTGTCGACTGGACGTTCAAGAGCAAGATCGTCCAAGCTTCATGATCCTTGTCATTAGCTTCCTCTATTGTTGGTGCAACACCGGAACAATTTCAGTGCTGCTACTCTCCAATTCAAGAGAAGGTTCAATAACCTCGTCTAGCTCTACTTTCCTCCCACTCACTTCTTTCGAGAGAAACTCCTTCTCAAGAAAGGAACTGTTCTTGACAAACACTTTGCCTTCGGTTCTGTGATAGAAGTATACCCAATAGTTTCCTTAGGGTATCCTATGAAGACGCATTTCTCGCTTTGGGTTGAGCTTTTCCGGCATCAACTTCTTGACGTAAGCTTCAAGATCCCCAAACTTTAAGAAACGATAACTTAGGTTTAGCACCAAACCATAGTTCATACGGTGTCGTCTCAACGGATTTAGATGGAGCCCTATTTAAAGTGAATGCAGCGTTTCTAATGCATAACCCCAAAATGATAACGCAAATCAGTAAGAGACATCATCGATCGGACCATATCTAATAGGGTTCGATTCAAGGCTCAGACACACCATTCATTGTGGTGTTCCGGGTGGCGTGAGTTGTGAAACGATTCCACTTGCTTTGAGATGCGTGAGAAAATCATAACTCAAATATCTTCACGATCGGATCATAGAAACTTAATCTTTACATTACGATGGTTCTCCACTTCATTCTGAAATTCTTTGAACTTTTCAAACGTTTCAGATTTATGTTTCATTAAATAGATATACCCATATCTACTTAAGTCATCGGTAAAGAAGAGAAAATAGCGATATCCACCGCAGAAACACTCATCGGTGCATACATCGGTATGTATGATTTCCAACAAGTCCGTTGTTCGCTCCATCATACCGAGAACGGGTTTTGATCATCTTGCCCATGAGGCATGGTTCGCATGTGTCAAATGATTCAAAATCAAGAGACTCCAAAGTCCATCGAATGGAGTTTCTTCAGCGCTTTTACACCAATATGACCTAGACGATTGCCACAAATAAGTAGTATTATCACTATCTACTTTGCATCTCTTAGCCTCAATGTTATGGATGTGTGTTTCATCCCTTTCGAGATTTAGAAGAAATAAACCACTCACAAGAGGTGCATGACCATAAAATATGTTACTCATATAAATAGAACAACCATTATTCTCGATTTAAATGAATAACCGTCTTGCAATAAACACGATCCGTAAATAATGTTCATGCTCAACGCAGCACATAATAACATTTATTAAGGTTTAAAACTAATCCGAAAGGTAAAACTAAGGAGAGCGTGCGACGGCCATCACATCAACTCTTGATCCGTTGCAACGCAGATCGTCACCTCATCCCTCGAAAGTCGCCGTCTATTCCGCAGCTCCTGTTTGAGTTACAAATATTAGCAACCGAACCGTATCAAATACCGGGCACTACAACGAGGGCTAGTAAGGAAAACATCAATAACATGTATATCAAATATACCTTTGATGGTGCCAGCCTTCTTGTCCGCTAAGTACTTCGGACGATGCGCTTAGTGACCCTTGTCCTTGCAATAGAAGCACTTTCGAGCTTGGGACCAGACTGAGCTTCTTCTCAGCAGGGGCATTGCGCTTGCCGCCGCCCTTCTTGAAGGGCTTCTTTGCACCTTTACCTTTCTTAAAGGAGGGCTTGTTGACCATCAACACATGATTATCCTTCTTGATGTCCACCTCCGCGGCCTTCAGCTTTGCGAAGAGCTCGGTGATCGTATCAGTGGAACCAATCTGATTATGAGTCACTACAAAACTTTTGTAGCTGGGAGGGAGTGATTGCGAACCTGTCAATCTTGAGCTCCTCTGAATCTTGCGATCGGTTGCTCAAGGCGTTGAGTGTAGCAGACATCTTAATGGCGTGCTCACTAACGGAACTCCCTTCCTCCATCTTGCGCTTAAAGAACTTCTCGGAGATCTCATATCTCTCGAACGGGCCTGAGTCTCAAACATGGTTTTCAGCTCTTGAGAATCTCAAAGGGCCGAGATAGTTTTCAAAACGATTTTGAAGTTCGGTTCCATAGCAAACAACATGGTGCTCTTAATCACACCATAATCATCTTTCTGCCGATAGACAACTTTCTCATCAGCCGTAGCTTGCGGCAGGGGGTCACCTAACGCTTTCCCAAGGACATAGTCCTTTGTCCGCTGCACAAAATGATTCTTAGATTGCGGAACCAGTTGGTGAAGTTAGACCCATTGTTTCTAAGCTTTTCTTTCTCAAAGAAAACGTTGAAGTTGAAGTTGGACTTGGCCATGTGATCTACTGATTTGCAAGTACAATTTAGACTATGTTCATGATAAATAGTTCAACTTAATCAAATTACTAGATGAACTCCCACTAAATTCAACATCCCTCAAGTTGTTTAGTGAACACGATCCAAATTCACCACACCTAATCCGATCTTCACGAGAAGAGATGTGGCTTCAATGGTGGACAACGAAGTGTCGATCATATCATTCATATGACTCATGCTTAACCTTTCGGTTCTTGTGTTCCGAGGCCATGTCTGTACATGCTAGGCTCGCTGCTAGACCCAAGTATTTCACTGCAGTAAACTGGCTTGCACCCGTTGTATGTGAGCGTAGAGTCTATAGCACCCGATCATCACGTGATGCTTGGACACGACGAACTTTCGCAACGGTGCATACTTGGGGAGAACACAGTTTTTATTTTGATCTTTAAGTGAGGAATCATCTTATAATGCTACCGTTGCGATCTAAGCATAATAAGATACATAAAAGGATAAACATCACATGCATATAACTTTATGTGACATGGTATAGCCAATCTTCGCAAGAATGATCTCCATCTTGTGCGTTCCGGCATGATCTCCATCACTTCACCATGATTGCCTCCACCACGAATAGAAACTACAACTATTGCTAACTACTTAGCGATAAAGTAAAGCTATTACATGGCGTATAAGAAGTTGACTCGGAGGTCATACACAATTATAAAGACAACCATATGGCTCCTGCCGGTTGTGTACTCATCGACATGCAAGTCGTGAAACATTACAAAGCATGATCATCGCATACATTATACACATCACATCTTGGGCCATACCATATCACAGAAAACACTCCCTGCAAAAACAAGTTAGACGCCTACTTTGTTGTTGCATGTTTTACGTGGCTTATGGGAGTAGATGCTAAGAACGATTCTTACCTACGGAAAGCCACAACGGTGATATTATGGTTGCCAAACTCCGTGTTAATCCCATGACAACTATAGTGAGAGAAGCGACATCCACCATCCGCATGTGTGGTACAAGCCACACGTCAAGTGCGGAGCCGGTCTCATGACGACGTCGCGTAAGGTTGGCCTGGACCGCTTCAATCTCACTATCCCGCGTCATAAGAAGAACACAAACAAGAGGCTTGCAACAGAAAACATCAACGCCCGCAACAACCATGTTGCGTTATACTCGTGAAACACATCTACGCATAGATCTAGCTCGATACCATCAAGGGTTTAGCAGCATAGTAAATCAAAATTTTCTACTAAGCGACAGAGGGAAAGCCAAGATCTAATCTAGGAGATGCAAACAACGAGAGATTGGATTAGATCTTCATACCCTTGAAGATTACGACAGCGTTGAACGTTTAACGTGGGTGATGTAGTCGTACTCGCTTCTCCTCCTCGCGATCCGATCCGATCTAGCACCACAAGTGGCGGTGCCTCCGTGAGATGCACACGTGCAGCACCTCGACGTATCCTCCTTCCTTGGACCAGCAAGTATGGTGGAGAGATGGATTGGATCTACAACACGACGGCGTGGTGTATTTGGTGGAGAATTTACATGCAGGCTTCGCTGCAAAACGATGGGAGGGAGAGAGGAAGGCAGCAGGGCTACTAGGGTTTGGAGAAAGGTGTCTAGAGGGGGGAGGGGGCGCACCAGCCCTCTATATATAGAGGGGGGTGCGGCCAGCCCTTGCCCATCCTCCAAGCCTATCTCTAGTTTAAACGATTTAAACTCTCCCTTCTAGAAACCTTATCTTATCTCTAGTTTAAGCGATTTAAACTTATCTAGGATCGGCTGGGCCCTATGGGCCTTGTGCCCTGGCCCAATGCGGCCAGGACACTCCCTCATAGGCCCATGCCCCCTCCCGGAAGGTGGGACCACGTTGGCCCCTTCCGGAAGGTTCTAAAGCTTCCGTACAATACCGATTAATCCGAACAATTCCGAACTCCAAAAACTGCACCGCCTTATATGAATCTTATTCTCGGACCATTCGAACCTCTCGTGATGTCCCGGATCCCATCCGAGACTCGAACAAAAATTCATAAACCAATTATCCAATCTATCCTAGCGCCAAGACACGTTAAGTGTGTGACCTGCGGGTTCGAGAATATGCGACATGATCTTCTATCAATAATCAACAATGGGTCTGGGCACCCATATTGACTCCACACATTCATCGATGATCATATCGGATGAACCACGATGCCAGGATTCAATCAATCCCATATATATATTCCTTCGTCTCGCGACATTTTACTTGCCGAGATTCGATCGTCGGTATCGTTATACCTAGTTCAATCTCGTTCACAAAGAAGTACTTTACTCGTTCGTAATCCGATTTCACTTTGTGATTAACTCCTTAACCACATGCTTGCAAGGTGTTGATATCGACACGAGTGGGCCCGAAGTATATCTCTCCGACTTGGGAGGGACAAATCCCATCTCGATACATACAACCCAACAGATACTTTCCGATCACCTGAGAGACACCTTTATGATCACCCTCTCATAGGATGACGTTTGATGACCTCAAAGCTTTCTTCCGAGACCAGGGAGTTGTATTATCTCATGGTCTAAGGAATACAATATTTGACATAAGAAAAACTTCGCAAAGACGAACACGATGACACGATCTAATTGCTTCGCTTAGTTTGGGTCTGTCCACCATATCATTCTCCAATGATATGATCTCATTATAAATTGACAACTCATGTCTATGGTTAGGAAACCTTAACCATCATTGATCAATGAGCTAGTCCATAGAGGCGTACTAGGGACACGGTGTTGTTCACAAACCACACAAGTATTAAAGTTTCCGCTTAATACAATTCTAGCATGGAATATAAACTTTATCATGAACAAGAATTATAATAATAACATCTTTATTATTGCCTCTAGAGCATAATTCCAACAATTTGTTTAATCTGAATGTAAAAACCGAGTCAGAATGTGGTTGTTCATGTGAGGCTGGTGTGGGATGTAGAAATCTTTACCCGTGCATGTTTGAGGACAAAATTAGATATCTCTTTTTTTCACATTTTTTTATTTTTGCACGTGATTTGTTTAATCTGGATGTGAAAACCGAGTTAGAATATGGTTGTTCATGTCAAGGAGGTGTGGGAAGTCGCATCATGTAGCAGGATTTAAACAGGTCTTTACCTTCGGTATAAGAGCATTAACTGAACTAACGGAATTTTTTGATAAAGGTGTCATTGATGGAATTACCAATGGGGTGGGTCTTGTTAGTTTTTGTATAGGAGAAGAAATTAAATATGTAGGAGGAAGGCGAATTTCGTCTTATTTATTCTTTTTTTTATGTTATGTATCCGTATTTTTATTCTTTTTTTCTTAACTTAAGGAATTGAGTGAGTGGAAAAAAGGATAGAGAGGAAAGTGGTAAATGGAGAGAATCGACTAAGCAGAGACTTTTAGGATCTTCTTTACATCAGGTAAATCTGTCGGTCTTGTCCATTTTTTCTTTAACTGGTGACTCTTTGTTTCTTACTTCTATCAAGCCATAGGGAAGGAAAGGAAAGTCTATGATAAATTTTTAAAAAGCATCTCACTCTTTCTCTATGGCTCGGACTTAATGATAAGTGGGAGAAGGAAACATCTTCCATAAAATTTTTTTAGAATTGAACAAAGAAGAAAAGGAAAAAAGGAATTTATAGGGACAGTCTAATCAAAAAAGAAAGAAAACGAGTTCTTCTTTCTTTTATCACTTAGGAGCCGTGCGAGATGAAAGTCTCATGCACGGTTTGCATGAGAGAAAGAAGCGAGGAATCCTCTTTCTGACTCTGACTCCCCCACTCCAGTCGTTGCTTTTCTTTCTGTTACTTCGAAAGTAGCTTCACTTGACCAATGCTAATTCTCGATATTCCTTTTTATTTCTCATCAAACGAATGGCATCTCCTTCTGGAAATCCTAGCTATTCTTAGCATGATTTTGGCTCGTCCGGTGCCTGTTTGAGGACAAATATGGATATCTCTTTTTTTTCTTAGCTTGTCTCATATATGTTGATTTGTTCTAGAAGGTGAAATTACTTGTGGGATTCCACTTTGCTTGTCTTATGTGTATTTGTTCCAGGTCACTTCTTAGTGGTAGGTTCAGATCCGACTTCTTGGTTGACTTATTATGTTGATTTGTTCAGGAACTGAACATCAGAACATGTGAAATGTACCATTCCTCAATGATTGATATTCCTCAATTAGTGGTAATGGCATTTGTTGATTTAAAATTGTCCAGATCCAAGCATCAATTTAAAAATTATGCTGATTCTGCTGACCCTGTTTCTTTATGCTGATTTCTTTGTCAATCAATGTAGTTTCAGAACATAGATATTCCTTCACAGCTTACATGGTGGCATGAATTTGTGATCAAAAGCCTTGACGCCCTTGCCGCGGAGGGCCTCGAGGAGGGACTTGAGCTGCGCCTCGTTACCATACATGTACGCATCCAGGTCCTACAGTCGGCCCGACATGTACCCTTGCTCGGCGATGGAGTGAGATGTCTTTAAATTGAGGACAAGAGGGAGGAGATTTCCAGAGGAACCATACATGGATAAGGGCAAGGGAGACACAACCCGTTCGTTGATGTGTAGGTACCGCCGTCACAAGCAGGAACTGCTATCCTTGTCGAATCATTGTATTCCTTAACATGGTGATGGGTCTGCTACTTTGTGTTGTTGTTGTATACAAAATTCCAATGTTATATGTATGTGCACCTAGGTGCAGATTCCAACCTCAGGTGCATAGACCGTAATGTTATATATGTGTTGATAATTTCAAAACGAGCATATCAACACTGAGTGGAGATTAGACATCACACTTCTGGTGCTTATTGTGGTGATGTTTCCGATGGATTTTTCAGCAGTCCAATTGAGCATGCTCATGAATTTCGGCTGCCTATTTATTTCCTCACGTACAACCCCAAAGAGTTGTTTTCTGCCAGATGAAACGAGCATGACCCTTGTCTGATCAACTTTTTACATGTACAACATGTTATTGTGCATATCTCAAAGGGATGCTGATGTAGAAATCAAGTACCCTGGGTACGGTAGCTCTCAATATTGTAATCTTAGTCTTAAATTTAAAGGAATTTTTATTTTTATCAGACATAAGATTATTTAGGGCTTATTCAGTTATCATAGTTAGCAACAAGGAGCTTATAATCCATTTTCCTATGACCTATTCGACCAAGCCTAAAAAGAGTATTTATCATTTTTCTTACACTAATTGATTTTTGGTCGCATGGACAAGATATGAGATTGTAGTCTCGGTTAAATTTAAGATCCAAGTGAGTTTTGGTGCTGGTCCGTGTCGCTGCAGGTTAAGAATCGCATAATCCTTTCACAAAATTATTTGAAGTCTTCAAATGTGACGCCAAAGCCTTTTGTTATCAATTTTTCTAATAAAATTATAATGAGTAATGACTTGAGTGTTTCACCTACTCATTTTTATGTAACCTATAGACCTGGTATGCAGAAGTTGTGCATGTTTTTGTTACAAATGACATAATTGAAATTGATCACATGTTCACTGCTTGTCAGCTTACCGAGGCTTAGACATGCATGATTGGAGACATAGAAATAGTTGCTCAGTTTGAGGCTTTCAGGTAAGGTTAGAGAGATATGTATTGTTTAACATTTTTTTGGTTCATGAGATTAGAGGAGCTATTGGTCCACTGATCGTAACTCTTAACTATGTTTGTTTCAGAGTAGAGCTGTTTCCAACTTTACATGGCTAGATAGTAGGAGACCATTTTCTTTCTATATGGAGTTTGAATCATCATGTCATCTCCATCCAAATGATGCACAAAGCTAAAAGTTAATAGGAGATACTTCATGTATTCTTTTTTATAAGATGTTTTGGCAAACTTAATTGGCTTTCCAAAATGTCTTGTAAAACGGAAAAGGGGAGTACTAATTAGCTGGGTCGGTTTTTATCAAAATACATTTTAAGAAAAATAGAGGCTTATTGTTTATGAGTACTATATGGCCATTTCTATTTATATACTGCTAGTATCTTGCACCAAAACTTGTCTAGATACATTCACATCTAGACAATCTAAGTCAAGTAATTTTGGTCGGAGGGAGTACGTGAATTCATGTGTAATATGTTTACATGTGTGACAAAAACAATTGATAACTCATAGCAACGCATGGGCATTTAATTAGTTATAATAAAAAGCTTGTCATATATTCCTCCAACAGCCCGTCCCAAGAAATTTTCAAAGTATTTGTCATTGGAAAATGAAAGATATTGATTTCCTCTTCAAATAAATGCTTCTTCGTTTTTTAAGTATAAAAATTAATAAATTAGCGCACTCATACCTCAAATTAGAAGTAGATGCCAAGCACACAAAAAAGTTAAAGAACGAGTCTTCTAAAAGCTCAATTTGACAACCGCAAGATTGTTAAAATAAAAATAAGGAAAATAGCATAACAAATGGAGTCCCTTACTAAGGTAGATAATTTTCAAGATGAGCAGCTTCTTTGTTTACCCGTAAAAAAACCTTTGTAATAATTGATTGAGGTTCATGTAGAATATTAGACCATTTTAGAATTAGGATTGCAATTACGATCAGTTGTTCCTTCAGCAAAAACAGATCAAAGCCATTCTCACCATTCTTTCTCTCTCTCTCTCTCTCTCAGCAGCATCGTGTTGTAATCGTGGAGCGCTTCTATTGTTATCGGTGACCATCTTTTTAATGGGAAAAATAAGAGTCGATGCCCAGGTTTGCTTCCAGGATATTTTGGTTGTGCCCCACGCCGCTCACTTCTGCAGTAGCTACGCGCATCATTCCTTCGAGGTTTCGGCCAGTCGGCGAGATCTTGGAGAAGTAGCGGACGACGTTCAACTTTTAATCCACCGCAAATACATAAGGATCAGACTACAGAGCTAATCGATCAATCCTCTTGGGAAAAACGGCCCAATCGATCCCCGAATCCTCGGGAGAAAGCCTTGCCCACATCAGCAGAATGTCTAAGCAATTGACATGTTCCAGGCACTTCAAGAAAGCCATGGCGCCGCTAATTTGCTAATCTGTCAGGAACCTTTGCTGGTTTAATCCAGCGACATGCATAGACGGCAAGGAAACAACCACATCAATCCTCATCCTGTCCCCATGGCCGCCACACATGCCCTCATCCATTGAATTACTTCTCTTTTTTTTAGGGAAAGCCATCACAGCTGTTTATATTATTTTTTGGAACACTGATACATCGTTTGCAATTACACCAACTAAAAACCCTAGAGGATCATCCTTCCAAACAATCGGATCAGGATCCTCAACTGTACTAGCAATGGTGTGAGCAGCATTGTCAGCTTCCCTAGGACAGTGTTCAAAAATGACATCTACAAACTCCCTACATAAAATGATACAATCCTCATAAATAGCAGCTGCAGGGCCATAAGTAGATCCTCCACCTTTCATAGTCTCTACTACCTCAATACAATCTGAATTAATGATCAGTCTGTTGCAACCCATGGATTCAGCTAGGACCATCCCATCTGGGAGCGCTGTCGCCTCTACTATAGTTGCATCCTCTACAAATGGGAGCATGGCACAACCAACATCGATGAAAAAGCCTTGGCCATCTCTTAGAATGGCTCCAATAGCACAAGATCCCTTGTCATCATCGAACGGCGCATCAACGTTCAGTTTGACATAATCTTTTTTGGCTTTTCCCATCCATGGCGCACAATTCCATGATACTCTTTCTTTTGTGATCTTGCATAACTGGTAACCAGCGCAGCAATAGACTGAGCCGAACGAACTGGTTGTCTAATTAACTCCCTAGGTGTCGCTTGTCTGCGTTCCCACCAGGCATACCATATAGTAGTTGCGATCAGTTCAACACAACTAACTCCTTGAATGAGAAGGGCATCACCCGATTGAGTAATCAACAAATCAGCCAATACCGAGGTGCCTTCCCTCTCCATATCGCATGCAGATTGAATAATATCCAACATGCCAAGGTGTTCCCAGATATCCTTCATAGTGTCCTCCAACAATGGATCTTTATTTTTGCCGGTGTCCTCATCGACCAAATTGTGAGATCCAGGCACATGGCTTAATAGGATTGATAGGATACTCATACCAACAAGTTGCAACTTTTTTCCGAAAGCTCATTCGAAAAGAACTCTAAGGTTAAGTGTGCTTGGACTAGAGCAATTTTAGGATGGGTGACCGACCAGGAAGTGGTACCGGGTGCGCACGAGTGAGGAAAAAGTACGCAGAGAAGACTAGTGTTGGTCTGTGGGGATAGTCTAGAGATCCTATTAAGCTGCCAGGAGTGACACCCCCGGGGCCCAGTGGACAGGGTGTTACACAAATTTTCTTCCAAACCAGTGAAGAACGGGAAGAGCCCAACACATTTGTTCTTATGATTTTACGGCCATGTTGAGAGTCCCACTCCCTGTGATAAGCCGATTTCACCGTTTTCAAAGTGCCATGAGATGAAATCTTCCATCAGGTTTTGACAATGGAATATTGTGAATTCTCTGCACATCTACTAGCTAGAAGATTTCATGAAGCAATTCTTCATCCCATACTCTATTCTCCATATCAATAAGCTCAAAAACTTTAGTAATGACAGCATTTCCTCTCCTTGTCATAACTTGCCTAGTTGGGCTGCTAGGGATCCAATAATCATTCCAAATATTAATTTGTGAGTCATCCTCAACATGCCAAATAACACCCTTCTTGAAAGTTTGGATGCCATCCCATATGCTCTGCCATGTAAGAGAGCTCCCCTTGTTGAGAGTACAATTCAGAAGGTCCCTATCTGGATAATATTTTTCTCTTAAAACAGAAGCACATAAAGAGTTTGGTTAAAGTAATCGCCAACATTGCTTAGCTAGAATAGGAAGATTGAAACATTAGAGGCCACGAAAACCCATACCACATTGGTTCTTAGGAATGCACATCTTCCACCATGCAAACCAGTGCATATGTTTCTTCTGATCTTCATCTCCCCACCAGTACTGGGACATTGCAGAAATTATCCCTTGACGTACTTGTTTGGGTAGCTTAAAAACAGACATAGATAAGCAGATAGGGCTTGAGCAATAGCTTTCAACAACACTTCTTTACCATCAAAGGAAAGGATCTTCTCTTTCCACCCATTCAGCACACTGATTACTTTATCAATCAGATGTTGGAAACAGTCTGTTCGGTCCATCCCTACAATTGGAGGTAAACCTAGGTATTTATCAGTAATTGCCTCAGTGAGAATATTGAGAATGTTGCACACTGCCATCCTCTGATCCACAACAGTACACGGGATAAAAAATATATTGGACTTCGCCTCGCTTACCATCCTCTGATCCACAATATTTATCTAAGACCCGCTGCAAGCTCACAGTATTACCCTCATTAGCTGTCATCAATATAAGTGAATCATCGGCGAACAAAAGATGGGAAACCGTCGATGCCTCCCTACACACCTTAACCCCCAACAGATTCCCTTGCTCCTCCTCATACGCAGTCAAACTTGTCAAGCCTTCAGCACAAAGAAGAAACAAGTATGGTGAAAGGGGATCGCCTTGGCGAAGTCCCCTAGTAGGTGTAATAAAATCCGAGAGGGAACCATTAACCCCCTGGTATTTCACCATAGAAACACATTGCATGATGAGATTTACCCAAGAGGTATCAAAGCCGAGTCTAATCATAATGTCCTCCAGAAAGCACCATTCAACTCGGACGTACGCTTTAGTCATGTCCAACTTGACTGCACACAAACCCCTACAACCTTGCTTTTTCCTCTTAATTGCATGATAACACTCGTACGCAACAAGAAAGTTATCCATGATTAACCTCCCCGGGACGAAAGCACTCTGAGTAATAGCTATGATTTCTGGCCAAAATAACTTTGAGACGATTAGCAATAAGTTTAGAGATTACCTTGTAGATCACGTTACAAAGGTTGATCGGCCTAAATTGCGTAATAAGCTTGGGATTGTCTGTCTTCGGAATTAACACTATAGTTGTATTGTTCCATCCTTCTAGTATGACACAAGTATTCACCGCCCTTAGTACCTCACCCGCCAAATCTTCCCCGATAATATGCCAGAACCTCTTGTAAAAAATAGCATGAAACCCATCTGGCCTAGGTGGCTCAAATCTCCAATATTGTACAATGCCTTTTTAATTTCCTCACGGGTATAGGGAGCGTGAGTGCATCATTCATCCATGGCAAAACCTTTGGCTTTACTTTCTGTAGTACCTCTTCATCCGCAGCTTGCACTTCAGATGAAAAAAGGCCAGCGAAATAGTTATTTGCTAGTTCTTCTATCTGACTTTGCTCCTCCAACCAAGCACCGGTATCATCTTTCAGTCTACGTATAAAGTTTCTTTTTTCCTAGCTGATGCAAAGCTATGGAAAAAACTAGTATTCTGATCCCCATGGCACAGCTAATTAGCACAACCTCTTTGGACCCAATACACCTCCTCCTGATCCAACAAACTTTCAATTCGAATTTGAATGTCGTCCTTTTATTTGTCAATCGCCTCGTCGGTCAGGGGCCAGACATATTATCATTGAGTTCCATTTGTAATTCTCGCAGACGCTTGAGGCCCCTTTAAAACCACCTTATCCCATTCGTGGAGAGCTTCATGAGCCGTTGCAGTTTTACGAGCAAAACCCTCCATTCCAGTACTTTGCGTGCGGTCCCAAGCCGTTTGAATAATTTTTTCAACCGATTCCTAGCAGAGCCAGGTCGCACAGGCTCGGGTGCTCATGCTCGCCAGGTCGCACAGCATCTCGTCGTTTTCGACGACGACGTTGGCCCTTCGCTACGGTGACGCAGGCCAGGGCAGCTCGCGCCCCCGCAGACGCCGAGCGACAGCGACGGCAAAGCGGGCCCGGACTACACTAGCTTCTACCGCAACTTCGGCATGTGAGACGGCATCCGGCGGCAGCGGCATAGGCGAACCGCATCGGCATCGGCATCGGACTTTTTTTTAGCTTTTTTAGTTTTTTAAGCCTAGATGAAGTAATATTATGAATCCACCGCTATTAATAAAAATCGCGTATATTTGCCAAAGTTTGCCTAATTTTCTTAAATTTTGCCAAACCCGAAAACTCGGCTGGAAAACGGGCCGTTCCCAGGCCAAAATCTCGCTTCGCCCGGCGCTATTTAGCTCCGGATTTCGGTCTGGGAACGCCGAACAAGTGGAGATGCTCTTACACTACATGGACGACTTAAACTATTTTTTAATCTTTTGTAAAACAGAATAAAAATCAATAAAAAATAAGCAAAAAAAAAAACATTTACCAATAAAAAATATTTGAGAGACCCTAGACCGACCTAGCCCAAAAGCCCAGCCATTGCCTCACGTATCCAGCCCATCCAACCCAACAAATCATACACGCACGCACTGTGAACTCCCTGCCCTAATCCTACCACACACGCGCGCACGACATGACTTACCGCGCCGCCAGGAGCCCGGCCTCCCTCGATCTCTCCCCATCGCGCCGCACTCCTCCTGCTGCGCTCAACCCCGACGCCCCGGTCCTCTCCCGTCTATCCTATATCATGGCTCTGTTTATTAGCTGCTGCACCGACCCACAGTCCCGCTCGTCGGCCTCTCGGCTTGGTCCTCGTCCTCTCCTTATCGCGCGGCAGCACGTAGGCCATGTCGTCGCCCCTCGTCATTCCTACAACTCTCGCACCGGCTCTCTCACCCCAAACCGCGCGTCGGCCACATCGAGGTTGCTCGAGACTGTCTCCTCAACTTGTACCTCGGCATCATGGCCAGCTCCTTGACTGTGGAAACCATGGGCTCTGCTACGTCCTCCTCCAGGGGCCGAAACCTTCTTCACTTCAGGGGTCGTCGACAGGACCCATGTCACACCAACGCCATCCCTACTCCAGTCGAGTTCTCACCGAGACGGGCAGGACCTCATGACGACCCAAATGTCTGTGCGCCACCTTCTTGCCTTCGGCCTCCTGCAAGCCTCGTCGCTGGCCTGTCGCCTCCAAGTCTGCGGTAGTGAGAGTGCGCAACTCAGAGAAAAACGTTTCGGGTTATTTATTTTTGATTCAGCGGTGGCACTGGCTGTTATTTCGTTAAACTGCCAGGGGCAAAACCGTCTAAAATAAGACATACGGAAAATCTATTAGGACTGACGAACGACGCGAGTGTAAATAATAGTATACTAGCTAAGTACCCGTACGTTGCTACGGAACAAAAAAATCAATCATCGACCACACTAAAAAAGAATGAGTAGCAAGGATAACCTAACTCATAAAACAACAATATTTTTCCTATAAGTGTGAAGAAATGGTGTAACTACAGAAATATGATAATATGCTCGGCAAAAATTACATAGTACTGTATTGCATAATCAACATCTGTGATGCTTTTAAAAAACAAGATAATTCAGGTGTTGAAGATTGTAGCTTATGTGTGCGCATTGTGTGTAGTAAATAGCTGGTTCATATAATCAACCTCGAGATACTCCATGGAAGTGTATAGCCACCAAGCATCAGCTTCGGAAATAAGATATCAGAGTTTTGAAAAATATTAGTGGTTGATCCGCATGAAAATGGTAGCAATGACAGAGGTATGCTGAAGATCAGGATGCAAGTGACGATCAGGATGCAAGTGACGCTCTGGAGATTATGCAGAGGACAATCCACAACGTCCGCCACCCGATTATGCAGGATAAGCAGTGGCCCACCAAATAAATTAAGTGGGCTATGCAGGTTTCGCAGGACTGCCCACATATGCCATGCTCTCTGAAACCCTCCGGAATAACAGTATGCAGACAATAGCATGGAGCAGGTGGATTTATAGGACAGCAAGTTTAGGTACTGGACATGCAATATTGTACAAAGCTCGCACCCGGATCATGCCTCGTTGCCGTCACGAACCACAATCTAAAGCTCAGTTAAATAGTCTAGCTTTTAAACAGTCCGAAGCTTCAACTTTTAAACAATCTGAAGCTCATTTAAATGGTCTGAGGCTTCAACATCTGCAAGTCGATCTAAAATGTTTAGTACAATGAGATGCTTTCACTAATAAAATGCTCAGCTCAAGCTTCATCTTGCTATCTGTAGTAAACTGTATAAAGCTTTATGTTGCTTCCGCAATTCAATCTTGCACATTGTTGTCATTTTCTTGTACATTAAGAACATAGTTTGAAGATACCAAATGGAAATAGTATGCCACGGGATAAAAAAAAGTTGGATACCCTAATAAAACAATTATTTCAACAGTGAAGTGCATGTGCATTGTGACGAATCATATATTGTCACGGTGTTTGGATTAACTACATAAAGATCAAGTATAACTAAATATTAAGGAATTGTCGTGAATAAAATTAAAATGTGGGGATAGAAACTTGGCTCGTACAAAGTATGCGTTGCATAAATAAAAATAGAAATATAATTGTCACTACTGATTGTCATCTAACGGCGGTTTAAGACAATTTTTTGTGCCAAATCCACCATTGTGAATGTGAGTACTATCTTGGTACACACTATTATCGGTAATAGTCATAACAATAAAAATGCTATCATCCTCTACCTGTGTAATAAGAACTTCCCATGCGACACCGAAAGTAGATTCGTCATCACAGGCTCGCAGCTGCATAAAAGTAGTCAAGAATGCAATCAATTTAAATATACATGAAGTGCTATAAAAAATTTGAGAGTGACAAAATAATATCCAAGTACACAGAACTGTACCAGCATTGGCCGGACAAAATCATTTAATGTAGCCGAGAGATAATTAGACATGTAATTGAACAGATCACATGATGCCCCATTTACATAACCTTAGATTCAAATATGAAATCTCATGTAGCAATATTTAACACATTTAACTGGCATAAAATGAACCACAAGGCCTAATATCGCATCTGGTTCGATAATAGATTTTAAAAAATATAAAGGGCTTCCACTAGTCATTTACTATCAATTCAAAACTAAAACAATGAATACTCTCTCCTGCTATAAAATTTGATAAAGTACGACATGTACTGAAAATAAATTGCCAGGAAGTACACAACCATAGGAGAAAATGTATATCAGTTTAAAGTCATCCCTTAATCAAACACCATTAAACAAAAATGGTGTGCAGTTCTGAAAGAGATATAGCTTTCTACATCTACTGCTAAGTACATCATATATTCTTGTTTCTTAGTTTTCCTTGCAACTTTGCAAATGATTCAACATCAATGCTTAGGCAAACTACGATTTAACAAGAGCTTTCGAAATCCGACCAAATAAAGAACACATGCCTAGTATATCACCTTGGTTCACAATAGTGTAGCGCTCATGAAACAATGCCTAGTTTCTCCGCATTGATTTTGTCTCAAAGCATACTATACCTTGAAGAATTTGTAAGTCTACTGCAATGTCTGCAGCTTGGGGGATGGCACGAACCGCTGAATCTCAGCTACTGTGAGACCAGGCACATGGCTTAATAGGATTGATAGAATACTCATACCAACAAGTTGCAACTTCTTTTCCGGAAGCTCATTCGAAAAGAACTCTAAGGTTAAGCGTGCTTGGCCTAGAGCAATTCTAGGATGGGTGACCGACCGGGAAGTGGGTAACCGGGTGCGCACGAGTGAGGACAAAGTGCACAGAAAAGACTAGTGTTGGTCTGTGGGGCCAGTCTAGATATCCTATTAAGCTACCAGGAGTGACACCCCCCGGGCCCAGGAGTGGACGGGGTGTTACAAGTGGTATCAGAGCCGACCTCGCGGTTAAACGGGTGTGTGCGGGTTAGTGGCGGGACATGTGGAGCATGGCGCGTGTAGCCCGGAGTGGACACGGCATGGCACATGTGCCGGCACTGGACGCACAAACACGTGCCAAGAGGGAACGTTCCTGGGGTGTGCTTGATCGATGAGGGCATCGATCTTCTAAAGGGTGGGTGTATGTGAGACCAGGCACATGGCTTAATAGGATTGATAGAATACTCATACCAACAAGTTGCAACTTCTTTTCCGGAAGCTCATTCGAAAAGAACTCTAAGGTTAAGCGTGCTTGGCCTAGAGCAATTCTAGGATGGGTGACCCCCAGGAAGTAGGTAGCAAGTGCATGCAGTGAGGACAAAGTGCACAGAAAAGACTAGTGTTGGTCTGTGGGGCCAGTCTAGATATCCTATTAAGCTACCAGGAGTGACACCCCCCGGGCCCAGGAGTGGACGGGGTGTTACAGCTACGAAGGTCGAAAAGATGTCAAGAGACACCACTGAAAGCTTCTTAAGCTCCGAGGTCACTCTCAATGATTCTGAAACCCATGTTCCCAGAAAACCACCTCATATCCAAGAAGCACGTTTAACAACTGCAGCATCAATTCAGTGTTTTAGATAGGGAGCTCACTAACCTTGCATATGTTGCACACTGGGACACTTGAAGCTGATGTCAACCAAATAAACCACTGCAACCAATTTCTGGTACTTTAGAAGAAATTGTTCTATAATTAGAATGGAAGGTGTACTACATTACTGTAGGTGTCATGCAATGTAGTATATTCAGTACATTTTAAATTAAAATATTAGGACGCATAGGCCAACTAAGATATTTAAGCATTAGTGTATGCATCATCATACGCTTAATATTTGGAGGACAATTGTTGTATTACACTGAAAATACCTTTCTCTGAAGGAGTCTATTTGTGGGTATCTGTCTTTGTACAGAGGGGTGCCTTCCTTCAGCTTAGACCAGGGTCCCTTGGGAACTTCCTAAAGTTGAATAACGATGCTTTATGCCCAGAGCATCGACCTGCATAAGCATGAAAACTGAATTCAGTTGATGATCTTTTTGGAGAGTAGAAAACTTCTTATCTATAGTGATATTAGGCTAGATAAATTGGAACATGTTAGTTGCTTTTGAATGGACAAGGGTCTACGAGGTGGATACTTTCCAGAATACAAGGTTCTCAACTGAAGCCGGTACCAAATCACGGAACAGATTACAATACGTCGGTACCACCAATGCTTTATGCAAACTATGCATACAAGCTATAGATTCCCTAATTAACATATCGAGTTTTCCATGATTATTTTTGTTTATCTGTAAGCAGCAGCTGTCAAAATGCAACTCCGCGACTCACCCGGGGAAGAAGAGGTAGGTAAACATGAACTGCAGGTACACCTCATGGAACTTGCGCTTGTACAACCTCAGTCTCATCCAGTTCATGATAATCGGCTGCAATTGCACATAAGGCCACCGGAACACAATTAAAATTCATTCCCAAAACACGGGAAACCAACAATGTGTGTTCAAATTTAGTTAGTACATTAGCTAGCAGTTCAGTTCCATCAAGAAAAAATTCATCACAAAATTATAGGACATAGCAGTGGTGTTACCTTTTCTCTAAGCTGAACTCAAATTAACCTGCAAGCAGAATAGCGCTAATTGCCCAAATCCACGGCTCTTGATGGCTCGACGGTTGGCGTAGCCTCGACCTCTGCCACCCCTTCTCCTTCCCGACCTGCCTGAACCCCGACTCCTCCTCCGATTTCAGCATGTGCTGATGAGGGAGCATGGCTCTGCCCTCCTATTGCCACTTTCTTTGTTCTTGAGAGGATGGGGTCGTGTCTGACCTTCCAATTCGAGAGATGGCAACCACCGGCTAGCCCACGATCACTTCGCATCCCCGGAGGCATCTTCTACTTGGCCGGTGGCGTCGGCTTCTTCTTCACAGCCATCTTGGCCTGAGGCCTGAGCCGACGGACGTCCACACAGCAGCATCCCTGGAGCAGCTGCGGGGCACCGAGAGAAGCCCGCCAGGCGCCGCCGCACCCCCTCCACCAATCAGTTCTTGGCCAGACCCCAAAAAATCCACAACGAGGGAGCGACTTTGTCCCAGTACCGCCACGCCCTCCACCAATCAGTTCTTCACCAGGCTGGTGCGGAAAACTCGAGCAGGAGCCTCTGGCGGCTCGATTGCCGGCCACCACAGGTGCTCCGCCTCCCGGATGGGCTAGCCGGCGGCCGGGACGGGACCACGGCGTCACACCGCGCAAGGGGAGGGGCTCAGCCCTCCGCTCCAGCCTCCTCCCTCCATTGCTCGTCAGCCGTCTGTCGGCTCCTCGCTCCGCGCGCGGCCCAGACGAGGACGATCGCCAATGCGGCCGCCTCCTCTCTGCTCAGCTCTGATCCGTGAGGGGAATAGGGGATGGGGCGGAGGAGAGTGGATTTTTCAACCGTAGGTGGCGTGCACGTAATACCACGGAACAGGCAGGGGCAAAACCGAAACCAGAAGTGGCAGACGGAAAATCACGGGAGCGATAAACGTACGGCTGTGTAAATAATAGTATAGACTAGTTAAATGCCAGTGCGTTGCTACGGTTATATTTTGCCCAAAAATTAGGGATTAAATACAATATGACTAATCACAAGATACTTTCCTTTTTCTTTATATAGGCCACATAATATGTTATTTTCTTTCAAATAGTTGTGTGCGAACAGAGAATATCCGGATATAAAGACGAAATCTCCTTTCAAAAAATTTAAAATTCAAAATTTTGTTTTATTTATTTTTCATAATGATTGCGGCTATCAAGTCTTCGGTTCCTGATAGATCCTTGGTAGCTCATTTGATCAATGAAATGCCACAGAAGTAAAAGACAGGCCACAGCAATAAAAACATCCCGGTGCTCCGTTGCTCACCATGTGCAAGTGTCAAGCAACAAACGCAACAAAGCATGCACATGGCTTCCACGGGTACAAATGAAAAAGCATATCGATTGCTACAAAGAAGAATGTTACACATCAGGTGAAAAAAAATGGTTAAGTATCAGTACCTCTATCTTAACAAAAAAATGGTTTGCTTCTCTTGACATTCATCATGAGTCACAAGCTCTATTAGTTTTACTTGGCCTTTCTGTTTTTTCTATGTTAGTACAACACAAATACACTAACACGACATAAGGAATGAGCGCCAAAAAGGAGAAAATAGCAAAATAGCTCGCTCTGTAGTAAGACTTTATATGTACAACTCTCAATGAGTAATAATAAACTGTACGAACTTCTCCATTGACCTTGTGGCGTCAAAACAGTTGGAATCTTCCTTTGGTGACCAAAATAAAGGTATTTTAGCTCCTTCCTTATCCAACCCTAGACTGATAATCAAATTCATGTTCAGTAACTTGCAGATGTACAAAGATGCATATGTAAGAAAAGTGTTGTTTTGTTTCAAAAAAGAGCAGGTGTCGCTAGGCTGAGTTCATACTAAGTTAGACAAATGCATAATCATCGAAGGACTATGGACAAAATATATCAAGCTGGGAAAAAATTGTTGCATGACGATCTCTCACATGAGTATCGACTGCAACAAGTCCAAGATGTATTCATATGACACGAATGTCACAGCACCACCAGATGGAGAGCTTCAAGTATAGTCTTAGTAGAGCTGCTCCATGCGCTCAGCAAGCGCATAGCAGGTAGAGTTAATTTCTTCCTACCCTGTAATAACTTGCCTAGTTGGGCTGCTAGGGATCGAATAATCATTCCAAATATTAATTTGTGAGCCATCCTCAACATGCCAAATAGCACCCATCTTCAGAGTTTGGATGCCATCCCATATGCTCTGCCATGTAAGAGACCTCCCCTTCTTGAGACTACAATTCAGAAGGTTTCCATCTGGATAATATTTTTCTTTTAAAACAGAAGCACATAAAAAGTTTGGTTAAAGTAATCGCCAACATTGCTTAGCTAGAATAGCAAGATTGAAACATTGGAGGTCGCGAAAACCCATACCACATTGGTTCTTAGGAATGCACATCTTTCACCATGCAAACCAGTGCATATGTTTCTTCTGATCTTCATCTCCCCACCCGTACTGGGACATTGCAGAAATTATCCCTTGACGATACTTGTTTGGGTAGCTTGAAAACAGACATATCATAAGCAGATAGGGCTTGAGCAATAGCTTTCAACAACACTTCTTTACCACCAAAGGAAAGGATCTTCTCTTTCCACCCATTCAGCACACTGATTACTTTATCAATCAGATGTTGGAAACAGTCTGTTCGGTCCACCCCTACAATTGGAGGTAAACCTAGGTATTTATCAGTAATCGCCTCATTGAGAATATTGAGAATGTTGCACACTGTCATCCTCTGATCCACAACAGTACACGGAATAAAAAATACACTGGACTTCGCCTCGCTTACCAACTGACCAGAGGCTGCACAATAGTTATCTAAGGCCCGCCGCAAGCTCACAGTATTACCCTCATTAGCTGTCATCAGTATAAGTGAATCATCGGCGAACAAAAGATGGGAAACCGCCGATGCCTCCCTAAACACCTTAACCCCCAACAGATTCCCTTGCTCCTCCTCATGCGCAGTCAAACTTGTCAAGCCTTCAGCACAAAGAAGAAACAAGTATGGTGAAAGGGGATCGCCTTGGCGAAGTCCCCTAGTAGGTGTAATAAAATCCGAGAGGGAACCATTAACCCGAATGTTACAATCGCGACAAGAAGATAACGAAGAACGAAAACGAAAAGCACAGCAAGGAGACACAGATTTAACGTGGAAAACCTCTCCAACAAAGAGAGGAAAAAACCACGGGCGCCAGCCAGCGAAACTTCACTATATCGAGGAGTGTTTACAAACGCCGGGGATTTCACAGATGCAACTCTCCCAACCGGCGGCTTACAAGGGGTTTATATATCGGTGGAAACCTAGGTCTTTGACGATCCGTACCGTACCGCGGGGGGGCCTCGCTCCACTCGTCAGAAGTTGGCCTATACTTTGTAGAATTTGGATCAACATATAACACCGAACCTGGTATTTCACCATAAACACATTGTATGATGAGATTTATCCAAGAGGCATCAAAGCCGAGTCTAATCATAAGGTCCTCCAGAAAGCACTATTCCACTCGGACGTACGCTTTAGTCATGTCCAACTTGACTGCATGCAAACCCCTACAACCTTGCTTTTTTCCTCTTAATTGCATGATAACACTCGTACGCAACAAGAAAGTTATCCATGATTAACCTCCCCGGGACGAAAGCACTCTGAGTAATAGCTATGATTTCTGGCAAAAATAACTTTGAGACGATTAGCAATAAGTTTAGAGATTAACTTGTAGATCACGTTACAAAGGTTGATCGGCCTAAATTGCGTAATAAGCTTGGGACTGTCTGTCTTCGGAATCAACACTATAGTTGTATCGTTCCATCCTTCTAGTATGACATGAGTATTCACCGCCCTTAGTATCTCATCCGTCAAATCTTCCCCGATAATATGCCAGAACCTCTTGTAAAAAATAGCATGAAACCCATCTCGCCCGGGTGCCTTCAAATCTCCAATATTGTACAACGCCTTTTTAATTTCCTCACGGGTATAGGGAGCGTGAGTGCATCATTCATCTATGGCAAAACCCTTGGCTTTACTTTCTGTAGTACCTCATCATCCGCAGCTTGCACTCCAGATGAAAAAAGGCCAGCGAAATAGTTATTTGCTAGTTCTTCTGTCTGACTTTGATCCTCCAACCAAGCACCGGTATCATCTTTCAGTCTACGTATAAAGTTTCTTTTTTCCTAGCTGATGCAAAGCTATGGATAAAACTAGTATTCTGATCCCCATGGCACAGCCAATTAGCACAACCTCTTTGGACCCAATACACCTCCTCCTGATCCAACAAACTTTCAATTCGAATTTGAATGTCGTCCTTTTGTTTGTCACTCGCCTCGTCGGTCACGGGCCAGACATACTATCATTGAGTTTCTTTTGTAACTCCCGCAGACGCTTGAGGCCCCTTTAAAACCACCTTATCCCATTCGTGGAGAGCTTCATGAACCGCTGTGGTTTTATGAGCAAAACCCTCCATTTCAGTACTTTGCGTGCGGTCCTAAGCCATTTGAATAATTTTTTTCAGCCGATTCCTAGCAGAGCCAGGTCGCACATGTCGCACTGGCTTGGGTGCTCATGCTCACCAGGTCGCACACCATCTCGTCGTCGATGACGTTGGCACTTCGGTATGGTGACCCAGGACAGGGCAGCTCGCGCCCCCGCAGACGCCGAGCGACAACGACGGCAAGGCGGGTCCGGACTACACCAACTTCTACCCCAACTTTGGCATGTGAGACGGCGTCCGGCGGCAGCGGCATAGGCGAACCGCGTCGGCATCGGCATCGGCCTTTTTTCTAGTTTTTAAGCCTAGATGATGTAATATTATAAATCCACCTCTGGCGGTGAACTCGAGCAGGAGCCTCGGGCGACCTCTGGCGGCTCGATTGCCGGCCACTACCGATGCTCCGCCTCCCGGATGGGCTAGCCGGCGGCCGAGACGGGACCACGGCGTCACACCGCGCAAGCGGAGGGGCTCAGCCCTCCGCTCCAGCCTACTCCCTCCATTGCTCGTCGGCCGTCTGTCGGCTCCTCGCTCCGCGCGCGGGCCAGACGAGGACGATCGCCAATGCGGCCGCCTCCTCTCTGCTTAGCTCTGATCCGTGAGGGGAATAGGGGACGGGGTGGAGGAGAGTGGATTTTTCAACCGTAGGTGGCGTGCACGTAATATCGCGGAACAGGCAGGGGCAAAACCGGAAACAGAAGTGGCAGACAAAAAATCATGGGAGCGATGAACGTATGGCTGTATAAATAATAGTATAGACCAGATAAATGCCAGTGCGTTGCTACGGTTATATTTTGCACGTGCAACACATATAATGCAACACAAAAATTCGGGATTAAATGCAATATGACTAATCACAAGATACTTTCTTTTTTCTTTATATAGGCCACATAATATGTTATTTTCTTTCAAATAGTTGTGTGCGAACAGAGAATATCCGGATATAAAGACGAAATCTCCTTCCAAAAATTTAAAATTCAAATTTTTGCTTTATTTATTTTTCATAATGATTGCGGCTATCAAGTCTTCGGTTCCTGATAGATCCTGGGTGGCTCATTTGATCAATGAAATGCCACGGAAGTAAAAGACAGGCCACAACAACATGTGCAAGTGTCAAACAACAAACGCAGCAAAGCATGCAGATGGCTTCCACGGGTACAAATGAAAAAGCATATCGATTGCTACGAAGAGGAATGTTACACATCAGGTGAAAAAAAGTGGTTAAGTATCAGTACCCCTATCTTAACAAAAAAAAAAGTTTGCTTCTCTTGACATTCATCATGAGTCACAAGCTCTATTAGTTTTACTTAGCCTTTCTGTTTTTTCTATGTTAGTACAACACAAATACACTAACACGACATAAGGAATGAGCGCCAAAAGGAGAAAATAGCAAAATGGCTCGCTCTATAGTAAGGCTTTATATGTATCAACTCTCAATGAGTAATAATAAACTGTACGAACTTCTCCATTGACCTTGTGGCCTCAAAACAGTTGGAATCTTCCTTTGGTGACCAAAATAAAGGTATTTTAGCTCCTTTCTTATCCAACCCTGGACTGATAATCAAATTCATGTTCAGTAACTTGCAGATGTACAATGATGCATATGTAAGAAAAGTGTTATTTTGTTTCAAAAAAGAGCAGGTGTCGCTTGGCTGAGTTCATACTAAGTAAAAATGCATAATCATCGAAGGACTATGGACAAAATATATCAAGCTGAGAAAAAAATGTTGCTCAAGTCCGAGATGTATTCATATGACACGAATGTCACAGCACCACCAGATGGAGAGCTTCAAGTATAGTCTTAGTAGAGCCGCTCCATGCGCTCAGCAAGCGCATAGCAGGTAGAGTTAATTTCTTCCTACCCTGTAATAAAGATGAGGATGTCATCAGGGCCACTCGTTATGTGCATTGTCATGGCTTGATTCACGGACACTTCCACATTTCACAGGGTGTTTTGTTGAACAAGATACACTGCAAACAAAAGAAAATAATAACAGGATTCGTAGTGAAAGACAATGGATTCAAATCTTAGCTATATAGAAAAAAAATAACAAGTTAACTTACACTCCAAAGAATTTTGAGAATTTGTCTGCATTTAGGTTTGCAGCTGTGACAATTAGCTTAAAATCCCTTCTACGTGCAACAACCTTCTTCAATATACCAGACAAAACTTCAGTATTGAGGAATCTTTCGTGTGCTTTATCCATAACGATCACACTGCATAAAGAGGGGGAGAGGCATTACAACAGCAAGCAAGCAAGCCATATTTCGAGACTAAGGCATATGAATATCACAAGCTTTACCAGGAGAATGAGGGCAAGTTAACAGCATACCGAAATTTGTCCAGGTCGGCATCTTTCAAAATTTCATGGAGAAGCACTCCATCTGTCATATACTGCAAAACAAACGGAAGGAGAAGTATAATATGTGTCAGGAATTCCATGCTAAAAACCTGAAAGTCAATCAGAACTAATTATCTAACTTCAGAATATCAGTAACCTATGTCTAATTATAAGATATTGCGAAGATTTAAAAATGAAAACTGACAGAATCACCGACCGAACAACACTGCATATCTCCAAATCATCAAGTTCAGTTGATCATTCCATCTCTAATTGCTCCATCTCAACTGACACAGCTAAATCCAACTATTTAAACTATACTGATATGAGTGCAGAAGAACAGTGAGACTGACAGTTAACTTGAAGTAAAATGCATTCACAAACCGTATCTCCTTGGAGCCTCTCAGATAAATCCAATATTACTTCAGTTTCAGTTTTTCCGGTGGATCTGGGGATACATGGAGTTGGTGCATACCAGGCACTCGAGGACATCGTGGACGCTGGTCGCCAGCTGGATCAGCGGGCCGCCCACCAAACCCGATGCTCACGGCCGCGATAGACGTCGCAGAAGCCTTGAGGCCGTGGTGGAGCAGGTCGGAGGATATGGCATCGTCGTCCACTCTGAACTCAAAAATAACTTCAATCTTACTTCAGTTTTAGTTTTTACGGTGACTCCACTTGTTCCTCCTGGTTTGGTACGGAGAGTTGCAGGCCATCCTCAGCAGCAGCCCAGCTTGTGGCCCGGCAGCCCCTCGCGCGCGGAGCAGAGCAGAGGGGCCGACGGCGGCACTCAAAGTGCCGGCCGGGGGCATCACGCGCGGAGTAGGATGGGGGTGGCACTTGCGTACCAAGAGAACGGAGGCGGCGCCTGTGTAGCAGCAGCGTCACGCGTCTGCAATAGAAGCGAGGAGCCTGCGGTGTGGCACAGCCCCCATCCTCGTGGCGGTGCCGGCGACCGCGATTCCTTACACCGAGACGTGATCTAGCGCGACGGACTCCAGCGCGTCGTGCGAAAGGGACCTCTGGCTCGGCCTCCCGCGGCGGCAGCGCCCTCCTGCACCAGTACAGCGGACTCCTGCCGGCGGCGGTTGCCCCCCTAGGGGATTGGTAACGGAGAAGAAACAACGGCGACGCCTATCTTGTTGAGCAACAACGCCGACGCTCGCTCCTCCCAGGGGTCCCTCGTCGGGCACGGACAGCGCGCGCTGGCCTCCGACCTGACCAGGAGAGCTCCTCTGCCTCCAAGCTCTTGCCGGTGGCCGCAGGGGATGCTGTAACACCCTCAGAATCGGCCCTATGCAAGTCTTAGCGATTCTCGCCAAACCCGCATAGAAACGATTCAAAGGTGCCCACCAGGCACTTCGTGCGGGTGGAAAACGAAGTAATACCATTACACAACAGTCCTCGATGGGACCCACAGAACAGATATATACAACAACGACTCCATGAGTCAAGAATACAGATATACAGTACAAAGATCCAAATCACCTTGAAAAGCGTCATCGAAAAATGCGGACAAGATGCAAATTGAGCTAAGAGCCCGAAGAATAACCAATGGCGCCATAACCCCGAGCCAAGCCGGTAGGGTAACCCTGCTAACGACGTCGAAACCTGCTAAACAAAAGGGGTGCCGACAAAGGGCAAAGGAAAAAGAGGAGCGGTTAGTACTGAGGCCAGTACACGGCGAGACTAGAATTCGGCGGTCCTCGCCTACATAGGTATGGTGGGCTGAAGCGGCAGCGCAGCATGCACTAAACAACCTATAGAGACTCGATATAACTGTCGGCTATCAGAGAAGGATAAGAAAGACCTATTCGGAACCAACCTGATGCTACCACCAAACATACCCATCCTGATATTTCCCCCTCGGGACCAAACGAGGAAGTCAACCGAGGAACTCACACAGTTGGCAGTTTTATTTATTCAGTTATCGTTGCAGCGATTACTAGTCAGGTATAGATAGCATGAGTCATCCTGATAGAATAAGCAGTGGGCAGTTTTAGTTAACCATTCCATTGTAGTTGCAACACTTACTAGTCAGATACGATTAGCATGAGATATCCCAAACCCAGCAGTTGTTGGTACTTTTATTTAGCCATTCCGCGGTAAAGAAGCTGATTACTAGTCATATCGGATACAAGTCAAATTATAACAGTAAACTTTAGTTATAGTTGTCTATGATCGAGAAGCGTGCTCAAGTCGTCCATAACCGCGGACACGGCTTTTGAAAAGATTTAACCTGCAGGGTGCACCAAAGTATCCACACGCATCGACCCTTTTGCGGATCAATTAACATACACCCATCGGTATGTCGGCGGGCCTAAGTCATGACGCTTCCTGCACCCAAAGCAAGTACATGGGGCCACCCACTAAGTCTACTCAAGAACGAAGTCGGCCGGTCTTCGAGACGGACTCGGGGTTTGGGGGGCCGTAAACGATCGGGAACCGAAAAGATGACTGGGCTTGTCGACAAATAAAACGTGTCCCGATCCTAAATAAAGACAGTGCAAAGACATCGCACAATTTAAATAAAGCAGTAAAGCATGGCATAAGTACAGAATAGTAATAAAACCTCAAACTAGTTGTGGCCCCCGGTACAATACTTTGAAATCAGGTACTAATCGATGGGGTGCCCACACATCCCACATGTGGTTAGCGCGCTCGATCTCTAACAGTGTCAAGAACTCGGGGTCCTACGGGACACCAGTGAGCGGTCGGAAACCAAATATTGTCTATCACCCACCGGTGCCTCTGCATTACCTACTTCAATTTTAGTTATTAAACAGTAATTAAAGTCTTGATCAACTCCAACATTAAACACACGGCAAAATACTCCAACAACTGTGGTACTTGACGACACGCAACAACACTTGAGCAAGCGACTACGACGCGCAAGTCCAACTATCTACCAATCAACAGGTAATAGGATGTGTCCAAGGCAATATAAGGCTGCAAGGGATATCACGGGCACGAAAACTAGAGCATCGCAACACAGATAGCAATAGATCAACAGGGGGGAATAAAGACTATAAAAGTAAGATAGGTAGAAAGGGGGGGAGGTGCTCGCCTGAAAACATTGCCGAAGGTTCATCCGAAGATCGGATCGATACTCGCATCCACTCAACGGACTTATCCGCGAAGAACCAAAACACTAGAAGAAACACCAGATGCACTATTTAATACTACGGCAGAAGATCGGGCATGATGCATGCATGATGTATGACATGGCAAGATGCGATGCAACAGGCAATATTAACGGAACCGGGGTTCCGACATTTAATTAAACGGTTCAAGTTATTTATCTACCCCGCAAATTAAATGTTGTATTAGCAAGACAAAACATGGCTTCGGTTCGCTATGCCAATTTAAATGGAGTCCGGAATGAGACAAAGATATCCCGCATATAGACTCCATATTTAATTATGAGGTGAATCGGCATAATGCCCCCAAACCACACAAGATATGCATGCGAGATGATCAATTTAATATGCACCAGACGATAATGTCATATTATAAAAATAATGGGGGTCTCGGATAGGGGATCACATTAGGGTTCGGCGAACTTGGGCTCCGAGGGGTTCGGGGTCGGTCCAGGGTCCGGATCTGGGGTTCGGTCTCGGCGGGATCGTTCTCGAACAACGGAAGTCGGTCTTGGCGTTCCGAGAAGAAGAACTTGGCGTCCGAGGATTCGATGTTCGAATCCGTGTAGAAGGTCTTGGGGCTCCGAGATGAAGCGCTTGTCGTTCCTTGTGGCGATCTTGGCGGTCATCGGGTTCGAGAAGGGGTTCTTGTCGGGTCCTCGGTTGACGTTGTCGGTCTTGGATTTGGCGCCGGTAGATCTTGCATCGCTCCTCGGGTCTAGACTCGTGTCGGTCTTGTGGTTTCCATGGAGGCGAACTCGGTGTACCGCGAGTTCTCGGCGTGGATCTCCCGGTGGTCTCGATCGTTCATGGGATACCAAAAACTTGATTCTTGACAATCTTGTCCATCGCGAGGGCTTCGAACCACCGAGTCAACCGCACCATATCATCTCGCCACAGCGTCACCACCACGTCTGAACACTGCAACCGCAATTTAATTACAACACTGTCAACACTAGCGCTTCTCTTGTATCCACAAAGGAACAACCTGAGAACCAGAGCACATCTACGAAGTGCTCGGGCTCGAGCTGCTCGCACAATGACGGATTGAGGCGACTGGCATGGATGATGAAAAAATACACGGACGGCGAGGATGCGGCGAGGCGGACGGCCACGGGCGGTCGGAGGCGAGGCAGAGGCGGCAGGCGCAATCGAGCGGAGGCGGTCGAGAAGGCCAGAGGGCGTGGGGACGGGCGGCGGAGAGGGGGGCCGGCCGAGGGGCGGAGCGGGAGGGCCGGCTAGATGCGGCGAGGGAGAAGGACGCGCCGCTTGGGAGACAGGATGGCGCCCGGCGAGGTCGAGGATGGAGGTCGGGGTCGCCATGAAAGCGGGCGGCGGAGGAGAGCGACGCCAAGGCCGAGGCCGCTGGACGGACGAAAGCACGGAACGGAGAGGGCGGGCGGCGACGCCTCAGCGAGAAGGCGGGTCGACGGCGAAGCTAGAAGTCATGGGGCGCCGGAGGTCGCAGCGAGGGCGGAGGGAGGCGCGGGACCGGGGTTGGTGGCGGCGGGGATCGGAGGTTCGGCCGGCGGCGGGGTCGCGGCCCGAGGTCGCGCGGGAGACCGATAACGGCCGGAGGCGGAGTTTACGCAGAGTTCGGGCGCGCTGGAGAGAGAGAGGATGGCGAAGCGGGCAAGAGCAGAGAGGGCGGGCGCGTGGTGGGGCGGCTCGCAGCGAAGCGAGGAGGAAGGACGGCGGGCCACGGCCGAGGAGGTCACATGCATGACGCTGGGCACCGAGGGGAAGGAAGCGGCACTGCCTGGACAGCGAGGAGCGGACGAGCGAGGGGAGAACGTGCTGGGAGGCGGGGTATGCGTGTCGGTGGGGGAGCCCAGGAGAATCCTGGGATTTGTCGGGAGCCAAGGGAGTTGGTGCGGGATGGGGACGCGCTGTTCAAAGGGGCCAGCTGCCGGTTGGTCCAGTGGGTGGGAATCGCCTGTGTGGTGTTGGTCTGTCGGTGGAGTGGGTGGGGTGGAGACATGCGGGTGGTGGGGCCAGAGGTGGGTCCAGGGTGACGTGGCGGGCTGGGATAGGATAGGGGGAAGGGAGTGGTGAGGTGGCGGTTGGCTATTGGGTGGGGTGATGTGGAGGCAGGGTTGGTAGATTAGGTTGGGTAGGAAAAGGGTTTAGGTAGTCTGGTTTTATATCGGGGTGGCCGATCGGCCGGATCGTCTGTTACCCCTAAAAAAATAAACTAATTATTTTATTATTTTAAACGGGCTTTTGAAAACCATTGGTAGTCGAAACAAAATAATCCGGAGACCCAGGTTTTAGATTTGAAATAAAGGCGGGGTATTTAGAAAACAAAATATGTTTTTCGAAAATAGTTTCAGTCAAACAAATGCAGGATGATGACGATGCTCAAATGCATGTGGCATGATGACATGAGCATGCGGTCATGATGATGCAATGCACAAAAACAACACGATTTTCTAGTAGTGGTTTTAGCGGGATGCCACAGATGCGACGGGGGAAGGGGCAGCGGGGTCGGGGTCTTTTTCTTATAATGAACGGTTCAGGTTTACTTAGCGGTGGCAGGGGTTGTAATAACTGCGAAACGCTAGGGGTAAAACAGACAAAACCTGGTAGACGGAAATTTTGGCTTGGCGACAAACGACCTGAATCTTTTTAATAATATACTAGCAGAGTGCCCGTGCGTTGCTACGGTCACCTAAGTTCCCTTTCTCGATTATGCATCTTCATAAATAAAATTTATCAAAAGTTTCGGTGGTTTAGGCTAATGGTGAATCCGGCCTCCCAACCCTGTCCCTCGAAAGCCTTATGCAAACCTTGAAAAAATCGGTTGACAGCCCTCACATGCCTATACAATGCACAACAAGCTCCTCCGAACACAGAGCGCCACGCCCGGTGTCAGCATGATAGAGAGGGTCTGCAGAGGGGATAAATATTTTGGTGGTCGACTGCTGTTGGGTCCCGTGAGGGGATAAAATGTGAAGTGGGTGCTGGTTCACGCTTGATAGTAATCAATTTATAAAAATATGCATGTGCAAACATAAATCTCAGCGACTAACGCGGAAGAACAATTATCAGAGCAGTATATTTCCCAATAGTAGCAAAGAAATATACTTTAGTTACATACTCCCTTGGCAGTGAATATAATCTAGTGGGTTTGTATTTCTAGCACATCCAACCAATGAACCAAACCATGATGCGCACCCCATGTTGTCTATTTTTCACCATCTAGTGGTCAGTATTTTCTATATAGCCAATAAATTTCCATGCATGGTCAATGTTCATTACACACTGTAAACCTAGCTAGTATTTCTAGCAAGCTTATGACCTGTTCATATCACCGTAAACCTAGCAAGTCTTTCTCTCAAGCTTGCAACCAATTTGACAATTGAGTAGAGAATTTCTCTCATTTCTAAAGGTTTGAATGTAGCTAAGGAAAGGTAAAATAAAAATAAAATTCACCAATCTTAAGGAATAATTTTCGCTGGAAGTCTGTCGTACAATTAAGCATTGTCTTACACAGTGCGCACCACTGTACTACATGACCATATAGTTATCTACATACATGGACACAGGCACATGTTCAGTTCGTATATGCTAATACGAATTTGTTGCATACTGTCTGAACAAACTGAAAATACCTATCCATTGATCTCACCTTATGCAAATAATCCTTTCCATTGCAGCAGAATGAATTACAAAAAGTGCAACGTGTGCGCCCATCAATTCCAAATATTATTAAAACATCAGATATCTTGCATACCATCCGTGCTTCTGCAACTGCTTATTCCCATTCAACAGAATCGCCCTCTTGCAATATTAAGGAGGTTGAGGCAGAGCTTTCTATACTATAGAAATGCTAATCCATTTTAGTATGGACAGCCTCAAATCTGAGGACAAGAAAACCACATGGACATTATTTAATTCATCAATATGAACATACAAACTGATATTTTATTTATTTACTTACATTTTTCAAAATCCTTGTGCTACATAAAGCTGTTGGTATAATGTTGGAAGAACTGAACACTCGAAATTCATTTGCTTACAAAATACTATTTCATAACAGAGCTCCGCCACTGGTTTTCAGCACCAGGTCAATTCAACATATTTATAAAGTGAAAAGTAGAAGCTTCTACTGTTTTGGAAAACAACAAAACATCACAAAACTAACATGGTAGTATTATGATAATTCATAGCTATATCCTTGCCTAGATTTTCTGTTGATCAGATTGACGTCAATCATCCTGGTTTAATTTGTAGTAAGGAAGCATCCATCACAATAGACGGACAAGCCAAATGATCAAATAAACCTTAAATGGATTGTCTCTATCTAGTACTTGTCATATCAGACTTGGTGGAGGGAGGCAACAAACCTTAACTGCACGGATGGATCCAGTTAGAGGCAGGGAAGTTCATCCTATACCTGGAGCCAAACCTTCCCTGTCCGTTGTCAAACACACCGACGCTCGAGCTAAGCAAGCCTACGATGAGCATAGGAGGCCACAACCAAAAAAACGCCCGCGTCTCCCTCTGCATGCCACAACCAAATATTAACAACCTCAAAAATATAAGATTGTGAACAGTGGTGTCAAATTTTCCCTTTGTTCATCTATTCATTTTCTTCCTTGATATTTCAGTTTCATTTTTTCTCCTGGCATTGTGCTTGCATAAATTAAGGAATTTCAGATGAATATAACTAATGGAATTTGTGCACCCTGAATCGACTACACCATACCCTTGATGAAACAACAGGAACCAAATTGGGGTGGATGCTTAACAATAGAGGAAGAAAAGTGTTCATCTATTCATTTTCTTTCTAGATATTTCTGTTTCATTTTTTCTCCTGGTGTTGTGCTTGCATAAATTAAGGAATTTCAGATGAATATAAATAATGGAATTTGTGCACAGTGAATCCAACCACACCATACCCTTGATGAAACAACAGGAACTAAATTGGAGTGGATGCTAACAATAGAGGAAGAAAAGTGCCCGTGAGTCCTTGCCGGAGGTTGACTTGCGGCCAAACCTGGTGGCGCGCCCTTCATCTCAGTGCACCACATCGACGACCGTCTGGTAGCCTCGACGACGCCGACGACAGTGACAAGACCAGTAGCCGCGGTCTATCCCCATCCCATGCCTCCATTCCCTCAACCCGCTAGCCTCCCATGGCTGATCCCACTGACCGACGGCCCCGCAGCCCCTGCATAGCCCCTGCATCCCGTGGATCCCAGCGGCAATCCCCCTCTCCTGCATCAGGCGGATCCAGCGGCACCCCACTGACCGTTCAGCCTCCTCTGCGCCTCGAGGGACATGGCTTGGAACCCGCGCCGGTTGTGCCCACGGCCGTGGTCTGGAGCGCCGGTTAGCGGAGATGCGGCGAGAGCCAGCACACCGCCGCCATCACCTCCGCCACCGACGCCATCCTCTCTGCCCCTCCAGTCCGATCCGATCGGGGAAGGTGGGGGTCCGGGAGAGCGAGCGTGTCGTGTGCTGCGTGGATAGTATGTACCGCGGGTTGATGCTCCAATTTTTGAGGGGCTAAACTGCAAAATGTCCGACGGACGAAAAAAACAAACGAAAACCACCTCTAGACAAATTATATAGTAGAGATAGACTAGCTGAATGCCCGTGCGTTGCTACGGCTTGTTAAAAAATACATGTCGGATGTGAAAACATAAAATTCATTCGATCAGGTCCCTATCCCAACCCACTGCATTCATTGTTCCACCACGCCGCAGAGCCATCCAGTTGGCGTTGCTCCATGCCTAATCTCTCGTGCTAGTGCGGCTTGCCAATACCAATCATCGATAATCGAGCTAATGTGTGGAGCCCTGGATGGAGAAGAGTATGGAGGGATCATCGACAATATTCCACTCATTTGCAATTCTCATTGAGACAAAGTATCTGCATGTCATTGTCACACAAGGAAAAGACTGTACCGCTGGAATGAGTACTTCCAAATAGCTACTGCTGGCATGAGAATTTCCAAATAGTTGTCGCCACTGCAAAAGCTCAAGTTTTTGCTAGCAATAATTAATGTGCTAAACCCCTTCTAGTGAGAATCTAGGAAAGCCGAGTGAGGAAGTTAGCCGCACACTTAATTAAAATGTTGGAGTGAATGCAAAAAATACACTTGATTGAATAGGTGATAAGCACAATAAAAATTTCAATCTCGATGGTCACTTGTGCTAATGTACTACTGGGACAAATATAAGCGAATTCTGTATGTGTTTCCCTGCTAGCCATGCCCGAGATAAAATGCGAGTTCATTGCCCTTATATGTGCATTTACATACTTCCCATGAAGCATTAGTCCCTCTAAATAAGTTATGGGCACATGCATTGTAGGATTTTAGACTGAAAAAGTGTGCATATTCCAGTATTCTCCAAATCAAGGTATATATATCCAATATGATTACGTGGTTGAGGTAGTCTGACTTTGCTATATATCTTGGTCCACAATAGAAGGTAGTAAGAGAAACAAAGACATAAACTTGTGAATTCAATAGTGCAATGCACTTAATAAAACACCTTCAGCAATTTCCACTGTTCTCTAGTCCAGTGAATTTTCTCACACGTACCAGAGTGCCCACATTTTCTTGAACACAAAGGTTAGCAAGAATTTAGTGCTGACCGTCCAAGCTATCTGTCAAGAGTCCTCTCGTGGAAGGGTGAACACCTCAGCGCCTTAGCTCCGGCTAGTTTCCACTAATCAATCTTGAGGAGGATAGCTTCTGCAAGTACACCATGTAGAAGCAGCAATGCTAAGTTATGGTGCATGAGGAAGCTAGCTGTACTATTCACTTCAGTTACCACTCCACAATGGATGTCCACTATTTCTGTACTTTTAGGCGGTTAAAGTTAAAACTGAAAAGGCAACTTGTTGCTGGTTTGGGTTGTTTTAATAAAACATGAATGTATTAATTCTCAGTTCAATTTATTTTGCAATTAACTCTGAACTTGTAGTTGACTCACGTAAATTCTACCGTGGCGAGACTAAGGTATAGCAGTATAGAAACCCCACAAAATTCATGAATACAAAGTTGATTTGTCCTTTTAAAGTATGATAATAGGTTGATATTGTTAGATATTAACATAAAGTAGTATGTTTAGGTTAAATAGTAAACAATGGAAACAAACCAGATAGATCGATAGACATTAGTAAATGTGGCGCGTGTGTGCAGTGCAACGAAGGTTTACCGGTAAGACAAACTTGCAAATCCATAATTAGGCCAGGAAAAATAAGTAATGTGGACCTTGTTTTTTGATGTTGCAATACAGGAGTTATAAACGTTCAAACAAAGGAATTGCAAAATGCCATCCATAAGAAGCATCAACAACTATTGGGAAGTTCACACAGCTTGGAGCTCACATATTCTTTCACTCAACCGGGAGCAAATAGGCAACAACTGGACAAAACAACCATATGAAGCATCGGTGTGCTTACTGTATTGTTTCTGCTACAGAGAGTATTTCTCATCTAGCTATTTCATAAAGTAGATGATGCGCATCAGGTAATCAAAAGAAGGAAAAAACAAATTGAGATCATGCTCGTGCAAGTAGAATATGTGAGTGAATTTAAGGATGACATGAAGCATGATGCATGGTCAGGAGATGCACTTGTACCTTGTACGCAAAGGAGCCTTAGCTCAGGAGATTAAGAGAACCCAGCCCACCGCCATTAGGGAATTGGCAGGGTCACAGTGGATCCCTGCTAGCAGTAACCGCTGCTGCCCGCCGGTGCGGAAAACTTCCAATTGAGATCGCCCCTAACTCCTCCTCCCTACCTCCCCAACTGTTCTCCCCCTCCCCTACTTTCTAGGACTCGACGGCGCCGCGCGCGTACTGGAGATGTCGTTCGTGTGGCGAGAATCGAGATCTTGTCTCCTCCCTGCTGGCGGATCTCCCCTTTCTCCATGCGTGTCCATGGCGATCATAGGATCTGGGTCCACGACCACGGTACCCCGGAGTCTGGCTCCACGGGGAGACCTCTGGGCCGACGCCTCCGGGCGTGGTGCAGCACCCCGTGGACTTCCCTTGGTACTCAGCCAGGTCATGTCCATGGATTTGGGCATAGGCTGTGCCAGACTAACGATTTGGGCAGAGCGGCGGCGGCATCCATGGCCTCCCGCCATGAGCGCTGGGTGAGGCCGTGCTCAGATGGAGCTGGGAGACATGGGAGTCGCGGGCTCTGGAGGTCTATGTTGCATGGGGTCTATGGCGTTGGAGCTGGTGTAAGGCGTCGACGGCACGAGGTCGCGGCGACGACGGTGGCGACTGCCAAATTCGGAGGAAGCGGAGCGGGGATTTTTTTCACAGGTCGGAGGAGGTCGGCCGCGCACCGAACGGACGGTTCAGTTTCCACGCGGTGGCAGTACAAGTAATATCCCCAAACTGTAGGGGCAAAACGCCACAACATGGGCATTCTTCTTAACGAGAATTATTGCAGTAGGATAGTGGCCAGGAGGATTTGAAAGGCACTAGTAAGCTTGCACCTTTTAATTAATCTATCTATCTACTATTTCCTCCGTTTTAAAATATAAGATGTTTTATGTTTGTGAAGAAAATGAATTTAGACTTTTTTTAGTATGTAGATTCATTCCAAAGTTGAGTGAACCTATCTACTAAAATAAGTCTAGATTCATTTTCTTCACAAACCTAAAACATCTTATATTTTGAAACGGAGGGAGTACATATAAAGGTGCTAACATGAATTTCGCTACAGGCATCCCAACAAACATAACTAAAACTCTGCCTACACAGAAAAAACTTCCCCTGCCTACGCCTCTCTCTGTACCCTGGCCTCTTGTGTCACAACCAATCCTTACACTGCCCAGCAATCTTTCTTGGACTTCAATCTAAATTTTGAAAAAAAATCAAAATACATTGTGATATGTTCTAGATGTGATGTGTATACTAATTCACGTGCAAAGAGAAAAATACTAAGAAAGAAGTATTTTTTAAAAGATCAAAAGAAGTATTTTTTTAAGTAGATCGATCATGTTGGAATGGAAGACAAAAGGTGAAGAGTCGGTGTGTATGCTTATGTTTTTTTAGTCTGAGCAACAAGTCTGGCAACCTCAATAATTTGGTTAACTAATTTTCACAAAATCAGTGCTTAAAATTGTGATATAGATGTTTCGGCTCTCCTGAAGTCTCCGCCTCTAATCTTGAGACTACAGGCATCACGGGCACCGACATCCCAACCATTACCACAACTTCATGTGTTCCCCTGTAATCTACATCAAGTTCAGGCTCCATCTTGTTAAGTCAACAAGTCGATATTCCTATATTCGTTCATCTTTCTAACTCTCCAAGTTGATGGAATCACAGTAGTCTTCTTGACCTGCGTGAACAGCTCCTTAGAGTTAGCTTCATCTTTTATTATGAGCTATCTATAATATGCTTTGTTTGCCAGGTTATTAAGAATATGCAACAATGAGATAAACAAATAAAGCAAAATAAATATCAATTGGCTAGACTTCACTGAGTGAAAAAAAATCAAGTGAAATGAGGTGTCACTCAATGATTTGAAAAAGATATTTAGTGTTAGATTAATCCTTCACAAAATGAAGCATGTCGAACTTAAAAAATATACATGTGTGTTTTAAGAGACGGAGAAATGACAAAGTTCTGTTAGACAAAACTCTAAAATATGCAAACAATAGACTGTCAATATAATCCTGCTACTATTTAACAACGGCGGTTACTTAAAGTAATTCATGGTATTGTGAATGTGCCTATTTACAAAAGTAATTGCAGATAAAATCCTATTTTATACAACTGAAGTGCAGAACTGACCATCTATTGGAGTAAAGAAGACAATGCAATGTAGTTTTACTTCTAAATCATTTTTCTTCTGAACGGTCACTTACAGGGAGTTCTCAGCTGAATATTTCATATATCACATACCTAAAATGGTCGTATAGTTTTTACATGGAGAAAAGGGGCAGGCGCAAATTACATCAGAGGGAACATCAGGGAGTGCCCTCGCCAAGGCAGGTAGCCATGAGTTGGCATTATTATTTCTAGAATACACCCTCGAAAGTTGTACCACATATCATGGAGCCATTAGTTAGCATCATGCTCAAGTTTTCGCGGCAAATAGATACAACATAGGGGCATGTATTCCACACACATCTTTAGCAACAGAGCTAGACTGGGTCCTGGGTCCCTAAAGACGATGGTGTTTTTGTGTTTCCAAAAGTTCCAGGAGCAGAGAAGAACGAATGTGGACTTTGTAACACCCCGTCCACTCCTGGGCCCGGGGGGTGTCACTCCTGACAGCTTAATAGGATACCTAGACTGGCCTCATAGACCAACACTAGTCTTTTGTGCGCACTTTGTCCTCACTCATGCGCACCCGGTTAACCACTTCCCGGTCGGTCACCCATCCTAGAATTGCTCTAGGCCAAGCACGCTTAACCTTAGAGTTCTTTTCGAATGAGCTTCTAGAAAACAAGTTGCAACTTGTTGATATGGGTATCCTATCAATCCTATTAAGCCATGTGCCTGGATCTTACATACACCCACCCTTTAGAAGATCGATGCCCTCATCGATCAAGCACACCTCAGGAACGTTCCCTCTTGGCACGTGACTGTGCGTCTAGTGTCGGCACATGTGCCATGCCGTGTCCACTCCGGGCCACACGCGCCATGCTCCACATGTCCCGCCACTGACCTGCACACACCCGTGTAATCGCAAGTGTCGGCTCTGATACCACTTGTAACACCCCGTCCACTCCTGGGCCCGGGGGGTGTCACTCCTGGCAGCTTAATAGGATACCTAGACTGGCCCCACAGACCAACACTAGTCTTTTGTGCGCACTTTGTTCTCACTTGTGCGCCCCGGTTACCCACTTCCCGATCGGTCACCCATCCTAAAATTGCTCTAGGCCAAGCACGCTTAACCTTAGAGTTCTTTTCGAATGAGCTTTCGGAAAAGAAGTTGCAACTTGTTGATATGGGTATCCTATCAATCTTATTAAGCCATGTGTCTGGATCTCACAGACTTCCAGATCATTACTTGACAATTGCTTATTCACATTCATCAAGAAGAGTATTAACTCGATTCTCCCGGTCATTTTGAGCACTTTTTCACAGAACACGTATTAAATTGTTAAGATCTCTTCCTTGCATAGCTTAGAACAAACACATCAGCTAATTTTCAGAGTTACAAGGTGGTTAGATCATCTTTTTCATCAAATTGACTGCCTAACTAACAACATAAGCTACATAAAGAAGTATAAGTTAAGTAACTTAGCTTTTAGAGGGGAATTTTCTCGAAGCAGTTAGTGGACATCCTATTATATGTTTTAGACATCAATGGGGCTCCTCAGCCCTGGGTAATCCTGCATAGTAGTTGTATGCAAGCAAGAGTTTTTAGAATTCACCGAGGAGAAGAAACAAGGTATTGTCCAACAGAGTAGACGTAGATGAAATATATGATAAAGTGGAAGAAGAATTACACATATTTATTCCATGAGCCATATGGAAAAGGGGCATAACATGTTCAGACCTTGTAATCATGATATTTTCTGTTTGTATAAAGCCTGATTCATTTTCAACATTCATACACAACAATTATGAACCGCTACATAGCTCGGGCTGTGTCAGGGACAACTAAACACGTACCGGAGATAAAAAATTAGAGATATCACAACACCCAGCACAAGGTGACCAATTTAGTTCCTGTCCCGGCTAATTGTACAACGTTAAATGTAAGAGCTAGTAAGACGTGTAATCTTGCATTAGTACAAGACGGCACAACCTGATTATTCAAACAAAAGGGAGGAGACAACCCGAAATCTTTCTGCACTTGCATACAAAAATGAGATGTCTCCAAGAGTATTTTTCCTGTTAAAAGACACCAACAAAACCATCTGTGAGGACCTGAAAATTACTACAAGAATATCAGTCCCAAGATAAATAGGGAAGAGAAGATTAGCGGACAACCAGGTCTGATGCTTCGGTATTTTCTCTTTCTGAATCAGATCGAAGCCCGTCCCGGTCGCGCTTCTCGTCCACTGATCCCCAGCCTGCTTGCCTCATCAGCTGAGCATGCACGCGAGCAACCGCACCGCGGTCCTTGCCTACCCGCTGCGGGAGCATTGCTGGCAGGCAGCGGCTCTCACCTTCGACCGCAAGTAGCAGCCCGACTGGCTGCGTTCGCCTCTACCCCGCCTTAATCTAGGAGCGAGGAGGGCCTCGCGGGGCAGCAGGGCACCGGCCTGGGCCCGCTACTGGGCAACACGGCCACACGCGCTCACGCGTCCATGCGCTTCGGCCGGAGCGTGTCGGCCAGATGGCCAGCCGTCGAACTCCCACATGCCTCCACCTATCAGCTAGCTCACGCCGGCGGCAGGAGATAAGGTGGGCGAACGAAGTAGATGGGAAGGGGAACGATAGGGACAACGACAAGCGACCTCTGGGTTAGCGCAGCGCATCATGTGGGTGGAGGAAAGGAGCGCTAGCCACGATGTATGGATCCCGGAAGATCTCACAGCCGTGGGTTCAAGCCGGCGGCGGCAACCTGACCATGGGGAATTAGAGATGGCAGTTGTAGGGAGGAGAGAAGCGTTCATCACAGAAATTGGCAAAAGACGCTTTCGACGGAACACGTATTTGGTAGAGTGCTCTGCTCTTGATGGAAATTGCTAAGCGCACACCGGCATAAGGATTAGACTAATCTAAGCGGTTAGATTTTTTAAGTGGGATGATCTAATGATAGTGACTGGTTTGTGTGTACTTAAGGTGTGGCTTTAGGAAAGAAAATGTTGGTGCCTTTATAAGTAGTAATAGATTATAGAATTAAGATTTCTCAGGTTTAGCCAAGGCTTAGCTCAGGACCCCACTACTCGTCGTATTTGGCTTGGTATTGCTACCGCACATGATTTCGAAAGTCATGATGATATTATTGAAGAATGTCTTTGTCATTGAATGGCAGATGGAAAATTGAGGCGACGAACGACACAGAAAATTAAACGAAGATGCATTATGTAAACAATATTATGGTCCACAATGTGTACTACGCATGTACCTTAGGAATTTTCTTGCGACATATAACACCTTATACTTGTTATAAACACAATACATGTCCGGTCAACCTAGCGAATCCATGAGGCAGAGGGCTCATAACACGGTTGTAAATGTACTTAAGTGATTCAACAATGAAGCAATTTAGAAAAGTTTGAGCATAAGAATGCCACGGAAGGTACATTTTGAAATCATGATAAAAAACTATATATTGATAACAATGCGCTCATTATCATTAATCATTCTTGGACCAAATACCGGATGGGTATGATGCATTTTATTTGTATATCCCATATCAATTAGCACTTCCAAGTAGAAATCTTGTGCAAGCCGAAGCACTTGATATAAAATTTACTGCATGTGCCCTTTCTCCATTCTTCTCAAAGACATTTTGTGTCTTTCATGAGCAGCATCAACCCCCAAGCAACCGAGGTCGAGACCCTGAAAACTCTCCGCAAGTATTAACGTAAGATCTAACTGGAATCTTAGCGTCAGATCTAATTAGCATCTCTGCAGAACCTACCATTAGCAATAGCAAAAAAAAGTTTAGCTCTGCCAATTGACCTCAAAAGGTGTAGCTCCACCTTTTGAAATACTCGTCAACATTGGAACATATGTAGGATATAGGGGAAAGGGGGAAATTAGAAACATGGAAAACGGGAAATAAGAAACACACTTTCTGCTGATGAAGTCTCCTAGCCTAACTGCTAGCTGCTTCAGAGATATCCGCTTGCCTTGGTGTTGTTTCTTACATACTCCAAAAGATATTCTCATGTTTGGTAAGAAATAATACTTTCTCAATGTCAGTCAGCGAATTATTGTTAGATACCATACCATTATCGTGTTTAGTGCTTGCCTCTAATAAAAATGATCATGCGCTGATGACCAAGAGAAAATATGGGTACCTGAACAAGCAGGATCCTGCGCTGATGAGCAAAATTGATTAGGACACATGAGTTTATCGCTCCGATGATAAAACGCGGTGTAGCTCTTCAACTGAACTTTGGTCTCCAAAAGGAAATACTGCAAGTGACCTCAACCGGAACACATGGGACAGCAACACCAGCAGGTGAAGAGGCGCTCATCGTCATAGCCGTCGATGTGGACGCTAAACACGTCACCATGGTCCTGCTCCCCGGCCCCTTTGAATATGTTCGGCCTCCAGAGCTGCCTATGCCATCAATCTCATCTGAGCGCAATCATTGGAGAATCTTGGATGTGGGACCGCCGTGAGAGGACCTGGAGCTTTGGGGCGATGAGTTTTGGGGTCTTCATGGTCACTTTCCACCGGCCGGACAAGGTGGAGGTCGCCGGTGGCCGGAGAACGATATGGTGGCGGATGGATGTGTCCGGCAGGCACGGATGAAATTTTTAGTGGTACCACCCACGCTCCGCCCACCACTTTAGCTTCCTCCCTTGTCTGCTCGTCGACCGCCTGCCTGCTCCTTACCCTGCTTCACAAATTTCCGATCGAAATCGAGGGGAGACATTCAAACATTGAAGGGAAAAAATGGATTCTCAATTTACCTTGAGCGCTCGATCTCCTTGATCCCCCTCTCCTTCCTCTCGTGAGAGGCTGGCCGCCACACGTGCTCGAGCTCGCCCCCAAGCTCCGCTGTCCCGTACTCCAGCGCGCCTCTAGTCGGTGGCAACCTCTAGTCGGTGGCAGCCGCTGGCATCGACGACCGCCTCTCGCACGCAGCTCACCATCGGCCGTTTTTGACTTGGCGATGGCAACTGTGTAATACGTGTGTTGCTACGAAAAGTGTTTATCCTCCTCTTCCCTTCCGAGCAGCATGCAACAGAAATCTTCACAGTTTAAGGCAGAACACATGTGTTCTCATGCAAAATCGTGTGCTTGTACCACTCGTGAAATACAGCTGGACCAAAATATTCATAGGTATATATTCCGGTAACAACTGAACCAATCATAAAAGAAAACTCGCGTTTATTTGAACCCAGTCCTGCAGGAGAAGCCTATTATTAAGAAACAGTAAAATAGACCCACCTACAAGCCACCACAGCGATTTGAGGTTTTCAGCCGTACAATTATTACGTTAAATATCTCAGATGGACCGGTCGTTCCGCTAAGCATCCCTGGGTCTTCGTTACCGTGCCGCACACTTATCGGGTCGCTGCTCTGAAAATCAAGCTGGGTGACCTCTTATGAACCGGGCTGATTTCACCGTCTAATATTTCTGATGGGCTGCGAGCTGCTCGTCGTGGGCTCTGTTCACTAGGACGAGCACCTTCTCGGATGTCCAGATCTTTCACAGGAGGAGGCATCGACTGAGTGCGATTTTTTCTATTGGTGCATGAGGAGCTTAGGATGCTGCAGCTTCTCGATTCCCAATTGCCGCACCTCGATCTGGTAATTTTCTGCTTTGTTTTCTTAGTCAGTAGCTGGATTAGGGGCTGGGCTGCACCGGTCCCTGTGGCCTCATGGTGCTCCATGCCTCCATGGGAGATTAGTCTTGCAAGCAAGCCATGGCTACGTGATAATTCTGTTTTTGTCCTAGATACTCCCAAGTTAAGTTGATAGAGATATGGTCCCAAAGAGTTACGCATGCAGCCACTTGTTATTAAATGTTTATGGGGCACTTCTATGTAGATAATACTAATAGATAACATATATCATGTAGTACTAAATTGGGCAAAAATAAATTCAGACAAAGCTAAAAAAAAGTAGCCGTATTACATTGGTACAAATGATGCCTGGTAGTTATCTCGAGCGAACAACGGATTTCTGATTTATGTTTGATTATATTTTGCTAGAAATGACTTGTTTTCCTTCGTAATTCTGTAGGTGATACAACCTTTTTTGTGGATGTTGGGGAATCATGAGGCTCAACAGATCAATGTAAGTAAGTACAGTAGATATATGAAGAAAGTAATAAATAGGAGAAGGCCTGGAGAAGTATTACTTCCCTAAGTAACCAGCTTACATATTATTCCAGCCAAAGTAAAAGGAAAGAGAGATTTGTTTTTCCTCGGTCACAACGGTCGAAATATAGAAGGTTTGTATGAATTACTACCTCCGTTCCAAAATGTAAGCCGTTTTAGATAGCTAAATTAGCTTTTTTAAAAGGCTTATATTTTGAAACGGAGGTAGTATTACATAATGTGTTCTTGCATGAAGTCTATCATTTCATGATATTTGTAACATTCATATCTATTCAAATTTATTTATGGGTCATGTCTTACCAAGGACGGGCACGGCAACACGTGCCTTCATGGTCTAGTATGAGCATATGAGTATATTCAAATAACTATAAGGGAGCAGGAATAAATAGAATAGATATTAGATTGTGAACATGTTCTTCGGTTGGAAAATTCTAAGCTCGAATTTCTCATATTCTTGATGAAAAATAAAGCTTGCAAGATCAATATCCGTTTTTGGACCTTCATCAAGTTTATTAGTAGTGGTATTTTGAACATTTGTATCTACTGACCTGAAGTCCTCCGTCTCATAAACATCTCCATGATTACCTATTTTAGAAGAAGTATGCGCGTTGTAAATTATTTAGAAATTCTTTGTGATTGACAATTTTTTATCTGTTACAATGTCAATACCAAGTTCATGGCTTACTCCAAAGTCATGGTCAAACCTACGGTGTGAAGGAAATGGGTAAAATCCGAACAGAACCACTTAGTCAGAAGCAAAAATGACTTTATAGGCATGCAAATCTGGATTAGCCAGAAAACTGTATCACATTAACCTGCAAAACTACATCATAATTTCAGTTTGTTATGGCTTAGTAATTCAACCATTTACCAATGTTCTAGAATTACAACAGACCGACGGTCCAAAATATCATGCAAAATTCTTGAGAGAACAATGCAATTACAACATAAAAAACTAAATCTTGTATTGAGGTTGTTAATGACCTACGAATATGAAAGATGTCAGAAGTATTTACTGTTAAGAGAATCTGGGTCTTCATCCAAGTAAGCATCGAGTATTTGAACTTCTTAAACTGCTCTGAGCACTCAAATCAAACTCATGGTCATTGAGCGTGGCATATGTCACCATGCAATTCTGCCTCTTTATCAGGAAAAAAATGCAAATTCTGGCTAAACTGAAGAACATGTACACCACATTCATGGAGCACCTCCGTCAGGTCATCCATGATTATTCTTCTCTCTTTCCCCCTAGCAGAAACTGGAGGTGGTGATGTATATGACCCAACAGCCCTGATCTGCACTCAAAATAACCAGAATGAAACAGAATCAGACAATTTTGGATGAGGATTGGAGCAAACACACACACAAGCTTGAAGAACGCATGGAGATCTAGATTTATATCAGCCACACCCCTACGCTCTCGGGAGCCACGCACGCCGAGTAGGCTTCAACACGTTGGCGTGGAGCTCATGTGGGAGAAAGGCGTTGGAGGAGGACCTGAGCGCATCCATAAGTCTGAGTAGGAAGCGCTGAGACGCGCGATGGGAGCCGGGGTCGTCGGAATCAGTTGATTCGTCGCCTCTCCTTGCGATAGTGGGAGAGCGCACCAAGACAAGACGCAGCCCCCGCTTTCCCCACGCCGCCCGCCGGTGCAGCCTCCTCTACTCTTCGGCCGCCCCTCAGCTCTCTCTCAACGCGCGTGATGCCACATGCCCGATCCAGCCCATCCACCATTGTCCTATCCATCCGCAAGGACCCGGCGCCTGCTTACTCAAGATGTTGAGCTCGTCGGGGAATCCCAAGAAGAAGGTATGATGAGTATAGCAACAAGTTTTTCCTCAGTTATGAAACCAAGATTATCGAACCAGTAGGAGCAAGGAAACACCTCCAAGGTGTTGTTTTTAACTTGGAATCCTGCACAACACAATCACAGAACTTTGGCCCCAACTTACAGTGAGGTTGTCAATCTCACTGGTTTTGCTGAAAACAAAGAATTAAACGTATTGTGTGGAAGATAGTAATTGCTTTGTAGAAAGTAAACAGAAAATAGTAAATAGATTGTAGATTGATGGTAAAAGAAAGGACCGGGATTCATAGTTCACTAGTGGTGATTCTCCTTAAGATAGATGACATGTTGGGTGAACAAATTATAGCGGGGCAATTGACAAACATCGAGAAAGCATACATGCATATACTAATCATATTGACTCCTATGAGATTTAATTGAGCATTACAACATTATACATAGACCATAATCCAACTGCATCTATGACTAATAATCTACCTTCAGATTATCATCCGAACTCCCTCCAGTATTAAGTTGCAAGCAACATATAATTGCATTAAGCATTGTGTATAAAATAAATAATATGATTGTTCTATGAACAAAGGATTGTTGTTTTCTCCCTAGTAGCAACAGCACATCTAGTACCTTAGAGATTTCTGTCACTTCCCCAGATTCCTAGAGGCATGAACCCACTATCGAGCATAAATACTCCCTCTTGGAGTTGCTAGCATCTACTCGGCCAAAATAGCTACTAACAACAGAGAGCATGCAAGATCACAAATAACAAAGACATGATAGAATCCATAATCAATATGAAATAGCATCTCAATATTCATCGGATCCCCGCAAACACAACATGTATGATTACAAATAGATGATCTTAATCATGAACGGAGCTCACAAGATCTAAACGTGATAGCACAAAGGAGAAGAACCAACCATCTAGCTACTACATGGACCTGTAGTCCAGGGATGAACTACTCACGCATCACACCGGAGGCAGGCATGGTGATGAAGAAGGCCTCCAGGGTGAATTCTCCCCTCCGGCAGGGTGCCGGGAAGAGCTTCAGATCCCTCCCGATCTAGGGATGGAGATGACGGCAGCTACAGACTCTTTCATGGAATTTTGATCGGGTACTTAGGGTTTCTGTATCGGAGGCAATATATAGGCGAAAGGGGAGGCCGAGGGGGTGCCCTAGGTGGCCGCACCACCCCCTGGCACGCGCCAGGCCTGGCCACGCGGCCATGTGGTGTGGCCGGCCTCTGGCCCCTCTCCGTCTCGTCTTCTGGCTCCGTGTCCCCCTCGGTGAAATATTGACTTTGGCTTTTGTCCCGTCCAATTCCGAGAATATTTATTTTCTGACTTTTCTGGAACCAACAAACAGCAGAAAATGTACCTTTGTGGCATCTTGTTAATAGGTTAGTCCAAGAAAGTGTATAAAAATACTCCAAAGTGTGGACAAAACATAAGAAAGTAGATATAAAACAAGCATGGAACATCAAAAATTATAGATACGTTTGCAACGTATCAGCGCCCCACCCCATCGACCTCCCCTCACTGGTCCCGGCCTGCCGTCATCGGCCTCCATCACCTGAACGCCATGCCTCTGCTCCGTGACCCCATACGTCTCCAGCGCCACCTCGACCCTCGACGGTGGTGGTAGAACACTCGCCGCCACGGGGTCCTTTCGCGTCGCCGCCGTCCCAACCTTCCTAGTCGCACTCGATGTGGCAGTGTCAGTCCGGGGAGTAGGAGAGGTCGGTGGAGGAAGGGGAATGACGGCTCAGGCGGAGCGGCGAACGTGGGGGGTGCAGTGGGTGGCGCTGGAAGATGAGGGAGGGGAGGGGTAAGGTCCGGTGGTGTTGCCTCCGTGTGACTTGGTGGTGGAAGGGAAGGTAATTGTTCCGAACTACCAAGGGCAAAACCGGAAATAAAAGGGCAGACGAAAATTTTGGCTGTGGATGAACGACATCAATCTTTTAATTAGTATAGACTCGCAGAGTGCCCGTGCGTTGCTACGGAATATTAATAATAATTTTGGGAAAATGTGTAACACCCCAAAACTTCTAATCAAGATTATCAAGTTCAAATCACTCAATTTAGGATTAACAAAAACTTTTATTAATAAAATGAAATATGAATGCATGTTAGTTTGCATTAATGTGTGATTGATTGAAATTGCCATGCTTGATTATTACAAATGATGTGAAATGGTTTAAAGGTGAATGCTACATCATCTAGGCCAATTACAAACAAAATTAAAAGAAAAAGAAATCAAATATAAATAAATAAAGCAAATGGTTATTTTGACAAAAGTTAACCACTAGGTCACTTTAGGTGTTCCTAGAAGAGAAATTCTAACAGAAACAATTCTACATCTTTTCACCCCTTGCTAGACCAAGTAAAAGTATATCAAGGCCCACTTTACAAACTTACAAAAACATCTTGCAAATCAATTAAATGGACAGTTGAAAATTGAATCTAGTTCATATGTTAAGATCCCACTTTTTCAAAAACCTATCAAACCATTTCCATTTGACTTCTCCAAGCAAACATAGTTACCCAAGCTTAAGTTAAGATCACTCAAAAAGTTTCATTCAAAAATTTCAAAGTAAGATTCTTGCGGCTATTTCATCAAACACCTTAATTACACAAATTAATCTATTGCCTAACTTCACTGTTTCCACAGTAATCCTCGACCATTTGGTCCCCTCTTCACTCCCTTGTCTCCCCTGAGCATAGCCAGCACCCGGACCAAGTCCCCCCTTAGCCGTGTGCATAGTGGAGCGCCGCCCATTTTTGGTCGTCGCCGGCCGACAGTGGATAGCGCGCCAGGAGCATCGCCGCCCTCCCCCACGATGCGCACTAGACACGCCACACTCCACCGCCACCCCTTGTCCAAGCCTCGACCGTAGACGAGCCCTGGACCAACCTAGCACCGCTTCTATGCCTTCTGCGTTATGCCTAGAGCGCCAACTCGCCATACGACCAGCATGCCTCACCCCGCCTTGCGTGTACTAGCTCGCCATGATCACCCCAACCCCGCAGACACCCCCGTTCGCCGCCGTGCGACCCACAGCTGTCGCACGTTGTCGCAAACACCTCTGCGTCCGCACAGAGCGCTGCACTTTCCTGACAAAACCACATCGCCCCACGCCTCGCCTTTAAGCCAGCAACGAGCGCTAGGGAACACAACACTGTCCCCTAGCCTCAGTCGCGCCGATAGCCGCCTGTAGCATCGTCACCGACGAGCTCGCACCCGCACCGTTCGGTCCCCTCGCCGCATTATAAATGGAGGCCTCCCCTTCCTCATTTCTCCATACCCCAACACTCCCCACTCCTCACTGATCCTCCCTCACCCTTCCCCGGAGCAAGGCGAGCTCTCTCTCGCCAGAATTTGGTCGGAGCCCGCCGCTGCTGGAGGAGAAGGGCGCCGCCGATTTTGACCACCCCAAGACCTGCCGTGACCGCGCCTCGAACCGCCATCGTCTACCACGTCGATCACCCCCATTGCCGACCCTAGCTGGAGCCCAGGTGAGCCTAGCTAGACCCCCACCGCCACGTTAGGTTTAGTTCCTCGCCGGAGTAGTCCGTCTTCGACGACGACTCCTAGTCGTTGGATTAGAATTAGATCGCACGGCTCAGATTTGTAGATATCATTTCGTTTAGTTAGTCCTGCTGACTGGTGGACTAATATGTTGCAAATATATATATAATTTTTGATGTTCCATGCTTATTTTTATCCACTTTCTTGTATTTTGTCCATACTTTGGAGTAATTTTCCTATGATTTCTTGGACTAACCTATTAATAAGAGTCAAAGTGCTAGCTGCCTGTTTTCTGCTGTTTTTGGTTCCAGGAAAGTCAGAAAATGAATATTCTCGGAATTGGACGGGACAAAAGCCAAAGTGTCTATTTTTCCAGAAGTCATCAAGTGCCAGAATACGAGACGGAGAGGGGCTAGGGGTGATGGGGATATAGCAAAGGGGGTATGCTTAGCAGAACGTTCCGATTGGGCAAGGGCTCACGAAAGGCTTCGGAAAGATGATCGACCATGAAGAAAGGAAAGGCCCGACGACTAGCGATCGGAAGCCTGTGAGCGTAGCGTAATCCCAAATGAAGTTAGGTCAAAGGTCTCCGGATCCATATCTTGTTCGGAGGCAGCTTGTAAACCCTAGCGAGGTACTTCATATATAAACCTCCCTAGGGTATCCTGGAGACTTACGTTCCATCATACACCCCCTCAAGCGAGCTCGCCACCCTTGTAACTCGCTCTCTCATAATCTAATCTAGCAGAAGTAGGTCTTTACCCTCCGGGGGGCCGAACCTGGGTAAACTCATGTGCATCCGCCCCCATCTCGCACCGCAGATGGCCGCCAACTCTTCCTCACGAAACACTCAATCGCTGCCTATGGCAGCGACTGCCGTGGCCATTTCCACGATAAGGGGGCCACCACACCACCTATCCGCGCGGCCAGGCCTGGCCCACGCCAAGGGGTGGTGTGGCCGCTCCCGGCACCCCCTCGGCCTCCCCTTCCGACTATAAGATGCCCTCGGGACATAAACCCTAAGGACCCGATAAAAAATCCACGAAAGAGTCTGTAGCCACCGTCATCTCCATCGCTAGATCGGGAGGGATCTGAAGCTCTACCCGGCACCCTGCCGGAGAGGGGAATTCACCCTAGAGGCCTTCTTCATCACCATGCAAGCCTCCGGTGTGATGCGTGAGTAGTTCATCCTTGGACTACGGATCCATGTAGTAGCTAGATGGCTGGTTCTCCTCCTTTGTGATTTCATGTCTAGATCTTGTGAGTCTGTTCATGATCCAGATCATCTATTTGTAATTCTGCATGTTGTGTTTATGGGATCCGATGGATATTGAGATGCTATTTTAGATTGATTATTGATTCTATCATGTCTTTGTTATTTGTGATCTTGCATGCTTTCTGTTGTTAGTAGCTATCTTGGCCAAGTAGATGCTAGCAACTCCAAGAGTTAGTATTTATGCTCGATAGTGGGTTCATGCCTCTGGTAATCTGGGGAAGTGATAGAAATCTCTAAGGTACTAGATGTGTTGTTGCTACTAGGGAGAAAACAACAATCCTTTGTTCATAGAACAATCGTATTGTTTACTTTACACGCAGTTCGAAAAGCAATAATCTGTTGCTTGCAACTTAATCTTGAAGGGGTTCATGATAACCAAGGTGGAATATTAGTCATAGATGCAGTTGGATGGCGGTCTATGTATAATGTTGTAATGCCCAATCAAGTCTCAAAGGAGTCAAGATGATTAGTATATGCATGTATTGCTTTCTCGATGTTTGTCAATTGCCCCGCTGTAATTTGTTCACCCAGCATGTTATCTATCTTAAGGAGAGCCACCTCTAGTGAACTATGGATCCCGGTCCTTTTCCTTACATACAATCTATAAACTGTTTACTTCTTTGTGTTTACTTTCTGCAAACTTTTACTTCTTTCCATTCGATACATTTAATCCTTTGTTTTCTGCAAAACACGGTGAGATTGACAACCTCATCGCAAGTTGGGGACAGAGTTCTGTGGTTGTGTTGTACAGGTCTCCACGTTGCTGCTAGCACCGGTAGTGCGCCCTGCCAAAGCTCAGCTAGTAACACCTTTGGGGTGTTTCCTTGCTCCTACTGGTTCGATTAAACCTTGGTTTCATAACTGAGGAAAACTTGCTGCTGTGCTCATCATACCTTCCTCTTGGGGTTCCCAACGAGCTCTACATCAACCATGCACCAGCACTTTTCTGGGCGCCATGCATTGAGCCATCATGGACCCCGTCTGTCAGCAGCCCGATGCGCTGTGTAGTGTAGTTGGGCCGACCCATTTAGCTTTCCCACGCAGACCCAGGAATTCAAATATTGATTTTCCAATTTAGTTAAAACCTATTCTGTCCACGTATTCAAAAATCAATTCAGGGAGTTTTACTAAACCAAATTGTGTGATTCAAATTTTGTTAGAAAGATATTTAAATTATCTATCCAAGCCCGTTAGATTTAAATCATTTGGAGTTAGAGATAATCTTTAGTAAAAATAACAAGACAGAGACTTCTCTACATTCAAACATTTTTCAAAAACAGCCATAATAGCTTTTGAGTTGATCCCAACTCTCAGAAATCACATTTGACAATATCTATCTGAATATGTAAAAATATTTAGGTTTGCATGTAGTGACTTTGGACTAGTACCAAAAGAATGCTATTAGGGCATTTCTAGTCACTTTAAATCTATTAAATAATAATCTTAAACTTTATAAAATATGACCAACCTTTTAAATCACATTCCCATGCATTAGATTATGTGGTGATGACATGTGTCCACATGATCCCATATTTTAATTGGAGAATATTAAATCTTAATTAATTTCAATGAGTAGAAATTACTTTTCTAAAGTAAACCAAATAAGATAAATAAAACTAGTTCTTCATTTTATGTGATGATTGTGATGATGCTAGATCATCAAGTGTGAGCCTTAGTGTGCTAAATAGAGCTAGTTAAGTATTGTTTGGTGATTGTGTACCCCGTATTTATTTATAGACGATAGTACCGACCCAAGCTACGAGGAGGAGGAGTTCTACCCAGAAGAAGAAGAGGAAAACTTCAACCACTGCTCTACTCAAGGCAAGCTAACACTTGCAAGTATTATACCTATGCAACCTATTATTGGCAAGCTAACACTTGCAAGTTTTCTTAACTATGCAAGCTAGAACTATGCAAGCTAATACTTGCAAACTTGATAACTTAAGAAAGATGCATTAGGCATGCTTTAGTTATATACCTTGATTTATACCCAACCCAAGTTTTACTTGCAAGCTTTATTCTTCTTTTACTTTACCAAAGTTCTTTACTTTTAGCTAGTACTTTGTGAGTATTGAAGAAGTAGTATAGATAGCATAAAGAGTATAAAACTAGGCATATACTAGATGTCATTCTATGGCATGGGATTGAAGATTAGCACCCCTTATTAGTGAACACTCTTAACTTAGTGGCTAATGCTAAGCATAAAACTTGATCACTTTAGATGGGAATACTTGGTGAAAATGATTATGAAAACCTTGGAATGATGAGTCATTCTATTGAAATGTTTTGACATTTGTTGAGAAACACAAATGGATTTGATGATGAAAATGTTGAGGCATGAGCCTTAGCCCTTTTATAAAAACTGATGGTTGGGTTCGGATGCGATACCATTCCAATTTTACCGTACAACCACAATACCTGAATTGGGTAAGGCTTAGCCGAAAGTTTATATGCATTAGTATGGGTTCCCTCGCGAAAGAGGTTTGAGCTGAGGCTACCTCTTGATGATGTCCACCTATGCAGTGCCCAGGATGGCCATGGCTAGGAGGCCAAGCTCATAGGGGAGGTGCCTATACTAGAGTGTGTAATTGAAAGGTTATGATTGATTATCCGCATACTAAGTATGATGATTCAGGGTTATCCCTGAAGGATGTATCGAATTTTGTGGTGAAAGTGTACCACCTCTGTAGAGTGTCAAACTATTCGAATAGCTGTGTCCGCGGTCATGGACAGTTGGAGTGGCCATATTGTTCCGTCGTCAGATGTTTTAAAAATGACTTGTGAAGTGAACTATGATTTTGACTTGACCACAACAGGGTTGTGAATATGAAAACTAGGTTCCCACTTAAGTGATTTAGAACATTTACTTAGTTTTCTTTACTTCTAAACTCAGTTTAGATAAACCTGGATTTTTGCAAATAAACTTAGAGCTTAGGATTCCTACTAGAACTACCTTACTTGTTAGTGATAGTTTGCGAGTACTTAAAGAGTACTCATGGCTTTGACCCTGGCTATTCCCGTGGCCATACTATGAGGAGGACTATCAGGATGATGGACAGCAGGACGTCTACGACAACTAGGATCATCTCCCATCATTAGCATTGCATGTGACCCTGAAGATGGAGCCCACTACTACGCTTATTATTCCGCTGCTTGTTGGTATTAAGACTGGATCATGAGATCCCTTATTTGTGTAAGACTTTATTATGGTTTGTAATGGATGATGTACTGTGGTATCCAATCTGGTATGTCTCGCAAAAATGGTAATCCTGGGATTGCGAGGTATGGCATAACAGGCATCTGGGATTAAAAATCCGGGTGTTGACAAGTTGGTATCAGAGCCATCCTGACCATAGGAGACCCTAGTTAGAATGGACGTCTGAACAAAAACTTTGTTTCAAAACAAAAGAAGTGAGTATTTATGAAAACCTATTCCCACTCTTATCCTTGATTCTTTCAAAAAAATTCATGTTCCTCAAAATTTCTTACATTACTACATAAAATTTGACACACTTGATCACCTCACTAACTTACTCATCCTAAATTCTTATAGATGGAAGTTTAGTATTGCAAGTTCTACCAGTTGGGACGGAGGCCAACTGATCTTTGAGAGGGATCTAGATGCACTGTCAGAGTATCTTGAGCGCCCGCATCCGGAATTCTTCGGTGCCCAACTCAACGATCACGTAGGAGGAGATCTACAATGGCTGATAGTTGCAGATCTCAGAGGCAGAATGGAAGCACCTACTTCTGAGAAGATTCAATTCACCTTGCGAGAGAACAACTGACTAGATGGATTAGCCAGAGCTATGCATGAAGCTCTTGCCGGTTTGTGTGGGCAAAACATCAACTTGAACTAGGGAACTCACTTTGCTCACTTTGCAAGGCGTGATTCTATGGGAATGCCATTGGAGATGCCAAGTCACCCAGAGTTGAAGCGCCAGGTGGAAAATCTTGACTTCATGCTGTATGATTGGCAGAAGGAGTTGGAAAATGCTCGCGCCTACGCCAACTAAAACCTTACCATTGCCGTCAAAAAGGACCAGACTCTCGCCATTCTTGCCAAGGAGTGCCAATCACTTTGTTGTCAGCGCAACAAGAAGGATCGCACCATCAATCGTCTCTGCAAGAAGGTGGCCGCTCTCGAGAAGACCATCCGTGAACAGGAAGTCCAGCTTGAAGCAAAAGAGGAGGAGGAAGGTGAAGATATCCAGGGAGATCATGGATTTCTACACTGATGATGATGATTCCGACTTCATTGATGATGAGTAGATGCACTTGATCACTACCGTAGGAGTGAGTTGTATCGGTCCCACTGTATCGTAGTTTCACAGAATGGTTCTTAAAACCATCAGTTTTCCATTTGTGTGTGGTGTGTGTTTGTATTGTGTGCTTGAATGAATGAATGAATGCTGAGAAGAAAAAGTTAGTTTGCAAAACCTGAGTCAAACTCAAAGAAAAGATTTTGAAAAACAAAACCATGAACCTTAAAAATTTCCCTCTTATCTCATTATCTATCTCAATCTTTAGATGACTCGTGGAAACCCCGGAGGAAGCAGCTCATTTCAAGACCCGATGTTGCAGATTCTGCAAATGCTAGTTTCCGACCGTGAAGCTAGTAGAGCCGAACGCCAAGCCAACCTAGCCACTCTTCAACAGATAGCTCAGATGGCCCACAATAATCAAGGCCATGGAAATCAGGATCACCATGGATCCAAGCTTAAGAATTTTCAGAATACCAATCCCCCCATCTTTAACAAATCTGAGGATCCCTTAGATGTTGATGACTGGCTGCAAACCATGGAGAATAACCTGGAGGTCGCAGGAGTTTAAGCCAATGAGAAGGTACTATTTTCCACCCACTATCTGGCAGGAGATGCAAGAGCATGGAGGAATAGCACTCGTACCATGAATGACAGTCAGATGATGACTTGGGAAGCATTCAAGATCAAGTTCAGTCGCACCCATGTGCCGCAAGGTTTAGTCACCAGAATGAGAGATGCGTTCGGGGAACTGAAGCAAGGAAGGATGACGGTAGTTTAACACCATGACAAATTTTTGTCCCTAGCTAGATATGCCCCTAATGCGATCAACACTGAAGACAAGAAGAAGGAAAAGTTCTAGAATGGATTGCATGATGAGATGCAGACTGTGTTAGTCAACATCCGCTTTGGAGATCTAGAAGAGCTTGTAGACTCTGCCATCCAGATGGAAGGGAAGATAAACCAAGCCAATGACAACCGCAAGCGCAGGATGATGCACCAGACTAGGTCCCACAATACCCAGAAGTATCGCCCCAACCCGTCTACAAGATATGCCCCAAGAAACAACAGACCCCCGATGTCCCGTTCAAGCTACCCCAATCGTAGCGGAGGAAACTTGAAGTCTGGAGGAAACCACAACAACAATCCCGGCAACTCCAACAACTTCAACCATGCACTGCCCAAGTCCAACAACAACAACAATACTGCCCCAAGGACTAGAAGCAATGTTGTACCTGTTGCAGCCAAAGACAAGTCCCAGATTACTTGGTTTGAATGTGGAGTCAAGGGTCATTACTCCAACGAGTGTCCCAAGAAGCTTGCAGCCACCACCAATGTGAATGCCCTAGCTCAGCAGCAACACCGTGTTCAGCCTAGAAGGAGATTTGCCCTAGGGAATTCACTCAACCGCAATGGCCGTCTGTTCCACATGAATGCTGAAGAAGCCTAGGAAGCGCCCAATGTCGTGCTGGGTATGTTTTCTGTTAACTCAGTACTTGCAAGAGTGTTGTTTGATTCTGGAGCATCGCACTCGTTTCTTACAGAAGAATTGGCATGCACTAGTCAGATTCAACCAACAAAATTGAAGCATGTTATGATAGTTCAAATACCTGGTTCAACCACCAAAGCTAGAAAAAATTACAAGGCTGTACCTATCAGAATCCATGAAATAGATTTTTATGCCAATCTAATAGTACTTGGAACCAAAGGTTTGAAGTAGTACTAGCAATGGATTGGATGTCGAAACATAAAGGATTGATCGACTATGCCAAAAAAGCCATAACCATGACCAGTAGCTCTGGAGTATCAGTAGAGCATGTTTATGAGACCTTGCCCCGTCAGTTCAAATGCAACAAGAGTTTAGCCCAACCAACCATAGACCAAGTCAGAGTAGTCTGTGAATACCCCGACGTATTCCCAGATGAATTGCCCGGTATGCCCACAGATCGGGATATTGAGTTCATTATTGAACTAATTCTTGAAACTGGACCCATAGCTCAGAGACCTTATAGTATGAACCCATTTGAACTAGTGGAGTTGAAGAAGCAACTTGATGCTATGCGGGAGAAAGGTTTGATTCAACCAAGCGCATCTCCATGGAGATCGCCTGTTTTGTTTGTGGATAAGAAAGATGGAGGTAACCGTTTATGTATGGATTACCGGAAGCTGAATGAGGTCACCTGAAATGGATCTCATGGGCACCTAGAGGGGGGTGAATAGGTGCTACTTCAAATTTTAATGCTTTTTCAATTTTAGGCTTGACACAAAAGGTAAATTCTCTAGATAGATATTATATAGAATTTCCCTATATGCAAACCTAACTACTAGCGAGTAAAGGCGAGTGAGAAATAGGAATGTGTAAACCATAGTGGAGCACGCGGAGACACAGGATTTGTTTTACCGCAGTTCCTTCCTTGTTAAGGTAAGTACATCTGCGTTGGAGGGGTGTGCGGTACTACGACCACCACGCCACAATAGGCCTCACCCTGTTCTCTGATGGATCCTGCCACCAAAGGCCTGATCCACCTTTCCACTAAAGCAACCCTTCGAGGCGGGAACCAGCACCTTTACACAACTAGCGGGGCACAACTCCACAACCAAATTGGAGGCTCCCGTAATGACAACAAGCTTCCACAAGAACAAGTTATCAATAACAAAACACTAGATCTAGATATTAACGAGAATACTAGATCAGGGATTTCTCCAAGTGAATGGAGAGGAGTTGATGCGCTTGATTCATGATGACAATGTAGGTTGTCTCCTCCTTCAATTCCCCCAAAGATCGAAGTCTTCGGGTGGTTGAAGTGGGATATCTAGAGAGAGAGCACTTGCAACAGGTCTCGCAATTTTCGAGTGAATCAAGTAGTCTGAATGGAGGGGATGAAGGGGATTTTATACCCCCTGCACCCACTGAGCCGTTGGAGCCATTTGGGGCCGGATTATCCGGCCTAAGTGAGGGCCGGATTATCTGGCCTGGGGAAAACTCTGCCCCAGACTCAGATTATCCGACAAATAATCCTCCCCCACTCAAAGCGACGTGCCGAACTTGCCCTTGAGCATCTCCTGGAGGGCGGATTATCTGGCCAGGGAAGGAAAAACCGCCCTGTTCGGATTTTCTGGGAGATAATCTGAACCCACTCAGAGCGTCGCGCCTTGGCTGCCTTTGATCGTCTTAGGGGCCGGATTATCCGGCCTAAGGCGAGGGCCGGATTATCCGGTCAGGGGAAGAAAATCTGGCCCTGTTCGGATTTTCTGGGAGAAAATCTAACCCCAGACAGAGTGACGCGCCAAGCTAGCCTTTGCCAAATGAGTTAGGCCGGATTATCTGGCCCTTGATGGGGGCAGATAATCCGCCCCCCAAACACAAAAACATTCCCTGCACACTTAGCACACATGAGAAAACTCCACGGTATTGTTATCTAACACACAAAACATAGGGAACCATGAAATGTTCTTTCAATCTCCCCCTTTTTGGTGTTAGATGACAATACTAGGATTTGCAGGATAATTCTCAAGACAACAAGTTTTAATGAATGAAAAAACTCCCCTTCAATGTGTGCATACTAAAAATTGCATTTGATTACAAATACACACAAGAGGGTATAAGTCTATTTCATTGAAACATATGTGAAAAGCGCATACCACCGGTAGGGAGATAGACGCGTCCTCAACACATTATAAGAATATCCAATGATAACCATAGTGAGCGCCTCCCTCGATATAGATATCCAATAGCCATAAGAATATCCAATAAGATAGATGACTCCATATGAATAATCCACACAATAAATCCACAACCACACAAACATAGTCTCATATGGCACAAAAACACATAAAAGTTTGACGCTAAAAGGGTACAAGCGAGAGAAAAAAACGAAACGCTAAAGAGCAAGAACTTGTGCTCGACCCATGCAAAATCCCCGGAGACCTAATAGAACTACTTCTCCCTCTTTGGCATTGAGACGCCAAAAAGGAAGAAGAGCGAACCCTTGGGCTGGATTATTCGGCCTAAATTCTGAATTTCTGTTGAACACAGATTCAGGCCCGTGTGTCCCCAAACAAAACCCCCACAAGGTGTACAAGGGACTTGTGTGCAAGAAAGGATGGCTTAGGGGTAGGGAAAGGCTTAGGATTAAGAGAACCAAACTGAGATGGTACTACACACTCAAAATTGCAAGAATCAAATCACCAAAGGCCAAAATTAAGTGTGATTCCCATAAGAACATAAGATGAGCAAGAACAACCAAAAAGATCCAAATAAGCTCAACTCTTCTCATGGAAGAGGGCGGTGGCCGAAGCCACCTTGTTGGAGTGTATGGTATGACACCGCGAAGATATATCTTGGGTTCATGACCAATACTCACCAATAAGCTCACATATCACAAAATGATATTAAGAGAAATGATTTGACTTGCTTTCGGCATTACGGGGGGAGGGTTAGCCTAATCAATTAGGACCACACTCCCTCTATGTCCATGCCCACATCTAGACCAAATAAGACTGAGATGTAAGAGTGAGTGCATGGGTAATCAAGACAAGCTCCTTGAATCAACGATATTTAGCTCATTCCTCAAGTAACAAAACCTTGCTTCATCAAGTGGCTTCATGAAAATATCAGCAAGTTTGTTCTTTGTGCTCACAAAAGATAGATCAATATCGCCTCGAGCAACATGGTCCCGAATAAAATGATTCCGAATCTCGATATGCTTTGTCCTTGTGTGCTGTACCGGATTGTATGCAATTTTGATTGCACTTTCATTATTGCATAAAAGAGGCACTTTGTCACAATTGACACCGTATTCCTTTAAAGTTTGCCTCATCCATAATAACTGAGTGCAGGCACTAGCAGCAGTAACATATTCAGCTTCGGCGGTGGAGAGAGATATACAATTCTGCTTTTTAGAAGACCAACAGACTAGAGACCTTACCAATAACTGATAAGCTCCAGAAGTTGATTTCCGATCATCCTTATCACCAGCCCAATCTGAATTGGTATAACCACATAGAGAGAAATTGGAGCCCTTGGGATACCATAGACCAAAGTTAGGGGAATGAACCAAATATCGGAAGATCCTCTTGACCGCCACTAAGTGGCTTTCTTTAGGAGTTGCTTGATACCTTGCACACACCCCCACACTCAACACAATATCGGGTCTAGATGCACAGAGGTAAAGAAGAGAGCTGATCATGGACTGGTATACCTTTTGGTCACATTTTTACCGTGAGGATTGAGTTCAAGGTGACATTTTGTTTGCATCGGAGTGGCGACACCCTTAAGATCCGTCATCGTGAATCTCTTGAGAATGTCTTGGATGTATTTTGCTTGATTGATGAAGGTTCCTTCTCTAAGTTGCTTAATTTTGAATCCAAGAAAGAACCATAACTCCCCAATCATAGACATCTCAAACATGTCAGTCATAAGCTTTGAAAATTCATCATTAAAAGCTTTATTAGTAGAGCCAAAGATGATTTCGTCTACATATAGTTGGCATACGAAGAGCTCCCCCTTAACCTTCTTAGTAAAAAGAGTGGGATCGATTTGCCCAACCTCGAAGCCACGATCTAACAAAAGCTCTTTAAGGTGCTCATACCACGCACGTGGGGCTTGTTTAAGGCCATAGGGTGCCTTATCGAGTTTGTAGACATGGTTCGGGAAGTTAGGATCCTCAAATCCCGAGGGTTGATTTACATATACCAACTCATGTAGATGACCATTAAGAAATGCACTCTTAACATCCATTTGCTATAATTTAAAATTGTTATGAGCAGCATACGCAAGAAGGATACAAATGGACTCAAGACGAGCCACAGGAGCATAGGTCTCACCGAAGTCAATGCCCTCAACTTGGGAGTAGCCTTGTGCCATGAGTCTTGCTTTGTTCCTCACAACAATGCCATTATCATCTTGCTTGTTTTTAAATATCCATCTAGTGCTGATAACATTGCGACAATCCTTGGGCTTCTCCACTAGTTTACAAACCTTGTTGCGTTCAAAGTTATTAAACTCTTCATGCATAGCAACAACCCAGTCCGGATCTTCAAGAGATTCAAACACTTTCTTGGGTTCCACCATTGAGATGTGGGCTTAATGCTCACCAAAACTTGCCAACTCCCTTCTTGTGGAAACCCTTCGTCGAAGATCACCTACAACTTTGTCAAGAGTATGTACCCTTAACTCAAGGTTCCTATCGGCACAAGCCTTTCGACGAAGTTAAATAAGCTTGTTGTCTCTTGGTTGGAATCATTTGCTTGGCCTTGATTAGTAGCTTGATTAGAAGTAGTAGGAGATGATGAACCTTGCCCTTGAAGTGGATCAATAGTCGTAACAACGGGCTGCTGATCATCAGGAGTTTCAGGGCCGGATAATCCGGCAGTGTGTGGGGCCAGATAATCTGGCCTAGGAGATCCTGAAGCATCTTCACTAGCTTGACTAGAACTTGCTCGAATTGGCGAGTGGCTGGATAATCCGGGGGCGGCCAGAAAATCCGGCCTGGGACTTGCAGCTGTTTCTTCGACATGGTGATCAGTTTGGTCGCCAGTGGAGTGAGGGCCGGATAATCCGATGTCGACCGGATAATCCGGCCTGGAGCATACAAGAGCATGTTGACCTTCAACATTTGGAGGAGTTGGTGTAGAAGTTCCTTCCGTGGTTGGAGCATGTTGAGTTTGTGTAGATGAGGGCTCTACATGCGTAGAGCATTGTTCTTCCTGATCCGCCACAAGGTGTTCCTCAATGGGGCGGAAAAATCCCACGCCCATTCTTCTTATGGCATCTTGGGGTATGATACGTTGCTAACGTATCCATAATCTTTGATGTTCCATGCTTGGTTTTATCTACTTTCTTGTGTTTTGTCCATACTTTGGAGTACTTTTCATATGATTTCTTGGACTAACCTATTAACAAGAGCCACAGTGCCAGTTGCCTATTTTCTGCTGTTTTTGGTTCCAGGAAAGTCAGAAAATGAATATTCTCGGAATTGGACGAGACAAAAGCCAAAGTTCCTATTTCCCGGAAGACTCACGGAGCCAGAAGGAGAGTCGGAGAGGGGCCTTAGGGCGGCCACACCATGTGGTGGCGCGGGCTAGCCCTGGCCACGCCACCAGGTGGTGTGGGCCCCCTGGCCGCCCACCGACCTTGCCTCTTTGCCTATAAGAAGCCTCCCGATGCGAAAACCCTAAATCGTCAATCAAAAATCCATGAAAAGTTCCAGAATGCCGCCACCAAGGGAGATTCGGGGACAGAAATTCTCTGTTAAGACCGCCGGACAGGAAGTGCCCCTGAGCCATCTCCATCGATCTCCACCACCATCTCCATCACCATTGCTGATTCCCATGATGAGGAGGGAGTAGTTCTCTCTCGAGGCTAAGGGTTCTACCGGTAGCTATGTGTTCATCTCTCTCTCTATGCATGATCATATTGTGATCATGAGCTTTGTAAACAAGTAGATCTACCTTGGTACTCAAGTGCTTTAATAGATCTCTGCTCTCCCCATGTGTGTGAAAGTGACAGCGTGCACACCATGGTGGCACTTAGGCTAGAGATTACAAATACTTGTTATGAGTTATATTTGGAGTTGGATGTCTTTATGAAATTGTGGTGTTTGTTGGAACCATCTAGTGCTCAAGGTGACAGCGTGGGGTTTTCTAGATAGGAAAGACTTACTTTGAGGTGTGCTGTTATAGCCCTACCAACGATTAGAGTGTCCAACCAGAGAGTAGTTCAACGTAGTATCATGAAGATGATATATTTATATGAGAGTGTTCACTAGTGAAAGCATGATCCCTAGGCCTTGTTTCTAAGCATTGATACACTATTTGCAATTAGATCTATTACATGTTTGCTCGCTTCCATCTTTATTTCAGTTTGCCTTTAGTATCTTCCACACCATCAAAGTATTTTCTGGCACCATTGTCTTATATCCATACCACTTGTATTTTACTATCTCTTCGCCGAACTAGTGCACCTATACACCTGACAAGTGTATTGGGTTTGTTGGGGACACCAGAGACTTCTTGTATCTTGATTGCAGGGTTGCTTGAGAGGGAATACCTTTGACCACTTCCTCCCTGAGTTCGATAAACCTTGGGTGATCCACTTAAGGGAAAACTTGCTGCTTTTCTACAAACCTCTGCACTTGGAGGCCCAACAACTGTCTACAAGAATAGAAGTGCGTAGACATTAAGCTATTTTCTGGCGCCGTTCGGGAGGTAGGTAAAGGTACTCACATCCTCCGATGTGAGTGCTCGAAGTTATTTCCTTTAGATTCTGCAATTTTGTCTTTTTGTTTCTTGTTTTTATTTTCACTAGTTAGGCTTAATGGAAAACAACAACAAAATTAGAGAGCTTTATAGTATTTATCTTGAGTTAGGACATGAAGTGTTTGAAGAGAAAATTAAAAAACCTATGGAACTTTATTTGCATGATAATAGCAATGTTGTTAGTATGAATTATTTGGACACCGTTATTGCTAATGTTATGGAAAAGTCTAAGCTTGGGGAAGCTAGTTTTTATGAAAATGATCTTTTTAGTTCCCCAGCTTTGGAAGATAGCTATTCTATTGCTTATGATAATACCAAACCTCCAATATATGATGATTACAATGATGAATATGATATTTTTAGTCCACCTACTATTGAGGAGAATATTAATTATGATTATAATATGCCTCCTATATTTGATGATTATGGTGATGAGAATAATAATGATAGCTATTTTGTTAAATTTGCTCCCACTACAATTAATAAGAATGACTATGTTTATGTGGAGAGTATTAATTCTTATATGCATGTGGCTCATGATAAGTATATTTTAAGTGATATTTATATTGTTGATTTTATTCATGATGTTACTTAAATTTATTATGAGAGAGCGAAACATGGTTACATGTATCTCAATAATATTAAGTTTCCCCTCTTTATGTTGAAAGACTTGAAGTTGCACTTGTTTTGCTTTCCTATGCTTGTTGCTTTGTGCTTTCATGACTTGTTTCTTTACAAGATTCCTATGCATAGGAAGTGGGTTAGACATAAATGTGTTTTGAATTTGCTTCTTGATGCTCTCTTTTACTTAAATTCATATTTTTTATGTGAGCATCTTCTCAAACTATCATGCCTAACTTAAAGGCGTTAAAGAAAGGTATTTATTAGGAGATAACCCAAAAGTTTTAGATGAGTCTTGGAAGTTATTACTTCAGTAATAACCGCTCCTTAGCCTTTTTATTTGCTTCTTGTGCCAAGAGTAACCTCTAATGAGAGAGAAGTAATGATTGGGAAAGTTGCTGTCCCAAAACAGATTTCTATGCTTCACCGTAAAAATTCGTGTAAAATATCTGTACGTCTTTTTGAGGCGTGAAGTTTTGTGCTTATGCCCCAGGTTGTTATCTAACTTTTGTTAGTTCAACACTTTTTGATTTGCGCAACATAAGGTCTTCGAAAAAATTCGTCTTTACCTGCTGGTCTGTTTTGACAGATTTCTGCCATTTTCTACATTTGCTTCTTGTTGGTTCCTTTTTGAATTCTTTTGGGGAATTGAGCTTTTTGAGGGAAGTGCTTAAGTAGCTAGTGTTCTAATGGAAGTTTATTTGGTGTTGGAACTGAACCTTAAGACTTATTATCTTGAGTGCACTAATGTTGCTAATAAAGATTGTGTGAAGTTTTGTATGAAGGAAAAATTTCAGGAGTATGGAAGGAATGAGTAATGAGATGAAGGATGGACTAAAGCTCAAGCTTGGGGATGCCATGCATGTCACCCCAAGAAATATCCAAGAAGTACAAGCGTCAAAGCTTGGGGATGCCCAAGGCATCCCCCTCTTCATCAATAAAAATCCCAGGTTTCTTCCAAACGATTAATTTTTATTGTTTCATACACAGTTGTGTTGTTCTTGGAGCGTCTTCATTTTTTGTTTTTCATTTTCGTTTGCTTGGTTTTCTTAGTTTGCTGAATAAATTGGTTGGACCCCCTCTTTCATACATTGGTTTGCAAATAGTTTGGTTTGGTTTGAAAAAGAGTAGGAAAGTTCATGCTTAAGTGGTAAAAAGAGCTTGTTTTTGACTGTGGCCTATGCTCTGTCATGCCATACTTGATATTGTTTTGGCTTTATGCTTAGTATTCTTTGCTGTAGCATGACTTGTTATAAAAAATTGAGATTTCTTAATATGCCTTGGATGAATCATACGTTGTTTTAGCATATTAAAGCATAGTATAGTGGTATTCTCCTTTGATGCTTTATTTGGGTTGACTTGGCACATGCTCACACCATGTTATGACTATCTCAAGTCACCATAGCCTTTATGATCCTTTACTTTTTGACTTGTAATATCACTTTATGCTTTAATTAATGATGTTTTGTCGCTTTGCATGATTACGACCATTATTGCTCTCTTAGTTGGTCGCTCCCAGTCTTTTGCTAGCCTCCGCAACCAAGTATGAGTTCCACTCATGCATCCAACCCCCTAAACCAAGTTATTCCAAAGATTCCACCATACCTACCTATTAGCATTTGCTATTCCAAGTATATTCATGTTTTATCTACCTTCTGAATTAAACTTGTTATGAGAAAACTAGTGATTAAAGCTCTCACGAACTTGATGGCACACTTTACTTTTCTTGCCCTTAATAAACTTGAACCACTGTGTCGTCTATGTTGTATATTCTTGCACTTATTTGTTGGGGATTAGCAGAACCATGCTGTCATGGGGAACACTTTCAACATTGCACTGGTACTTTGTACCTAGTTGATATCATGCTCTTTTGTCTATGGATGTCGTCGGTGTGAAATGAAAGGGGAGCTTGTAAGTCCATGGAGTTATGTATATGTGTTAGAGAAACGCCTGGGCCGCTGGTCTAATCCATGCTAACATGGTGGAAACCTGCAGCATAACCATAATGAGCTGTCTATGAAGCATTCTTCTTATAAAAAAAGAGTCCTATATTGAGAAAAAAGAGGAAAAAATAAAAACAAAAAAAGAGATTATGAAAAGAGGAAAGAGAGAAAAAAGCACCTTATTCCCATGGTAAATAAGAAGATTGCTGAGATGCTCGTTGTCTGCTTGCCTTGTCATTTTGATATGGGGATTCTTCCGTATCATCGCAAGGGTACCTGCTGCGGTTCTCTATGATACACATGTACTTACAATGACAAGAACTTACCGGTGATTAAACTTGAGTAGCATGAGGAGCGGCCCTCGTATACAAGGGACATGAGATTCCTAACTTATACTTCGTCAAGCATGTACACCATAGTTTGTTCACTTTAACCTTAATCACTTCAAGATGCTTATGATAGGGGCAATGAGAGCTGAAAGCTATAAGTACCATAATTTTTGGAAGCTCTTTATGAGACTTGAATCCCTACTTCCTTTTATAAAAAGGCCTTTCTTCCACCATTATATTGAGTCTCCACCTTCTACCTTTATGCAACAACTTTGAGAGCATAGTGTCCATTCTTAGTTCTATGTGCATTGTCCCAAGACTAGTTGATTGATGCATAACTTGATATTGCTTGTTTTAAACTATTTGTATCTAGTCACTCTTATGAACTTTGAAGGTGTCCTATGCATTTATGTTTGCTACTCTATGAGGGACAAGATGAATACCACTATGCTATGTTTTCTTTATGTGAAACAAACAAACGTCTTGCAAAGCATTGTTATTCATGAATCTTTTGTTTGTGCCTTTTCATGTTGCATCATAGTTTCTTTGTCTTATTGCTAGAACTTTGTCTTTCATGTTATGATTGAAGTACTATGATCCCAGCTTTGAATGTTTTACAAATACTTTGATCAAGTCTTTGATGGTGCATGTCACCTCAAAAATTATTCTTTCTTTTTATCACTTACCTACTCGAGGACGAGCAGGAGTTAAGCTTGGGGATGTTGATACGTTGCTAACGTATCCATAATTTTTGATGTTCCATGTTTGGTTTTATCTACTTTCTTGTGTTTTGTCCACACTTTGGAGTACTTTTCATATGATTTCTTGGACTAACCTATTAAAAAGAGCCACAGTGCCAGTTGCCTGTTTTCTGCTGTTTTTGGTTCCAGGAAAGTCAGAAAATGAAAATTCTCGGAATTGGACAGGACAAAAGCCAAAGTTCCTATTTTCCCGGAAGACTCACGGAGCCAGAAGGAGAGTCGGAGAGGGGCCATAAGGCGGCCACACCATGTGGTGGCGCGGGCTAGCCCTAGCCATGCCACCAGGTGGTGTGGGCCCCCTGGCTGCCCGACCGACCTTGCCTCTTCGCCTACAATAAGCCTCCCGATGCAAAAACCCTAAATCGTTAATCAGAAATCCACGAAAATTTCCGCAGCGCCGCCACCACCGAAGGGGAGATTCGGGGGACAGAAAGTCTTTGTTTCGGCACCCTGCCGGACAGGGAAGTGCCCTTGAAGCCATCTCCATCGATCTCCACCACCATCTCCATCACCATTGCTGATTCCCATGATGAGGAGGGAGTAGTTCTCTCTCGAGGCTAAGGGTTCTACCGATAGCTATGTGTTCATCTCTCTCTCTCTCTCTCTATGCATGATCATATTGTGATCATGAGCTTTGTAATCAAGTAGATCTACCTTGCTACTCAAGTGCTTTAATAGATCTCTGCTCTTCCCATGTGTGTGAAAGTGACAGCGTGCACACCATGGTGGCACTTAGGCTAGAGATTACAAATACTTGTTATGAGTTATATTTGGAGTTGGATGTCTTTATGAAATTGTGGTGTTTGTTGGAACCATCTAGTGCTCAAGGTGACAGTGTGGGGTTTTCTAGATGGGAAAGACTTACTTTGAGGTGTGCTGTTATAGCCCTACCAATGATTAGAGTTTCCAACCGGAGAGTAGTTCAGCGTAGTATCATGAAGATGATATATTTATATGAGAGTATTCACTAGTGAAAGTATGATCCCTAGGCCTTGTTTCTAAGGATTGATACACTGTTTGCAATTAGATCTATTACATGTTTTCTTGCTTCCATCTTTATTTCAGTTTGCCTTTAGTATCTTCCACGCCATCAAAGTATTTTCTGGCACCATTGTCTTATATCCATACCACTTGTATTTTACTATCTCTTCGCCGAACTAGTGCACCTATACACCTGACAAGTGTATTGGGTGTGTTGGGGACACAAGAGACTTCTTGTATCTTGATTGCAGGGTTTCTTGAGAGGGAATACCTTTGACCACTTCCTCCCTGAGTTCGATAAACCTTGGGTGATCCACTTAAGGGAAAATTTGCTGCTGTTCTACAAACCTCTGCACTTGGAGGCCCAAAAACTGTCTACAAGAATAGAAGTGCATAGACATTAGGGTATTTCAACATCTGCATCACAAACATCAACTTGCCCCGCACGGGAGCCATCATTTTCCTCGAACACCACACTACAAGATTCTACAACAGTTCCGGAGAGCTTATTGTAGACTCTATAAGTGTGGGATTCGGCACCATAACCAACAAAAAAATCTTCTAAAGCCTTAGACTCAAATTTAGATAAACGAACTCCTTTGATGAGAAAGAAACACTTACACCCAAATACCCGAAAGTATGAGATGTTTGGCTTGTTACCGATAAGAATTTCATACGGAGTCTTGTCCAAGATTTTATGGAGGTATAACCGGTTGGATGAATGACAAGCGGTAGAGATTGATTCAGCCCAGAAGTTATATAGAGACTTGAATTCAGCTAGCATAGACCTTGCCATATCCATTAGGGTCCGGTTCTTCCTCTCGGCAACACCATTTTGTTGAGGGGTGTACGCAGCGGAATATTGATGTCTTATCCCCTCTTCACTTAGGAATTCATTTAAGGTGTAGTTCTTGAACTCGGAGCCGTTATCACTTCTTATTGCCAATATAGGGACATTGTGTTAACGTTGAACCTCGTTGGCGAAGTCGATGACCGTTTGTTGAGTCTCGCTCTTCAACTTGAAGAAATAGACCCAAGTGTACCTTGAGTAATCATCAACAATCACAAGGCAGTACTTCTTCCCACCGAGGCTTGCATGTGATGGAGGTCCAAATAGGTCCACATGAAGCAGCTCCAAGATCCTCTTTGACGAAATAATAGTCTTCCTTCGATGGGGAGAGTCATGCATTTTCCCTTCAACACAAGCCCTGTAAACACAATCTTTGGCAAATGAAACATTTTCTTTTAGTCCAAGGATGTGGCCATGATATGTTGCAAACGTATCCATAATTTTTGATGTTTCATGCTTTGTTTTATCTACTTTCTTATGTTTTGTCCACACTTTGGAGTACTTTTCATATGATTTCTTGGACTAACCTATTAACAAGAGCCATAGTGCTAGCTGCCTGTTTTCTGCTGTTTTTGGTTCCAGGAAAGTCAAAAAATGAATATTCTCAGAATTGGACGGGACAAAAGCCAAAGTCATTATTTTACCAAGGGACGCCTGGAGCCAGAATACGAGACGGAGAGGGGCTAGGGCTCGGCCACACCACCTGGCCGCGCGGCCAGGCCTGACCCATGCCAGGGGGTGGTCTAGCTGCCCCAGGCACCCCTCGGCCTCTCCTTCCGCCTATATATTGCCTCTGATACGGAAAGCCAAAGGAACCCGATCAAAAATCCATGAAAGAGTCTATAGCCGCTGTCATCTCCATCCCTAGATCGGGAGGGATCTGAAGCTCTTCCCGGCACTCACGAGAGGGAATTCACCCCGAGGCCTTCTTCATCACCATGCAAGCCTCCGGTGTGATGCGTGAGTAGTTCATCCTTGGACTACGGATCCATGTAGTAGCTAGATGGCTGGTTCTCCTCCTTTGTGATTTCATGTCTAGATCTTGTGAGCTCCGTTCATGATCAAGATCATCTATTTGTAATTCTGCATGTTGTGTTTGCAGGGATCCGATGGATATTGAGATGCTATTTCAGATTTATTATTGATTCTATCATGTCTTTGTTATTTGTGATCTTTCATGCTTTCCGTTGTTAGTAGCTATCTTGGCCAAGTAGATGCTAGCAAGTCCAAGAGTTAGTATTTATGCTCGATAGTGGGTTCATGCCTCTGGTAATCTGGGGAAGTGACAGAAATCTCTAAGGTACTAGATGTGCTATTGCTACTAGGGAGAAAACAGCAATCCTTTGTTCATAGAACAATCGTATTGTTTACTTTACATGCAATTCGTAATACAATTATCCGTTGCTTGCAACTTAATACTGGAGGGGGTTCAGATGATAACCTGAAGGTGGATTATTAGTCATAGATGCAGTTGGATGGCGGTCTATGTATAATGTTGTAATTCCCAATCGAATCTCAAAGGAGTCAAGATGAGTAGTATATGTTTGTATGCTTTCTCGATGTTTGTCAATTGCCCCGCTGTAATTTGTTCACCCAGCATGTTATCTATCTTAAGGAGAGTCACCTCTAGTGAACTATGGACCCCGGTCCTTTCTTTTACTTTCAATCTACAATCAACTGTTTACTGCTTTGTGTTTACTTTCTGCAAACTATTACTTTCTTCCACTCGATACGTTTAATCCTTTGTTTTCAACAAAACCGGTGAGATTGACAACCTCATCGCAAGTTGGGGACAGAATTCTGTGGTTGTGTTGTGCAGGTCTCCACGTTGCTGCTGGCACTAGTAGTGCGCCCTGCCAACATTCAGCTAGCAACACCTTTGGGGTGTTTCCTTGCTCCTACTGGTTCGATTAAACCTTGGTTTCATACTAAGGGAAAACTTGTTGATGTGCTCATCATACCTTCCTCTTGGGTTCCCAACGAGCTCGATATATTTTGGGCCATCAAGCTATTTTTCTGGCACCGTTGCCGGGGAGTCAAGGACATTTTCACAAGGGGAGTCCCTCATAACCAATCTCTTTACTTTGTTATTTTTGTTTTGCTTAGTTTCTTTTTGCTTTGTTTGCTTGTTTCTTTATCAAAAACACAAAAAAAATTAGTTTTACAAGTTTGCTTTCTTTATTAAAAAACACAAAAAATTAAGTCTTTCTATAGCTGTTACCTCTTTCTTAGCTCACCATGTTGATCCCCAAATTCACCCTGAAAGACCTTTCAATAGGTAGTGGTTCCAGAATTGGAAAAGATAATATTGAAGAATTCTTTAATCATGTTAGTAAACATGAGGATATTAAGGATAGATCCCTTGCAGAACTTGCTCCAAACAATGAAATTGCTGCAGCTTCTTTAGTTCACATGTTGGAAGCTAGGTTTGTTAACCTTAACCCCTTAATGCAAGTAATGTTTCTTAAACTTAAAGAAATCCAGGACCCTGAAAAGAGGGATTTTATTCTAGAAACCTTGCTTAAGGAATTCTATGATGTTGCCAAAGAAGCTAGAAAAGTCTTTGAATGTTTCAATATGCTAGGCTCATGTGTTGATATTGTTGGTACACGAGAAAATATGAATAAAACCGAACCTAATGGGGAGGAAATTAAGACACCAATACCCTTTAAACTAGTAGCAATGCATGAAGCCATAGAAAAAAAATCTTGATTGGATTGTTCCCGAAAATCCGTTTGATGAAAATAATGAACCCAAGAGCATTGAGAGAGGATCCTCTAGAACTTATTTGGATAAGATACCTTGCCTCGTTGAAGATATTTCTGGTATTAATCTTAATGCTTCTTCATTTGAGAACACTTGATTCTTTTTCTTGCTTCTTATGCCTAACTTAAAGGCGTTAAAGAAAAGTACTTATTGGGAGATAACCCAAAAGTTTTAAATGAGTCTTGGAAGTTATTACTTCAGTAATAACCGCTCCTTATCCTTTTTATTTTCTTTTTGTGCCAAGAGTAACCTCTAATGAGAGAGAAGTAATGATTGGGAAAGTTGCTGTCCCGAAACAGATTTCTGTGCTTCACCGTAAAAATTCGTGTAAAATCTCTATACGTCCTTTTGAGGCGCGAATTTTTATGCTTCTTCCCCAGGTTGTTATCTAACTTTCGTTAGTTCAATACATTTTGATTTGAGCAACAGAAGGTCTTCGAAAAAATTCGTCTTTACCTGCTGGTCTGTTTTGACAGATTTCTGCCATTTTTTACATTTGCTTCTTGTTGGTTCCTTTTTGAGTTATTTTGGGGAATTGAGCTTTTTGAGGGAAGTGTTACAGTAACTAAGTGTTTTAATGGAAGTTTTATTGGTGTTGAAACTGAACCTAAAGACCTATTATCTTGAGTGCACTAATGTTGCTAATAAAGATTGTGTGAAGTTTTGTATGAAGGAAAAATTTCAAGTGTATGGAAGGAATGAGTAATGAGATGAAGGATGGACTAAAGCTCAAGCTTGGGGATGACACATGTGTCACCCCAATAAATATCCAAATAAGTACAACCGTCAAAGCTTGGGGATGCCCAAGGCATCCCCCTCTTCATCAATAAAAATCCCAGGTTTCTTCCAAACGCTTCATTTTTATTATTTCATGCACAGTTGTGTTGTTCTTGGAGCATCTTATTTTTCGTTTTCGTTTTGGTTTTTCGTTTGCTTTATTTTCTTAGTTTGCTGAATAAATTGGTTGGACCCCCTCTTTCATACATTAGTTTTCAAATAGTTTGGTTTGGATTGGAAAAGAGTAGGAAAAGTTCATTCTTCAGTGGTAAAGAGAGCTTGTTTTTGACTGTGGCATATGCTTTGTCATGCCATTCTTGATATTGTTTTGGATTTATGCTTAGTATTCTTTTCTGTAGCATGACTTGTTATAAATAATTTAGATTGCTTAATGTGCCTTGGAAGGATCATGCGTTGTTTTCGCATATTAAAGCATAGTATTGTGGTATTCTCCTATGATGCTTTATTTGGGTTGACTTGGCACATGCTCACACCATGTTATGACTATCCCAAGTCACCATAAGCCTTGATGATCCTTTAGTTTTCAACTTGTAGTATCACTTTATGCTTTGATCGATGATGTTTTGTCGCTCTGCATGATTATGGCCATTATTGCTCTCTTAGTTTGTCGCTCCCAGTCTTTTGCTAGCCTCCGTAACCAAGTATGAGTTCCACTCATGCATCCAACTCCTTAAACCAAGTTATTCCAAAGAGTCCACTATACATACCTACTAGAATATGCTATTTCAAGTATATTCATGTTTTGATCTACCTTCCGAATTAAACTTGTTATGAGAAAACTAGTGATTAAAGCTCTAACAAACTTGATGGCACACTTTACTTTTCTTGCCCTTAATAAACTTGAACCATTGTGTCCATATTTGTTGCGTATATGCTTGCACTTTATAAGTTGAAGTTAGCAGAACCATATATCATGGGGAACGCTTTCAACATTGCACCTGTACTTTGTACCCCGTTGATATCATGTTCTTTTGCTTATGGATCCTGACGGTGTGAAATAAAAGTGGAACTTGTAAGATCATGGAGTTTGTATGTGTGTTAGAGAAACGCCTGGGCCGCTAGCCTAAGCCATGCCTAATCATGGTGGAAACTTTCAGCATCACCATAATGAGCACTGTATGAAGCATCCTCAATAAAAACCTATGCAAATAGCAAATAAAAAGATTGCTGAGATGCTCATTGTCTGCTTGCCTTGTCATTTTGATTATGGGATAGCTCCTATATCATGTCCAAGGGGTACCCCGTTGGTGGTTCTTTATGACACATATGTACTTACAATTACAAGAGCTTACTTGTGACTAAAGTTGAGTAGCATGAGGTTCGGTCTTCGTAAGTAAGAGGCATGAGATTTTGGTTTATAACTTGTCAAGCATATCCTCTTAGTTGTGTCACTTTAACCTTAATCACCTTCAAGATGCTTATGATAGGGGCAATGAGAGCTGAAAGCTATTAAGTACCATAATTTTTGGAAGCTCTTTATGAGACTAGAATCCCTACTTCCTTCTATGAAGGGCCTTCTTTTACTTTTATGTTGAGTCTCCACCTTCTACCTTAATGCACCTACTTTGAGAGCATAGTGGCCATTCTTAGTTTTATGTGCATTGTCCCAAGACTTGTTGATTGATGCATAGCTTTGATATTGCTCGTTTTAAACTATTTGTATCTAGTCACTCTTATGAACTTTGAAGGTGTCATTTGGATTTATGTTTGCTACTCTATGAGGGACAAGCTGAATACTACTATGCTATGTTTTCTTTATGTGAAACAAACAAATGTCTTGCAAAGCATTGTTATTAATGAATCTTTTGTTTCTGCCTTTTCATGTTGCAACATAGTTGCTTTGCCTTATTGTTAGAACTTTGTCTTTCATGTTATGATTGAAGTACCATGATCCCAGCTTTGAATGTTTTACAAATACTTTGATAAAGTTTATGATGGTGCATGTCACCTCAAAAAATTATTCTTTCTTTTTTATCACTTACCTACTCGAGGACGAGTAGGAGTTAAGCTTGGGGATGTTGATACGTTGCAAACGTATCCATAATTTTTGATGTTACATGCTTGGTTTTATCTACTTTCTTATGTTTTGTCCACACTTTGGAGTACTTTTCATATGATTTCTTGGACTAACCTATTAACAAGAGCCATAGTGCCAGCTGCCTGTTTTCTGCTGTTTTTGGTTCCAGGAAAGTCAGAAAATGAATATTCTCGGAATTGGACGGGACAAAAGCCAAAGTCATTATTTTACCGAGGACACTGAGCGAATCTGAGACGGAGAGAGGGGCTGGGGCCCGCCACCACCTAGTCGCGACCAGGCTGGCCCGCGCCAGTGGTGGTCCGCCGCCCAGCACCTCGGCCTCTCTTCGCCTATATATTACCTCTAATACGGAAACCCTAAGGAACCCGATCAAAATCCACGAAGAGTTCAGAGTCATTGTCATCTCCATCCCTAGATCGGGAGGGATCTCAAGCTCTTCCGCACCTCATTGGAGGGGAATTCACCCTGGAGGCCTTCTTCATCATCATGCAAGCCTCCGGTGTGATGCGTGAGTAGTTCATCTCTAGACTACGGGTCCATGTAGTAGCTATATGGCTGGTTCTCCTCCTTTGTGCTATCATGTCTAGATCTTGTGAGCTCCGTTCATGATCAAGATCATCTATTTGTAATTCTGCATGTTGTGTTTGCGGGGAACCGATGGATATTGAGATGCTATTTCAGATTGATTATTGATTCTATCATGTCTTTGTTATTTGTGATCTTGCATGCTTTCCATTGATAGTAGCTATCTTGGCCAAGTAGATGCTAGCAACTCCAAGAGTTAGTATTTATGCTCGATAGTGGGTTCATGCCTCCGTAACTGGGAAGTGACAGAAATCTCTAAGGTACTAGATGTGTTGTTGCTACTAGGGAGAAAACAACAATCCTTTGTTCATAGAACAATCATATTGTTTACTTTACACGCAATTCGTAATGGAATTATCCGTTGCTTGCAACTTAATACTGGAGGGGGTTCGGATGATAACCTGAAGGTGGATTATTAGTCATAGATGCAGTTGGACGGCGGTCTATGTATAATGTTGTAATTCCCAATCGAATCTCAAAGGAGTCAAGATGAGTAGTATATGTTTGTATGCTTTCTCGATGTTTGTCAATTGCCCCGCTGTAATTTGTTCACCCAGCATGTTATCTATCTTAAGGAGAGCCACCTCTAGTGAACTATGGACCCCGGTCCTTTCTTTTACTTTCAATCTACAATCAACTGTTTACTGCTTTGTGTTTACTTTCTGCAAACTATTACTTTCTTCCACTCGATACATTTAATCATTTGTTTTCAGCAAAACCGGTGAGATTGACAACCTCATCGCAAGTTGGGGACAGAGTTCTGTGGTTGTGTTGTGTAGGTCTCCACATTGCGGCTGGCACTAGTAGTGCGTCCTGCCAACGTTCAGCTAGCAACACCTTTGGGGTGTTTCCTTGCTCCTACTGGTTCGATTAAACCTTGGTTTCATATTGAGGGAAAACTTGCTGCTGTGCTTATCATACCTTCCTCTTGGGGTTCCCCAACGAGCTCGATATATTTTGGGCCATCAGGCCACCCTTGTGGAGACTTTGCAAAGTTCTCATATTGACGTGGCTAGTCGGCGATGCCATAACCAACCCGTGTCAGCCTTTCCAAAAAGACACATCAGGCCTGTAGTGGTTTTCCCCGAGAAGTCCACCACGTATAGGTCATTTTCGACATATCCCACGAAAGCGACTTTTAGAGACTTGCTCCACAAGAGTACCATCAAATCATCATCAATAAAAACTGCAAAGCCCATCTTACCAAGGGCGCGAACTGAAAGTAAATTGTAATCGAGGGTCTCAACAAGCATGACGTCCATGAGAGAGATATCGTGAGCAACCACAACTTTGCCGAGACCCAATACCTTAGATTTTGACTTGTCACCATAGGAGACGGTTATATGATCATGATTTGGCCGCATCTCCGTGATGATCTCCTTGCTTCCGGTCATGTGACTTGTGCACCCTCTATCGAGTACCCATTTAGACCCACCGGAAGCATATGCCTACAAGAAAGTTACTTCTTGGTTTTAGGTACCCATTTTTCAATGGGTCCTCTCATGTTAGTGACAAGGGTCTTGGGGACCCAAATAGACCAAGGAATTTAACAATCATAAGGCCCTACATAACTAGCATAAACATCACCATAATAATCACAATATAACTCATAGTTAGGATTGTTAGCCCCTGCAAAACCATCATAATTAGACTTGTCATTAGTGGTGGTGCTAGTCTTTGGTTGAGCAGTCTTGCTCTTCTTCTTGTTGTTGTTCTTCTTGTTCTTTGTCTTGGGAATATAACAAAGACCCTCTTTTCCATTGTTTGTTCTTTGCTTGCTAATAACCTCATCTATAACTTCTTTACCTTTGTGTTGAGATCCCTTTGCAAGTTCTACTTGTCCACAAGATGGTGTGGAGGTGCTGGATGATGTCTACGCACTTCTATTCTTGTAGACAGTTGTTGGGCCTCCAAGTGCAGAGGTTTGTAGAACAGCAGCAAGTTTCCCTTAAGTGGATCACCCAAGGTTTATCGAACTCAGGGAGGAAGTGGTCAAAGGTATCCCCTCTCAAGCAACCCTGCAATCAAGATACAAGAAGTCTCTTGTGTCCCCAACACATCCAATACACTTGTCAGGTGTATAGGTGCACTAGTTCGGCGAAGAGATAGTGAAATACAAGTGGTATAGATAATTATAAGTGGTAACGGTGATAGAAAATAGCTTGATGGTGTGGAAAAGACTAAAGGCAAACTGAAATAAAGATAGAAGCAAGCAAATCATGTAATAGATCTAATAACAAGCGATGTTTCAGTGCTTAGAAACAAGGCCTAGGGATCATAATTTCACTAGTGAAAACTCTCATATAAATATATTCTTATTTATGATACTATGCTGAACTACTCTCTGGTTGGACACTCTAATCCATGGTAGGGCTATAACAGCACACCTCAAAGTTCGCTTTCCACATCTAGATAACCCCACACTGTCACCTTGAGCACTAGATGGTTCAAACAAACATCACAATTTCATAAAGACATCCAACTCCAAATATAACTCATAACAAGTATTTGTAATCTCTAGCCTAAGTGCCACCATGGTGTGCACACTGTCAACTTCACACACATGGGGAGAGCAAAGATCTATTAAAGCACTTGAGTAGCAAGGTAGATCTATGGATTACAAGCTCATGTTCTCAATAAGATCATGCATAGAGAGAGAGATGAACACATAGCTACCGGTAGAACCCTTAGCCTCGAGAGAGAACTACTCACTCCTCATCATGGGAATCAGCAATGGTGATGGAGATGGCGGTGGAGATCGATGGAGATAGCTTCGGGGGCACTTCCCCGTCCCGGCAGGGTGCCAGAACAGAGACTTTCTGTCCCCCGAATCTCCCCTTCGGTGGGCGGGCCATGGAACTTTTCGTGGCTGGAGGCTGGATGATTTAGGGTTTATGCATCGGGAGGCTTCTTATAGGCGAAGAGGCAAGGTCGGTGGGCGGCCAGGGGGCCCACACCACCTGGTGGCACGGCCAGGGCTAGCTCGCGCCACCACATGGTGTGGCCACCCGCCCCTCTCCGTCTTGTCTTCTGGCTCCGTGAGTCTTCCGGTAAAATATCGACTTTGGCTTTTGTCCGGTCCAATTCCGAGAATATTGATTTTCTGACTTTCCTGGAACCAAAAACAGCAGAAAACAGGCAACTGGCACTGTGGCATTTGTTAATAGGTTAGTCCAAGAAAGTGTATAGAAAGTACTCCAAAGCTGGAACAAAACACAAGAAAGTAGATAAAACCAAGCATGGAACATCAAAAATTATGGATACGTTAGAAACGTATCACTGGGCATATCATGCTTCTCCAATTGAGTTTGGATCTGGTCACGGGACTCATTTACAGTAGAATGTTCACTCCCCAAAGCCTTGTGAGCAATGTCAAGTTTCTCAAACTTCTCCAAGAGTCTAGCATGAGCAGCCCCAAATTCAAACTTTTCCTTTTTTAGTTTCTTTACCTTAGCAAGAGCATTGTCAAGTTCTTTGATGAGCTGAGAAACAACCTCTTCATGGGACTCTTCAATTGACTCATGTCTCTCTTCCAAGGATACTCGAGCTTCCTCTTATTCTTCCAAGGCATTCTTCAAGGAGGCTATCTCCAAGGCATCTTCTCTTTCAATTCTGCCCTTTTCTTCTAGAAGATCTTCGGATTGGGAAAGTTGACTCATAAGAGCATCAAAATGAAGTTTGTGCTCACCTTGCAAGTTAGTGAAAAGGTGTCCAAAGCAATAACTTCTTCTTTTATCTTAAGACTAGTATGATCATCCATATCCATATTTATGTTAATCTTAGGAAATGAAGAAATAGAAGATGACACCTCGAACTCTCTCGCCATAAGGAAAGTGGTGTTATTGTTGATGGCGTTTTCGTTTGGAGAGTTGAAGAGTGATGACGAAGTAGATGTGGTGGCTATAGCAGCCACCTCATGAATACTATCTTCATCCTCTTCATCTTCACTTGCAGAGGAATATTCTTCTTGTGCCACTAAGACAATCTTGGGTTGTTTCTTGTAAGGGCCATTCTTTTTGATAAATGGCTTCTTTCTAGGTGCCTTGGATTTTTCTTTAAGGATGAGCCTGCCACCATTGTCTTCTCTATTTTGATATGGACACTCAGCCACAAAGTGTAGCCTATCTCCACAATTGTAGTATGTTCTCAGTTTTGGGCCATTCTCTCTTCTTCCACTTGACCCATTCTTGCGCTTGAGTTCCGACTTGGCCTTGGCTGGATCCTTCCAAAAGTTCCTTGCATAGAATGCCATGTACTCACCATGAGCACGCTTGACTTCCTCGGGGCAGTCCATGGAGACACACTCGAAACCTCTTTCATCCTCATCTTTCTCAACAACATTTGCCTTTAGAGCAACATTGACCCCCTTTTTGCATTCCAATGGCTCGGGCATGGGCATCTTCCGCGTTCTTAGTTGCAACCTTGAATGATGCCATTTCTTGCATGACTTCATTGGAAGTCATTTGATGTTAGTTGTGTCTACCTTGCAAGATCTTCAAGTCCGTTGGCTCAAAAGGCATTAGAGCACTCACGTATTTCCTTTTTATCCAAGCATCATCAATGTGAGTGGCTCCATGCTTTCTCAATGTTGTTGCGATGCCCTTGAGTCTTCTATACATATCTTCATGGTTTTCACCATCCAACATGTAGAATCCTTCAGCTTCATTACTAAGGGCATCATACCTATTCCTCCTCATGCTTTCATTTCCAATAAAGAGGTCGGTGAGAGCATCCCAAGCTTCTTTAGCTGTGTTGAGATGCTCAATGTTGGGCATGTCCTTGGGAACCACTCTGAGCTATATCATGTGGAGAGCCGTTGCATTCAATTGGCTATCCACAACTTCTCTTCTTGTCAAGTTGGCGTGATCTCCAATTTGAAGACCCTCTTCGATAATCCTCCAAAGTTCAATAGACGAACTGCATACATGAGACTTCATTAAGAATTGCCATTGATTAAATGAAGATGCAGTAAGTTTGGGTGGATCACCCCTATTATTTATATGAGGATGTGAGATAGGTGGGTCAGGAGAATATAGGTGATGGACCTCACTATAGTCCTCCTTACCACTTCCCTTCTTGGAGGTGGAACCATTATGTTTTTCACCTACCACTTCATCTTCCTTAGATCCGGTGTTAGCCTTGTCCTTGGATGATGGCATGGCAGCCTCAGAGGAAGATGGAGATGGAGTTGCGGATGATGTGAGGCGCGCAATCATTTGTTGCATCTCCTCCATCTTGGTCTCAAAGGATTTCAACAAGGTTGTTTCCAACGTCTTGAGGTCATCCATTGTGACCTTGTCCACAGCCTCATTCCCATTCTCCTTGGTACCCATACTTCTCTTAGGCGGTTCAGCCCGAATAAAGAGCCAGGGCTCTGATACCACTTGAAATGGATCGTATGGGCACCTAGAGGGGGGGATGAATAGGTGCTACTTCAAATTTTAATGCTTTTTCAATTTTAGGCTTGACACAAAAGGTAAATTCTCTAGATAGCTATTATATAGAATTTCCCTATATGCAAACCTAACTACTAGCGAGTAAAGGCGAGTGAGAAAGAGGAACGAGTAAACCGTAGTGGAGAAGGTGGAGACATAGGATTTGTTTTACCGCAGTTCCTTCCTTGTTAAGGTAAGTACATCTGCGTTCGAGGGGTGGGCGGTACTACGACCACCACGCCACAATAGGCCTCACCCTATTCTCCGATGGATCCCGCCACCAAAGGCCTGATCCACCTTTCCACTAAAGGAACCCTTCGAGGCGGGAACCGGCACCTTTACACAACTAGCGGGGCACAACTCCACAACCAAATTGGAGGCTCCCGTAATGACAACAAGCTTCCACAAGAACAAGTTATCAATAACAAAACATGAGATCTAGATATTAATGAGAATACTAGATTGGGGCTTTCTCCAAGTGAATGGAGAGGAGTTGATGCGCTTGATTCGTGATGACAATATAGGTTGTCTCCTCCTTCAATTCCCCCAAAGATCGAAGCCTTCAGGTGGTTGAAGTGAGAGATCTAGAGAGAGAGCACTTGCAATAGGTCTGGCAATTTTTGAGTGAATCAAGTAGTCTGAATGGAGGGGATGAAGGGGCTTTTATACCCCCTGCACCCACTGAGCCGTTGGAGCCATTTGGGGCTAGATTATCCGGCCTAAGTGAGGGACGGATTATCTGGCCTAGGGAAAACTCCGCCCCAGACTCGGATTATCTGGCAAAAAATCTGCCCCCACTCAGAGCGACGTGCCGAGCTTGCCCTTGAGCGTCTCCTGGGGGCCGGGTTATCCGGCCCCATGCGAGGGCCGGATTATACGACCAGGGAAGGAAAAACCGCCCTGTTCGGATTTTCCAGGAGATAATCCGAACCCACTCAGAGCGTCGCGCCTTGGTTGCCTTTGATCGTCTTCTAGGGTCCGGATTATCCGGCCCAAGGCTAGTGCCAGATTATCCGGTCAGGGGTAGAAAATCCGCCCCTGTTCGGATTTTCTGGGAGAAAATCCGACCCCAGACAGAGTGACGCGCCAAGCTAGCCTTTGCCAAATGATTTAGGCCAGATTATCCGGCCCTTGATGGGGGTGGATAATCTGGCCCCCCAAACACAAAAACATTCCCTGCACACTTAGCACTCATGAGAAAACTACACGGTATTGTTATCTAACACACAAAACATAGGGAACCATGAAATGTTCTTTCATCACCATCAAGAACAAGTACCCACTACCCAAGATAGAGGATCTGTTTGATCAGTTGACTGGTGCCAGAGTGTTCTCTAAGATTGATCTTAGAACTGGTTATCATCAACTCAAGATTCATGCAATGGATATTCCAAAGACCGCCTTTACCACTAGATATGGATTGTATGAGTATACGGTCATGTATTTTGGATTAACCAATGCCCCCTGCTTATTTCATGAATCTCATGAATAAGATTTTTATGAACTTTCTGGATAAGTTTGTCATTGTTTTTATCGATGATATTCTAATCTATTCAAAGTTAGAAGAAGCACATGAGCTACATCTGAGAACCATCCTTGAAACCCTTAGAGAGCATCAGTTGTATGCTAAGTTTAGCAAATGTGAGTTCTAGCTGAAGGAAGTAGGATTCCTTGTACATATTGTGTCGGCAGGAGGAGTCGCTGTTGATCCCGCCAAGATCAAAGATGTTGAAGAATGGGAAGCCCCAACCACTCAAACCCAAGTCCGCGCATTTCTCGGATTAGCGGGATATTATCGCAAGTTTGTTGAAGGATTTTCGAGCATCGCAAGACCGATGACCCAATTGTTGGAGAATAATAAGATGTTTGAATGGACCGACAAATGTGAAGCAAGTTTTCAAGAGCTCAAGAAGAGATTGATTTCATCCCCAATACTGATTATGCCAGATATCAAGAAGCCTTTTGATGTGTATTGTGATGCATCCAAGATTGGTCTCGGATGTGTGTTGATGCAAGAAGGCAAAGTCATAGCATATTTGTCCCGACAACTGAAGCAACATGAGCAAAACTACCCTATCCATGATCTTGAACTAGCAGCTGTAGTTTTAGCTTTGAAGACATGGTGTCATTACCTTATGGGTAACCGCTGTGAGATTTATTCGGATCACAAGAGCCTGAAGTGTATTTTCACCCAGAAGGAGTAACAATAGCAGTAAACAGTAGGATTCGAGTGCGGTAGGCATAGGGATGGATGGACGGGCGTTGCATGGACAAGACAATTCACATAGCAATCAGAACATAGGGCAATTGCAGATAAATAAGATAAAGCATCCAAGTACTAGATAATCCTAGGCATGTGTTCCATATATAGTCATACGTGCTCGCAATGAGAACTTGCACAACATTTTTGTCCCGCCACCCGCTTTGCGCTGGGCCTCACGGGAACTACTGGCAATTAAGGTGCTCCTTTTAATAGAGCACCGGAGCAAAGCATTAACACTTCGTGAACACATGTGATCCTCACATCAAAGTCATTCCCTCCGGTTATCCCGATTTCTGTCACTTCGGGGCCATTGGTTCCGGACAACGTGTGTATACAACTTGCAGATAAAACCATAAACAATACTATCATAATGAATCAATAACATGTTCAGATCTGAAATCATGGCACTCGGGTCCTAGTGACAAGCATTAAGCATAACAAGTCACAACAAAGTCATAAAGTACTAATAGAAGATACTAGGCACCATGCCCTAACAATCTGATGCCATTACATGAACAATCTCATCCAATCCTACCATCCCCATAGCCTACAGCGGGGGATTACTCACTCATAGATGGGGGAAACATGGATGGTCGATGGAGAAGCGATGGTGATGATGATGGCGATGATCTCCTCCAATTCCCCGTCCCGACAGGGTGCCAGAACATAGTGTCTGGTGCTGTTTCGTGGAATCTGGTGGTGGCGGCGGAGCGAAACTCCTTCTGGAAAAATGTCTAACCCCCCTAGAGTTTTTAGGTCAGAAGGCTTCTTATAGGCGAAGAGGGAGACCGAGGGAGTGTCTGGGGCGGCTAGACCACCCCCTGGCGCGGCCTGGGCTAGCCCGTGCGACCAGGTGGTGTGGCCTAGGCCCAGCCCTCCTCCGTCTCGTATTCTGGCTCCGGGAGTCTTCTGGTGAAATAGGATTTTTGGCATATTTTCCGGGATTTTTCCTGATAGTTGATTTTCTGCACAAAAAGTAGACATCAAGGCAATTCTGCTGAAAACAGCGTCAGTCCGCGTTAGTTGCAAAAGTGTTCGGGAAAGTGTTCGGGAAAGTAGATGCGTTTTGGACGTATCAGTGACACGCAGCCAACATAATCTTGATCAAAGTATTTGTAAAACATTGATAGCTAGGATCATAGTACTTCAACATAGCATGAAAGATAAAGTTCTAACAATAAGACATATCAACTATGTTGTAACATGAAAGGCACAAACAAAAGATTCATAAATAACAATGCTTTACAAGACATTTGTTTGTTGCACATAAGGAAAACATAGCATAGTGGCATTCAGCTTGTCCCTCATAATGTAGCAAATCATAATTGCATAGGACACCTTCAAAGTTTATAAGGGTGACTAGATACAAATAATTTAAGAACAAGCAATATCAAAGTTATGCATCAATCAACAAGTCTTGGGACAATGCCCATTAAACTAAGAATGGCCAATATGCTCTCTCAATAGGTGCATAAAGATAGAAGGTGGAGACTCAATATAAAAGTGGAAGAAAGGCCTTCATAGAAGGAGGCAGGGATTCAAGTTTCATAAAGAGCTTCCAAAAATTATGGTACTTATTAGCTTTCAGCTCTCATTGCCCCTATCATAAGCATCTTTGAAGTGATTAAGGTTAAAGTGAACAAACTATGGTGTATATGCTTGACAAAGTATAAGTTGGAAATCTCATATCCCTTGAATACGAGGACCGCTCCTCATGCTACTCAAGTTTAGTTACCGGTAAGTTCTTGTCATAGTAAGTACATGTGTATCATAGAGAACAGCCAACGGGGTACCCCTTCCCCGAGGATACGGAAGAATCCCCATATCAAAATGACAAGGCAAGCAGACAACGAGCATCTCAGCAATCTTCTTATTTACCATGGGAAAATGGTGCTTTTTTATCTCTTTCCTCTTTTCTCATATCTCTTTTTCTCTTTTTCTCAATCTCTATCTCTTTTTTTAAGAAGAATGCTTCATAGATTGATCATTATGGTTACGCTGCAGGTTTCCACCATGATTAGGCATGGATTAGACTGGCGGCTCAGGCGTTTCTCTAACACACGTACATAACTCCATGGACTTACAAGCTCCCCTTTCATTTCACACCGACGACATCCATAGACAAAAGAGCATGATATCAACTAGGTACAAAGTACAAGTGCAATGTTGAAAGCGTTCCCCATGACAACATGGTTCTGCTAATCCCCAACATATAAGTGCAAGCATATACAACATAGATGACACAATGGTTCAAATTTATTAGGGGCAAGAAAAGTAAAGTGTGCCATCAAGTTCGTGAGAGCTTTAATCACTAGTTTTCTCATAACAAGTTTAATTCGGAAGGTAGATAAAAACATGAATATACTTAGAATAGCAAATGCTAATAGGTAGGTATGGTGGACTGTTTGGAATAACTTGGTTTTATTTGGAGTTGGATGCATGAGTGGAACTCATACTTGGTTTTGTAGGCTAGCAAAAGACTAGGAGCGACCAACTGAGAGAGCAATAAAGGCCATAATCATGCAAAGCGACAAAAAATCATTAATTAAAGCATAAAGTGATATTACGAGTTGAAAACTAAATGATCACAAAGGCTATGGTGACTTGGTATAGTCTTAACATGGTGTGAGCATGCGCCAAGTCAACCCAAATAAAGCATTAAAGGAGAATACCACAATATTATGCTTTAATATGCTAAAACAACGCATGATTCTTTCAAGGCACATTAAGCAATCTCAATTGTTCATAACATGTCATGCTACAACAAAAATAACTAAGCATAAAGCCAAAAAAGTATCAAGCATGACATGACAAAGCATAGGCCATAGTAAAAAACAAGCTCCTTTTTACCACTTAAGCATGAACTTTTCCTACTCTTTTCCAATCCAAACCAACTTATTTGAAAACTAATGTATGAATGAGGGGGTCCAACCAATTTATTAAAGCAAACTAAGCAAAAGAAAACTAAAACAAAAACAAATACGCTCAAAGAACAACACAATAGTGCATGAAACAATAAAAACGAAGTGTCTAGAAAGACCTGAGATTTTTATTGATGAAGAAGGGGATGCCTTGGGCATCCCCAAGGTTTGACGCTTGTACTTCTTGGATATTTCTTGGGGTGACACAGGGTGGCATCCCCAAGCATGAGCTTTAGTCCATTCTTTATCTCTTTACATCATTCTTTCCTTACACCTGAAATTTTCCTTCATACAAAACTTCAGACAATCTTCATTAGCAACATTAGTGTACTCAAGATAATAAGTCTTTTGGTTCAGTTACAACACAAGTAAAACTTTCATTAAAACAAAAGCTACTGTACCACTTCCTTTAAAAAGTTCAAATGATCAAAGAGAACTCAAAGAGAAAGAGATTAAGAGGCAAATGCAAATAATGGCAGAAATCTGTCTAAACAGACCAGCAGGTAAAAACCATTTTTTTCGAAGACCTTCTGTTGCTCAAATCGAAAAGTGTTGAACTAACGAAAGTTGTATAACAACCTGGGGCATAAGCACAAACAATTACAGGTCAAACCAACATACAGAGATTTTTCACGAATTTTTACAGTGAATCACAAAAATATGTTTCGGGACAGTAACTTTCCCAAGCATTACTTCACTCTCATTAGAGGTTACTCTTGGCACAAAAACAAATAAAAAGGATAAGGAGCGGTTATTACAGAGGTAATAACTTCCAAGACTCATCTAAAACTTTTGGGTTATCTCCCAATAAGCACTTTTCTTTAACGCCTTTAAGTTAGGCATGATAGTTTGAGGAGATGCTCACAAAGAAATATGAATTGAAGTAAAAGAGAGCATCAAGAAGCAAATTCGAAGCACATTTAAGTCTAACCCACTTCCTATGCATAGGAATCTTGCAAAGAAACAAGTCATGAAAGCACAAAGCAACAAGCATAGTAAAGCAAAACAAGTGCAACTTCAAGACTTTCAACATAAAGAGGGGAAACTTAATATTATTGAGATGCATAAAACCATGTTTCCCTCTCTCATAATAACTTTCAGTAGCATCATGAATAAAATTAACAATATAACTATCACATGAAACCTTCTTATCATGAGCCACATGCATAAAATGATTATTACTCCCCACATAAACATAGTCATTCTTATTAATTATAGTGGGAGCAAATTCAACAAAATAGCTATCATTATTATTGTCATCACCATAATCATCAAATACAGGAGGCATATTGTAATCATAATTAATTTTCTCCTCAATAGTAGGTGGACTGAAAATATCATATTCGTCATTGTAATCATCATATATTGGAGGTTTGGTATCATCATAAGCAATAGAATAGCTATCTTCCAAAGCTGGGGAACTAAAAAGATCATTTTCATAAGAACTAGCTTCCCCAAGCTTAGACTTTTCCAAAGCATTAGCAATAATGGTGTCCAAATAATTCATACTAACAACATTGCTATTAGCATGCAAATAAAGTTCCATAGGTTTTTTAATTTTCTCTTCAAACACTTCATGTCCTAACTCAAGATAAATACTATAAAGCTCTCTAATTTTGTTGTTGTTTTCCATTAAGCCTAACTAATGAAAACGATAAACAAAAAGACAAAATTGCAGAATCTAAAGGAAATAACTTCGAGCACTCACATCGGAGGATGTGAGTACCTTTTACCTTACGTCCCTGGCAATGGCGCCAGAAAATAGCTTGATGTCTACGCACTTCTATTCTTGTAGACAGTTGTTGGGCCTCCAAGTGCAGAGGTTTGTAGAACAGCAGCAAGTTTCCCTTAAGTGGATTACCTAAGGTTTATCGAACTCAGGGAGGAAGTGGTCAAAGGTATCCCTCTTAAGCAACCCTGCAATCAAGATACAAGAAGTCTCTTGTGTCCCCAACACACCCAATACACTTGTCAGGTGTATAGGTGCACTAGTTCGGCGAAGAGATAGTGAAATACAAGTGGTATGGATATAAGACAACGGTGCTAGAAAATAGCTTGATGGGAGGAAAAGACTAAAGGCAAAAATATGGAAGCAAGCAAACATGTAACAGACCTAGTTCCAAACGGTGTTTCAATGTTTAGAAACAAGGCCGAGGGATCATACTTTCGCTAGTGAACACTCTTATATAAATATCATCTCTTTATGATACTACTATGAACTACTCTCCGGTTGGACACTCTAATCCATGGTAGGGCTATAACAGCACTCCTCAAAGTTCGCTTTTCCCATCTAGATAACCCCACACTGTCATCTTGAGCTCTAGATGGTTCCAACAAACACCACAATTTCATAGAGACATCGAACTCCAAATATAACTCATAACCAATATTTGTAATCTCTAGCCTAAGTGCCACCATGGTGTGCACGCTGTCACAAAGCTCATGATCACAATATAATCATGCATAGAGAGAGAGAAATGAACACATAGCTACCGGTAGAACTCGTAGCCTCGAGGAAGAACTACTCCCTTATCATCATGGGAATCAGCAATGGCGATGGAGATGGCGGTGGAGTCGATGGAGATGGCAGTGAAGATGGTGATGAGGCGGCAGCGGTGGCGCCGGGGGCGGCGCGGAGGACTCCTTCCCCACCGCCGGTATCACAAGGGAGCACCGCCCCTTAGGCCCCTTCCTTCATGGCTTATTGGGAGCCCTCTCCCATGGAGATGGGATCTATGGGGGAGGCAAAAACGTCGCTTTGGTGGCTGAAAATTCGTGGGTGGAGGTGTCTCCCACAAATTAGGTTTCCTCCCTTTATGTAGCTTCTTGGATTCCCGTCACCCCATCTTGGGCTGTAGTAAATCTAGCCTATCGGGCCCGTCCGGACTCGAAATCAGCTAAATTTTATGTCCAGAACATTTGTCACAAAATCCCCAACAACTTTGTAGTTGAAGAGTTTTCCGTTTGACTCCGTATTCGACCCGAAACATGACCATTCAAAAAGAGTTCTGAGACAGATTTCTAGAAAATCCCAATTTGACTCCAACAAGGTTTCCACTTGTATTCTTGGTAATTCCTACACATCAAACTGTAAAACAAGAACATTGTGCACTTTTGCAACTATTAGTAGGTTAGTCCAAATAAATCATAAACTTTATATAAAAAATAGTATCAAAAGCATATTATTAGCATAAAACCATCAAAAATTATAGATACGTTATGGACGTATCAATATCAACAAGGATCTGACGTATCGTGAAGTGCCCATTCGTATTTTGGAGGAAGCTTTCAGAACCACCAGGACCTGGAGTATCAAGTTTCTAAAGATCCAATGGAGCAACCATACCGAAGAAGAAGCTACTTGGGAGAGAGAAGATTATATTAGGACCGAGTTTCCAGATCTCTTTAGTTCCTAGCTTTTCTTAAATCTCGGGACGAGATTTTGTTTAAGGAGGGAAGGTTTGTAAAACCCCAAAACTTCTAATCAATATTATCAAGTTCAAATCACCCAATTTAGGGTTAACAAAAACTTTTATTAATAAAATGAAATATGAATGCATGTTAGTTTGCATTAATGTGTGATTGATTGAAATTGCCATGCTTGATTGTTACAAATGATGTGAAATGGTTTAAATGTGAATGCTACATCATCTAGGCCAATTACAAACAAAATCAAAAGAAAAAGAAATCAAATATGAATAAATAAAGCAAATGGTCATTTTGACAAAAGTTAACCACTAGGTCACTTTAGGTGTTCCTAGAAGAGAAATTCTAACAGAAACAATTCTAAATCTTTTCACCCCTTGCTAGACCAAGTAAAAATGTATCAAGGCCCACTTTACAAACTAACAAAAACATCTTGCAAATCAATTAAATGGATAGTTGAAAATTGAATCTAGTTCATATGTTAAGATCCCACTTTTTCAAAAACCTATCAAACCATTTCCATTTGACTTCTCCAAGCAAACATAGTTACTCAAGCTTAAGTTAAGATCACTCAAAAAGTTTCATTCAAAAATTTCAAAGTAAGTTTCTTGCGGCCATTTCATCAAACACCTTAATTACACAAATTAATCTACTGCCTAACTTCAATGTTTCCACAGTAATCCTCGACCATTTGGTCCCCTCTTCACTCCCTTGTCTCCCCTGAGCATAGCCAGCACCCAGACCAAGTCCCCCCTTAGCCATGTGCACAGTGGAGCGCCGCCCATTTTTGGTCGTCACCGGCCGATAGTGGATAGCGTGCCAGGAGCATCGCCGCCCTCGCCCACGACACGCACCATACACGCCGCACTCCACCGCCACCCCCTGTCCAAGCCTCAACCGCAGACGAGCCCTAGACCACCCTAGCACCGCCGCACCCTATGCCTCTGTGCCATGTCTAGAGCGCGCCAGCTCGCCGCGCCTGACCAGCTCGCACATATCGCGCCTCACCCCCACCTCGCGTGCACTAGCTCGCCATGATCACCCCAACCCCGCAGACACCCCCGTTCGCCGTCGCGCAACCCGCAGTTGCCGCACACCGTCGCAAACACCTCTGCGTCCGCACAGAGTGCCGCACGCTCCCGACCAAACCAAACCACCCCACGCCTCGTATTTAAGCCAGCAACGAGCGCCAGGGAACACAACACCATCCCCTAGCCTCAGCCGCGCCGATAGTCGCCTGTAGCATCGTTACCGACGAGCTCGCACCCGCACCGTTCGGTCATCTCGCCGCAATATAAATGGAGGCCTCCCCTGCCTCATTTCTCCACACCCCAACACTCCCCACTCCTCACTGATCCTTCCTCACCATTCCCCGGAGCAAGGCGATCTCTCTCTTGCCGGAATTTGGCTGGAGCCCGCCGCTGCTGGAGGAGAAGGGTGCCGTCTATTAAGACCACCCCAAGACCTGCTGTGACCACGCCTCGAACTGCCGTCGTCTACCACGTCGATCGCCCCTATCGCCGACACTAGCTGGAGCCCAGGTGAGCCTAGCCAGACCCACACCACCGTGTTAGGTTTAGTTCCTCATCGGAGTAGTTCGTCGTCGACGACTACTCCTAGCCGTTGGATTAGAATTAGATCGGACGTCTTAGATTCATAGATACCGTTTTGTTTACTTAGTCCCATGACCGTGGACCTCCGTCTGACCCAGCTCACTGTCAGTGCAAAGGCGCTTGGGCTGCCCGTTAGCTTTCTGCAGCCCCAGGAATTCAAATATTGATTTTCCAATTTAGCTAAAACCCTATTCTGTCCACAGATTCAAAAATCAATTCAGAGAGTTTCACTGAACCAAATTGCATGATTCAAATTTGTTAGAAAGATATTTAAATTATCTATCCAAGCCCGTTGGATTTAAATCATTTGGAGTTAGAGATATTCTTTAGTAAAAATAACAAGACAAAGACTTTTGTACATTTAATCATTTTTCAAAAATCAACCATAATAGCTTTTGAGTTGATTCCAACTCTCAAAAATCACATCTGACAATATGTATCTGAATATGTAAAAATATTTAGGTTTGCTTGCAGTGACTTTGGACTAGTACCAAAAGAATGCTATTAGGGCATTTCTAGTCACTTTAAATCTATTAAATAATAATCTTAAACTTAATAAAATATGACCAACCTTTTAAATCACATTCCCATGTATTAGAATATGTGGTGATGACATGTGTCCACATGATCCCATATTTTAATTGGAGAATATTAAATCTTAATTAATTTCAATGAGTAGAAATTACTTTTCTAAAATAAACTAAATAAGATCAATAAAACTAGTTCTTCATTTCATGTGATGATTATGATGATGCTAGATCATGAAGTGTGAGCCTTAGTGTGCTAAATAGAGCTAGTTAAGTATTGTTTGGTGATTGTGTACCCCATATTTATTTATAGACGATAGTACCGACCCAAGCTACGAGGAGGAGTTCTACCCAGAAGAAGAAGAGGAAAACTTCAACCACTGCTCTACTCAAGGCAAGCTAACACTTGCAAGTATTATACCTATGCAATCTATTATTGGCAAGCTAACACTTGCAAGTTTTCTTAACTATGCAAGCTAGAACTATGCAAGCTAATACTTGCAAACTTGATAACTTAAGCAAGATGCATTAGGCATGCTTTAGTTATATACCTTGATTTATACCCATCCCAAGTTTTACTTGCAAGCTTTATTCTTTTTTTTACTTTGCCAAAGTTCTTTACTTTTAGCTAGTACTTTGTGAGTATTGAAGAAGTAGTATAGATAGCATGAAGAGTATAAAACTAGGTCTATACTAGATGTCATTCTATGGCATGAGATTGAAGATTAGCACCCCTCATTAGTGAACACTCTTAACTTAGTGGCTAGTGCTAAGCATAAAACATGATCACTTTAGATGGGAATACTTGGTGAAAATGATTATGAAAACCTTGGAATGATGATTCATTCTATTGAAATGTTTTGACATGTGTTGAGAAACACAAATGGATTTGATGATGAAAATGTTGAGGCACGAGCCTTAGCCCTTTTATAAAAACTGATGGTTGGGTTCGGATGCGATACCATTCCAATTTTACCGTACAACCACAATACCTGAATTGGGTAAGGCTTAGCTGGAAGTTTATATGCATTAGTATGGGTTCCCTCGCGAAAGAGGTTTGAGCTGAGGCTACCTCTTTATGATGTCCACCTATGCAGTGCCCATGATGGCAGATGGCCATGGCTGGGAGGCCAAGCTCATAGAAAAGGTGCCTATACTAGAGTGTGTAATTGAAAGGTTATGATTGATTATCCGCATACTAAGTATGATGATTCAGGATTATCCCTGACGGATGTATTGAATTTTGTGGTGAAAGTGTACCACCTTTGCAGAGTGTAAAACTATTCGAATAGCCGCTTCTGCGGTCATGGATAGTTGTAGTGGCCATACTGTTCTGTTGTCAGATGTTTTCAAAATGACTTGTGAACTGAACTATGATTTTGACTTGACCACAACAGGGTTGTGAATATGAAAACTAGGTTCTCACTTAAGTGATTTAGAACATTTACTTAGTTTTCTTTACTTCTAAACTCAGTTTAGATAAACCTGGCTTTTTGCAAATAAACTTAGAGCTGAGGATTCCTACTAGTACTACCTTACTTGTTAGTGATAGTTTGCGAGTACTTAAAGAGTGCTCATGGCTTTGTCCCTGGCTATTCCCGTGGTCAGACTATGAGGAGGACTATCAGAATGATGGACAACAGGACGTCTACGACAACTAGGATCATCTCCCATCGTCAGCATTGCCTGTGACCCTGAAGATGGTGCCCACTACTACGCTTATTATTCCGCTGCTTGTTGGTATTAAGATTGGATCATGAGATCCCTTATTTGTGTAAGACCTTATTATGGTTTGTAATGGATGATTTACTGTGATATCCAATCTGTTATGTCTCACAAAAATAGTAATCCTGGGATTGCGAGGTATGGCATAATAGGCATCTAAGATTAAAAATCTGGGTGTTGACAAAATGCATGCCTAGTTTGATAGATGATCGTTAGAAAAGTTTATTTCATTTGTAGACAAGATCGAAATCAGTGTCTTCTTCATGGACTTATGTTGTAGAAACACCTTCAAAAATATCTGTAGATTAAATATGTTTTATGAAGTCAAAACTCAGTCAAGAACCAAATTTTGATTATATTTGGAATGCAAGACTTAAGTTTAAATGATAGAATATTACAAATAATCAGCATAGTCGATCTCCATAGCGTTTGAGATGGGCGGAGGGGCATTGACCTGCAATCCCTACCGGATTGTAGTTCGAGGTTCTGCTAGATAACAATCATATCGCCTAGACGAATGACATATGATGCTCACAGTCACACAGATGTACACTGTAGCCTATGGCTATGAGACATCTCACCTAGCGATGGCGCCGTGCAAACTGCATAACTTCAGCATGTCGATTTAATCAGTTATCCAGTGGCAAACAATTGAAAATATGTCTAACTTAGGTGTGTTTGTGAAGTTTTATCCACCTGAAAGAAAGCCCAACAAACATGCATCAGATCTAAAATAACAACATGCATTTTACAGAATGAAAAAGGTGCAAACAAAACCAATATAGAGAAAGCCACTTACATTAACCCTAAAATGACAACTAGGTTACTGAATATTTTTTACTCCGGAAAAGATCTATAGCTCAAGCACCCGCATACCCATGTTCTCCTCAAACTCACCTCCTACCCAGTAATTAGCTAAAGCTAAACCTGGAGTTTCACTAAAAGAAAAATAATGACCATTTCTCTTTAATCTACACTCTTTCCAAATAAGCTGAAATCTAGAGAACATAGAAAATATCCCTTGGACAATCCCCCTCCTGCAAATTGCACAAAACATGGAGACCAAGGTCCGGTGAGAAAAATAATAATGGAGAACGCTCTACTATGGTGGTAGTCATCAAGGGACACAAAAGTATATTTAATTTCATTAGACTGAAAGTGCTCTAAAATATACCAGACTCGCATGCATTAGTCATACTTTGATTGGATTTCGATAAGCATCATATCTGTATTTTTATGCTTTTGTCAAAACCGTCCCAATTAGCTTCAGCTTCAATAGTCCAAACTAATACATACATTTTGCATTTAACAAAGAGAGTTGAAGGATAGAAACACTGAATGTATGGGTGGCCAATAGTGACCCAGAAACTACAAATCTGCAGAGAAAAAACTATGTATGATCAATAGGTAATCTAATATTAACCAAAGTGTAATTAGCCTGAATGGCTAATGTTCATCTGCTAAAATAGGCAGTTAAAGAATGGGAAAGACATAAAAGAGATACAGATAGATTAGTTCTAAGTTGCTTCGTAAGCAGAGTTCGTTCATGATTAATGCATGACAGTTTCAAATAATCCAATGTTTGGATACAGTACATCCATCTAACGGCAATATTAAGGGAAAATGTAAGCTTGTGCCAACCATTAAACATAGGCAGAGAGGGAGGGAATTAAAGAATATAGATTACAGGATCGGTGTAACTGAAATCATTGGCAAACTGAAGGGTGAAACATCTTGCATCAAAATATCAATGATATCAGAAACTCTAAACTATATAAGAAACACAAGCATGATTATATATAAAATACAATATAACCAACCATATTTCTCTCTAGGGATGCTTTTTGAAATTAAATATCTAAGGTGTTCTGATACATTGCAAATGTATCTATAATTTTTTATGTTCCATGCTTAGTTTTATCCACTTTCTTGTGTTTTGTTCCAACTTTGGAGTACTTTTCTTATGATTCCTTGGACTAACCTATTAACAAGAGCCATAGTGCCAGCTGCCTGTTTTCTGCTGTTTTTGGTTCCAGGAGAGTCAGAAATGAACATTCTCGGAATTGGACGGGACAAAAGCCAAAGTGCCTATTTTTCTGGAAGTCATCAAGTGCCAGAATACGAGACGGAGAAGGGCCAGAGGCCGGCCACACCACCTGGCCGCGTGGCCAGGCTGGGCCCACGCCAGGGGGTGGTGTGGTGGCCCCTGGCACCCCCTCGGCCTCCCATTCCGACAATAAGATGCCCTCATGACGTAAACCCTAAGGACCCGATCAAAAATTCATGAAAGAGTCTGTAGCCGCCGTCATCTCCATCCCTAGATCGGGAGGGATCTGAAGCTCTTCCCGGCACCCTGCCGGAGAGGGGAATTCACCCTGGAGGCCTTCTTCATCACCATGCAAGCCTCCGGTGTGATGAGTGAGTAGTTCATCCTTGGACTACGGATCCATGTAGTAGCTAGATGGCTGGTTCTCCTCCTTTGTGCTTTCATGTCTAGATCTTGTGAGTCTTCATGATCAAGATCATCTATTTGTAATTCTGCATGTTGTGTTTGCGGGGATCCGATGGATATTGAGATGCTATTTCAGATTGATTATTGATTCTATCATGTCTTTATTATTTGTGATCTTGCATGCTTTCCGTTGTTAGTAGCTATCTTGGCCAAGTAGATGCTAGCAACTCCAAGAGTTAGTATTTATGCTCGATAGTGGGTTCATGCCTCTGGTAATCTGGGGAAGTGACAGAAATCTCTAAGGTACTAGACGTGATGTTGCTACTAAGGAGAAAACAACAATCCTTTGTTCCTAGAACAATCGTATTGTTTACTTTACACGCAGTTCGTAAAGCAATAATCTGTTGCTTGCAACTTAATACTGGAGGGGGTTCGGATGATAACCTGAAGGTGGATTATTATTCATAGATGCGGTTGGACGGCGGTCTATGTATAATGTTGTAATGCCCAATCAAGTCTCAAAGGAGTCAAGATGATTAGTATATGCATGTATTGCTTTCTCGGTGTTTGTCAATTGCCCCGCTGTAATTTGTTCACCCAGCATGTTATGTATCTTAAGGAGAGCCACCTCTATTGAACTATGGATCCCGGTACTTTTCTTTACATACAATCTATAAACTGTTTCTTCTTTGTGTTTACTTTTTGCAAACTTTTACCTCTTTCCATTCGATACGTTTAATCCTTTGTTTTCCGCAAAACACGGTGAGATTGACAACCTCATCGCAAGTTGGGGACAAAGTTCTGTGGTTGTGTTGTGCAGGTCTCCACGTTGCTACTAGCACCGGTAATGCGCCCTGCCAAAGCTCAGCTAGTAACACCTTTGGGGTGTTTTCTTGCTTCTACTGGTTCGATTAAACCTTGGTTTCATAACTGAGGGAAACTTGCTGTTATGCTCATCATACCTTCCTCTTAGGGTTCCCAACGAGCTCTACATCAACACCGCCATCAAGCATTTTTCTGGGCGCCGTGCATTGAGACATCATGTTCCATCATCTTATTTGCGTTCTCAGATTGACACTCATGTACAAATAAAGTGCATTGGATGAGGGGGGTTTCTGGGCTGGGTTATGTTCTAGAAATATTACTTGTCATGTAAGGTGTATGCCCCTGAATATGATTCGATCAAATACCTCATAATCATATCTGGAAAATAAATTCCTGCCATAGGTTGCCCAGTCCTCCCTGGCTACATATTCTACAGATATAAGTCTCTCCCCCACCTTCTTACCCTTGTTTCTATGTGCAAGTATGTTGAGCCAAGCCATAACAGACCTAGAAGTCAAGAATTGACCAAGACTATGATTGGTTGCTATCAAGGAAAATATGAATCATTTCACAAGTAAGGAACTATAAATTTTTCTCTGTTTAGCCCTTCCAAGCAGCTAATCAAGAGTATGATTAGTTGCTTACATAAGTTTGGCTATCTGTTTGAAAATTACACCTGAGATATCTAATGAAAGTTATAACCATGCATGAGAAAGTTAAAACCATATATGAGTAATACTTCTTACCAGATGCCATCCTTCTCTCTGATTTGATCTGATCGTATCCCAAAACTATCTTCTCCACATATAAAAATTTTTCCTGCATCCATTAGGTTCCCGAAATCTTTGATTCTTAGCTTGCCTCCTCTCTAGTGATGGCCACTCTTCTCTCTCCTTGGCCCTCACATTCCCAATTAACACAAAAATAAATATTTATAATAAAAAATCTAAGCATAAGCTAACTTTTTAAATCAGAAACAACAGGTTCGATACAAATGAGTTGCAAGATGCAATATGGTAATTCCCCTACCCACACTGTGCTAACTTCATGAACCGGAGACTGGGCAAGAACACGAGGAATAACATTATAGACTCGATAAACATGACTAAATGAGATAGATGCAAAAGACCGAGCCTTCGCCTTGATATCCTAGACCCCAAATGCAGAGCAAAGTTGAGAGCATGTAGAAATGTTGTTTCTTCAGCAAGCTCAGGCAACGTGAACCATTCAAAAGTCAGACCGCTGGCTGCGAGACGGCTCCCCCGATGATCATGTACTACAACACATGCCCCCATACAAATGGAAACTGGCTGAAAAGTAGCATCCACGTTCAACACAGCCAGGCCATCACGCTGTGGTGTCCAACTCCAATGACAAGCAGATGGCGGGGACACGCAACTGGAAGAAGAGCTAGATTTTAAGGTATGTTGCAAGATCAGAACGACATCATATTTGATTCCCATTTCTTGAGATTCAGATTGATCCCATACATTGATTCGATATCACCCCAAATTTCAGTTGCAAACTGATAATGCAATCATGCATGTTCCACAGGCTCCTCCCTTGAACGGAAACAATAGTTTATTTCAGTGCCATGAGCAGAGCCAATTGAAATATTTATGATTTTATTAATACAAAATATAACAATGACTGCATCAAGATCTGTATCCCCACTCGGTAATCCAAGAACTTTTCCAGCAGAGAGTACCTGGGGATGTCGGAGATGCTGGTGGCCATGGGCATAGGGGACCGTGCTTACCTAGGGATCCATGTCGAGGAAGAAGAAGTGGAGATGCTACAGGAGCGCCTCCCGGCTCTCGTCGTTGGCAGATCTCCTCCCACTCCAAACCGTCAGGGAGGTCCTCCTCAAGGCAATGCTTAGGCATGGGCACATGGCTGCGAAATCTAGAGAGGTCGGGGAAAGAAGACGGACACCGGCCGGCGGAGGGCCATCGGTGGCAAGGAGGAGGCTTCAGCCGACGGAGCATTGGGGAAGAGGCCAGGGTGGCTTGACTAACGCATCGGCGAGGATGCGATGTTGTGACGAGGTGGAGCTGCAACCGGTCGTTGACTTGACTTCTTCACTTGGCGGTGGCAGAGGTTGTTATTTATCCGAACTACCAGGGGCAAAACCGGAAATAAAAGGGCAGACAGAAATTCTCTTGCATGACGAACGTCGTGAATTTTTTAATAGTATAGATAGATTATTATTATTATTATATACTAGCAAAAAATGCCCGTGCATTGCACCGGAAAAAATCCATCTTGTGAAACTCTTTTTCTTGAATATTTCTAGACATTGGAAATTTCTGTAATTGAAACCATTAGTGGGACAAAATAAATTTTCCGTGTACAATAAGATCGAAATTGTTTAAGTGAGAATTCTTCGAGCACCTAGAAAAAAATCAGACTAAACAGGATATTTTTTGAGTTATATATCGGGCCACGTCTATTCTCCAATCATGGACTACTCTCCAACGTATGGAGTTTCGCAACTTGTTTGTCGAGGGGTGTACGCGGTTGGTGGATACGGCGAGAGATATTTTCTCCCGACGTAGATGGCTGCGTGATTTGCAGAATTGATCTTCCATAGCTCGAGGCCGTTTTCTTTAGTGATTTTTGTAATATTAGTCTACTTTCTTTATTCTTTAGTTGTGTGGTTATTGCGGCTATGTGCATCTTAGTTATGCAGAGGCCGGATGTAACAAGATAATAAAAGCGCCCATTTCAAAAAACAATCTGCCGAGTTGGTGCCTATGCGGTCCATGGAGTTGTTCGATCTCAATCAGCACGCAGAGCTTCACTTTCGTCGAGACAACGCATCTGAGAAAAATCGCCGATAACTCACTGTTGGTCGAGCCAACACGCATCTACTGGAACTTGGTCGATCTATTCTGGAATGTACTAAGCCGTCTAGTGAGCTGATGCATATATCCTCAATCATTCACCCGCTTTGCCTCGGCCTCACCCTAAAACTTTTGCACACCATACACGGCACCCTTCTCTTGTCTCCTACTGCCTACCTCCCTCGTTCGACGGCCGACCTCCACGCCTCGCCCTGCGGTTATTGGCCACAGTCCTCTTTTGTCCCAGCTCCTCTGCCTCTTACTTCCCTCGACCATCGTGTCTCACAATATCCACTTGCATCCTTGATTGGAGTCTCCAATCCAGCAATCCCGTGTAATTGCAACCGTTCCAGTCCTAGTTTCTTTGTGCTAGTTGATTGCCAGGCATCTTGATATTCAAAGCAATTTGCCAACGTATAAAAACCGGTGGAACTTGGTTTAAGGGAGCGAGGTGGAATTATTAATTGTCTTCATATGTAGAGAACTTCTAGTAGAAAGTCAACTTTCGTGGCAGTTCGTGGATTGCTGCCATAATTCTAAGTGTGGCTTGCAACCCATAAAATAAAAAAGGCCCAGTGGCACAAACATCCACAGGAAACAAAAATATGGAGGCCAATGTCTCAAGCATGCCCGCGAACCGCGTGTGGTCGGTTGGCTTCTCATTTATCGGTGGTAGTAGGATTAATTCCTATGTTGATTGAGGGGTAAACCTGTTTAGAAAAATGCTGGACCACAAAAAATACTTATATAGAGTGGCGCTATTTGACACCTAGAATATAAAACAGTTATTCTTCACCCACTCTTCATCTTTCAAACCGTACATGATTTTTACGGGTCACGTAATTTTTTTTCTTACCTCGGAAGACGAAACGAACATAATAAAATTTAGACATATCATAAAAAATTTGTTTAAATGCTGTATAAAAATACGGGGTAAAATCTGTATTTTTTTATGTTTTTTACACTATAATGACTCATAAATTGTATTTTTTTTTTTTTGTGTTTCTGTTGAATATGAAAAAAATTAGTAGTATACAAAACGTAAATGACTGTGGGATGTAAAATAATTATTCTGCACCCTTAGTGTTAAATAGGATTTGTATATATGCAGGATACGTACACCTTAATATGTAACTCTAATATTTATATCTTAGGTACGTACCTTAGATATGTGTAACTTAGGTATGTATAGCTTTAGGTATGCACATGTCATGGCAAAAAATACGCGTATCACGTACGATGTCTGGGCACCATGGTGCACCTGTTATTTTACCTATATATATATAGGACAGGACTATTCAATAATCCCGCTTAAGAGATTCCTAAATAAGCTTATTCAGTAACCCCCACCTAACTACATTTTGTCTCCTCTCCTGCGTCGTCGGCCCTCCTCCTCCTACCCCGCGCGCCACCTACCTCCTCTAATCCGCGCTGCAGGCCTCCTACGTTCCGCGCCGCCTGCCACCCTCCTCTCCGCGGGTCGCCGGCCTCCTTTGTCCGGGCGCCCTCCAGCCCGCACGTCGCCGTGCCCTCCTCCCCCGCAGGCCTCCTCCGCACGCGCCGCCGACCAACCTCCTCTCCACGCGCCACCGGCCTTCTCCGTCCCAGCCGCCACGCCCTCCTCCCTGCAGGCCTCCTCCGCCCCGCCATCCTCCTTCTGCGCCTCCTCCTCCTCAGAACTACCTCGTGAATTACGCCCTAGTTACAAGCCGGATGAGCGAAATGGTTGAAATAGTATGGTGGGGCCCAAATGCCACTCACAGTGACCTTTTCGCCGTCCCAACCATTTCCAAACATCGGACAAGAACGGGCGGCGAATCGGCAAAGCGAAGGGATCATCTACATACTCAAATGAGTATGTATGCAAGCCACCATACAATGGTTCTCAGAGTCATTCCATCTAAAAAGAAAGGAAATATAGCAACGCCATACGGCAAGATCCAAATATCCTAGATAGATATAATAGTTTAGGATATCTCCTCATACATTAAACATCAGAGTATCAGACGGAAGCGGAAGACAAAATCCGAGTACGGATAAGAAGCAAATCGGCATAAGATGCCCCATAAATAAACACATCCCGCCCACAGATCTCATGGATCCTCGCTCGGAATCTCTACACCGAATGATCGCTGCCCACATCGTCTGCCTCTCTACCCAAAGATCCATCTTGCGAGGGTACCTGTTCATCTGAATCAAATAATTTATCGTGTAAGACCCTAGGGGTACTCAGCAAGTCTTTATGCCTCTAAAGGGGACACATCCTGGGGTGACGCAATTGCAGCAAAAGATAAACCCTAATAATTCTAGAGATACTCGCTAACCATCCGTCTAACCAGAGATAGACGGATGTCCGTGAATTAATACAACAGTTATAACGGTAATATTAACAGATCCATCCTCCTCCCCGCTTACCGACGAGGAAGCGGACGAACAACCCCCCATCCGTTGGCAGTTTTATTAACCATTCCATGAGTGTTGCACTATTTACTAGTCAGTTATTTAGTCAAATTAAAAGCGGTACTTTAGTTATTCTTGTCTATGATCGAGAAACTATGCTCCAAGTCGTCCATAACCGCGGACACGGCTTTCAGAAAGTTTTACCGTAGGGTGCACAAATAGCAACACACACTCGATCAACCTCGGAAAAACCAAATCAAAACCCAACGAGACAGTCACGACAAAGCGATCACAGGATTCAGAAATATTTCAGGGGGCCACCCCATTAAGCTACCCGCGACGAAGTTGTCCGACTTCGAGACGAACTCAAGGTTTGCGTCAATGGCTGTAAACGACTGGAAACCCGAAAATGTGACTGGGCTTGTCGACACTGTGAAAAACACTCGCTAAACAAAGACAGTAAAGACATCGCACAATTTTAAATAAAGCAAGAAAGCATGGCATAAGTACAGATAGTAAATAAAACCTCAAACTAGTTTGTGGCCCCAAGAAATAAGAATGAATCAAGCTCGCTCAGGGGGTTCATAAGCCTCCGGATGTGGATAGCGAATATTCAAGGAACAGAATCAAGTACTGGGTCCCACGGACACAAGTGAGCCTGAAAAACCAAATAGCGAATATGGCTCACCGATGCCACTTTCATTAGTTATCCCATTACTACTCAGGTTAAGTTGTTTAGGTACCTCGTTATCCATCAGACACTCACATACCCTACACATGTTGTTCTACGACTCGCATGGCTCAGACAACTCCTGTAGTAATGGCTCATGGGATGGAGGAACAAGCTTCGGTGGGGTTTAAAAGTAAAGATTATGCAATACTTGGGATTCAATTTAATGCAATCGCGACTCAATGATGCAAGAATAAGAAAGAGGCAATAGGTACTATATGTATGCAAGCATGTGGTAGTGCTTGCCTGGCAGCTCAGTTGAAGCGAGGGACGGATCCGTAGTGCTCCGGTTTCTTGATATATCCCCGTCAGGCCTATTCGCAGAAGAACCAAACAAACAAGGGCCAACATAAATAAATTGCACAAGCATATGAATAAGATGCGTCAAGCAAACAATCATGCCATGATGAATGATGCACAATTTGCATGGCAATAAAATAGCATGGCATGGGTGAGGTGTGGAATACAAGGAATAAGCATTTTATTGAGCTTAGGCCACATTTTATCCTCATATTAGTTGCTGTATACTTTATATTTATATGATGCATGCTTCAAATCAAAACATGGAATGCATAAACAGAAAGGTCTCGTCGAGCTAATCATTTTAGACATATTATTTGTTAAATTTGGAGTTATAAAACAAAAGTTATTAATTAATTAAGGTAAAAGGGCATTTTATTGAAATTTTAATCAACTTGGAAAAATAAAGTATTCAAAATATATTTTGGATGGCATATTTGAGTTCCTCACATTTTTCTGATTTGAAAACATATATTATTTGCATTATTTGGATTTATATGTTAAAAGATATTTAAAAACAGATTTAAATTTGAATTTGAATTAATTTTGAAAAGATTTGAATTAAAACAGATTACAGGAAAAACTTTTGTCACTCGTCAACCTAGCCACAGACATCGACCAGTGGGTCCAGCTGACTCAAGAAAGACAAATACATGAAAGCTTTATCATCGCTGAAATGTTTCTTGCCCGATGAATGATGTGGGGCCACAAGATCTGTGGCCACACGCGGCGAGCCAGCGGTGACGCCGACACGCATGCGATCCAGGTACCGCGGGTTGAGTTTTAAAAAGGCTAGGGGTGTTCAGAAACGTGCAGAGAGGCGACGGGCAGGCTGGACCGCTGGTTTAGGAGTAAAGCTATAGGGGTTTTCGCAAAAACGCGACGCGGCATCGTGGATCTTCCTTCGCGGACGGGTCGGTGCACAGTGCACGGGCGCGGCTGGATCGAACTCGACTGGCTGGCGTGCACAGAGGCGGATACCGCTAGGTGGCTGGCGTTGTTGTCGTGGAGGTGGGCGTGGCCTAGGTGAGGTGCTACGCGGAGCGAGAGTGTGCAGACGCCAGTGCACTCCGGCGCGCGGAGTCCGTTCGACGGAAATTCCGGCGAGGCTAGGGCGGTTCAGAGAGGCGGACCAAGTCAGGGGGGTGGAGAGGCTCACCGCAGGCTGCAGTGGCGCTGCGGGCAGGGGAGCGGTCGATCGCAACGAGGCACGATCTGGAGCTAGGGTTTGGCGCCGGGCGCGGTGGTTCAGCTCTGGGACTCCTCCTCCTCGACGGGCATGTCTGAGCGGATGCAGAGGACCTCCTTGTCCTCCTCGATCACCTCCCCCCGCGCTTGTCGCTGGTCGCAGCGCGGTGGAGCAGACGGTGGCAAGAGAGGAAGCCGGGTCGGTGGAGAAGGAGGGAGGAAGGTTCAGGCGCCTGGCCAGATCCGAGAGGCCAGAGGAGAGCCGAGAGGGAGTAGATAGGGACGGGAGAGGAGAGGGGGTGCCGTGGGGGAGTGGGTAGGTTAAAGGTGGCTCGGCCACCTTTTCCCTCCTTCACGTGCTCGAGCTGGGAGGCCAGGATGTGCACGCAGGGGGCTTCTGGTGGGCAGGCGTGCCCTGGGTGGTTCGTGGGCATGCAGGCAGGGCGAGAGGAGAAAAGAGGAGAGGGGAGGCTTGGGCTAGGTTGGTACCAGGGTTGGGTAGAGAGAGAGAGGGAGTAGATGAGGTGTGGGACCAGGGAGAGGGGTAGCCAGGTGGGGCCTACAGGGCAGAGAGAGGAGAGAGGCCGAGAGAGGCAGGTGGGTAGCTAGGTTTTGCTAGAGAGAGAGAGGCTAGATGGAGGGTGGTATGGTAGATGGTGGTAGAGGTGTAGGTGATTAGTGTAGGATTTTAGATAGAGGTTTGGGTGATGTGTTTCCTTTTGGCAAGCTCAAGCAAGAACAAAGCAAGATTAAACAAGAGCTAGACCAAAGGGAGGAAGAGATAAAAGGTGGTGATGGGGTGGATGGAGATGATATTTAGGGTGTATATGCTTGCATGCATCAAGCATGATCAAACATAAGAGGGGTAGAGAGAGATGTGGGGAATGATCCACTCAAAATTCAAATAAAAACCAAAAGGCTAGAATGTGGTGATACTTGCGTGGGCCATGCATAAATAATTAATACCATGATTATTTTGTGAAAACAAGATTATTTACATGGCATTATTCTTATGCATTCCAAAATGTGGAGTAAGGCCTAAGCAAAAGAATTTAAGAGAAAGTTCCAAGTGGATTAGATGGAGATGATCACATTGGATTATAATTGGGACTTGCTAGTGTGTATATTCCACTAGATGCTTACTATTCCCAAAAATATTCCCACATGAGCATAAATCCATAATAATCCATATGGAAGCTAGGAAAAAGGGTTCCACTCACAAGGCATGCAAAGGTGGCCATGTGGCTCTCATATATCAATAATGTGAAAACAACATGATGCTAAGATGAGAGCATGTGGAAATAGAATTGGATCCATCCCAACCCACATGAGCTAGAGGTAAAACCAAATAAATTGCAATGCTCATATATGGTGGAATGGTGGAAAGATGGGGTGATGACAAGAAAGGTGGTGGAGTTAAATAAAAGATATGCCCCCAACTCAACTTGGGCATTTAAACAATATATCAACAACCAAATACAATATCAAGAGGCAAATACAATTAATAATGCATATGAGATAAGAACCAAATGGAAAAGGGTTTTATATGATGCTCAAATGCAAGGTGGCATGATGACATGAGCATGATATAATGATGTTGCAACAAATATATGTTTGAAGTAGCCATTATATTACTAGACCAAGTAGCATTACAATTGTTAGACAATTGGGGTGCTACAACTCTCCCCTACTAAACAGGAATCTCGCCCCGAGATTCTAGGAAGAAGAAGAAGGCACAAAGAGGGTAGGATACTTGGCACGGATCTCATCTTCACGTTCCCAAGTGGCTTCATCAACGGAATGGTGCGACCACTGCACCTTACGTAACTTGATGGACTTGTTGCAGTCCTTCTTCTGCGACTTCAAGGATTTTTGTGGGTGTTCTTGATAAGACAGGTCTTCTTGGAGATTGATAAGCTCATGGTCCACGGTCCTGCCGGGATCCTTGAAGCACTTCTTGAGCTGAGAGATGTGGAAAACATCATGGACCTTGAGTTTTTCCGGGAGCTCAAGAGCATAAGCAACTTCTCCTCTTCTTCCACGAATTTTGAAAGGACCGATGTATCTAGGAGCCAGCTTTCCTTTGATACCAAAACGCGTGCCTCTCATGGGAGTGACACGAAGGTAAACGAGATCACCAGGACATACTCCATGTCCGTGTGCTTCTGTCATAATTGCTCTTCCGCGACTTTGAGCAATCCTCAGATTTTCAAGAATGATGTGAACTTTCTCCTCCGCTTGAGTCACAATGTCGGGCCAAACAATATTCTTTCTCCGCACCACCAACCAATCGGAGTTCTGCATTTGCGACCATAGAGAGCCTCAAATGGTGCCATCTTTAGACTTTTCCGAAGCTGTTGTAAGAGAATTCAGCATAAGGAAGACATTCTTCCCACTTCATGCCAAAAGAGATGACGCAAGCACGAAGCATATCCTCCGTAATCTGATTGATCCTTTCAACTTGTCCTTGCATCGAGGGTGGTAAGTCTGTGCTGAAGTTCAACTTTGTTCCCAAAGCATTTTGGAAACTTTCCCGAACTTGGAAGTGAAGATGCTTCCACGGTCGAACTGATCTCAAGCGGAACCCCATACAGAGAGACAATTTGTTGATATAGAGCTCACCAACTGAATTGCGTAAATGGTTTCCTTGACGGGGAAGAAGTGAGCCACTTTAGAAAGCCTGTCAATGACAACAAAGATTGCATTGTTGCCCTTCTGCGACCTAGGAAAACCAGTTATGAAGTCCATCTCTACTTTCTCCCATTTCCATTCCGGGGGTTTCAATGGCTGTAGAAGACCGGAAGGTTTCTGATGAACAGCTTTCACTCTGCGGCAGACATCACACTCCGAGACATACTTGGCACAATATCGTTTCAAACCCGGCCACCAATATTGTGTTTTCAAGTCCATGTACATCTTTGTGCTGCCAGGTGGATAGAAAGAATGTAATCATGCGCCTCCTTGAGAACTTGCTCTCTCAAACCCGGTAGTTCGAACAAACATCCGTGTTCAAAGAAAAGCATGCCTTGGTCATCGACGTGGAAGGACTCATACTTCGGAAGCTGAAGTTTGGAGATGATCTTTCTTGTGTACGGATCACCAAGCTGAAAGGAGCGAACCTTTTCTTCCAAGAGAGGAGTTGCCAGAAGGTTCAGGAGATACCCTTGTTCCACAATTTCAAGGTTGAGCTGACGGAATTCCTCGCACAAGAGAGGCTGTTGTTCTTCCATCATGAGGTTGTTGACATAAGCTTTGCGGCTGAGAGCATCTGCCATGACATTAGCTTTGCCCGGAGTGTAGTTGATGGTCAAATCAAAATCATTGATTGCTTCAATCCATCTCTCCGTCAAGGTTGAGATCAGGCTGAGTGAAGATATACTTCAAACTCTTGTGATCAGAAAAGATTTCACAATGGTTGCCAAGCAAGTAGTGCCTCCATACTTTCAAAGCAAAGACAACTGCTGCGAGCTCGAGGTCATGTGTAGGATAGTTGATCTCATGCGTCTTCAACTGTCGAGAGGCATAAGCAACAACTTGTTTTTCTTGCAGGAGCGCACCCAATCCTTGCAAAGAGGCGTCACAGAATATCTGGAAGGGCTTGGATGTATCCGGAGGAACCAAGACTGGTGTGGAAGTGAGCTTCTCTTTGAGTGTCTCAAAGCTTGCTTGACATGCAGGAGTCCAAAGATATTTCTTGCCTTTCTTGAGGAGATCGGTAAGAGGCTTAGCTATCTTCGAAAAGTTCTGAACGAAGCGATGGCAATAACTAGCCAAACCAAGGAAACTCCGCACTTCTTTGACATTGACAGGAGGAAGCCATTCAACAATTGTCCTTACAGTTTCCGGGTTGACTGCAATGCCCTTGGCAGAGATGACGTGACCAAGATAGGTTACTTGAGGCAGCCAAAACTCACACTTGGAGAACTTTGCATACAAGCGGTTCTCACGAAGCTTGTTTAGGACACACCGAAGGTGTTCTTCATGTTCTTCCTTCGACTTAGAATAGACTAGGATGTCATCCAGATAGACCACAACGAACTTGTCAAGATACTCCATGAAAACCGAGTTCATGAGCCTCGAGAAGGTGGCAAAAGCGCAGGAGACCGAAAGACATGACCGTGTACTCATACAGGCCATAGCGGGTGGTGAAAGCTGTTTTGGGAACATCTTCCTTGCAAATCTTGATTTGGTGATAACCACTTCTCAAGTCGAGCTTAGAGAATACCACAGCTCCAGCTAGCTGATCGAAGAGATCATTAATCCGCGGAAGGGGATATTTATTCTTGATGGTTTTAGCATTGAGAGCCCGATAGTCAACACAAAGTCTATCAGTCTGGTCTCGCTTCTTCACAAAGATTGTTGGGCTACCCCAAGAAGAAGTACTATGCTGAATGAAACCCAACTTCTCTTGTTCATCAAGTCGTCGCTTGAGTTCAGCCAACTCAGCAGACCCATTTTATAAGGTCGCTTGGAGATAGGAGCGTACCAGGTTCAAGCTCAATTACAAACTCAACCTCACGATCCGGAGGCATACCGCAACTCTTCAGAAAGACATCCGGGAACTCACAGACCACGAACACTCAATAGCTTCCATAGCATCATCATTCGTGAGCCGCCAAAGAGAAAAGCTGGATAGCAGGAGTCGACTCGGAGAATAGACTACATGGCCTTCGTGAATCTTCAGAGAAACCGAGCGCTCAAAGACAATCAATCACAGCTGCATTTGTGTCAACCAATCCATGCCCAAGATGACATCAATGTCGAATTGCCTGCAACAATTAAGGAAGCCGAGAACGAAGAGCCACAATCTCAATTTGATTGCCATGGCTGATTTTAGAAGCTGCCATTGTTGCTCCAGGAGAAAGGACCATTAACCGCTTAAGGAGAGGATCCATAGCTAACTCATGCTCATTTACAAACTTGTGAGACACAAAAGAATGCGATGCACCATAATCAAACAAAACTCGTGCAGGGACTGAGTTAACGGGAAGCATACCCATCACAACTCCAGGTGCATGCTCAGCTTGAGCGGCGTTGACACAGTTGGCACGAGCAACAGTAGACCCGGGCTTGGTGTTGATGTTGAGAGCCCGAGGTGGTGGTGCACGAACCAAAGGAGAGCTTGCCGCAGATCTTGGAGGTGGTGGAGGAAGAGCCTTGTTTTTATCGGACAGTTCCAAAGATCGATGCCCAAAGGTCTCCACAAGTGAAACAAGCACTGTGTGGACGTGGAGCAACATAGCTGGGGACTCCGCCAGCGCCTGTGGTAGTGGTGGTTGTAGCCCCCGGGAGCAAAGTGAGGAAGTTTGGTGGCCTTGCCAAGCTTGAAGGTCTTGGTGGAGCCGGAGGACGGGGTGTTAGGAACCCGCATACGACGCTTAGAAGGAGTTGACATAGCTGAAGAGCTTGCTGCATCGCGGTTGTGTTTCTTTGACTCCTCAAACACTTGCCTACTTGCTTCTTCCCCGCAGAGCTGTATGCTGGAGTTCCGTAAAAGACGCCGCCTTGCGTGTGTGATTGCATATTTAATCGATGCATTGAGCCCTTGCCGAACCTCTTTTTGCTTCTTCTTGTCATCGAGATCTCATCGCCACCATAACGAGAAAGGTTCATGAAGTTCTGATGTAGGTATTGACATTGTCATTGCCACGCTTGAGGTTGAGAAACACTTCCTTCATCCTCTCCATGATAATTTCGATGACATCGCTCTTTGAAAGCTCCAGTGAACTGCCCCCAAGTAGGCTGAAAACCGGCAGCTTGCCTTCGTAATTCTCCCACCAGAGCTGCATCTCCTTCGAAGGTGAGTAGCACACTTTACCCATTCTTGCTCAGAACATCAGCATCAAGAGACCTTGACATCTCACGCAACCAATCATCAAGATCAAGTGGTTGATCGAAACATCAAATCGGCGTGGGTTGAACTTCAGAAAGCTTTTGATGTCTCCTCGCTTGGGAGGTGGAGGTAGCGGAACAAACTCATTCCTCCTGACACTTTCTTCAAAACGCTGTTGGTTCTGCTGCATTGCTGCCAAGGCATTGGCGATGCTTGACAACGCTGCCCCCAGTTCAGGTTGTATGTCCTCCTCAGAACGGCGTGGTGGTGTCATCCTGTTATTGATATAAAACACAAGTCAGTACTATGATGGAAAATAATAATAATCCAAGATAGTACCAAGATGGAATTAACCAAGATTAAAGGATACAATTTACTAAGATGATATTAAAATATCAACAAAGTTCAAAGCACCTAGAAGATATTAAGCATATCGCACACGACTGAAAAGGAGTGTGGTACACAAATATATCAAAGAAAAAATTTCCGCAAATTTCGACATTAAAATACCAATAGATGCGCAAAATCACTTAACGAATCAAGATTAGTGACTCTACCAATTCAATATATAAGAGCGAATGATAAGAGTAGTGGTATGGTCGCGACTCCATCCCGCACTCAAATCATTACTCCGCACATGAACAAGTAGAACACATATCCCAACACCTTCTTCTCACGATGAACCTAAAGATTAGTAACTACGGAAACGAACACCCCAACCAAGATAACATCGGATAACAAAGAGTGAGACAGATCGCGGCGGTATACAACAAATCAGATAGATCGCGTCGGTTTGCAAAAGCCTGTCGGTATGGAATGTACCAACAGTTGATAACCAAAGGCAGGTTGCGATAACAACTTGGATGCAACAGATAGACAAGGAATTACACACACACACACACACAACCTATGGTACTACGGAAACCCAGAACACGTGAATCCTAGTTTGAATTTTGAGAAGAGGATTGAAAACGTTACACTTCCTTACCAGAAAAGGGTGGTGGTTGGGTAAGAAGAAAAGTGGAAGCAGTCCTACTCTCGCGTTTGTTTTTCCCTAGTATACATAGCTACCAAAAATATTTTCTAGACTGACAACGACCATTTGGCTGAGACCCTGAAGGGCGGGATGGCTCTGATACCAATTGTAACTACCTCGGTGAATTACGCTCCTAGTTACAAGCCTGGATGAGCAGAAATGGTTGAAATAGTACGGTGGGGCCCAAATGCCACTCACAGGTAGACCTTTCGGCCGTCCCAACCATTTCCAAACATCGGGACAAGAACGGGCGGCGAATCTAAGAAGCGAAGGGATCAACTACATACACAAATGAGTATGTATGCAAGCCACCATACAATGGTTCTCGAGTCATTCCATCTAAAAGAAAGGAAATATAGCAACGCCATACGGCAAGATCCAAATATCCTAGATAGATATAATAGTTTAGGATATCTCCTCATACATCAAACATCAGAGTATCAGGCGGAAGCGGAAGACAAAATCCGAGTACGGATAAGAAGCAAATCGGCATAAGATGCCCCATAAATAAACACATCCCGCCCACAGATCTCACGGATCCCGCTTCCGGAATCTCTACACCGAATGATCGCTGCCCACATCGTCTGCCTCCTCCACCCAAGATCCATCTTGCGAGGGTACCTGCTCATCTGAATCAAATAATTTATCGTGAGACCCTAGGGTACTCAGAAGTCTTTATGCCTCTAAAGGGGACACATCCTGGGGTGACGCAATTGCAGCAAAAGATAAACCCTAACAATTCTAGAGATACTCGCTAACCATCCGCCTAACTAGAGATAGACGGATGTCCGTGAATTAATACAACAGTTATAACGGTAATATTAACAGATCCATCCTCCTCCCCGCCACCGACGAGGAAGCGGATTTAACAACCCCCCATCCGCTGGCAGTTTTATTAACCATTCCATGAGTGTTGCACTATTTACTAGTCATTATTGAATAGTCAAATTAAAAGCGGTACTTTAGTTATTCTTGTCTATGATCGAGAAACTGTGCTCCAAGTCGTCCATAACCGGACACGGCTTTCAGAAAGTTTTACCATAGGGTGCACAAATAGCAACACACACTCGATCAACCTCGAAAACCAAATCAAAACCCAACGAGGCAGTCACGACAAAGCGATCACAGGATTGAAATATTTCAGGGGCCACCCCATTAAGATACCATGACGAAGTTGGCCGACTTCGAGACGAACTCAAGGTTTGCTAATGGCTGAAACGACTGGGAACCCAAAATGTGACTGGCTTGTCGATACCGCGAAAACACTCCGCTTACCTAAATAAAGACAGTGCGACATCGCACAATTTTAAATAAAGCAAGAAGCATGGCATAAGTACAGATAGTAAATAAAACCTCAAACTAGTTTGTGGCCCCAAGAAATAAGAATGAATCAAGCTCGCTCAGGGGTTCATAAGCCTCCCGAATGTGGATAGCGAATATTCAAGGAACAGAATCAAGTACTCGGGGTCCCACGGACACAAGTGAGCCTGAAAAACCAAATAGCGAATATGGCTCACCGATGCCACTTTCATTAGTTATCCCATTACTACTCAGGTTAAGTTGTTTAGGTACCTCGTTATCCATCAGACACTCACATACCCTACACATGTTGTTCTACGACTGCATGGCTCGCATAACTCCGTAGTAATGGCTCATGGGATGGAGGAACAAGCTTCGGTGGGGTTTAAAAGTAAAGGCTATGCAATACTTGGGATTCAATTTAATGCAATCGCGACTCAATGATGCAAGAATAAGAAAGAGGCAATAGGTACTATATGTATGCAAGCATGTGGTAGTGCTTGCCGGCAGCTCTTGAAGCGAGGGACGGATCTGGTAGTGCTCCTGGTTTCTTGATATATCCCCGCTCGGCGCCTATTCGGCAGAAGAACCAAACAAACAAGGGCCAACATAAATAAAGTGCACAAGCATATGAATAAGATCGTCACAAACAATCATGCCATGATGAATGATGCACAATTTGCATGGCAATAAAGTAGCATGGCATGGGTGAGGTGTGGAATACAAGGAATAAGCATTTTATTGAGCTTAGGCCACATTTTATCCTCATATTAGTTGCTGTATACTTTATATTTATATGATGCATGCTTCAAATCAAAACATGGAATGCATAAACAGAAAGGTCTCGTCGAGCTAATCATTTTAGACATATTATTTGTTAAATTTGGAGTTATAAAACAAAAGTTATTAATTAATTAAGGTAAAAGGGCATTTTATTGTAATTTTAATCAACTTGGAAAAATAAAGTGTTCAAAATATATTTTGGATGGCATATTTGAGTTCCTCACATTTTTCTGATTTGAAAACATATATTATTTGCATTATTTGGATTTATATGTTAAAAGATATTTAAAAACAGATTTAAATTTGAATTTGAATTAATTTTGAAAAGATTTGAATTAAAACAGATTACAGGAAAAACTTTTGTCACTCGCTCGAACCTAGCCACAGACACTGACCAGTGGGTCCAGCGCTGACTCAGCAGCACAGCGCGCGGAAAAGCTTTTATCACCGCGAGCTGTTCTAGCCCCAGCGAATGACAGGTGGGGCCACAGCATCTCCAGGGCCACACGCGGGCGAGCCAGCGGTGACGCGACACGTGGGCGATCCAGGGGTACTGCGGGTTGAGTTTTAAAAAGGCTAGGGGGTGTTCTGTAAAACGTGCAGAGAGGCTGACGGTGGGGCAGGCTGGACCGCGGGTTTAGGAGTAAAAAGCTATAGGGGGTTTTCTGCAAAAACGGCGACGCGGTACTGTGGATCTTCCTCTGCGCTGCGGACGGGTCGGTGCACGACAGGGCACGGGGCGCTGGGATCGAACTCGACTGGCGTCGGCCACAGGCGGATACATCACGCGTGGCTGGGCGTTGTTGTCAGGGAGGTGGGCGTGGCCTAGGTGAGGTGCTACGTGGAGCGAGAGCGTGCAGACGCCAGTGCACTCCGGCACGCGGAGTCTGTTCGACGGAACGTCCGTCGAGGCTAGGGCGGTTCAGAGAGGCGGACCAAGTCAGGGGGGTGGAGAGGCTCACCGCGAGGCTGTCGGTGGCATCGGGTCGGGCAGGGGAGTGGTCGATCGGCGACGAGGCAGACGATCTGGAGCTAGGGTTTGGCGTCGGGGCGGCGGTGGTTCAGCGCTTCTGGGACTCCTCCTCCTCGACGGCGTGTACGGAGCGGATGAAGAGGACCTCCTTGTCCTCCTCGATCACCTCGCGTTGTCAGGCTATGCGGGTGGAGTGACAGTGGCCGGCGAGAGGAAGCTGGGGTCGGTGGAGAAGGAGGGAGGAAGGCCAGGGCGCCTCGGCCAGATCTGGAGAGGCCAGAGGAGAGCCGAGAGGGAGTAGATAGGGACGGGAGAGGAGAGGGGGTGCCGTGGGGGAGTGGGTAGGTTAAAGGTGGCTCGGCCACCTTTTTCCCCCTCCTTCACGTGCTCGAGCTGGGAGGCCAGGGCAGGCATGGGCAGGGGCTTCTAGGTGGGGCAGGGCAGGCCAGGCTCGGGTGGTTCGGCGTGGGGCATGCAGGGCGGGGAGAGAGGAGAAAAGAGGAGAGGGGAGGCTCGGGCTAGGTTGGTACTAGGGTTGGGTAGAGAGAGAGGGAGTAGATGAGGTGTGGGGCCAGGGAGAGGGGTAGCCAGGTGGGGCCTACAGGGCAGAGAGAGGAGAGAGGCCGAGAGAGGCAGGTGGGTAGCTAGGTTTTGCTAGAGAGAGAGAGAGAGGCTAGATGGAGGGTGGTATGGTAGATGGTGGTAGAGGTGTAGGTGATTAGTGTAGGATTTTAGATAGAGGTTTGGGTGATGTGTTTCCTTTTGGCAAGCTCAAGCAAGAACAAAGCAAGATCAAACAAGAGCTAGACCAAAGGGAGGAAGAGATAAAAGGTGGTGATGGAGATGATATTTAGGGTGTAGATGCTTGCATGCATCAAGCATGATCAAACATAAGAGGGGTAGAGAGAGATGTGGGGAATGATCCACTCAAAATTCAAATAAAAACCAAAAGGCTAGAATGTGGTGATACTTGCGTGGGCCATGCATAAATAATTAATACCATGCTTATTTTGTGAAAACAAGATTATTTACATGGCATTATTCTTATGCATTCCAAAATGTGGAGTAAGGCCTAAGCAAAAGAATTTAAGAGAAAGTTCCAAGTGGATTAGATGGAGATGATCACATTGGATTATAATTGGGACTTGCTAGTGTGTATATTCCACTAGATGCTTACTATTCCCAAAAATATTCCCACATGAGCATAAATCCATAATAATCCATATGGAAGCTAGGAAAAAGGGTTCCACTCACAAGGCATGCAAAGGTGGCCATGTGGCTCTCATATATCAATAATGTGAAAACAACATGATGCTAAGATGAGAGCATGTGGAAATAGAATTGGATCCATCCCAACCCACATGAGCTAGAGGTAAAACCAAATAAATTGCAATGCTCATATATGGTGGAATGGTGGAAAGATGGGGTGATGACAAGAAAGGTGGTGGAGTTAAATAAAAGATATGCCCCCAACTCAACTTGGGCATTTAAACAATATATCAACAACCAAATACAATATCAAGAGGCAAATACAATTAATAATGCATATGAGATAAGAACCAAATGGAAAAGGGTTTTATATGATGCTCAAATGCAAGGTGGCATGATGACATGAGCATGATATAATGATGTTGCAACAAATATATGTTTGAAGTAGCCATTATATTACTAGACCAAGTAGCATTACAATTGTTAGATAATTGGGGTGCTACACCCCCCCCACGCACCCTCCGGTCCGTGCACCGCTGCGCCATCCTCCCTACCTAACTACCTGCTTCCTCCTCCTCTCCCTGTCGTCAGGCCCCCTCTTCCTTGAAGCTACCTCCGGGCGAGATACATCACCGGTGCCTCCTCTCTGGAAGTTAACTGCATTTACAGGGAAGTTAATAAGGGCCGTAGAAGTTAAGAAGTGTATCTGGTGGAAGTTAACTTTCACACACAGGGAAGTTAATGAGGTCGCGGAAGTTAAGTTGCACAAGCAGAAATTAAGGTGCATAGTCCATGAAAAACACAAAAAAATCGGTGCTCCTTCATAAAGTTAACTAGCATAGAAAAAAGAGAGTTACCTTGTACAGACGAGGAAGTTAAGAAGGGTCGTGAAAGCTAACTTGCACCGACGGAAGTTAATATTCAGTCCTTGAAAAAAACAAAAAAATGATGCCCCGTCAGGAAGTTAAGTAGCATAGAAAGAGGGAGTTAACTTCTACACACAAGACAGTTAAGAAGTTCATGAAAGTTAACTTGCACATGTGGTAGTTAACATTCATTACTACTTCTATAGACTAGAAGTTAACTTTGAAAGAAAATAATGTTAACTCGTGTTCGCGTGAAAGTTAACAAGGCGTTCCTGCTGCTCACGTGAAAAGAAACAAGGGGTTCCTGAATAGTTATTTATAAACTGGTTCTTGAATAGCAGAGCTCTCTCTCTGTATATATATATACATAGGACAGGACTATTCAAGAACCCACTTAAGAGATTTCTAAATAAGCTTATTCAGCAACCCCCACCTAACTACCTTCTTCCTCCTCCTCTCCCGCGTCGTTAGCCCCCTCCTTCTACCCCGCGCTCCACCTACCTCCTCTGATCCGCGCGCTGTCGACCTCCTCCATCCCGCGCCACCGGCCATCCTCCTTCCCGCGTGCCGCCAGCCTCCTTCGCCCCCGCCCGCACGCCGTCGCACCGTCCTCCCCGCGCATCCTGCTCCCCATAGGCCTCCTCCGTCCTGTGCCACCGGCCACCTTCCTCCCCGCGTGCCGCCGGCCACCTTCCTCCCCGCGTGCCGCCGGCCTCCTCCGCCCCGCACGCCCTCCGGCCCGTGCGTCACCACGCCCTCCTCCCCACCTAACTACCTTCTTCCTCCTCCTCTCCCTGTCGTCAGGCCCCTCTTCAGTGCTTTTCTGGAAGTTAACTAGTATAGAAAAGGAGGGAGTTAACTTATACACACGGGGGAAGTTAAGAAGGGTCGCACAAGTTAACTTGCACATGCGGAAGTTAATATTCAGTCCGCAAAAAAACAAGAAAAAATGATGCTCCGTTAGAAAATTAACTAGCATAGAAAGAGGGAGTTAACTTATATACAAGGGACAGTTAAGAAGTTCGCGAAAGTTAACTTACACAGATGGAGGTTAACATTTATTATTACTGCTACAGTCTGAAAGTTAACTTGAAAATAAAAAGAAGTTAACTCGTGTTTGCGTAAAAGTTAACAAGGGGGTCCTATGTGTTCGCCTGAAAAAAATAAGTGCTCCGTCAGGAAGTTAACTAGCATAGAAGTGGGAGTTAACTTATATAAACGGGAGGAGTTAAGATGTTCGCGAAAGTTAACTTGCACAGACGAAAGTTAACATTTATTATTACTGCTACAGACTGGAAGTTAACTTCGAAAGAAAAACGAAGTTAACTCGTGTTCGTGTGCAAGTTAACAAGGTGTTCCTGCTGTTCACGTGACATGAAACAGGGGGTTCCTGAATAGTTATTCAAGAACCGGTTCTTGAATAATAGAGCTATATATATACCCGTTTTCTTTCATGCGAACAGTAGAAACCCCTTGTTAACTTCCACACGAACACGAGTTAATTTTTTCCTTTCTAAGTTAACTTCAAGTCTATAGCAGTAATAATAAATATTAACTTTTACATATGAAACTTAATTTCTGTGAACTTCTTAACTGTCTCGTGTGTACAAGTTAACTCCTAATTTCTATGCTAGTTAACTTCCTGACGGAGCACCGATATTTTATGTTTTTACGGATTTATATTGCTCGCAGTTTTTGAATCACTTATCGGAATAATGCATACAATATACCATTGAAAAGGTATAGAAATTTCACATCTTTTTTGTAAATAATGTTTGTCCAAATTCGGTATATTTTTAAATAATTTCAAATATACCAAATAGTGTTTTCGTGAACTTCTCTCTTACTATACTGCATTTTAGACGTAATTTTCAAACCACTCGTTGGAATGATACATATGATATACCCTTGAAACAGTGTGAAAATTGCGCAACTCATTTGTTTATAATGTTTTTCCAAATTCCTTATGTTTTTAGTTTTTGGAATATATGAAACTTCATTTTTGCGCACTTTTCGTATTTCGTATAGTATTGTCTTATTTTCAAATCGTTTGTCCGATTGATGCGTGTGATATACCGTTGTAAAACTGTGAACATTACACAATTTTTTCATTCAGAAAGTTTTTCCAAATTCCTTACAGATTTTACTTAATTTTAAATATATTAAAACTAGATATGCTCGTCTACACTCAAATATTTGAAATTAACATGTTCTCGATGTTCGGGTTGGACAGGGCGAAAGTTAGAGTGAAATTATGTTTATATTTAATTTAATTACTCGAGGAAGAGGTTAGTTTGGGCAATCGAAATACGTAAAAATTAACTTTATTATGTATGATTTCCGTCCTAAAAAATAGAGTAACTAAATTGCTTTCAACATGAATGCTAAATTTTAGATATGTGTTAGTTAACTTTCTGTCGCGATATAAATTTTCTACGCTTTCGTGCGGTCTTTTGATCGTAATTTTTCGTGAACACCAGTAAACTTTTGTTTCTTACCATATTAACTTTTACGAACTTTTTAACTCCCTGTGTGTATAAGTTAACTTTCAATTTTTATGCTAGTTAACTTTCTAACCTAGCACCGATATTTTATATTTTTGTGGACTGTATAATATCCGCAGTTTTTGAATCACTTATCGGAATGATGCATGCAATATACCGTTAAAAAGGTATGGAAATTTCACATCTTGTTCGTAAATATTTTTTTTCCAAATTCGGCATATTTTCTAAATAATTTCAAATATACTATAGAGTGTTTTTGTAAATTTCTTGGTTACTGTACTATATTTTGGACGTAATTTTCAAACCGCTCGTCAGAACGATGCATGTGACATACCGTTGAAATTGTATGAAAATTATGCAACTCTTTTGTTTATAATGTTTTTCCAAAAAAAATATGATTTTTAGTTAATTTTGAATATATCAAACTTCATTTTCGTGCATTTTTCGTAATTTGCATAGTATTTTGTGTATTATTTTCAAACCATTTATCCGATTGATGCGTGTGATATACCGTTGAAAAACTGTAAACATTATGCAACTTTTTTATTTAGAAAATTTTCCCAAATTTCTTATGGTTTTTAATTAATTTGTCCACGAACACGAGTTAAATTTCGTTTCTCTCCATGTTAACTTCCGCGCAGCGGCTCGCCGGCACGGAAAGATGGTGGGGGAGGGCGACATGGTGGCCCGCTGCACCTGCAGTAGGTAGGGTGCATGGGCGTTTGGTGTGGAAGGGCGCGGGTGGTAGAGGGATGGAGAAGAAGGTGATTACGTGGGGATTTTTATATAAGTTTATACAGGAATATACACACACTAGGAAACATGTCCCTGTATTGCAACGGGAGAGACAATAGTTCAATTGCGGAGGCGAACAAATTATATTGTCATTAGTTTTCTACAGTTCTTCTCCATATCACATCAACATCAAGAAAACAACTTTCAACAATAATTTTGAGAAAGATTACCAATTGACAAAGTTCATAAACCCAAAAAAAAGCAAAGTTTGTAAATATTTTTGAGTTCATCTTTGCAAGTACATCCCAGACATACATAGATGATCTCATGCTAATATTAAACACGCCGGTTTACAATGCTATATTTTAAACTGAATCACTACTCCATGGATTGAATGTTGTGTCGTATGATTTTGTAATAGAATTATCAAAAAGACATGTATGCTAATCTAAACCTTGCCAAATTAATTTACTCGAGAGCAGAATGGAGATGTTGGAAGATTGTTCCACTGACATCGACCATTACGAGTGCAACAAACCTACAAACAAGGTATGCTTATTAATTAGAAAACCAGGTATGCAAGTATGAGCAAAATATTTTTTTCACCAACCCAAACATCTATTTCATGTAGGCCATCGGGTTCTTGCTCAAATGCAGATCCATGAACTTGATATGTCATTCTTACTCCTGGATGTTACACCTATGCCCATGCTTCATATAATTTATACGAAATGATATTTTATGAGTTGGAGTATGTTCATATATAATATCTGAAATACTTCCAAACAAATTAGACGAAAAAAGTATTCAAATTTATACGTAAAAAAGAATTGTGTGAAAAAACCATACATAATACAAAAAATAGTACGTATACTATCTAATTAGTGTACATACCCTCCATATGGTAGATTCTACCTATATTGTGACACATATGGGTATAACTATACCCGGATGTAGTATGAATATATATATATATATATAAAGTCGTGCTATTTGACTCTCAGGGTGTAGAATAAGATGTAGAGTAGTTATTCTACAGTATATTATTTTTACGTCACGTAAATTTTTTCTTACAATGTAAGTCGTGATGAACATAAGAAAATTTAGAAATGGCATAACTTTTATTAAATGCCGTATAAAAATATGATGTAAAATACGTATTTTTCCATTTTTACACTATAATAACTCATAAACTCCAATTTTTTGTCCTTTTTGGGGTTGTGGTGAATATATGAACATAATTATTCATATACAAAATATAATTTTTTCAATCTAACAATGTAAAAATATGTTGGGTGCAAAATAACTATTCTACACCCTAAGTGCTGAATAGAGTTTTTAAATATATATTTATATAAGACCTATATGGGACACCATGATGTTCAGGCACCATACCTGTATTTTGTACATACCCAGAGTGTACGTACCTAAATTTTACATACCTAAAGTTTACATATCTAAGATATACCTATCCAAGTTATATATATACCTAAGATATCACATACCTAATGTTACATATCTAAATTATATATATACACGTATGTTGCGTACGTACACCTTAGGTATATAATATGTTAGATATATATAACTTAGGTATGCATATCTTAAGTATATGATGCCTATGTATGTATAACTTAAGTACGTATACCCTCAGGTATGTGTGGTTTATAGGAAAAACACGTATCGTACAATGTATGGTCCTGGACACCAAGATGCACCGGTTATTTTACCTATATATATATATATATATATATATATATATAAAGAACCAGTTTCTGAATAACTATTTAGGAATCCTGCTACCTTTCACGCGAACACCAGGAATTCTTTGTTAACTTTCAGGTGAACACGAATTAATTTCGTTTTTTTTCAAAATTAATTTTCAATTTATAGCAGTAATAATGAATATTAACTTCCGCATGTGCAAGTTAACTTTTACGAACTTCTTAACTTCCCCGTGTGTGCAAGTTAACTCCCACTTTCAATGCCGTTAACTTCCAGACAGAGCATCCTACATATATTCGTGTTTTTCAGACTGAATATTGCTCGCAGTTTTCGAACCACTTATCAAAATGATGCATGCGATATACCGTTGAAAATGTCTAGAAATTTCGCATGTTTTTCGTAAATAAAGTTTTTCCAAATTCGGTACCATTGTAAAATAATTTTAAATATACTAAACAGTGTTTTCGCGAAGTTCTTTGTCATTGTACTGTATTTTGGACGTAATTTTCAAACCGCTCGTCGGAATGATGAAACGGTATGAAAATTGCACAACTTTTTTTTAATGTTTTTCCAAATTTCTTATGTTTTTAGTTAATTTTGAATATATCAAACTTCATTTTCACGGACTTTTCGGCATTCGTACAGTATTTTGTGTCTTATTTTCAAACCGTTTGTCCGATTGATGCGTGTGATATACCGTTGGAAAACTATGAACATTGCACAACTTTTTTATTTACAAAGTGTTTCCAAATTCCTTACGGTTTTTAATTAATTTTAAATATATTTAAAACTAGAGATGCTCGTCTATGCTCAATTGTTTGGAATTGACATGTTCTCGATGTTCGGATGGACAGGGCGGCAAATTAGAGTGAAATTAGGTTCATATTACTTTAATTACTCGAGGAGGGGGTCAGTTTGGGCAATCGAAGCACGTAGAAATCACTTTATTAGATAGGATTTCCGCTCGTAAAAAATAGAGTAAGTAAACTATTTTCAACATGCATGCTAACTTCCAGATACATGTTAGTTAATTTCTGTCACGATATAAATCTTCTGCGCTACCTGCTGTCTTTTGTTCGTAGTTTTTCGTGAACACGAGTTAACTTCCGTGGGGAGGGGGTGGTGCTGGGTTGCTCTGATTGTTAACTTCTATTTATCCACGAATATGAGTTAACTTCCATTTTCTTTCCATGTTAACTTTTGTTCAATCTTTTTAAAGCTTAAATTCCACGGTTTTAATGAGAAGTTAACTTTCCATTATATCAAAGGAAATTAACTATTAAGGAACCCCTCTTAACTTCTCTGTGTGTGTAAGTTAACTTCCGACTAATACATTTAAACATGAGCTTTTTTGAATTTCACGCTATAAAGAAAATGAACTTAGAGATTCTATGGACTTAACTCCTATCGCTTAGAATGTCAGCTTCCTTTTTTAAGAGCTAACTTATGCGGTTTTCAGTCGAATTAACTTCTAACTTTAAGAAAGTTAACTCCTGTAATTTTTATTAAATTTAGCTCCATATGGTTGATAAGACCGAACTGCCATGTTTTTCTGAAAGTCAACTTCCATTTTTAAGAAAGTTAACTTTCATGTTTAAGAAAATTAACCCTTATGGCTCTTTATGAAAGCTAATTTCACTGTATTTTAAAAAGTTAACTTTTCCTTGCACGGCAGTTAACTATTCGAGACAAGTACTGACTGCTATGTATAAGACATCACTGACATTTGAATATTCAGTGAGAGAGACAAGATAGAGTGACGAAATATGAAAGAAAAAATTGTTGTGCCTCTTGATGCAGCGAACATGAAGATGACAATCTGCCTCGAACCTGTGTCCGCACGCTCCTGTTCCAGCCACAACTCAAGGCGGCAGTGGAGGAGACCCAATCAAGCGCCTAGGAACAAAAATGGGAGGATCCGGCACGCCTCTTCGCGTTAGCGTACGGGACCCGTTCAACCATGGGGATCCCGGAGAAAGGGGCAGCGGCGGCACGCGGGGAGGAAGGTGGCCGGCGGCGCGGGATGGAGGAGGCCTGCAGGGAGGAGGGTGTGGTGGCGCGCGGGCCGGAGGGTGCCTGGGGCGGAGGAGGCTGGCGGCGCGTGGGGAGGAGGGTGGCCGGCGGCGTGGACCGGAGGACGGTGGGGTGAAGGAAGCTGGCGGCGCGTGGGGAGAAGGGTGGCCGGCAGCGCGGCAGCGGAGGAGGCCTGCAGCGCGCGGGAAGGAGGACGCGGTGGCATACGGGGGAGGAGGGTGGCCGACAGACACGGGAGCGGAGGAGGCCTGCAGCGTGCGGGACCGGTGTGCACAATAATATTCTGCACACCACCCGACCGTATAAGAGCGCGACGCGCTAGACCGAAACGGTTCTAGGCGACACCTGCCCGAGAACCGACGCCACTTGCGCCTTCTTCCTCGCGCGGAGCGAGCGACTGAGCAGCGGCCAGGCGTCGACGCGAGGGAGAGAGCTCCGCTCATCTCCGGCGAGCTTCCCCGACCACCTTATTCCTCACGCAGAGCGAGCGACTGAGCGGCGGCGCGGGCGTCGGCGCGAGGGAGCAAGCCCCGCCCGTCTCCGGCGAGATTCGCCCATCAAGACCACCTTCGACCTCATGACGACGTGGTCTCCGGTGTGTCTAAGCGGGCTCCTCCCGTCCCTAGTTCAGCGAAATACCGCCCTCACAACTACCGTCTCCTTCTGCGCAGATCGAGCGAGCTCGAAACAGCGCGGGCACTAGCGCTGCGAATCGATCTCCGCTCGTCTCCGGTGAGTTTTTCCGGCAGATTACCTTCTTCAAGCCGAGCTCCGATTAGTAATTACTGATTTGCTCCGAGTTTGAAGAAATCCCGTGAGTGGATTTTATCTCTTTATGTAATCTGTGAAATTTCTTGCATCAGATTTAAGCAACATGAAGAAATTACACAGTTATGGATCATACTGCATCAAAGAAGAGTAATGTTCGAGCGAGACATGGATCTCTTGTAGCGCCTACACGATCTACTCCTCGATTTGGTCAAAAAACATCTGTATTAGACAACATAGTACCAGATTCATCCGGAAAAAAGGTGTATTTCCTCCAAATATACAACTTTGAAGCGAACTAGCTGTGAGATTAGCAAGGTCAGCAACACATTGTACTGCCCATTATTCTCATTTGATCTTCCTTTGTGAGAAATCTATATTTATCTTAGAGTTTTGCTCTAGGTTTTCATTTGTACTTCCCTCCCATCTAATGTGTACTTATGACATGTCTACATATGTACTTATTGTGGTTGAAAAAAATACTAGAATACACTGCTACAAAAACTTACTTATTTGAGCTTCTTATAAATTGGACTTGTACTTACTTGTACATATATTCTGAACATTGTGTAATATATGATATTTAACTAAGGCATGTACATGAAAACATGATGACTCCAATGTTAAAAGATTAAAGGAAACACCAGAAATCCTTGATGATGAAGTACCTCTTGAAATGCACAACTCTGAATCAACTTGGATGACGGCCGAACTGTCATGAAACTTCTTTCTGACCGGTTACTCGCCCGATATAGATGGCTTCCCGTCAATACTATGACCTGCAGTTACTCCTTATACAGTTGCAAATTCATAAATGCCATATAATGTGAAATCTTCTGCTAGTAATTTCCCACCGGTAAAACATCCTGGGCCTTTAGTACCAGCTCATATTCAGCATATTGCGCGTGCAATTACCACTTTGCGTCCTGCATGAAAGATTGTTGAGATTGCTGCTATGCATCCCCAAGTAAGAACCCTTATGTTGCTGGTTTGGTTCCTCCAAAAATGCTCACCCATCATGTGCACTATGATGATTGTCATGCTAGTGTTCCCAAATTTACTCCACCTGCCGGTAAGAGGCACGGTGAACTCAGCCTCCCATACTCGTGATTTTCCCTCGACGCGGACGCTCCTTCTTCCACGACACGGTAGCACCTTCTTCCCGACGCGGCCAAGCCCCTCCTTCCCTCTGTTACAAGTCCACACGCGCTGCTGCTGGAGGTCCGCGCGCTGCCTCTCTTCTTCCCTACGGCCGGCAGGTCCCCTTCTATCCTGTTGCCGGCGGTCTCCCTTTTTCCCTATTGCTAGCGGTCTCCCTTCCCCGATGCGGTAGATAGTGATGATTGCATGATACTCTGTTAAAAAAATGGATGAAGATAGTGAAGTTCTTTTTAATGATTCCTAGCTGCTGACAGTGTGCTTGTGTTTATTTTCTCTCCTTATTATTTGCTTTAAGTAGGACAAGCTCATTTAGATAAAAAAGTGTACTTGGAGCATTCGACATTACAAGCTTAATTAGATAAGAAGTGCACTAGATAAATCATCTTGATATATGTTCATTGGGCTTTTGTTGGTGACAAAGTGAGGAGGAAGGGCATGACAATTCATTCTGGAGTGTTGGATGATTTATGAGACTGACTTTTTTTTGCTTAGCTAAAGGCACACATGGTTGTTCGAAGAAACAGCCGAACGAAAGACAGTGTGGTTGGATGACTGGCTTTTTTTTAATTGCAAGGTGAATATTGTTAGGGTAATAGATCTCTTGTATTACCAGAGGGCCAAAGGCCAGAATATATAGTACATGTACAGGTGCAAATATACAGGAAGCCCCCTAATATATGGGGAAACTACAATACACAAATATACTCTAACACCCCCCCTCAAACTCATGGTGGATCCATAACACTGAGTTTGGAGAGTAAGAAATCATGCTGAGCGCGAGTTTGTGCCTTTGTAAAGAAATCTGCCAACTGCAAGTCTGAAGGCACATAATGGAGCGCAACAACCTGATCCTGCACCTGAGCACGTGTATAAAAAGCATCAACACCAATATGCTTGGTCAGCTCATGCTTGACCGGATCACGTGTAATACTGATAGCACCTTACTGTCAGACAAAAGTGGAGTGGGCGTCGTAACAGAGACCCCAAAATCTGCAAGCAACCACCATAACCAGGTCACCTCAGCAGTCATCGAAGCCATAGCCCGCAACTCAGCCTCAACACTCGAACGGGAAACCGCTACCTGTTTCTTCGTCTTCCAAGCAACAAGCGAACCACCAAGAAACACGATGGCGAGAAAGTGAGCAGCGATCCGTAGGATCATTCGCCCACGTAGCATCCGAGTAGCACTGGAGCTGGAGAGAGCTAGAACGAGAGAAGAAAAGACGACGAGTCATCGTTCCACGAAGATAACGAAGGACACGGAGGAGATGACCGTAGTGAACAGTGGTAGGAGCTGAGACAAACTGGCTCAGAATATGAACAGGATAAGAGATATCAAGACGGGTGACAGCAAGATAAACAAGACTTCCAACAAGATGGCGATAACGAGTGGGATCGGGAAGAGGATCACCATCCGTAGGACGAAGCTTAACATGAAGCTCCATAGGAGTCTCAACGGTGCGCTCATCCGCAAGAGCAGCCCGAGCAAGAAGATCCTGAATATACTTTTCCTGAGAGATAGAAAACCCATCAGAAGTGAAGGAAACCTCAATCCCAAGAAAGTAGCGAAGAGGACCAAGATCAGTCATAAGAAACTGATCACGAAGACGAGCCTTGACAAAGGCAATATACTCAGGATCATCACCAGTAATGATCATATCATCAACATAGAGAAGGAGAAGAGTGCGTCCACGAGGTGAAGTGTGAGCAAAGCTGGATCATGAGAACTAGGAGAGAAACCGAGCAGTCACCACAGAGGCAAAGCGCTCAAACCAGTACGAGGGCCTGTTTGGCCATAAAGGAACGTCGAAGACGACAAACCATCCCATCGGGAGCAGAATACCAGGGAGGAGGTCGCATATAAACCTCCTCACTCAACTTGCCATTAAGAAAAGCATTCTGAACATCAAGCTGGGACACGGACCATCGTCGGACAGAAGCAACAACAAGAAGAGTACGCACAGTGGTCATATGGGCCAGAGGAGCAAAGGTCTCATCATAGTCACGACCATGTTCCTGCTGAAAACCACGAGCCACAAGACGCGCTTTGTAGCGCTCAAGAGATCCATCAGAGCAGGTCTTAATTTTATAGACCCACTTACACGTGATCGGACGAACACCAGACGGGGGAGAGACAAGATCCAGTGCCGATGCGCTCAAGCGCGGCGATCTCCTCACCATGGCAAGTCGCCATTCAAGATGACACGCATCCCGGAAGAACGCTCGGAGACTACAGAGAGACCATCTTGACTAGGGAATAGCATGCAGACACACGGACGAACAGGCCGTGAGGAAGAAAGCTCATCCGCGAAAGATGACTCATCAGAAGAGGAGGAAGAAGGAGTCGCGGAGGAAGGATCCGAGGCCGGAGACCGAGGAGAACTAGGGGAACTAGACTGAGGAGAGGAGGTCGCCGAAGAAGAAGGAGGCTCAGCAGAAGGAGGTGGAGGAGGTGGAAGAGAAGGGACAGCGGAAGGTGTATCAGGAAAAAGAAGAAAAGAGAGATCATCCGTTGGATAAGTACCAGAGGTGGGGCGAGGATAGAAAGGACGCGTCTCATCGAACGTGACATCACGAGAGATGCGCATACGGCGACCAACGGGGTCCCAACAGCGATAGCCCTTATGCTCATCACTGTAGCTAGAAAAACACACTCAACAGACTGAGCGGTTAATTTGGTGCGTTCACGAGGAGGGAGAAGGACATAGCAAACGCAGCCAAATAAACGAAGAGCCGAGTAGTGCGGGCAGAGAGCGAGAGACGCTCGAGAGGAATGCCACCCTGAAGAGCAGCTGATGGCTGGATATTAATAAGGTAAGTCGACGTAGCGACAGCCTCAGCCCAGAAATGCAGCGGAAGAGAGGAAGCAATCATCATAGCGCGGGTAGTCTCAAGAATATGACGATGCTTACGCTCGGCGACACCATTTTGAGCATAGGCGCCGGGACACGAGAACTGAGCAAGGGTACCTTGCTCAGCAAGGATGCCACGCAGGTGCTGGGAGATATACTCTCCTGCAGAATCAGCACGAAACACACGAATAGGCGTGGAATACTGAGTACGAACCATGGCCGCAAAATGCTGATAAATAGCAAGCACCTCGCCGTGAGAGCGCATAAAAAATAACCAGGTGTACCGTGAAAAATCATCAATAAACAAAATATAGTATCGGTGGCCCCCTTTCGAAGCAAAGGGAGCAGGACCCCACACATCTGAATGGACTAAATCAAAAGGTCGTTGAGATACAGACACACTAGTAGGATAAGGAAGCTGAATCTGTTTACCCAACCTACAACCTTGACACGAATGTAATGACGACATATCTCCCGAGACACACCCCAGAAGATCACGACGAACTAAGGATGATAAACATGAGCCACAAAGATGACCCAGATGATGCCCTTTGCTGAAGCAGGCGGTGTGAAGCGACAACCGCAGGAGAAGTGGCGAAAGAAGTGTCGTGGAAGGAACGAAGCCGCCTAACTCCAGCCGGAGACTCAATGTTGTGAGGGCCAGCTCCAACCAGAGCCTGTGTATGACGGTCCTGAACAGCACAAGAATCAGCATAAAAAATGACACGACAACCAGAATTAGTAAGCTGACTAGCAGAGAAAAGGTTCATCTTAAGGCTGGGAACATGAGAAACATCAGGAACAGAGAAGGAGGAAGTAGAGAGGGTGCCTCGACTGGAAACAGGAAGAGAGGTACCATCGGCCGTAATAACACGGACAGGAGAAATAAGGGAGCGAAGAGCAGAAAGAATAGAAGACGCAGAAGTCATATGAAAAGAAGCTCGAATCCGGATACCACGGGATGACGTACTGTATGTAGAAGATGATGGTCGCGGTGCGGAAGAACTAGGCAGAACCAGCAAGACCACGAGGAGGAACACAGAGCAGCGAAAGCGGACTACGAAGACCACGAATAATATCCTGATCAGATGAGCACCGGCAGGAGGTCCGTATACCGTGAGGAGGTCCGAAGCACCGAGGAGGTCCAGAGGCAACAACGAAAATCACGAAGAACCGGTGGCGACGAGCAAGATACTGCTGACGTAAGCGTGGATCCCTCGTCCAGCAACCAGAGATATCGTGGCCAGGCTTGCCACATTGGGCACAGGGAGGACGAGAACCACGAGGCTGCTGAGAGTGACTCTGACCCTGGGCCGGTGGAGCAGAGAGTAACGGCGGCGCGAGAGACCGCAACGAAGCCGGCGACACGGGAGGGCCACGAGCAGCAAGAACAGAGGGAACCTCAAGAAGACCAGCACCACGAAGACGAGTCTCCTCAAAGACGATTACCTCGAAGGCGGAACACGACCACGGGCAAGCAGCTGGGCACGGCGTGGCTCAAACTCCTTGCGGAGCCGTGACAAGAACTCAAAGACGCTGAAACTCCAGATCCGCGCGCACAATCAGACAGTAGGGACAGGTGTTACACACCGCTGTACGAAGAGAGTCAAGCTGACGCCAAATAGCAGCACTCCGAGTATAGAAATCATCAATAGTAGAATCACCCTGCTTAAGCTCATGCTCCTGACAGACCATAGACAGATAAAGAGCATCTCCAGATGGCTGATAGCGCTGACGAAGAAAAGCCCACTAAGCAGCAGTGGGAAGGCCCATAAACTCAGCGACATCGAGGCGTAACAATGGAAGTGAGAACAGCAGCACGAGCATCCTCATCAATCCACTGAGTGTATTCAGCCAGATCCAGCCGATAGGTCGTAGTAGCAGTAGAATGCGCCTGGACACGGCGCTCATAATCAGCCCGAGCAGAATCATCAGCACTCTGGGCTGCATCCTTGACCGCCTGAGTAGCATTGGGGGCAAGGACAACGGGCGTCGGTGCAAGAGGCACAAGAGGCACAAAGGGGCGCGATGGACAGGAGACCTCACCAGAAAGCACACCCCAAAGGCGAAGACCGCGCATATGAACGCGCATTAAGGCAGCGAAATCAGGATAATTCGCGCCATCAAAAATCACCGGGCAGCGAGGAATCGCAACATAGCCCGACGAGGAAGACATTTTTTTTCTAAACCGACCTAGATCGATCGGATCTGGGCTAGCCAGGGCTGACGCGGGCAGCGATGGCGGGGCGGATGGCGGCGGCCAAGGGAGGAGGCGGCGACGGGCGGCGGAGGAGGCGGCTGACAGGCGTGGACGGGGAGGAGGCGTGGAGGCGACGGCGGCGGCGATGAGGCGGCGGCAGGCGGCGGCGATGGGCAAGTGAGGGGAGCCGGCAGGCGGCGAAGCGCGACGGGAAAAAAAAGCCTTACGGCTCTGATACCATGTTAGGGTAATAGATCTTTTGTATTACCAAAGATTTAAAGGCCAGAATATATAATACATGTACATGTGCAAATATACAGAAAGCCTCCTAACATATGGGGAAACTACAATACACAAATATACTCTAACAAATATAAGAAGCCAACTTCATTAATCTTGTAGCTATACTGATCTCGGCTCCACTGTTTTTCCTGTACAGAATTTGATTTTTCAAACTCTATTATAATATTGATGTAAACAAAGCAGTACAATACAAATGTCTTGGGAAGTACACGGACATGGCTGAGTTCATTACATATTTTCCGCAACGAGAAAAGGCTAGGAAAAACGAGGGCAAGTATATTCTTGAGCACACATATTATGCTCTAAAATGCACACCATATTATTGCGAAGTATATAGGTTTGTTGGGATTTTTTGTTCACGGATCTGAGGATGAAAGGCATGACCATCTAGCCCGGAGTGTTGGATGCTTTATGAGGCTGATTTACTTGCTTAGCTAAAGGCACACAACACATGTTCGATGAAAAAGTGCAATGAAGGTTTAGGTTTACTTTGTTTTGTCGGGAAGTACCATTAATCCATTTTGGGCAGTGCCATTTGTTTATTTTGGGCAGTACCATTGGTTTTTTTGGGCAGTACACGACTATAATTTTATAGATGATTTAATTACAATGAAAATGTAAAAATAGTCTTAATAAAAATTGTGGATTTGGGAGTAAAATACATTCGGTGTCAGCAGTACACAGGTTTTTTTTGCGGCAGTACCATTGATTCATGTTGGAAAATACCGTTGATTTATTATGGGTAGTACATACTTTGTTTCCCGGGTAGTACCATTGATTCATTTCGAGCAGTATAGTTGATTTAGTTTGGGTAGCACCATTGAGTCAATAATTTAGATGATAAAAAACGAAGAATAGGAGGAAGTGCAGACTACGATAGGAGGAAGTGCAAACTATAATATAGGAAACCACATAGGAAGTTAATAGGCAGTACACGTACCCCACAGAAGGAAGTTCACATATGAAACTATATATTGAGAGATATAAATGGTCTACCATGCAGTGTCGACGCTAACACGTCGACATATACCATGTTATTAAATCTAAGTCTTGTTTGCACAATGATATATAAGTTGGGGGTCTTAACACCACCGACATCTAAGCTTAAGTCATCGTCCGCGTGCTCAACACAACACTATGGGTCAGTGTTTCGGCTTCGTCGCCCGTCGTCGCTGACACGACGTACGGTTGACGAAGCCTCGAAAGGGTGTTAGGGTACCGAGGCTATGTCGATCGTCCGTCGACGCGGAGAATCCTCGGTACCCTCACACCAAAGGCTACCATGTCTACATAAACTAATACCACTAAGTCATTAAAAAAGATCAAGTGCAGAATACAACAAGAAAGAAGCGTAGAGGAAGCTAATAGGCAGTACAAATGCCACATAGAGGAAAGCTCAAATTTAAAACAGCTGAAGTGCAGACTACAACTGGTGGGAAGCACATAGGAAGTTAATAGGTAGTACACATGCCCCACAGATGGAAGTTCAAATATGAAACTAGATATTGGAGGGGTGAATACAAATGGTCTACCATGCAGCATCGATGCTATTGCGTCGACATGTACCAAGTGAGAAATTAAATTTAAGTCTTATTTGCATAAGGATATATAAGTTGGGGGTCTTACCACCACCCACCCCTGTTAGGTTCGCAGCATAGAAAACAAAAATTTCCTATGATGAGAACTATTATACGCCAAGATCTATCTATTAGATACAACCAACATGTGGATATACATCTATAGAGAACATACCCTCGAAGACAACAAAACTTTGTTAACGAGATGGAACTCGTGGATGATGTAGTCGTACACTTGCCGATCTCAAGATCATGACGAAGTCCAGCAGGTCCAGCTCCAGCATGTTTATCAGATGCAGCTCTAGCAAGTCCAGCACCACCAAGTCCAGCACCGCAAAGCAGCGGTGCATCCGTGATCGCACACACGTCCGGTACCCGACAACCTCCATCCCTTGCTCCAGCAAAGCAGCGGAAGCAGCAACTCCTTTCTAGATAAAGCCACCAGGAACATGTATCTCGCTAATCCGAGACCATGTGGAAAAATACTAGAGGGAGAGAGAGATCCTTCACGAGGAGGTGTGAGTGAGAAGTGAGGAGATGGGGGCCTTTTATAGGAGGAGGGGGTGCCCCTCCCCATGGCCGGCGCCCAAAGGGTGACCCTTCACCTCCTCATTCATGTGGTAGTAACCCCCTCCACATAAATATGCCCCTTCACATTCTCTATTAAAGTCTTCACTTTAAATACATTAAATTTCTCCAAATTTAATACTCTCTTATTTAATAAAACTCTTTTATTAATTTTATTCAGAATTTTTTTAATTACTTTAATTAACAAACATTCACATAAAACCCCTTGCAACATTTCAATATTACATGCAAAACCAATTTCAGCAATTTCATCCAAAACAGTTTAGGTGTCTATTGAAATAATTCCAGCGCTTTCTTAAATCGTTATCTGAAACATATTTGCTCCAAATGGTGTCGATATCCCTTATGTGTGTCACCCTACGGTTCGCGAATAATGCAGACATGACCGAGACCCATCTCAGATCAATAATTAGAAGCGGGACCTGGAGATCCATACTAACTCCTACACATTGAACAATGACTTATGTGATTGTGAGAACCTTTAACTATAGTAAATAAATCCCTTTGTCTCGCGATATATTATATGTCCAAGATTCGATTATCGGTATCTCTATACCTAGTTTGATCTTGTTGTCGACATGCACTCTTTTCTTGTTCCCGTGATATAACATTCTAGTGATCTCATCACTTGCTTGCAAGCTAACCAATGTGATATCACTGAGAGGGCCCAGAGTATATCTATCCGTCATCGGGATGGAAAAATCCCACTCTTGATCCATGAGCCTCTACATAACACTTTCGTAGCACTGAACCCATCTTTATAATCACCCTTTCATGTTGTGACGTTTGATGTTATCAAGATACTCTTCCAGTGTTAGTGATTGACATGATCTCATGGTCTAAGCACTAGGATTACTTCGTATGATGTTATAGCAATATAAACACAATGACTTTGATCGTAATGCTATACTTCGGATGAATGTTTATCACATCATTCCACTAATGTTGTGACCTCGTTATTAACAACATCCAATATCCATGATCAGGAAACCTTGATCATATTGTTAATCAACGAGCTAGTTTATAAGAGAGGCATAACTAGGAACTTTCCTTTTGTTTATTAAACACACATGTATTAATGTTTCCAAATTAATACAATTATAGCATGCAAAATAAACATTTATCATAAACAAGAAATAAGATAATAACCACTTTATTATTGCCTCTCGGACATATTCCCTTCAGTCTCCCACTTGCACTAGAGTCAATAATTTATTTTGTAAAACTTTGCGTATTAAACACCTATGGCTTTCTGGTGTTATATATACGCAATTTCTAGTGGTTAACATAATCTCTAGATCTGACAATTTCAGTTCCGTGTGTATTTACATGTCTTGGCGTCTCTACGCACCACTCATTTTCAAATGAGATGATATTGTATAAATTTGGTCCTTTGGTGAGACCTTTAGTTCGTTCGGGTTAAAATATGTTGATATTATTGTCGTACAATATATCTTCATAGTATTACCCCACTTTGAATCACACCTAGTTTGATAACAAACTACTTAATACAAATGCCCTCCTTTGCTCCTACTATAGCAGTCATATACTTAGCCTTTTGTTGTAGTATCTGTCACAATGTCTCAACTTTGGAACTCATCCAAATCCATCATGGAACATCTTTTCCATTACATTGTGCTACCCATAGTCTAAATTGAGATAAATTTAATTTGTATCTTGTGACGAAACTCGTATCAATGTAACACTCTACAATGAACTATCTTTAACTATTTGTCACTTATATATGATATATTCTTAGTTCTTCCAAAGCTCATAAGAATATCTTTACTATCGTCCAATGATTATCTTATGAATCATTTTGGTATGTGCTCATAACATTTAGAGCATAGGACATATCTGGATATGTACATATTATGGTATATTTTATTGATCAAAATATTCATGTGATTTCACTCATAAAGTGTCAAAACACTTGAATCTTGTTTCATTCACCAAGTGTCAATACACGTGAATTTTGATTCAACCTTTTCCATGCAGCAAGAACCTTTCTTGTCGTTTCCATATTGAACTCATTCAATATATCATATATGCATGTTTGGCATAACCATATTAGTGCCTCAATCTATCCATATAGAAATTGATGCATAATATTCCGGTTTTGCCCAAGCCTTTCATCAAAGTCTATTTTTAATGAAATTCTTATCCTGTATCAATAAAAGATACAACATTTCTAATCAACACCATGTCCTCTACATAATGTATTAGAAATATGTCTCAGCGCTCCCACTTAATTTCTTGCAAATGCAAGCATCTTCAACATCTCCGATGAATTTAAACTCTTTTAATAGTTTCATCATGGTGAAGATTCCAACTCCGCTATGCTTACTTCAACCATTGAAGTTTGCATGCCATTTTAGCATCCTTTTATTTAACAAAACCCTTTGGACTGTGTCATGTACACGTCCTAGGTAACCATTCTATTAGAAGAACCTTGTTTTGTTTATTCAACTACCATGTACCAAATTATATGTAGTGATTGCTACATTAATCCGTCAAGACTAAATATCGCTATGAAAGATCAAATCTTATCATAGTCAACTCCTTAAACATTGTCGTAAACTCCTTTATGACATGTCGACTATTTCATAGATGTCAAACATCCATGTCTATTTATAGATCCAAATATGACCGATAGGCTTCATGCCTTTCTAGAGGGTCTTTCAAGTTCAAAACTTGATTTCTCGTGTATGGAACCTATCATGGATTTTATAACTTCTAGTCATTTTAGGGAGTCAGGGCCCATCATCACTTCTTTGCATACAGTCGGTTCATCATTGTCAAAACAATAACGACTTCTGTTTCAAATCTTACTATTTGATTCTTACCGACCCACACGGTTCAATAGGAACTCTAATCTTCGAGATCACAACCTTTGTAATCACGGGATCCATGAGCATTTTAGCCGCCTCTAGGACACTTTCCGGCGCTGCGCTACTTAACACATGTTGCTTAGGTTCATTAACCTAATCAAAGTTCTATTGTCCTCCCACTTAACTTTTGTGAAAAATTCCTTCTTTAAGAAACTTCACGTTCTAAGCGACAAACTCTTTTGTCTTCGGTGTTATGGAGGAATACCCAACAAGTTCTTTGGGATAACCTATAAAGACGTTGAAATGGATCGTATGGGCACCTAGAGGGGAGGGTGAATAGGTGCTACTCCAAATTTTAATGCCTTTTCAATTTTAGGCTTAACACAAAGGGTAAATTCTCTAGATAAACTATTAGGTGGAATTTCCCTATATGCAAACATATATACTAGCGAGTAAAGGGTGAGAGGAAGAGGGACGAGTGAACCGTAGTGAAGCACGTGGAGACACAGGATTTGTTTTACCGTAGTTCTTTCCTTGTTAGGGGAAGTACATCTACGTTGGAGGGGTGGGCGGTACTAAGACCACCACACCACAATAGGCCTCACCCTGTTCTCCGATGGATCCTGCCACCAAAGGCCTGATCCACCTTTCCACTATAGGAACCCTTCGAGGCGGGTACCGGTGCCTTTACACAACTAGCAGGTCACAACTCCACAATCAACTTGGAGGCTCCCGTAATGACAACAAGCTGCCACAAGAACAAGTTATCAATAACAAAGAATAAGATCTAGATATTGACAAGAAAACTAGATCAGGAATTTCTCCAAATGAATGGAGAGGAGTTGACGCGCTTGATTCATGATGGCGACGAAGATTGTCTTCTCCTTCAATTCCCCCAAAGATCGAAGCCTTCGGGTGGTTGAAGTGGGAGATCTAGTGAGAGAGCTTTTGCAAAGGGTCTGAACAATTTTGAGTGAATCAAGAGTTCTGCTTGTTGGGGAAGAAAGGATATTTATACCCCTTCCAAAACGATGCCGTTGGAGCCTTTGGGGGCCGGATTATCTGGCCCAAGTGAGGGCCAGATTATCCAGCCTGGGGAAAGCTCCGCCCCAGACTCGGAATATCCGGCAGAAAAACCGCCCCTACTCTGAGTGACGCTCCGAGGCTGCCCTTGATCGCCTCCCGGGGGCCGGATTATCCGGCCCCATGCGAAGGCTGGATTATCTGGCCAAGGGAGGAAAAACCGCCCCTGTTCGGATTTTCCGGAAGATAATCCGACCATACTCCGAGCGTCACGCCTTGGCAGCCTTTGATCGATTTCTGGGGGGCGGATTATCCGGCCCCTGCGAAGGCCGGATTATCCGGCCCGGGGAGAAAAAACCGCCCCAAATCGGATTTTCCGGGAGATAATCCGAACCCATACTGAGCGTCGTGCCTTGGCCACCTTTGATCGATGAGTTAGGCCGGATTATCCGTCCCTTGGTGGGGCAGATAATCCGGCCCCTAAAACACCAGGACAAACCCTGCACACTTAGCTCACATGTGAAAACTCAACGGTATTGTTATCTAACACTCAAAACACAGGGAACCATGAAATGTTCTTTCAATCTCCCCCTTTTTGGTGTTAGATGACAATACTAGGATTTCCAGGAAAGGATCACAAGACCACCAACAAAAACATGGAAGAGATTCCCCCTCAATGTGTGCATATTAGAAATTTGCATTTGAATACAAATGCACACAAATAGGTGTGAGTCTATTCCATTGAAATATAAACAACATAATCATACCACCGAGATAGGAAGAGAGGCGTCCTTGAAATAGCCACAATTATCAACGTGATAACCAATATAAGCACCTTCCTCGAGAAAGATTCCCAGCATAATAGGATATGAATAGATGAATCCATAGGCATAATCCATGAGATAAATCCAGACGACCATCGACATAGAGTCTAAACAAACTATAAGCCAGAAATTAAAGTTCAACGCTAAATGGGCACAAGCAAGGAAAAAAAGACGAATGAAAAAGTGCAAATGCTTGTGCCCGACCCATGCAAATCCTCGGAGACCTAATAGAACTACTTCTCCCCCTTTGGCATCGAGACGCCAAAAAGGAAGAAGAGCGATGCTAACACCCCAAGGTGTCACTCGTAGTACTCATCCTCATCCTCGTCCTTGTCCTCGTTCCCATCCTCGTCCTCATCTTCAAGCTCCTCGATGTCATCATCCTCATCATCAGCAGTGGCCGCAGAGGGAAACAGGTGATGCTCCAGCTCTCCATAGTTCAGCCCAGAAGAAGAGTTCCACCGAGCATATGGTGTGGGAGGGGTAGGAGCTGGGGGATCACTAGAAGCACCGGACACATGGTGAAGGATGAGCTACAGAGAGTGAGCCAACTCATGGCGCTGCTTGTATGCCGCGTATTGGCCCTTGCGTGTGTCCACGCCCATGCAAAGGATGTTCCGCTGGAACCAATTCTGTTGCTTGATCTCACGAGCAACAGGAGGCACTGGAGGCCTACGAGCATCCCTCATGAGACCCTCAGGAGCAGAAGAGGGGTGAGAGGTCTTCCGAACCTTGGTGTAGATCTTCTTTGCCTTATGCACAACATCAATGTTGAAATCTTCAGAGGGAAGCAGGTGCCTGATAAGCATCATAATGTAGGGAGCATAAGGAATGGATAGCCGGTTGAACATTGCATCAGTCAATTCATGGTAGATGAAATCCGTCACATCCAGCTTGTACTGCACGGACTCATCCTCGCACGAGGCAACCTCATGAGAGAAGGCAAGGAGCTGGACAAGGTGACCACGGATGCTATCATTATTGCCTCCACTCGGAGTGATGTAATCACGGAAGAGGCCCACCAAGGCAGCATAGATAGGAGCAAGACCAGCAAGAGTGCCCACAATGCCATTGTCCATTGTGCAAGGAAAGAGAGCTGCATCTTTGTTGGGCTTCAGCTGGGTGATGATGCGGTGGCCACTGGCCCTATCCCTGCTGCGGAAAGAGTATCCAAGTACCTCAGCAAACACACGGAAATCAGCAGTCATAGGCCTGTCACGAGTCATCCACTTCATTGTGCGATGCTCATCTCCACAAATAACCAAAGTGGAAAAGAACTGCTTCACCACCTCAAAATCTTGTGAACACTGGAGAGCCATGAGATGGTGCAGCCCCATCCGCTCAGCCACATACATGGCATCAACAAGGTGGGGCTTCTCCAAAGCCTCAGCAAGAATCAGCAGGTGCATAGGCCTAATGTTCAGCCTGGCATACACATCTTCATAAATACCTTTTTGTTCAACACACCAAAAGCGAGAATCCTCCAGCTCAGAATCACGTGGCAACTCAGCAAATAGATCACGATGACGGATAGAGGAAAAAGTGACTGGATCCAAAGCCTTGTAGTTGATCTTGGGCTCTTTGCCCTTCCTTTTGGACACACCCTTTCTACTCATGTTTGCCTATTCAGCCATGCGCTTCTCTTCGTTCTTTCTTCTCCTCAACTCAACCTCGTCCACTAAGTTACCATGTCCGTCGTCCCGAAAGTACTTGCCACGAGGACGGTGCTTGTAGGTCTTGGGAGCACTGGAACCACCTGTGAGGATAACAAGGGCGATAGCATGGGGATAAGCATACAACATGGTGAAACTGAACCAGATTTGATTCTGTCAGGCCAGATAATCCGGCCTGGCCAGGGGCGGATAATCTGGCCTTGGCAGAAAATTTTCAACTTCACCTAGATTGAATGCAAAGAGTAGATCGGGCCTAGGAACTGCAAGACTACGATTTCTACGCAAAACAACATCCTTCTAGACAATGTTCCACCCAAAAAATAACACATCTAGCCAAAGATGGGGAGAGAGGGAGTTACCCTCACTCATTGGAGGAAGAACACGGAGGAGAAGGTACCCGGAGGCGCGGAGAAGAAGATCCGGGGAGGCCCAGAAAATCCGGTGGCCGGAGTGGCTCCGAGGAGGGTGGGGGATGGCAGGCGGCGGCTGAGGAGGAGGAGAAGGTTGGGAGAGAAGTGCTGCTCGTTATGAGCCCTTCCCCCCGATCCCTGCCCTTAAAGACGAAATCCGCCAGGGCCAGATTATCTGGCCAACACTTGGGCCGGATTATCCAGCCTAAAATCTGAATTTCTGTTGTACACATATTTAGGCCCACACATCCCCAAGCAACACCCCACAAGGTGTACAAGGGACTTGTATGCAAGAATATATGGCTTAGGGGTAGGGAAAGGCTTAGGATTAAGAGAGCCAAACTGAGATGGTACTACACACTCAAAATTGCAAGAACCAAATCAACTAAAAGCCAAGATTGAGTGTGATTCCCATAAGAACAAGAGATGAACTAAAACAACCAAAAAGATCCACAAAAATCCAACTCTCCTCATGGAGGAGGGCGGTGGCCGAAGCCACCTTGTTGGAGTGTATGGTATGACACCGCGAAGATATATCTTGGGTTCACGACCAATACTCGTCAATAAGCTCACATATCACAAAATGATATTAAGAGAAATGATTTAACTTGCTTTCGGCATTATGGGGGGAGGGTTAGCCCAATTAATTAGGACCACACTCCCCCTATTTCCATGCCTACATCTAGACCAAATAAGACTGAGATGTACGAGTGAGTGCATGGGTAATCAAGACAAGCTCCTGGAATCAATGATATTTAGCTCATTCCTCAAGTAGCAGAACCTTGCTTCATCAAGTGGCTACGTGAAAATATCATGTAGCATCCCAATTGTCTAACAATTGCAATGCTACTAGCCTAGTCTAGATGTATGCTACTTCCTACATATAATTGTTGCATCATAACTATATCATGCTCATGTCATCATGCCACCTTGCATTTGAGCATCATATAAAACCCTTTTTGTTTTGGTTCTTCTCTCATATGCATTGTTAATTGTATTTGCCTCTTGATATTGTATTTGGTTATTGATATATTGTTTAAATGCCCAAGTTGAGTTGGGGGCATATCTCTTTCAACTCCACCACCTTTCTTGTCATCATCCCATCATTCCACCATATATGAGCATTGCAATTTATTTGGTTTTACCTCTAGCTCATATGTGTTGGTGTGGATCCATTCTATGTCTACATGCTCCATCTATGATGTATGTTGTTTTCACAATATTACTTATGTGGAGCCTCCTGGCCATCTTTGAATGCCATGTGAGTAGAACCTTCCTTTTTCCTTCCATATGGTTGTTTGAGCCAATTGAGCTTGTTTGAATATAATTGTGGCCAAATAATCTTTTAGTGGGATATACACACTACCATGGCCTATTATACTCAATCATGCTTGATTCTACCACTCCCATATATTCATCAAGCTTGTATCTCCTGGTTTGGGATTTAATCCAATAGTGATGTGCATGCATGTGATAAGTTTCCATATGTACCATAGTTGTTTTTACAACTAATAGAAGTGGCCTTTCACATTCATGCATGCCCCATGCAACATCACCTTTTCCTTCCCCTTACCCATTCATGTGAGTTTGTTTGAGGTTTATTCTTTTCTATTGTGTGGTTTTATTTCCCTTGGTCATCTCCATGCTATCTAGTGGTTTTCCCCTCTCTCTTCATCTAACCCTTACCCCCCTACGCCTCTACCCCATCCAACACCATACCCCCCTCTCTCTCTTTTCCATCTAAACCTAACCCTTCCCTTGGTCTCTCCTTGCCGAGCCCCTCCTAGCTAGCCCCACCTGGCCACCCTGGCCCACCTAGCTACCACCCCAACCAAACCCTAGCTACACCCGAGCCATACCTCCTCTCTCCTAACCCTAGCTCCAACCCTAGCTACACCCAGCCTACCCCTCTCTCTCTCTCTCTCTCTCTCGCCAAAGGGCCCCAGCCTCTCCACACCCTGGTTCCCCACCGGCCCCATCTCCACCGCCGGCTCGCCTGAAAGCACGTGAGAAGGAGAGGAGGGAAAAGGTGACCGAGTCCACCTTTTCATCTACCCACCTCCCACGGCACCTCCCTCTCCCCTCGCTTATCTCCTTCCCCACGGCTCCCCTTCGCTCGCCCAGATCTACCCCGAGCCAGCCTTCCTCCTCCCTCCTCCCCCGGCCAACCACTTGCCGCCAAAGACTCGATGTCCATGTTGATCCAGTGCAGGCGTCCCGTGAAGCCTGGGAGAACGAGGACGCTCCTCTGCTTCACCCTGTACTCGCCGTCGAGGAGGAGAAGGGCTGGAGCCGAAGATCGCCGCCGCCACCGACGCCAAACCCTAGCTCCGCCGGCCTCTGCTTCGTCGACGATCCACTGCTCCCCAAGCCGATCCGACCACACCGATCACCCCGCGGTGAGCTCTTCTTCCTCCTGGACATGCTCTGCCGCGCTGTCGCCGTCTAGGGCCGCCTTTCGTTTCATCGAAAGTCTGCAAGGCGCGTCGGCCATAGCGTCTGCCTTTCGCTCCGTCATGACACCCTATCTAGGCCCCGTCCGCCCTCCTGACACCAACCCTAGCGCTACCGCATCGGCTCGCACCCCCAGCGCGCACCCCCACGTCCCCGGTTCGATCCCCGCGCGTCGCGCTCCGCGCGGACAGACACCGATCGGTCGCCAGCAAGCAGAGAAGAGGAACAGTGGCCGCTAACCCCTTTTTGCGCTTAGCCCCCTCTGTTTTCCTCTGCTCAACCCGCACTCCTCGCCAGGCCCACCTGTCTGTCGCTGTGGCAGTTTTACGTTTAGGCACCCCTTATTTCCGCGTCTAAACCCGCAGTCCCCGGCCGCGCCAGGTGGCACCTGCCCTTTCCCCCGCTGGCTTGTGGGGCCGAACAAAGGCAGGGCCCACTTGTCAACCCCTGTGGCTCGCTGTGGTCGCGGTGAGAAAAGTCTGCCGCGCGTTGGTTACGCCAGCTCAGCGCAGGCCCCACCTGTCTGTGACTCGGGCTAGTTTCCTCTGGGTGTAAAAAGTATTTCTGGATTTCTGTTTTAATTTAAAACTTTTTCAAATTAATTCAAATTCAAATTTCAAATCTGTTTTCAAATAACTTTTAAAATATAAATCCAAACTAAACAAATAATATATATTTTCCAATCAGAAAAATGTGAGGAATTCAAATATGGCCTTCAAAATATATTTTGAACACTTTATTTTCCAAGTTGATTAAAATTACTTTAAAATACCCTTTTTCTTAATTAATTAACAACTTTTGTTTTATAACTCCGAATTCGACAAATGATATGTCTAAATCGATCAATTTGAGCCCGTTCTATCTAAGCATTCCATGTTCTGAATTGCAGCATGCATCATATAAATATAAAGTATACAGCAACTTATTTGAGGATAAAAGGTGACTAAAACTCCATAAAATGCTTTATTCTTGTATTCCACACCTCACCCATGCCATGCTACATTATTGCCATGCAAATTGTGCATCATTCATCATGGCATGATTGTTTGCTTGTCGCATTTTAATTCATATGCTTGTGCACTCTATTTATGTTGGACCTTGTTTGTTTGGTTCTTCTTCGAATAGACGCTGAGCAAGGGATATATCAAGAAACCCAGGAGAACTACCCAGATCCTTCTCTCGCTTCAACTGAGCTGCCAGGCAAGCACTACCACATGCTTGCATACATATAGCACCTAATTGCCTCTATCTTATTCTTGCATCATTGAGTCGCGATTGCATTAAACTGAATCCCAAGTATTGTATAGCCTTTACTTTTAAACCCCACCGAAGCTTGTTCCTCCATCCCATGAGCCATTACTACAGGAGTTGTTTGAGCCATGCGAGTCGTAGAACAGCATGTGTAGGGTATGTGAGTGTCTGATGGATAATGAGGTACCTAAACAACTTAACCTGAGTAGTATGGGATAACTAATGAAAGTGGCATCGGTGAGCAATATCTGCTATTTGGTTTTTTCATGCTCACTTGTGTCCGTGGGACCCAGTACTTGATTCTGTTCCTTGAATATTCGCTATCCACATCCGGGAGGCTTATGAACCCCCGAGCGAGCTTGATTCATTCTTATTTCTTGGGGCCACAAACTAGTTTGAGGTTTTATTTACTATCTGTACTTATGCCATGCTTTTATCGCTTTATTTAAAATTGTGCGAGTCACCTGCTTTGTTTAGGGAAGCGGAGTGTTTCGCAGTATCGACAAGCCCACCACATTTTCGGTTCCCGATCGTTTACAGCCATTAGCGCAAACCTTGAGTCCGTCTCGAGTCGGCCAACTTCATGGCTGGTAGCTTAATGGGGTGGCCCCTGAAATATTTCAATCTGTGATCGCTTTGTCATGACTGCCTCGTGGGTTTTGATTTGGTTTTTCCGAGGTTGATCGAGTGTGTGTTGCTATTTGTGCACCCCGCAGGGTAAAACTTTCAAAGCCGTGTCCGCGTTATGGACGACTTGGAGCACAGTTTCTCGATCATAGACAAGAATAACTAAAGTACCGCTTTTAATTTGACTAAATAACTGACTAGTAAATAGTGCAACACTCATGGAATGGTTAATAAAACTGCCAACGGATTGGGGGTTGTTCGTCGGTAAGCGAGGAGGAGGATGGATCTGTTAATATTACCGTTATAACTTGTTATTAATTCACGGACATCCGTCTATCTCTGGTTAGGCGGATGGTTAGCGAGTATCTATAGAATTGTTAGGGTTTATCTTTTGCTGCAATTCGTCACCCGAGTTGTGTCCCTTTAGAGGCATAAAGACTTGCCGAGTACCCTAGGGTCTCACACGATAAATTGTTTGATTCAGATGAACAGGTAAACTCGCAAGATGGATACTGGGTGGAGGAGACGGACGATGTGGGCAACGATCATTCGGTGTAGAGATTCCGGGAACGGGGATCCGTGAGATCTGTGGGCGGGATGTGTTTATTTATGGGGCATCTTATGCCGATTTGCTTCTTACCCGTACTCGGATCTTGTTTTCCGCTTCCGCTTGATACTCTGATGTTTGATGTATGAGGAGATATCCTAAACTATTATATCTATCTAGGGTATTTGGATCTTGCCGTATGGCGTTGCAATATTTCCTTTCTTTTTAGATGGAATGGCTCTGAGGACTGTTGTATGTTGGCTTGCATACATACTCATTTGTGTATGTAGTTGATCCCTTCGCCTGCCGATTACGCGGCCCGTTCTTGTCCCGATGTTTGGAAATGGTTAGGACGGCCGAAAGGTCTATCTGTGAGTGGCATTTGGGCCCCACCGTACTATTTTAACCATTTCCGCTCATCCAGGCTTGTAACTAGGAGCGTAATTCACCGAGGTAGTTACAATTGGTATCAGAGCCATCCCGCCCTTCAGGGTCTCAACCAAATGGTCGTTGTCAGTCTAGCAAATATTTTTGGTAGCTATGTATACTAGGGAAAAACAAAACGCGAGAGTAGGACTGCTTCCACTTTTCTTCTTACCCAACCACCCACCCTTTTCTGGTAAGGAAGTGTAACGTTTTCAATCCTCTTCTTAAAAATTCAAACTAGGATTCACGTGTTCTGGGTTTCCGTAGTACCATAGAAAGTGTGTGTGTGTGTAATTCCTTGTCTATCTGTTGCATCCTTTTTGTTATCTCAATCTGTCTTTGGTTATCAACTGTTGGTACATTCCATACTGACAGGCTTTTGAAAACCGGCGCGATCTATCTGACTCCTTGTTAACCGGTGCCATCTTCTTAAGGGTGTCCTTCCTTCTAGCAACTCCACAGTCTGTGAAACCATCAGTTGCTAATCTCTACCTGATAAGTGATTTTGCGCATCTATTGGTATTTTAATGCCGAAAAATGCGGAAATTTTTTCTTTGATACATCTGTGCTTCCACACTCCTTTTCAGTCGTGTGTGAAACATTATCTATCTCCCTTTTATCAGCATGTCCATGCTAACTCATTCTTTTGTCAGCGACGCTTAATCCTAGAGTTTCGTTTCATCTCCAAATCTCTTGGGCTAATTACATAACATGTGTCGATCCGATGCTGGTGATTGTAATTTGGTTCTCGGCATAGCTATATGACACTTATCATGAGTGGAATATGGAAAATGCTATCAACACTATCCTCCAAATGGTGACGGTTATCTCCTGTGATTTTGAGTACACCGTGATCATATATATGCATATTCAAGCATCTTTGGCAATCCGGAGTTTCTCAAGGCACTACAGCGGTCTATCATCTGTTCATCAAGCTGCACATCTTTTGAACCCCATATCTGCAAAATTCTCTTTGAGACGAGGGAATTGCATCTTTTCGTCTCTGGTAGCTTTGCTTAAGGTATGATCCATCATCTTTTCTTCCTCCAAGATCTCTTTATCTTTGTAATCGGTGATCCAATCAACAATGTGAACCAGGTGACATCTCTTATTCTTCCGAAGGACCAGATAATCTATTCTGCCAGTGCATCTTCTTCAACACGAACCCGTGCTCTCAATATTGATCTTTCTAAGAGCGTTGAGCTCAGGAAGTGTTCGAGCATTTGTTCGTTCTCCCGCCGCTTCAACTTGATATTCTCGGAATATCTTGTTAATCCATGGTGGTATATGTTGATAATATGCTTGCCTATTCGATATCAATGGAAGGACATGGAAGATCATCTGTGTCTCTTTCTCTCAAGCTTCGTGAGCACTGCCTGTGTGCAAAGTCTCAAAGTGAGAATTCTGGCTTCTGGAAGTCACCTATCTCGACCACGTCCTTCTGCTAAATACATTACTTCAATTCTGGAATCAGCAAGTTCATTGTTAATTCCAGCTTCCATCTTCAATCAAACCCGGAGTTTTCCTTGTTGGCAAGTTATCATCGTCGTTCTGCTAACGATTTTCCTCAAGACTGCTAAATCTCTCGCAATCATTTCAAGAAGAACATGGAGTTCTTTTCACCTCAGTCTCGTCAAGTGATATTTTGAAACCCTCTCGTTCTATCATCTATGCTCAATCCACCGGAGGCCATGAAGACCTTCCAGATCTTGTATTCCTTCTGTTCAAGTTGGTGCTATCTTTTCTGTAGCTGTTGAATCTTGCAGTTGTTCTTCGTAATCTTCCTTCATATCTTTCCGGTGGCTGGATACTTCCGACATGACGACAACATCATCAACCTTATCTATCTTGGTCCGGCGAATCGTTTGCATCTATCCTTGTTTTCTAACGTAGTTCCATGAGTTTTTGTCAATACCTTCAGTCTGTTTCGGTAGTTGGGTTGCATGGTTTTCTTATTCATGTGCGGAGTAATGCTTTGAGTGCGGGATGGAGTAGCTACCATACCACTACTCTTATCATTCGCTCTTGTACATTGAATTGGTGAATTAATGCGATTTCACTCATTCCACGGAAGTTAGAAGTGGCCTTTATCCCTCGATACTTTTACTTCCGTCCTTGTTTTTCGGAGTGCTCTCTCGAAGAAGGTAATCAATAATCTCTTGTTGGTGGTCTGTCTATTCTAGATGGAGCAAAATCTTCAATTATCTGGTGGAAACAAACGCAAACTCTTTTCGGTCCTCGTCATTCTACCGGTGCTCGACATCCCCAAACAAGATGAAAGGAAACTATCTCTCTCTTTGTTTCATCAATTCTTTTCTGTGGTAAAGCCAATTATGGTTGATGCCATCAGCCGCAAATCTATTGCGTTAGCCTCAAGGCTAAAGAAAGCAATAAGTATATCTACAATAAACTCCAGATCCTCCATATTCTTTGCTTCTCTGGATTCCACCATGATCTGGCTACACATCCATGTCTGGAAGTTATATCCGCGCACCTCAATTGCGTGATCCTTGGTTCTTACCGGCGCAAGAAGAATCTAATCCGACGATGCCTAACTAAATCTTTCTGTTGATATCAAGGGACTCTATTGTTTGAAGGCAATATTGTTTCCGTACTTCATTTCTCCAATCCGAGAGGAGATACGATGCTATTGTCATAGTGGATCAAAACGTCTCCAATCTAGCTCTTTTTCTTCCGGCGAGATAAAGATTCATCCTCTCTCGTATCAGTAAATCTTTAATCTTAACGGTGTGTCTTTCTTTATCCATGATACATCATCTTTTCCTTTTCTTTCACAAGTGACCCTAGTCTTTTATCTTGTTTCTTGAGAAAACCGGAGATATGTCCATCCTATCTTTCTTGTCTCACGACAATCCTTCAATTTTTTCTAACCGTTGTTTCTCATGCAAAACGCAAGATTCGCAACAAGTCTGGCAAGTTTTGCAAGGTGCAGTGGTCGCACCATTCCGTTGATGAAGCCACTTGGGAACGTGAAGATGAGCTCCGTGCCAAGTATCCTGCCTCTCCTTGTGTTGTTTTCTTTTTCCTAGGAATCTCGGGGTGAGATTCTTGTTTAGTGGGGGAGAGTTGTAGCATCCCAATTGTCTAACAATTGCAATGCTACTAGCCTAGTCTAGATGTATGCTACTTCCTACATATAATTGTTGCATCATAACTATATCATGCTCATGTCATCATGCCACCTTGCATTTGAGCATCATATAAAACCCTTTTTGTTTTGGTTCTTCTCTCATATGCATTGTTAATTGTATTTGCCTCTTGATATTGTATTTGGTTATTGATATATTGTTTAAATGCCCAAGTTGAGTTGGGGGCATATCTCTTTCAACTCCACCACCTTTCTTGTCATCATCCCATCATTCCACCATATATAAGCATTGCAATTTATTTGGTTTTACCTCTAGCTCATATGTGTTGGTGTGGATCCATTCTATGTCTACATGCTCCATCTATGATGTATGTTGTTTTCACAATATTACTTATGTGGAGCCTCCTGGCCATCTTTGAATGCCATGTGAGTAGAACCTTCCTTTTTCCTTCCATATGGTTGTTTGAGCCAATTGAGCTTGTTTGAATATAATTGTGGCCAAATAATCTTTTAGTGGGATATACACACTACCATGGCCTATTATACTCAATCATGCTTGATTCTACCACTCCCATATATTCATCAAGCTTGTATCTCCTGGTTTGGGATTTAATCCAATAGTGATGTGCATGCATGTGAGAAGTTTCCATATGTACCATAGTTGTTTTTACAACTAATAGAAGTGGCCTTTCACATTCATGCATGCCCCATGCAACATCACCTTTTCCTTCCCCTTACCCATTCATGTGAGTTTGTTTGAGGTTTATTCTTTTCTCTTGTGTGGTTTTATTTCCCTTGGTCATCTCCATGCTATCTAGTGGTTTTCCCCTCTCTCTTCATCTAACCCTTACCCCCTACACCTCTACCCCATCCAACACCATACCCCCCTCTCTCTCTTTTCCATCTAAACCTAACCCTTCCCTTGGTCTCTCCTTGCCGAGCCCCTCCTAGCTGGCCCCACCTGGCCACCCTGGCCCACCTAGCTACCACCCCAACCAAACCCTAGCTACACCCGAGCCATACCTCCTCTCTCCTAACCCTAGCTCCAACCCTAGCTACACCGAGCCTACCCCCTCTCTCTCTCTAGCTCTCTCTCTCTGCCAAAGGGCCCCAGCCCGAGCCTCTCCACCTACCGCCCGTTCCCCACCTGGCAGCCCCATCTCCACCTCGCCCTGGCCTGCCCGAGCACGTGAGAAGGAGAGGAGGGAAAAAGGTGACCGATTCCACCTTTTTCATCTACCCACCTCCCCACGGCACCTCCCTCTCCCCTCTGCTTTATCTCCTTCCCCACGGCTCCCCTTCGCTCGCCCAGATCTACCCCGAGCCAGCCTTCCCCTCCTCCTCCCTCCCCTCCGACCACCAGCAGCCGCCGCCGTCGCCAGCACCTCGATGTCCATGTTGATCCAGTCGTGCAGAGCGTCCGTGAAGCGGCCTGGGAGAACGAGGACGCTCCTCTGCTTCACCCTGTACTCGCCGTCGAGGAGGAGAAGGGCTGGAGCCGAAGAACGCCGCCGCCACCGACGCTAAACCCTAGCTCCGCCGGCCTCTGCTTCGTCGATGATCCACTGCTCCCCAAGCCGATCCGACCACACCGATCACCCCGCGGTGAGCTCTTCTTCCTCCTGGACATGCTTCATTGCCATGTCTAAGGCACTTCCCACGTCCCCCGGTTGAGCGCTGCGTCAAGGCTTCCGCATGGACAGACACCGATCGGTCGCCCGAAGCGAGAAGAGGAACGATGGCGCTAACCCCTTTTGCCCTTAGCCCCTCTCGCTTTCCTTCGCTCAACCCGACTCTCGCCAGCCCACCTATACATCATTGTGGCAGTTTTACGTTTAGGCACCCCTTCTTTTCGCGTCTAAACCCGCAGTCCCCGGCCACGCCAGGTGGCACCTGCCCTTTCCCCCGCTGGCTTGTGGGGCCGAACAAAGGCAGGGCCCACTTGTCAACCCCTGTGGCTCGCTGTGGTCGCGGTGAGAAAAGTCTGCTGGCGTTAGTTACCAGCTCAGCTGAGCCCCACCTGTCTGTGACTCGGGCTAGTTTCCTCTGGGTGTAAAAAGTATTTCTGGATTTCTGTTTTAATTTAAAACTTTTTCAAATTAATTCAAATTCAAATTTCAAATCTGTTTTCAAATAACTTTTAAAATATAAATCCAAACTAAACAAATAATATATGTTTTCCAATCAGAAAAATGTGAGGAATTCAAATATGGCCTTCAAAATATATTTTGAACACTTTATTTTCCAAGTTGATTAAAATTACTTTAAAATACCCTTTTTCTTAATTAATTAACAACTTTTGTTTTATAACTCTGAATTCGACAAATGATATGTCTAAATCGATCGGCGTGACGAGCCCGTTCTATCTAAGCATTCCATGTTCTGAATTGCAGCATGCATCATATAAATATAAAGTATACAGCAACTTATTTGAGGATAAAAGGTGACTAAAACTCCATAAAATGCTTTATTCTTGTATTCCACACCTCACCCATGCCATGCTACATTATTGCCATGCAAATTGTGCATCATTCATCATGGCATGATTGTTTGCTTGTCGCATTTTAATTCATATGCTTGTGCACTCTATTTATGTTGGCCCTTGTTTGTTTGGTTCTTCTTCGAATAGACGCTGAGCAAGGGATATATCAAGAAACCCAGGAGAACTACCCAGATCCTTCTCTCGCTTCAACTGAGCTGCCAGGCAAGCACTACCACATGCTTGCATACATATAGCACCTAATTGCCTCTATCTTATTCTTGCATCATTGAGTCGCGATTGCATTATGAATCCCAAGTATTGCATAGCCTTTACTTTTAAACCCCACCGAAGCTTGTTCCTCCATCCCATGAGCCATTACTACAGGAGTTGTTTGAGCCATGCGAGTCGTAGAACAGCATGTGTAGGGTATGTGAGTGTCTGATGGATAATGAGGTACCTAAACAACTTAACCTGAGTAGTATGGGATAACTAATGAAAGTGGCATCGGTGAGCAATATCTGCTATTTGGTTTTTTTTCATGCTCACTTGTGTCCCGTAGGACCCCGAGTACTTGATTCCTGTTCCTTGAATATTCGCGCTATCCACATCCGGGAGGCTTATGAACCCCCCTGAGCCAGAGCTTGATTCATTCTTATTTCTTGGGGCCACAAACTAGTTTGAGGTTTTATTTACTATCCTGTACTTATGCCATGCTTTACTGCTTTATTTAAAATTGTGCGAGTCTTGCACCTGTCTTTATTTAGGGAAGCGCAGTGTTTTTGGTATCGACAAGCCCAGTCCACATTTTTGGGTTCCCGATCGTTACAGCCATTGACGCAAACCTTGAGTCCGTCTAGGAGTCGGCCAGCGTCGTTGTGGGTAGCTGAATGGGTTGGCCCCCAGAAATATTTCTGAATCATGTGATAGCTTTGACGTGACTGCCTTGTTGGGTGTTGATTTTGTTTTTCCGAGGTTGATCGAGTGTGTGTTGCTATTTGTGCACCCTCAGGTAAAAACTTTCAAAGCCGTGTCCGGTTATGGACGACTTGGAGCACAGTTTCTCGATCATAGACAAGAATAACTAAAGTACCGCTTTTAATTTGACTAAATAACTGACTAGTAAATAGTGCAACACTCATGGAATGGTTAATAAAACTGCCAACAGATTGGGGGGTTGTTCATCCGCTTTCTCGTTGGTAAGCGAGGAGGAGGATGGATCTGTTAATATTACCGTTATAACTGTTGTTATTAATTCACGGACATCCGTCTATCTTTGGTTAGGCGGATGGTTAGCGAGTATCTATAGAATTGTTAGGGTTTATCTTTTGCTGCAATTCGTCACCCTGTGTTGTGTCCCCTTTAGAGGCATAAAGACTTCTTGAGTATCCCTAGGGTCTCACACGATAAATTGTTTGATTCAGATGAGCAGTAAACTCGCAAGATGGATCTTGGGTGGAGGAGACGACGATGTGGGCAACGATCATTCGTGTAGAGATTCGAACGGGATCCGTGAGATCTGTGGGCGGGATGTGTTTATTTATGGGGCATCTTATGCCGATTTGCTTCTTACCCGTACTTGGATCTTGTTTTCCGCTTCCGCTTGATACTCTGATGTTTGATGTATGAGGAGATATCCTAAACTATTATATCTATCTAGGGTATTTGGATCTTGCCGTATGGCGTTGCAATATTTCCTTTCTTTTTAGATGGAATGGCTCTGAGGACTGTTGTATGGTGGCTTGCATACATACTCATTTGTGTATGTAGTTGATCCCTTCGCCAATTACATTCGTTCTTGTCCCGATGTTTGGAAATGGTTAGGACGGCCGAAAGGTCTACCTGTGAGTGGCATTTGGGCCCCACCGTACTATTTTAACCATTTCCGCTCATCCAGGCTTGTAACTAGGAGCGTAATTCACCGAGGTAGTTACATATCAGCAAGTTGGTTCTTCGTGCTCACAAAAGATAGATCAATATCGCCTCGAGCAACATGGTCTTGAATAAAATGATTCTGAATCTCAATATGCTTTGTCCTTGTGTGTTGTACCGGATTGTACACAATTTTGATTGCACTTTCATTGTCACATAAAAGAGACACTTTGTCACAATTGACACCGTATTCCTTTAAAGTTTGCCTCATCCACAATAACTGAGTGCAGGCACTAGCAGGAGCAACATATTCAGCTTTGATGGTGGAGAGAGAGATATAATTCTGCTTTTTAGATGACCAACACACTAGAGATCTTCCCAAGAATTGATAAGCTCTAGAAATGGATTTCCGATCATCCTTATCACCAGCCCAATCTGAATCAGTATAACCACATAGAGAGAAATTGGATCCCTTGGGATACCATAGACCAAAGTTAGGGGAATGAACCAAATATCGAAAGATCCTCTTGACCCCCACTAAGTGACTTTCTTTAGGAGCTACTTGATACCTTGCACACACCCCCACAGTCAACACAATATCAGGTCTAGATGCACAGAGGTAAAGAAGAGAGCCGATCATGGACCGGTATACCTTTTGGTCCACATCTTTACCATGGGGGTTAAGTTCAAGGTGACATTTTGTTTGCATCGGAGTGGCGACACCATTAAGATCCGTCATCTTGAATCTCTTGAGCATGTCTTGGATGTACTTAGCTTGATTGATGAAGGTTCCTTCTCTAAGTTGCTTGATCTCGAATCCAAGAAAGAACCATAATTCCCCCATCATAGACATCTCAAACCTGTCAGTCATAAGCTTTGAAAATTCATCATTAAAAGCTTTATTAGTAGAACCAAAGATGATGTCGTCTACATATAGTTGGCATACGAAGAGCTCCCCCTTAACCTTCTTAGTAAAAAGAGTGGGATTGATTTGCCCAACTTCGAAGCCACGGTCTAGCAAAAGCTCTTTAAGGTGCTCATACCACGCGCGTGGGGCTTGTTTAAGGCCATAGGGTGCCTTATCGAGTTTGTAGACATGGTTCAGGAAGTTAGGATCCTCAAATCCCGGGGGTTGCTTTACATATACCAAATCATGTAGAGGACCATTAAGAAAAGCACTCTTGACGTCCATTTGCTGCAATTTAAAATTGTTATGGGCAGCATAAGCAAGAAGGATACGAATGGACTTAAGACAATCCACAGGAGCATAGGTCTCGCCGAAGTCAATGCCCTCAACTTGGGAATAGCCTTGTGCCACAAGTCTCGCCTTGTTCCTCACGATAATGCCATTCTCATCTTGCTTGTTTTTAAATATTCATTTAGTGTTGATAACATTGCGGCAATCCTTGGGCTTCTCCACGAGTTTCTAGACCTTGTTGCGCTCAAAATTATTCAATTCTTCATGCATAGCAACAACCCAGTCCGGATCTTCAAGATCTTCAAATACTTTCTTGGGTTCCACCATTGAGATGTGAGCTTGATGCTCACCAAATCTTGCCAATTCCCTTCTTGTGGAAACCCTTTGTCGAAGATCACCTACAACCTTGTTGAGAGTGTGACCCCTTAACTCAAGGTTCTGATCAGCACGAGCCTTGCGATGAAGTTCAATAAGCTTGTTGTCTCTTGATGGAATAGTTTCATCACTTGAATCTTCATTGGAATCATTTGCTTGACCTTGATTAGAATTCAGATTAACAGCAGTGGAGGTGATGAAGCGTGCCCTTGAGGTGGGTTAGCAGCCGTAACAGGAGGCTGCTGAACAACAGGTGATTCAGGGCCAGATAATCTGGCCGATGGTGAGGCCGGATAATCCGTCCTAGGAGAACTTGTAGCATCTTCATCAGGCTGCCTGGGACTTGCTTGAACTGGCGAGGGGCCGGATATTCCGGGGCCAGCCGGAAAATCCAGCCTGGAGCTTGCAGCGATTTCTTCAATACCAGGAGCAGTTTGGTCATCAGGAGCGGGGTCGTCAGATAATCCGGTGTCGACCGGATAATCCAGCCTAGAGCTTTCTTGAACATCTTGACCTTTAGCAATTGATGAAGATGGTGTAGAAGTTACTCCTGTGGTTGGAACATGTTGAGTATGTGTAGATGAGGGCTCTTCATGAGTAGAGCATTGTCCTTCCCGATCCGCCACAAGGGGTTCCTCAATGGGGCGGAAAAATCCCACGCCCATTCTTCTTATGGAATCTTGGGGTATTTCAACATCCGCATCACAAACATTAACTTGCCCCGCACGGGAGCCGTCATTTTCTTCGAACACCACACTACAAGATTCTACAACAGTTCCGAAGAGCTTATTGTAGACTCTATAAGTGTGGGATTCGACACCATAACCAACAAAAATACCTTCTAGAGCCTTAGATTCAAACTTAGATAAACGAACTCCCTTGATGAGAAAGAAACACTTACACCCAAATACCCGAAAGTATGAGATGTTTGGCTTGTTACCGGTAAGTATTTCATATGGAGTCTTGTCCAAGATTTTACGGAGGTATAACCGGTTGGATGAATGACAAGCGGTAGAGATTGCTTCATCCCAGAAGTTATATGGAGACTTGAATTCGGCTAGCATTGACCTTGCCATATCCATTAGAGTCCGATTCTTCCTCTCGGCTACACCATTTTGTTGAGGGGTGTACGCAGCGGAATATTGATGTCTTATTCCCTCTTCACTTAGGAACTCATTTAAGGTGTAGTTCTTGAACTCAGAGCCATTATCACTTCTTATAGCCAGAATAGGGACGTTGTGTTGACGTTGAACCCCGTTGGCGAAGTCGATGACCGTTTGTTGAGTTTCACTCATCAACTTGAAGAAATAAACCCAAGTGTATCTTGAGTAATCATCAACAATCACTAGACAATACTTCTTCCCATAGAGGCTTGCATGAGATGGAGGTCCGAAGAGGTCCATATGAAGGAGCTCTAAGATCCTTTTTGACGAGATAATAGTCTTTCTTTGATGAGGAGAGTCATGCATTTTCCCTTCAACACAATCCCTGCAAACACGATCTTTGGCAAAGGAGACATTTTCTTTTAGTCTAAGGATGTGTCCACCCTTGTGGAGACTTTGCAAATTTCTCATACTGATGTGGGCTAGTCGGTGATGCCATAACAAACCCGCATCCTTTCCGAAAAGACACATTGGGCCTGTAGTGGTTTTCCCCAAAAAATCCACCACGTACAAGTCATTTTTGACATATCCCACAAAAGCGACTTTTAGATACTTGGTCCACAAGAGTACCACCAAATCAGCATCAATATAAACTGCAAAGCCCATCTTACCAAGGGCGCGAACTGAAAGTAAATTGTACCCGAGGGTATCAACAAGCATGACATCCACGAGGGAGATATCGTGAGCCATCACGACTTTGCCGAGACCCAATACCTCAGATTTTGACTTGTCACCATAGGAGATTGATACATTGCAAATGTATCTATAATTTTTGATGTTCCAAGCTTAGTTTTATCCACTTTCTTGTGTTTTGTTCCAACTTTGGAGTACTTTTCATATGATTTCTTGTACTAACCCATTAACAAGAGCCATAGTGCCAGCTGCCTGTTTTCTGCTGTTTTTGGTTCCAGGAAAGTCAGAAAATGAATATTCTCGGAATTGGACGGGACAAAAGCCAAAGTGCCTATTTTTCCGGAAGGGATCAAGTGCCAGAATACGAGACGGAGAAGGGCTAGGGGACGGCCACACCACCTGGCCGCGCGGCCAGGCCTGGCCCACACCAGTGGGTGGTCTGGCCGACCCCAACACCCCCTCGGCCTCTCCTTCCGCCTATAAGTTGCCCTCGGGACGAAAACCCTAGGTACCCGATCAAAAATACATGAAAGGGTTTGTAGCCGCCGTCATCTCCATCCCTATACCGGGGGGATCTGGAGCTCTTTCCGACACCCTGCCGGAGAGGGGAATTCACCCTGGAGGCCTTCTTCATCACCATGCAAGCCTCTGGTGTGATGCGTGAGTAGTTCATCCTTGGACTACGGATCCATGTAGTAGCTAGATGGGTGGTTTCTCCTCCTTTGTGCTTTCATGTTTAGATCTTCTGAGCTCCGTTCATGATCAAGATCATCTATTTGTAATTCATACATGTTGTGTTTGCGGGGATCCGATGGATATTGAGATGCTATTTCAGATTGATTATTGATTCTATCATGTCTTTGTTATTTGAGATCTTGCATGCTTTCCGTTGTTAGTAGCTATCTTGGCCAAGTAGATGCTAGCAACTCCAAGAGTTAGTATTTATGCTCGATAGTGGGTTCATGCCTCTGGTAATCTGGGGAAGTGACAGAAATCTCTAAGGTACTAGATGTGTTGTTGCTACTAGGGAGAAAACAACAATCCTTTGTTCATAGAGCAATCGTATTGTTTACCTTACATGCAGTTCGTAAAGCAATAATCTGTTGCTTGCAACTTAATACTGGAGGGGGTTCGGATGATAACCTGAAGGTGGATTATTAGTCATAGATGCAGTTGGATGGCGGTCTATGTATTATGTTGTATTGCCCAATCAAGTCTCAAAGGAGTCAAGATGATTAGTATATGCATGTATTGCTTTCTCGGTGTTTGTCAATTGCCCCGCTGTAATTTGTTCACCCAATATGTTATCTATCTAAGGAGAGCCACCTCTAGTGAACTATGGATGCCGGTCCTTTTACTTTACATATAATCTACAATCTTTTACTGCTTTGTGTTTACTTTCTGCAAACTTTTACTTCTTTCCATTTGATACGTTTAATCCTTTGTTTTCCGCAAAACACGGTGAGATTGACAACCTCATCGCATGTTGGGGACAAAGTTCTGTGGTTGTGTTGTGCATGTCTCCATGTTGCTACTAGCACCGGTAGTGCACCCTGCCAAAGCTCAGCTAGTAACACCTTTGAGGTGTTTCCTTGCTCCTATTGGTTCGATTAAAACTTGGTTTCATAACTAAGGGAAACTTGCTGCTGTGCTCATCATACCTTTCTCTTGGGGTTCCCAATGAGCTCTACATCAACACCATGCACCAAGCATTTTTCTGGGCGCCGTGCATTGAGCCATCAAGCATTTTTCTGGCACCGTTGCCGGGGAATGAAGAAGAAGAAACTCCCACGTCAACTATACGCCAGCAAAGATTTTTCTGGCGCCGTTGCCGGGGAGTCAAGGACATCTTCACAAGGGGAGTCCCTCATAACCAATCTCTTTGCTTTGTTGTTTTTGTTTTGCTTAGTTTCTTTTTGCCTTGTTTGCTTGTTTTGTTCTTCAAAAACACAAAAAAAATTAGTTTTACTTGTTTGCTTTCTTATTTGAAAACCCAAAAAAATGACTAGCTCTGCTCCAATCACTATTTCATTATGGATAGCTCACTCAGTTTCCTATTTGGGAACAGTTTTATGACTGCTAAGGTAATAGATGAACCACCGCCTGCTAGAACCTCCATGGAAGAAGAAATTGCTGAACCTGAAAGCTCATTAGATGAAAAATAGGAGGAGAGTGATGGACAAAAGGAGGAAGAATGGATCTACCCATGCCTAACTTCTAATGAGAGTAACTCTTTATCCCTTACATTATTTGATTGTCCCCCATGCTTATCAAAGGAGGGTGAATGTTATGTTCCCGAGGATTCTTTTGAAAATGTTTATAATAAATCTCTAGTGCTTGTAGATCATGAAAAGCATACCTTATGTGATAGTTATATTGTTGAGTTTATTCATGAGGCTACTGAAAATTATTATGAGAGAAGAAAATATGGTTGTAGAAGTTTTTATGGTAATGAAACACCTCTCTATGTGCTGAAAGTTTTGAAGTTGCTCTTGTTTTATCTACCCATTCTTGATATTATGTGCTTCTTTGATTTATTTTATTACAAGATTCCTATGCATAGAAAGTGGGTTATACTTAAATGTGCTTTGAATTTGCTTCTTGATGCTTTCTTTTACTTCAACTCATATTTCTTATGTGAGCATCTTCTCAAATTATCATGCCTAACTTAAAGGCGTTAAAGAAAAGTACTTGTTGGGAGATAACCTAAGAGTTTTAGATGAGTCTTGGAAGTTATTAATTCTGTAATAACCTCTCCTTATCCTTTTTATTTGCTTTTTGTGCCAAGAGTAACCTCTAATGAGAGAGAAGTAATGATTGGGAAAGTTGCTGTCCCGAAACAGATTTTTGTGCTTCACCGTAAACATTTCTGAGAGAGCTCTGTATGTCGGATTGAGCTGTAATTGTTTGTGCTTCTGCCCCAGGTAATTATCTAAATTTCGTTAGTTCAACACTTTTTGATTTGAGCAACAGAAGGTTTTCGAAAAAATTCGTTTTTACCTGCTGGTCTGTTTTGACAGATTTCTGCCATCTTCTGCATTTGCTTCTTGTTAGTTCCTTCTTGAGTTCCTTTAGGGAATTGAGCTTTTTGAGGGAAGTGCTACAGTATCTAGTGTTATAATGGAAGTTTATTTGGTGTTAGAACTGAACCTTGAGACTTATTTATCTTAAGTGCACTAATGTTGCTAATGAGACTGTGTGAAGTTTTGTATGAAGGAAAAATTTCAGGTGTATGGAAGGAATGAGTAATGAGATGAAGGATGGACTAAAGCTTAAGCTTGGGGATGCCACGCGTGTCACCCTAAGAAATATCTAAGAAGTACAAGCATCAAATCTTGGGAATGCCCAAGACATCCCCTTCTTCATCAATAAAAATCCCAGGTTTCTTCCAAACGCTTCATTTTTATTGTTTCGTGCACAGTTGTGTTTCTCTTGGAGCATCTTATTTTTTGTTTTCGTTTTGGTTTTTAGTTTGTTTGGTTTGCTTAGTTTTCTGAATAAGTTGGTTGTACCCCCTCTTTCATACATTGGTTTGCAAATAGTTTGGTTTGGTTTGGAAAAGAGTAGGAAAGTTCATGCTTATGTGGTAAAAAGAGCTCGTTTTTGACTGTGGCTATGCTTTGTCATGCCATGCTTGATATTGTTTTGGCTTTATGTTTAGTATTCTTTGCTGTAGCATGACTTGTTATAAACAATTGAGATTTCTTAATGTGCCTTGGATGAATCATGCGTTGTTTTAGCATATTAAAGCATAGTATAGTGGTATTCTCCTTTGATGCTTTATTTGGGTTGACTTGGCGCATGCTCACACCATGTTATGACTGTCAGAAGTCACCATAGCCTTTATGATCCTTTAGTTTTCAACTTGTAGTATCACTTTATGCTTTGATCAATGATGTTTTTGTTGGAGATATGCCCAAGAGGCAATAATAAAGTGGTTATTATTATATCTTTATGTTTATGATAAATGTTTACATCCCATGCTATAATTGTATTAACTGGAAACATTAATACTTGTGTGTTTTGTAAACATAAAAGAGTCCCTAGTAAGCCTCTTGTTAAACTAGCTTGTTGATTAATGGATGATCATGGTTTCCTGATCATGGACATTGGATGTCGTTAATAACAAGATCATATCATTAGGAGAATGATGTGATGGACACACACCCATAAGTAAGCATAGCATAAGATCAAGTCATAAAGTTCGTTTTGCTACAAGCTTTTCAAATGCATAGTAACCTAATCCTTCGACCATGAGGTTATGTTAATCACCATCACCGGATGGGTACTTTGATGACATCAAACGCCGCTTCGTAACTAGGTGGTTATAAAGGTGACATTGGGTATTCTGAAAGTATGTGTTGAAGCGCATGGACCAAGATTGGGATTTATCCATCCATATGACGGATAGATATGCTCTGGGCCCTCTCGGTGGAATGTCATCTAGTTAGCTTGCAAGCATGTGACTAGGTCACAAGGGATGACATATCATGGAACGAGTAAAGAGTACTTATCAGTAACGAGGTAGAACAAGGTACGGAGATACCGACGATCAAACCTCGGATAAGTAGAATATTGCGTGACAAAGGGAATTGGTTTCGTATGTAAAATGGTTCTATCGATCACAAAGTCATCGTGGAGTATGCGGGAGCTGTTATGGATCTCCAGATCCCGCTAATGGTTATTGATCGGAGATGTGTCTCCATCATGTCTGCATATTCACGAACCGTAGGGTGACACACTTAAGGTTCGAAGTTGTTTTAAGTAGATATGGAATATGCGTTGGAGACCGAATGTTGTTCCGAGTCTCGGATTGGATCCGGGACATCACGAGGACCTCCGGAATTGTCCGGGGAGTAAGATTCATATAATGGGGATCATTTTCTAAGGTAGGAAATGTTCCGGAGTATTTGTATGGGGATTCTAGAAGGTTTCGGAATGTTCCGGAAGGTTCTAGAAGATTTCTTGGAGTTTACTTGAAAACCAAGAAAGGATCAAGGAATCCATGTGGGGTAAGACAAGGATTCATGGGGGAGTAGGACTCTCCCCCACCTCCTTGACCCGCCGACCAAGGGAGAGGGGAGTCCTACAAGGACTCCACCTCCCCATGGCGCCTCCCTCCTTTAAATAGAGGGGTGGAGGCACAAACCCCCTGGCCCCTTCTATTCTCTAGATCTCAAGTTGCCTCTCTTCTCCTCCTTCCCTCTGCTCTGGCTTAGGCAAAGCCCTGCAGAATTCTCTACTCCACCACCACCACCACGCCGTCGTGCTGCTGGGATTCCGTGGAGAGATCTACTACCTCCATTGCTTTGGAGCAGGAGAGGAAGGTGCCTTCGATCACAAGACGTGACCGATCATGGTGGGAGCCGAACGCTGGCGCGGAAGGATCGTCTACTCGATCTTGAGATCAGCAAGTGATCGACTACATCAACCACGAGATCCGATCTCGTAACGCTTTCGGGTCTATGAGGGTTAGTACAGATCTATCTCGTTGCACATGTCTAATAGATTAGATCTTGGCTTTTATCTAGATTAGATCTGGGTTTTGTTCGTTCTTGCGGTAGAAATTTTTTGTTTTCCATGCTACGAACCCATCAGTTTTGTCGCTCTGCATGATTATGGCCATTATTGCTCTCTTAGTTTGTCGCTCCCAGTCTTTTGCTAGCCTCCACCACAAAGTATGAGTTCCACTCATGCATCCAACTCCCTAAACCAAGTTTTTCCAGAGAGTCCACCATACCTACCTACTAGCTTACGCTATTCCAAGTATATTCATGCTTTTGTTTACCTTCCACTTGTTATGAGAAAACTAGTGATTAAAGCTCTCACGAACTTGATGGCACACTTTACTTTATTGCCTCTAATAAACTTGAACCATTGGGTCCTTCTTTGTTGCATATATGCTTGCACTTTATACGTTGAAATTAGCAGAACCATGTACCATGGGGAACTCTTTCAACATTGCACTTGTACTTTGTACCCCGTTGATATTATGTTCTTTTGCTTACGGATCCCGGCGGTGTGAAATAAATGTAGAACTTGTATGATCATGGAGTTTGTATGTGTGTTAGAGAAACGCCTGGGCCGCTAGCCTAAGCCATGCCTAATCATGGTGGAAACTTGCAGCATCACCATAATGAGCACTCTATGAAGCATCCTCAATAAAAACCTATGCAAATAGCAAATAAAAAGATCGCTGAGATGCTCATTATCTGCTTGCCTTGTCATTTTGACTATGGGAAAGCTCCCGTATCATGTGCAAGGGGTACCCCGTTGGCGGTTCTTAATGATACACACATACTTACAATGATAAGAGCTTACTCGTGACTGGAGTTGAGTAGCATGAGGATCGATCTTCGTAAGTAAGGGGCATGAGATCTCGGTTTATAACTTGTCAAGCATATCCTCTTAGTTGTGTCACTTTAACGTTAACCACCTTCAAGATTCCTATGATAGGGGCAATGAGAGCTGAAAGCTATAAGTACCATAATTTTTGGAAGCTCTTTATGAGACTTGAATCCCTACTTCCTTTTACAAAGGCTTTTCTTCCACCATTATATTAAGTCTCCACCTTCTATCTTTATGCACCTACTTTGAGAGCATAGTGGCCATTCTTAGTTCTATGTGCATTGTCCCAAGACTAGTTGATTGATGCATAACTTGTTATTGCTTGTTTGAAACTATTGTATCTAGTCACTCTTATTTCTTTTTATCACTTACCTACTCGAGGACGAGCAGGAGTTAAGCTTGGGGATGTTGATACATTGCAAATGTATCTATAATTTTTGATGTTCCATGCTTACTTTTATCCACTTTCTTGTGTTTTGTTCCAACTTTGGAGTACTTTTCATATGATTTCTTGGACTAACCTATTAACAAGAGCCACAATGCCAGCTGCCTGTTTTCTGATGTTTATGGTTCCAGGAAAGTCAGAAAATGAATATTCTCGGAATTGGACGGGACAAAAGCCAAAGTGCCTATTTTTCCGGAAGGGATCAAGTGCCAGAATACGAGACGGAGAAGGGCTGGGGCAGCCACACCACTGGCCGTGCGGCCAGGCAGCCCGCGCCAGGTGGTCTGGCCGACCCCTCGGCCTCTCCTTCCGCCTATAAGGTGCCCTCGGGACGAAAACCCTAGTTACCCGATCAAAAATCCACGAAAGAGTCTGTAGCCGCCTTCATCTCCATCTCTAGATCGGGGGGATCTGAAGCTCTTCCCGGCACCCTGCCGGAGAGGGGAATTCACCCTGGAGGCCTTCTTCATCACCATGCAAGCCTCCGGTGTGATGCGTGAGTAGTTCATCCTTGGACTACGGATCCATGTAGTAGCTAGATGGCTGGTTTCTCCTCCTTTGTGCTTTCATGTTTAGATCTTGTGAGCTCCGTTCATGATCAAGATCATCTATTTGTAATTCATACATGTTGTGTTTGCGGGGATCTGATGGATATTGAGATGCTATTTCAGATTGATTATTGATTCTATCATGTCTTTGTTATTTGAGATCTTGCATGCTTTCCATTGTTAGTAGCTATCTTGGCCAAGTAGATGCTAGCAACTCCAAGAGTTAGTATTTATGCTCGATAGTGGGTTCATGCCTATGGTAATCTGGGGAAGTGACAGAAATCTCTAAGGTACTAGATGTGCTGTTGCTACTAGGGAGAAAACAACAATCCTTTGTTCATAGAGAAATCGTATTGTTTACCTTACACGCAGTTCGTAAAGCAATAATCGGTTGCTTGCAACTTAATACTGGAGGGGGTTCGGATGATAACCTAAAGGTGGATTATTAGTCATAGATGCAGTTGGATGGCGGTCTATGTATTATGTTGTATTGCCCAATCAAGTCTCAAAGGAGTCAAGATGATTAGTATATGCATGTATTGCTTTCTCGGTGTTTGTCAATTGCCCCGCTGTAATTTGTTCACCCAGCATGTTATCTATCTAAGGAGAGCCACCTCTAGTGAACTATGGATCCCGGTCCTTTTACTTTACATACAATCTACAATCTTTTACTGCTTTGTGTTTACTTTCTGCAAACTTTTACTTCTTTCCATTCGATATGTTTAATCCTTTGTTTTCTGCAAAACACGGTGAGATTGACAACCTCATCGCAAGTTGGGGACAAAGTTCTGTGGTTGTGTTGTGCAGGTCTCCACGTTGCTACTAGCACCGGTAGTGCGCCCTGCCAAAGCTCAGCTAGTAACACCTTTGAGGCGTTTCCTTGCTCCTACTGGTTCGATTAAACCTTGGTTTCATAACTGAGGGAAACTTGCTGTTGTGCTCATCATACCTTCCTCTTGGGGTTCCCAACGAGCTCTACATCAACACCACGCACCAAGCATTTTTCTGGGCGCCGTGCATTGAGCCATCAAGCATTTTTCTGGCGCCGTTGCCGGGGAACGAAGAAGAAGAAACTCCCACGTCAACTACACGCCAGCAGAGATGGTTATATGATCATGATTTGGCCGCATCTCCATGATGATCTCCTTGCTTCCAGTCATGTGACTCGTGCATCCGCTATCGAGTACCCATTTAGACCCACCGGAAGCATAGCCCTGCAAGAAAGTTACTTCTTGGTTTTAGGTACCCATTTTTCAATGGGTCCTCTCATGTTAGTGACAAGGGTCTTGGGGACCCAAATAGACCAAGGAATGTAACAATCATAAGGACCTACATAACTAGCATAAACATCACCATAATGATCGCAATATAACTCAAAGTTAGGATTGTTAGCCCCTGCAAAACCATCATAATTAGACTTGTCATTGGTGGTGGTGCTAGTCTTTGGTTGAGCAGTCTTGCTATTCTTCTTCTTGTTGTTGTTTTTCTTGTTCTTTGTCTTGGTAATATAACCAAGACCTTCTTTTCCATTGTTTTTCCTTTGCTTGCTTAGTATCTCATCTAAAACTTCTTTACCTTTGTGTTGAGAACCTCTTGCAAGTCCTTCTTTTCCATAAGATGATGTGGAGGTGCTTGGCACATCATACATCTTCAATTGAGTTTGGAGCTGGTCATGAGACTCATTTAGAGTCCAGTGATCACCCTCCAATGCCTTGTGAGCACTTTAAAGTTTATCAAACTTCTCCGAGAGTCTAGCATGAGCAACCCCAAATTCAATCTTTTCTTTCTTTAGTTTCTTTACCTTGGCAAGAGAATTGTCACGTTCTTTGATGAGCTGAGCCACAACTTCTTCATGTGACTCCTCACTGTATTCGACTCTCTCTTCCAAAGATACTCGAGCTTCCTCTTCTTCTTCCAAGGCATTCTTCAAAGAAGCTATCTCCAAGGCATCTTCTCTTTCAATTCTTCCCTTTTTTTCAAGAAGATCTTTGGCTTAAGCAAGTTGACTCATAAGAGCATCAAAATGAAGTTTGTGCTCACCTTGCAGGTTAGTGAAAAAGTTGTCCAAAGCAATAACTTCTTCTTTCATTTTAAGACTAGCATGATCATCCATATCGAAATTTATGTTAGTCTTAGGAAATGAAGAGCTAGAACTTGATACCTCGGACCCTCTTGCCATAAGGCAAGTGGCGTTGTTGTTGATGACGTTCTCATTTGGCGAGTCGAAGAGAGATGATGGAGTCGATGTGGTGGCTATAGCAGCTACCTCACGAGAACTATCTTCATCCTCTTCATCTTCACTTGCAGAGGAGTATTATTCTTGTGAAACCAAGACGATCTTGGGTTGCTTCTTGTAGGGGCCATTCTTTTTAATAAATGGCTTCTTCTTAGGCGCCTTGGATTTTTCTTTAAGAATGAGCCTGCCACCATTGTCTTCTCTATTTTGATATGGACACTCGGCTACGAAGTGCAGCCTATCTCCACAATTGTAGCATGTTCTCAGTTTTGGGACACTTTCTCTTCTTCCACTTGACCCATTCTTGCGCTCGAGTTCTGACTTGGCCTTGGCAGGATCCTTCCAAAAGTTCCTTGCATAAAACGCCGTGTACTCACCATGAGCATGTTTGACTTCATCGGGGCAGTCCATGGAGGCCCCCTCAAAAGCTCTTTCGTCCTCATCTTTCTCAACAACATTAGCCTTTAGAGCAACATTGACCCCCTTTTGCATTCCAATGGCACGGGCACGGGCATCTTCAGCGTTCTTTGCAGCAACTTTGAATGACGATATTTCTTGCATGACTTCATTGTATGCCATTTGATGGTAGTTGTGTCTACCTTGCAAGCTCTTCAAGTCCGTTGGCTCGAAAGGCATTAAGGCACTCACATATTTTCCTTTTATCCATGCATCATCAATGTGAGTGGCTCCATGCTTTCTAAATGTTGTTGCAATGCCCTTGAGTCTTCTATACATGTCTTCATGGTTTTCACCATCCAACATGTAGAATCCTTCAGCTTCATTACTAAGGGCATCATACCTATTCCTTCTCATGCTTTCATTCCCAATAAAGAGATCGGTGAGGGCATCCCAAGCTTCTTTAGCTATGTTGAGATGTTCAATGTGGGGCATGTCCTTGGGACCCACACCGAGCTGTATCATGTGGAGAGCTGTAGCATTCAATTGGTTGTCCACAACTTCTCTTCTTGTCAGGTTGGTATGATCTCCAATATGAAGACCCTCTTCAATAATCCTCCAAAGTTCAATAGAAGAGCTGCAAACATGAGACTTCATTAAGAATTGCCATTGATTAAAAGAGGATGTAGTAAGCTTGGGTGGATCACCCTATTGTTTATATGAGGATGAGGGATAGGTGGGTCAGGGGAATATACGTGACGAATCTCACTATATTCCTCCTTACCACTTTCCTTCTTGGAGGTGGAACCATTATGTTTTTCACCTACCACTTCATCATCCTTGGATCCGGTGTTAGCCTTATCCTTGGATGATGGTGTGGCGGCCTCAGAGGAGGATAGAGATGGGGCTATGGATGATGTGAGACGAGCAATCATTTGATTCATCTCTTCCATCTTGGCCTCAAAGGATTTCAACAAGGTTGTTTCCAACATCTCGAGGTCATCCATTGTGACCTTATCCACAGCCTCATTCCCATTCTCCTTGGTACCCATACTTCTCTTAGGCGGTTAAGCCCGAATAAAGAGCCAGGGCTCTAATACCAATTGAAATGGATCGTATAGGCACCTAGAGGGGGGTGAATAGGTGCTACTCCAAATTTTAATGCTTTTTCAATTTTAGACTTAACACAAAGGGTAAATTCTCTAGATAAACTATTAGGTGGAATTTCCCTATATGCAAACCTATCTACTAGCGAGTAAAGGGTGAGTGGAAGAGGAACGAGTGAACCGTAGTGAAGCACGCGGAGACATAGGATTTGTTTTACCGCAGTTCCTTCCTTGTTTGGGGAAGTACGTATGCGTTGGAGGGGTGGGCGGTACTAAGACCACCACGCCACAACAGGCCTCACCCTGTTCTCCGATGGATCCCGCCACCAAAGGCCTGATCCGCCTTTCCACTATAGGAACCCTTCGAGGCGGGTACCAGTGCCTTTACACAACTAGCGGGGCACAACTCCACAATCAACTTGGAGGCTCCCGTAATGACAACAAGATGCCACAAGAACAAGTTATCAATAACAAAGAACAAGATCTAGATATTGACAAGAAAACTAGATCAAGGATTTCTCCAAATGAATGGAGAGGAGTTGATGCGCTTGATTCGTGATGGCGACGAAGATTGTCTTCTCCTTCAATTACCCCAAAGATCGAAGCCTCCGGGTGTTTGAAGTGGGAGATCTAGTGAGAGAGATTTTGCAAAGGGTCTAAACAATTTCGAGTGAATCAAGAGTTCTGCTCGTTGGGGAAGAAAGGATATTTATACCCCCTTCCAAAACGAAGCCGTTGGAGCCTTTGGGGGCCGGATTATCCGGCCCAAGTGAGGGCCAGATTATCCGGCCTGGGGAAAGCTCCGCCCCAGACTCAGAATATCCGGCAGAAAAACCGCCCCACTCTGAGTGACGCGCCGAGCCTGCCCTTGATCGCCTCCTGGGGGCCGGATTATCCGGCCCCATGCGAAGGCCGGATTATCCGGCCAAGGGAGGAAAAACCGCCCCTGTTCGGATTTTCCGGAAGATAATCCGACCACACTTCGAGTGTCACGCCTTGGCAGCCTTTGATCGATTTCTGGGGGGGCGGATTATCTGGCCCCTGCGAAGGCCGGATTATCCGGCCTAGGGAGGAAAAACCACCCCAAATCGGATTTTCTGGGAGATAATCCAAACCCATACTGAGCGTCATGCCTTGGCCACCTTTGATCGATGAGTTAGGCCGGATTATCCGTCCCTTGGTGGGGCGGATAATCCGGCCCCTAAAACACCAGAACAAACCCTGCACACTTAGCTCACATGTGAAAACTCCACGGTATTGTTATCTAACACTCAAAACGCAGGGAACCATGAAATGTTCTTTCAGACGTGCTTATCCTACTTTGGTTGTAAACATTCTTCTTATGCATAGCATACCAAAATATTAAGAAAAGACAACTCGGGTTTTATCCCAAACCATAACTCGTATGGTGTCATTTCAACGGATCACGATGGTGCTCTTTTCGATGTAAAAGCGGTAGTCTCTAAAGCTTTAATCCTTAAAACATAGTGACCGTTTTATAAATGACACCTTTGATCTTACCATGTCAAACATGGTCTGATTTCATCTCTCGAATATGCCATACTCCTATGGTTTATCGGGAAACACAAATCATGGAACAATTCCTCAAATCTTAGGTGTTTTGCTAAACATGTAACTCAAATATCTTCCTTTATGATCGAATCATAAACTCTTTATTTTCTTGTTACAATGATTTTCCACTTCATCTTCAAAGTCTTTGAACAATTTTCAAATGTTTCATACTTCTTCCTTATTAAGTAAATATACAGATATATTCACTCAAATTTCTGGAGAAAGCATATGAAGCAAAAAATCCATCGCATATGGCTACACATAATGGAATATGCACACCAGCATGCACAATTTCCATAAGCTAGTCATCCGTTCGTCTTTGGCCTATGAACGGAGTTTCAATTATCTCGAGGAAAGTTTCGCTAGTGTCAATTGATCAAAATCAAAAGACTCCAAAAAAATCCATCAACATGGAGTTTGTTCATGTTTACTTTCCAATATAATTCAAACAGCGATGTCACTTCATAAGTGATCTTCCAATCATTTGTCTTATGACATTTTAGCAATAATGTTTATGGATGTGATTTCTCTAACTAGACTTGTAAAAGTTCATCCATACTTTATGGAATATGGTAATTATTTGAACAACCATTGTTCTCGTAATACCGGAACAAAATAACAATTATTAAAACAAATCTTGAAGGCTAGGTTTGACGACAACGAAAAACACAATAACACTTTATTTGTTTTTGATGAACATGATCACTTATTCTCTTGCTAGTTACTTAGGCCGTTGCAGTTCATGAATTGTGTTGTTCTGTATGACACTTCACTCCAACCAATTCGGTATCCATAACATGCAAGGAATACATCCATAACATGTATATCTTCTATATACCTAAGTTGAACATCTCCAACCTTTTCTTTTTTGCCAAATATTTTATAGATTCTCTTTCAACAATTCCTTTTCTTTTAAAAGAATCTATCAACATCAATAGTGGTGTCATTCACATGACACAGGTACAAAGTGTATATAGTCAAATACTAATACCTTTGGACTTGCACTTTGAAGTGGATCACCATCATCAAATGTTTGGCATTCTTTCAAAAATCCATACTTTAGTAATCTTTTAGTGTAGTAAACATTTTGCTTACATCTTATATTCATCCTTATCATGACAACTTTCATGATCAAGCTACTATAGCCTATAAGGATGAATCGTGAGTATAATATCAGTTCCCAAAACCTTTTTGGTAGATTAGGACGCCTAGCGTCTCCAACCTTCACAAATTCTCATACAATATGAGAACGTGTATTTTGCTAAATTATACTCTATCATATTGCAACCATAAACATTGTTTCAGATATCACAATATCTTTCACACATGATGGTTTCTGAAACAATTATTTCAGCTCCTAGATAACCTCGATATTAAAACAACTTTTGAATATCAGGAATCATGGAGGCAAACATGATACTTTAGATACTATCATTGGAATTCTTACTCTTGATTTAATACTACTTATTACAATTCATGGAGTAAATAGAGTTTGCTGAAAGTTTGCAATAGGACTTCTAAACTTTAAATTGACATTCAAAACAATACGATACCAGTTCGTAAAGTAAATATCCAGAATTCTAAAGTTCTATTATCTTAATTAAAACTAAGCATAAGGTAGTAAACAGATGCCAATGACTACAACAAATTATGCAAATTCACTTTGATTTAGTTTATGACAAATTTGGTTCAACTAATCCAAATTAGAAATGAACTCCCACTCAAAAACGACATCCCTCGTGCCTTTTTGGTGGTTACATGAACCAAATCCACTACACCAAGTCCGATCATCACGTGAGTCAGTGTAGCTTCAAAGGCGAGCATCAATATGGGCATCACATCAACTATATGACTCATGCTTAACCTTTCGGTCTGTGTTCCGAGGCCATGTATGTACATGCTAGGCTCGCCAAGTAAGAACCTTAGTATTCGCGTGTGTAAAACTGCCTTACACCCGTTGTATGAAAGCGCAGAGTCGAGTACACCCGATCATCACGTGATGTCTCGAAACACGATCCATAGAACGGTGCATACTTAAGGAAGAACACATTTTATCTTGATATTTAAATGAGGGATCATCTTATAACGCTACTAAAACGCCAAATTAGGAATATAAGATGTAAACATCATATGTGTAAAGTGGAATGATATGGTCCATGCATTTGATCACTATCATGTGCATCGTGGTATGATCTATCATTCCTTTGTATGTAAGGCCAAGGTCTATGGAACTTACACGTTAGGTGTATTGTAAGGGTATCAACTATACATCAACTTACAACATTTCCATATCATGACACTATCCCAGCAACGATCTAAACTAGACGCCTCTAATTTATCAATTGCAAGTTTTTACGTGGCTTAGGGCTTTCGAAGATAGAACCGGTCTTACCAACGAACATGGAACCACAACGATGATAACTAAGTTATTAGCAACTCGTTATAAATCAGATATTGACTATAGTAGGAGAGACAGATACCCACTAGCCACTTATGAAAAACTAGTTGCATGTTAGTCATGGAACCGGTCTCATGTGTGATGACATGTAAAGTTGGTCCGAGCCGCTTCATCCCACTATGCCACCAATATCCAAAATACATGAAAGAAGCAATAACATGATCATCATCGCCCACATACTCTTATGTGTTCTACCCGTGCAAAGCACCTATGCATAGATCAGGCTCTGATACCACTGTTAGGTTCGCAGCATAGAAAACAAAAATTTCCTACGATGGGAACTATTATATGCCAAGATCTATCTATTAGATACAAGCAACGGGTGGATATACATCCATAGATAACATACCCTCGAAGACAACAAAGCTTTGTTAACGAGATGGAACTCGTGGATGATGTAGTCGTACACTTGCCGATCTCAAGATCGTGATGAATTCCAACATGTCCAGCTCCAGCACGTCCATCAAATCCAGCTCCAGCAAGTCTAGCACCACCAAGTCCAGCACCACAAAGCAGCGGTGCATCCGTGATCGCACACACGCCCGGTACCCTGACAACCTCCTTCCCTTGCTCTAGCAAAGCAGCGGAAGCAGCAACTCCTTTCGAGATAAAGCCACCGAGAACATGTATCTCGCTAATCCGAGACCATGGGGGGGAAATACTAGAGGGGGAGAGAGATCCTTCACGAGGTGGTGTGAGTGAGAAGTGAGGAGAGGGGGGCCTTTTATAGGAGGAGGGGGTGCCCCTCCCCATGGCCGGCGCCCAAGGGGTGACCCTTCACCTCCTCATTCATGTGGTGGTAACCCCCTCCACATAAATATGCCCCTTCATATTCTCTATTAAAGTCTCCACCTTAAATGCATTAAATTTCTGCAAATTTAATGCTCTCTCATTTAATAAAACTCTTTTATTAATTTTATTCAGAATTTTGTTAATTACTTTAATTAACAAACATTCACATAAAACCCCTGCAATATTTCAATATTACATGCAAAACCAATTTCAGAAATTTTACCCGAAACAGTTTCGGTGTCTATTGAAATAATTCTAGCGCTTTCTTAAATATTTATTTGAAACATATTTGCTTCAAATGGTGTCGGTATCCCTTAAGTGTGTCACCGTACGGTTTCACGAATAATGCAGACATGATCGAGACCCCTCTCAGATCAATAATCAGAAGCGGGACCTGGAGATCCATACTAACTCCCACATATTCAACGATGACTTATGTGATCGTGAGAACCTTTAATGCTAGTAACTAAATCCCTTTGTCTCGCGATATATTACATGTCCGAGATTCGATCATCGGTATCTCCATACATAGTTTGATCTCGTTGCCGACATGCACTCTTTTCTTGTTCCCGTGATATAACATTCTAGTGATCTCATCACTTGCTTGCAAGCTAACCAATGTGATATCACCGAGAGGGCCCAAAGTATATCTATCCGTCATCAGGATGGACAAATCACACTCTTGATCCATGAGCTTCTACACTGAACCCACCTTTATAATCACCCTTTCACGGTGTGATATTTGATGTTATCAAGGTACTCTTCCAGTGTTAGTGATTGACATGATCTCATGGTCTAAGGACTAGGATTACTTCGTATGATGTTATAGCAATATAAACACAATGATTTTGATCATAATGCTATACTTAGGATGAATGTTCATCACATTATTTCACTAATGTTATGACCTCGTTATTAACAACATCCAATGTCCATGATTAGGAAATCTTGATCATCTTGTTAATCAACGAGCTAGTTTATAAGAGAGGCATAACTAGGAACTTTCCTTTTGTTTATTAAACAGACATGTATTAACGTTTCCAAATTAATACAATTATAGCATGCAAATAAACATTTATCATAAACAAGGAATAAGATAATAACCACCTTTTTATTGTCTCTCGAGCAGATTCCCTTCAACCCTAACCCTAAGTCGTCGTGCACGTGCTCAACACAATACTATGGGCCAACGCCTCAACTTTGTCGCTCGTCGCCGCTAACACGGCATACGGGTAACGAAGTATCGAAAGGGTGTTAGGATACCGAGGCTACGTCGATCGTCGATGCTACAACGTAGAAGATGATGAATCCTCAGTACCCTCACACATAAGACTACCGCGTCTACGTAAACTAAGACAACTAAGTCATTAAAAAAGAGGAAGTGCAGAATACAACAAGAAAGAAGCACAAAGAAAGTTAACAGACAGTACAGGTGCAACACAGAGGGAAGCTCGAATTTAAAACAGTTGAAGTGCAGACTACAATAGGTGGGAAGCACAGAGAAAGTTAACATACAGTACACATGCCTTAAAGATGGAAGTTCAAATATGAAACTAGATATTGGGGGAAATACAAAATGATCAACCATGCACCGTCAACACTAACGTGTCGAAAGGTAGCAAGTGAGAAATTAAATCTAAGTCTTATTTGCATAATGATTTATAAGTTGGGGGTCTTAACACCACTCACCCTAACCCTAAGTCGTCGAGCGCGCGCTCAACACAACACTATATGCAAATGCCTCGGCTTCGTAGCCCGTCGCCGCTAACGCGGCGTACGGATAAAGAAGACTCGAAAGGGTGTTAGGGTACCGAGACTACGTCGATCGACGATGCTAGACGACGAATCCTCGGTAGCCTCACACCTAAGACTATCGCGTCTATGTAAACTAAGACCACTAAGTCATTAAAAAGAGGAAGTGTAGAACACAACAAGAAAGAAGCACATAGAAAGTTAACATGCAGTACATGCGCCATACAAAGGAAAGTTCAAATTTGAACAATAGAAAGTGCAGACTATAATGGGTGGGAAGCACAGAGAAAGTCAACATGCAGTACAAGTGCCTTACATAGAGAAGTTCACATATGAAACTAGATATTGCGGGATACAAAATGGTCTACCATGAGGCGTCAATGTTAACACTTCGATAGGTACCAAGTAAGAACTTAAATCTAAGTCTTCTTTGCATAATGATATATAAGTTGGGGGTCTTAACACTTCCCACCCCCAACCCTAAGTCGTCGTGCGCGTGCTCAACACAACATTATTGACCAGTGTCTCGGCTTCATCGCCCGTCCGCTTCACGCGGGCGCATTGAAAAAAAGTGAATGGGTGTTAGGCACCGAGGCTACGTCAGAGACCACCCTCGGTACCCTAACACCTAAAGCTACTACGTCTACGTAAACTAAGACAACTAAGTCCTTAAAAAAAGAATGTGTAGACTGCAACAGAGAATAAGCATAGAGGAAGTTAACAACCAATATAAATGCCTCATAGAGGAAAGTTAAAATTTAAAATAGAGTAAGTACAGAATACAATATGGGGGTATACAGAAAAAGTTAACAGACAGTACACATGCCCCATAAAGAGAAGTTTAAATTTAAAATAGAGAAAGTGTAGACTACAATAGGATGAAGCACAGAGAAAGTTAACAGGAAGTACACATACCCCACAGAGGAAAGTTCACATATGAAACTATATATTATGGGATACAAGTGGTCTACCATGAAGGGTCGATGCTAATGCGTTGATAGGTACTAAGTGAGAAATTAAATTAAAGTCTTGTTTACATAACAATATATTAGTTAGGGGTTTTAACACCACCCACCTCCAACCCTAAGTCGTCATGCGCGTGCTCAACTCAACCTTATGGACCAACAGCTCAGCTTCGTCGCTCGTCGCCGCTGATGCGGCGTACGGGTGACAAAGCCTCGACTAGGCGGAGCGTTGACGACGACACACCCTCGGTACCCTAACACCTAAGGCTACCGTGTCAACATAAACTAAGACAACTAAGTCATTAAAAGAGAACATATAGACTACAATAGAGAAGAAGCACAGAGAAAGTTAACATGTAGTACAAATGCCCACTGAGGGAAGTTGAAATTTAAAACAGAGAAAGTGCAGACTCTCATAGGGGGAAGCATAGAGAAAGTTAATAGGCAGTACACATGCCCCACAGAGAGAAGTTCAAATTTAAAGTAGAGGATGTGCAGGCTACAATAGGGAAAGCACAGAGAAAATTAACAGGAAGTACACATGGTCTACCATAAAGCGTCGACGCTAACGCGTTGACAGGTACCAAGTGAAAATTAAATCTAAGTCTTGTTTGCATAACAATATATTAGTTGGGGTTTTAACACCACCCACCCCTAACCCTAAGTCGTCGTGCGCGTGCTCAACACAACCTTATGGATCAACGGCTCGGCTTCATCGCCCGTCGCCGATGACGCGGTGTATGGGTGACGAAGCCTCGACTGGGTGTTAGGGTACCGAGGTTACGTTGCTCGATCGCGTCGACGGCGACGCAACCTCGGTACCCTAACACCTAAGGCTATTGCATCTACGTAAACTAAGACAACTAAGTCTTTAAAAAAGAGAATGTGTAGACTACAACAGAGAAGAAGCACGGAGGAAGTTAACATGTAGTACAAATGCTCACATAAGGGAATTCAATATTAAAATAGAGGAAGTACAGACTACAATAGGGGGAAGCATAGAGAAAGTTAACATGCAGTACAAATGCTCCACAGAGGAAAGTTTAAATTTAAAATAGAGAAAGTGCAGACTATAATAGGAGAATCACATAGTAAGTTAACAAGAAGTACACATGCCCCATAGAGGGAAATTCACATATAAAACTAGATATTGGGGGTGAATACAAATGGTCTACCATACAACGTCAAGCTAATTTGGATTGCTATATAAAGATGAAATATATAAAAAATAATAATAAATAAGTCTGCAAAATGAAGAAAGTGCACATTTCAACTTTGTGAAGTACGAATATAAAGTCCAAGAAGTACAAATACTAGTCGAGAAAAGTTTAGACAGCTGCTTCTAAATAATAAGAAATTTAAAATAAGCGGACAATAATTTAAAATCTGCTCCTAAACTATGAGGAATTTGAGAAACAATTGTGAACGAAAAAGTTACTCTTACTTCATAACTTTCCAACGCCATATCATTTCTATCATTTCGACAAACGGTTTAGAAATAGTCGTACAAATACCGTCCGCTTGTTCTAAATAGATCCGAATTTTAGTATTTTCAAAATTATTCTAAAACCGTATAAAATTTTGAAAAACACTAAAAAACGAAAAAGTTGCACAATTTCAATATCTTTACGATGCTATGTCATTTTTATCATTTGGAAAAAGGGTTTAAAAACTAAAGTAAAACTTCGTTATCTTTCCATATAGATGGATTACGTATTTTCCAAATTAAATTCAAACCGTGTAGAATCTTCGAAAACTTTGAAAATGAAAAAGTTGCGTTTTTTCAAGGTCTTTCCAAAGATATATTATTTGTGCAATTCTGATTAATAGTTAAAAAAAATAGAAGTAAAATCTGTATGTTGGAACAAATGAGCAGTTCACAGAATTCAAATGAGAAACTCAATACTGTTATCTAGGAAGTACAACTATTAACAACGGAAAAGTGCAGTCTGGTGCACAGAATAATATTCTGCAACCGGTTGCAGGTATATATATAGGGATGCACTATTCTGAAACCGGTGCTCACCGGCCGACCCTATAAGGGGCGCACCGGTCGCCTGACCCACCTCCTCCTCGACTGCGTCGCACTGACCGCCTAACCCACCTCCTTCCCCGACGCAGGCAACCACGTCGCCCCGCTTACCCCGCGCCACCCCGACTTCCCCGTGCCGCCGGCGACCCGTGCAGCCCAGCCTTCCGTGCGCCACTACGCTACCCGTACACCGATTTCCCTACCGCCTTCCCGTTCTTTGGCGGTCCTCTTCGACCATCTCGTCGGCCCTCTTCGACCGCCCGCTCGATGCCATCTTCCTTAACTCCAACCACCTCACGCGCCCGATCCCGGCCAACCTCGGCAACTCGTCGGTGTCCATGCTTGTCGTCGCGCACAACATGCTCCACGGCTGCAACAAGGCGCAATGCTAGGCTCCGGCAACAGTAGTGTCGTTCCCTCCCCCGGGCAGGGGCAGAGGCGAGCGCGGGAGGTGGCTACGCGCCTCCCACTCGGAGTGCGCCACCGAGGGGCACTTTCAAGGCGACTCTGCCACCACCTTCGTCGGACTCATCTACTCTGTCGCATCCATTGCCTCCGTCGGGCTGTTCAAGCTTAGGTGGAAGGAAGTTCAAGCTTAGCCGACAGGCAGTTCAAGCTTAGGCGACAGACAGTTCGAGGGCAGTTCAAGCTTAGGCGGAAGGCAGTTCAAGCATAGGCGGAGGCAGTTCAAGCTTAGGCGGCAGGCAGTTCGAGGGCAATTCAAGTTTAGGTGGAAGGCAGTTCAAGCTTAGGCAATAGGCAGTTCGAGCTTAGGCGACAGTTCAAGCTTAATGCCAGGCAGTTCAAGCTTAGGCGGCAGGCAGTTCAATGGGCAGTTCAACCCTTCGTTCGAAAAAGTTTAAGTCGGTGCTCAGAATAATATTCTACAACCGGTTGCAGAATATTATTTTGAGCACTAGACCGCACTTTTCGTTGTTAATAGTTATACTTCTCGAATGGCAGTACCGAGCTTCTCATTTGAATTCTGTGAACTGCCCATTTGATCGAACATACAAATTTTACTTCTAGTTTCTCAATGGTTAATCAAAATTGTATAAATGATATGTCATTAGAAATATCTCAGAAACTCGCCACTTTTTCGTTTTCAAAGTTTTCGAAAATTCTACATGGTTTGAATTTAATTTGGAAAATACGAAATCCATCTATATGGAAAGATAACAAACTTTTACTCTGGTTTTCGAACCCCTTTTCCAAATTATACAAATAATATACCATTGCAAAGATATTAAAATTGTGCAACTTTTTTGTTTTTAAATGTTTTTAAAATTCTGTACGGTTTTGGAATAATTTTAAAAATACTAAAATTCAAATCTATTTAATGCGAGCGGACGGTATTTGTAAGATTATTTCTAAACCGTTTGTCGAAATGATACAAATGTTATGGCGTTGGAAAGCTATAAAGTAGGAGAAATTTTTTCATTCAGAATGTTTTTCCAAATTCCTTATGGTTTAGGATCAAATTTTAAATTACTGTCTGCTCGTTTTAAATTCCTTATGGTTTAGAAGCAATTGTCTAAACTATCCTCGACTAGTATTTATACTTCTTGGGCTATATATTTGTATTTCCCTAAGTCTAAGCGTGCAATTCCTTCATTTGCAAACTTATTTATTATTTTTCAAATATTTTATCTTTATATAGCAATCCACATTAGCGTCGATGCTGCATGGTTGACCATTTTGTATCCCCCCACCCCTCCCCCAGCATCCCAATATCTAGTTTCATGTTTGACCTTCCCTATATAGGTCATGTGTACTACCTTACAACTTCCTCTATGCTTCCCCTAAGTTGTAGTCTGTGCTTTCCACCAGTTGTAGCTTGTACTTCTCTTTGTGTGAAACATGTACTACCTATCAGATTCATCTGTGGTTCTCTATAGTTATAGTCTGTTCTTCCTTCTTTTTATGTGCTTGGTGGTCTTAGATTACATAGACGCGGTAGCCTTAGATATTAGGGTACCGAAGGATTCGTCGTCGTCGACACATTAAAGTCGACGAGATACGTATCCTCGGTACCCTAACACCCTTTCGAGGCTTCATCACCCGTACGCCGCATTAGCGGCGATGGGCGATGAAGCCGAGCCATTGTTCCATAGTATTGTGTTGAGCGCGTGAACGACGACTTAGGATTGGGGGTGGGTGGTGTTAAGAACCTCCAACTTATATATCGTCATGCAAACAAGAATTATATTTATTTTCTAATTATTTTAGCTGTTAGCGTCGACGCTGCATGGTTGATCATTTTGTATTCCCCCACCCAATATCTAGTTTCATGTTTGTACTTTTCTATATAGGTCATGTGTACTGTCTTATAATTTTCTCTGTGCTTCCTCTAAGTTGTAGTCTATGCTTCTCACCAATTGTAGCTTGTACTTCCCTCTATGTGAAATGTGTACTACCTGTCAGATTCATCTGTGCTTATTTATAATTATAGTCGCACTTCCTCCTTTTTATGTGCTTGGTGGTATTAGATTACATAGACCCAGTAGCATTAGGTGTTAGGGTATCGAAGGATTCGTCGTTGTCGAGAGACGTATCCTCGGTACCCTAACACCCTTTCGAAAGGCTCCGTCACCCATACGACGTGTTAGTGGCGACGGGCGATGAAGCCGAGCCGTTGTCCCATAGTATTGTGTTGAGCGCGTGAACGACGACTTAGGGTTGGAGGATGGGTGGTGTTAAGACCCCCAACTTATATATCGTTATGCAAACAAGACTTAGATTTAATTTCTCATTTGGTACCTGTCGACGCGTTAGTGTCGATGCTGCATGGTAGACCATTTGTATCCCCCAATATTTAGTTTTATACGTGAATTCCCCTTTGTGAGGCATGTGTACTGCCTGTTAACTTTCTCTGTGCTTCTCCCTGTTGTAGTCTGCACTTTCTCTATTTTTAATTTGAAATTTCCTTTGTGGGGCATGTGTACTGCCAGTTAAGTTTTTCTGTGATTCCCCAGTCTGCATTTTTTCTGTTTTTAATTTAAACTTCTCTTTGTAGGACATTTGTACTGCATGTTAACTCATCTGTGCTTCTCGCCTGTTATAGGCTGCACTTCCTCTTTGGACTCATCGGTCTGATGCAGTTGTACTACTTTGAAACGGTAGAAATCATGAAAAAATGATATGGGAGATACTTCAAAAAAATGATATGGGAGAGAATCGATCGCCACTATGTACTACTATGGAGACAAACATATATTTTTGAAACAAGGCAAAAGATTTGCCATTTTCATTGATTAAGGAGAAGATTAGAGGTCTTACAAATAAAACCTTGGCCATAATGGTCAAGGCGGAACAAATGGCCTACTCTCGCGGTATTACAATACTCAACGCTTTTGCACCGGCAAGGCTCCATAAGCCAATTTCTTCTTTTATCTTGGCAACCACTATCATTACTGTTGAGGCGTTGTTTGTGAAGACCCTAGCATTTCTTTCCTTCCAAACTTCCCATGAAACCAACATTGCAAGCGATGTCAAAGCCTTCTTAGAGTTACCTATCTTGTGAATCTTGTCCCTCCACCACTCTTTGACCGATGTCATGTCGCACCAACTAGGGATATCAATGTCATCTAGTCGAAGCCACTCCTTGATTTGCCGCCAAATACGCACGGTGAAACGACATTTGAAAAGGAGATGTGGAGCGGTTTCTTGCACTTGGTTGCAAAGCTTGCATCTTCCGCAATTTTTCCATCCTCTTTTTTGAAGTCTATCCGCCGTCCAAACTCTATTTTGAATCACTAACCAAGCAAAAAACTTGCATTTTGGGGAGGCCCAATTCTTCCAAACCAACGAGGTCATGAGGGATGAAGTTTGCCCAAGGAATTGCATTTTGTAGGACGATTTTGATGAGGAGCATCCATCACTAGTGAGCTTCCAAGAGATTGAGTCCGGGGTGTTGTCGTCAAGATGGACTAATTGTATAGCTTCCCAAAGGGCGTAGAATTGCAATATATGGTCAAAGGAGAGGCCGTTTCAGGTGTTCACTTGACTCACCCAAAGGCCATTGCCCAAAGCCTTGTGCACGGTGCAATTTTTCTTCTTGGATCGCTCAAAGAGAAGCGGAGCTATGTCCATAGGGCGTCTTCCATCAAGCCAAGAAGCCTTCCAAAAAAGAGCGTGTTTTCCGTTTCCAATGATAACATTTGTGGCCGCCGCAAAAAGATCACAATCTTGAGGGGTAAAAGGCGTCCCAAGTCCGGCCCATGGCTTAGGCTCCTCACTCCATTCGTTCCAAAGCCATCTCATGCAAAGGGCCGCAACAAACTTTTTGAGATTGAGGATTCCAAGGCCTCCAAACTCTTTTGGTTTACAAACCAACTCCCAATTTACTTTGCATTTCCCACCGGTAACTTTGTCACTTGCCGCCGAAAGAAATGCTCGTCGTAGACTATCAATCTTCATGAGAACTTCTATTGGGATGTTGAGCGCGGTGATATAGTAGATAACCATGCTAGTGAGCACGGACTTGACAAGAGTGGCTCGATCGTCGAGGGCAACATGCTTCCCAAGCCAAGGGATAAGCTTGGAGGCCACTTTGTCCTCCAAAGGTTGGAAGTGGATCCTCTTTAGTCTTGTAACCGAGAGCGGTAGCCCAAGATACCTCATGGGGAAGGATGAGCGGGCAGCGGGGAAAGCTTGGAGGATGTTATCAAGATCCAACCCGCAACACCTTATGGGGGTAACTTGGCTTTTCAAGCAATTTGTGACTAGCCCGGTGACCTCACCAAAATGTTGGAGGGTGCTAGCAAGGAAGTCTATGTCTTCACTGTTTGGAGCAACAAAGATTTCGGCATCATCGGCATAGAGAGAGGTGCGGACCATAGGTGGCCTTCCACGAAGCTGTTTGCCTTGCTCGGTTGCCTTACAAAGGATGTGATGGAGGGGGTCAATGGCCAAGATGAAGAGGAGTGGCGATAGGGGGTCCCCTTGCCGAAGACCTCTCCCATGCTTGATTGGGTCGCCCGCAACACCGTTGAGAAGCACACGCGATGAAGAGGTGGAGAGAAGTGCCGCAATCCAATCCCGAAATTTGCTTGGAAAGCCATAGTGACAAAGTAAATCCATCAAGTAGTCCCATCTAACCGAGTCAAAAGCTTTCTTAATGTCAAGTTTGAAAAGGAGCATTGGCGTCTTTGTTTTGTGGAATTTCCTTGCCAAGTTCCTCACATAGAGAAAGTTGCCGTGGATGCTCCTTTTGTTTATGAAGGCACTTTGGGCATTGGAGACGAGCTTGTTCATATGGGGAGAAAATCTATTAGCCATCATCTTAGAGATAAGCTTCGCAATTGCATGAATGAGACTAATGGGATGAAAATCCGTGATCTCCTCGGCCCCCTCTTTCTTTGGGATGAGAGCAATGTTGGCGGAGTTGAGCCAACGTAGATTATTGGTATGCAGGTTTGAGATTTGGCTGATCACCGCCATGATTTCCGTCTTTATTGTGCTCCAACACGATTTTAAAAAGGCACCCGTGTATCCATCCGGTCCTGGAGCCTTATCACTAGCAGTATCATCGATCGCGGCTTTAACCTCCTCCTCCGAGAAAGCCTAACCAAGACCACTAAGGTCACATGGAGGGGATGGAATTGTTGTCCAATTGAGGTTTTTGGATCGAGTTTGACCTCTTTTCATGATCTCCTTGAAATGGTTATGGATGATGCTTTTCTTTTGGTGATGCTCCGTGACCCAACCATTGTTGTGCTTGATACGGTGAATATGGTTTTTCCTTCTTCTAGCATTGACACGTAGGTGGAAATACCGGGTGTTTGCGTCTCCCTCTTTTAAAATGATTACTCTTGAGGCTTGTCTTTTCCTTGACCTTTCAAGAGCGGTCAAACCAATGATCCTTTTCTTGAGTCTTGAACGAAGGTCTCTCTCTCTTCGGGGCTAAGGGCTCTATTCTCTTGCGTCGTATCCAATCGTAGGATGATCTCCAAGGCCATATGAAGCTCAACTTTGGCTTTTGAGAAAAGGCTTTTGCTCCAAGTCCTCAACTTCTTTCCAGTGTTCTTGAGCTTGTGGAAAAGGCGTTGGTACGGCTCTAAGTGGTTGGAAGCTTCATTCCATTCTTTGTTGACAACATCCATGAAGCCTGGCATTTTAACCCAAAAGTTCTCAAATCGAAAGGATTTTGGCTTTTTTGGGCCACTATCATTTGCAAGGAGGAGCGGACAATGGGCGGAAAGGGATGAAGAAAGGTCATTGAGGATGTGGTGCGAGAAAGAGACATCCCATTCCTCGTTGCAAAAGAAAGTGTCAAGTTTTCTCATGGTTGGATCTTGTTGTTCATTGCTCTAGGTGAACTTGCGGTTTTGTAGGCGTATCTCTTTGAGGCTACAAGTATCGAGGGCATTTCTAAACCTCACAATACGGCTATGATTAGAATTGGCTCTATTCTTGTCTCTCGCTCTATGGATTTGATTAAAATCTCCCGTGACAAGCCATCTTTCCCCAATGGGGGGCTTCGCCGCAACAAGTTCCGCGAAGAAGGCATCCTTTAGATTTCCTCGAGTTGGCCCATACACCGTGGTTAGCTTGAAATTTATGTCCGCTCCAACAATGTTGATGGAAGCTGAGAGCGAGAAGGTGGAAATGGCGATATTTTACACAGTGACGACATTGTCATCCCAGAGCAACAAGATGCCACCTTTAGTGACATCAGTAGGCCGCTGCGCAAACTGCCGCAACCTCTGGCCTCCTAGCTGAGCAGCCATGAAAGCGTCAACATTTTGGAGCTTAGTTTCTTGCAAGCAAACGATTTGGCAGGAAGTGGAGGCAACCAAATCGCTAACCACATCACGACGCTTGGAACAGTTTAGGCCTCGGGGATTCCAGCTCAAACAGCTTACAGATTGCTCTACCATCTGGAGACCTTGCACACTTTAGGAAATAACATAACATAGTCTCTTACAATACAAAGTTGGGGCCTTGCCAGGGATAACATAGACATCCTCACTAGGATGCAAACAGGCACAGAAGTTCTTAGGCACACGTAGACGGACACAAAGTAAAAGAACATGAAAGGAAGCTTCTGGGAATCTTCTAACATGGGAACTGTGAGCACATCAATGATCAACATGCACGAGCATGATCAGCTCTGCCCTTCGGCCTCCATGGCAGTGTCGCCCACCTGGTCCACTGCTGCAGCTCCTCCATGCTCGATCAGGGCGTCCTCCACCGCGGTGGCGAAGTCACAGTCCATGCGGAACAAGGCACGTAGAGCAGCGATCACGATGTCAGGCATGCGTCCATTGATCATCTGCACAGAATTAGCAATCGCAAGCTCCGTCACCGGTTCTCCTTCTCCCACTATTCCCAGGCGCTGGCACAACACCTGCTCCGCTAGCTTGGCGATTGGCATGGTCCTCTTTTTCGCCTTGAGCCTCGGGCTGCACCGCTGGACAAGGAAGCCAGCAAAGCTGGTTATCCCAGCCAGCGTCTTCCTTCTAGCCGTTGGGGGCCTCGGCCATGGGGATCTTGGAGCCTGTAGTAGAGGAGCTTGGGCTGGCACAAACAAAGGGGTCGTCACCTGCGCAGGCGATGGCGACACTGGCTCCTGCACCGGTGGTTCCACCTCCTCTTGGCTTGACTCGTGGTCGTGACACGGAGTGAGTTGCATGGCTGGCGAAGCAGCATCAGCAGAACCAACGCCGTGGCTGTCGTGCTGTGGCGAAGCGTCCGGTGTGGCCATCAGCTCTGCAGCAGTCCCTGTCGCTTCTAGGAGCGGGAAGGGAGGCGGAGTAAACAGCCTTCTTGGTGGAGGGCCGTCCCGCGGCAAGGGCGGCGGTGACGGCAGCAGCTCAGCGGAGCTTGGGTTGGCGAAGACAGGCACGGGCGTAGGCGTCGCGGTCCTTGCCACCGGCCTTGACGGTATAGCAGGCGGCACCCAGGGGAAGGCCTCAAGATCCACTGCGTTCACCGGAGCACCAAAGCAGGGGAGAGCCATCTTTACCCACGAGTTGCGGCTGATGGCGCACGTCCCCGAGGCCAGCAGCCTTGCCGCCGCGCGAGGTGAGGCGGGCGGCGAGCGCCCGTGGGCGAAGCAGGCCCTGTCGACGGAGCTCGAACGTGAGGGCCTGCGCCCAGCCTCAGGCGAGAGTGCACGGCGACGACGCCAGAGGCAGGAATAACCTGCCCTCCTGGCAGCAGCTGGACACGCGACAGGTCCACCGGCCTTGCGCAGGGGATGGGCTGGAGGCCATGGCGCCTGCCATCACGGCCTCTGCGGTCATCCCGCCGATCGACAAACATATAGAGAAGATACAGAGTTTTAGTTATTGTTTCCGTAGAGGAGCAGATGTCAACCATTTTCTAGTTCTTTGCATCAACCAAACCACACGTACTGCTGGCAGAAAACAAGTTTACTGCTCATAAACAGAAACTTCCAAGAATCAACTGCTAACGTCCAAGTCCATCAGTCCACGCACGACCGCGTCGCGCTCGTGCTACAACATTCATGCGGTAGCTGGGACAGCTTGGGTGATCAATTCTAGGGTGAAGTTCAGGGCCGGCCTTGGGGGGTGCAGGGTGTGCGGCCGTACCGGGCCTCAAAATTGTAGGGCCTCAAAATTTCAGGTATATACGTATATATAGATCACTAGTCAGCTGAAAATAAATATTGAAAAAAGGCTTAATGGGCTGAGACGATGGAAACCGGTAGAAACTAAACGGACTTTGTGCTCGGCCGGCCGCACGCACGTACCAAGCTACGACCCGAGTCAGCTGATCTGAATCTGATCGATCGATCGGTAGTGATAGCTAGGCACAAGCCAGCTGAAACGACTCCGGACCAGTCCTCCAGACGCTGCCAGGACGATCGAATCCACCTCGGCGGGCCGCGCCCGGCCGCGACGATCAGGAGGAAGAATTCTTCAGAAGCCTTGGGAAGATCGAATCCATCTCGGCCGGCCGCGCCCGGCCGCGACGATCAGCCATCTCCAGGACCGTCTTAGTACGGTAGGATTTCACGAATTAGCTTCTTTATAAATTCCTAGATTTGTCCTAATTTTTATTTTTTGATCGCTAGGTCATCTACTCGCTATTTTTAATTTTTAGGGCCCTTGACGGTAAGAATAGTACACATCGTTATTTGATCAATCTGAGATATATTATTCCCTAATCTCTATATTCACACACACATGATATCTTTTGGTATAACTTAACGTTTGATGTAAACTTTTTCAGCATTGTGTGTTATTATGTTGTCAAGAAAGTATGAATCTGGTGGCTCTAAAAGGAAAAGAGCACAAAATGTGGCAGCCTTGATACAACCACAAAGAGGAGATATTTTCAAAATTTTCAAGGCTGGTACGAGTGCTTCGAGAAACCCAAATAATGAGTTGGCGATAGTTGCCGTGGAGGAAAAGCAACAAACTAGTGACAATTCCAAATCTGGTCATCAAGAGCAAAATATCGACACCAACAATGAAGGTGGATGACACTTTCGGTTTGGGCCTTTTTAAAGTTTTGCTTGAATCTATGAAATCTTTTGGCCTAAATATTGATGATATAAGGGGTCAAGGCTATGAAAATGGTTCTAATATAAAAGGTAAAGACAAAGGGGTACAATCCAGGTTACTTCGGATGAATCGAAGAGCATTGTATATGTCATGTGCTTGTCATAGTCTCAATCTCACTCTTTGTGATATGGCAAAATCATGTGAGAAAGCTGTTACATTTTTTGGAATTGTTCAACGCATATATGTTTTATTTCCTGGTTCTACAAGAAGGTGGAGTGTCTTGCTCAAACATGTTCCTAGTTTAACTGTAAAATCGTTGTCCAATACTCGTTGGGAGAGTCGAATCAAAAGTGTTACAGCAATAAGATATCAAGCTACTGAGTTAAGGCCAGCTTTATTTGAGTTACATCATCATAGAGATATTGAGCCTAAAGATAGAAGTGATGCAAACAAATTATTTGATGCGTTTGGCCGCTTTGAATTTCTACTTGGTATGGTTATATGGTATGACATTCTATTTACAGTAAATAAAGTTAGCAAGATGGTGCAATCTCCAGCCATGTGCGTTGACTCTACTTTGAAGCATATACAAGGTATAACACAATATTTTGAGAAGTATAGAGATGAGGGGTTTTCTACTAGTTTGGGAATCGCCAAAGATATTGCAACTGGAATGAGTGTAGATGCATTTTTTCCACTAAAACGCCGTGCTACGAGGAAGATCCAGTTTGATGAAATTAATTTCACTGAAGAAATTCTAGAAGCTGAGAAGACATTTCAAGTTAAATATTTTTATGTTGTGGTTGATATGGCCATCACTTCTTTGAAGGACAGATTTAAAGAACTCATGGTTTTTAAAGATATATTTGGATTTTTATTGAGCCCGAGCACCCTGAAGTCTTTAAATGATCATGAACTTGAAGAGGGATGCAACAAGTTTGCACATACTTTCTCTCCCGAAAAAGGTCCATGTGATGTTGAGGTATATGATCTTATTTCTGAATTGAAGATGATGAGATTCACTTTGCCAGATGCCGTAATGTCTGCTATGGAGATTTTTCAGCATGTTAAAGAAGTTGATTGTTATCCTAATATATCCATTGCTTATCACATCTTATTTACCGTGCCCGTGACTGTCGCATCGGCCGAAAGAAGCTTTTTAAAGTTGAAACTGTTGAAAAATTATTTGAGGTCAACAATGAGTCAACAGAGATTAAATGGTTTGGCAACATTATGCATTGAGAAAAAATTATTGGATGACGTCGACATTGATTCTATCATTACTGAGTTTGCGTCGAGGAATATTAGAAGAAATTTTTAAGGTAATATTTATAAATTATTTGCATGCGCACTGTTTCTTAGATGCATTGATGTGTAATTGACAATATATATTCTAAACCAATATTCATTACTACCATGACGATGACCCCGAAATCTCGGGACCGGTCCTGGTGAAGTTGCAGGTTACAGCAGCTTGTATAATTTGCCATTTGGAGTCAATCACATGCTAGATGATTCCCACCACGATGCATCTTTCTAGCAAAATGACACTTGTTTATCAGAGAACAACTTCCTGTGATACTATAACTAATAACTAAGTTTCTTTAATCTCCAACTTTTTCTCATGATCTCACCCATATGCCTCATTTTACCTGGTCAAGCGTACTTGTAGTACATATTAGCAGAGTGAGCAGCTTGGGCTGAGCTGAGCACAGTGCAGTCGACACATAGGGACTAGTTAAGAATTTCGAGGCGCCGTCGGTTGTTTGCTCCAGCATACCGCGTCAGCCCCTGGCAATGGCCGCCGCTTACACCTTCCTCGTGCTGCACGCCGTCACCGGCGCCCATGGCTTCAATATTGAGGAGGCGACAGTGGAGAGCATCCAGCAGGGCTTCGGCAACGGCAGCCTCACGTCCGTGCAGCTCATCATCGAGGTCAACCCAGACACGCTCCGCCAGGCCGCACACGCCGACGCCGAGCGCCTCCGCTCCTCCGGCAAATGCCTCGCCGGCGGCGCTGGCGGTCTACTCCACGGCGTGCCTGTATTGCTCAAGGACAACATCGCCACGCCTGATGCGCTGAACACAACGGCCAGGTCCTTCGCGCTGCTGGGCTCCGTGCCGCTGCGCGACGCCGTCGTGGTGTCCCGGCTGCGGCGCGCCGACGCGGCGGTGCTCGGCAAGGCGAACATGGACGAGTGGGCCAACTTCTGCAGCCTCCTGGCACAGAGGGATGGAGCGCCCGTGGCGGCCAAGCTAGGGAAAGTTAATCCTTCATGTTCTCGCTCCAATCAATGGCGACCAGGTTCCCTACGGGCGGCGTCGTCCGGGACATGGCGTGGTGCCAGAGGACTGGTCCGGCGGAGAAGGGAACCGGTGCGGGAGGTTGGGGAGGCTCCACGCGTGGCGGCGCGAGAGATTGGGGACATACGGCGAAGAAGGCCTGCCGGGCGAACGGGGTGCTGCAGGCAACGAGGAATTGGGGGCGGCGCGGTAGGAGGTCTGGAATTCGAGTCGGCGCAATTGTCGTGGTGGTGGTACGTGGTGGTGGTACGACAGATGACATGAATAAGCTAAAGATGAAGTCAATATATGCTAGAGGAATCTAGGGAGGACGTGTCCACATATAGATGTTCGTATATTCTCTCTATTAATGATGGTTACAAGTGCATCTCGAGCTGTTCGCGAGAAGGAGACAATGTCTCTTACTCCCCACAATCTAGCCCTTGAGTTCTAACTTAGATAGAAAAAATAATCGATTCCTCTCTATGGAGGCTCCGGTGCTCTTTATATAGGGAGCCCGGGTTACAAAGTTAGGGCACACGTGGCAGCATATTCTCCGAATATGCCCCTTGGTTAAAGCTAGATGCTTCTCTATTCCCTTTAATGGCTCGTCCGGACTTTGGACGTAACCCGCAACGTAATCCTTGTCTTTAAGCGTTACCAGACACGGGCTACGTCAGCCGATATTGCCCGCGTCACCTTGGTCGCCCCTGACCCGCTGGTCCTCCTCTTTACTTTGCTTTGCTCATGCTACTCCACCTTTTAACCAGCGGGAGATTCCTTCCTTCTCTTGGAAGCCATACGATAGTCCGGCTAGTACGTGGCTAACCCGGCTATAAAGGTACCTATATAATAGACAGACAAACATGACCCGCATATATTTTATGTCGGCCGGGCTATGGCTAAGGAGATGCTCCACGGGCCGGATTACTCCGTGGTTCGGCCTGCCTTGAGGTGACCCGGCTAGCACTTGGTTTGACCGCTCCGTACCTCGGCTAACTCGGCCTTTATACCCCGGCGTTACCCTACCTAGGGGTATCCTCCAACATTAGTCCCCGGAGCCGGTGCGGTCTTAGCAACTTTAGTTGTTAAGGCCATAGCAGGTTCTCATATCCGGATCCATGCCTCTTTGGCCGAGTTACCCCGTAACCCGGAGCTTTTCCTCTAGCGATCCCTTGGCTCATTCCGAGTTATTCCTCGCTGGCCGGGTCTTTTGCTCGCTTATTTGGGTTATCTTTTCCTTCTCTCGTACGCTTCCTTACGTCCTACGTGGAGGATAATCATCATTTTCCCTTATTTTAAGGGCAACGCGCATTTAATGCGCTAGTTACTGTTGCAATGTCAGAAATAACTGTTGCGCGTGTCCCTTCACTGCAGCGCCTCGTTAACTGAAACATTACATCGTGTCATAGGATCTTCTGCTCCATGTGGCCCTTGCTGTGGCCATGCTCTGATTGGCTGCCTCGGCTGCGTACACGTCCGTTGCGTGTGACGTGGCAACCGCAAAGGATCCCACTATGCGCCCTCTCGCGCGGTTAAGTAGGGGGCCTGGGGCAATCTTTGGGGAAGTTCCCCATTTCTCTCGTGCTTTCCAGCCTCCTTTCTCTCTCACTACAACTCCACTGCCACCGCTGCTTCTTCGCCATTGCTGCGTCAGCGTATTCGTGCTTAGCAGCTCTTCGCACCTGCGCCCCCGTTCCCGTTTCAGGTCTCCACCACGGGGCCCTACGCTTCCAGGTTTTCCGCCACCGGTTACCTCTACTCTGATTTTCTCCTCGAGGACCTTGATTTCGCCATGACGGAGGAAGAAGTTGTCGTGGTCGCTCAACAGGAGGAGGAAGGAGAAGGCCGCGAGCGCGGCTGCTAGGACGACGCGTTCATCTGCGAGGATGATCTGGACTGGCTCCGTGCCACGCGCCGCATCTCCGCCGGCGTTGCCTGCCACCTCGCTGCCGACGAGATTTCCCCCTCTCCCAATCCAGGGGAGTACGTAGTCTTTCTTTCTCACTTCCAGCACGGCTTCGGCCTTCCTGTCTCTGATTTCTTTTTTGATTTCATCTCCACGTATCAACTGCAACCACACCATCTCCCTGCCAACGCCCTCACTTCTCTATCCTCTTTTGCCTCTGGCATAGAGGGATACCTTGGCCTCTGGCCGTCTAAGGAGCTCTGGATTAAGTTCTTCGGTCTCCAGAAGAACGTTGTTCCGGATCGGGAGCTTGCTCCGAAATACAAGCATCTGACCCAATGCGGTGGCGCCTCCATATCTCCCCGCAAGAACTCCATATTTCCCCGGGCCACCGGGCTCGAGTCTTGCAAAGGCTGGGTCCAAACTTTCTTCTATGTCCGAAATACAACTTCCGAGGATTTGATCCGGCTCCTCCCCTTCAAGCTTGGACCTCCGGATACCTCTCTTTGGGAAAGCATCCCTAAGCGACCCACAGCCCTAGCGAACCAGGTGGAGGGACGGATCAAGGAGCTGCTTAAGGAGAAGTTGCGGGGGGAAGATATCATGATTACTTTCGTTCGCAGCCGAGTCTCCCCCTGCAGAAACATGCTCACAAGATTTGTTACTTGAGCGGCTCCCTCGACCCCCACCGGACTTCCTCCTTCGAGCTTGATGACTCGGCGGTTTACCGCTGGGTTAAGGCTATTTTCAACGTGGAGAAGGAATTCTCCGAAGATTGGGAATGGGGGATCGAGCCCTTCACCCGGGACAACCCTCCTCTAAAGGTAAACTTCCTTCTTACTGTTTTCCGGATCTTCTCTGTATGTCGGATTATTTTCATAACTTAGCAATTGTTGTCTTGTTCTCAGCGATTCCTCCAGCAGCCACTAGAAGATGCGAGGTGCTGGCGAGCAAGTGGGTACCGGACCGCGCCGAGGAAGACAAGGTGGAGCCTGATCTGGAGACCTTCCTGCCCACTCCGGACGTCGTCAAACGCAGCTCTGGTAAGGCCTCTTCTTTAAGGGATTGGCCGGATGACGATGACTCGGATATTGAGGTTCTGGAGGTATTTGACCCGGTTCCCATCTCTTACGCATATTTGGTTATGTTCGAATCTTCAGCTAACCCGGCCGGTCAGGTCTATGAGGTTCCCCCCTTGCCACGGGTGATCCGATCCCTGCTCCCTCCCAGAAGTGCGCGGCAACCTTGGTCGCAGCTTCAGAGGCACCGCCGCCCAAGAAGAGGCAGAAAAAGTCTGGGGTGAAAGCCTCGATTAAGTCGACCGCCAAGAGCACGGTCCGGAGGGCGCCCAAACCTCGGGCACCCCCAACCTCGGACGAGTAAGTCTCTTTGCATTTGCACTTGGGGTTTTTTCCTTTCTGTTTTCACCTTTGCTTCTTATCTGTCTTATTTTTCTCTTCTTGACTTGGTCTTCTTCATTTTCCAGAGCTCCTAGGGTTATTCCCCAGAGCGGCTCCGACATTGCCTCTCCAATCCGGAGCAGTCCTTCTCCCCCCCACGATTACGACACTTTCCCGCTCAGCCCTATTCAAGAGGGCTTCGCGGCTGCGCCTGACCAGAGCCCACCTCGTCATGAGGAGGGCAATGTCGGCGCAGGGGATAGTGGGGCAGCTCAGGATACAGCCATGCCGGATCTTCTCAGATCCTCTTCGGCCCCAACGCCAAGTGTTGAGGTGCCAGTTTTATTGGCACCGCCCCAATCAAGTTCTTCTCCCGTTCAAGTGTCCCTGTAACCAAGAGCACCAGTTGTCCCCAAGACCAACAAAGACCAAAAAGACCAGCTCTACTAACATCAACAAAGATCAAAGACCACCACCAAGACTAACAAAGAAGACCAAAGAAGGCACCAAGAAGAACAACACCAATGCCTCAACAACAAAGAACCTCCACCAAGGCACCAAAAAGGAAGGCTCCGTCGGCCGCCTCTAGATCAATGGCATCTATTGCGGATATTTTCCCGCCAGCTTCCCAAGCTCCGTTCGTATCAGCGGGCTCGGATCTTCTGCCGCGTCCTCCGTCATCCGGCAAGCTCAAGAAAGCTGCCAGATCAGCCAACGGCATCACCTTTGGGTCTCTCGCTGCCGGATCAGAGGGTAGCTGGCAGCTGGTCCTGCATACCAGCCCTGCTGCAGCTTAATCTGCAAGGCGAGAATCCCACGTCAAAGGCTTGGTGGCGAGCTACTCTCCGAGCGGCGAGAGTTACAGTCCACTGCTCCTGGAGTATGTGTGTAACTGGAACACTGTTGAGTTCATCGACCCCAAGGATGATCTGCCAGAGAAGTTCGGCCCAGCCGAATTCAGCGCCCAGATGAACTCCACCACCAAGCCCATCTCTTTGGCTGGCCGGATGATGGAGGTAACTCTTTTCCTTTGTTGTGGTACTTTGTATGCATGAACACTTGGTAGATATATCCCCTAGTCCCCGAGCCTCCGAGGGAGTAACTTGTTACTCGGCCGGATGCTCCTAGATAATTTAGGTCTCGTCCTTAGCAATTTCAATTATTGACAAACTTAGATCCGGGTTAAGTTTCCTTGGCATGGATCTTGGACACTTCGAATATCCACACTCCTAGAGCCGGGTTAAGTTCCACTTGGCCCAGATATTGTAGACTTCGAATATCCACACACCTAGAGCCGGGTTAAGTTCCACTTGGCCCGGATCTTGTAGACTTCGAATATCCACACACCTAGAGCCAGGTTAAGTTCCACTTGGCCCGGATCTTGTAGACTTCGAATATCCACACACCTAGATCCGGGTTAAGTTCTAGTTGGCCCGGATCTTGTAGACTTCGAATATCCACACACCTATAGCTGGGTTAAGTTCCACTTGGCCCGGATCTTGTAGACTTCAAATATCCACACACCTAGAGTCGGGTTAACTTCCACTTGGCCCGGATCTTGTAGACTTCCAATATCCACACACCTAGAGCCGGGTTAAGTTCCACTTGGCCCGGATCTTGTAGACTTCGAATATCCACACACCTAGAGCCGGGTTAAGTTCCACTTGGCCCGAATCTTGTAGACTTCGAATATCCACACACCTAGAGCCGGCTTAAGTTCCACTTGGCCCGGATCTTGTAGACTTCGAATTATTTTTACTTTGCCTTTGAACTTGACATTGCCTTGCTTATTTCAGATTACCACTAACCGCCGGTCTGCTGAGTTCTAGCACCTGCTGGACTCCTATAAAGGCGTTCACGTGCGTTATGGCAAACTCCTGGAGGAGCACCAGAAGAAGGGTAATTTTTCTTACTTAGACTTTTCCTTCTTCCATTGTCGTTCGTTCGAGTTATCTATGATCCGTATTAATTTGTTATCCGAACCATGAAGCCGAGGTTGAAGCTGAGAATACCATTATGCAAAAGAATCTGGCTGAAATCAAAGGTATCCTATCTTGTTCACACCATCATTATACACTCTTTTCTTTACCCAGTGGATATTTATACTCCGGCTCTACTGGATTACCCCACTGTTGCAGTTGCTCTTGAAGACAGTGTTCCCATGCCTGATATGATGACCTATTTTCTCGAACAAATAGGAAAACATGAGGCTGAACTGAAGAAGAAGGACGATGAGATAGCTCGACTGCGGCTCCAGGACTCGAAGATTACTCGGCTGAATGCCGAAATTTAGAGGCTCAAAGACCTCCATAAGTCCGAATTGGAGAAGGCTGACCAGGAGTTTGCCGAGGAAAAAGAGCGTCTAGCCACGCAAATTTCCAAGGATCAAAGCTTATTGAAGGAAGCCGACGTCAAACTTACGTCGGTGACCTCTGAATATGAGAAACTCCAGGCCCACAACGCCAATGTCCACGCCGAGCTTCAGTGACTCCTCTTCCAGATTGCCCGTGAGTTCTTTCGTCCTTGCTCAACTTTCATTTCTCTGGATTTGGTGCTTTTACTCACTATTTCCTCTGCTCTTTTTCAGGCAAATTTCCAGAAGGCGATACTCTTGCTGCTGCTGCCGTAGCCTGGTCCCGTGAACAACATGGTATTCCCACAGGCCCTGATGCCGAGCCAATCCCGTATGATACCGAGGATCTGATGACGAGCTTCTCCACTCACCTTGAGCTAGTGAAGAACTACAGCGCAGACATTATACCGGCGGCAATGCGGATGTTCAGCTCCCTCTAGCCCACTGAGCCCATTCCCAAAAGAAATACGGCTTTCATAGCCAAACTGATGGAGTGCGAGCATCAGCTGAATCTGTGGCGTGAGTCGGCTACACGAGCCGGGGCTGACATTGCCTTGAAGTTCGTCCTCTCGTGGTACGAAGGAATATATCTGGGGCTGCTTACCCGCATGCGCACAGGATCCAAGTGGACCGAAGATCCGGCGTAGGTTGCTCGTCGCAAAGCCAGTGCTAACAAACTTATCTAGTATTCCTTCTGCCACGCTTGGAACGAAGGGTCGAGCTACCTCGACGTTTTTGATGATGAAGTTGCCTCTGAAGGTGAAGAAGATGAGGGGAGTGAGGGTGAGGCCTTCGAGCTTGGCGACGAGGCTGAAGACCCGGAGGATGGCGAGGCCAACCCCGAGGATGAGGATGAGGCCGAGGCTAGCGCCCCGCCCCCAAATGCTGAAGTACCTCCTCCTTTGGCCGGTGATTCGGCTTCTCCCCCTGCTCCTTAAAAACACTTGACCGTATTCGTTAGATCCCTGAAATGCCGGGTGAAAATGTCTCTAAGTACCTTGGTTTGGTTCTGCTACAATTTTTACTGTTTGGAACTAAGTTATTAATGTTGGATCATCGTGTGCGAAGTCCCCGAGTTTCATTTTCTTGTTCCCCCAATTTTTGATTCGGCTCGTGTCTACCTTGATTCGGTTTTCTGACTTACGAGTCCGAGGTTCAAAAAATTGACTTAACAATACTTGAAACTTTGAGATTAGCTCAAAATAATCCGGCGTTAGATAAATACAGTAACCACAGGGTTAGTCCGAATAACAAATGTCGGCCCGCTTAAGTTCTTTTCCTTGGTCGTTTTTCATGTGCTTTGCCATTCCAAACTTGTTCTCTTGCTTGCCATGAAGCCAATTCTTGTTGGACAATAGCAAAGTCGAAGAGTTGGATTTTTGGTGCTCACACATTACTAATCCGGCTAAGAAATAAGCGACTTAACCCAGCCGACATAAAAATACGAAAACAAGAACAATTATTATGGCAGTCCTCGAGTTTCTGCTTGGGGTGCCAAAGTTTCATTTATAAGCTCATTGCCGACATAAATACTGACATATGAGTAGCTCGGATATATTCACCTCTTTATCAAGTGTAAAAAGGACGAAGTAGTGCTACATTTCATGGTCGCTTAGATTCCTCTCCGGACCTGTCCGCCTTGTTCTTTTCCTATGGCTGTGCATCAATAAGATAGTAGGAATCATTGTGCAAAGCTTTGCTTACAATGAAAGGTCCTTCATATGGAGGGGACAACTTATGCATGCCAGCAGTGTGATGCACCAACCGGAGTACCAGATCACCTTCCCGGAAGACTCGGGGGTTTATTTTCCGGCTATGATATCGTCGGAGATTTTGCTGATATATGGCGGATCTAGACAAGGCCAGTTCTCTCGCTTCTTCCAGTAGATCAACATCATTTTTCCGGGCTTCATGCACTTCGGCTTCTGTGTATTGGGTGACTCTTGGTGAATCATGCTCTATGTCGGCTGGTAATACAACTTCTGCCCGATATACCAAAAGAATGGTGTATAGCCTGTTGATCGATTCAGAGTTGTTCTTAAACTCCACAGTACTGCCGGTAGTTCTTCTATCTAGCACCCCGCTGATCTTTGCAGCGGCTCTATGAGCCAGGGTTTTATCCCGGATAGTACCAGTCCGTTGGATCTTTCCACTTGCCCGTTCGATGCGGGGTGGCCACTGAAGCTAGATCTAGCCGGATTTTGTTTTCTCGATAGAACCTCGCAAATGCTCCTTCAGCGAAATTTGTGCCATTATCAGTTATGATACTGTGGGGATACCCGTATCTCAGGATTATGTCCTTGAGAAATTTCACTGCTGTTGGCCCATCACATTTCCTGATTGGCTTCACTTCGATCCATTTGGTGAACTTGTCGACCATAACTAGGATATGGGTCATTCCTCCTTTAGCCGGCTTAAATGGCCCTACCATGTCTAGGCACCATACATCAAATGGCCAAGTAATGGGGATAGATTTGAGTTCCGACATTGGTAAATGAGTTTTCGTGGCGTATCTCTGACAGCCATTGCATTTTCTCACCAAATCTTTTGCTTGCTCCAAAGCACTTGGCCAATAAAATCCATGTTGGAAAGCTTTTGCCACTAATGCTCTTGAAGATGCATGGTGACCACATTCTCCTTGGTGGATATCCCGAAGTATGTCAAGTCCTTGCTCCGGATCAACGCGCCGCTGTAGTGCTGTGGTTGCACTTCTCTTGTATAGTTCGGCATTGATTATGGTATAGGCCTTTGCCCTTCTCTGGATCTGCCTTGAGAGTATATCATAATCCGGCAAGATTCCTCCATTCAGGAAATTAAAAATTGGCTTGGCCCAATCGGGTATAGCTCGGACATGAAAAGGTTCCTCGTCAATTTCCATCACATCCACCGACATAACTCCTACCGGGTCTGGCTGATCAGTCCCCGGGTTTGCTGAGGCAGTCCCCGGGTTTGCCGAAGCAGTCCTCGGGTTTGCTGAGGTGCCTCCCTAATCTATCTCCATAGGTGCAGCTTCTGATCCGAAGAGTGCTGAGATATAAATTGAGTCTGATTCAGGCGATGGTGTGATGGATGGTTTTCTCAAGTGCTCCAAAGCAACATTGGGCGGGATTGGCTACCGGGATGTGCCTAACTTGGACAGCGTGTCGGCCGCCTCGTTTTCAATCCGAGGAATGTGATGGAATTCACATCCTTTGAAAAATCCACTTATCTTTTGAACATGGAATCTGTAAAGGGCCATGTTAGCATCCAAAGCATCCCAGTTTCCAGACACTTGTTGCACCACCAAATCCGAGTCTCCAAAACACTGTATCCAACGTATCCCTACTTCTTTTGCCACTTTGAGGCCATGCACCCGTGCTTCATATTCCGTGACATTATTTGAGGCACTAAAGTGAATTTGAAGGACATATTTCAATTGATCCTTCTTGGGCGAGGTAAGCACTACTCCGGCACCCAACCCTTCTTTCAGTTTTGATCCATCGAAGTGCATTCTCCAATAATTGGAGTCCGACAGAGGTGGCTCGTATTGCCTCTCGGCCCAGTCCACAAAGAAATCCGCCACATCCTGTGATTTGATCGCATCTCTTCTTTCAAACTGCAGTGCATATGGGGCTAACTCAATTGCCCATTTTGCTATCCGGCCACTTGCATCTTTGTTACTCATAATCTCTGATATAGGTGCCTCACATATTACCTTGATGGGGTGTTCCTCAAAATAGTGTTTGAGTTTCTTGGCCGACATATACATGCCATATGCCATCTTTTGATAGTGTGGGTAATTCTGTTTTGAAGCGGATAATACCTCACTTAGATAGTACACTGGCCTTTGCACCAACTTTCCTTCTTCTTCGCGTTCCACTACAATCACTGCACTTACGACTCGGTCAGTCATGGCTACGTAGAGCAACATAGGCTCCTTGGGTAGTGGTACGACTAGGATTGGTGCGGTAGACAACATCTTTTTCAATTCTCGAAATGCTATATCCGCTTGTGACGTCCATGTGAACTTGTCTGCCTTTTTCATTAACTGGTAGAGGGGCAAGGCCTTCTCTCCCAGCCGACATACGAACCGGCTTAACGATGCCAGGCAACTAGTGAACTTCTGCACATCATTAAGGTATTTTGGCAGTTCCATTCTCTCTATGGCCTAGATTTTCGTCGGGTTAGCTTCGATACCTCGGCTAGATACTAGAAAACCGAGTAACTTTCCTGCAGGCACGCAAAAGGTGCATTTTTCTGGGTTAAGCTTCATTCGGAACCGTCTCAAGTTCACGAATGTCTGCCGGATATCATCAAGGAGCGTATTGCTTTCCTTAGTTTTTATCACCACATCATCCACATAAACTTGCACGTTTCGACCTATTTGGTCATGTAAACATTTTTGCATGCATCGCTGGTACGTTGCTCCAGCATTACGTAATCCAAACGGCATAGTGCGATAGCAATAAGCCCCGTACGGGGTAATAAACACAGTCTTTATTTGATCATCCGGGTTTAGGGGTATCTGGTGGAAACCAGAATATGCATCAATGAATGACAACAGTTCACATCCGGTAGTTGAGTCTATGACTTGATCTATTCTAGAGAGTGAGAACGGATCTTTGGGACACGCCTTATTCAGGTTCGTGTAATCAATGCACATGCGCCATACTGATACGTTGCAAACGTATCCATAATTTTTGATGTTCCATGCTTGGTTTTATCTACTTTCTTGTGTTTTGTTCCAACTTTGGAGTACTTTCTATACACTTTCTTGGACTAACCTATTAACAAGAGACCAATGCCAGCTGCCTGTTTTCTGCTGTTTTTGGTTCCAGGAAAGTCAGAAAATGAATATTCTCAGAATTGGATGGGACAAAAGCCAAAGTCAGTTTTTCACTGAGGGACACCCGAGCGAACACGAGACGAGAGGGCGAGAGCGCCACACCACCTGGCCGCGCGACCAGGCCTGGCCCGCGCCAGGTGGTGGTGTGGCCAGCACAGGCACCCCCTCAGTCTCTCCTTTCGCCTATAAGATGCCTCTGATACAGAAACCCTAAACGCCCGAACAAAATTCTACGAAAGAGTCTGTAGCCGCCATCATCTCCATCCCTAGATTGGGAGGGATCTGAAGCTCTTCTCGGCACCCTGTCAGAGAGGGGAATTCACCCTAGAGGCCTTCTTCATCACCATGCAAGCCTCCGGTGTGATGCGTGAGTAGTTCATCTCTAGACTACGGGTCCATGTAGTAGCTAGATGGCTGGTTCTCCTCCTTTGTGCTATCATGTTTAGATCTTGTGAGATCCGTTCATGATCAAGATCATCTATTTGTAATTCCTACATGTTGTGCTTGTGGGGATCCGATGGATATTGAGATGCTATTTCAGATTGATTATTGATTCTATCATGTCTTTGTTATTTGTGATCTTGCATGTTTTCCGTTGTTAGTAGCTATCTTGGACATGTAGATGCTAGCAACTCCAAGAGTTAGTATTTATGCTCGATAGTGGGTTCATGCCTCTAGTAATCTGGGGAAGTGACAGAAATCTCTAAGGTACTAGATGTGTTGTTGCCACTAGGGAGAAAACAATAATCCTTTGTTCATAGAACAATCATATTGTTTAGTTTACACACAATGCGCAATGCAATTATCCGTTGCTTGCAACTTAATACTGGAGGGGGTTCGGATGATAACCTGAAGGTGGATTATTAGTCATAGATGCAGTTGGATTACGGTCTATGTATAATGTTGTAATGCCCAATCAAGTCTCAAAGGAGTCAAGATGAGTAGTATATGCATGTATTGCTTTCTCGATGTTTGTCAATTCCCCCGCTGTAATTTATTCACCAACATGTTATCTATCTTAAGGAGAGCCACCTCTAGTGAACTATGGACCTCGGTCCTTTCTTTTACCATCAATCTTCAACTGTTTATTGTTTTCTGTTTACTCTCTGCAAACTATTACTTTCTTCCACTCGATACGTTTAATCCTTTGTTGTCAGCAAAACCGGTGAGATTGACAACCTCATCGCAAGTTGGGGGCAAAGTTCTGTGGTTGTGTTGTGTAGGTCTCCATGTTGCTGCTGGCACCAGTAGCGCCCTGCCAAAGTTCAGCTAGCAACACCTTTGAGGTGTTTCCTTGCTCTTACTGGTTCGATTAAACCTTGGTTTCATTACTAAGGGAAAACTTGCTGCTATGCGCATCATACCTTCCTCTTGGGGTTCCCCAACGGGCTCAAGATATCTTGGGCCATCAAGCTCTTTTCTGGCACCGTTGCTAGGGAGTCAGGGACATCTTCACAAGGGGAGTCCCTCATAACCAATCTCTTTACTTTGTTGTTTTTGTTTTGCTTAGTTTACTTTTGCTTTGTTTGCTTGTTTCTTTATTAAAAAACACAAAAAAAAATTAGTTCCTTCTATAGTTGTTATTTTTGTTGATCTGTTATTGTCTTGCTTTATCATGCTTTCTATCAATGGTTGGTTTCTTTGAAACTGAATCTAATTGGCAAGGTGGGTTCGCGGAAGAACAAAAATATTATTATAAGGAACACCGCTTGTCACAAAAGGGGAAACACTTATGGGAACAAATTGATAAATTGTATACCATTGCTAGAAACATGTGCTCTACTTATAATGTTACTTATTGCTTTGATAAATCTTGTTGCTGCAAGAGGTATAAACACCTCCCTTTTCAATGCGAGTATAATGATGATGTTACCATATCTTCTTATGTTAAGGGAAATTATGACTTTTATGATGTGGAACAAATTGAAGAATTTATTGCTTGGAAGGGTGCATTTGAACTAGCTTATTTGCTTGAAAATACTGATGATGCACCTTATAAATATGAGGTTTATGATATACTTCAATTTTGCTTTGATAATTACAAGGAAAAAATGGCTATATTATTGAATATCTTAATAGATGCCCTCCACTAGCGGAAGAGACTAATGCCTTGCAGGAGTCTATGGAAGAACAAATTGCTAAAACTGGAAGCTCATTGGATGAAAAAGAGGAGGAGAGTTATGATCAAGAGGATGAAGAATGGATCTACCCATTCTTACCTTCTAATGAGAGTAACTCTTTACCCCTACAATATTTGATTGTCCCCATGCTTACTAAAAGAGGATGAATGTTATGTTCCCGAGGATTCAATTGAAAATGTTTATAATAAAGATCTAGTGTTTGTAGATCATGAAAAGCATGCTTTATGTGATAGTTATATTGTCGAGTTTATTCATGAGGCTACTGAAAATTATTATGAGAGAGGAAAATATGGTTGTAAAAGTTTTCATGGTACTGAAACACCTCTCTATTTGCTGAAAGTTTTGAAGTTACTCTCGTTTTATCATCCTATGCATGTCGCTTTGTTCTTTCTGAATTTATTTGTGTATAAGATTCCTATGCATAGGAAGAGGGTTAGACTTAAATGTGTTTTGAATTTGCTTCTTGATGCTCTCTTTTACTTCAATTCATATTTCCTTTATGAGCATCTTCTCAAACTATCATGCCTAACTTAAAGGCGTTAAAGAAAAGTACTTATTGGGAGATAACCCAAAAGTTTTAGAAGTTATTACTTCAGTAATAACCGCTCCTTATCATTTTTATTTTCTTTTTGTGCCAAGAGTAACCTCTAATGAGAGAGAAGTAATGATTGGGAAAGTTGCTGTCCCGAAACAGATTTCTGTGCTTCACCGTAAAAATTTGTGTAAAATCTCTGTATGTCCTTTTGAGACGTGAATTTTTGTGCTTCTGAACCAGGTTGTTATCTAACTTTCGTTAGTTCAACACTTTTTGATTTGAGAAACAGAAGGTCTTCTAAACAATTCATCTTTACCTGCTGGTCTGTTTTGACAGATTTCTGCCATTATTTGCATTTGCTTCTTGTTGGTTCCTTTTTGAGTTCTTTTGGGGAATTGAGCTTTTTTAGGGAAGTGCTACAGTAGCTTATGTTTTAATGGAAGCTTTATTGGTGTTGGAACTGAACATAAAGACTTATTATTTCGAGTGCACTGATGTTGCTAATAAAGATTGTGTGAAGTATTGTATGAAGGAAAAATTTCAGGTGTATGGAAGGAATGAGTAATGAGATGAAGGATGGACTAAAGCTCAAGCTTGGGGATGCCACGCATGTCACCCTAAGAAATATCTAAGAAGTACAAGCGTCAAAGCTTGGGGATGCCCAAGGCATCCCCTTCTTCATCGATAAAAATTCCAGATTTCTTCCAAACACTTCATTTTTATTGTTTCATGCACAGTTGTGTTGTTCTTGGAGCGTCCTCTTTTTCATTTTCGTTTTGGTTTTTCATTTGCTTTGTTTTCTTAGTTTGCTGAATAAATTGGTTGGACCCCTCTTTCATACATTGGTTTTCAAATAGTTTGGTTTGGATTGGAAAAGAGTAGGAAAAGTTCGTGCTTAAGTGGTAAAGAGAGCTTGTTTTTGACTGTGGCCTATGCTTTTTCATGCCATGCTCGATATTGTTTTGGATTTATGCTTATTATTCTTTGTTGTATCATGACTTGTTATAAACAATTGAGATTGCTTAATGTGCCTTTGAAGAATCATGCATTGTTTTAGCATATTAAAGCATAGTATTGTGGTATTCTCCTTTGATGTTTTATTTGGGTTGACTTGGCACATGCTCACACCATGTTATGACCATCCCAAGTCACCATAAGCCTTTATGATCCTTTAGTTTTCAACTTGTAATATCACTTTATGCTTTGATTAATGATGTTTTGTTGGTCTGCATGATTATGGCCATTATTGCTCTCATAGTAATATCACCAGAAGTCCTGGTGGCAAATTGTTCAGCCAAACTCTCGTTGGTCCTTCCAGCATTTGTGGCACATACCTCACTGCCCATCTCAAATTTCCAGTTGCAATCTTGACCGCCGTCGCGTAATCAATCAGCCAATCCTCTGGCCTAGTACTACCATCGTAGGTTCTGGTTCCTCTGGCCAACTGAAAGTTCGGCACTGGTGGCTCCTTCATAATCCGGGGACCAAAGCATGCCGTACCAGGAGGACCTTGTACTTCGATTAGCTCCGACCTGTAAATTCTATCTAGTTTCAGCCTCGCATCATCTGGCTGCAAGTTTCTGCTTCCCAGCCTTGACCCAATTACGTGGTGATCCGGTCTAGGTATCCATCATTGATCATCGCCGAATAACCATCATTGTATATTTCCTGATCCGGACAAGCATTCTGTTGTTGCGCTGCTTGACATGCACTTCTCTCCTGCCGGGGTGCACGCTGTTGCAGCTGCCGAGGTACGTTTTGTCCCGTTCCCGCGGGATCACGCTGTCCGGCATTACTGTTGGCAACATTCATTTGACCGGCATTGCCTTGGTCGCGGTTACCTCGGCCAGCCTCGCCTCGGCTAGTACTGTGTCGATCTTCATCAACTTGCACTAGTTTTCCTTTACCATCTCTCACCGGGTCATAGGGGACCATCTGCTTGTCTTTTCTCCCATCGTTTACCACCTCTTCTCTCCTGGGATTGTGACCCGGAGATGATGCGGCTCCCCCGGATCTTGCCGGATTATTTCTAGCCGAATGAACCACGTGTGATGCTCCCGGTGGTGCCGGGTTTGCTTTTGTTCATTTCTTGATTTTGCTGGCAAACGACCCTCAGCAAGTGGTTCACCCTTTCTTGTTGCCTTTGCCGAGCCTCCCCAGTTAAACCTTCTAACTCGGACGTAGCCGCATTTGCTGCCCTGAGGTTCTTTGCCAGGGTACTGTACCTCTCCATCCCCCTGTTACTATCGTGGCCGTCTGACCCGGCCTAGGCTCGTATTTCTTGTCAATCTCACTAATCAGGTTTCTACCTCGGATTTTTACTCCATCTATGTGGTTTGCCTTTGCATATTCTCTTAAAGTAATGTTCAAGGACTGGTGCAACTCTGCTACTTTCTTTGCCCCAGCTAACATTTTCTGCCTAGTTTCTTCTAACTCAGCTTGCGCCTGAGCCGGATCTACCACAGGTGCTATCGGCGTTGCTAGGCTATCTATTGCCTGCTGGAGCACATTCTCCGGCCTCTCTAGTGGGGGGAACCTAGACCTGGTCTGCTTCGGCGTGACCTCCGGCTCTAGCGTCGGGCCCTTGCTTGCTCCTGCGTCTGGTGCGGTCATCAGGACCTCAACACTGCCGATGGGGCGAGTGATACGCAGACCACGAGCTGCGTTGAGAGGTGGTTCACCTCCCTCGACGACGTGCCGCGGATGAACGCGGGACTCGTCCACGCCGACGTAGATCTTATGCGCACCAAGTTTGATGAAGACGTCGTTGCGCGGAGGGGGTGCCTGCCGAAGGCCCCTGCGTTGACGCTGACGTAGTCCAGCGCTCCAAAGCGCTGAAGCTGGCCGGAGACGACGCGCTCGCCGGCTAACTCGACCTTTATACCCCGACGTTACCCTACCCGGGGGTATCCCTCCAACAATACTTGTTGCGGCGGGTGGAATCCCTGGTGTCGCTTGTGCTACCATCCGCTGGGGCCTCCCCGGGCAGCGAGGAGCCGAGGATGGGATCGTGGATGTGGCCAAATCAGGGGTAGTTGGATGCGGGACATGAGGTCTGTGAGGTTTTTCCGTTTTGTCTCTTGGCATGATTATTCTGCACACCGGTTGAACTTCCTTTGATAAGCAATTGTACTTTCTGATGTTAATGATGGTCGATTTTGAATCGTATTTTTCAACCTTTTATTTGAATTGCGCACATAATATACTGTTAGAAAGCTAATGAAAATCCGCTTTTATATCTTTTAACATTTTCACAAATTTCGCATGGTTAAAAGTAATTTCGAAAATCGGAAATCTATCTAAAAACGAGTGAAAAGTATTTTTGCTCCAGTTTGCGAATCGCTTATCCAAATGGTGCCAATGATATACTGTTGGAAACACAATAAAATTTCACAATGTTTTCATGTTCGAAGTTTTTCCCAATTTCTCGCAGTTTTCAAATATATTTGGAAATATGGAAATTCGGAACTTGTCAAAACCGGACGGATAGTAGTTTTACGATTATTTTTCAACCGTTTATCCGAATAACGCAAATAAAATGGCGTTGAAAATCTGTGGCCTAGGTGCAACTTTTTTGTTCAGAACATGTTCGCAAAATTCTTATAGTTTAAGAGAAGTTTTCGAATTACTCTTCGTAGTTCCTTTATTGATAAATGATATATCAAATGATACAAGTAATATATCGTTGAAAATGTGTCAGCTAGACGTAACTTTTTTTATCAAATCACTTTTATTAAATTCTCGAGGATTGAGAATAACTAGTGTATTTTTAAGTTCATATGTTTATACTATTTTGCAAAATGACGACACGTAATTATTAAGCTAGACTTTTTAATTTGTTGTGGAATGAAAACGATAATTAAATTAGAGTTATATAGTTTCGTAGAAATCATTAGTGGCAACGATTAAGACAATCGAAACTCAAAATAATAAGATTTGCACAATTGATTTCTGGTGTACAGAAATCGGTGTATAGAATAATATTCTAAAACCGGTGTACGGAATAATAACGCGACGTACGGACGATGAAGCCTCGAATGGTGGTTATAATACAAATTATCTACCATGTTGCGTCGACACTAACGCGTCGACAGGTACCAAATGAAAAATTAAATCTAAGTCATGTTTGCATAACAATATATAATTTGGAGGGTCTTAACAACACCCATCCCAACCCTAATTTAGTCGTCGTGTGCATGCTATACACAACATTATGGACCAATGTCTTATCTTCATTGCCCGTCGCCGCTGACGTGGCGTACGGTTTAGCGGCGACGGGTGACGAAAACTTGAATAGGTGTTAGGGTATCGAGGCTACGTCACTCATCGATGCTACCGCGTCGACGACGACGAATCCTCGATACCCTAACACCTAAGACTACCGCATCTACATAAACTAAGACCACTGAGTACTTAAAAAAGAGGAAGTGCAGACTACAATAGGAGAGAAACATAGAAAAAATTAACATGTAGTACCAATGCCACAAAGAGGAAAGTTCAAATTTAAAACAGAGAAAGTGCACAGTACAACATGGGAAAGCACAGAGAAAATTAGCAGCAGTACACATGCCCCACAGAAGGATATTTAAATTTAAAATAGAGGAAGTGCAGACTACAACAGGAGAAGCACAGAAAAAGTTAACAGGCAGTACGCATGCCCCACATAGAGAAGTTCACATATGAAACTAGATATTGGCGGGATACAAATGGTTTACCATGTAGCGTCGATGCTAACACGTCGACAGATACCAAGTGAGAAATTAAATCTAAGTTTATTGCATAACAATATATTAGTTGGGGGTTTTAGCACCACCCAACCCCAACCCTAAGTCGTCGTGCGCGTGCTCAATACAACCTTATGGGCCAACGCATCAGCTTTATCGTCCATCACCGCTGACGCGACGTACGGGCGACGAAGCCTCGAATGGGTGTTAGGGTACCGGGGCTACGTCGCTCGTCAACGCTACCGCGTCGACAGTGACGCATCCTCGGTACCCTAACACCTAAGACTACCGCGTCTACGTAAACTAAGACCACTGAGTCCTAAAAAATAAAAAATATAGACTACAATAGAGGAGAAACACAGAGAAAGTTAACAGGAAGTACAAATGCCCCACAGAGGGAAGTTAAAACAGAAAAAATATATACTACAATAAGGAAAGCATAGAGAAAGTTAACAGGTAGTACAAATACCCCACAGAGAAAAGTTCACATATGAAGTTAGATATTGGAGGTGGGGTGGGTGGATGGGTTGAATACAAATGGTTTACCATGTAGCGCGACGCTAATACGGATTGCTATAAAAAGATGAAATATTTAATAAATAATAAATAAGTCTACAAAATAGAGAAGGTGCACACTTCGACTTTGGAAAGTACAAATGTATAACTCAAGAAGTAAAAATACTATTCGAGGAAAATTCGGACAACTGCTTCTATATTATAAGAAATTTAAAACGAGCGGACGCTAATTTAAAATCTGCTCCTAAACCATAAAGAATTTTGAAAAATATTCTGAACGAAAAAGTTGCTTCTACTTCATAGCTTTTCAAGGCCATATCATTTGTATCATTCCAACCAACGGTTTAGAAATAATCGTACAATTACTAACCGCCCGTTTTAAATAGATCCAAATTTTGATATTTTCAAAATTATTTGAAAACCATACAAAATTTTAAAAAACTTTCAAAATGAAAAAGTTGCGCAATTAAAATATCTTTCCAATGCTATATTATTTATATCATTAGGGAAAGAGGTTCAAAAACAGGAGTAAAAGTTCGTTACCTTTGCACATAGATGGATTTCGTATTTTCTAAAAACCATGTAGAATCTTTGAAAAGTTTGAAGAAGAAAAGTTGTGGTTTTTCGAGATCTTTCCAACGATATATCATTTATATAATTTTGATTAACCATTGAATAAATAGAAGTAAAATATGTACGTTCAAATAAATGGCAGTTCACAGAATTCATAAGAGAAGCTCAGTACTACCATTCGGGAAGTATAACTATTAATAACAGGAAGTTTAGTCTGGTGCGCAGAATAATATTCTACAACCAGTTGCAGAATAGTTCTAGTATATATATACCCTATTCAGCATTCAGGGTGTAGAATAGTTATTTTGCATCCAACATATTTTGCGTTGTTAGATTAAAAAAATTATGTTTTGTATACGAATAATTATGTTCATATATTCACCACAACCAAAAAAATCGACAGAAAATAGAGTTTACGAGTCATTATAGTGTAAAAACACCAAAAATATGTATTTTTATGTCATATTTTTATATTGCATTTAAAAAAATCATGTCATTTCTAAATTTTATTATGTTCTTCTCGACTTACGATGTAAGAAAAAATTTACGTGATATAAAAATAATATACGGTTTAAAAGATAGAGGATGGATGTACAATAACTATTTTACACCATGCGAGTCAAATAGCACGACTCTCTCTCTATATATACATATATATATATATAGTTCTGCTATTCAAGAACCGGTTCCAGAATAACTATTCAGGAACCACTGTTTCCTGTCACGCGAACAGCAGGAACACCTTGTTAACTTTCACGCGAACACGAGTTAACTTTGTTTTCTTTCGAAGTTAACTTCTAGTCTATAGTAGTAATAATAAATGTTAAATTCCACCTGTGCAAGTTAACTTCCGCGAACTTCTTAACTCCCCCCGTTTGTACAAGTTAACTTCCACTTCTATGCTAGTTAACTTCCTGACGGAGCACCTGTTTTCTTTCAGGCGAACACACAGGAATCCCTTGTTAACTTTCACGCAAAAACAAATTAATTTCTGTTTCTTTTCAAGTTAACTTTCAGTCTGTAGCAATAATAATAAATGTTAACCTCCACCTGTGTAAGTTAACTTCCGCAAACTTCTTAATTGTTCCTTGTGTATAAGTTAACTCCCTTTTTCTATGCTAGTTAACTTCCTAACAGAGCATCGTTTTTTTTTTGGCGGATGGAATATTAAATTCCGCTTGTGCAAGTTAACTCCCGTGACCCTTTTTAACTTCCCCGTGTGTACAAGTTAACTCCCTCATTTTCTATACTAGTTAACTTCCTGAAGGAGCACTGAAGAGGGGGCCTGGCGATAGGGAGAGGAGGAGGAAGAAGGTAGTTAGGTGGGGAGGAGGGCGCGGCGGCGCGCGGGCCGAAGGGCGCTCGGGGCAGAGGAGGCCGGCGGCACGCTGGGAGGAAGGTGGCCGGCGGCGCGCGGGGAGGAAGGTTGCCGGCGACGCGCGGTGGAGGAGGCCTGCAGGGAGGACGGCGCAGCGGCGCGCGGGCCGGAGGGCGCCCGGGGCGGAGGAGGCCGGCGGAGTGCGGGGAGGAGGATGGCCGGCGGCGCGGGGCGGAGGAGGCCGGCGGCGCACGGATCAGAGGAGGTAGGTGGCGCGCGGGGTAGGAGGACGGGGCTGACGACACGGGAGAGGAGGAGGACGGAAGGTAGTTTAGGTGGGGGGTTGCTAGATAGTTATCTAGGAACCTCTTAAGGGGTTGTTTCTGAATAGTCTTGTCGTATATATATATATATATATTATATATATATATATATATATATATATATATATATATATATATATATACGGATTTGCTGCTCGGGGTGGCCGCGGTCACTGTTTAACGGAGACGTTTCATCCGTCTTCCATGGCGATCTGCATGCAACAGACTGACCGTCGACCGCTGGCCACATGCACTGCAGGTTTCTTCACAGTTGACTCATGGACACGGCTCTTGAAACATCGATGCAAGCATGCATGGCCGACCAAATTTTCATATGTGTACGATGCACGTATTGCATGCATCCGAACCCATCTTAAAACATGCATGGCCAAGGATTTTTGCATATGCATACGGAGCATGGAGTGCATGCATGCAGAACTTTTGCTTCGTGAAAAACACACACATGAAATAGGAGGCCGGCGGTGCACACATGCATTCCTCACGGTGGCTACACATGCATGAAGCAATGAGAAAATGTTAGCTACCGTCGACGGTAAAACACACACATGAAATAAGGAGGTCTATGGTGCACACATGCATTCCTCACAGTGGCCACACATGCACGAAGCAAAAGTTCCGCATGCATGCACTCCATGCTACGTATGCATATGTAAAAATCCTTGGCCATGCATGTTTTAAGACGGGTTCGCATGCATGTAATCCGTGCACCGTACACATACGAAAATTTGGTCGGCCATGCATGCTACATCGATGTTTCAAGAGCCGTGTCCGTGAGTCAACTGTGAAGACACCTGTAGTGCATGTGGCCAGCGGTTGACGGTCAGTCTGTTGCATACAGATCGTCGTGAAAGACGGATGAAACGTCTCCGTTAAACAGCCATCCCAGCCTTAACCAGCGCAGGTGCATAAATGGATCAAGCTTCCATTATCAGACGGTGGATACAGGGTGCACCGTGGCCACCAGACAGCAAATCCGCGTCGAATATATATATATATATATATATGCTAAATAGTGGTCTGCCTATGGGGGCTGCTGTACATAGGGTAGTCACCGTCAGATTTGATAAGGGGTGCACACGGCGTGCACTAAAGGACGTTAACTTTGCTTACCGAGAGCAGGACGACATGAATTAAAGTGGCTGCCTCTCGGCATGTGACACACCGCTAGCACAATCGTTTTTGCATGTATCCTGCGGGGTCGGTGCATGCATGGGATTCCTTTGCTTTTGATTCTCCAGCTCTCATGCCCGTGTGATGTAGAGACACCGTGAAATAGCCAACAAAAGTAGGTTGTTGATCGGTAGCTACACCAAGGAACCTGTTCCCAGCACCAAAACTCGTTTTATCTCGACATTTTGGTTCATTAATTTTATATGTGTATAGGATGTCCAAGAAACTCCAGCAGATAGTATTGATGAACGGGTACCAAAGCTTTCCATTAAATTTGTATCAGAAGGGGAAGCTTATGACTTCCATAACACGGTATGCTGAAACAATCCAAGTCAACTACTGCAAACCGGAGCTGGCGAGATTGCCTTCTTGCCAAAATGGTTTCAGCAACTCCTTCACATGTTCTGTAAGAAGAAAGCGGAAATCTTATGTTCTGCCAACAAATTTTATTTTATATGCCTACTAAACGCAACATCTCATGGAAAACCGTATCGACCAGATGCAAATATCTTTTATCTCTGACTAATCCTATTGCAGAGTTTACCACTCAAATGCCATATCTGTGTATTGACTAATCTTAGGCCGCACACTACTTTGTATACTAAAGTTTGGCTCAGATCAGGGTCTGATGATATCAGGCAAGCTTGTAATCAGGACAATGCTCTATTATTTTGATTAAGATACATGCTAATTTGCAAAGAAAGAATTCTATTTCAAGTACAACGGAACACAAGTAATCTGACAGAATGGAAAATCTGCTTACCTCCAGTTCACCTTAAGGTTGTACCCGGCAGCTCCTTCGTCCGTGCTACCTCGGAAATCTCGGAGCTGACCACCACGGCCATGCGGCGCCTCGCCCACCTCTTCGCCTCCACGGGTAGCCCGACCACCACTGACCCTGTTCGTCCAGCGCCGCCGTTCGGCAAGACCACTGGCCCACTGCCAGCCGTGATCTGCAAGTTGACACGGTTGCCGGGTATGGGCCAGCGCCCGACGGTGGAGGAACTCAGGCGTGGTCGCGCTCGTCCAGGTCGACGCGATAGCTTTGACCTCGAGGTGGACGGCGGAGCGGCGAGATCCGATGAAGAATTGGGGCTGGAGGTCGGAAGAACGCGGACACGGCCAGCGCAGAGGTCTTGCCGGACGGCTTAGATTCCAGATTCCACTGCTTCGGTTCTTCTTCCTACTCGAGTTCAGACAGTCCCTGAATACGGATGGGGTAAAGGATATAAGTCGTCGGTCCTACGAGACGGACTGCATTTTTTAGTTGTTTTTTGGCAGGAAAACAAGAGCTCGGTGTGCGAGACGCAGAGCAGCTCGATGCCTTCCAAGCGCGCAGTCGCACGGAGCGGGCACATGCAAGCCGCATCCGTCGAAGAAATACAAAAAGCAAATGGATAGATGTTTTTTGTGGGGTGGCTGGTACACGCACGCAACATCTCTGCAAAGCCGTGGGAAACTTGCAAATGGCATCGATTTTATGGGTTGGCCACAACCGAACGACGCTAGCAGAACATGGATCAAAACCACCCGTCACTAACGGACTGTTAAATGTCCGTCCAGTGCGTGTGCATAAAAAGGATCATGATACCACCATCGGACGGTGGATAGGGTGTGCACCTTGGCCACCCGGTAGCAAATCCACGTTGATATATATATAAACCCTATTCAGCACCCAGGGTGTAGAATAGTTATTTTGTACCCCATATATTTTTATCTTCTCATATTCAGAAATTTATGTTTTGTATGCTAATAATTATGTTCATATTTATTAGAAATGTAAAAAAATCGACATAAAAATACAATTTTTGAGTTATTATAGTGTAAAATACATAGAAAATATGCATTTTATGTCGTATTTTTATACAGTATGTAAACATTTTTTTTACGACATGTCTAAATTTTCTTATGTTCTTCTTGACTTCTGAGGTAAGAAAAAATTTACGTGACGTAAAAATCATGTACGGTTTAAAAGATAGAGGATGAGTGAAGAATAACTATTCTACACCCTGGATGTCAAATAGCGCCACTCATATATATATATGACATATTTATACTACACCCGTGTGTAGTTACATCCACGTGTATTTCACACTATTTAGGCAGTATCTATCATATCGAAGGATATGTACGCGTAGTATGAAGTATATAATAATAATTAGGTAGTATACGTACTATTTTTTTGGTAGTATGTATGATTTTTTGACATACTTTTTTTATATTTATAAATATAAAGGTATTTTGAATATATAGTGCAAACTATGGGTTAACCCGTAACTTTTTCGCGTAACTTGATTAGAAGTATCTTATATATATTATATGAATACACTCCAACTCATAAAGTATCATACATACTTTCGTATGGAGTATATCAGGCATGGGTGTAACTACAACCAGGAGTAAGATGAATTATTCCTATATATATATATATATATATATATATATATATATATATATATATATATATGACATATTCATATTACACCCGGGTGTAACTACACCCACACGTGTTTCAGGCAGTATCTACCATACCGGAAGGTATGTACGCGTAGTATGAAGTATATAAAAATATTTGAGCAGTATATATACTATTTTTTTGGTAGTATGTAATTTTTATTCACATACTTTTTTTGTACGTACAAATATGACGGTATTTTACATATATAGTTCAAACTATGGATGCACTTACAATTTTTTCACCCAACTTGCTTGTAAGTATCTTAGATATAGTATATGAACATACTCAAACAGATAAAGTATTACAAATACTTCCGTAAGATAGTATATAAGACGTGGGTGTAGTTACACCCGGGAGTAAAAAGTATTTTTCATATATATATATATATATATATATATATATCTATATATATATATATATATATATATATATATATATATACGGTATATATATATATATATATATATATATATATATATATATATATATATACGGACATTGGCCTTAACACGTAGCGATATTGAATTTACACACCTCAAATTATTGAGTGTGCGATATTTGACAATTATTGCACCATATCACTCACATTGTTTGTAGGAGTTTGGCTTGACCACCAAAACCAGATAAAAACATAACCTTCTTAGAAATACAAAAGTTTCAGTCATCAGGTCAGGCGAAGAAGTGAACATACCTAAACCATGCTCTACATTATAGTGCAAAGGAGAGTAAAAGCTCCAGTATATGATGAAAATTATAAAGTAATACAAACAAATATGGAGAATTCCATCTTTTAGTAGGGAGTATGGCTTGTATCTGCATCCCAGAGCTACAATAAATGCCATACACACTTATATCGGAAGGAACTCAGTGTAAAAAAAGTAGCTACATGTAGCAATCAATCGTATAATCTTTTACCCAAACATTTATCCCAAACATATATCGACATAATTCCAGAAGTTGTGGCTGGATTGCCAATTATCAACGGAACTTGCTGAACCATTTTTCTAGGAAATAGCAAGCCAATCAACCAACTTCCAAAACGATGAACCTGAAAGGATGAGTGCATAGGACAGTTGAGGTTATGAGCTGGAAGTTGAGGTGGATGGAAAAACGGTCTAAGCACCATGCCACGGACATGTCCATGTTGTCATACTGGTCCCTCACAGCTGGACCACCAATTTCAGCAGCCACAATTATGCCTCGCTACTCCGCCCATGGTTGTGACATTGCTCCAGCTGCATCAAGGACATTGGTTTCCCGCTGTGAGTGAGCTGCAGAAAGACGGACATGAACCGTGAACAAAGTGAGAGAGAAATACCTGGGATTGATGCGACAACCGACGGTGACGTAGCCAGAGAAAGGATATTAACGACTGAAATCATTGTAACAACATGTGCCTGTTCTGAATAAGGCATTATAAAGCGACCAAGGAGTATTCAGAATAAGCCCACGATAAAAAATTATATTCAAAATAAGACGACCAACAATTAATTTCTATTATTCATAATAAAACGACTGAAAAGATACTTCTATATTCAGAATAAGGAGATTTGTAGAAATTAAACATCTAGTCTAGAAAAAATGATTAAAAATGACCAGATTTGCAACAATAGTGTATTGTTATTAAAAGGGGCTACAACTCTAGATTTTATTCAATATATAAAAATTAAGGACAAGCTGTGGACTTCTCACTTTGTTTTGTAAGTGTTGCCATGGATCCCTTGGGTCTCCTTTTTCACCTCTCACCCTTGCTTCTTCCTCTTCCCAAAATTCTTTACCAAGGTTGCTTTCTGTTCTTAAAGAAAATAAATAACCTCAGTTTAATATTGTTATAGACACCATGGAAAAATAATATACAACATGATAATGGTAGGCTGTACGAAACTTGTAGCATTAATAGAATAATCCTGGACATCAGTTGACGTAATCAAATAGAAAAACGTCTTTATAAACTTAAAAGAGATGGATGTACCACAACATTTTAAGGGAGCGGCATAGTGAGAAGAAAGAAAGAGATATTTAAGCTCTCGACCTAGCAACATCTATAGAAAAGGTATAAACCATTTGCCAAATATGTCATCGAGATACCGTCACGGAGAAAGTTAAAGAACCGACCAATAAATTCTTTTAAAGATCCCTCATATTGATAGGAAGACCATGGCTTGAAATATCAATAAAGAGCACTACAAAGGAAAAGGCATAGGAGACTCGCCATCCTAAATCATCCTAAACTCCCGTAAACGAGCAAGGGATTCCAGCTAGCAATGTTGCCAATGTATATAAATTATAATATATTTTATCAACTATGGCATAATTCAAAGTAAAAGTAATATCCTTTTCTGCCAGCTGAATAGTTTTAGGTAGGGACAAATGAAGAACATCCACATAAGCTAATATCGTACGACATAAATAACAATTAATTGCATGCTTAATTGCCTACGAAGTTTTGTATAGGAATGTGTATCCGTAAGATATGATGAACATTGAGGTATGGATTGGTCAGACCTACCAACTTAGCAACACAATCTTTAGAAAAACCCAGATCACAAACAATCTAGGTGGTCTAGAAATCAGTATATTTTCTCGGCTTGAAGAAAAACAAAAAGGAAATAAGGCTACTATAATTGACTCGAGTCTCGACGATCATACAAACATATTTTTTTTCACTTCAGTAGTCACTATTGGGTCCGTCACTAAGGAGACCAACGGTACAGAATCATGAATATCTTTTTGCCCTAAATGGTAGGAGCATTGTCATTCCATAAAAGAATGAAAAGAAGATATGCACATCACAACCTTGATATTTAGAGCAACTGACTGGGACAACCAGAAATGCTCCTAGTAATAAGCTAGTATAGAAATTGTTTGGCCAATTGCAAAATAAATGACGCATTGAGAACTCCACCCACTGGAATACAAGCCTGGAAAAGTTCAGTTCACCCAAACGCATAACTTTCAGCATTCCACGGAACAACTACATATCATATGAGTTCTACCAACTACCGAAAATCTCCAAACTCCTGAGAAGGACCTTGATTGTTACTACAAAGTCCTACACAAAAGTCCCTAGAACTAAAGAAGTTGGTGTGTCTTTGCTTTAGCTGTACTTGAAGAAAACAATTCAGATAAGAAATTTATCAAACAGATGCAGGTTCATCCGGTCGGCACCGCCATAGTCAGACCAGATGGACTTGTGAGACGGAGAAAGAATAAATATGGCTATTACTCTTGGTGAGTATTAGAGTTTGTTTTGTATTGGAGTAGGACTTTAGCCTAAATCGGTTTAGGGCCTCCCTCTCTTCTATATAAACGTTGTATTGTCTAAATCAATACAAGTTATTTCTCTAAACTATCATGGTATCAGACGTCTAGGTTTTTTCACACCTAGATGGCTCCGCCTACTCCACCGCCGTCGCCGGCGTGAAACCCTCCTCCTCCACCTCCTCTATCTCCACCTCTACCCCTATTACCCAACAAAATCCTATTTAAATAGCCCCAATTTCTTTAGCCGATACAATCTACGACGTCTCTCCGTTCATACCTATTACCCTAGATCTTGCACTCCACAACTACTACTATTGGCGCCACTTATTTCATGTTCATCTCGGCCGATGTGGTCTCCGTGATCACGTCGATCCGAACTCGGTGCCTCGTCCTGCCGATCCTCGCTGGGTCCAAGATGATCTAGCAATTATACAATGGATCTACACCCGCATATCCACCGAGCTTTTCAATCTTGTCTCCAACGACGACGCCACCGCCGCGCATCTATGGGCCTCTCTTCAACAGCTTTTCCAGGATAATAGCGACGCCCGCATCAATGCCCTACATACCGAGCTCCGTACCATGTCTCAAGGAGACTCCTCTGTCACCGTTCTATGCCAGAAGATCAAGGCTATCGGCGACAAATTACGTGAGCTCAGCGACCCTGTTGAAGATCGCACACTCATCAATGCTCTCCTCGTCAGCCTCGGCGAGCAATTCGACAAGCAGGTGGCCTTTATTCCGATGATGCGACCGCGTCCCACTTTCGCTGAAGTCCGATCTCTCCTCCAACTGGAGGCCACGACGCAAGCTCGCAAAGCATCGCGCCCCACTCAAGCTCAGGTGTTCCACACGGCGGCTCGGCCTCCCCCTCCGGCCCCCTCCGCCGGCCCTCCCCACGCAGCCCCGCAGCCCCCACCTGGATGGCGTCCAAGTCCAAATTATCGCGGGAAGAATCCCACGTATAGACCGCCTCAACCTCGACCACCTGCTCCTGCTCCACCTACGGCGCCCCCGACAACACCATCATCGGCTCCGACATGGCGACCTCCGCACGACCCGTGGACTGGACTTGTTCAGGCGTGGTCCATGCCTTGGTCCGCTCCGTCTCCCTACGGGGCCCCTCCCGCCTACACCGAAACCTGGAGTCCCTGGCTCCGTCCTGCAATCGGTTCCCCTAGGCTCCTTGGACGATAGCCTCAGCAAGTCTACACCGCGCAGGCGCCACCCCCTCCCTACATGGCCCGGATGGCGCCACCTCAATACGTGGCCTCACCGACGTCACTGCCCTACATGTACAATGCTACTCCAGCTCCTCAGTACATGCCTGCGTCTCCCGCTCCGTCAACCGCTCCACCAAGCTGGGACCAAGCCGCCTTCATCGCTGCCATGAAGAATTTTACACTCAATAATTACGAAGGTACGAATTGGATTTTTGATTCTGGTGCTTCCTCGCATATGTCTTCAAATATGGATTTTCTGTCAGCTTGTTCTTCCTCTCCTTTTTCTTCTATCACCATTGGCGATGGATCTTCTATCCCCATCTCTTGCACCGGCCAATCTTACATCATTAATCCAAACACCAATTTTATTCTACGAAATATCCTAGTTTCTCCCTCATTAATTAAAAATCTAATATCTGTTCGACAATTTACTATTGATAATAATGTTTCCATAGAATTTGATCCTTTTGGTTTGTCTGTGAAAGATCTGAAAACGGCGGCGGTCCTCGCTCGTTACAATAGTTCGGGCGACCTCTATCCTCTCCATGGCGCACCCACCTCCACACCTCAAGCCATGATTGCCTCTGTCACCCTTTGGCACCGTCGTCTTGGTCACCCCAATAAACATACCATGTCATCCCTGCTTCAAGAGTTTCGCATATCTAGTGATAGTTCTTCGCATGATTCCTCAGTTTGTAATGCCTGTCAATGCGGCAAACATATTAGATTACCTTTCAGCACTTCTTCAACCTATAGTTCTTTTCCGTTTGAATTGTTACATTGTAATCTATGGACCTCTCCAATACCAAGTGTTTCTGGTTTCAAATATTATCTCGTTATTTTGGATGATTATTCTCATTATGTTTGGACCTTTCCTCTTCGTGCTAAATCTGATGTTCATCAATTTTTTCTTAATTTTCGACACACTTTGGCCTCCCTATTCGTTTCATCCAATGTGACAACGGAAAAGAATTTGATAACAACCAAAACAGAACTTTCTTTCTCTCCCAAGGCATCCTATTTCGTTTTTCGTGTCCTTACACTTCTCCTCAAAACGGCAAGGCTGAACGCTCTCTTCGCTCTATCAACGACATCTTACGCACTCTCCTCATTCAAGCATCTCTTTCACCGCGTTTTTGGGCTGAGGCTCTCCGGACCGCCACCTATCTTCTAAATATACGACCAACCAAAACATGTCCTCTTTATTCCCCCTTTCAATCTCTTTTTCTATCTTACCCCGATTATTCTGATTTACGTATTTTTGGCTGCCTTTGCTTTCCTAACACTTCATCTACTGCTGCCAATAAACTCGCTCCAAGATCATTGCCATGTATATATTTAGGTCCATCCGATGATCACAAAGGATCACGATGTTTTGATCCCTCCTCCGGTTGTGTTCTTGTATCTCGGCACGTCACTTTCGATGAAAATACTTTTCCCTTTTCGACCATTCAGTCACCGACGGTCCCTACCCCTCTATCCACATCTACTGCCCCTATATCGCGTCATGTTTTTGTTCCCGTCGATCCCCCTGTCGCGGCAGCCAAAACCCCCGAAAACCCTGCGCGGCAGCCAAAATCCCCGAAAATCCTGCCGCGGCAGCCAAAACCCCCCAAAACCCTGCCGCGGCAGCTGAATCTGCCCAAACCCCTGCCGCGGCAGCCTCACCTCCTGCCGCGTCTCCTTCTCCTGCCGCGGCAGAGTCTCCCGTTAGCACATCATCCAACTCCGTCTCTCCCGCCTCAAACACACCCCCTACTCAATCATCTCCTTCCCCAACTACTCACATTCCTTCTCATGCCGTTCCAATACCCATTCCTACAAATGATCATATTATGTGTACTCGTGGCAAACGGGGCTTCCATATTCCCCGAGTTTTCTCAATCTTTCGGCTACTCCATCGATTTCTCCTATCCCAAGTTCCTACAAACGAGCCCTTCTCGATCCATTATGGCACTCTGCCACACGAGATAAGTTCTATGCTCTTATTCAAAATAATACATGGACTCTCGTTCCTAAACCATCTGGCGCCAATATTGTCTCGGGAAAGTGGATTTTTCGTCATAAGTATAACTCCGATGGGTCTTTGGCTCGGTACAAGGCTCGTTGGGTTTGCAGAGGTTTTTCTCAACAACAAGGAATTGACTCTGATGAAACTTTCTCCCCTGTTGTTAAGCCCAACACTATTCGCATTATTCTCAGTCTTGCAGTCTCCTCTTCCTGGTCTATTCATCAACTTGATGTAAAAATGCTTTTTTTAATGGTACTCTCAATGAAACTGTATATTGCCGACAACCCTCTGGTTTTGAAGATTCCTCTAATCCCAATCTTGTCTGTCTTCTCAAGAAATCTTTGTATGGTCTCAAACAAGCTCCTCGTGTCTGGTTTCAACGTTTTGCTACATTTATTCAAACTATTGGCTTTCTTCCTTCCAAATCTGATACATCTCTTTTTATCTTTCATTCTTCCTCTCACACAACATATCTTCTTCTATCGTGAGCGACATTGTTCTTACAGCTTCTTCTGATTCTTTTCTTAAACATATCATTATTCTTCTCAACAAAGAATTTTCTATGACTGATTTAGGATCACTTCATCATTTTCTCGGTGTTACCGCCACTAGAACATCTTCTACTCTATTTCTTTCTCAACGTCAATACATTCTTGATCTCTTAAACCGAGCAGGCATGATAGACTGTCAACCTTGTCGTACACCAGCTGATGTTGGCTCAAAACTTTTAGCTGAAGGTGATTTTGTCCCCGATCCAACTCTATATCGTAGTCTTGTTGGTGCTTTGCAATACGCCACTCTTTCCAGACCTGACATTTCTTATTCTGTTCAGCAAGCATGTCTCTATATGCATGATCCTCGTTTACCCCATCTAGCTCATGTCAAAAAGATTCTTCGATACTTAAAAGGCACTCTTGATCATGGTCTACTTCTTAATTCATCCTCTCCAACAAGCTTGACAGTTTATTCTGATGCAGACTGGGCAGGTTGTCCAGATACTCGACGATCCACATCCGGCTTTTGTGTTTATTTGGGTGATAATCTTGTTTCTTGGTCATCAAAAAGGCAGGTTACGGTCTCTCGGTCTTCGGCTGAAGCGGAATACAGGGCGGTTGCGCATGCTGTTGCTGAAGCAGTTTGGATTCGTCAACTACTTGTGGAACTTCAGCGTCCCGTCCAGCACGCCACTATTGTCTACTGTGACAACATATCAGCTGTCTATATGGCCTCCAACCCCGTGCAACATCGTCGTACCAAGCACATCGAGATCGACATTCATTTTTGTTCGGGAAAAAGTTGCTCTTGGAGAAGTTCGTGTTCTACATGTTCCAACGAGTGCACAGTTTGCAGATATTTTTACCAAAGGACTACATCCTTCGTTCTTCATCGACATTCGCTCCAGTCTCAACATCGTGGCACCCGACATTGACACTGCGGGGGGTATTAGAGTTTGTTTTGTATTGGAGTAGGACTCTAGCCTAAGTCGGTTTAGGGCCTCCCTCTCTTCTATATAAACGTTGTATTGTCTAAATCAATACAAGTTATTTCTCTCCCTAAACTATCAGTGAGTATAGCTTCTTCACCTATGACCGGAGTGATGTTTAAGTACCTCCTTCACCATTTGTTTCTCCAGCTCAGTATAGCTAAGTTTCGCACCATTTCTTCACCTTAGTATAGCTGAATTTTAAGTGCCTTCTTCTAGACAATCTCGCATTAGTTGATTGCTTCCACCGCAACATCAATTGTTGCTGCCTCCAAGGAGTTTGATGAGTAGCTCGACAACGAGTGAGGAAGAGGTGACCACTGGAGCACCCGTGCAGAAGGGCAAAACATCATTTTAGTCACAGAGTGGCCTTCTCTAACAACACGGATTCAGCTCATGCCATGGAATGGAATACATATTATTCTACTGGATCTAAGCAGGTGAAAGCATAAAAAATCAAATTTGATTACTAACCTCTGTATATCTCTATTCTTACATACAGAAATCCATTCTATCATCGGCCTTGTGTCCGTATAAATATAAGCACAACAGTTGATCCAAAAACAGAATCAATTAATTGCACATGAAGAGCGATTGACTTAGTTTAACGTGGAACTGGGAAAAATAGCAGATCTTTGTAGCAGTTGTGAACTAATATGCGTCCAGCACACACACTTCCACTCAGAAGGTAGAGTGAAAATTCCTAGTAATATCCTAAGACCATAAAAAACAAGGGAGGATAACCATGGAAAAACATTTTATAACAGTAACCATAGACATAGAAACTCTTGAATTTCCATTTTTAACTAACCCAATCACATCTCAGATTCAAACTTTTTAACCGTTTTGGGTCAAATAGAAGTACATAATTACCTTAGAACCCCTCTGTGTAAGTTCATGCCTCGAAGCGGTCACATTAACGAAGCAAGCTCAAATGAATGAACATGTGTCCACCCTCACACTGAGAGGATACTGACACCATGGATTGTATGTATGGGCTCTCAGCATTCTCCATCCGTAGCCAAAGACCATAGCGTAAGCAGTAACAATTAGCGTATATACAATTGCACAGAAATAAACTACTCATCACCCTCTTTGTTTTGCTGATGATCACAAGAAAGATAGACTGAAGTTTAGCTCAGCTCTTCCAATAGAACAACTTTAGCGAACAATCACCAATTTATAAGAAAGTGTCATGTTCAGGTTTGTAGGGGCTATTAACCAAACCAAGAGCTACAAAAATCTCTAAACATTTTAACCTAGAAATGTTACCTAGTAATTTAGAGGACATGGAGTAAGAATGATGCAATATATCAGAGATAAATGTTCAGTTTGAATTGCATGCTGCATGAATCGGGATATTAAAATGCACAAAATTGGCATAACTTTTTGACCGGTGTTTAAAAATGCGCTTTAGTTACCACTACTAAGCAGAAAATAAGTACATGTGAGTGCCAAATAGATTAAACCTTCAGAATATATATATCGGATTTGAGATGGGATTTGAGCAAGTAGACATGGGATTTTAGATAAGTTGGACGTCTTGGCGTTGGTGGCCGTCCTTCCCATGTATACTACTGATAATACTTTCCCTTTTGTGAGTCGATGATGAGCGAAAAAATGTATTTGTTCTACCTGTTAGCTTTGCAACAATCAAATAACGAAGAACGATAAAGGAATCACAGCAAGGAGACACATATTTAACGTGAAAAAACCTCTCCAACAAAGAGAGGAAAAAACCACGGGCGCCAGCCAGCGAAACTTCACTACAACGGGGAGTGTTTACACAACGTCGGGGATTTCATAGATGCAACTTATCCTAGCCGGTGGCTTACAAGAGGTATATATAGCGGTGGTAACCTAGGTCATCAACGATCCGTACCGTGGGGGCCTGTCGCCCCCTTCCCCCCGCACCCCCCACATGCGTCCCTGTTAGGCACGGGCCTCGCTCCGCTCCGTTAGAAGTTGTCCTTTACTTTATAGAATTTGGATCAACATATAACAAACTCCACCTTGAGATAAATTTCTTTTTGTAGCATCAACAGTAATCATCTCCCTGAACAAACAAAGAAAACACTTTCGGCGCCAACAACCACTTGGGCTAAGCAGTTATACCAACTAAGCTTGAGCATAGCTCAAACTTAGCAACAGGAACAAGCTTTATCATCATATCAGCAGGGTTATCATGAGTGGTTATCTTGCATACCTTTAGTGTACCTTGTGCAACAACATCACGAACATTATAGTACTTGATATCAATGTGCTTTGTTCTCTCATGGAACATTTGATCCTTAATAAGGCAAATAACACTTTGACTGTCACAGAACAAGTTGATGCAAGAATCATCCTGACAAAGCTCAGCATACAAACTTTTCAACCAAACAGACTATTTGCAAGCTTCAGCAACAATCATATATTCTGCTTCGGTTGTAGATAGAGTAACAACTGGTTACAGTGTTTCCTTCCAACTCACGACACATCCACCTACCGTGAACACATAACTTGTGAGGGATCTCCTCTTATCCAAGTCGGCAACAAAATCTGAATCCACATAGCCTGCGAGTCCCTCATTAGTCTTGCCAAACTTCAAGCAAGCGTTCGATGTGCCACGGAGGTACCTGAAAATCCACTGAATAACTTTCCAATGTTCTTTACCAGGATTAGCCATGTAACGACTCACCAAACTCATAGCATAAGATAAATCAGGGCGAGAACAAACCATAGCATACATCAAGAAACCAACATCACTAGAATAAGGAACTCGAGACATGTACTCAATATCTTCATCAGAACTAGGACATTGCAATGCTGACAATTTAAAGTGAGGAGCAACAGGAGTACTAACTGACTTTGCATCATGCATATTAAAACGTTGAAGAACTTTCTCAACGTAACTTTGCTGACTAAGAAACAATAATCTAAATTTTCTGTCCCGTTTAATTTTCATACCTAGGATTTTCTTAGCAGCACCAAGATCTTTCATCTCAAATTCACTACTTAGGTGTGCCTTCAAAGTAGTGATTTCTTTCATGCTCTCGGCAGTAATTAACATATCATCAACATATAACAGCAAGTAAATAGGTGATCCATTAACAAACTTTATGTAAACACAACTATCCGCATTGGCCCAAGCCTCCGGCGACAGGCCTCGCTCCGCTCCGTCAGAAGTTGGCCTTTACTTTGTAGAATTTGGATCAACATATAACACTACCCCCACCTGCCCATAAAAGACTTCTGAATCAGACCCCATCGCCACCTGAAGTTGTATCACTGATCGTTTGATAATCAAAAGTGCAAGGCTATCAATAATGTCTTAACTTTCCATGATAATTAAATGTAGAATTACCACAGTACTAATGATTGTGAAGAAAATCACGAAGGCAACGTAAATTTGCAACCTTCTTTGCTGCCGTAGTCTGTAAACAATGTTGCTATAAACCTGTTAGTAAACTGTGTAATTTATTTTCTTCCCTTAGACTATTGCTGCAAACCTGTTAGTATAAACAACAACGTAAATTTAGAAACTTTCTTGCCTCAGACTGTTAGTAAGAATCACAACACTCTAAGGTGCCTTCATAAACACATGATCATTCCCTGCCACATGAAATTAAGAAGTTAATTAACTATTAGTAATTCCTGTTAGAGTATGTTATGGCTAGACATATTTGGTAGTTTAAGATTGTAATCTAAGTCTATCTCTATTAGTTTTCTTACCCCAAGTCTTCTAGTACTATATAAACAGTTTAAGGGCTTATGATGTAATCACCTCTTGCAATATCAATACAAAATCTATATTCCGCAATCTTTCATGGTATTAGAGTGGGTCGCTCCTCGGCCTACGGTTTTGCCACCACCGCTTCCGCCGTGCCGCCCCCGGGGAGATCCTTCTCCGCCGGAAGCCTCGCAATAGTAGATTAGATCTTCTTCGCAAAATTTTCTCGTCGGCCGCTTGACCAGTGTTTCTTCTTCTTTCGCCGATTATAGATCGGATTGCGTCGGCTACAACCGCATGTCGTCATCACGCGTCTCTACTTCAACCTTGGCATTGACTCATCTCCGGAAAATCATCACGAATGATCATGCCAAGGAGGCTCCGCGCGGCGTCCAAGGTCACGCGCTACGTCGGCTTCTCCGTCCTCAGGTCATCACCATGCCGACCTGTCTTCGCCGACATCGATCGGGACGCACGTCCTCGAGTACGCGCCTCTCCATCAAAAAAGGGTTGCAACTTCATCAACTGTGGTCATCATCGCTGACAACCATCTACACGACCAACATCGCCACATCGTCGCCACCACCACCGATCGTGGTCATCGTCAACGCCAAAAAATTCTTCTCCACGGGCGACGTCGCGCTCATATAAATGTAAAATACGAGTCTAATCCTCGAAATCGACTACCGCTACAATTCAATCGCCATCGACAACTACCACCTTCGTCTTCGTTCACCACGACCTTGCCGCTAGAGTCACAGTCTAATTTTTATTTGCACAAGTCTGTGCTCAGTTTTTCTTCTTGCAGCCACTTCGTCTACTTCGACACGGCAGACAACTTCTACACCGACCGTTTAGGGAAAATTTTCTTTGCTCCTCAATCCAGCTCTGGCACGCATGGCTGATGATTGTCCCTATCTTCGCACGCCCGGTATTGGCAACACCGATGGGTGCCTTCATCCCCGACACGCTCCCGAGTCTAGCAAGTTTGGCATTGCAGGTCAAGCTACTTCGACCCAAACTACGTATACCTCAACTACTGCGGCGAATTCTCCAGGCTCAACGACGACATTGACCACAACATAACAACGTCATGGACTTCATCAACAGGGACAACTTCCCCAATAGCACCATCGACCACAACTACAACGCCCTCACTCCCGGCTACATCGACATCGGCTTATTATCCAGTCAGACCGTCCGTGTTACTACCGATCCGACTATGCTGGGTGTTGGAGTATGTTACGGCTAGACATATTTGGTAGTTTAAGATTATAATCTAAGTCTATCTCTATTAATCTTCTTGCCCCCAAGTCTTCTAGTACTATATAAACAGCCTAAGGACTCACAATATAATCACCCCTTGCAATATCAATACAAAATCTATATTCCGCAATCTTTCAATTCATATTAGTATAAGGGACCCCATTCCTTCTTTAAAGTTACTATTCATGTACTATGACCAACTTACCACGCCCGCACCTGCCGCCGCTCTCTACCATGCACATCAAGGCTTCATCAACCGCCGCCTCATCGATGTTGAGGCTAACGCGTTGACATGGTGAATGCACATGTAGCGACGACGTCGGTGTGGTTTTCATGGTTTCCAATTTAACAAAATTATGTAGATACACATTTGAAAAATAACTATTAAACTTCTATGGAGTTAGAACTAAAGCTTAGATTAGAATAAGAACAAATAAGTACAACTCGCTTAATGTTATGCACCTGCTGGTCAGCATCAACCCATCATTGCACAACATTGGAGAAGGTATCGGAACCGTGCTCTATTTTGGGGAAAAGAATACCAATGTCATAGGCACACCCTCTTAGGCCTTGTTTACTTCTCCGGTATTTCCCGGATTTAGCAAGTATTTTCCCGGCCCACCCGCTGATCCCCGATTTTCCTTGTGAGCCCGTTTACTCCTGAGGTATTTTCGAGTTTGTTCCCGGCCCATCCCTAGAAATCCCCCACCAAGAGCGTAGCATCCAGGGATTTCCACACGCGACCTAGACCTCGCGTTTTGTCGGGGAAGAAATCCCTCCTGCGCCTCGAGGACGGAGGCGACGGTGCGGAGAGGAGGCGATGCGTGGATGCCGACCTAGGGACGTTGCCGATAGCGAACGTGACTTGGCCTTCTCTCTGGTGAGTCCCTCCCTCTCCTCTTCACCTCTCTCCCCTACCTAGGATTTCTTAGTACTCCTTGTCCTCATTAGTTGCGGCCGCCATGGACGGCCGCCATGGACCACTGGCGGTGGCCCGCGGCACCAAGGTCATCAACCCTCGTATCTCTCTGTCATTTTGGCGAGTTGAGATCCGTGCTGTCATCCCTGAACAGTGCTTGCTTCCTAGTACGAGACGGGTTCTTCAAATCCTTGTTTTCAAACAGCAAAACGGAAGATTTGCAACAAGTCTATCCAGTTTTGCAAGGTGTAGTGGTCACACCATTCCGCAGTTCATCAACTTTGGAACGCGAGGATCACCTTCGTTCCAAGCACCCACAACTCCTTGTGTCTTTTTATTTTTCCTAGGAATCTCGGGGCGAGATTCTTGTTTAGTGAGGGAGAGTTGTAGCATCCCAATTGTCTAACAATTGTAATGCTACTTGTCTAGTCTATGTTGCTAGTTCCTACATAGAGTTAATTGCATCATCATTATATCATGCTCATGTCATCATGCCACATTGCATTTGAGTATCATATAAAACCCCTTTTTATTTGGTTCTTCTTCCATATGCATTTGTATTCTTATTAATTGTATTTGCCTCTTGAGACATTGTAGTTGGTTCTTGATATACTGTTTAATGCCCAAGTTGAGTTGGGGCATCTCTATTTAATTCCTTCCTATCTCCAACATGTTGACAATATCATCATCATCTTTTTCTTCGTTATATGTGGGCTCCTTTTGGAACTACCTGCATTTTTAATTCCTTGCCCATATATACATCTACCCATGATCCATCTAGTTCAACAATTTGTAACTTGTTTTTGTTGGTCTTCTTTTTGGCTTGCACCTCTTCCTCCTAAAAATCTTGATCACTCTCCTTTTGGCATATATGTGTGGGTATACACATAAACATACTTTTTATTCTTAACTCTTCCTTTAATCCTCCTAAAACCCCTTTGGGTTCTACATATACCTATTTCTAACAAAGACACCTTCTCTTTGTATCTCATGTGTGAGTATGTAAATACATACACCATTCTTTTATTCTTGCCATCTCCCTTTAAATCCCCCTCTTTTCGTTGCCATATATATATGTGTGTGTGTGATGGCATATATACACATATATATACCCCTCTTTTTACCTATTTGTAAACCCCTTGTATCTCCTTTTTGAATCCTAGCTAGCTAGTCTAATCTAAAACTCATCGCTGCAACCATCTATTGTTGTGCTATCTATGAACCCAGCCTGGCACCCAGCAACACGCCGCACGCCTTCTGTCGACAACACAGCAGCAACTCCTTCAGCCCGATCGCGTGATCCTGACGCCCGCACCATACACAAGCGAGTCTCGTGCTCCTGTACTCTCCCTCACGCTTCCCCTCTCCCCTCTGACCTAGATCGACCTCCCTTCCTTTTCTTTCCCCTCCCGCAAGACACACCAAGGCGCCGCCGCTCCCCATGGCCAACATCGCAGCCCCGCTGTTCCATACCGTCCGGAGTCCCCCGCAACAACGAGCAGCCGTGCGTCATATGCATCTTCATCACGGAGCATCCAGTGAGGAGGAGAAGGCCAGCACAACATGTCCGCGACCATCGCCGCCCTGCATCGCTGCAGTACACCACGGCACCAGCTTCGCCACCACGACGCCTTCGTCCGTCTCGGCTTCGACCAGCTAGCCAGCAACCTCCCGGTGAGCATCCGCCTCTATCCAGCCTTCCCCGCTTCTCTTCGTCCCCGTCACCATAGCCTCGCCGCCGTCACCGTGCTCCCGAGCCATCTCCCCGACAAGACCGTCCCGCACGCGAACAACACAGCAGCAACAATAACACCTCTGCATGCCCCTATTCCCCTATTTTTTCCTGGCGCACCTGCAACTCCTCCGGCGAAGCCCTGCACATCCCGCCAAAGAGGACACTCCCCTCTCTCCAACGCCACAAACCTCACCATAAACGAAGTACGAAAGCTCTCGGAATCATCCGCGAAATATCAGCCAAATCTCGTTGTCCGTCTGTCGATGAACAGGTCCAGTTCGTCAGCTTTTTCTTCCCAGTTCGTCGCAAGGTCCCATCTACCCTGGTTCCTCTCCGGCGTGGTTCTTCACACCCAACCAATCCTAGTTATGCCCTCTCCACCCTGTAGCAAACAACGCCCTAAAACTAAGCATGTGTTGCTCGCAATCGCCCTCTGAAGTTCGTCGGAATTCTCTGTCGCCGCTGTCAATTTCAGTCCGCACACGTCGCGCACCCAGTGTCCTCTGTCAGTCCTAGCACTAGCTTGCGCAAGCCATCTGGACTCGCTGTTTCCCGAGCGATGTAACCCTTCTCTGTAGACGCCCCTTGAGGGAACTTGTTGCTGGATGTTCCAGCTACACCCCAGTGAAGACGACACTAGAATTTCTGCAGAAACGAGCTCGCCATCGAACTCCGAAAATGGCCCGAGCTAGTCCTCTCTACCCTGAACTTGAGTTGTTCTGTTTCCTCACGTACACATGATCTGCTGGGCATCAACCACACACGCTGCTCTGTTTGGGTCGCCTTTTAATTTGCTTCTATCCATGCAAACTCATGCTATGTTGGATCAAAATCCTGTACGCTCCAAGTTATTCAAATCCGAATGCTATATGAGTTGGTTCGCTTGATCTATAGCATCGAGAGGCATGGGTTCAATCCTTAAATCTATGATTTAAGACCTTTTTATTTATCCTTTGTATAATCTCTGAAAGGATCAGCACTTGAAGAAAACTCAGTGTTAGGGGGTCAGTTAACTCGTTGGCTATTTTACATGTTACAACTATTTGCACACACATAATTACGAAAAAACAGTCCCGGCCACATCCGTTTTGCCAGGAAACACCCCTTGTTTACAAATGTCCATATAAATCATCGTATGCCTCAAATTGAAAATAAAATAAAATAAAAACTTTCAAGACCAGACTGTTTAAAGAATTCAAATATAAGACTTCTTTTCAATTTGAATTATCCTAAGTATTTAAACCATTAAACTTTTGCCTATTCTATTAGAAGATGAAATAATTAATATCTTTAAATCCATAATTCCAAATTTGAAAAATAATATGTCTAAATCGATCAGCACGGCGAGCCCGTTCTGACTATGCATTCCATGATATGGATTGAAGCATGCATCATATAAATATTAAGTATACAGCAATTTTTATGGGAGCAAAATATGACTAAAAACGTAATAAAATGCTTCGTTCTTGTACCCCACCTCACCCATGCCATGCTATGCTATGCCATGTAAATTATGCATCATTCCATCATGGCATACTTATTTGCTTGTTGCATATTATTTATATGATTGTACAATGTATTTATTTTGGTCCCTTTGTGTGTTTGGTTTTTATCCGGATAGACACTGAGCAAGGAGAATACCAGGAGCCTCAGGAGTATTACCCGTATCCTTTCTATTCGGCAACAGAACTATCAGGCAAGCAATTTCCCATGCTTGCATACATATAGTACCTATGCTTCTATCTTACTCTTGCATCATTGAGTCGCGATTGCATTAAATTGAATCCCAAGTATTGCATAGCCTTTACTTTTCAACCCCACCGAAGCTTGTACCTTAATCCCATGAGCCATTACTGCAGGAGTTATTTGAGCCATGCGAGTCGTAGAATTGCATGTGTAGGGTTTGTGCGAGTCTTTGAATAACGAGGTACCTAAACAACTTAATCTGAGTAGTAATGGGATAACTAATGAAAGAGGCATCGGTGGGCATTATCTGCTATCTGGTTCTTTAAGCTCACTTGTGTCCCGTAGGACCCCGAGTACTTGATTCCTGTTCCTTGATTATTCGCACTATCCACATACGGGAGACTCTATGAATCCCCCTTTGCCTGAGCTTGATTCACACTTTATTTCTTGGGGACACAAACTAGTTTGGGGCTTTATTACTATCCTGTACTTATGCCATGCTTTACTGCTTTATTTATGATTATGCGTGGAGCACCTGTACTGTTTTTGATCGTGACACGTTTTCGTTGTATCGACAAGCCTAGTCACACTTTCGGGTTCCCAGTCGTTTACCGCCGTCTACACAAACCCTGGGTCCGTCTCGGAGCAGGACAACTTGGGTAGCTTAGTGGGGTGGCCCCCTGAAATGATTTATGAATCCTGTGAATGCTTTGTCGTGAGGCCTCGTTGCGTTTTATTTGGTTCTTCCCGAGGTTGATCGTGTGTGTGTTGCTATTTGTGCACCCCTGCAGGGTAAATCTTTCTGAAAGCCATGTCCGCGGTTATGGACGACTTGGAGCACAGTTTCTCGATCATAGACAAGCATAACTAAAGTATCGTCTTTAATTTGACTAAGACATGACTAGTAATTAGTACAACATTCATGGAATGGTTAATAAAATTTCCAATGGATGGGTTGTTCTTCCGCCTTCTCGTTGGTAAGCGAGAAGGAGGACGAGCGAGGTTAAATTATGTTGCTTATATAACTATTGATATTAATTAACGAGCGTCCTTCCATCTCTGGTTGGATGGATGCGTAGCGTGTCTCTATAGCACTTTGTAGATATTATCTTTCACTGCAATTGCGTCACCCCCAGGTTGTTCCCTTTAGATGCATTAAGACTTGCTGAGTACCCCTAGGGTCTCACACGATAAATATTTGGTTTAGATGTACAGGTATACTCTTAGAAAGGCTACTGGGTCGAAGAGACCGATGATGGTGGCAACGACTATCAGGTGTAGAGATTCCGGGGATGGAGATCCTTGAGATCTGTGGGTGGGATGTGCTTATTTTCAAGGCATCTTATGCCGATTTGCTTCTTATCCGTACTCGGATCATGTTTCCCGCTTCCGCTTGATACTCTGTTGTGTGATGTTTGAGGATGTATCCTAAAATATTATATCTATCTAGGATATTTCGATCTTGCCGTATGGTGTTGAATATTCCTATTTTTATTTCTTTTAGATGGTGTGACTCTGATGTCTATTGTAAGTCGCAGGCATACATACTCATTTGTGTATGTTGTGGTCGCGTTACCTATCGCTTACGTCGCTCGCTCTTGTCCCGATGTTCTTGAAAGTGGATAAGGTGGTAGGCCGGTACCGTGCCCTACTCCGCTTCGAGGGCCTACATGTGGGTGGCCTTGGCCTCTGCGGTAGAGTCACTTATCCACTTTTCGTTCGTCCGGGCTTGAACTTAGAGCGTAATGTCCGAGGTATTACAATTGGTATCAGAGCCATTCCGCCCTTCAGGGTCTCAGCCAGATGGTCGTTGTCAGTCTAGAAAATATTTTAGTAGCTATGTATACTAGGGAAAAACTAATCGTGAGAGTAGGACTGCTTCCATTTTTCTTCTTACCCACCCACCCACCCTTTTCTGGTAAGGAAGTGTAACGTTTGTCTATCCTCTTCTAAAAATTCAAACTAGGATTCATGTGTTTGGGGTTTCTGTAGTACCATAGGATGTGTGTGTAATTCGTTGTCTATATGTTGCATCCAACCTTGTTGTTGCAATCTGCCTTTGGTTATCAACTGTTGGTACATTCCATACCGTCAGGCTTTGTATAAACCGACATGATCTCTCCGACTCTTTGTAAACCGATGCGATCTGTCTTACTCTTTGTTAGCCGACGCAATCTTGTGAAGGGTGTTCACCCTTCCTGCGTGCTTTCACAAAATGTGGAGTTTCTAATCTCTATCCGTTAAGTTGTTTTCGCATCTAGTTGGTATTGTAATGCCGAAAAATGCAGAATTTTTTCTTTGATTCTTTTGTGTTTCCACTCTACTTTCAGTCGTGTGTGATATATGTTTCACCTTCTTTTTGTCGGCATGTCCATCCTAACTTGATCCTTTGCTACCGGCGCTTCAATCTGGAGTTTTCTTTTCATCATCAATTCTTCTGAGCTAAATGCATAACTTGCATCGATCCGATGCTTGCGATTGTAATTTGGTTCTCGGTATTGCTTTATGACGCTTATCATGAGCGGAATATGGTAAATGCTATCAATCTAATCTTCCAAATGATTATGGTTATCTCTTGTGAAGTTGAGTTATATCGTGATCATATCTATATCATATTCAAGTACCTTTGGCAATTCGGAGGATTCTTAAGGCAATATGGTGGATTATCATCCATTTATCATGCTTCACATCTTTTTGAACTCCATATCTGCAAGGTTCTCTTTGATACAGGAGAATCTCATCCTTTCATCTTTGATAGCTTTGCTTAATGTATGAGCTATCATCGGTTCTTATCCAAAGTTGTCCTCTTTTCAACCGGTGTTTCGATCAACAAGGTGAACAAGTCATTATCCTTTGTCTTCCGAAGGGCCAGATAATCTATTCTTCCAATTCTTGTCTCGAGCATTCCTTCGTTTCTCTCCTGCTTCGTGAACTTGGTATTCTTGGAACACCTCGATAATTCTTGGTGGTATATCTTGACGATATGCTTGCCTATTCTATATCAATGGAAGAACATAGAAGATCATATGTGTCTTTTCTCTCAAGCTTCGTGAACATCGCCTGTGTGCAAAGTTCTCAAAGTGTAAGTTCTTATTTTTGAAGTCACCTATCTCGACCACGTCCTTCTGCTAAACACATCGCTGCATTTCAGAAATCAGCAAGCCCATTGTTAAATCCATCTTACAGATTCTAATCAACTCCGGAGCTTATCCTTGTTTTGACAAGTAATTCCTCGCTGCTTTGTTAAAGACTTCCTCAAGGCGGCTAAATCTCTCAGATATTCTCAAGAAGGACGATAAATCCTTTTGGTCATCCGCTCAACAAGAAATCTTTTGCAAACCTCTCGCTTTATCTTCTCTCCTCAATCCGCCGGATGCCGTGAAGTCTTTTCAAATCCTTTGCAATTCTTCTGTTCAAGTTGGTGCTATCTTTTTCTCGGTCTGTTGAATCTTGCAGCGATTCTCTGTGATCTCCCTTCATATTTTTTTCCGATGGCTTGGTACTTTTGACATGACAACAACATCATCATATTCATCTACTTTGGATCCGACGAAGTGTTTGCATCACCTCCTTGTTTTCTTATGGAGCTTCATGAATTCTGCTTGTCAAGTTCTTCGGTCTATTTTGGGAGTTAGGTTGCGTGATTTTCCTATTCATGTATGGAGTAATGCTTTGGGTGCGGAATGGAGTCATGACCATACCACTACTCTTATCATTTGCTCTTGTACATTGAATTTCTGGATTAATGCGATTTCACTCATTCCACGGAAGTTAGAAGTGGCCTTTATCCTTTGAGACTTTTACTTCCTGTAGCATCCCATCTATCTAACATCTGTAATGCTACATGGTCTAATAATAAAATGCTACTTCCTACATATATTTGTTGCATCATAATTATATCATGCTCATGTCATCATGCCACATTGCATTTGAGTATCATATAAAACCCTTTTTCTTTTGGATCTTGTCTCATATGCATTTATCAATTGTATTTGGTTCTTAATAAATTGTATTTGGTTATTAATAAATTGTATTTGGTTCTTGATAAATGCTTGATGCCCAAGTTGAGTTGGGGCATATCTTTTATTTAACTCCACCACCTTTCTTTGTCACCACCCCATAATTCCACCATCCAACTGTATGGGAGCTTTGTATTTTATTTGGGTTTACCTCTAGCTCATGTGGGTTGGGATGGATCCACTTCTAATTCCACATGCTCCCATATATGCATCATGTTGTTTTCACAATGTTGATATGTGGAGAGCCACATGGCCACCTTTGCATGTTATGTGAGTGTTTTTCCTTGTCTAGCTTCCATATGGTTTGGTTTGGAGTATTTGATCATGTATGAATATAACTGTGGCTACATACTTACCTAGTGGAACATACACACTAGCATGCCCACATTATACTCAAATATGAGCATTTTCCATATATTCTACTTGGGACACCACTCTTGTTCTTTTGGCTTGGTCTTAATCCCATATTTTTGAAGCATGTGCTAAATATATGCCATGTTCTTTTACCATTGTTTTCACCATAGTAAATAATGCATTTATTATACATGCATGGGCCATGCAAGGTCATCTTCTTTTCTTTTTCTTTGGTTTTATTCGGTTTTGAGTGGGGCATGGGTATTTTCCCCATGATCCAACCTAGTTTCTCTCCCTCTCTTCATCTATTTTGGAACCATCCTCTAAACCTCACCCTCACCTCCAAAATCTCCACACCCCATGCATGTCACCACCCTTTCTATCTCTTGTCTTTGAATAGATGGAGTTGTAATTGTTGAATCATGTTCTTTTGGATCAGTTCAAATTTCAAATATCTATCTATTCAAAATTACCAATCCTAAATTCCTATCTATCCTACCGAGCTACACATCCACCCTAAACCCTACACATCCCTAAGCTAGCTACACCCCTCACCATCCCCTTACCTTTGCCGAGCCACCTAGCCCCTTCCTACCCGTGACCACCAGCCTTGTGGCCTGGTTCGGCCCCAACCCCACCCCCTAACCTAACCTGGCACGAGCCAACCCCCCCATGCTCGACACCAACCATTCCAGCTGCCCTAGCCGAACCCTTCCCTCTCTGTCTTCTCTCTCACCACCAAGCAGAGCCCCAACCGAGCCAGTGTCATCCTCTCTGGCCCTAGTTGCAGGCACCCCGGCCCTCCCGAGCCGTGCCAGCACGTGAGCAGAGGGAGAGGAGAAAGGTGCACGACACCTTTACCCACCGAGCCCCATGTGCTCTCCCTCTGCCTCGACCTTATCTACCCCCTCCTCACTGCCTGACGTCGCCCCAGATCCACCCAAGGCCTTGCCCTTCTACTCCTCCTTCCCACCTGCCTGCTACCTCTCTCTCTCGCATCCCCGTCTACCTCACTGTTGGCTTCCTCTCGGCCACACCGTGCCAGGCGGCGGGCGTGGTGTTTGGGTTGTCAAGGAAGACCGAGACGATCCCCTGCGTCGCCCCTGTCCACACCGTCGAGGAGGGAGGCCTGCACTGCTGACGTCATCAACGCCGAAAACCCACGACCTTGGCCTCGGCTCCCGGCGATCCCCTGCTTCCCGGCTCGAACCACCACCACCAACCCACTCCCGGTGAGACCCCGTTTCCCCCTGACAAGCTCCCTCGGTTCATCGCTTCCTGGACGTGCAGATCTTTCCATCGAACACCTTCTGTGCACGGTGCGTGCTGGTTGCTTCTTCCGCTGTCGCGTCGTAGTAGATCATCTCGCCGCGCAACCACTAGCTAGCATCAACCCTTAGCCACCGTAGTGGCTTCAACCCTTCTCTGAGCGCCTTGGTCGTGAGTTCGACCCGCGCCTGCATTTCCTGTCCAGCAGCGTCGTTAGTTTCGTCAGTCAAAAACGAGAAGAAAAATAGTAGCGCGGTCTTTTTTCTGTTTAACCCCCTGCGTTGTTGCGTGCGCAACCTGCGGTCCAGCCCGGGCCCGCCTGTCTGCCTCTGTGTCCATTTTGCAAAAGGGCACCACAGGTTTCACAGCCTCAACCCGTAGCCCCCGTCCGCACCGTGTGGCAGCTGCCCTCTCAACCACTGGCTTGTGGGACCGTTGGAAGGACGGGCCCGCTTGCCAGCTGCTGTGGCTGGCTGAACGCGCGGTGAGAAAAGTCTGCCGCGCGCCGTTTTCTCCAGCTCAACGTGACCCCACCTGTCAGTGACGGTGGCTAGCTTCCTCTGAGTGTAAAAAGTCTCGGTTCTTTTCTGTTTAATAAAAATCTTTTCCAGAATTTGTTTAAATGATTCTAAATCCAGAAATTAATAACTTTTTATTAATAAATCCAAATAATACAAATGATATATGTTTTTGAATCAGAAAAATGTGAGGATTTCAAATCTGCCATCCAATTTAATGTTTGGCTAATTTAAATTTTCGAAATTATTTAATTGCAATAAAAATGCCTTTTCTTAATTAATTAATAACTTTAATTCTATAACTCCAAATTCGACAAATAATATGTCTAAATCGATTAGCGCGACGAGCCTGTTCTATTTATGCATTCTATGATATGAATTGTAGTATGCATCATATAAAGATTAAGTGGACAGCAAGTGTTATCGGAGCAAAACATGAGTAAAAACTTAATAAAATGATTTATTGTTGTCCCCACACCTCACCCTTGCCATGCTACATTATTGCCATGTAAATTGTGCATCATTCATCATGGCATGCTTGTTTGCTTGTCGCATTTGATTCATATGTTTGTGCACTATATTTATGTTGGCCCTTGTTTGTTTGGTTCTTCTTTCAAATAGACGCCGAGCAGGGGAATTACCAGGAATCCCAGGAGTACTACCCAGATCCACCCCTCGCTTCAACTGAGCTGCCAGGCAAGCACTACCACATGCTTGCATACATATAGTACCTATTGCCTCTATCTTATTCTTGCATCATTGAGTCGCGAATGCATTAAATTGAATCCCAAGTACTGCATAGCCTTTACTTTAAACCCCACCTAGCTTGTTCCTCCATCCCATGAGCCATTACTACAGGAGTTGTTTGAGCCATGCGAGTCGTAGAACAGCATGTGTAGGGTATGTGAGTGTCTGATGGATAACGAGGTACCTAAACAACTTAACCTGAGTAGTAATGGGATAACTAGGCACCGGTGGGCAATATCTGTTATTTGGTTTTTATGTCCACTTGTGTCCCGTAGGACCCCGAGTACTTGATACCTGTTCCTTGACTATCACACTATCCGCATATGGGACCATGAATCCCCTTAGCGCGAGCTCGATTCATTTCTATTTCTTGGGGCCACAAACTAGTTTGGGGTTCTATTTACTATCCTGTACTTATGCCATGCTTTACCGCTTTATTTAAGATTATGCGTGGAGCACCTATACTATTTTGGATCGTGCCACGTTTTCGCGGTATCGACAAGCCCAGTCACACTTTCGGGTTCCCAGTCATTTACAGCCGTCGTCACAAACCGTGGGTCCGTTTTGGAGCCGGCCAACTTTGTTGCGGGTAGCTTAGTAGGGTGGCCCCCTAAAATATTTATTGAATCCTGTGATTGCTTTATCGTGAAAGCCTCGTTGGGTTTTGATTTGGTTTTTCCAAGGTCGATCATGTGTGTGTTGCTATTTGTGCACCCCTGCAGGGTAAATCTTTCTGAAAGCCGTGTCCACGGTTATGGACGACTTGGAGCACAGTTTCTCGATCATAGACAAGTATAACTAAAGTACTGCTTTTAGTTTGACTAAATAGGTGACTAGTAATTAGTGCAATACTCATGGAATGGTTAATAAAACTGCCAAAGGATGGGTTGTTCGTCCGCTTTCTCGTTGGTAAGCGAGAAGGATGATGGATCTGTTACTTTATACTGTTATAACTGTTGTTTCTAATTAACGGACATCCGCCTATCATTGGTTAGGCGGATGGTTAGCGAGTATCTATAGACTTGTTAGTTATTATCTTTTGCTGCAATTGCGTCACCCTAGGTTATGTCCCCTTTAGAGGCATAAAGACTTGCTGAGTACCCCTAGGGTCTCACACGATAAATTGTTTGATTCAGATGAACATGTGTATTCGCAAGATGGATACTGGGTGGAGGAGACAGATGATGTTGGCAACGATCACTCGGTGTAGAGATTCCGGGGATGGGGATCCGTGAGATCTGTGGGCGGGATGTGCTTATTTATGTGGCATCTTATGCCGATTTGCTTCTTGTCCATACTCAGATCTTGTTTCCCGCTTCCGCTTGATACTCTGTTGATTGATGTATGAGGAGCTATCCTACACTATTATCTCTATCTAGGATATTGGATCTTGCCGTATGGCGTTGCAATATTTATATTTCTTTTAGATGGAATGGCTCTGAGAACTGTTGTAAGGTAGCTTGCATACATACTCACTTGTGTATGTATTTGATCTCTTCGCCTGTTGCCTACGCCGCTCGCTCTTGTCCCGATGTTCTTGGAAGTGGTTAGGGCGGCCGACGGGCCTACACGTGGGTGGCCCTGCGCCCCCGCTGTACTACTTTAACCACTTTTGGTTCATCCAGGCTTGAACTTAGAGCGTAAGGTCCGAGGTTGTTACAATTGGTATCAGAGCCATCCCGCCCTTCAGGGTCTCAGCCAAATGGTCGTTGTCAGTCTAGCAAATATTTTGGTAGTTATGTATACTAGGGAAAAACAAAACGTGAGAGTAGGACTGCTTCCACTTTTCTTCTTACCCATCCACCCACCCTTTTCTGGTAAGTAAGTGTAACGTTTTCAATCCTCTTCTAAAATTCAAACTAGGATTCACGTGTTCAGGGTTCCGTAGTACCATAGGTTGTGTGAGTGTGTGTGTGTGTGTGTGTGTGTGTGTGTGTAATTCCTTGTCTATCTGTTGCATCCAACTTATTGTCGCTATCTGCCTTTTGGTTATCAACTGTTGGTACATTCCATACCGACATGCTTTTGTAAATCGACGCGATCTATCTGATTCGTTGTAAACCGACGCGATCTGTCTTACTCTTTGTTATCCGACACTATCTTGTTTGGGGTGTTTGTTTTTCCGTAGTTGCTATTCTTTAGGTTCATCTTAAAAAGGAAGAGAGTTGGGATATGTGTTTTACTTATTCATGTGCGGAGTAATGCTTTGAGTGCGGGATGGAGTCGCGACCATACCACTACTTTTATCATTCGCTCTTGTATATTGAATTGGTAGAATTACTAATCTTGATTTGTTAAGTGGTTTTGTGCATATAGTGGTATTTTAATGCCGAAATTTGCGGGATTTTTTTCTTTGATAGTTTTGTGTACCACACTCCTTGTTCAGTCGTGTGCTATATGCTTACTATCTTCTAGATGCTTTGAACTTTGTTGATATTTTAATATCATCTTAGTGATTTGTATCCTTTAATCTTGGTTAATTCCATTTTGGTACTATTTTGGATTATTATTATTCTCCATTATGGTACTGACTTGAGTTTTATATCAATCCCAGGATGGCACCACCACGCCGCAATGAGGAGGACATACCACCTGAATCTGCGTTGGCAAGTATTGCTAATGCCTTGGGAGCAATGCAGCAGAACCAGCAACGCTTTGAAGAAAGCATGAGGAGGAATGAGTTTGTCCCGCTACCTCCACCTCCCAAGCGAGGAGACATCAAGGGTTTTCTGAAGTTCAACCCACGCCACTTTGAGTTGTCTGATCAGCCACTGGACGCTGATGATTGGCTATGTGAGATGTCAAGGTTGCTGATGACTGCTGATGTTCCTGAGCAAGAATGGGTAAAATGTGCCACTCACCTTCTGAAGGGAGACGCAGCTCTATGGTGGGAGAATTACACAAGGCAAACCACTCGGTTTTCAGCCTACTTGGGAGCAGTTCACTGGGCTTTCAAAGAGCAATACATCGAGAAATTGTCATGGAAAGGATGAAGGAAGTGTTTCTCAACCTCAAGCAGGGCAATGACAATGTCAATACCTATATCAGAAACTTCATGAATCTTTCTCGGTATGGTGGCGATGAGATCTCTGATGACAAGAAGAAGCAAAAGAGGTTCAGATAAGGGCTCAATGCATCTATCAAGTATGCAATCACTCATGCAAGGCCAGGGTCTTTTCTAGAACTCCAACATACAACTCTACAGGAAGAAGCCAGTAGGCAAGTGTTCGAGGAGTCCAAGAAACACAGTCGTGACGCATCAAGCTCTTGACTATGATGGCTCCTTCTAGCGCGTGTGGGTTCCTAATACCGCACCGCTCCCGGCTCCACCAAGACCTTCAAGCTACAGCAAGGCCACCAAACTCCTTCACGCTGCTCCTAGGGGCTACAACCACAACTACTGGAGCGCTGGCGGAGTCCACAGCTCTGTTGCTCCACGTCCACCTGGTGCTTGCTACACTTGTGTGAACACTAGGCATCAACACTGGAGTTGCCCCATGAACAACAAAGCTCTTCCTCCACCACCTCCAAGACCCGCAGCAAGTTCTTCTATGCTTCGTGCACCTCCACCTCAGGCTCAACATCAACACCAAGCCCGGGTCCACTGTTGCTCGTGCCAACTGTGTCAACGTCGCTCAAGCCGAGCATGCACCTGGAGTTGTGATGGGTATGCTCCCTGTTAACTCAGTTCCTGCACAAGTTTTATTTAATTCTGGTGCATCACATTCATTCGTGTCATACAATTTTGCGGAGAGTAATGGGTTACCTTCTGATGCTTTACCAACTTGCCTCATGGTGCAATCTCCTGGATCAAACATGAGGGCTTCTAAAATCAGCCACAGCAATCAAATTGAGATTGGTGGTTCTTCGTTTCCGGCCTCCTTAATTATTCTGGGCAATTCTGACATTGATGTTATCTTGGGAATGGATTGGTTGACAGCAAATGCAGCTGTGATTGATTGTGCTAAACGCTTGGTTTCTCTAAAAATTCCTGAAGGCCATATAGTCTATTCTCCAAGTCTGACTCCTGCAATTCAGCTTTTCTCTTTGGCGGCTTTGAATAATGATGTTATGGAGGCTATTTAGAGTGTTCCGATGGTCTGTGAGTTCCCAGATGTTTTTCCTGAAGAGTTACCAGGTATGCCTCCTGATCGAGAGGTCGAGTTTGTGATTGAGATTGAACCTGGAAACACTCCTATCTCCAAGCGGCCTTATAAAATGGGTCCTGCTGAGTTGGCTGAACTCAAACGTCAGCTTGATGAACAAGAGAAGTTGGGTTTCATTCAGCATAGTACTTCCTCTTGGGGCAGCCCGACAATCTTTGTGAAGAAGCGAGACCAGACTGATAGACTTTGTGTTGACTATCGGGCTCTCAATGCTAAAACCATCAAGAATAAATATCCCCTTCCGCGGATCAATGACCTCTTCGATCAACTTGCAGGAGCAGTGGTATTCTCCAAGCTTGACTTGAGAAGTGGATATCATCAAATCAAGATTCACAAGGAAGATGGTCCCAAAACAGCTTTCACCACTCGCTATGGCCTGTACGAGTACACGGTCTTGTCCTTCGGTCTCACCAACGCACCTGCCACCTTCTCGAGGCTTATGAACTCGGTTTTCATGGAGTATCTTGATAAGTTCGTCGTGGTCTATCTGGATGACATTCTAATCTATTCGAAGTCAAAGGAGGAACATGAAGAACACCTTTGGTGTGTCCTAAACAAGCTTCGTGAGAACCGCCTGTATGCAAAGTTCTCCAAGTGTGAATTTTGGCTTCCTGAAGTCACCTATCTTGGTCACGTAATCTCTTCTAAGGGTATTGCCGTCAACCCAGAAACTGTTCGAACAATTGTCAAGTGGCTTCCACCCAAAAATGTCAAAGAAGTCCGGAGTTTCCTAGGTTTGGCTAGTTACTGCTGTCGCTTCGTTCAGAACTTCTCGAAGATTGCGAAGCCTCTTACCGATCTCCTCAAGAAAGGCAAGAAATACTTTTGGTCTCCTGCATGTCAAGCTAGCTTTGAAACACTCAAAGAGAAGCTCACTTCCACACCAGTCTTGATTCCTCCAGATACATCAAAGCCTTTTCAGATATTTTGTGATGCCTCTCTCCAAGGACTTGGCGCGGTCCTCATGCAAGATAAACAAGTGGTTGCTTATGCCTCTCGTCAGTTGAAAACTCATGAGCTCAACTATCCAACAAATGATCTTGAACTAAGTATGGAGGCACTACTTGCTTGGGAACCGTTGTGAGATCTTTTCTCACCACAAAAGTCTGAAGTATATCTTCACTCAGCCGGACCTCAACCTTCGCCAAAGGAGATGGATTGAAACCATCAACGACTTTGATCTTTCAATCAACTACACTCCGGGTAAAGCAAATGTGATGGCCGATGCTCTCAGTCGAAAAGCTTATGTCAACAACCTCATGGTGGAAGAACAACAGCCTCTCTTGTGCGAGGAATTCTGCCAGCTCAACCTTGAAATTGTGGATCAAGGGTATCTTATGAATCTTCTGGCAACCCCTCTCTTGGAAGAAAAGATTCGTGCTAGTCAGCGAGGTGATGCTTACACCAAAAACATCATCTCCAACATTCAGCTGCCGAAGTATGAGTCCTTCCACGTCGATGACGAAGGAGCTCTATTCTTTGAACACCAGATGTTTGTTCCGAACTACCCGGGTTTGAGAGAGCAAGTTCTTAAGGAGGCGCATGATTCAGTTCTTTCTATCCACCCTGGCAGCACTAAGATAAACATGGACCTGAAAACACAATATTGGTGGCCTAGATTGAAACGATATTGTGCCAAGTATGTCTCGGAGTGTGATGTCTGCCGCAGAGTAAAAGCTGTCCATCAGAAACCTTCCGGTCTTCTACAACCATTGAAGCCTCCGGAATGGAAATGGGAGAAAGTAGAGATGGACTTCATAACTGGTTTTCCAAGGTCGCAGAATGGCAACAATGCAATCTTTGTTGTCATCGACAGGCTTTCTAAAGTGGCTCACTTCTTTCTCGTCAAGGAAACAATTTCTGCAATTCAGTTGGCTGAGCTCTATATCAACAAAATTGTCTCTCTGTATGGGGTTCCTCTCGAGATCAGTTCAGACCGTGGAAGCATCTTCACTTCCAAGTTCTGGGGAAGTTTCCAAAATGCTTTGGGAACAAAGTTGAACTTCAGCACAGCTTACCACCCTCAGTCACAAGGGCAAGTTGAAAGGATCAATCAGATTCTGGAAGATATGCTCCGTGCTTGCGTCATCTCTTTCGGCATGAAGTGGGAAGAATGCCTTCCTTATGCTGAGTTCTCTTACAACAACAGCTTCCAGAAGAGTCTAAAGATGGCACCATTTGAGGTTCTCTATGGCCGCAAATGCAGAACTCCGATTGGTTGGTCAGAGGCAGGTGAAAGAACACTGTTTTGCCCCGACATTGTAACTCAAGCGGAGGAGAAGGTTCACATCATTCTCGAAAACCTGAAGGTTGCTCAAAGTCGCCAGAAGAGTAACTATGACAGAAAGCACACGGACATGGAGTATGTCCCTGGTGGTCTCGTTTACCTTCGTGTCACTCCCATGAGAGGCACGCACCGGTTTGGTATCAAAGGGAAGCTGGCTCCTAGATACATCGGTCCTTTCAAAGTTCGTGGAAGAAGAGGAGAAGTCGCTTATGCTCTTGAGCTCCCTGAAAAACTCAAGGTCTATGATGTTTTCCATATCTCTCAACTCAAGAAGTGCTTCAAGGATCCTTGCAGGACCGTGGATCATGAGCTCATCAATCTCCAAGAAGACCTGTCTTATCAAGAACACCCCACAAAAATCCTAGAAGTCGCAGAAAGAAAGACTCACAACAAGTCTATAAAGTTCTGCAAGGTGCAGTGGTCGCACCATTCCGTTGATGAAGCCACTTGGGAACGTGAGGATGAGCTCCGTGCCAAGTATCCTACCCTCTTCGTTTCTTCTTCTTCCTAGAATCTCGGGGCGAGATTCCTGTTTAGTGGGGGAGAGTTGTAGCATCCCGTCTGTCTAACATCTGTAATGCTACATGGTCTAATAATAAAATGCTACTTCCTACATATATTTGTTGCATCATAATTATATCATGCTCATGTCATCATGCCACATTGCATTTGAGAATCATATAAAACCTTTTTTCTTTTGGATCTTCTCTCATATGCATTTATCAATTGTATTTGGTTCTTAATAAATTGTATTTGATTCTTAATAAATTGTATTTGGTTCTTGATAAATGCTTGATGCCCAAGTTGAGTTGGGGGCATATCTTTTATTTAACTCCACCACCTTTCTTTGTCACCACCCCATAATTCCACCATCCAACTGTATGTGAGCTTTGCATTTTATTTGGGTTTACCTCTAGCTCATGTGGGTTGGGATGGATCCACTTCTAATTCCACATGCTCCCATATATGCATCATGTTGTTTTCACAATGTTGATATGTGGAGAGCCACATGGCCACCTTTGCATGTTATGTGAGTATTTTTCCTTGTCTAGCTTCCATATGGTTTGGTTTGGAGTATTTGATCATGTATGAATATAATTGTGGCTATATACTTACCTACTGGAACATACACACTAGCATGCCCACATTATACTCAAATATGAGCATTTTCCATATATTCTACTTGGGACACCACTCTTGTTCATTTGGCTTGGTCTTAATCCCATATTTTTGAAGCATGTGCTAAATATATGCCATGTTCTTTTACCATTGTTTTCACCATAGTAAATAATGCATTTATTATACATGCATGGGCCATGCAAGATCATCTTCTTTTCTTTTTCTTTGGTTTTATTTGATTTTGAGTGGGGCATGGGTATTTTCCCCATGATCCAACCTAGTTTCTCTCCCTCTCTTCATCTATTTTGGAACCATCCTCTAAACCTCACCCTCACCTCCAAAATCTCCACACCCCATGCATGTCACCACCCTTTCTATCTCTTGTCTTTGAATAGATGGAGTTGTAATTGTTGAATCATGTTCTTTTGGATCAGTTCAAATTTCAAATCTCTATCTATTCAAAATTACCAACCCTAAATTCCTATCTATCCTACCGAGCTACACATCCACCCTAAACCCTACACATCCCTAAGCTAGCTACACCCCTCACCATCCCCTTACCCTTGCCGAGCCACCTAGCCCCTTCCTACCCGTGACCACCAGCCTTGTGGCCTGGTTTGGCCCCAACCCCACCCCCTAACCTAACCTGGCATGAGCCAACCCCCATGCTCGACACCAACCCTTCCAGCTGCCCTAGCCGAACCCTTCCCTCTCTGTCTTCTCTCTCGCCACCAAGCAGAGCCCCACCCGAGCCAGCGTCGTCCTCTCTGGCCCCAGCTGCAGGCACCCCGGCCCTCCCGAGCCATGCCAGCACATGAGCAGAGGGAGAGGAGAAAGGTGCACGACACCTTTACCCACCGAGCCCCATGTGATCTCCCTCTGCCTCGACCTTATCTACCCCCTCCTCACTGCCTGGCGTCGCCCCAGATCCACCTAGGGCCTTGCCCTTCTACTCCTCCTTCCCACCTACCTGCTACCCCTCTCTGTCCCATCCCCGTCTACCTCACCGTTGGCTTCCTCTCGGCCACACCGTGCCAGGCAGCGGGCGTGGTGTTTGGGTTGTCGAGGAAGACCGAGACGATCCCCTGCATCGGCCCTGTCCATGCCGCCGAGGAGGAGCAGGTCCAGACCTGCTGCACGTCATCGACGCCGACGAAAACCCTAACCCGCCGGCCGCCAGCTCCCCCGGCGATCCCCTGCTTCCCGGCTCGAACCACCACCACCCACCCACTCCCGGTGAGACCCCGTTTCCCCCTGACAAGCTCCCTCGGTTCATCGCTTCCTGGACGTGCAGATCTTTCCATCGAACACCCTCTGTGCATGGTGCGCGCTGGTTGCTTCTTCCGCTGTCGCGTCGCAGTAGATCATCTCGCCGCGCAACCGCTAGCTAGCATCACCCCTTAGCCACCGCAGTGGCTTCAACCCTTCTGCGCGCGGTCGCGGTTGGACCGGGCGCCTCATTTCTGTCGCGTCTTGCGGCGATGATTCGTCGGTCAAAAACGGAAGAAAAAGAGCGCGGTCCTTTTCTGTTTAACCTCGCTTTTTATGCGCAACCCACGGTCCAGCCCGGGCCCGCCTGTCTGCCTCTGTGTCCATTTTGCAAAAGGGCACCGCAGGTTTCACAGCCTCAACCCGCAGCCTCCGTCTGGCTGGCAACCGCCCTCTCAACAACCACGGCTTGGGGGTTGGGAAGGAGCGGCCCGCGCTTCATCTGCCGGGGCTAACGGCAGATGAGAGAAGTCTGCCGCGCACCGTTTTCGCCAGCTCAGCGCGACCCCACCTGTCAGTGATGGTGGCTAGGTTCCTCTAAGTGTAAAAAGTCTCGGTTCTTTTCTGTTTAATAAAAATCTTTTCCAGAATTTGTTTAAATGATTCTAAATCCAGAAATTAATAACTTTTTATTAATAAATCCAAATAATACAAATGATATATGTTTTTGAATCAGAAAAATGTGAGGATTTCAAATCTGCCATCCAATTTAATGTTTGGCTAATTTAAATTTTCGAAATTGTTTAATTGCAATAAAAATGCCTTTTCTTAATTAATTAATAACTTTAATTCTATAACTCCAAATTCGACAAATAATATGTCTAAATCGATCAGCGCGACGAGCCCGTTCTGTTTATGCATTCCATGATATGAATTGTAGAATGCATCATATAAATATTAAGTGGACAGCAAGTGTTATGGGAGCAAAACATGACTAAAACTTAATAAAATGATTTATTGTTGTCCCCACACCTCACCCTTGCCATGCTACATTATTGCCATGTAAATTGTGCATCATTCATCATGGCATGCTTGTTTGCTTGTCGCATTTGATTCATATGTTTGTGCACTATATTTATGTTGGCCCTTGTTTGTTTGGTTCTTCTTTCGAATAGATGCCGAGCAGGGGAATTACCAGGAATCCCAGAAGTACTACCCAGATCCACCCCTCGCTTCAACTGAGCTGCCAGGAAAGGACTACCACATGCTTGCATACATATAGTACCTATTGCCTCTATCTTATTCTTGCATCATTGAGTCGCGAATGCATTAAATTGAATCCCAAGTACTACATAGCCTTTATTTAAACCCCACCGAGCTTGTTCCTCCATCCCATGAGCCATTACTACAGAAGTTGTTTGAGCCATGCGAGTCGTAGAACAACATGTGTAGGGTATGTGAGTGTCTGATGGATAACGAGGTACATAAACAACTTAACCTGAGTAGTAATGGGATAACTAATGAAAGAGGCACCGGTGGGCAGTATCTGTTATTTGGTTTTTATGTCCACTTGTGTCCCGTAGGACCCCGAGTACTTGATACCTGTTTCTTGACTATCGCACTATCCGCATATGGGACCATGAATCCCCTTAGCGCGAGCTCGATTCATTTCTATTTCTTGGGGCCACAAACTAGTTTGGGGTTCTATTTACTATCCTATACTTATGCCATGCTTTACCGCTTTATTTAAGATTATGCGTGGAGCACCTGTACTATTTTGGATCGTGCCACGTTTTCGCGGTATCGACAAGCCCAGTCACACTTTCGGGTTCCCAGTCGTTTACAGCCGTCGTCACAAACCCTGGGTCCGTTTCGGAGCCGGCCAAGTTTGTTGCGGGTAGCTTAGTGGGGCGGCCCCCTGAAATATTTAATGAATCCTGTGATTGCTTTGTCATGAAAGCCTCGTTGGGTTTTGATTTGGTTTTTCCAAGGTCGATCGTGTGTGTGTTGCTATTTGTGCACCCCTGCAGGATAAATCTTTCTGAAAGCCGTGTCCGCGGTTATGGACGACTTGGAGCATAGTTTCTTGATCATAGACAAGTATAACTAAAATACCGCTTTTAGTTTGACTAAATAGATGACTAGTAATTAGTGCAATACTCATGGAATGGTTAATAAAACTGCCAAAGGATGGGTTGTTCGTCCGCTTTCTCGTTGGTAAGCGAGAAGGAGGATGGATCTGTTACTTTATACTGTTATAACTGTTGTTTCTAATTAACAGACATCCGCCTATCATTGGTTAGGCGGATGGTTAGCGAGTATCTATAGAATTGTTAGTTATTATCTTTTGCTGCAATTGCGTCACCCCAGGTTATGTCCCCTTTAGAGGCATAAAGACTTGCTGAGTACCCCTAGGGTCTCACACGATAAATTGTTTGATTCAGATGAACAGGTGTATTCGCAAGATGGATACTGGGTGGAGGAGATAGATGATGTTGGCAACGATCACTCGGTGTAGAGATTCCGGGGATGGGGATCCGTGAGATCTGTGGGCAGGATGTGCTTACTTATGTGGCATCTTATGCCGATTTGCTTCTTGTCTGTACTCGGATCTTGTTTCCCGCTTCCGCTTGATACTCTGTTGATTGATGTATGAGGAGCTATCCTACACTATTATCTCTATCTAGGATATTTGGATCTTGCCGTATGGTGTTGCAATATTTATATTTCTTTTAGATGGAATGGCTCTGAGAACTGTTGTAAGGTAGCTTGCATACATACTCACTTGTGTATGTATTTGATCTCTTCGCCTGTTGCCTACGCCGCTCGCTCTTATCCCGATGTTCTTGGAAGTGGTTAGGGCGGCCCGTCGGTGGACCTACGCCCCTGCTGTACTACTTTAACCACTTTTGGTTCATCCAGGCTTGAACTTAGAGCGTAGGGTCCGAGGTTGTTACACTTCCGTCCTTGTTTTTTTGGAGTGTTCTCTCAAGAACGTAATCAATAATCTCTTGTTGGTGGTCACGTCTATTTCAAGATGGATCAAAATCTTTAACGATCTGGTGGATGCAAATGCAAAATCTTCTCCGTCCTCTTCTTTTGACCGAAGCTCATCATCGTTAGACAAGATGGATGGAAGATATCTCTAACTTCCGTTCGTAAATTCTTTTGATCTTGGTAAAGACATTTATGGCTGATGCCATCAATCATAAAACCTATTGCAATAACCTCATGGTTAAGGGAAGAAATAAGCATCTCTACAATAACCTCGAGATATGCAATATCCAACTTCTTTTCAAGATTCCCCCATAAACGTGGGTCACCGCCTTCTCTTGAAGATATATCCGCGCACCTCAATTGCATGATCCTTTGGTTCTTACCGGTGCAAGAAAAATCTAATCCAAGAATTCCTTATTCTAATCTACTCTCGTTGTTCTTAAGAACTCTATTGTTTGAAGGCAATATTGTTTTCCAAACTTCATTTCTTAAATCCGAGGGAAGAAACGATGTTATTTTCATAGTGGTAGATAACTCCTCCAAAGTTGATCTTTTCTTCCGATGAAACAAACATTCACATTCACGTGCATCTGCTGACCTTTAATCCTAACAGTATGTCTTTTCTTCTCGATGATACATCGTCCTTTCTAATTCTTTCAAGAAGTGGTTCTATTCTTTTATCGTGTTTCTTAAGGGCACCGGAGCTATGTTCATCATATCCTTCTCGTCTCACAACAATTCTCCGGGTTCTTCAAATCCTTGTTTTCAAACAGCAAAACGGAAGACTTGCAACAAGTCTATCCAGTTTTGCAAGGTGTAGTGGTCGCACCATTCCGTTGTTCATCAACTTTGGAACGCGAGGATCACCTTCGTTCCAAGCACCCACCACTCCTTGTGTCTTTTTCTTTTTCCTAGGAATCTCAGGGCGAGATTCTTGTTTAGTGGGGGAGAGTTGTAGCATCCCAATTGTCTAACAATTGCAATGCTACTTGCCTAGTTTATGTTGCTAGTTCCTACATAGAATTAATTGCATCATCATTATCATGCTCATGTCATCATGCCATATTGCATTTGAGCATCATATAAAACCCCTTTTTATTTGGTTCTTCTTCCATATGCATTTGTATTCTTATTAATTGTATTTGCCTCTTGAGACATTGTAGTTGGTTCTTGATATACTGTTTAATGCTCAAGTTGAGTTGGGGGAATCTCTATTTAATTCCTTCCTATCTCCAACATGTTGACAATATCATCATCATCTTTTTCTTCGTTATATGTGGGCTCCTTTTGGAACTACCTACATTTTTAATTCCTTGCCCATATATACATCTACCCATGATCCATCTAGTTCAACAATTTGTAACTTGTTTTTGTTGGTCTTCTTTCTGGCTTGCACCTCTTCCTCCTAAAAATCTTGATCACTCTCCTTTTGGCATATATGTGTGGGTATACGCATAAACATACTTTTTATTCTTAACTCTTCCTTTAATCCTCCTAAAACCCCTTTGGGTTCTACATCTACCTATTTCTAACAAAGACACCTTCTCTTTGTATCTCTTGTGTGAGTATGTAAATACATACACCATCCTTTCATTCTTGCCATCTCCCTTTAAAGCCCCCTCTTTTCATTGCCATATATATGTATGTGTGTAGGCATACACACACATATATATATACCCCTCTTTTTACCTATTTGTAAACCCATTGTATCTCCTTTTTGAATCCTAGCTAGCTAGTCTAATCTAAAACTCATCGCTGCAACCATCTATTGTTGTGCTGTCTATGAACCCAGCCTAAAGAACACGCCCAACCGCCTTGCATATACAAGAACACAAGAAGACAGCAACTCCTTCAGCTCGATCGCGTGATCCTGACGCCCGCATCGTACACAAGCGAGTCTCGTGCTCCTGTACCCTCCCTCCCGCTTCCCCTCTCCCCCCTGACCTAGATCGACCTCCCCTCCTTTTCTTTCCCCTCCCGCAAGACACACCAAGGCGCCGCCACTCCCCATGGCCACCATCGCAGCCCCGCTGTTCCACACCGTCCGGAGTCCCCCACAACAACCCAGCCGTGCGTCGTATGCATCTTCATCACGGAGCATCCAGTGAGGAGGTGAAGGCCAGCACACCATGTCCACGACCATCGCCGCCCTGCATCGCTGCAGTACACGGCATCCGTTTCTCCACCATGACGCCTTCGTCCGTCTCGGCTCCGACCAGCTTGCTAGCAACCTCTCGGTGAGCATCCGCCTCTATTCGGCCTTCCCCGCTTCTCTTCGTCGCCGTCACCATAGCCTCGCTACCGTCACCGTGCTCCCGAGCCATCTCTCCGACAAGACCGTCCCACACGCGAACAGCACAGCAGCAACAACAGCACCTCTGCATGCCCCTATTCCCCTATTTTTTCCTGGTGCACCTGCAACTCCTCCGGCGAATCCCTACACATCCCGCCAAAGAGGACACTCCCCTCTCTCCAATGCCGCAAACCTCACCATAAACGATGTACGGAAGCTCTCGGATTCATCCGCGAAACATCAGCCGAATCTCGTTGTCTGTCTATCGATGAACAGGTCCAGTTCGTCAGCTTTTTCTTTCCAGTTCGTCACAAGGTCCCATCTACCCTGGTTCCTCTCCGGCGTGGTTCTTCACACCCAACAAATCCTAGTTATGCCCTCTCCACCCTGCAGCAAACAACACCCTAAAACTAAGCCTGTGTTGCTCGCAATCGCCCTCTAAAGTTCGTCGGAATTCTCTATCGCCGCTGTCAATTTCAGTCCACACACGTCGCGCACCCAGTGTCCTTTGTCAGTCCTAGCACCAGCTTGCACAAGCCATCTGGACTCGCTGTTTCCCGAGCGATGTAACCCTTCTCTGTCGACGCCCCTTGAGGGAACTTGTTGCTGGATGTTCCAGCTACAACCCAGTGAAGACAACACTAGAATTTCTGCAGAAACAAACTCACCATCGAACTCCGAAAGTGGCCCGAGCTAGCCCTCTCTACCCTGAACTTGAGTTGTTCTGTTTCCTCACGTACACATGATCTGCTGGGTATCAACTACACACGCTGCCCTGTTTGGGTCGCCTTTTAATTTGCTTCTATCCATGCAAACTCATGCTATGTTGGATCAAAATCCTATATGCTCCAAGTCATTCAAATCCGAATGCTATATGAGTTGGTTCGCTTGATCTATATCATCGAGAGGCATGGGTTTAATCCTTAAATCTGCGATTTAAGACCTTTTTATTTATCCTTTGTGTAATCTCTGAAAGGATCAGCACTTGAAGAAAATTTAGTGTTAGGGGGTCAGTTAACTCGTTGGCTATTTTACATGTTACAACTATTTGCACACACATAATTACGAAAAAACAGTCCCGGCCACATCCTTTTTGCCAGGAAACACCCCCTGTTTTCAAATGTCCATATAAATCATCGTATGCCTCAAATTGAAAATAAAATAAAATAAAAAATTTCAAGACCAGACTGTTTAAAGAATTCAAATATAAGACTTCTTTTCAATTTGAATTATCCTAAATATTTAAACCATTAAACTTTTGCCTATTCTATTAGAAGACGAAATAATTAATATCTTTAAATTCGTAATTTCAAATTCGACAAATAATATGTCTAAATCGATCAGCACGGCGAGCCTGTTCTGACTATGCATTCCATGATATGGATTTAAGCATGCATCATATAAATATTAAGTATACATCAATGTTTATAGGAGCAAAACATGACTAAAAACGTAATAAAATGCTTCGTTCTTGTACCCCACACCTCACCCATGCCATGCTATGCTATGCCATATAAATTGTGCATCATTCCATCATGGCATACTTGTTTGCTTGTTGCATATTATTTATATAATTGTGCAATGTATTTATTTTGGTCCCTTTGTTTGTTTGGTTTTTATCTGGATAAACATTGAGCAAGGAGAATACCAGGAGCCTCAGGAGTATTACCCGGATCCTTCCTATTCGGCAACAGAACTACCAGGCAAGCAATTCCCCATGCTTGCATACATATAGTACCTATGCTTCTATCTTACTCTTGCATCATTGAGTCGCGATTGCATTAAATTGAATCTCAAGTATTGTATAGCCTTTACTTTTCAACCCCACGGAAGCTTGTCTCTCAATCCCATGAGCCATTACTGCAAGAGTTGTTTGAGCCATGCGAGTCATAGAATTGCATGTGTAGGGTTTGTGCGAGTCTTTGGATAACGAGGTACCTAAACAACTTAATCTGAGTAGTAATGGGATAACTAATGCAAGAGGCATCGGTGAGCATTATCTGCTATTTGGTTCTTTAAGCTCATTTGTTTCCCGTAGGACCCCGAGTACTTGATTCCCATTCCTTGATTATTCGCACTATCCACATACGGGAGGCTCTATGAATCCCCCTTTGCCTGAGCTTGATTCGCACTTTATTTCTTGGGGCCACAAACTAGTTTGGGGCTTTATTACTATCCTGTACTTATGCATGCTTTACTGCTTTATTTACGATTATGCGTGGAGCACCTGTACTGTTTTGGATCGTGACACGTTTTCGCTGTATCGACAAGCCCAGTCACACTTTCGGGTTCCCAGTCGTTTACCGTCGTCTACACAAACCCTAGGTCCGTCTCGGAGCAGGCCAACTTCGTTGCGGGTAGCTTAGTTGGGTGGCCTCCTGAAATGATTTATGAATCCTGTGAATGCTTTCTCGTGAGGCCTCGTTGCGTTTTATTTGGTTCTTCCCGAGGTTGATCATGTGTGTGTTGCTATTTGTGCAACACTGTAGGGCAAATCTTTATGAAAGCCGTGTCCGCAGTTATGGACAACTTGGAGCACAGTTTCTCTATCATAGACAAACATAACTAAAGTACCGCCTTTCATTTGACTAAGACATGACTAGTAATTAGTACAACACTCATGGAATGGTTAATAAAATTGCCAACAGATGGGTTATTCTTCTGCCTTCTCATTGGTAAGCGAGAAGGAGGACGAGCGAGGTTAAATTATGTTGCTTATATAACTGTTGATATTAATTAACGAGCGTCCTTTCATCTTTGGTTGGGTGGATGCGTAGCGTGTCTCTATAGCACTTTGTAGATATTATCTTTCGCTGCAATTACGTCACCCCCAGGTTGTTCTCTGTAGATGCATTAAGACTTGCTAAGTACCCCTAGGGTCTCACACGATAAATATTTGGTTTAGATGTACAGGTATACTCGCAGGAAGGCTACTGGGTCAAAGAGACCGATGATGGTGGCTACGACTATCAGGTGTAGAGATTCCGGGAATGGAGATCCTTGAGATCTATGAGCGGGATGTGCTTATTTTCAGGGCATCTTATGCCGATTTGCTTCTTATCCGTACTCGTATCATGTTTTCCGCTTCCGCTTGATACTCTGTTGCGTGATGTTTGAGGATGTATCCTAAAATATTATATCTATCTAGGATATTTGGATCTTGCCGTATGGTGTTGAATATTCCTATTTCTATTTGTTTTAGATGGTGTGACTCTGATGTCTATTGTAAGTCGCAGGCATACATACTCATTTGTGTATGTCGTGGTCGCATTACTTGTCGCTTACGCCGCTCGCTCTTGTCCCGATGTTCTTGAAAGTGGATAAGGTGGTAGGCCGGTACCGTGCCCTACTCCGCTTCGACGGGCCTACATGTGTGTGGCCTTGGCCTCTGCGATAGAGTCACTTATCCACTTTTGGTTCGCCAGGCTTGAACTTAGAGCATAATGTTCGAGGTATTACACGTGGAGCACGTTGGGAGGAGAAGTCATGCCCAAGAGCACGCGAGGGAGGGGCAGGATGTGGCCATCGTGGACGTGCTCGATAGTAGGGAGAAAATGGGTGGGGAGGAGGAAGGAGGAGGAGCACAAGATGGATTGGGAGGGGGTGGCGGCGGCTGGACAGGAGAGGCAGCGGGACGAAGCGAGGGGAATGAGGGAGGAGACTAGGAGAGGATCGGGAGGATTGGCTAGGGTTTAAAAACGCACATGAGTCTTGTCTCTGGTTCCCACACGCGGCTTTGTACCAGCCTCTGTGTAGCATTCTAATTGTCTAACAATTGCAATGCTATTTGTCTAGTCTATATATTGCTACTGCCTACATGTTCTTATTGCATTATAATTATATCATGCTCATGTCACCATGCCACATTGCATTTGAGCATCATATAAAACCCCTTTCCATTTGGTTCTTTCTCTCATCATGCATTTGTCTATTCATTGTATTTGCTTCTTGATATATTGTAGTTGTCTCTTGATATACGCTAAGTGCCCAAATCGAGTTGAGGGCACCTCTTTTCGAATACTTCCATCTACTAACTTGGTAATGACAACTACCTCTTGATACCATCTATCTCTATCATATTTTTCTATACGTGGGCATTGTACGTCACTTGGTACTTTAACTCCTAACTCACATGTAGATGCATATGGATCTTCCTTTTCTTCTCTTACACATGATCCTATGGCATGATCCATGCATGCCCTAATCTTGTCCATCCCCAAATCCTCATATATATGTGATATCTTCTTGTTTTCACTTAAAATCAGGCACATGTGAGAAATCCTTTGTTGCATGTCACATGCAAAGTTACAACCCTTCAACTTCCTCTTCTTGTTTTTGCCTTAATTCTTGTTATTGTATTGTTTTGTTTATTTCATAATAATCTTGATAAATAAAAATGTTTCCACTTAATCTAATCTAACCTAGCTAATTAACCTAATCTCCACCACCACACCTTCCAAAACTCCCAACCTGATCGGACTAGCTAAACTAGCTAGCTTAATCCATTCATCCCCTGGTACTTTTGCCTCTATAGCCGGCTACACGCCTATCTCCCTGGACCTAACCAGCGCCCCTCCCTGGTGCCACAACGATCGAGTGCCAGCCCTAGCTCAGCTGCATCGCTCACCAACCTTGTGTCGAACCCATCCCTTCCCTCTGGTCCAGACCGACCAAGCCCCAGCAGTACCCCGAGCCGGCCTCGGATCCGGCCTGGCGCAGCCCCGCTCCCGCTCCTCCCGTGCACGTGATCGCGAGCAAGGGCGCTCCTCACGCCGAGCGCGTGCTCCCTTCCCTCCTCAAAAGCGAGCCAGCCCCAGCTGCCACCGCTCCATCTCCCCCCTCGCTTTTTCCTCCTCGCCAAGAAAAAACAACGACGATAAAACCCCATCGCCACCACCGCCATGTCCATGCCGCCGCCGCCACGAGCCACCGTCTGCCTCCGGTGAACCTCGCCCTGGACCTGCTCAAGCCCTGCTCAAGCCCCTGCACGCTTCGACGTGAGGAGGAGCATCTCGTGTGCTCGCCACCGTCTCAGTCTGCCACCGCCTCGGCGCCGGTCGACGCTACCTCGAGCCAACCCTTCGTCACGAACCTAGGTGAGCTCCACGACCCCAGGCTTGTCCTCCTCCATCCTGTTGCCGTACCACGCCGCCGAGCTCGCCGTCGTGCGGACACCGCCGCGCCTGCGCGCACACGATAACAGCGCACATTCGCGTGCTACGCATCGGTAGCGCAAGCAGCAGTAGCCGCGCAGCCCGTGCGCCCCTGTTCCTCGGGATCCCCCGAAGAACCTAGACCCCCTTCGGCAAGATCTCCAACACGGAAGACATTCTCGGTAGATCTCTCTTCCTACTCAAGAAAACCTTGCGCCAAACCGATGACCACAACTCTCTAGATCTTCTCGCGAAATCTGCAGGAAACCTTGTTTTAGTTGTGTTCGCCCGTCAGTTCGACGCCCATCGGTTTTTCCCTCTGCTCATCGACATTTTCTGTCCTCTGCAGACCTCCTATGGAAAAACACCCTGAATAAATCTTGTAGAATATAGATCCCTCTTCAGTTTCTGTTTTTGTGGTGACGCGAAATTCCTAACGGATTGCTCGCCATCGTCTCTCCGAAATCGAATCAGCTAGGCTATCGTGCAAACGAGTTTCAGTTCGTCAGTTAACCCCTTGCCGTATGTTTTGCACATAGGCCCTTGCATGTTTTTATTCCTCAAACCGCGATCCCCGAGCTGCCGTACCTGTCAGCCTTAGAACCAGGCCCGGCCCGACCTTTTTACAAAAAGGTACCCAATGCTTTTATAAATTCCACCTGTGACCCCGGCTTGCCCACGTGTCACCATCGTGCTGGCCGACACGTTCGTGGGTCCGCATACCCTTCGAGACCACCTGTCTGTCCCTGCTGGTAGCGTTGAGTGGAGTAAGAAAAGTTGAGGCCATTGTATTTAATCAAAATAAAATAATTTCAGAAAATGTCTAAACTTAAATAAATTCAAATTGAAATAATTCGAATTTGGGAAAATTTCCAAAATAAACTCTGGTTCAAATTTAAATGTGAGTTCAGATCCAGTTACAGAATTTTACCATTATGCCCCTAACTTTCCAACTAATGACCAATTTGCGTTTTGCTATTTTAAATATGCTTAATAATAAATTTAAATCCAGAAATCCAAATTTGACATATTATATATGTTTTCTGATCAGAAAAATGCCAGTAATTCAAATATGCTATACAAAATAATTTTTGAGCAATTTAAAATTTCGAAATGATTTAAATTTCAATAAATGCCTTTTCTTAATAAATCCATAACTTAAATGCCGTAATTCCAGATTCGGCAAATAATATGTCTAAATCGACTAGCGCGACGAGCCTGTTTTGATTATGCATTCCATGATATGGATTGAAGCATGCATCATATAAATGCTTAAAAACCTGAATGGTTTATACAAGTAAAACTTGACCAAATAATTAATAAAAGTGCTTATTTCTTGTTTTCACACCTCACCCATGCCATGCTATAGTATACCATGCAATTGTGCATTATTCCATCATGGTATACCTTGTTTGCTTGTTGCATATGATTTATATAATTGTGCAATGTATTTATTTTGGTCCCTTGTGTGTTTGGTTTTTATCCGGATAGACATCGAGCAAAGCGAATACTATGAGCCTCAGGAGTATTAATCGAATCCTTATTATTACACAATAGAACTGCCAGTCAATCAATTCCCCATGCTTGCATACATATAGTACATATACTTCTATCTTACTCTTGCATCATTGAGTCGCGGTTGCATTAAATTGAATCTCAACTATTGTATAGCCTTTACTTTTGAACCCCACCAAATCTTGTACCTCAATCCCATGAGCCATTACTGTAGGAGTGTTTGAGCCATGCGAGTCGTAGAATTGCATGTGTAGGGTTTGTGCGAGTCTTTGGATAACGAGATACCTAAACAACTTAACCTGAGTAGTAGTAGGATAACTAATGAAATAGGCACCGGTGAGCATTATCTGCTATTTGGTTCTTTAAGCTCACTTGTGTCCCGTAGGACCCCGGGTACTTGATTCTTGTTCCTTGACTATCGCACTATCCGCATGTGGGACCATGAATCCCCTTCGTCCGAGCTTGATTCACACTTTATTTCTTGGGGCCACAAAGTGGTTTGAGGTTTTATTACTATCCTGTACTTATTCCATGCTTTACTGCTTTATTTACGATTGCGCGTGGAGTGCCTGTACTATTTAGGGACCACGTGCCACGTTTATGTTGTATCGACAAGCCCAGTCACACTTTCGGGTTTCTAGTCGTTTACAGCCATCGCCACACACCCTGGGTCCATCACGGAGCCGGCCGACTTCGTAGCGGGTAGTTTATTGGGGGTACCCCCCCTAAAATGCTTTCTTGTGAGGTCTCGTTGCATTTATTTGGTTCTTCTCATGGTCGATCGTGCGTGTGTTGCTATTTATGCACCACTAGAGGGTAAATCTTTCCGAAAGCCATGTCCGTGGTTATGGACGACTTGGAGCACAGTTTCTCGATCATAGACAAGCATAACTAAAGTACCGCATTTAATTTGACTAAGACATGACTAGTAAATAGCGCAACACTCATGAAATGGGTAATAAAATTGCCAATGGATGGGATGTTCTTCCGTCTTCTCGTCGATAAGCGAGAAGGAGGATGAGCAAGGTTATTTATGTTGCTTATACAATTGTTGTTATTAATTAACGAACGTTCGTCCATCTTTGGTTGGGCAGATGTGTAGCGAGTCTCTATAGCTCTTTGTAGATATTATTTTTCGCGGCAATTGCGTCACCCCAGGTCATTCCCTTTAGATGCATTAAGACTTGCTGAGTACCCCTAGGATCTCACACGATAAATATTTGGTTCAGATGGACATGTATACTCCTAGGAAGGCTACTGGGTCAAAGAGACCGATGATGGTGGCAACGACTATCAGGTGTAGAGATTCTGGGGATGGAGATCCGTGAGATCTGTGGGCGGGATGTGCTTAGTTCTGTGGCATCTTATGCCGATTTGCTTCTTATCCGTACTCGGATCTTGTATTCTCCTTCTGCTTGATACTCTGTTGCGTGATGTATGAGGATATATCCTAAACTATTATATCTATCTAGGATATTTGGATCTTGTCGTACGGTATTGAATATTTCTGTTTTTATTGTTTCTAGATGGTGTGACTCTAATGTCTATTGTAAGTCGCAGACATACATACTCATTTGTGTATGTCGTGGTTGCGTTACCTGTCGCTTACGCCTCTCGCTCTTGTCCTAATGTTCTTGAAAATGGATAAGGTGGTCGGCCGGTACCATGCACTGCTCCGCTTCGACAAGCCTACACATGGTGGCCTTGAGCCTCCCTAGTAGAATCCCTTATCCATTTTTGGGTTCATCCAGGCTCGTGCTTAAAGCGTAATGTCCGAGGTATTACAATTGGTATCAGAGCCATTCCGCCCTTCAGGGTCTCATCCAAGATGGTCGTTGTCAGTCTAGAAAATATTTTGGTAGCTATGTATACTAGAGAAAAACTAAACATGAGAGTAGAACTGCTTCCATTTTTCTTCTTACCCACCTGATACGTCCATTTTGCATCACTATTCTATATCATAATTACTATTATTCATTAATATATTTCATATTAAGAGATGATACTTATGTTATTTCATCTATTTTTGCATGGTTGATGACTTTTGGAGGATGGACCGCTGCAGTTAGGATTCTGATGGAAAAGGCGCTGTTTGAAGGCAAAATTCGCGAAGATCAGAAAATTCCAGAAAATACATGGAAAATCCTATTTTTCCAGAAGACGAAGGATGCCGGAAGAGGGAGCGGAGTTGGGCCACAAGGGCCCACACCACCCCCTAGCGCAGGCCCCTGGCCGCGCCAACAGTTGGTGTGGCCACCCTAGCCCACTCCTGGCTCTCCCCTTTGGCGTATATTATCCCCACAAAACCCTAAGCCTGGGGAAACGACCACAGAAAGATTCCGCCGCCTCTGTGGGGCGGAAAACTACAGAGAGAGAAAGATCTCTCCGGAAGATAGAATTCTGTTGGGGAATTCCTTCCCGGAGAGGGGAGATCGTCGCCATCAACACCACCATCAAGCTAGACTTCATCGGGATCATCATCACCATCATCTCCATCATCATCTCCACCAGCACCATCATCACCACTCCATACCGCTGTAACAATTGGGTTGAATCTTGCATAGTTCTTAGGGGAAACTTTCCCGGTATTGATTACTAGTTGATGCTATTGAGTGGAACCATTGAATGATTGTTATGTTCAGATTGTTGCTTATCATTATATCATCTCTGATCTTGATCCATATGATGTCTTGTGAGTAGTTTGTTTAGTTCTTGAGGACATGGGAGAAGTCATGTTGTTAGTAGTGGAGTTGGCTTGAGAAAGATTCAATAGTTTATTATTTAAGTTATGGTGTTATTCTTCTAGTGGTGTCATGTGAACGTGGACTACATGACACTTCACCTTTATGGGCCTAGGGGAATGCATTGTGTATTTGGCTACTAATCATAGGGGTTGCCGGAGTGACAGAAACCTGAACCCTCGTTAGGAAACCTTTGCACAAGGGATGTCAGGATCTTAGAGTTTAATGTTGTGGTTATGTTTCTATCTTAATTACTTTCTTGTACTTGTGGATGCTTGCAAGGGGTATAATCACAAGTATGTATTAGTCCTAGGAAGGTCGGTACATTAGCACAAGTTCACCCACACAACACTTATCAAACTAAAGAAGATTAATCAACTATATGAAGCAAAAGCACTTGACGATATTCCTATGTGTCCTCGAGAATGTTTGGTCATCTTAATTAATACAACCGGCTTGTCCTTTGCTAAAGAAAGGATTGGGCCACTTGCTGCATCTATTATTATTTTCTTCTATTTACTCGCACTTTATTTTTCTGCATTATCAAAAACCGTAAAAATCCGTTTGCTAAGTATTTACAGAGAATTCCTGCTCCAAGCCACTCGTCAACACCTTCTGCTCCTCGTTGGGTTCGACACTCTTACTTATCGAAAATACTGCGATACACCCCCTATACTTGTGAGTCATCAAGACTATTTTATAGCACCATTGCCGGGGAGTGAAGCACTATTGGAGAGTGGAACTAGTAAAAGGAAATTTGTACTGTGAGTATTGTTTATTTCTGTTAGTTACTTTATTCTCAATATGGATAATTCACTTAGTTTCTTATTTCGTAATGCTACTACCACTGCTAAGGTAGTAGATGAACCACCACCTGCTGAGAATGATACTTTTAAGATACCTACAAGAATTGTTGATCGTGTTATGGATAATTACTATTTTGGAGATGGAACTGTCCATCCCGGTGATCCTTTGCTCTTTATACACGAATTATGTGGGTTGTTTAAGTGTGCAGGTATTACAACAGATCAAGTCAAGAAAAATTTATTCTCATTATCACTGAAAAGAAGAGCTGAGAAATGGTACAAGCTGCTGAAGAATGGTCAAGCTCTTGAATGGGAGGAAGTTGTACCTCTCTTTTATTCTAAGTTTTATCCTCCTAGTGAGATTCATAAAGATCAGAATCAAATATACAACTTTTGGCCTCTTGATGGAGAGAGTACAACTCAAGCTTGGGGGAGATTGAAGTTACTAATGCTCAAATGTCCTATTCATGAGCTCCCCAACAATATTATTATCAATAACTTTTATGTAAGGCTTTCTCTTCATGATAAGGATCTCTTGGATGCTTCTTGTGTTGGATCATTTACACGCATGGAAGAAGGAGCTAAATGGGATCTTCTAGACCGTATTCAAGACAATGCTAAAGCATGGGAGAACGATAAAGGAAGAAAGTCAGGTATAAATTATGATTATGAATGCATTAAATCTTTTATGGGAACTGATGACTTTTGTAATATTAGTAATGCTTATGGTCTAGACTCTCAAGCTATTGCAACTTATTTTAAAGCTTTTGCTTATTATATTGAAATTCCTAAAAAGAAATGGAATAAGTATCATGAGCCATATAAAGATATTGTTAATAGTGTTCCTGCAAGAAATACTGAAGTTTATACTACTAATCATGTTTTACCTGAACCTTACATTGAGAAAATGCCTTTCCCAGTTAAGATAAAGGAACATTCTATGATAGCTAGTATGGTTAATGAAAGTACAAACAAAACTGTTAAACCTAATGAACAAGTGGATGATGAACCTATAATAGCAATTGTGAAAAAATTTGTCACTAAATATAAAGAAGAGGGATACACTATCCTCTGTACGGAGACTTCTAATATTGTTTCACAAATTAGTGTTATGAGAGCTAGTATCCCTGTGTTCTCTATTAGAATAAGTGATCATTGCTACAATAGTTCTTGTGATAGTTATACCGTTAAATTTATGCATGATACTGAAAGTTATTATGAGAGAGGGAAAAGTGTTCTTATACATCTCAATAATATTAAGTTTCTGCGCTTTATGCTGAAAATCTTTATGTTACATTTGTTTTGCCTTCCTATGCTAGCAGCCTCTGGTTTCAACAATTTATTTTCTTACAAAATTCCCTTGCATAGGAAGTGGGTTAGACTTAAATATGTGTATTTTTGCTTCTTGATGCTCTCTTTCACTTCAATTCATATTCTTATGTGAGCATCATTGAAATTATCATGCCCATCTTAATGGTTGTAAAGAAAGAGCTTTTTTGGGAGACAACCCAATTTGTTTTGCTTTCAGTTTTTGTTTATTTGAGTCTTGGAAGTTAATGTTTCGGCAATAACCTCTCCTTATCATTTTTGTTTGGTTTTGTGTTAAGATCAACCTCTAATGAGAGAGAAGTAATATTTGGGGAAGTTGCTGTCCCGAAACAGATTTTTGTACTTCACTATAAAAAATCGTGAAAGATCCCAGAACATCATACTGATCTAATTTTTTGTGTGCATGCCCCAGGTTATTATTTAACTTTCATTAGTTTTGCACTTTTTGATTTGAGCAACAGAAGATTTTCGAAAAATTGAACTTCACCTGCTGGTCTGTTTTGACAGATTTTTGCCACTCTTGCATTTGCTTCTTATATCGATTTCCTTTTTGAATTCCTTTTGGACTTTCGGAAGGAGTTGTTTCAGTAGCTTCTGTTTTGATGGATTTCAGTTGAAATTGAACTTAAAAGGTTTATTACCTCGCTTACACTAATGTTGCTAATGAGAATTGTGTGAAGTTTTGTGTGAAAGAAATTTCTAGGTTATTGGGGAAAATGGTGTAATAAGATAGTGAAAGGTTACATGACTCAAACAATATGTGTATAAATATGAAGATATTGATGTTATTTAAGCGGTGACTCCAGAAGAATTTATTAAATACCAAGTTCAGAGACCTGCAGAGTCCATTTTCAAATAGGTAACAATTTTGTTAAGAAAAGGTTCGTGAAAAATCTATCCAGTTATATTTTTGCAGTTTTTATCCAACAAGGAAGGCAACAAAGCGAAATAGGGACGGAAACGGAGCCATGGTGGCTCACACCACCCCGTGGAGCAGGCCCCCCTGACCGCGCCACCAGGTGGTGTGGCCGCCCGGAGTCCGTCTCCGACCCGGTTTCTCCTAGTACCTTCCTTATGTTGTAAAAATTCATAATATATAACCCCCCCGGATCCCCCGATGTCCGTATATCGTGTTATTGTCGTGTTTTCATTTTGATATGTTTCTGATAGGTAGAGTCTCAGTTTTGGAGCCACAATGTCTTCCTCTGGATTAGCCAAGGAAGATTCCTCTGCAGACATCGTCAACCCGTACATGCATGAGTTGAAGATTCATCCCAAGAAGTTGTTGCTCGAAGATGGGGAGGTACAGATAAAAGAGGTTCAGGGCCCTAAAGGTGAAGGCAGTCTGGAGGACAGGATGGAAGCATTGGAGCAAGAAGTCTTTAGGTACAAGAAGATGGCGGAACGCAAAGTGGATATCATCCATAATATTAGTTCAGAACTCATCGCAAAGCACCGGAAGGAGACTGCTAAGCTTAAGGAGGAAATTCTCTCACTCCACCGAACAACCAACCAACTACAAGCACAACTCTACGACGTGCAAAATCAAAACTGTGAGTATGAGGTTACGTTCAAACACATAAGTGCTGCTGCTAGTTTCAGGATGTTGGAGACCAGGATGTCTTTTATTGATGGGGAGCCCTTACCTTGGAAGTCGGACGATGATGATAGAACACCACCACCACCGAAGGAGTAATTCGTCATTAGGTTTTGTCATCCCCTTGGTTTGTTCCAAGCTTGGGGGAGTGCCGCGGTATCACATCACTATCTTCTATCTTTTACCTTTTTAGTAGAGTCATATCATGAATAGACAAGTTATCATGTAGGATGGTTTGCATTATGGAAGTGTCCCCCCTCTCGTTGGATATCTATGTATCCCTTGGTGTGAGTTGCCGTTATGGAATATTAATGATAAGTTCTATCATTTACTCTTTTGCATATCTTATATTAGATTTCAGTTTCTGTTATATGATTGATCTTGTTGTTAGTATTGGTATCACTTTGGGATCATTGAGTTAATTTAGTTGGTTTTGGCAAACCTAGATCGGTCAGTAGCAACACTATTATGAGATTTGAATGAAAAAGATAAAAAATACTCTTAAAGGAATATAATTTCATCATCTTTCTTCCTTGATTGGCTCATAAGCTTAGTATTCTCTAGTTAAGATATTTTGTGCTTCCAAGGAAGATTGCATGTTTGTTTTTATCACTTGTATGTTTGTTTGTTTCCTTCAACTCTTATGCTTGCTACCCAGCCTTGCTAGCCTAAAACCTGTACTGAGAGGGAATGCTTCTCGTGCATCCAATCCTTAAACCAAAACCTATGCCATTTGTGTCCACCATACCTACCTATTAGCATTATTGCTATTCCAAGTAAATTCATGTTTTTATCTACCTTCCAAATTAAACTTGTTATGTGAAAATTAGTGATTAAAGCTCTCACGAACTTGATGGCACACTTTAATTTTCTTGCACCTAATGAACTTGAACCATTGTGTCATCTAAGTCGTATATGCTTGCACTTATACGTTGGGAATTAGCAGAACCATGTTGTGATGGGGAACACTTTCAACATTGTACTTGTACATTGTACCCAGTTGATATCTGTTGGGCCACGCAGAGATAAACAAAAACTTTTCCCCCTACGTGGTACTCCCAAGATCCAACTCAGGTGATAGGCCACGAGTTTTACCACTAGACGCGCATGTGCGGATTGTTGATGAAGCGCGTCAGTTGATGCCGTGCCGAATGATCCCCGTACAGCATGTCCAGATCCCCACGGACCTCCTTGTCCCTAGCGCTGCACGTGCAACGCCTCTACCGGTATCCACACGTATAGGAAGGAGCTCGGGGCAGAGGACTGCTACATCCTGTCTAGCCCGAAATGTGAGTGGAGAAAGTGACGGCTAGGTCAGGGACAATCCCTTGTCACTCCACTTATATACACTCCTAGCTGGGCTCAACGCTTGAGGCTCATTTAGGCCATACCCCAATCTCCACATGGATCTAATCCACATGGGCTCCTTACCCTTAAGTGTGTGACCCTGTAGGTGTACGTACGCCTGGACACGACACGAGTCACCACTCCGAGTCGATAGTTGATAGTGACCTCTAGCAAGACATGCCAACTCCCAAGAACCATAAAGTAAGAAGACAAACCTTTCTCAATGTGACTTTCGTCCAAGTCCCTTTGCCTCATGATATATCTTTTCAAGCTATAGGCGAGTTGTTGCCATCGTTTTAATAGCTCGACTCTCTCTTTTTGTTCTGTGATATACGATTCACTAGACTAACACTTAGTCCAACTTCTTGGTTAACACTTAACCAAGTCGCGCATGGCCATGCTTCTGAATCATATCACACGAGAGGGCCCAGAGAATATCTCTCCATTACAGAGGGGCAAATCCCATCTTGGCAATCCACATTATGGAGCTTGCTTCACAACCAACCCGAACCCTACCTTTATAACTGCCCATTTATGGAACAGCGTTTGATAGGACCTAAGTTGGCGATCCACAACTTGGATCATGCGATCACCTCAGGTCAAAGGATTCCATTGCGTGAGAATACAAATGACAACATGCTCGTTGTATCTCAATTGTGGGTCAGTCCGATTCGCTAAACTCTTTAGCCGAATCAGTGTAAGTCAGAATAGCATCTACATGCCCATGACAAGTGGAACCGAGTCATCAGCCGACTTTCACATTAGTCTAAGTTGTGTGTCCAGCACAACCTCAACAACCAAGGACAACTAGTATGAACAACATGAATATGTAGTTCCACAATCAAATCACATATTCAATGATACATATCAGTAGTTCATACATGGAGAACTTTATTACTTTATGAATACATTGGGGATACATCATATATGATTGCCTCTAGGGCATATTCCCAACAGTCTCCCACTTGCACTAGAGTCAATCATCCGACATCACATGTCTAGGCATCTAATGCCCATAGCTCTCAGGTGCGCCTCATGCTTCGGCTGTGGTAGCGACTTTGTCAACGGATCCGCAATATTTGCATCCGTGTGTATCTTGCATAACTTGATATCACCTTGATCCATGAACTGGCGAATCAGGTGGTACCGCATGAGTATATGTTTGTTCTTCTAGTGTTGTCTAGGCTCCTTGGCTTGTGCGATAGCACCATTGTTGTCATAATACACGTCTAACGGATTGGACGAGCCCTGAACCACACCAAGATCCTTGAGGAAATTCCTCATTCAAACAGCTTCCTTTGCCACCTCCAAGGCAACAATATACTCAGCCTCTGTCGTAGACGTAGACACCGTCTCTTGCTTGGAACTCTTCCAGCTCACAGCCCCTCCGTTTATCACAAACACATATCCGGATTGCGAACGAGAATCATCCAAGTCAGTGAGATAACCCGCATCCGTGTAACCCCTTACACTGAGTTCATCCTCACCTCCATAAACTAGGAACATATCCTTAGTCCTTCTCAAGTACTTAAGGATATTTTAGTGCCCTTGATGGATCTCTCTAGGGTCAGCCTGGTATCTACTCACAACACTTAGAGCATAGGAAACATCCGGCTTAGTACAAATCATAGCATACATGATGGATCTGACTGCAGAAGCATACGGAATCGCACTCATCCGACTTCGCTCATCAGTTGTCGAAGGACACTGGGTCTTGCTAAGTTTCACGCCATGGGACATCGGTAAGAACCCCTTCTTAGACGATTCCATGTTGAACTTCTTCAACACTTTTTCCAAATATGTACTCTGACTCAATCCAATGAGCCGCCTTGATCTATCTCTATAGATCCGGATTCCTAGTATGTAAGTCGCCTCACCCAAGTCTTTCATCGAAAAACTCTTTTCCAATGATTCTTTGGTCTCTTGCAACATCTGGACATCATTTCCAATCAGTAATATGTCATCCACTTATAAGATCAGAAAGTTTACCTTGCTCCCACTAAACTTCTTGTATAAACAAGAATCATGATCACTCTTGATGAAGCCAAACGATTTGACTACCTCATCAAAGCGAATATTCCAACTCCGAGATGCTTGCTTCAACCCATAAATGGATTTCCAAAGTTTGCATACCTTGTCAGCATTAGCTGGATCGACAAAACCCTCGGGCTATCATATACACGTCCTCGGTTAAATTTCCATTAAGGAAAGCCGTCTTGACATCCATCTGCCATATCTCATAGTCGAAATAGGCTGCTATAGCTAACATGATCTGAACTGACTTAAGCATCACCACAGGAGAGAAAGTCTCATCATAGTCAACTCCTTGAACCTGTCGGAAGCCCTTCACGACAAGCCGTGCTTTATAGATAGAAATATTTCCATCCATATCAGTTTTCTTCTTAAAGACCCATTTGCACTCGACGGGTCTTGCACCGTCTGGCAGATCAACCAAGTTCCAAACTTGATTTTCATCCATGGACTTTAACTCGGATCTCATGGCTCCAAGCCATGACTTAGAATCAGATCCCACCATCGCTTCCGAATAAGTTGTCGGCTCATCACTGTCCAACAGTAACACATCACGAACATTTTGCAATCTCGCCGATCTTCAGAGTGTCTGTGCAGTTGCCGGCTCAGGTACCACGTGATGGGTTCGTAGCATGGAAAACAAAAAATTACTACCGCAAGAACGAACAAAACCCATATCTAATCTAGATAAAAGCCAAGATCTAATCTATTAGATATGTGCAACGAGATAGATCTGTACTAACCCTCGTAGAACTAAAAGCGTTATGAGATTAGATCTCGGGGTTGATGTAGTCGATCACTTTCCGATCTCAAGATCGTGTGGATGATCCTTCCGGCGCCCGGCGTTAAAGCAGCGCTTCATGATCGGTCCTGCGTCTGAGTCGGCAGAACCTTCCTCTCCCCGTTCCAGCAAGCAGTAGAGGTAGTAGATCTCTCCACGGAATCCCAGCAACACGACAGCGTGGTGGTGGTGGTGGAGTAGAGAATTCTGCAGGGCTTCGCCTAAGCCAGAGCAGAGGGAAGGAGGAGGAGAGAGGCAACTTGAGATCTAGAGAATAGAAGGGGCAAGGGGGCTTGTGCCTCCACCCCTCTATTTAGGCCCAGTTCTTTTGGCGGCTTCTCTGAGAAGCCGCCCTACCCCCAGCTTTCTGGGAAAGTCGGTTCAAAAAAATTAGAAGACTTCCAAAGTGGTTAAGGCTAAACTAACTTGGAAGCCTCATAAAATTTTGGAACCGGCTTCCCTGTGAGGTAAGCGCTTCTCGGCCGCCAAAAGAACTGGCCTAAGAGGAGGCGCCATGGGGAGGTGGAGTCCTTGTAGGACTCCCTCTCCCTTGGCCATGGATCAAGGAGGTGGGGAGAGTCCTACTCCCCACGAATCCTTGTCTTACCCCACAAGGATTCCTTGATCCTTTCTTGGTTTTCAAGTAAACTCAAGAAATCTTCTAGAACCTTCCTAACATTCAAAACCTTCTAGAATCCCCATACAAATACTCCGGAACATTTCCTAACTTAGAAAATGATCCCCAATATATGGATCTTATTCCCCGGACAATTCCGGATCTCCTCGTGATGTCCCGGATCCAATCCGAGACTCCGAACAACATTCGGTCTCCAACGCACATTCCATATCTACTTAAAACAACTTCGAACCTTAAGTGTGTCACCCTACGGTTCGTGCACATGTAGACATGATGGAGACACATCTCTGATCAATAACCATTAGCGGGATCTGGAGATCCATAACAGCTCCCACATACTCAACGATGACTTTGTGATCGATAGAACCATTTAACATACGAAACCAATTCCCTTTGTCACACGATATTCTACTTATCCGAGGTTTGATCATCGGTATCTCCATACCTAGTTCTACCTTGTTACTGATAAGTACTCTTTACTCGTTCCATGATATGTCATCCCTTGTGACCTAGTCACATGCTTGCAAGCTAACTAGCTGACATTCCACCGAGAGGGCCCAGAGCATATCTATCCGTCATATGGATGGACAAATCCCAATCTTGGTCCATGCGCTTCAACACATACTTTCAGAATACCCAGTGACACCTTTATAACCACCCAGTTACGAAGCGGTGTTTGATGTCATCAAAGTATCCATCCGGTGATGGTGATTAACATAACCTCATGGTCGAAGGATCAGGTTACTATGCATTTGAAAAGCTTGTAGCAAAACGAACTTAATGACTTGATCTTATGCTATGCTTACTATGGGTGTGTGTCCATCACATCATTCTCCTAATGATATGATCTTGTTATTAACGACATCCAATGTCCATGATCAGGAAACCATGATCATCCATTAATCAACAAGCTAGTTTAACAAGAGGCTTACTAGGGACTCTTTTATGTTTACAAAACACACAAGTATTAATGTTTCCGGTTAATACAATTATAGCATGGGATGTAAACATTTATCATAAACATAAAGATATAATAATAACCACTTTATTATTGCCTCTTGGGCATATCTCCAACAGTCTCCCACTTGCACTAGAGTCAATAATCTAGTTAAAAACTTGTGCATTCAACACCTATGGCTTTCTGGTGTTGTATAGACACTATTGCTAGTGGTAAACATAATATTCGGATCTGACACTTCCAGGTCCGTGTGTATTTGCATGTCCTTGCGTCTCTACGCATTACTCATTCTCCAATGAGATGGCATTGTATAAATTTGGTCCTTTGGTGAGACCTTTAGTTCCTTGGGATTAAATCATGTTGATACAATTGTCGTACAATGTATCTTCATAGTATTATCCCGCTATGAACCACACCTAGTTTGATAACAAACTACTTGACGCAATGCCTCATTTGTCGCTACAATAGCAGTCATATACTTAGCCTTTTGTTGTAGTATCTGTCACAATGTTTTAACTTTGGTACTCAACCAAATCCGTTATGGAACTTCCTTTCCATTACATTGTGCCACCCATAGTTTAAATTGAGATAAACTTAATTTGTGACAAAACTAGTATCAATGCAACAATTTACAATGAACTATTTGTCACCACTATATAAATAATATATTCTTAGTTCTTCCAAAGATCATAGGAATATCCCTACTATTGTCCAATGATCATCTTATGAGTCATTCTGGTATATGCTCATAACATTTAGAGCATAGGACATATCTGGATGTGTACATCTCAAAAAATGATTGATCAAAATATTCTTGTGATTTCACCAAGTGTCAAAACACTTGAATCTCGTGTCAACACACTTGAATCTTGATTCAGTCCTTTTCGTGCGTCAAGAACCTTTCTTGTTGTTTCCATATTGAACTCATTCAAAATCTTATCTATGTACATTTGGCAAAACCATATTAGCGCCTCAATCTATCCATATAGACATTGATGCCTAATTCTTGGGTTATGCCTAAGTCTTTCATCGAAATGAAATTCTTAACCTGTGTCAATAAAAGATACATCATTTCTAATCAACAATATGTCTTTCACATAATGTATTAGAAATATGTCTTAGCGCTTCCACTTAATTTCTTCCAAAATACAAACATCTTCATCGTCTCTGATGAAATTAAACCTTTTAACGGTTTCATCACGGTGAAGATTCCAACTCCGCGATGCTCACTTCAACCATTGAAGTTTTGCATACTCTTTTAGCATCCTTTGAATTAACAAAACCCTTTGGATCGTGTCAAGGACACATCCTAGGTAACCATTCTATTAGAAGAACTTGTTTTGTTTGTTCAACTACCATATACCAAAATATATGTAGTGGTTGCTACATTAATCCGTCCAGACTAAATATCGCTATGAAAGATCAAATCTTATCATAGTCAATTCCTTGAACATTGTCGTAAACTCTTTCCGACATGTCGACTATTTCATAGATGTAAAACATCCATGTCTATTTCTTTATAGATCCATATACGACTGTAAGGTCTTGCACCTTTCCAGAGGGTCTTTCAAATTCAAAGCTTGATTTCCCGTGTATGGAATTATCACGGATTTTATGGCTTCAAGCCACTTAACGAAGTCAGGGCCCATCATTGCTTCTTTGCATGTAGTCGGTTCATCATTGTCAAACAACAATGATTTAACTCTCAAATCTTGGCATTTGATTACTTACCCGACCTACTTGGTTCAATAGTAACTTAGATCTCCGTGACCACAACCTTTGAGGCACGTGAGCCATGAGCATTGTTGCTGCCTCCGGGACACTTTCCGACGCTGCGTAACTCAGCACATATTAGCCAAGGTTCAACGACCTTGTCAAAGTTCTATTGTCCTCCTACTTAACTTTTCACCAAAATTCCTTCTCAAGAAACTCGACATTCTAAGCGACAAACACTTTTGTCTTCGGTGTTATGGAGGAATACCCAATGGTTATTCGAAATAACCTACAAAGACATGCTCATCCGACTTTGGTTGTAAACACTTTACTTATGCCTAGCATACCAAAAAATTTAAGAAAGGACAACCTGGGTTTTATCCCAAACCATGACTTATATGGTGTCATTTCAACGGATCATGATGGAGCTCTTTTCAGTGTAAAAGCGGTAGTCACTAAAGCTATAATCTTTAAAATATAATGGCAGTTTTATAAATGACACCTTTGATCTTACCATGTCAAACAAGGTTTCATTACATATCTTGAACACTCCATACTCCTATGGTGTTTTGGGAAATGCAAATCCATGGAACGATTCCTCAAATCTTAGGTGTTTTGCTAAACTTGTAACTCAAACATCTTTATGATCCAATCATAAACTTTTTTATTTTCTTATTACAATAATTTTCCACTTCATCTTGAAAGTCTTTGAATATTTTCAAATGTTTCATACTTCTTCCTTATTGAGTAAGTATATACATATACTCACTCAAATATTCGGAGAAAGCATATGAAGTTGAAATCCATCGCCCATGACTACACATAATGGACTATATACATCAATATGTACAAATTCCAATCAGTTAGTCGTCCGTTCCTCTTTTGGCCTACGAACGGAGTTTTAATTATCTCCAAGAAAGTATCACAAGCGTCATTTGATCAAAATCAAAGACTCCAAAAATCCATCAACATGGAGTTTCTTCATGTATCCCTTTCAATATAATTTAAACGGTGATGTCACTTCGCAAGTGATCTTTCAATCATTTGTCTTGCGACATTTTAGCATTAGTTTTATGGTCGTTATTTCTCCAACCAGACTTGTATATCATCCATCTATTATGGAATACGGCAATTATTTGAACAACCTTTTGTCGTTATAATACCTGATCAAAATAACAATTATTGAAACAAATCTTGAAGGCAAGCTTTGATGTTAATGAGCAACACAACAACCCTTTGTTTGTTTTCGATGAACATCATCACATATTCTCTTGCTAGTTACTTAGGCCATTGCAGTTCATGAATTGTGTTGTCATGTATGACACTTCATACCAACCAATTCGGTCTCCAATACCGCAGAACCACATTGTTTAACAACCAAGGAATATAGCCATAACATGTATCTTCTATATACCTAAGTTGGACATCTCCATTTTTTTTTCTGCCAAATATTTTATAGATTCTCTTTCAACAATTCCTTTTCTTTTAAAAGAATCTATCAACATCAATAGTGGTGTCATTCACATGACACATAGTACAAAGTGTGTATAGTCAAATACTAATACCTTTGGACTTGCACTTTGAAGTGGATCACCTTCATCAAATGTTTGGCATTCTTTCAAAATTCCATTCTTTAGTAATCTTTTAGTGTAGTAAACATTTTACTTATATCTTCTATTCATCCTTATCATGACAACTTTCATGATCAAGATGTTATAGCTTATAAAGGTGAATTACGAGTATAATGTTTCTTTTCCAAAACCTTTTAGAGGATTAGGACGACTAGCGTCTCCAACCTTCACAAATTCTCATCAAATATGAGGACATATACTCTATCATGTTGTAACCAATACATTGTTTTAGATATCGCAATACCTTTCACATATGATGGTTTCTGAAACATTGCTTTCAGCTCTTAGATAAACTTGATATTAAAAACAATCTTTTGAGTATCAAGAATCATGGAGGCAAACATGATACATTAGATACTAACACTAGAATTGTTACTCTTGATTTAATACTGTTTATTAAACTTCACAAAGTAAATGGAGTTTGCTGAAGGTTTGCAACAGGACTTTTAAACTTTAGATTGACACTCAAAACAATACGATACCAGTTCATAAAGCAAATATCCAGAATTTCTATAGTTCCACTATCTCAACTATAACTAAGAGTAAGGTGGTGAACGGATGCCAATGACTACAACAAACTATGCAAATTCACTTTGATTGTGTTTATGATAAATTGAGTTTGACTAATCCAAATTACAAATGAACTCCCACTCAAAACAACATCCCTCAAGTTGTTTTAGTGATTACACGAACCAAATCCACTACACCAAGTCCGATCATCACGTGAGATGATGTAGCTTTAAAGGCGAACAATCAACATGTTCATCATATCATCCATATGACTCATGCTTTACCTTTCGGTATTCCGTGTTCCGAGACCATGTCTGTACATGCTAGGCTCGTCAAGGTTAACCTTAGTATCCGCATGTGCAAATCTGGCTTGCACCCGTCGTATGCACACGTAGAATCTATCACACCCGATCATCACGAGATGCTTCGAAACGACGAGTCTTAGCAACGGTGCCTACTAAGGACGAACACTTTATTACTTGATATTTAGTGAGAGGGATCATCTTATAATGCTACCGTCACGATCTAAGCAATACAAGATGCATAAAGGATTAACATCACAGGCAATTCATAATTAGTGTGATATGATATGGCCCTTTCTTCTTATGCCTTTGATCTCCATCTCCAAAGCACGGACATGATCTCCATCATCACCAGCATTGCATCAAGGTCAGTGGCGCCGCTTCATGGTTGTCCATCATCACTAGCAACTATTACAACTACTTGGAATAAATCTATTACAAGATGAATAGACACGCAGGTCTTAACAGAATTAAAGACAACCATTAGGCTCCTGCCGGTTGCCATATTACAATAAGGATCATTGCATTCATCAAATATAATCACAATCACATAATGGCCATACCACATCACAAAACCCCTGCAAAAACAACTTAGATGCCTCTAATTTTCTTTGCATGTTTTACGTGGTTTGGGGCTTTCGAATAAGAACGGATCTTACCTACGAAACTGAACCACAACGTTGATACAAGTGCTATCAAGTGCAAAGTGTAGATTGGATCTATACTATGATGGGAGAGACAGACACCCGCAAAGCCACTTGTGCAATACGAGTTGCACGTCAACTGTGGAGCAAGTCTCATGTGCGATGACATGTAAGGTTAGCCCGAGCCGCTTCATCCCACCATACCGCAAGATGCAAAGTACACAAAGCAAAAGACGGCACGAGCACCAACGCCCACAAAACCATTTTGTTCTACTCGTGCAATAGATCTACGCATAGACATGGCTCTGATACCACCGATGGGTTCGTAGCATGGAAAACAAAAAATTTCTACCGCAAGAACGAACAAAACCCAGATCTAATCTAGATAAAAGCCAAGATCTAATCTATTAGATATGTGCAACGAGATAGATCTGTACTAACCCTCGTAGAACTGAAAGCATTACGAGATTAGATATCGGGGTTGATGTAGTCGATCACTTGCCGATCTCAAGATCGTGTGGACGATCCTTCCGGCGCCACGTTCCGGTAGCGCTTCCGCAGTCGGTCACACGTGCGGAGTCGAAGCAGACCTTCCTCTCCCCGTTCCAGCGAGCAGCGGAGGTAGTAGATCTCTCCATGGAATCCCAGCAGCACGACAGCGTAGTGGTGGTGGTGGAGTAGAGAATTCTGCAGGGCTTCGCCTAAGCCAGAGCAGAGGGAAGGAGGAGGAGAGAGGCAACTTGAGATCTAGAGAATAGAAGGGGCAAGGGGGCTTGTGCCTCCACCCCTCTATTTAAAGGAGGGAGGCGCCATGGGGAGGTGGAGTCCTTGTAGGACTCCCCTCTCCCTTGGCCGGCGGATCAAGGAGGTGGGGGGAGAGTCCTACTCCCCCACGAATCCTTGTCTTACCCCACAAGGATTCCTTGATCCTTTCTTGGTTTTCAAGTAAACTCCAAGAAATCTTCTAGAACCTTCCAGAACATTCCGAAACCTTCTAGAATCCCCATACAAATACTCCGGAACATTTCCTAACTTAGAAAATGATCCCCAATATATGAATCTTATTCCTCGGACAATTCCGGATCTCCTCATGATGTCCCGGATCCAATCCGAGACTCCGAACAACATTCGGTCTCCAACGCACATTCCATATCTACTTAAAACAACTTCGAACCTTAAGTGTGTCACCCTACGGTTCGTGAACATGTAGACATGATGGAGACACATCTCCGATCAATAACCATTAGCGGGATCTGGAGATCCATAACAGCTCCCACATACTCAACGATGACTTTGTGATCGATAGAACCATTTAACATACGAAACCAATTCCCTTTGTCACACGATATTCTACTTATCCAAGGTTTGATCGTCGGTATCTCCATACCTAGTTCTACCTCGTTACAGATAAGTACTCTTTACTCGTTCCATGATATGTCATCCCTTATGACCTAGTCACATGCTTGCAAGCTAATTAGATGACATTCCACCGAGAGGGCCCAGAGCATATCTATCCGTCATATGGATGGACAAATCCCAATCTTGGTCCATGCGCTTCAACACATACTTTCAGAATACCCAATGACACCTTTATAACCACCCAGTTACGAAGCGGTGTTTGATGTCATCAAAGTATCCATCCGGTGATGGTGATTAACATAACCTCATGGTCGAAGGATCAGGTTACTATGCATTTGAAAAGCTTGTAGCAAAACGAACTTAATGACTTGATCTTATGCTATGCTTACTATGGGTGTGTGTCCATCACATCATTCTCCTAATGATATGATCTTGTTATTAACGACATCCAATGTCCATGATCAGGAAACCATGATCATCCATTAATCAACAAGCTAGTTTAACAAGAGGCTTACTAGGGACTCTTTTATGTTTACAAAACACACAAGTATTAATGTTTCCGGTTAATACAATTATAGCATGGGATGTAAACATTTATCATAAACATAAAGATATAATAATAACCACTTTATTATTGCCTCTTGGGCATATCTCCAACACCACGACCGGCTCAACCTCCAAGGGTTTTGCCGACTGGCTGCTGGCCGGTACCTCTCAAATTTCTTCGAGCTGCATCGTGATTTGATACGTTGCAAACGTATCTATAATTTTTGATGTTCCATTCTTGTTTTATATCTAATTTCTTATGTTTTGTCCACACTTTGGAGTATTTTTATACACTTTCTTGGACTAACCTATTAACAAGATGCCATAGTGCCAGTTGCCTGTTTTCTTCTGTTTTTGGTTCTAGGAAAGTCAGAAAATGAACATTCTCGGAATTGGACGGGACAAAAGCCAAAGTCAATATTTCACCGAGGGGGACACGGAGCCAGAAGACGAGACGGAGAGGGGACAGAGGCCGGCCACACCACCTGGACGCGCGGCCAGGCCTAGCCCGCGCCAGGGGGTGGTGTGGCTGCCTAGGGCACCCCCTCGGCCTCCCCTTTCGCCTATAAGATGCCTCCGATACAGAAACCCTAAGTACCCGATCAAAATTCCATGAAAGAGTCTGTAGCCAATGTCATCTCCATCCCTAGATCAGGAGGGATCTGAAGCTCTTCCCGGCACCCTGTCGGAGGGGATAATTCACCCTAGAGGCCTTCTTCATCACCATGCCTGCCTCCGGTGTGATGCGTGAGTAGTTCATCCCTGGACTACGGGTCCATGTAGTAGCTAGATGGTTGGTTCTTCTCCTTTGTGATACCATGTTTAGATCTTGTGAGCTTCGTTCATGATCAAGATCATATATTTGTAATCATACATGTTGTGTTTGCGGGGATCCAATGGATATTGAGATGCTATTTCAGATTGATTATTGATTCTATCATGTCTTTGCTATTTTTGATCTTGTATGCTCTCTGTTGTTAGTAGCTATCTTGGCCGAGTATATGCTAGCAACTCCAAGAGGGAGTATTTATGCTCGATACTGGGTTCATGCCTCTAGGAATCTGGGGAAGTGACAGAAATCTCTAAGGTACTAGATGTGCTGTTGTTACTAGGGAGAAAACATCAATCCTTTGTTCATAGAACAATCGTATTGTTTACTTTACACACAATGCTTAATGCAATTATCTGTTGCTTGCAACTTAATACTAGAGGGGGTTCGGATGATAACCTGAAGGTGGATTATTAGTCATAGATGCAGTTGGATTACGGTCTATGTATAATGTTGTAATGCCCAATCAAATCTCATAGAAGTCAAGATGATTAGTATATGCATGTATGCTTTCTCGATGTTTGTCAATTGCCCCGCTGTAATTTGTTCACCCAACATGTCATCTATCTTAAGGAGAATCACCACTAGTGAACTATGCACCCCAGCCCTTTCTTTTACTATCAATCTACTATTTACTGTTTTCTGTTTACTTTTTGCGAAGCTATTACTATCTTCCACACAATACGTTTAATCCTTTGTTTTCAGCAAAACCGGTGAGATTGACAACCTCACTGAGTTGGGGGAAAAGTTCTGTGATTGTGTTGTGCAGGATTCCAAGTTGGAAACAACACCTTGGAGGTGTTTCCTTGCTTCTACTGGTTCGATAACCTTGGTGTCATAACTGAGGGAAAACTTGTTGCTATACTCATCATACCTTCCTCTTGGGGTTCCCCAACGAGCTCATCATCTTGAGTAAGCATGCTCCCACTGACTCCCCGACTGAGAAAGACTTTCTCAAGGAAGACACCATTCCGAGCGACAAACACTTTGCCCTCTTCTCGGTTGTAGAAGTAGTAACCCAAGGTTTCCCTCGGATACCCCACGAAAATACACTTATCCGACTTGGCCGTAAGCTTGTCCGACTGAAGTCGCTTGACAAATGCTTCACAGCCCCAAATCTTAAGGAAAGACAAACTCGGCTTCTTGCCAGTCCACATCTCATGTGGTGTCTTCTCTACCGACTTTCATGGTACTATGTTTAGTGTGAACGCTGCAGTTTCTAGACAATAACCCCAAAATGATAAAGGCAAATCTGTCTGACTCATCATTGATCGTACCATGTCTAACAAGGTCCGATTCCGCCTTTTCGACACACTGTTTCTCTGCGGTGTTCCTGGCGGAGTGAGTTGGGAAACTATTCCACAATTCTTCAGATGGTCATCAAACTCATGGATCATGTACTCGCAGCGACTCTCGCTTTGTTGCCAACTCGAATGTCAACCTTGCCTCTCACCATGCTCCTAGTTCTTACCAGTCCTTGCAACAAGTTGCAGATGTGAATAACTGATCCGGTATCATATACCCAAGAACTACCAGGTGCATCAACAAGATAAATGTCTATAACATTGCAAACAAGCGTACCTGAGCCGGAAGTCACACCTCCACTCTTGGCTTTATCAGCCAGATACTTGTTGCAATTCCTCTTCTAGTGTCCATCCGCCTTGCAATAGAAGCAAGTGGATCCGGCTGCAGGAGATGGCTTAGCCCCTGAGGAAGCGCTTTGGACCGGGTCCTCGGCCTTACCTCCCGACTTTGCCTTCTTCTTCTTAGTCCAAGAACTCTTCTTGAATTTAGCCTTATTTTGCACCATCAACACTTGGCTGGCGCCTTTCTTGAGATCCGCCTCAGCCTGCTTGAGCATCCCATGTAAATCAGTGAGCTTCTTATCCATACCATGCATGTGGTAGTTCGATATGAACTGACCATACACACTAGGAAGAGAGTTCAGAATTATGTCTGTAGCGAACTCTTAGCTAATGGGGTAGCCAAGCCTTTCCAGAGACTGCACGTAACCAACCATATTGATCACATGCGGACTCAGTGGATCGCCATCCTTAAGCTTTCAGCTCAACAAAGCCTAAGAGACTTGATACCTCTTAGTCTTTGCCTGAGCCTGGAACATACTTTTGAGGCTTTCGATCATATCGTAGGCCTCAACATTCTCGAACTGCTGCTGCAAGTCCGGTTCCATGTGAGCAAGCATAAGATAGCTAATCTTCGTACACTCATCACATGTCCTACGGTAGGCATTGGTTGCTACGACACTCGCATTTTCATTCGGCTCATCTGGAAGTGGGTTGTCTAGGACATGATCCCTCTTTTCTTGCTTGAGAACAATTCTCAGATTACGATACTAGTTGGTGAAGTTAGTTCCATTTAGCTTATCTTTCTCTAAGATGGTTCTCAAGGCAAAACTGGAAATCTGAGGGAGACTGCTAAGTGCCATTGATCTGCAACAGAAAAATATACAAAACACTTAAGACATGTATTCATAAAAGAGCAAGCATATTAAACACTTTAATACTTATGCTTGCACTAGAACCAACATCCCTCCGATGGTTACTTAGTGATTCAGGATCCTAAATAAGCAAGCTGACTAGTCAGCTTTAGCATCACCGCTAGTCGTCAAGTGATCTAGGTAGACAACTCCTTGTCGATCAAATCTCATACGACTCCTGTTGGACGGGTGGTATCACATGCCCCGGCTCCCATCCGACCTTTCCCCGAGTCCCACAACCGTTGTGATAGACCCGTCTAGATTACCGAGTGCTTCCGCTGTAAGAGTCCGACTCGAACCCACCTAGTCGGAAAGAATTGATAGAACCTCAATTTTATGAGCCCACTACCAAAAATTTCCAACTTGTGATGGTGCAACACTGGCGGGGAAACCGACTAGACCTTCTTTGAAGGATTACTTTCTACCAACTATTTAATAGAGGTAAAATAGAGACATAACAATAACACAAAATAAAGCAATTATAATGTGAAATGGTATGTCTCTCTTCATGGGGATCTCCATCACCACAAAGCTTGTGATTCGACTCGTGTCAACTCTTGTCACGTGCCGCCTTACACCATGTAGCCGACTTGTACATTGACTTGCATGCCATCCGGGTTCTCCAAACAGCTACATTAGCTAGTAAATAAAATTACATAGAGAATCCGACATGCAGGTCGTTACACAATAAAATGATAGCACCTAGGCTCCAGCTGGCTGACAAAACTGTGATACGTAGATCACGTATGGATTACATACATCACATGCACATAAGCCATACCATTCACAACATCATCCTGCAAAAACAAGTTATGCATAGATACGATATCTACCGGTGTTGTGAAACTCGCAACGACATCTAAGGCGCTACGACAGGGCGAAGCCGGCGGTCCTGCTAGCCGGATAGCGGGCGGGGATCGAAAGAGCAGCGCCCGACGATTTTTTTGAAAATGCAGATCTCATCTGCATTCTAGACATGGATTTCTTCATCGGATAAAACAATTTTATCCAAATCCGATCTGGACTCTGATTCGACCAAACTCTTTGATCTTCGATCACCGCATCCGGGTTTATGTGTCACAGTCTACCCTGATGGCGGAAGCCGACCAGTAGGGGTATGTCGTTCCACGACCTTAGCAGTTTGATCACGGAAACCAGATCATCCATTCCCTGAGTACAGTTGATCCAATCAACTTCATATAAAACCGATCTATCTCATAGACCGACCACCAAAACTGCAATTAGATCCAATCTAACACCAACCGCATATCACATACGCATGATCTCGAGCCTAAAACCAGAAGCTATCGCTCTGATACCACTGTTGGGCCACGCAGAGATAAACAAAAACTTTTCCCCTACGCGGTACTCCCAAGATCCAACTCAGGTGATAGTCCACGAGTTTTACCACCAGACGCACAGGTGCGGATTGTTGATGAAGCGCGTCAGTTGATGCCGTGCCGTATGATCCCCGTACAGCACGTCTAGATCCCCATGGACCTCCTTGTTCCCAGCACTACACGTGCAACGCCCCTACCGGTATCCACATGTACAGGAAGGAGCTCCGGGCAGAGGACTCCTGGATCCTGTCTAGCCCGAATTAGGAGTGGAGAAAGTGACAGCTAGGTCAGGGACCATCCCTTGTCACTCCACTTATATACACTCCTAGATGGGCTCAACGCTTGAGGCCCATTTAGGCCGTACCCCAATCTCCACATGGATCTAATCCACATGGGCTCCTTACCCTTAAGTGTGTGACCCTGTAGGTTTACGTACACCTAGACACGACACGAGTCACCACTCTGAGTCGATAGTGGGTAGTGGCCTCTAGCAAGATGTGCCAACTCCCAAGCGCCGTAAAGTCAGAAGACAAACCTTTCTCAATGTGACTTTTGTCCAAGTACCTTTGCCTCACGATATATCTTGTCAAGCTATAGGAGAGTTGTTGCCATCCTTTTAATAGCTCGACTCTCTCTTCTCGTTCTGTGATATACGATTCACTGGACTAACACTTAGTCCAACTTCTTGGTTAACACTTAACCAAGTCACGCATGGACATGCTTCTGAATCATATCACACGAGAGGGCCTAGAGAATATCTTTCCATTATAGAGGGGAAAATCCCATCTTGGCAATCTACATCACGCAGCTTGCTTCACAACCAACCCAAACCCTACCTTTATAACTGCCCATTTACGGAACAACGTTTGATAGGACCTAAGCTGGCGATCCACAACTCGGATCATGCGATCACCTCAGATTGAAGGATTCCATTGCTTGAGAATACAAATGACAACATGCTCGTTGTATCTCAACTGTGGGTCAGTCCGATTAGCTAAACTCTTTAGCTGAATCAGTGTAAGTCGGAATAGCATCTCCATGCCCATGACAAGTGGAACCGAGTCATCAGCCGACTTTCACATTAGTCTAAGTTGTGTGTCCAGTACAACCTCAACGACTAAGGACAACTTGTATGAACAACATGAATATGTAGTTCCACAATCGAATCACATATTCAATGATACATATCAGTAGTTCATACATGGAAAACTTTATTAATTTATGAATACATTGGGGAATACATCATATATGATTGCCTCCAGGGCATATTCCTACCAATATCATGCTCTTTTGCTTATGGATGTCATCGGTGTGAAATGAAAGGGGAGCTTGTATGTCCATGGAGTTATGTATGTGTGTTAGAGAAACACCTGGGTTGCCGGTCTAATCCATGTCTAATCATGGTGGAAACTTGCAACGTAACCATAATGAGCAATCTATGAAGCATTATTCTTATAAAAAAAGAGATAGAGGTTGAGAAAAAGAAAAAAAGATGTGAAAAAGAGGAAAGAGAGAAAAAAAGCACCATTTTCCCATGGTAAATAAGAAGATTGCTAAGATGCTCATTGTCTGCTTGCCTTGTCATTTTGATATGGGGATTCTTCCGTATCATCGGGCAAGGGGTACCCCGTTGGTGGTTCTCTATGATACACATGTACTTACTATGACAAGAACTTACCGGTAACTAAACTTGAGTAGCATGAGGAGCAGCCCTCGTATTCAAGGGAGATGAGATTGCCAACTTATACTTTGTCAAGCATATACTCCATAGTTTGTTCACTTTAACCTTAATCACCTAAAGATGCTTATGATAGGGGCAACGAGAGCTGAAAGCTAATAAGTACCATAATTTTTGGAAGCTCTTTATGAAACTTGAAATCCTTGCTTCCCTCTGCGGAGGGCTTATCTTTTACTTTTTAGTGAGTCACTAAACCTATTCCCTTCTACCTCAGCAAGTATTTTGAGTTGTTGTGTTTCATTCATTCATATGATGATTTATTCAATCATGTTTCTTATGTTCCTTGTTTTGCACAATGCTCTTATCTTAGTGATTATTACTTTGAAAGCTATCATTGAAAACCCATCATGTTTGAACTCCTGCAATTTGTTAAATATTCTTTGACCAAGAGCAAAGTTTGCCATTACCAATTATGATTTACTTTATGTATCTTTATTGTGTTTCCTTTACTTATTGCAAGTTAAGTTATATAATAGTGAGTTGTCTTCTATTACGATTTATGTATTGATGAATGTGATGCTTCTTGTCTTTATTCTTTTATCGACTCTTCACTCCATAAACCTAAGGTCATGTTTATTGAGCTCAGTTTTCGCTTGGGGACAAGCGAAGTCTAAGCTTGGGGGGAGTTGATATGTCCATTTTGCATCACTTTTCTATATCATAATTTACTGTTATTCATTGATATATTTCATATTAAGAGATGATACTTATGTTATTTCATCTATTTTTGCATGGTTGATGACTTTTGGAGGATGGATCGCTGCAGTCAGGATTCTGATGGAAAAGGCGCTATTTAGAGGCAAAATTCGCGAAGATCAGAAAATTCTAGAAAATACATGGAAAATCCTATTTTTCCAGAAGACGAAGGATGCCAGAAGGGGGAGTGGAGTTGGGCCACAGGGGGCCCACACCACCCCCTGGCGCGGGGCCCCTGGCCGCGCCACCAGGTGGTGTGGCCACCCTGTCCCACTCATGGATCTCCCCTCTGGCGTATATTATCCCCACGAAACCCTAAGCCTAGGGGAGCGACCATAGAAAGATTCCGCCGCCTCTGCGGGGTGGAAAACTACAGAGAGAGAAAGATCTCTCCGGCAGACAGAATTATGTCGGGGAATTCCTTCCCGGAGAGGGGAGATCGTCGCCATCAACACCACCATCAAGCTGGACTTCATCAGGATCATCATCACCATCATCATCTCCACCGGCACCATCATCACCACTCCATACTGCTATAACAATTGGGTTGAATCTTGCATAGTTCTTAGGGGAAACTTTCCCGGTATTGATTACTTGTTGTAGTTGATGCTATTGAGTGGCACCATTGAATTATTATTATGTTCAGATTGTTGCTTATCATTATATCATCTCTGATCTTGATCCATATGATGTCTTGTGAGTATTTTGTTTAGTTCTTGAGGACATGGGAGAAGTCATGTTGTTAGTAGTGGAGTTGTGTTGAGAAAGATTCAATAGTTTGTTATTTAAGTTGTGGTGTTATTCTTCTATTGGTGTCATGTGAATGTCGACTACATGACACTTCACCTTTATGGGCCTAGGGGAATGCATTGTGTATTTGGCTACTAATCATAGGGGTTGCCGGAGTGACAGAAACCTGAACCCCCGTTAGGAAACCTTTGCACAAGGGATGTCAGGATCTTAGAGTTTAATGCTGTGGTTAGGTTTCTATCTTAATTACTTTCTTGTACTTGTGGATGCTTGCAAGGGGTATAATCACAAGTATGTATTAGTCCTAGGAAGGTCGGTACATTAGCACAGGTTCACCCACACAACACTTATCAAACTAAAGAAGATTAATTAACTATATGAAGCAAAAGCACTTGATGATATTCCCATGTGTCCCCGAGAACGTTTGGTCATCTTAATTAATACAATTGTCTTGTCCTTTGCTAAAGAAAGGATTGGGACACTTGCTGCATCTATTATTATTGTCTTCTATTTACTCGCACTTTATTTTTCTGCATTATCAAAAACCCCTAAAAATCCATTTGCTAAGTATTTACAGAGAATTCCTACTCCAAGCCACTCGTCAACACCTTCTGCTCCTCGTTGGGTTCGACACTCTTACTTATCGAAAATACTGCGATACACCCCCTATACTTATTTGTCATCACCACCCACCCACCCTTTTCTGGTAAGAAAGTGTAACATTTGTCTATCCTATTCTACAAATTCAAACTAGGAGTTAGATGTTTGGGGTTTCCGTAGTACCATAGGATGTGTGTGTAATCCTTTGTCTATCTGTTGCATCCAACCTTGTTGTCACAATCTGCCTTTGGTTATCAAATGTTGGTACATTCCATACCGACAGGCTTTGTGTAAACCGACGCGATCTATCTGACTCTTTGTAAACCGGTGCGATCTGTCTTACCCTTGTTAACCGACACAATCTTGTTAAGGGTGTTCCTCCTTCCAGCATGCTTTCACAGAATGTGGAGTTGCTAATATCTATCCGTTAAGTTGTTTTTCGCATCTAGTAGGTATTCCAATGCTAGAAAATATGGAATTTTTTCTTTGATACATCTGTGTTCCACACTCCTTTTCAGTCGTGTGTGATACACTATTCACCTTGTTTTGTCGGCATGTCCATGCTAACTTGATCTTTTGCTACCGACGCTTCAATCTGGAGTTTTCACTTCATCTTCAATTCTTTTGGGCTAAAAACATAACATGTGTCAATCTGATGCTTGTGATTGTAATCTGGCTCTCGGTATAGCTAAATGACACCTATCATGAGTGGAATATGGTCAATATTATCAATCTAATCCTCCTAATGATGGCGGTTATCTCTTGTGATTTTGAGCTATACCGTGATCATATCTATATCATATTCAAGTATCTTCGGCAATCCGGAGGTTTCTTAATGCACTTATGTGAGATTTTCATCCGACTGTCATGCTTCATATCCTTTTGAACTCCATATCCGCAAAGGTTCTCTTAGATACGATAGAATTTCATCCTTTCATCTCTGACAACTTTGCTTAATGTATGGGTTATCATCGGTTCTTATTCAAAATCTCTTCTCGTTTCAACTGGTGATCTGACCAACCAGGCGAACCAGTCGATATCTCTTTTATCATCCGAAGGGCCAGATAATCTATTATGCCAATGCATCTCTTCCAACATGAATCCTTGCTCTTAATGTTGATCTTTCAAACAACGTTGAGCTCAGAAAGTGTTTCGAGCATTCGTTTATTCTCCCGCTTCATGGACTTGGTATTCGTGGAATATCTCGTTAAATTCATTGTGGTATATCTTGAAGATATTATCGCCTATTCTATATCAATGGAAGAACATGAAGAACATCTTTTTATTTTTCTCTCAAGCTTTGTGAACACCGCCTGTGTGCAAAGTTCTCAAGTATGAAGTTCGGACTTTTTGAAATCACCTATCTTGACCACGTCCTTCTGCTAAAGACATTACTATAATTCTAGAATTATCAAATCAATTGTCAATTCTCGCCCATCATTAGATTCCAACCAAATCCGGAGCTTTTCCTTGTTTTGGCAAGTTATCGTCGTCGTTCCGCTGAAGATTTCTTCAAGACTACTACATCTCTCTCGGATCTTCTCAAGAAGGACAAGAAATTCTTTTGGTCTTCCACTCATCAAGAAACCTTTTTAAACTCTCTCGCTTTATATTCTATCCTCAATCCGCCGGATGCCGTGAAGTCTTTTCAAATCTTTTGTAATCTTCTACTCAAGTTGGTGCTATCTTTTTCTTTATCTATTGAATCTTGCAGCTGTTCTCCATAATCTTCCTTCATATATTTTACAATGGCTTAGGACTTACGACATGACAACAACATCACTATCTTTATCTTTGGATATGACGAAGTGTTTACATCACCTACTTGTTTTCTTATGAAGCTTCAGGAATTCTGCTTGTCAAGATCTTCAGTCTAAATTCTGAGAGTTGGGTTGCATGATTTTCCTATTCATGTACGGAGTAATGATTTGGGTGCAGGATGGAGTCATGACAATACCACTACTCTTATTATTCGTTCTTGTACACTGGATTGGTGGATTAATGCGATTTTACTCATTCCACGGAAGCTAGAAGTGGCCTATATCCCTCGAGACTTTTACTTCCGTCCTTTTTTTCCGGAGGGTTCTCTCGAAGAACATAATCAATAATCTCTTGTTGGTGACCTCGTCTATTTCAATATGGAGCAAAATCTTCAATGATCTGGTGGAAACAAATGCAAAATTGTCTTCGTCCTCTTCATTCTACCGGTGCTCGACAACGTCAAACAAGATGGATGGAAGATATATATTTGTGACTTCAATTTGTCTGATTCCTTTCTCTTGGTAAATCCAATTATGGCCGATGCCATCAATCACAAAATCTATTGAAATAACCTATTGGTTAAGGAAAGCAATAAGAATCTCAACAATAACCTCCAGATCTGCAATATTCAACTTCTGAGGATTCCACCATAAACTAGCATCACCTCCTTATCTTGAAGAAATCCACGCACCTCAATTGCATGATATTTTGGTTTTTACCAGCGCAAGAAGAAGCTTATTCGAGAAGTCCTCTATGCTAATCTTATTCCGTTGATATCAAGGAACTCTATCGCTTGAAGGCAATATTGTTTCTCCAAACTTTGTTTCTTAAATCTAAGGGAAAAAACAATGCCATTTTGATAGTGGTTGGTACTTCTCCAAAGTCGCTCTTTTCTTCTAGCGAGAGCAGGAATCATCTTCACTTGCAACTTTCGATCCTTATCCCTATCGATGTGTCTTTTCTTCGGCCTGAAGTGGAAAGTTGCCTTCATTTTGCTGAGTTATCCTCTAACAACTCTCTCAAAGTTTCTCTACGGCCTCAAATGCCGCATTCCGTCTCTTTTGGTCTCCAAGGGAAACTTTCTCCATGATAAATTATCTTCTCAATTCTTTCAACAAGTGGTTCTATTCTTTTATCATGTTTCGTGAGAGCACCGGAGCTATGTTCAGCATATCTTTCTCGTCTCACAATAATCCTCCAGGTTCTTCAAGTCGTTTGTTTTATAGAAGCAAAGTGCAAGACTCGCAACAAGTCTAGCAAGTTTTGCAAGGTGTAATGGTCGCACCATTCTGTTATTCATCAACTTGGGAACGCGAGGATCACCTTCGTTCCGAACACCCGCCTCTCTTCGTGTCTTGTTCTTTTTCCTAGGAATCTCAGGGCGAGATTCTTGTTTAGTGGGGGAGAGTTGTAGCACCCCAATTGTCTATCAATTGCAATGCTATTGGCCTAGTCTATATATTGCTACTTCCTACATTCTCTTATTGCATCATAATTATATCATGCTCATGTCACCATGCCACATTGCATTTGAGCATCATATAAAACCCCTTTCCATTTGGTTCTTTCTCTCATCATGCATTTGTCTATTAATTGTATTTGATTCTTGATATATTGTAATTGGCTCTTGATATATGCTAGTGCCCAAATCGAGTTGAAGGCACCTCTTTTCAAATCCTTCCATCTACTAACTTGGTAATGAAAACTACCTCTTGATATCATCTATCTCTATCATATTTTTCTATATGTGGGCATTGTATTTCACTTGGTACTTTAACTCCTAGCTCACATGTAGATGCATATGGATCTTCTTTTTCTTCTCTTACACATGATCCTATGGCATGATCCATGCATGCCCTAATCTTGTCCATCCCCAAATCCTCATATATATGTGCCATCTTCTTGTTTTCACTTAAAATCAGGCACATGTGAGAAATCCTTTGTTGCATGTCACATGCAAAGTTACAACCCTTCAACTTCCTCGTCTTGTTTTTGCCTTAATTCTTGTTGTTGTATTGTTTTGTTTATTTCATAATAATCTTGATAAATAAAAATGTTTCCACTTAATCTAATCTAACCTAGCTAATTAACCTAATCTCCACCACCACACCTTCCGAAACTCCCAACCTGATCGGACTAGCTAAACTAGCTAGCTTAATCCATTCATCCCCTGGTACTTTTGCCTCTATAGCCGGCTGCGCGCCTCTCTCCCTGGACCTAACCAGCACCCCTCCCTGGTGCCACAATGATCGAGTGCCAGCCCTAGCTCAGCTGCATCGCTCACCAACCTTGTGTCGAACCCATCCCTTCCCTCTGGTCCAGACCGACCAAGCCCCAGCAGTACCCCGAGCCGGCCTCGGATCCGGCCTGGCGCAGCCCCGCTCCCGCTCCTCCCGTGCACGTGATCGTGAGCAAGGGTGCTCCTCACGCCGACGTGTGCTCCCTTCCGTCCTCAAAAGCGAGCCAGCCCTACCTGCCACCGCTCCATCTCCCCCCTTGCTTTTTCCTCCTCGCCAAGAAAAAACAACGACGATAAAACCCCATCGCCACCACCGCCATGTCCATGCCGCCGCTGCCACGAGCCACCGTCTGCCTCCGGTGAACCTCTCCCTAGACCTGCTCAAGCCCCTGCACGCTTGGACGCGAGGAGGAGCATCTCGCGTGCTCGCCACCGTCTCCGTCTGCCACCGCCTCGGCGCCGGTCGACGCTACCCCGAGCCAGCCCTTTGTCACGAACCTAGGTGAGCTCCACGACCCTAGGCTTTTACTCCTCCATCCTGTTGCCATACCACGTCGCCGAGCTTGTCGCCGTGCGGTCACCGCCGCTCCTGCGTGCACACGATAACAGCACACACTCGCGTGCTACGCATCGGCAGCGCAAGCAGCAGTAGCCGCGCAGCCCGTGCGCCCCTGTTCCTCGGGATCCCCCGAAGAACCTAGACCCCCTTCGGCAAGATCTCCAACACGGAAGACATTCTCGGTAGATCTCTCTTCCTACTCGAGAAAACCTTGCGCCAAACCGATGACCACAACTCTCTAGATCTTCTCGCGAAATCTGCAGGAAACCTTGTTTTAGCTGTGTTCGTCCGTCAGTTTGATGCCCATCGGTTTTTCCCTTTGCTCATTGACATTTTCTGTCCTCTGCAGACCTCCTATGGAAAAACGCCCTGAATAAATCTTATAGAATATAGATCCCTCTTCAGTTTCTGTTTTTGTGGCGACACGAAATTCCTAATGGATTGCTCGCCATCATCTCTCCGAAATCGAATCAGCTAGGCTATCGCGCAAACGAGTTTCAGTTCGTCAATTAACCCCTTGCCGTATGTTTTGCACATAGGCCCCTGCATGTTTTTGTTCCTCAAACCGTGATCCCCGAGCTGTCGTACCTGTCAGCCTTAGAACCAGGCCCGACCCGACCTTTTTACAAAAAGGTACCCAATGCTTTTATAAATTCCACCTGTGACCCCGGCTTGCCCACGTGTCACCATCGTGCTGGCCGACGCGATCGTGGGTCCGCATACCCTTCGACCACACCTGTCTGTCCCTGCGGGTAGCGTTGAGTGGAGTAAGAAAAGTTGAGGCCATTGTATTTAATCAAAATAAAATAATTTCAGAAAATGTCTAAACTTAAATAAATTCAAATTGAAATAATTCGAATTTGGCAAAATTTCCAAAATAAACTCTGGTTCAAATTTAAATGTGAGTTCAGATCCAGTTACAGAATTTTACCATTATGCCCCTAACGTTCCAACTAATGACCAATTTTCGTTTTGCTATTTTAAATATGCTTAATAATAAATTTAAATCCATAAATTCAAATTTGACATATTATATATGTTTTCTAATCAGAAAAACAGGAATTCAAATATACTATCCAAAATAATTTTTGAGCAATTTAAAATTTTGAAATGATTTAAAGGTTAATAAATGCCTTTCTTAATAAATCCATAACTTAAATTTTGTAATTTCAAATTTGACAAATAATTTTTCTACATCAATCAACGCGACAAGCTTATTCTGATTATGCATTCCATGATATGAATTGAAGCATGCATCATATAAATGCTTAAAAACTTGAATGGTTTATGCAAGTAAAACTTGATCAAATAATTAATAAAAGTGTTTATTTCTTGTTTCCACACCACACCTCACCCATGCCATGCTATATTATACCATGCAATTGTGTATCATTCCATCATGGCATACCTTGTTTGCTTATTGCATATGATTATATGATTGTGCAATGTATTTATTTTGGGCCCTTGTGTGTGGTTTTTATCCAAATAGACACTGAGCAAGGAGAATACCAGGAGCCACATGAGTATTACTCGGATCCTTCTTATTCTGCAACAGAACTGCCAGGTAAGCAATCCCCCATGCTTGCATACATATAGTACCTATGCTTCTATCTTACTCTAGCATCATTGAATCACGATTGCATTAAATTGAATTCCAAGTATTCCATAGCCTTTACTTTTGAACCCCACCAAATCTTGTACCTCAATCCCATGAGACATTACTGTAGGAGTTGTTTGAGCCATGCGAGTCATAGAATTGCATGTGTAGGGTTTGTGCGAGTCTTTGGATAACGATGTGCCTAAAAAATTTAACCTGAGTAGTAGTGGGATAACTAATGAAAGAGGCACCGGTGAGCATCATCTGCTATTTGGTTCTTTAAGATCACTTATGTCCTGTAGGACCTATTTTTGTATTGGGAACGGTAGTACCTAAAAAGGTTAGATAGAGGTGTGGGAACTAGCAGTGAAGCTCTCGACGATGTCCGCATGCGGTATTGGGTACGAGTTAGTGCAGTGAGACACAAGAAGTACCCAGGTTCGGAGCCCTCGTGGTGAGGTAAAACTCCTACTCCTGCTGATCTGACTACGAGTAGAATACGGGGTACAATCGCTCCTCGATCTGTATGATCTAGCTACCTTCTTAAATGCTTAGAGTCTAACCCTTGCTACGAGGGCCTTGTCCCTCCTTATATAGGCAGATCGCCCTATGTGGCACATCACCCTGTCCTCTTGATTGCACCCGGTTACGTCCGTGTAGCCGGCTTCGACTCTTGCCGCCCTTCCTGGTTCCGGCTACCTGCTGGTAGCCGATATGAAGTGCCTGTGTCCAGCTACGATCTGCTAGCCGGACGTGAGCCGCCAGCCTTAGTTCTTGTTTTGTTGGGGTATCCGGGGGTCATCCCCCCGACACTAGCCCCCAAGCATGTGTAGATTTCGGCCTTAGGTGAAATGTGCGTGCGCTCCCCTTTGTATTTGAAATCTGTGTCCGGCTACGCCTGGTGGTTGCGCTACCCGTGATGTTAGCGCTGACGCCAGCCATGCGCGCACGCGCCATCATTGCGCTGCCACACGCAGCGTTACATCACATAGCACGTCGCGCACGTTGCCTCGGGAACCGTCGTCTGCCGTTTCAGTTTCTAGCCCGGGATCTTTTGCGCATTTGGCGCCAGCACAGAGGATCAGGAGCGGTGGTGGGGGTGCGGCATGGTCCGGTGGACGCCACGTGGCATGGTAGACGGTTTCCCTCCCCGGTCTTTAAAGGGTTTCTCGGGAGAGCCATTCCCCACTTCCGCTCGCTGTTTCCTCATTCCTCCCTTGCACCCTTGCTGCTTCTCCACTGCCTCTGTGCGCCCGCTACTAGACTTAGCCACACCACACGGTTAGCGTCACCGGCGACACGGGCCACCGGTTTTCGGAACACATCACCACGGCGAAAGAAGTTGTGATGGCCTCGGAGGGCGGCACGTGGTGTGGGTCCTTCGTCACCGAAGACCACATCGCCAAATATCACGCCACCTGGGTCTTGCCGCCGGAGACGGAGGTGAAGGTGCGGCTCGCACCACCGGAGGAGTAATCGCCGCACCCGAGATCTTCCTCTCCCACCTCGTGCGCGGCTTCACCTTGCCCATGCACCCCTTATTCCCCACCTTCCTCGCCTTCTTTGACCTCTGCCTCCACCACCTCGGCACCAACGCTATTGGCACCCTTGCACACTTCGTAGCCTTCTGCGAGTGCTACCTCGGGATCCAGCCGGATCTCGGGCTCTTCTACCGGCTCTTCCGCGTCCAACCACAGGTGCAGTTCACCCAGGGGCCGCTGGTGGCCTGTGGTGGTGCCTCCATCTACTCCCCCTCCTAGACCGGCTACCCCAAAAGCTCCAGGATACGGTCCGACTGTGGAAGCAGTCATATTTCTACGTCAGCAATGTCACCGAGGTCGATCAAATCAACCTGCCGGCTTTCCAGGACATGGAGTCCAGCCAGCAGCACTGGGACTTGAAGACCATGGTGACAAGGCGGGGATGGATGCGATGCTGCACCAGATGCGCTCCCTCGTCACTGTCGGCTTAACCGGCCTAAACATCACGCTTAGCGGGATGTCTCGGCTGATTATTCCGTTGGAGCAGCACGCCCACAAGATATGCTACTACTCTGGCCGGCTGGACCCCACCCGACTGTCTCGTCGTGATCCTCACTTCCACAGCCTCAAGGAGTGGGTGTGGATGATCACTGATACGTTGCAAACGTATCTATAATTTTTGATGCTCCATGCTTGTTTTATATCATTTGTCCTATGCTTTGTCTACACTTTGAGGTATTTTTATACACTATCTGGAACTAACCTATTGACAAGATGCCATAGTGCCAGTTGCCTGTTTTTTGCTGTTTTTGGTTTCAAAAAAGCTAAAAAAATGAATATTCTCGGAATTGGACGGGACAAAAGCCAATATGCCTATTTTTCCTGGAGCAACATGGAAATACGAAGCAAAGACAGAGTAGGGCACCAGGGTGGGCACACCTTATGGTGGCGCGAGCCAGCCCTGGTGGTGCCACCAGGGGGTGTGGGTCCCCTGGCTGCCTCCTCGCCTCGCCTCATCGCCTATAAGAATCCTAACGATGAGAAAACCCTAAATAATCCAGGAGAAAGCCACGAAAACGTCCACAGTGCCGCCGCCACCGAAGGGGAGATTCGGGAGACATAAAGTCTCTGTTCCGGCACCCTACCGGGACAGGGAATTGCCCCGGAGCTATCTCCATCGATCTCCACCACCATCTCCATCGTCGTTGCTGATTCCCATGATGATCAGGGAGTAGTTCTTCCTCGAGGCTAAGGGCTCTATAGATAGCTATGTGTTCATCTCTCTATATATGTGTGATCTTATTGAGATCATGAGCTTTGTAATCTATAGATCTGTTCTGCTACTCAAGTGCTTTAATGAATCTCTGCTTATCCCCACGTGTGTGAAGTTGATAGTGTGCAACCTATGTGGCACTTTGGCTAAGGTTACATAAATACTTGTCATGAGTATAATTTGAGTTGGATGTCTCTGAGATTGTGGTGTTTGTTGGAACTATCTAGCGCTCAAGGTGATAGTGAGGGATTATCTAAATGGGGAAAGCGAACTTTGAGGTGTGCTGTTATAGCCCTACGGTGGATTAGAGTTATCCAACCGGAGAGTAGTTCATAGTAGTATAATAATGAGATGATATTTATATGAGAGTGTTCACTAGTGAAAGTATGATCCCTAGGCCTTGTTTCTAAGCATTGAAACACCATTTTCAACTAGATCTATTACATGTTTCCTTGCTTCCATCTTTATGTCAGATTGCCTTTAGTCTCTTCCTACTCATCAAGCTATTTTATGGCACCGTTACCACTTATAATTATCCATACCACTTGTATTTCACTATCTCTTCGCCGAACTAGTGCACCTATACACCTGACAAGTGTATTGGGTGTGTTAGAGACACAAGAGACTTCTTGTATCTTGATTGCAAGGTTGCTTGACAGGGATACCTTTGACCACTTCCTCCATGAGTTCGATAAACCTTGGGTAATCCACTTAAGGGAAACTTGCTGCTGTTCTATAAACCTCTGCACTTGGAGGCCCAACAACTATCTACAAGAATAGAAGTGCATAGACATCAAGCTATTTTCTGGCGCCGTTGCCGGGGTGGTAAGGTAAAAGGTACTCACATCCTCTGGCTACTAAGCTATCTTCTAGTGCTGTTGCTGGTGTGTGGGTGCTCGAAGATATTTCCTTTAGATTCTGCAATTATATCTTTTTGTTTCTTGTTTTTATTTTCACTAGTTAGGCTTAATGGAAAACAACAACAAAATTAGAGAGCTTTATAGTATTTATCTTGAGTTAGGACATGATGTGTTTGAAGAGAAAATTAAAAAACCTATGGAACTTTATTTGCATGCTAAGAGCAATGTTATTAGTATGAATTTTCTTTCAACACCATTATACTAATGCTATGGAAAAGTTTAAGCTTGGGGAAGCTGGTTTTGATGAGAATGATCTTTTTAGTCCCCCAAGAACGAAGGATAAATTTTACTTTGATGATACTATACCTTCGATATATGATGATTACAATGATGAATATGATATTTTCAGTCCACCTACTATTGAGGAGAAAATTAATTATGATTACAATATGGCTCCTATATTTGATGATTATGGTGATGAGAATAATAATGATATTTTGTTGAATTTGCTCCCACTATAATTAATAAGAATGAGTATGTTTATGTGGGGAGTATTAGTTCGTTTATGCATGTGGCTTATGATAAGAATGTTTTATCTGATAGTTATATTGTTAATTTTATTCATGATGCTACTGAAAGTTATTATGAGAGAGTGAAACATGGTTTTATGTATCTCAACAATATTAAGTTTCCCCTCTTTATTGTTGGGTCTGCAACATAGAAAACAAAAAAATTCCTACGATGAGAACTACACGCCAAGATCTATCTACTAGGTACAAAGCAACGGATGGACATACATCCAACGAGAACTTACCCTCGAAGACAACGAGTTTTGTTAACGAGTAGGAACTCGTGGTTGATGTAGTCGTACACTTGCCGACCTCAAGATCATGAGGAAGTCCGAGCGCCGCAACTCAGCAACGCATCCGTACTCGCACACACGTTCAAGCCACTGGACAACCTCCACCTCCTCGCTCCAGTGATCCAGCGGAAGCAGCAACTCCTTCCATACGAAATGCCACCGGGAACATGTATCTCGCTAATCCGAGACCATGGGGGAATAATTCTAGAGGGGGAGAGAGATCCTTCACAAGGAGGTGTAAGGAAGAAGGAGGAAAAGGGTGGCCTTTTATAGGAGGAGGGGGTGCCCCTCCTTCATGGACGGCGCATGGGGGGGGGCGGTGACTCCTCACCTCCCCAATTCAGGCTGTGGTAACCCCTCCACATTAAAATGCCTCTTCACATTCCCCTTTAAAGTCCCTACCTTAAATGCATTAAAATTCTCCAAGTTTAATGCTCTCTCATTTAATAAAACTCTTTTATTAAATTTATTCAGAATTTTGTTAATTACTTTAATTAACAAACATTCACATATAACCCCTTGCAATATTTTAACATCACATGCAGAACCATTTTCTGGAATTTCACCCGAAACAATTTCCGGTTTCTATCGAAACAATTCCTGCACTTTGAAATTCTTTCGTCTGAAACATATGTGCTCCAAAATGGTGTCCGGTAACTCTTAAGTGTGTCACCCTACGGTTCGCGAATAATGCAGACATGATTGAGATTCCTCTCAGATCAATAATCAGAAGCGGGACCTGGAGATCCATACTGACTCCTGCATATTCAACGATGACTTCTGTGATCGTGAGAACCTTTAACGCTTGTAACTAAATCCCTTTGTCTCGCGATATATTACATGTCCAAGATTCGATCATCGGTATCTCCATACCTAGTTTGATCTCGTTGCCGACATGCACTCTTTTCTCGTTCCCGTGATATAACATTCTAGTGATCACATCACTTGCTTATAAGCTAACCAATGTGATATCACTGAGAGGGCCTAGAGTATATCTATCCATCATCGGGATGGACAAATCCCACTCTTGATCCATGATCCTCAACATAACACCTTCGTAGCACTGAACCCATCTTTATAGTCACCCTGTTACGGTGTGACGTTTGATGTTATCAAGATACTCTTCAGGTGTTAGCAATTAACATGATCTCATGGTCTAAGGATAAAGATTACTTTGTATGATTTTATAGCAATATAAACATAATGACTTGATCGGAATGCTATACTTCGGGTGAATGTTCATCTCATCATTCAACTAATGTTGTGACCTTGTTATTAACAACATCCAATGTCCATGATTAGGAAACCTTGATCATCTTGTTAATCAACAAGCTAGTATATAAGAGAGGCATAACTAGGAACCCTTTTTGTTTATTAAACACATATGTATTGATGTTTCCGATCAATACAATTATAGCATGCAAAATAAACATTTATCATAAACATGGAATAAGATAATAACCACTTTATTATTGCCTTTCGGGCATATTCCCTTCAGTCTCCCACTTGCACTAGAGTCAATAATCTAGTTTGAAAAACTTTGCATATTGAACACCTATGGCTTTCTGGTGTTGCATACACACGATTTCTAGTGGTTAACATAATCTCCGGATCTGACAGTTTCAGGTCTGTGTGTATTTGCATGTCTTTGCGTCTCTACGCATCACTCATTCTCAAATGAGATGGCATTGTATAAATTTGGTCCTTTGGTGAGACCTTTAGTTCGTTCGGGTTAAAATATGTTGATATTATTGTCACACAATATATCTTCATAGTATTAGCCCACTTTGAACCACACCTAGTTTGATAACAAACTACTTAACACAAATACCCTCCTTTGCTGCTACTATAGCAGTTATATACTTAGACTTTTGTTGTAGTATCCGTCACAATGTCTCAACTTTGGAACTCATCCAAATCCATCATGGAACATCCTTTCCATTACATTGTGCCACCCATAGTCTAAATTGAGATAAATTTAATTTGTATCTTGTGACAAAAATAGTATCAATGTAACACTTTACAATGAACTACCATTAACTATTTGTCACTTATACATGATATATTCTTAGTTCTTCTAAAGTTCATAAGAATATCTTTACTATCGTCCAATGATCATATTATGAATCATTCTGGTATGTGCTCATAATATTTAGAGCATAGGACATTTTGGATATATACATATCATGGTATAATCGATCAAACTCTTCATGTGATTTTACTCACCAAGTGTTGAAACACTTGAATCTTGATACAATTCTTTCCATGCAGCAAGAACCTTTATTGTTGTTTCCATATTGAACCCTTTCAATATCTCATATATGTATGTCTGGCACAACCATATTAGCGCCTTAATCTATCCATATAGATATTGATGCCAAATATTCTGGGTTTGCGCAAGTCTTTCATCGAAATCTTATTTTAATGAAATTCTTAACTTGTGTCAATACAAGATACATCATCTCCAATCAACAATATGTCCTCTACATAATGTATTAGAAATATGTCTCAGCGCTCCCACTTAATTTCTTGCAAATGCAAGCATCTTCATCATCTCCGATGAATTTAAACTCTTTTAACAGTTTCATCATGGTGAAGATTCCAACTCCGCTATGCTTACTTCAACTATTGAAGTTTGCATGTCCTTTTAGCACCCTTTGAATTAACAAAAACCCTTCGGACCATGTCGTGTACACGTCCTAGGTAACCATTCCATTAGAAGAACCTTGTTTTGTTTATTCAACTACCATATACCAAATTATATGTAGTGGTTGCTACATTAATACGTCAAGACTAAATATCGCTATGAAAGATCAAATCTTGTCATAGTCAACTCCTTGAACATTGCCGTAAACTTCTTTCCGACATGTCGACAATTTCATAGATGTTAAACATCCATGTCTATTTCTTTATAGATCCAAACACGACCGACAAGCTTCACGCCTTTCCGGAGGGTCTTCCAAGTTCAGAAACTTGATTTCTCGTGTATGGATACTATCACGGATTCTTTGACTTCTAGTCATTTTATGGAGTCATGGCCCATCATCGCTTCTTTGCATGTAGTCGGTTCATCATTGTCAAAACAATAACGACTTGCTTATCAAATCACACTATTTGATTCTTACCGACCCACACGGTTCAATAGGAACTCTAATCTTCGAGATCATACCCTTTGTAATCACGGGAGCCATGAGCATTGTGGCTGCCACCAGGACACTTTTCGGCGCTACGCTACTTAGCACATATAGCTAAGGTTCAACAACCTTATCAAAGTTGTATTGTCCTCCCACTTAACTTTTCACGAGAAATTCCTTCTCAAGAAACTTGACGTTCCAAGTAACAAACTCTTTTGTCCTCGGTGTTATGGAGAAATTCCCAACAAATTCTTTGGGATAACCTACAAAGACGTGCTTATCCGACTTTGGTTGTAAACATTTTACTTATGCATAGCATACCAAAATTTAAGAAAAGACAATTCGGGTTTTATCTCAAACCATAACTTATATGGTGTCATTTCAGCGGATCATGATGGTGCTCTTTTCAGTGTAAAAGCGGTAATCTCTAAAGCTTCAATCCTTAAAACATAATGGCAGTTTTATAAATGACACCTTTGATCTTACCATGTCAAACATGGTTTGATTTCATCTCTCGAATATGCCATACTCGTATGACTTATCGGGAAACACAAATCATGGAAAAATTCCTCAAATCTTAGGTGTTTTGCTAAACATGTAACTAATATCTTCCTTTATGATCAAATCATAAACTATTTTATTTTCTTGTTACAATGATATTTTTACTTCATCCTGAAAGTCTTTGAACAATTTTCAAATGTTTCATACTTCTTCCTTATTAAGTAAATATATAAATATATTCACTCAAATTTCTGGAGGAAGCATATGAAGCAAAAAAGATCCATCGCATATGGCTACACATAATGGACTATGCACATCAGCATGTACAATTTCCAATAAGCTAGTCATCCGTTCCTCTTTGGCCTATGAACGGAGTTTCAATTATCTCGAGGAAAGTTTCACAAGCGTCAATTGATCAAAATCAAAGACTCCAAAAATCCATCAACATGGAGTTTCTTCATTTTTTCTTTCCAATATAATTTAAACAGCGATGTCACTTCATAAGTGATCTTTCAATCATTTGTCTTGCGACATTTTAGCAATAGTGTTTATGGATGTGATTTCTCCCACTAGACTTGTAAAAGTTCATCCATCCTTTATGGAATAAGGTAATTATTTGAACAACCATTGTGCTCATAATACCTAAACAAAATAACAATTATTAAAACAAATCTTGAAGGCTAGGTTTGACGACAACGAAAAACACAATAACACTTTATTTGTTTTCAATGAACATCATCACTTATTCTCTTGCTAGTTACTTAGGCCATTGCAGTTCATGAATTGCGTTGTCCTATATGACACTTCATACCAACCAATTCGGTATCCAATACCGGTATCCAATACCTAAGAACCACATTGTTTAACAAGCAAGGAATACAACCATAACATGTATATCTTCTATATACCTAAGCTGGACATTTCCATCTTTTTCTTTTCTGCCAAATATTTTATAGATTCTCTTTCAGCAATTCCTTTTCCTTTTAAAAGAATCTATCATCATCAATAGTGGTGTAATTCACATGACACATAGTACAAAGCGTATATAGTCAAACACTAATACCTTTGGATTTGCTCTTTGAAGTGGATCACCATCATCAAATGTTTGGCATTCTTTCAAAAATCCATTCTTTAATAATCTTTTAGTGTAGTAAACATTTTACTTACATCTTCTATTCATCCTTATCATGACAACTTTCATGATAAAGCTACTATAGCCTATAAGGAAGAATAACGAGTATAATTTTAGTTCCCAAAAACCTTTTTGGGAGATCCGGATGCCTAGCATCTCCATCCTTCACAAATTCTCATACAATATGAGAACATGTAGTTTGCTAAATTATACTCTATCATAATGCAACCAAAAACATTGTTTCATATATCACAATATCTTTCACACATGATGGTTTCTCAAACAATTTCCAGCTCCTATATAATCTTGATATTAAAACAACTATTGAATATCAATAATCATGGAGGCAAACATGATACTTTAGATACTAACATTGGAATTCTTACTCTTGATTTAATACTACTCATTAAACTTTATGGAGTAAATAGAGTTTGCTAAAAGTTTGCAATAGGACTTATAAACTTTAAATTGACATTCAAAACAATACGATACTAGTTCTTAAAGTAAATATCCAGAATTCTATAGTTCTATTATCTCAATTAAAACTAAGCATAAGGTAGTGAACAGATGCCAATGACTATAACAAATTATGCAAATTCACTTTGATTTAGTTTATGACAAATTTAGTTCGACTAATCCAAATTAGAAATGAACTCCTACTCAAAAACGACATCCCTCGTGCCTTTTTGGTGATTACATGAACCAAATCCACTACACCAAGTCCGATCATCACGTGAGTCGGTGTAGCTTCAAAGGCGAGCATCAATATGGGAATCATATCAACTATATGACTCATGCTTAACCTTTCGGTCTGTGTTCCGAGGCCATGTCTGTACATGCTAGGCTCACCAAGTAAGAACCTTAGTACTCGCGTGTGTAAAACTGTCTTACACCCGTTGTATGAAAGCGTAGAGTCCAGTACGCCCGATCATCACATGATGCCTCGAAACACGATCCATAAGTGCATATTCAAGGAATAACACATTTTATCTTGATATCTAAATGAGGGATCATCTTACAATGCTACCAAAAGCGCCAAACTAGCAGTATAAGATGCTAACATCTAATGTGTAAAGTGAGATGATATGGTCCATGCATTTGATCTCTATCATTTGCATCGTGGTATGATCTCTATCATTCCTTTGTGTGTAAGGACAAGGTCTATGGAACTTACACGTTGAATGTGTTGTAAGAGTATCTATCATACATCTACTTACAACAATTCCATATCAATACACTAGCCCAGCAACGATCTTAACTAGACGCCTCTAATTTATCAATTGCAAGTTTTACATGGCTTAGGGCTTTCGGAGATAGAACCATTCTCACCTACGAACATGAACCACAACGAGGATTACCAAGTTATTATCAACTCGTTGTAAATCAGATATTGACTATAGTAGGAGAGACTGACACCCGCCAGCCACTTATGCAAAACAAGTTGCATGTCAGTCGTGGAACCGGTCTCATGTACGATGACATGTAAGGTTGGTCCGGGCCGCTTCATCCCACTATGCCACCAATATCCAAAGTACATAGAAGATGTAATAACATGATCATCATCGCCCACATATAAACATATGTGTACTACCCGTGCAAAGCACCTAAGCATAGATCAGACTCTGATACCACTATTGGGTCCGCAGCATAGAAAACAAAATTTTTCCTATGATGAGAACTACACGCCAAGATCTATCTACTAGGTACAAAGCAACGGGTGGACATACATCCAATGAGAACTTACCCTCGAAGACAACGAGTTTTGTTAACGAGTAGGAACTCCTGGTTGATGTAGTCATACACTTGCCAATCTCAAGATCATGAGGAAGTCCGAGCGCCGCAACTCAGCAACGCATCCGTACTCGCACACACGTTCAAGCCACCGAACAACCTCCACCTCCTTGCTCCAGCGATCCAGCAGAAGCAACAACTCCTTCCAGACGAAATGCCACCGGGAACATGTATCTCGCTAATCTGAGACCATGGGGGAATAATTCTAGAGGGGGAGAGAGATCCTTCACAAGGAGGTGTAAGGAAGAAGGAGGAAGAGGGTGGCCTTTTATAGGAGGAGGGGGGTGCCCCTCCTTCATGGCCGGCGCATAGGGGGGTGACTCCTCATCTCCCCCATTCATGTGGTGGTAACCCCTCCACATTAAAATGTCTCTTCACATTCCCCTTTAAAGTCCCTACTTTAAATGCATTAAAATTCTCCAAATTTAATGCTCTCTCATTTAATAAAACTCTTTTATTAAATTTATTCAGAATTTTGCTAATTACTTTAATTAACAAACATTCACATATAACCCCTTGCAATATTTCAATATCACATGCAGAACCATTTTCCGCAATTTCACCCGAAACAATTTCCGGTTTCTATCGAAACAATTCCTGTGCTTTGCAATTCTTTCGTCTGAAACATATGTGCTCCAAAATGGTGTCCGGTAACTCTTAAGTGTGTCACCCTATGGTTCGCGAATAATGCAGACACGATTGAGACTCCTCTCAGATCAATAATCAGAAGCGGGACCTGGAGATCCATACTGACTCCTGCATATTCAACAATGACTTCTGTGATCGTGCGAACCTTTAACGCTTGTAACTAAATCCCTTTGTCTCGTGATATATTACATGTCCGAGATTCTATCATCGGTATCTCCATACCTAGTTTGATCTCGTTGCCGACATGCACTCTTTTCTCGTTCCCGTGATATAACATTCTAGTGATCACATCACTTTCTTGCAAGCTAACCAATGTGATATCATCGAGAGGGCCCAGATTATATCTATCCGTCATCGGGATGGACAAATCCCACACTTGATCCATGAGCCTCAACATAACACCTTCGTAGCACTGAACCCATCCATATAGTCACCTTGTTACGGTGTGACGTTTGATGTTATCAAGATACTCTTCAGGTGTTAGCAATTAACATGATCTCATGGTCTAAGGATAAAGATTACTTCGTATGATTTTATAGCAATATAAACATAATAACTTGATCGTAATGCTATACTTCGGATGAATGTTCATCACATCATTCAACTAATGTTGTGACCTTGTTATTAACAACATCCAATGTCCATGATTAGGAAACCTTGATCATCTTGTTAATCAACAAGCTAAGATATAAGAGAGGCATAACTAGGAACCCTTTTTGTTTATTAAACACACATGTATTGATGTTTCCGATCAATACGTTTATAGAATACAAAATAAACATTTATCATAAACATGGAATAAGATAATAACCACTTTATTATTGCCTCAGGCATATTTCCTTCATTTATGTTGAAATTTTTGAAGTTGCACTTGTTTTGCTTTCCTATGCTTGTTGCTTTGTGCTTTGATGACTTGTTTCTTTACAAGATTATTTTTCATAGGAAGTGGGTTAGACTTAAATGTGTTTTATATTAGCTTCTTGATGCTCTCTTTCACTCTAAATTCATATTTCTTATGTGAGCATCATCGAAATTATCGTGCCTAGCTCAAAGGCGTTAAAGAAAAGTACTTCTTGGGAGACAACCCAATAGTTTTATTGAGTCTTGGAAGTTATTACTTCTGTAATAACCTCTCCTTATCTTTTTCTTATTTGATTTTTGTGCCAAAAATAACCTCTAATGAGAGGTAAGTAAGATTTGGGGAAGTGCTGTCCCGAAACAGATTTTTGTGCTTCACTGTAAAAATTCATGAAAAATCTCTCTATGGAAGATTGAGCTTTAATTTTCTAAATAAATCCCCCGGGTTGTTAGCTAACTTTCGTTAGTTCAATACTTTTTGATTTGAGCAACAGAATGTCTTCGAAAAAATCGGTTTTCACCTGCTGGTCTGTTTTGACAGATTTCTGCCATTATTTGCATTTGCCTCTTTCGATTTCTTTTTGGGTTCTTTTTGTTGAATTGAACTTTTTGAGGGAATTGCTACAGTATCTTGTGTTTTTAATGAAAGTTTTGCTGTTTTAAAACTAAACCCCAAAGGTTTATTATCTTTTGAATGCACTAATGTTGCTAATGAAGATTGTGTGAAGTTTTGTATGAAGGAAATTTTCAGGTGTAGGGAAAGAATGATGTAATGAGATTAAGAATGGAAAAAAGCTCAAGCTTGGGGATGCCACCCTGTGTCACCCCAAGAAATATTCAAGAGGTACAAGCGTCAAAACTTGGGGATGCCCAAGGCATCCCCTTTCTTCATCAATAAAAATCCTAGGTCTTTCTAGACACTTTGTTTTTATTGTTTCATGCACTGTTGTGTTGTTCTTGGAGCGTCTTTGTTTTTGTTTTTAGTTTTCTTTTGCTTTGTTTGCTGCAATAAGTTGGTTGAATCCCAACACTTCTTTTGGAGAGAGACATACTCTGCTTTCATTGTTTACAACACTCTAGTTTTCATCCGTATTGTTTTGTGAGTGTTCTCTTTTAATAGCACTGTGTTTAGCATTAGTTTTCTTCTGCTTTCAGCTTAGAACTTTTTTAGTTCTTCTTTTTGGATTTGTGAGACAAGCTCACTGATATTTATTTATTATTAACTTTGTGAGTTCTTTCAAATAAGTCAATTGGTGTTGGAAGAGAGTAGAAAGCTTCGTGCTTTAGTGGTACAAAAGGGAGCTTGTTTTGACTGTGGCTTAGACTTTATCATGTCATGCTAGGTTTTGCTTTTACCTTATGCTTAGTGATTATTGCTGTAGCATGACTTGTTCCAAACAATTGAGATTGCTTAATGTGCCTTGAAAGAATCATGCGTTGTTTTAGCATACAAAAGCATAATATTGTGGTATTCTCCTTTGATGCTTTGTTTGGGTTGACTTGGCATATGCTCACACCATGTTATGACTATGAACCAGTCACCTTAGCCTCTATGATCATTTAGTTTTTAACTTTAATATCACTTTATGCTTTAATTAATAATGTTTTGTCGCTTTGCATGATTATGGCCATTATTGCTCTCTTAGTTGGTCGCTCCCAGTATTTTGCTAGCCTCCATACCAAGTATGAGTTCCACTCATGCATCCAACTCCAAAGAATAACAAGTTATTCCAAATAGTCCATCATACCTACCTATTAGCATTTACTATTCCAAGTATATTCATGTTTTTATCTACCTTCCAAATTAAACGTGTTATGTGAAAATTAGTGATTAAAGCTCTCACGAACTTGATGGCACACTTTACTTTTCTTGCCCCTAATAAACTTGAACCATTGTGTCATCTATGTTGTATATGCTTGCACTTATATGTTGGGATTAGCAGAACCATGTTGTCATGGGGAACACTTTCAACATTGCACTTGTACATTATACCCAGTTGATATCATGCTCTTTTGTTTATGGATGTCGTTAGTGTGAAATGAAAGGGGAGTTTGTAAGTCCATGGAGTTATGTATGTGTGTTAGAGAAACGCCTGGGCCGCTATCCTAAGCCACGCCTAATCATGGTGGAAACTTGCAGCATCACCATAGTGAGCAATCTATAAATCATTCTTCTTATAAAAAAGAGATAGATATTGAGAAAAAGGAAAAAAAGATGAGAAAGGAGGAAAGAGAGAAAAAAAGCACCATTTTACCATGGTAAATAAGAAGATTGCTGAGATGCCCATTGTCTGCTTGCCTTATCATTTTGATTATGGGATAGCTCCTGTATCATGTGCAAGGGGTACCCCGTTGGCGGTTCTCTATGATACACATGTACTTACTATGACAAGAACTTACCGGTAACTAAACTTGAGTAGCATGAGGAGCGGCCCTCGTATTCAAGGGACATGAGATTGCCAACTTATACTTTGTCAAGCATATACTCCATAGTTTGTTCACTTTAACCTTAATCACATCAAGATGCTTATGATAGGGGCAATGAGATCTGAAAGCTAATAAGTACCATAATTTTTGGAAGCTCTTTATGAGACTTGAATCCCTGCTTCCTTCTATAAAGGCCTTTCTTTTACTTTTATGTTGAGTCTCCATCTTCTATCTTTATGCACCTACCGAGAGAGCATAGTGGCCATTCTTAGTTTAATGTGCATTATCCCAAAACTTGTTGATTGATTCATAACTTTGATATTGCTTGTTCTTAAACTATTTGTATCTAGTCACACTTATGAACTTTAAAGGTGTCCTATGCATTTATGTTTTGCTACACTATGAGGGACAAGTTGAATACCATTCTCATTATGTTTTCTATATGTGAAACCAACAAACATCTTTCAAAGCATTATTATTCATGAATTTTTTGTTTATACCTTTTCATGTTACAACAAAGTTGCTATGTCTTATTGTTAGAACTATATCTTTCATGCTATGTTAAAGTACTATGATCCCAGCTATCAATGTTCTACAAATACTTTGATCAAGATTATGATGGTGCATGTCACCTCAAAAATTATTCTTTTTTATCACTTACATACTCGAGGACGAGCAGGAGTTAAGCTTGGGGATGTTGATACGCTGCAAACGTATCTATAATTTTTGATGCTCCATGCTTGTTTTATATCATTTGTCCTATGCTTTGTCTACACTTTGAGGTATTTTTATACACTTTCTGGAACTAACCTATTGACATGATGCCATAGTGCAAGTTGCCTGTTTTCTGCTGTTTTTGGTTTCAGAAAAGCTAAAAAATGAATATTCTCGGAATTGGACGGGACAAAAGCCAATAGAATATGATCTATTCTGCTACTCAAGTGCTTTAATGAATCTTTGCTTATCCCCACGTGTGTGAAGTTGACAGTGTGCACATCGTGTGGCACTTTGGCTAAGGTTACATAAATACTTGTCATGAGTATAATTTGAGTTGGATGTCTCTATGAGATTGTGGTGTTTGTTGGAACCATCTAGCGCTCAGGGTGATAGTGAGGGGTTATCTAGATGGGGAAAGCGAACTTTGAGGTGTGCTGTTATAGCCCTACCGTGGATTAGAGTTATCCAACCGGAGAGTAGTTTAGAGTAGTATCATAAAGAGATGATATTTATATGAGAGTGTTCACTAGTGAAAGTATGATCCCTAGGCCTTGTTTCTAAGCATTAAAACACTGTTTTCAACTAGATTGCTGCCACTCTTATTTTAGATTGCAATTACCACTTATAATCATCCATATTACTTGTATTTCACTATCTCTTCGCCGAACTAGTGCACCTATACACCTGACAAGTGTATTGGGTGTGTTGGGGACACAAGAGACTTCTTGTATCTTGATTGCAGGGTTGCTTGAGAGGGATACCTTTGACCACTTCCTCCCTGAGTTCGATAAACCTTGGGTAATCCACTTAAGGGAAACTTGTTGTTGTTCTATAAACCTCTGCACTTGTAGGCCCAATAACTGTCTACAAGAATAGAAGTGCGTAGACATCAATCACCAAGGAGTGGCTGCTGGAGGGATGGAGGTTCGGACAGGCCCCGTACAACCGCGACAATCGCGCGCCCTAGGTAAGTTTCCTCATCAGCCGGTTATTTCTGTCTTTTGGTCCACCTTGTCATCCGGCTGACCACTTGTCTTGTTTTCTTCCGACAGAACTTCCCGTGCATCATCCGGGAGGAGGGCGAGACCCCCTCCGGAACTTTGCGCCCGACCTTCCCGAGCCGCGCGCATGCCAGTCCAGCAAGGAGTCGGATGGCGACGCCGACGTCGTCCCTAGCCGGAATGACGAGCCAGTGCACGACCTCCATGCATAGGTTGACAAGGAGGAGGAGGCCGCCCTGGCCCCCGAGCCGACTCGTCGCTGAATGACAGACGGTGACTCCAGCCGGTCAGGCACCGGAGGAAGCGGGTCCAGTTGGTCAAGCACCAGAGGGAGCGGGTCCAGCCGACCCGTAGTGGAGGAGCCGACCCCCAAAAGGAGCCGGACCAGCACCCTTCCCCTGAGTCAACTCGGTCGCAAGAAGGCGCCGTACTGATAGTGCAGGGGCAAGTGTTTGCCGTCCTCGCCCTGCACTTATTCCCCTTCTCTTCTTGAACAATTTTTCCTTCTTTTGCTTTTCTTACTGGCCCTTTTTCCTTGTCTTTTCAGCTCGTTTGTCTCCTTCGGCGCCACCAGCCCGACGCGGGTGTCAGCCGGCTCACCGCCCCACGTGCCTCCTATCGCACCGCCTCCTATTGCCACTACCGTCCCTACTCCGATGTTCGGAGCTCCGCTGCCACCACCACCTCGTGCGGATCCGGCTACGACAGCCGAGGCCAGGGATGCCCTACTGACTATGGTGGTGCAGCCAGACGGCGCCGCGCCGAGCCCGTCAGGCGGAGGTGGCCCCACCGCGGGATCGAGGATGGCCACAACCGGCAAGGAGCTAGTGGTGGTCTAGGACGACAACTCCGATGGCAACCCGGGGGAGGAATGATGGGTGGCGGTCCGTGAGGCGAAGGAGTCATTGACCCTCAACACCATTGTCGATGATGCCTCTCCCACCGCCTCGCTGGCAGATCTAGCCGCCACCCTCGAGCTGGCGGTGAAGGAGATCCGGCTGCTCGAAGCCGCGGCTGGGACCAACCAGTCGCTAGAGCAGAAGTTGGCTGCCGCCAATGGCACCTCCCAGAGTAAGTCCTTTTACTCGGTTTTCCCCTTTCCTTCTCTTTTCTTCCTTCCTTTTTTTGTTGATAATCGGTTTCTTATAGCCATCATGGTGTGCGCCTAGCGGGAGATCGATCGCCTGACCAAGGCGAACGACCGGCTGACCAAGTCCAACTCCAACCTCCGGCTACATAACAAGGAGTGGCACTCCAAGACGGACCAGTTGGAGGCTACCATCAAGGAGCGCGACTCCACCCTCGCCAGCCGAGCCCAAGCCTTTGATCTCCTCGATGCCTAGAGCAAAGATCAGGAGAATGAGATCAAGCGGCTAGGAGAGCAGGAGAAGGCCCTCCTTGAGGAGCTGATGCAGATCGGCCGCACAACCAAGGGTAAGTATTTTTCCGACTCACTTTTCCTATTCGGATCTGGTAGCCGAACCCGACTTTCGTTTTTCTAACAGTGTTTTATCCTGATGTAGACCTGCTAGCCTACAACCGGCTCTAGGAGAACTGGCCGGGGGAGCAGCCCACCTCCCAGGAGCTGGTTTCCCTTCCCGGCGAGGAGGTCGCTGAGCTGCACAAAGCGGCTCACGCGGTCTTCGATTTCCTATGGCCGGGTGCGGCCGCGCCGGAGACGATCGCCCAGCTGGCGGCCAAGGTCGCGGAGGTGCCGGCTACTGTTGACCGGCTGAGGGACCTGGCGGCGTGAGCCAGAGCAGAGATGGCCTTGTCGCTGATGCTCTCCTGGTACAAGGACGCGTGCGTCGAGAAGATCGACGGGGGCTTCTGTGCCGGCACCAACCTTGCCACCATCCGCCAGGCACATCCCGAGCTCCGCGCCTCCGCCATCAAGATTGCCGGCTACACCGACATCGACGAGGTCATCACTGACTCGGAGTCTGATGGGACGACGGAGATGGAGGCCGAGGCGTCGTCGTAGCCGATAGCCGGATATGTCAGAGCCGGAACCTCCAGCGTGCCTCCTCCACCTCCCGAAGCCGCGTCCAGCCAAGATCTCCCACATGGAAAAGGCCCCGCCGTCTAGACTTGATCCCCGGGATGCCGGGTGAATTTGTAATAACTTTTCCTTTTGCTGTACTCGTTGCTTATGCCGACTATTTCTGATGTCGGTTGAACATATGGGAGCTTCGAATCCCCTTTACTTAATCATGTTGTTTGCTTTGTTCCTATTTTTCCTTGTGATCTTGTGTGTTGTAATGTTTTTCTCTTTTGCCGGTTAAGATCATCCAACTATCTTTGTCCGGCTAGGCTCCCTTAGCCAGATCATTTGGAGTTCTTAGCAAAGCCGAGGACTTCGGATCTTCTTTTCTTCAACCTCTTAGTTTCTTCTGGCTAGACGCCTCTAGCCGGCTACCCTGACCTTGCTCGGAGTAGCCGGTCAACCACAACAAACAATGGGTGCACGCCCACTAGGTGTAGCCACCGAGATTTGGAGTAGTTGGTGAAGCCAGGTGCTTCGAATCTTCTGTTCTTTTCCTGCCCTTGCCCTCACCTGGGCCCGAATATCTAGCTAAAATCATTTAGCCTATCAGAACTACACGATTCCACTGGGGGCGCGCGAGCCCACCCAGTGGTGTAGCCCCGAGATTCGGAGTGCTTGATGAAGGCAAGGACTTCGAATCTTCTCTCCTTTTGACGACCGACTCGTTGTACTCATACAAAACAAACACACATATAGGTTTATTGTTAATATGTTAGTCAGTTAAGGTAGTGCTTATTAGCCAGAGAATAGCTTTGGTTTTTTTAGAAAACTAGCTTGTGCTTCTCTGGACACTTAGTCGCTTTTCCATGCACTATGCTGTTTACGCTACGTCCTTGCTGGGAAGCCGGGTTGCGGTTTGTAGCCAGAATGGAAGGGAGATGACAATACATTCCGCACGGTACTGGAGGCTCAGTAGCCGGATCATCTCAAACTAGGCGCAAGGCCAGGCCACCCGATCTGTCGCATCTTTTGCCGTTTTTCATGTGGGATGCCTCGGGCTTTTGCTCTTGCTAGCCGGACAGCCGGGTTGCGGTCTATAGCTGAGACGAAGAGTGGGCCTCTGACACTATCACACACTACTCAGCCAGTTTATAGAATTAGCAGGACGAGCAAGCCAGCGAGCCCCCGGGTAGGGGTTGCCAGAGCCAGGAAAACTGAACCAGAAATGAACATACACAAATTTCTGGCAAGGAGCCCCCGAGTATCTCTCGGGGTTCCATATTTTTCATTCATAGAGTTCGTGGGATACATACACTGTCAGACGACTAGGTGTAAAACGGGCGGAGCAGGGCCGTGTTCCAGGGGCATTCCGTCTCCTCATCCGACTTATCCATCTTGTTCTTGCACGGCTGCTGTGCGTCGATGAGGTAGTAGGAATTGTTGTGCAGCACCCCACTGATGATGAAGGGGCCCTCCCAAGGTGGTGACAGCTTGTTCATGCCCTTTGTGTCCTGCACCAGCCAGAGAACCAGATCGCCCTTGCGAAATGCGACAGGTCGGATCCGGCTCGAATGGTAGTGGCGCAGGCGCCGCTGGTACAGTGCTGATCAGGACAACGCCAGGTCGCGGGCTTCCTCGAAGAGGTCCATGCCATCCTCCCTTGCCTACTGATTGGCCCTTGCGCAGCGAGTCGAAATTGATGTCCGTGGAGAGTACGGCTTCCGAGCCATAGACGAGGAAGAACGGGGTGAAGCCGGTTGAATAATTTGGCATGGTGCGGAGGCTCCACAGAACAGCCGGAAGTTCCTCGATCCAGCATCCGGGTGCTTGATGTTGGCTAGAACTAGGCCGTTTACCCTTTCAACTTGCCCATTGGATTGCGGGTGGACAATGGATGCTAGGTCTAGCTGGATGCCTTTGTTGCTGCAGAACCGGGCAAAGGCCCCCTTGGCGAAGTTTGTGCCCCTGTCCATGATGATGCTGTTGGGGTAGCCGAACTAGTTGATGATGTCGGTGAAGAAGGTGACGACTGTCGCCCCGTTCAGCTTCTGGATAGGCTTGGCCTCTATCCACTTCGTGAACTTGTCCACTGCCACCAGTAGATGGGCCATGCCCGCGCGCGCTCGTTGAAGGGGCCGACCACGTCGATCCCCCAAACGGTGAAGGGCTAGGTAATCGGTATGGTCTTGAGCACTGTAGCCGACTGATACGTTGCAAACGTATCCATAATTTTTGATGTTCCATGCTTGGTTTTATCTACTTTCTTATGTTTTGTCCACACTTTGGAGTACTTTTCATATGATTTCTTGGACTAACCTATTAACAAGAGCCACAGTGCCAGCTGCCTGTTTTCTGCTGTTTTTGGTTCCAGGAAAGTCAGAAAATGAATATTCTCGGAATTGGACGGGACAAAAGTCAAAGTCAGTTTTTCACCGAGGGACAACTAGAGCCAGAATATGAGACGGGGAGGGGCTAGGGCCCGGCCACACCACCTGGACACGCGGCCAGGCCTGCCCCACGCCAGGGGGTGGTCTGGCCGTCCCAGGCACCCCCTCAGCCTCTCCTTCCGCCTATAAGTTGCCTCTAAAACGGAAACCCTAAGGACCCGATCAAAAATCCACGAAAGAGTCTGTAGCCACCGTCATCTCCATCCCTAGATCGGGAGGTATCTGAAGCTCTTCCCGACACCCTGCCAGAGAGGGGAATTCACCCTGGAAGCCTTCTTCATCATCATGCCTCAGGTGTGATGCATGAGTAGTTCATCTCTGGACTACGGGTCCATGTAGTAGCTAGATGGCTGGTTCTCCTCCTTTGTGCTATCATGTTTAGATCTTGTGAGCTCCATTCATGATCAAGATCATCTATTTGCAATTCTGCATGTTGTGTTTGCGGGGATCCGATGGATATTGAGATGCTACTTCAGATTGATTATTGATTCTATCATGTCTTTGTTATTTGTGATCTTGCATGCTTTCCGTTGTTAGTAGCTATCTTGGCCAAGTAGATGCTAGCAACTCCAAGAGTTAGCATTTATGCTCGATAGTGGGTTCATGCCTCCGTAACTGGGAAGTGATGTAAATCTCTAAGGTACTAGATGTGCTGTAGCTACTAGGGAGAAAACAACAATCTTTTGTTCATAGAACAATTATATTGTTTACTTTACGCGCAGTTCGTAAAGCAATAATCTGTTGCTTGCAACTTAATACTGGAGGGGGTTCGGATGATAACCTGAAGGTGGATTATTAGTCATAGATGCAGTTGGATGGCGGTCTATGTATAATGTTGTAATGCCCAATCAAGTCTCAAAGGAGTCAAGATGATTAGTATATGCATATATTGCTTTCTCGATGTTTGTCAATTGCCCTGCTGTAATTTGTTCACCCAGCATGTTATCTATCCTAAGGAGAGCCACCTCTAGTGAACTATGGATCTCGGTCCTTTTCTTTTACATACAATCTACAAACTGTTACTGTTTTGTGTTTACTTTCTACAAATTATTACTTCTTTCCATTCGATACGTTTAATCCTTTGTTTTCAGCAAAACACGGTGAGATTGACAACCTCATCGCAAGTTGGGGACAGAGTTATGTGGTTGTGTTATGCAGGTATCCACGTTGCTACTAGCACCGGTAGTGCGCCCTGCCAAGGCTCAGCTAGCAACACCTTTGGGGTGTTTCCTTGCTCCTACTGGTTCGATTAAACCTTGGTTTCATAACTGAGGGAAACTTGCTGCTGTGCTCACCATACCTTCCTCTTGGGGTTCCCAACAAACTCTACATCAACCACGAGCCATCAAGCATTTTTCTGGCACCGTTGCCGGGGAGTCAAGGACATCTTCACAAGGGGAGTCCCTCATAACCAATCTCTTTACTTTGTTATTTTTGTTTTGCTTAGTTTCTTTTTGCTTTGTTTGCTTGTTTTGTTATCAAAAACACACAAAAATTAGTTTTACAAGTTTGCTTTCTTTATCAAAAACAGAAAAATGACTACTCTTGAAAACACTAAGTTGTGTGACTTCACTAGCACCAACAACAATGATTTTATGAGCACACCTATTGCTCCACATGTTCCTGAAGCTACTTTCTTTGAGATAAAACCTACTTTACTCAATCTTGTTATGAGAGAACAATTTTCTGGTATTGGTAATGAACATACTACTGCCCATCTAAATAACTTTGTTGAACTTTGTGAGATGCAAAAACATAGAGATATAGATGGAGATATTATTAAGCTTAAATTGTTTCCTTTCACTTTGAGAGGAAAAGCTAAAGAATGGTTGAATTCCTTAACTAGGAATAGTATTGATTCTTGGACTAAATGCAAAGATTCTTTTATTGGAAAATACTATCCTCCTGCTAAGATTATATCTATGAGAAGTGAAATAATGAAGTTTAAACAATCTGATAATGAACATGTTGCTCAAGCTTGGGAAAGAATGAAATCTTTGGTAAAGAATTGTCCCACTCATGGGTGGATCGCTTGGATGATCATCCAAATTTTTTATGCAGGATTGAACTATTCTTCAAGGAACCTATTGGATTCTGCTGCTGGAGGTACCTTTATGACCATTACTTTGGGTGCTGCAACAAAGCTTCTGGATAATATGATGGTTAATACTCCGAATGGCATACTGAAAGAGCTTCACAAGGTAAGAAGGTAAATTCTGTTGAGGAAACCTCCTCCTTGAGTGATAAGCTTGATGTTATTATGTCTATGCTTGTTAATGGGAAAGCCCATATTGATCCAAATAATGTTCCCTTATCCTCTTTGGTTGCTCAAGAAGAGCAAGTTGATGTGAACTTTATAAGAAATAATAATTTTAGCAACAATGCCTATAGGAATAATTTTGGTAACAACAATTATAATCCATATCCTCCCAACAATGGTAATGCTTATAGAAATTCCTACAACAACAATAGGAGTGCTCCCTCTGAACTTGAAGTTATGCTTAAAGACTTTATTAGTAAACAAACTGCTTTCAATAAAACTATTGAGGAAAAACTCTCTAATGCTGAAAGAAATATAGCATCTTTTCTGAAGCTCAATCCTCTTTGATTAATAAAATGGCTGCTAAACCTAAAACTATTGATAATCCCTTTGCAGCTACTAATTCCATACAAGTAAGAATTGATGAAAATGTTAGACTATTAGCTGAATTGCATGCTAAGTGGGAAAGAGAAGATGAAATTGCTAGAAACATCAGTGTTTCTACTATCACTACCACTAGTGTTGAGGCTAGTAATGGCTCAACTACTTTAGATGATAATTATGATTTTGATCTTGATGGTTGCAATATCTCTGAAGTTATTAAGTTCCTACAAAAGCTTGCTAAAAGTTCTAATGCTAGTGCTATGAATATGGCCTTTACAAAACACATTACTGGTGCTCTCATAAAGATTAAAGAAGAAAAGATGAAACATAAAGCTTCTATTCCTATAAAACAAGAAGATGGTTGGGAACCCATCATCAATATGAAAGTGAATGATTTTGATTTCAAAGCTTTATGTGATCTTGATAATAGTGTTTCTATTATGCCTAGAAGGATTTATGATATGCTTGATTTGCCACCACTTGAAGATTGTTATTTGAATGTCCCACTTGATGATAATGCTAAAAATAAACTCATGGGGAGTATTAATGATGTTCTTATTATGGTTAACAATTCCTATGTCCCCGTTGATTTCTATGTTTTGGATGTTGAATGCAATGCTTCTTGTCCTATTACTTTGGGAAGACCTTTTCTTAGAACTGTTGGTGCCATTCTTGATATGAAAGAAGGCACCATTAAATATCAACTCCTACTCAAGAAAGGTATAAAACACTTCCCTAAGAAGAGAGAGAAGATTTCTTTTGCCTATCCTATCAAAAAATATTTGCTCTTAATGCTTCTTCATTTGAGAACACTAGATCCTTTTTCTTGCTTCTGATGCCTAACTTAAAGGCGTTAAAGAAAAGTACTTATTGCGAGATAACCCAAAAGTTTTACATGAGTCTTGGAAGAGTAATAACCGCTCCTTATCCTTTTTATTTGCTTTTTGTGCCAAGAGTAACCTCTAATGAGAGAGAAGTAATGATTGGGAAAGTTGTTGTCCCGAAACAGATTTCTGTGCTTCACCGTAAACATTCGTGTAAAATCTCTGTATGTCCTTTTGAGGCGTGAATTTTGTGCTTCTGCACCAAGTTGTTATCTAACTTTCGTTAGTTCAACACTTTTTGATTTGAGCAACAGAAGGTCTTCGAAAAAAATCGTATTTACCTGCTGGTCTGTTTTGACAGATGTCTGCCATTTTCTGCATTTGCTTCTTGTTGGTTCCTTTTTGAGTTCTTTTGGGGAATTGAGCTTTTTGAGGGAAGTTCTATAGTATCTAGTGTTATAATGGAAGTTTTATTGGTGTTAGAACTGAACCTAAAGACCTATTATCTTGAGTGCACTAATGTTGCTAATAAAGATTGTGTGAAGTTTTGTATGAAGGAAAATTCCAGGTGTATGGAAGGAATGAGTAATAAGATGAAGAATGGACTAAAGCTTAAGCTTGGGGATGCCATGCGTGTCACCCCAAGAAATATCCAAGAAGTACAAGCGTCAAAGCTTGGGGATGCCCAAGGCATCCCCCTCTTCATCAATAAAAATCCCAGGTTTCTTCCAAACGCTTCATTTTTATTGTTTCATGCACAGTTGTGTTGTTCTTGGAGCGTCTTCTTTTTTGTTTTCGTTTTTGTTTTTTGTTTACTTGGTTTGCTTAGTTTCCTGAATAAATTGGTTGGACCCCCTGTTTCATACATTGGTTTTCAAATAGTTTAGTTTGGATTGGAAAAGAGTAGGAAAGTTCATGCTTAAGTGGTAAAGAGAGCTTGTTTTTGACTGTGGCCTATGCTTTGTCATGCCATGCTTGATATTGTTTTGGCTTTATGCTTAGTATTATTTGTTGTAGCATGACTTGTTATAAATAATTGAGATTGCTTAATGTGCCTTTGAAGAATCATGTGTTGTTTTAGCATATTAAAGCATAGTATTGTGGTATTCTCCTTTGATGCTTTATTTGGGTTGACTTGGCACATGCTCACACCATGTTATGACTATCCCAAGTCACCATAGCCTTTATGATCCTTTAGTTTTCAACGTTTAGTATCACTTTATGCTTTGATCAATGATGTTTTGTCGCTCTGCATGATTATGGCCCTTATTGCTCTCTTAGTTTGTCGCTCCCAGTCTTTTGCTAGCCTCCACAACCAAGTGTGAGTTCCACTCGTGCATCCAATTCCTAAAACCAAGTTATTCCAAAGATTCCACCATGCCTACCTATTAGCATATGCTATTCCAAGTATATTCATGTTTTTTTCTACCTTCCAAATTAAACTTGTTATGAGAAAACTAGTGATTAAAGCTCTCACGAACTTGATGGCACACTTTACTTTGTTGCATTTAATAAACTTGAACCATTGCGTCCATCTTTGTTGCGTATATGCTTGTGCTTTATAAGTTGAAATTAGCAGAACCATGTATCATGGGGAACGCTTTCAACATTGCACCTGTACTTTGTACCCCGTTGATATGATGTTCTTTTGCTTATGGATCCCGGCGGTGTGAAATAAAAGGGGAACTTGTAAGATCATGGAGTGTGTATTTGTGTTAGAGAAACGCCTGGGCCGCTAGCCTAAGCCATGCCTAATCATGGTGGAAACTTGCAGCATAACCATAATGAGCACTCTATGAAGCATCCTCAATATAAACCTATGCAAATAGCAAATAAAAAGATCGCTGAGATGGTCATTGTCTGCTTGCCTTGCCATTTTGATTAAGGGATAGCTCATGTATCATGTGCAAGGGGTACCCCGTTGGTGGTTCTCTATGATACATATGTACTTACAATGACAAGAGCTTACTCGTGACTAAAGTTGAGTAGCATGAGGTTCGGTCTTTGTAAGTAAGGGGCATGAGATTTTGGTCTATAACTTGTCAAGCATATCCTCTTAGTTGTGTCACTTTAACCTTAATAACCTTCAAGATGCTTATGATAGGGGCAATGAGAGATAAAAGATAATAAGTACCATAATTTTTGGAAGCTCTTTATGAGACTTGAATCCCTACTTCCTTCTATGAAGGCCTTTCTGTTACTTTTATGTTGAGTCTCCACCTTCTACCTTTATGCACCTACTTTGAGAGCATAGTGGCCATTCTTAGTTCTATGTGCATTGTCCCAAGACTTGTTGATTGATGCATACCTTGATATTTCTTGCTTTAAACTATTTGTATCTAGTCACTCTTATGAACTTTGAAGGTGTCCTATGCATTTATGTTTGCTACTCTATGAGGGACAAGCTGAATGCCACTATGCTATGTTTTCTTTATGTGAAACAAACAAATGTCTTGCAAAACATTGTTATTCATGAATCTTTTGTTTGTGCCTTTTCATGTTGGAACATAGTTTCTTTGTCTTATTGCTAGAACTTTGTCTTTCATGTTATGATTGAAGTACTATGATCCCAGCTTTGAATGTTTTACAAATACTTTGATCAAGTTTATGATGGTGCATGTCACCTCAAAACTTATTCTTTCTTTTTATCACTTACCTACTCGAGGACGAGCAGGAGTTAAGCTTGGGGATGTTGATACATTGCAAACGTATCCATAATTTTTGATGTTCCATGATTGGTTTTATCTACTTTCTTATGTTTTGTCCACACTTTGGAGTACTTTTCATATGATTTCTTGGACTAACCTATTAACAAGAGCCACGATTACTGCCTGTTTTCTGCTGTTTTTGGTTCCAGGAAAGTCAGAAAATGAATATTCTCGGAATTGGACGGGACAAAAGCCAAAGTCAGTTTTTCACCGAGGGATACCTGGAGCCAGAATAAGAGACGGAGAGGGGCTGGGGCCCGGCCACACCACCTGGCCGCGCGGCCAGGCCTGACCATGCTGGGGGTGGTCCGCCTGGCACCCTCGGCCTCTCCTTCCGCCTATAAGTTGCCTCTGATACAGAAACCCTAAGGACCCGATCAAAAATCCACGGAAGAGTTCAGAGCCGCCATCTCCATCCCTAGATAGGGAGGGATGCAAGCTCTTCCCGCACCGCCGGAGAGGGAATTCACCACGAGGCCTTCATCATCATGCAAGCCTCCTGTGTGATGCATGAGTAGTTCACCTCTGGACTACGGGTCCATGTAGTAGCTAGATGGCTGGTTCTCCTCCTTTGTGCTATCATGTTTCGATCTTGTGAGCTCTGTTCATGATCAAGATCATCTATTTGTAATTCTGCATGTTGTGTTTGCGGGGATCCGATGGATATTGAGATGCTATTTCAGATTGATTATTGATTCTATCATATCTTTGTTATTTGTGATCTTGCATGCTTTCCGTTGTTAGTAGCTATCTTGGCCAAGTAGATGCTAGCAACTCCAAGAGTTAGTATTTATGCTCGATAATGGGTTCATGCCTCTGGTAATCAGGGGAAGTGACAAAAATCTCTAAGTTACTAGATGTGATGTTGCTACTAGGGAGAAAACAACAATCATTTGTTCATAGAACAATCGTATTGTTTACTTTACATGCAAATCGTAATGCAATTATCTGTTGCTTACAAATTAATACTGGAGGGGGTTCGGATGATAACCTGAAGCTGGATTATTAGTCATAGATGCAGTTGGATGGCGGTCCATGTATAATGTTGTAATGCCCAATCGAATCTCAAAGGAGTCAAGATGAGTAGTATATGCTTGTATGCTTTCTCGATGTTTGTCAATTGCCCCGCTGTAATTTGTTCACCCAACATGTCATTTATCTTAAGGAGAGCCACCTCTAGTGAACTGTGGACCCCGATCCTTTCTTTTACTATCAATCTACAATCAACTGTTTACTGTTTTGTGTTTACTTTCTGCAAACTATTACTTTCTTCCACTTGATACGTTTAATCCTTTGTTTTCAGCAAAACCGGTGAGATTGACAACCTCATCGCAAGTTGGGGACAGAGTTATGTGGTTGTGTTGTGCTGGTCTCCACGTTGCTGCTGGCACCGGTAGTGCGCCCTGCCAAAGTTTGGCTAGCTACACCTTTGGGGTGTTTCCTTGCTCCTACTGGATTGATAACCTTGGTTTCATAACTAAGGGAAACTTACTGCTGTGCTCATCATACCTTCCTCTTGGGGTTCCCCAACGAGCTCGTTAGTACACGAGTCAGCACCGGCATGTGCCTCAACTGTCTGAAGCGTTGGCTGATGTCTACGCATGCTTCTATTCTTGTAGACAGTGTTGGGCCTCCAAGTGCAGAGGTTTGTAGAACAGCAGCAAGTTTCCCTTAAGTGGATCACCCAAGGTTTATCGAACTCAGGGAGGAAGTGGTCAAAGGTATCCCTCTCAAGCAACCCTGCAATCAAGATACAAGAAGTCTCTTGTGTCCCCAACACACCCAATACACTTGTCAGGTGTATAGGTGCACTAGTTCGGCGAAGAGATAGTGAAATACAAGTAATATGGATGATTATAAGTGGTAATTGCAATCTAAAATAAGAGTGGCAGCAAGCAAACATGTAACAGGACTGATTGTAAACGATATTTCAATGCTTAGAAACAAGGCCTAGGGATCATACTTTCACTAGTGGACACTCTCATATAAATATCTTCTCTTCATGATGCTACCCTGAACTACTCTCTGGTTGGACGATGTAGGGCTATAACAACACACCTTAAAGTTTGCATTCCCCATCTAGATAACCCCTCACTCTCACCTTGAGCGCTAGATGGTTCCAACAAACACCACAATCTCATAGAGACATCCAACTCAAATTATACCCATGATAAGTATTTATAAAACCTTAGCCAAAGTGCCACATGGTGTGCACACTGTCAACTTAACAAACGTGGGGATAAGCAGAGATTAATTAAAGCACTTGAGTAGCAGAATAGATCTATAGATTACAAAGCTCATGATCTCATAAGATCACCCATAGAGAGAGATGAACACATAGCTACCGGTAGACCCCTTAGCCTCGAGAGAGAACTACTCCCTCCTCATCATGGGAGTCAGCAACGGCGATGGAGATGGCGGTGGAGTCGATGGAGATAGTTCCGGGGGTACTTCCCCGTCCTGGAAGGGTGCAAGAACAGAGACTTTTCTCCCCCGAATCTCCTCTTCGGTGGCGGCGGCACTACAGAACTTTTCGTGGAATTCTGATCTTGTCTCTAGGGTTTTCATCCCGGGAGGCTTTTATAGGCGAAAGGGAAAGGTCGGTGGAGGCCCGAGGGGCCCACACCACCTGATGGCGCGGCCAGGGGGTACCCGCGCCACCATAGGGTGTGGCCAGCCCCTGGCCCTCCTTCAGCTGCCCTCCGGACTCCATGTTCCTTCTAGTAAAATATTGACTTCGGCTGTTGTCCGGTCCAATTCCGAGAATAGTTCCTTACTAGCTTTTCTGAAACCAAAAACAGCAGAAAACAGGCAACTGGCACTGTGGCATCTTGTTAATAGGTTAGTTCCAGAAAATGTATAAAAATACCTCAAAGGATGAACAGAACATAAGAAAGTAGATATTAAACAAGCATGGAACATCAAAAATTATAGATACGTTTACGACCTATCAACATCCCCAAGCTTAACTCCTGCTCGTCCTCGAGTAGGTAAGTGATAAAACAAATAATTTTTGAGGTGGCATGCATCATCACAATCTTGATCAAGGTATTTGTAAAACATTGATAGCTGGGATCATAGTACTTTAACATAGCATGAAAGATATAGTTCTAACAATAAGACATAGCAACTATGTTGTAACATGAAAAGGTACAAACAAAAGATTCATGAATAACAATGCTTTGAAAGACGTTTGTTTGTTTGTTTCACATACAGAAAACATAATGATGGTATTCAGCTTGTCCTCAGAGTGTAGCAAAACATAAATGCATAGGACACCTTCAAAGTTCATAAGGGTGACTAGATACAAATAGTTTAAGAACAAGCAATATCAAAGTTATGAATCAATCAACAAGTTTTGGGGCAATGCACATTAAACTAAGAATGACCACTATGCTCTCTCAATAGGTGCATAAAGATAGAAGAGGAGACTCAACATAAAGGTAAAATAAAGGCCCTTCATAGAAGGAAGCAGGTATTCAAGTCTCATAAAGAGCTTCAAAAAATTATGGTACTTATTAGCTTTCATCTCTCATTGCCCCTATCATAAGGATCTTTAAGTGATTAAGGTTAAAGTGAACAAATATGAGGATATGCTTGAAAAGTTATAAGCTGAAAATCTCATGCCCCTTACTTACAAGTACCGAACCTCATGCTACTCAACTTTAGTCACATGTAAGTTCTTGTCATTGTAAGTACATGTGTATCATAGAGAACCACCAACAGGGTACCCCTTGCCCGATGATACGGAAGATTCCCCATATCAAAATGACAAGACAAGCAGACAATGAGCATCTCAACAATCTTTTTGTATGCTATTTGCATAGTGTTTTCCCTTTTTTCTTTTTCTCTTTTTTTTTCTTTTTTTGGATGCTTCACAGATTGCTCACTATGGTTATGATGTATGTTTCCACCATGATTAGGCATGGCTTAGACCAGCCGCCCAGGCGTTTCTCTAACACATATACGAACTCCATGATCCTTACAATCTCCCCTCTCATTTCACACCGCTGGGATCCATAAGCAAAAGAACATGATATCAACTAAATAAACTGCAATGTTGAAAGCGTTCCCCATGATACATGGTTCTGCTAATTCACAACTTACAAAGTGCAAACATATACGCAACATAGATGTGCACAATGGTTCAAGTTTATTAAGTGCAAGAAAGTAAAGTGTGCCATCAAGTTCGTGAGAGCTTTAATCACTAATTTTCACATAACAAGTTTAATTTGGAAGGTAGATAAAAACATGAATATACTTGGAATAGCAATAATGCTAATAGGTAGGTATGGTGGACTCTTTGGAATAACTTGGTTTTATTTGGAGTTGGATGCATGAGTGGAACTCATACTTGATACATGTGGAGGCTAGAAAAAGACTGGGAGCGACCAACTAAGATAGCAATAATAGCCATAATCATGCAAAGCGACAAAACATTATTAATTAAAGCATAAAGTGATATTACAAGTCAAAAACTAAATGATCATAGAGGCTATGGTGATTGGTATAGTCTTAACATGCTGTGAGCATGCGCCAAGTCAACCCAAATAAAGCATCAAATGAGAATACCACAATATTATGATTTTATATGGTAAAACAACACATGATTCTTTCAAGGCACATTAAGCAATCTCAATTGTTTGTAATAAGTCATGCTACAACAATAATTACTAAGCATAAAGTCAAAGCAATATCAAACATGAAATGATAAAGTCTAGGCCACAGTCAAAACGAGACTGCTTTTGTACCACTTATAAGCATGCAACTTCCTACTCTTTTCCAACACCAATCGAAAACTAAAGCTAAACGCAGTGCTAGCAAAGGAGAACACTCACAGAACAATAAAGAGTGAAAACTAGAGTGTTCTAGGCAATGAATAACAGGGTGTGTCTCTCTCCAAAAGAAGTGTGTTGGAATCCAACCAACTTATTGCAGCAAAGAAAGAAAAATAAAACTAAAAACAAAGACGAAGACGCTCCAAGAACAACACAATTTGTGCATGAAACAATAAAAATGAAGTGTTTGGAAGAAAACCTGAGATTTTTATTGATGAAGAAGGGGATGCCTTGGGCATCCCCATGCTTTGATGATTGTACTTCTTAAATATTTCTTGGGGTGACACAGGTGGCATCCCCAAGCTTGAGCCTTTGTCCATACTTCATCTCATCACATTATTCTTCCCTACACTTGAAAATTTCCTTCATACAAAACTTCAGGCAATCTTCATTAGCAACATAAGTGTATTCAAAATAATAAGTATTTGGGTTTAATTTCAACAAAATTAAAACTTCCATTAAAACACAAGCTACTATAGCAATTCCTTCTAAAATCTCAAATGATCAAAGAGAACTCAAAGAGAAAGAGATTAAGAGGCAAATACAAATAATGGCAGAAATCTGTCAAAACAGACCAGCAGGTAAAAGCCGATTTTTTCGAAGACCTTTTGTTGCTCAAATCTAAAATTGATAAACAAGCAAAAGTTAGAAAACAACTTGGGGCAGAAGCACAAAAAATTACAGCTCAATCCGACGTACAGAGATTTTTCACGAATTTTTACAAGGAAGCACAAAAATTTGTTTCGGGACAGCAACTTTCCCAAGTCTTACGTCTCTCTCATTAGAGGTTATTCTTGGCACAAAAAGCACACAAAAAGGGTAAGGAGAGGTTATTATTGAGGCAATAACTTCCAAGACTCAACAAAAAAAACTTACTGAATAAAAATTTGGGTTATCTCCCAATAAGTGCTTTTCTTTAACGCCTTTGAGCTAGACATGATAATTTCGATGATGCTCACATAAGAAATATGAATTGAAGTAAAAGAGAGCATAAAGAAGCAAATATGTAACAAATTTAAGTCTAACCCACTTCCTATGAAAAATAATCTTGTAACCAAACAAGTCATGAAAGCACAAAGCAACAAGCATAGGAAAGCAAAACAAGTGCAACTTCAAAATTTTCAACATAAAGAGGGGAAACTTAATATTGTTGAGATACATAAAACTATGTTTCCCTCTCTCATAATAACTTTTAGTAGCATCATGAATAAAATTAACAATATAAATATCACATAAAACATTCTTATCACGAGCCACATGCATAAAATAATTATTACTCTCCCTATAAGCATAGTCATTCTTATTAATCATAGTGGGAGCAAATTCAACAAAATAGCTATAATTATTATTCTTATCACCATAATCATCAAATATAGGAGGCATATTGTAATAATAATTAATTTTCTCCTCAATAGTAGGTGGACTGAAAATATCATATTCATCATTGTAATCATCATATATTGGAGGTATAGTATCATCAAAGTAATTTTTCTCCTCCATGCTTGGGGGACTAAAAATATCATGCTCATCAAAACCAACTTCCCCAAGCTTAGACTTTTCCATAGCATTAGCAATAATGGTGTTCAAATAATTCATACTAATAACATTGCTATTAGCTTGCAAATAAAGTTCCATAGGTTTTTTTAGTTTTCTCTTCAAACCATTTATGTTCTACCTAAGGAAAAATACTAAAAAGCTCTCTAATTTTGTTGTTGTTTTCCATTAAGCCTAACTAGTGAAAATAAAAACAAGAAACAAAAAGATATAATTGTAGAATCTAAAGGAAATAACTTCGAGCATTCATACACCAGCTACATTACTAGAAGATAGCTTAGTAGCCAGAGGATGTGAGTACCTTTTAACTAACCTCTCCGGCAACGGAACCAGAAAATAGCTTGATGTCTACGCACGCTTCTATTCTTGTAGACAGTGTTGGGCCTCCAAGTGTAGAGGTTTGTAGAACAGCAGGAAGTTTCCCTTAAGTGGATCACCCAAGGTTTATCGAACTCAGGGAGGAAGTGGTCAAAGGTATCCCTCTCAAGCAACCCTGCAATCAAGATACAAGAAGTCTCTTGTGTCCCCAACACACCCAATAAACTTGTCAGGTCTATAGGTGCACTAGTTCGGAGAAGAGATAGTGAAATACAAGTAATATGGATGATTATAAGTGGTAATTGCAATCTAAAATAAGAGTGGCAGCAAGCAAACTTGTAACATGACTTATTGTAAATGGTATTTCAATGCTTAGAAACAAGGCCTAGGGATTATACTTTCACTAGTGGACACTCTCATATAAATATCTTCTCTTCATGATGCTACCCTGAACTACTCTCTAGTTGGACGATGTACGGATATAACAACACACCTTAAAGTTCGCACTCCCCATCTAGATAACCCCTCACTGTCACCTTGAGTGCTAGATGGTTCCAACAAACACCACAATCTCATAGGGACATGCAACTCAAATTATACTCATGACAAGTATTTCTGTAACCTTAGCCAAACTGCCACACGGTATGCACACTATCAACTTCACACACGTGGGGATAAGTAGAGATTAATTAAAGCACTTGAGTAGCAAAATAGATCTATAGATTACAAAGCTCATGATGTCATAAGATCACGCATAGAGACAGAGATGAACACATAGCTATCGGTAGAGCCCTTAGCCTTGAGAGAGAACTACTCCCTCCTCATCATGGGAGTCAGCAACGACGATGGAGATGGTGGTGGAATAGATGGAGATGGCTCCGCGGGCACTTCCCCGTCCCGGCAGGGTGCCAGAACAGAGACTTTTGTCCCCCGAATCTCCTCTTCGGTGGCAGAAGCACTGCGGAACTTTCGTGGAATTTTGATCTTGTCTCTAGGGTTTTCGTCCCGGGAGGCTTTTATAGGCGAAAGGGCAAGGTCGGTGGAGGCCCGAGGGGCCCACACCACCTGGTGGCACAGCCAAGGGGTATCCACGCCACCATAGGGTGTGGCCAGCCCTTGGCCCTCCTTCGGCTGCCCTCCGGACTCTGTGTTCCTTTTGGTAAAATATTGACTTCATCTTTTGTCTGGTCCAATTCCGAGAATATTTCCTTACTAGCTTTTCTTAAACCAAAAACAGCAGAAAACAGGCAACTGGCACTGTGGCATGTTGTTAGTAGGTTAGTTCCAGAAAATGTATAAAAATACCTCAAAGTATGAACAAAACATAAGAAAGTAGATACTAAACAAGCATGGAACATCAAAAATTATAGATACGTTTACGATGTATCGCTGGCATCCGTTGCATGCACGAACTAGCTGCTCAGCATCCTCGAGGGCAGTGGGCCAATAGAAGCCGTGGCGAAACGCCTTGGCGACTATCGCCCGAGATGAAGCGTGGTGTCCGCACTCGCCCTGGTGGATGTCCTTCAGTAGCCAGTAGCCTGTGTCCACGTTGACACACCGCTGGAAAATGCCGGATACGCTACGCTTGTACAACTCCTTGATGATGATGGTGTACATGTGCGCGCGTCGTCGGATTTGCCTGGCCTCCAGTTCATCATCCGGAAGCTCCCTGTTGGCAATGTAGTTCATGAAGGGTTGCACCCAGGATAGTATCTCCCGGATGGTGAGGATGTTCTCGAGCTCCGGCTGAGGGATGTCAGGGGGTCGTCCGGGTGGGATACTCGGGATGGCAGCCCTCGAGCAACTTGGCGAGCCGGCAGCCCCCGGGTCTTTCGAGCCGAAGGGCGTGGACGCACCGGAGTCGGTGCGCGCCTTCTTCTTTGCCGGTTCCGAGGGTTCTGGGTCTGCTGAGCTGTCAGCCGGTGCGCTTCCGGCCCAGACGATGGAATCCGACTCGGGAGACGGGGTGATGGAGGGCTTGCACAGATGCTCCAAGGAGACCTCTAGCAGGATCGCCTGCCTGTTGGATCCGATTCGGGCGAGCGAGTCGGCTACCTTGTTGTTTGCGCGAGGGATGTGATGGAACTCACATCCGTCGAAACAAGCGTTGAGCTTCTGGACATGGAATCGGTAAAGGGCCATGTTCGTGTCATGGGCGTCCCATTCGCCGGACACTTGCTGCACCACCAGATCTAAATCACCGAAGCAAAGGATCCGGTTGACGCTGATCTCCCTAGCTAGCTAGAGGCCGTGCACCAGCGACTTGTACTCGGCGACGTTGTTGGAGGCCTTGAAGTGGATCTGGAGAATGTACTCTAGCCGGTCTCCCTTCGGAGAGGTGAGGACAATGCCGGCTCCCAAGCCCCCGAGCATCTTTGAGCCATCGAAGTGCATCCTCCAGTGATCCGAGTCGGGAACCAGCGGGAGGTACTGGGTTTCGGCCCAGTCAATGAGGAAGTCTGCCAGAGCCTGCGACTTGATCGTGAGGCTCGGCTCATACTGGATGGAGTTTTCGGCAAGGTCGATTACCCAATTGGCGACTTGGCCGGTGGCGTCCTTGTTGCCGATGATCTCTGAAAGGGGTGCGATGCACACCACCTTATTCGGATGCTCCTGGAAGTAGTGCTTGAGCTTCTTGCACGCCAGGTATACGCCATAGCACATTTGCTGGTAGTGGGGGTAGTTTTGCTTGGAGAGGGAGAGAACCTCGCCGAGGTAGTAGACGGGTCTCTGCACCGGCTAAGCCTTGCCTTCCTAGGGGCGCTCCACCACTAGGACGATGCTGATGACCCGGCTGATGGATGCTATATAGAGCAACATCGGATCCTTGCTAGCCAGCATGGCTAGAACTGGCACTGTGGATAGCATGCGCTTGAGGTCATGGAAGGCAGAGTCAGCTTGCGAGGTCCAGGAGAACTTGTCCGTCTTCTTTACTAGCCGGTACAGTGGGAGTGTATTTTCCCCCAGCCGGCTGACGAAACGGCTAAGGGAGGCCAGGCATTCGGTGAACTTCTGGACACCGAGCAAGCTCTTGGGAGGCTGCATCCTCTCGATGGTTGCAATCTTCTCTGGGTTTGCCTCGATCCCATGTTGCAAAACGAGAAAACCGAGTAGCTGGCCGGATGGGATGCCAAAGACGCACTTCTCCGGGTTCAGCTTCATCTGGTACCGACGGAGGTTGCCAAACATTTCCCCCAAGTCCTCGAGGAGGGTGCGCTTCTCCTTCGTCTTGATGACGATGTCGTCCATGTAAGCATGCATGTTTTGGCCGATCTGTGAGTCCAAGCATTTCTGCATACAACGCTGATAGGTAGCGCCTGCATTTTTCAGACCGAAAGGCATGGTTACGTAACACAAGGCCTCGTATGGGGTTATAAATGAAGTCTTAATCTGGTCAGCTGGGTTCAACCAGATCTGATTATAACCGGAATAACAGTCCAAGAAGGATAACAAGTCGCAGCCAGCCGTGGAATCGATAACCTGGTCGATACAGGGCGAAGCAAAGGGTTCTTTCGGCCACGCCTTATTCAAGTTGGTGTAGTCGATACACATGCGCCAGGTCTTGTTTTTCTTCAACACCAGAACTGGGTTGGCCAGCTAGGCCAGGTGGTACACTTCCATGATGAACCCGGCTGCAAGGAGCCGGGTGATCTCGTCACCAATGATTTTCCTCTTCGTTTCCACGAACCGGTGAAGGGGATGCTTGACCGTCTTGGCATCCAGCCGCACGTGAAGTGAGTGCTCGGCGAACTCCCTTGGGACACCTGGCATGTCCTTGGGTGACCCGATTCTCACGGAGGATGTTGATGAGCGCGCCTTCCTATTTGCTATCCAAGCCGGCACCGATGGTGACGAACTTGGTCGGGTCAGTGGGGTCAAGCAAGATCTTCTTCGTCTCCTTGGCCGGGTGGAAAGCCGCGTCACCAGCCGGCTTCCTGTTAGCCGGCACTTCTTGCTGAGCCAGGGCCACGTTGCGCATGATCTCGCGCTTCTCCTCGGCTATGATGAGGGCTTTGGCAAGCTTGGATCTGGCTGACGCACACTCCATGGATTGCCTGAAGCCGCCGGCGATGGTGATCACGTCGTTTGGCCCCGACATCTTCGTCTTGAGGTATGCATAGTGGGGGACAGCCATGAACTTGGAAAGGGCGGGGCGCCCGAGGAGGGCGTGGTAGGAGCTTGTCAAGTTCACCACCTCGAACCATACCGGATCGTTCCGGAAGTTCTCCTCGGTTCCGAAGATGACGTCCAGCTAGATTTTACCCAACGGGGTGCAAGCCGGCCCTGGCAGCACACCATGGAATGTTGTGGTAGTCGGGTGTAGGTCACACTCGCGGATGCCGAGCTTCTCCATGGATGGTCGGTAGAGCAGGTTGAGGCTGCTGCCTCCGTCGATGAGGACGCGCGAGAAGCGGCATGTCAGCTTGTTGGAGATGATGAGGGGGTCAAGCACCATTGCGTAGCCCCCGGGTTTAGGGAGGCGATCTGGCTAATCCTCCTGGCTCTAGGTGATGGGGGTCTCCGACCAGTTCGGGTACTGGGGGACTGGGGAGACGATGGCGTTGACCTCCTTGGAGCGCCGCCTGCGGCTGTGCTTGTCATCATGCTCGGTCTCGAAGATGTGGTAAGCGGCGTGCGGCTAAGGATAGCCGTTATTGTTGTTGCCGTCGTTTCCATTGTTGCCGGCTCCCCTAGCCGGTGGTGGTGGTCCGCCTAGAGGGGGTGGTGGTAGACGAGGCTGGCCTCCTTGGTCCTTCATCTGGCGGGTCCAGCTGCAGTTCCGAGTGGTGTGGGTAGCCGGTTTGAAGGGTCCACTGTTCCACTTACACGGGTCATCAAACATTTGTTCGAAGGTGAACCGTGGCTTCTGTCTTCTTGCATTGCCAGCTGACGCATCGGGTGCGCCCTCCACAACATTGACCTGCCTCGCGTGGTAGCGAGGCTTCTGCTGACCGGCTTGGTGGTCCCCATGGAACCAGTTGTCGTTGTCGTGCCGCCTAGAGGATCCGGATTCTCCGCCCGGGTTACTTGGCCGATCGCGAGCCAGTTCCGTGGGAGTCGGTCGCCCGTTAGCATTCACCAGGAGGGGTTTCTTCATTGCAGCGTCAGCCGAGGCATAATGGTCCATGATCGTCATGAGCTCCGCCATGGTTTTCGGCTCGTCACACAGTAGCCGGTGGTGCAGCATGGTGCCTTCTCGGCACCCCTCAACAAAGAACCCGATCGCCTGGCTCTCTAGGATGCCCTCGCAAGTGTTGTGTAGCTCGATCCACCTGTTGAGATACTCGCGGTCGCCCTGGACGCACAGGGCCAGATCGCGAGGGCGACCCAGACGCTTGTACGTGTCGTTGAAGTTGTAGACGAACACCCTCTCAAAGTTCGGCCAGGCGTTGATGCTGGTGGGCGCGAGGCTTTTAAGCCATGTCCTTGCCAAGCCGGTTAGCATGAGGGGGACGTAGCGCACCGTTATGCGCTTGTTCCCATGGGCGATGCCGACTGCCGTGGCGTAGTCGGTCAGCCAGTCTGCCGACTTCATGTTGCTATCATTCTTGGGGGTGTCCCGCGTTAGGGTAAACTTATCTGGAAACGGTTCGTTCCAGATGCGGGGTCCGAAACAAACCGGCCCGGTGGAATCTTCCTCTTCCGTGATGCGCGCTTTAGCTTTGAGCTCAATGTGGTCACGGGTATCCGGACGGTCCAGGTTGGGCGCTCCTACCCGGCCCGAGAGACGGGAACCGGTAGGTCGTGGTGCTCCAGTTGGTGGAGGGGAGGTGGTGGATTGCTGTTCACCGTCTGCTCCTAACGCGGCTGGCCCTTGTGGCCCGAGTCGCGGCGCCTGCTGCGGGATCTAGCCGAAGGAGAGGACGCCTGCTGGGTCTCGCGGGATGCGCGCTTGCTATTGCCAGGCGTCTTGCTTCCCCTAGAGCATCTAGGGTCCTCGTGCATCTGTCGGATGGCATCGGCTTGCTCATCTGCGATCCGGAGAAGCTCCTAAACCTGGGCGTGTTGCCGGTCACGCTCCTCACCCTCCATGTTGGGCAGCTCGTCCGCCGCGGCTCGCGCCGCGTGCAGGTTCTTGATGGGCGTGCTATAGGTGGGCCAGGCAATGAGAGGCGGTGGATCCGGCTCACCGTTCCTCTCCATCCTTCCGCCTAGCTTGCCGTCCCGGTGTCACACTGGTCCATGCCAGCTCGATTCTTGGGTAGCCGGAGTGTGGCCATGAGCGCGGTCGTACTCGCGCCTGGTGATGTCGACTTGCTTATCGGCGGCAGCCATCTCGATCGCCTCCTGCAGGAGGAGCTGCCTCTCCATGGTGAAGTTCACCTCTGCCTCCTCCGGGTTGTCCCCGAGGTTAACCGGAGTGAGGATCCGGTCAATGGCCTCCTCCACCGGGTTCTTCGACCGCGGCGGGGCAGAAGTTCCGGCCTCATCATCGCCCTACTCCCGAGGATGGCAAGGCTAGGAGCTGGTGCCGGACATCATGACCTCAACACCGCGTGAAGCGACAGAAATGCCGCCGCTTGGGAGGAGCGACTCCGAGATAGAGACGATCTCCCTAGGGAAATGTTCCGGCACGGTGGCGTAGACGGGAAGGTCACTAAAAAGCAGGATGGAACCATTTGCCGGAAAGGTGGATCCAGCGAAACACAACGCGTTGTCGATGACGCAGTCAAACTTGCGAGCGTAAGCACTAGGCCGGAGGCCACGCGCTCACCGGCTGAAGTGCGGGGTCCTGTGCGGAACATGACTCCGGTCGAAGCCATCGCCCCCATGGTGGGCGCCAACTCTCGTTGTATTGGGAACAACAGTACCTAAAAAGGTTAGATAGAGGTGTGGGGACTAGCAGTGAAGCTCTCGACGGCATCCGCAGTCGGGATTGGGTACAAGCTAGTGCAGCGAGACACAAGAAGTACCCAGGTTCGGAGCCCTCGTGGTGAGGTAAAACTCCTACTCCTGCCAATCTGACTACGAGTAGAATACGGGGTACAATCGCTCCTTGAGTTGTATGATCTAGCTACCTTCTTAAATGCTCAGAGTCCAACCCTTGCTACGAGGGCCTTGCCCCTCCTTATATAGGCAGAGGGGCAACGGTCTAACTGGCCAGTCCGGCTGGCGGGTCCCACAGGCAAGCCCCAGCCGACTAGTTATCTACAGTATCTGGTACGGTATGTCTTGTCGAAGTACACGTTGCATGGGTGGTCGTGGGTACAGTGAACACCGTGCGAGCCCGTCGTCAGCATTCGGCCACTGTGCCCGCGTCACCAGCAAAGTTTTCGATATGGCTTCGTAATTGCGGGTTTTGTCGTTGTACCAGGGCATACCGCGCACTATGCGGCATGTCGCCCTATCCTCTTGATTGCGCCTGGCTACGTCCGTGTAGCCGGCTTCGACTCTTGCCGCCCTTCCTGGTTCCGGCTACCCGCTGGTAGCCGGTATGAAGTTCCTGTATCCAACTATGATCTGCTAGCCGGACGCAAGCCGCCTGCCTTAGTTCTTGTCTGGTTGGGGTATCCGTGGGTCATCCCCCTGACAGGACCCCGAGTACTTGAATCTTGTTCCTTGACTATCGCACTATCCGCATGTGGGACCATGAATCCCCTTCGCCTGAGCTTGATTGACACTTTATTTTTTGTGGACACAAAGTAGTTTGAGGTTTTATTACTATCTTGTACTTATGCCATGCTTTACTGCTTTATTTGCGATTGTGCATGGAGCGCCTGTACTGTTTAGGGACCCCGTGCCATGTTTACGCTGTATCGACAAGCCCAGTCACACTTTCAGGTTCCCAGTCGTTTACAACTGTCACCACACACCTTGGGTCCGTCGCGGAGCCGGCCGAATTCGTAGCAGGTAGCTTATTGGGGGTGGTCCCCTGAAATGATTTATGAATCCTGTGAATGCTTTGTCGTGAGGCCTCATTGCATTTTATTTGGTTCTTCTCGAGGTGGATCGTGCATGTGTTGCTATTTATGCATCCATGAAGGGTAAATCTTTCTGGAAACCGTGTCCGCGGTTATGGACGACTTGGAGCATAGTTTCTCGATCATAGACAAGCATAACTAAAGTACCGCCTTTAATTTGACTAAGACATGACTAGTAAATAGTGCAACACTCATGGAATGAGTAATAAAATTGCCAACGAATGGGATGTTAAGCGAGAAGGAGGACGAGCAAGGTTATTTATGTTGCTTATACAACTGTTGTTATTAATTAACGAACGTTCGTTCATCTCTGGTTGGGCGGATGTGTAGCGAGTCTCTATAGCTCTTTCTAGATATTATTTTCCACTGGAATTGCGTCACCCCCAGGTCGTTCCCTTTAGATGCATTAAGACTTGCTGAGTACCCCTAGAGTCTCACACGATAAATATTTGGTTCAGATGGACAGGTATAGTCCTGGGAAGGCTTCTAGGTCGAAGAGACCGATGATGGTGGCAACGCTATCAGGTGTAGAGATTCCGGAGATGGAGATCCGTGAGATCTGTAGGAGGGATGTGCTTAGTTCTGTGGCATCTTATGCCGATTTGCTTCTTATCCGTACTCGGATTTTGTATTCCGCTTCCGCTTGATAATCTGTTGCGTGATATATGAGGATATATCCTAAACTATTATATATATCTAGGATATTTGGATCTTGCCGTATGGCGTTGAATATTTTTGTTTCTACTGTTTCTAGATGGTGTGACTCTGATGTCTATTGTAAGTCGCATACATACATACTCATTTGTGTATGTCGTGGCCGCGTTACCTGTCGCTTACGCCTCTCGCTCTTGTCCCGATGTTCTTGAAAGTGGATAAGGTGATTGACCGGTACCCTGTCCTGCTCCGCTTCAACGGGCCTACACGTGGGTGGCCTTGGGCCTCTGCGGTAGAATCCCTTATCCATTTTTGGGTTCATCCAGGCTCGTGCTTAGAGCGTAACGTACGAGGTATTACATTCTGTACCCCCTTTAATCCAAAGGAACTGACATGCGGGATCAACAGATCGAGGGGGCTACTCATATCCACATGAGGGTAGACAACCGCCGTTACATGTCTTGATCTAGCGCCTATGGACGGTCGAGATCGGTCCAAATCCTCCCCAAAACCCATCTGACGGCCCATAAGATCAGATTGCTATGGCGAGCCCATGGAGGGGCACCTATTACACTTCTAGATGTGCAGAGTCACGGTGTTCATTTGGATTTTCTTTTGTCTACCGAAGAGGAGAGGCCACCTGCACGCCTTTTGTTTGCCAGAGAGGAGCGGCCACCTGCTGCGTGCCATGTCCCATTTAATGGATGAAAAGCCAGCACAGAGGCCCATTAGGTTACCAGAACACGTGAATTATAATGCATGCCAAAACACAGAGGGCCATTAGGTTGCCGGAACACGTGAATTATAATGCCTGCCAGAACACGTGAATTATAATGCCGAGCAAGGTTAGGCACGAGAGAAATTTGGGATTCGAATTAGAGTTGAATGCGATGGATAAGACGATCAGACGCACTGCGACGTAGGAAGGCGCAGGGTTGGACGGATGAAAGCACAAAGTGACGGGACCCAAAGAGAAACCTTAGCCCTTTTATTATTAGATATAGATTATTTGTGGTCTTCTTTTATTTTTTTATTTGTAAGGAAAAATAATACTTGTATTACAATAATTGTTCATTTTATCTTGTAATAAAGAATTCCTTTATTTATTTAATTATAATTTCCTATTTCATTTTTTGGTATTACTTTATTTTTTAGATTTTCTTTACTTGATATTGGAATATTCTAAATTGAATTGTTTCCGCAAAACACAAAAGCACAGTAGAGGTCGTGTAGAAATCTTTAGCACTTGTCCTGAAGTTTTTATCAGAAAAAGAGAGATCTCGATCTCTCTATAGCTTTTTTAGTTTTGCATAAAAATAACCTAGATTTTCTTATGCATGATATGCACACACATGTGTCCTCTCTATTTCTATGTGCTAATCCTAGAGTGTTACACCGCGTCTCATGTGAACAGGAAATTTTACGATACGACGGGTCTAGCTTTGAGGCTGTTGTAGTCTGGCTCGTGCATGAATAAGAATTGGCAGGTTCTAGGTTTCCACGTGCAGACGGTCAAAAAAAATAAAAAATCAGTACAAGAGTACGTTACCGATTTTTATTGTGCCACGGGACATGCAAGGCAAGGAAGCCAGTACGGAAGTCCACATCTACACAGCGTAGGTGACGTCAGGATACGTACAACAACGCTTCGAGCATGAGAAAAGGAAAATATAAAAAAGGTACAAGTCTTGTTGCTAGGTTAAGTTCAAGACAAAGATTCAGACGGATCAACTGCCCCAAAAAAAAGATTCAGGGTAATACATGATTTCTTTGTTGTCTCACATGCATGACTCACATTTGAAAGTGATCAATTAGCAAGAGTTAATTAAGCCTTCACGTGAGCATCAAGGGCACTACATATAGCCAGGAGATCATGCTTTTTGATCAATTGAGAATTACAATGACTATTTCAACTCAGCTACAGATTGTTTCGACTCTACCAAGACTGTTTTGACTTTGCCGTAGAATTTATTGACTCTACTACAGACTAGATCTTCTCCGTCCGTTGTGTGGGCCACTCAACCGCCGCATCGATCCCGCATCCGCCATGTCGACTTCCTAAACAACTATAGTATCCACATCGACTCCGTCTGCCCTGTCGACATCGTCAACCGTGCTGACTCTACACTCGGAGGCTACGTGGCCTCCGCCATGCGACCCGCTGCGTTCTTCTGCTTCGATGACTTGGGGTCCCCTTCAGCTGCGGCTACCTGCTACGATTTTCGAGCGTCGAATGGCTACAATCGTAGACTCCCGCGATCTGTCGGTTGCATCGGCTCCCATGACCGCGATCTGCTGGTCGCAACGGCTCCCGCGACCCGTCGATCGCATTGGCTCTCACGACCCGCTGCCGCATCGAGTCCGTCCACGTAGACTACCAATAAAGCTAAGTTTCCTCTATCAAGAGTCAGTAATTATTTGTTTTAATCGCACTCAACACACTCTAGGGCAGCGCACTCTTCGAGTAATCTAATGTGCCATCGACTACGCGCACTCGAGCACCTCATAGGGGATAGCCCAAGTAGCTGGTTCTACCTGATCGTCGAATCCTTAAACTTTGAATACCTCAGCAAGGTACTGAGACTAATGGTAATCAGGCTAATGAAAAGGTCTAACATACAGTGAAAAAGTATCGTCTCGATTGGCACTAGAATTTTACTTTAAACCAACTTGAAAATATTCTTTACAAGATACGAGTACTTCATAATTCTTTATGTTTTCTGCAGTATATAAGGATGTTAACTGCATCGAGCTATTCTATGGGATCCTTCAGTAGGAGTCGATAGAACAATTGGCTATGCCATAAACTCAAAACCCGAGTCGTGTCCCTCCTCGGATGGTTGTATCGCTTGATGCTACAAAGACGCGACACTGGCCACACCGCCGACTGACAAGCTGCTGGCCGCGGACCCGATAGAAGCAACTCCATCGACTCCATCCACATCATTGACTCTCCCTGCTATACGCGACATGATCCAGTTGTGTTGACTTCATCTACAACGTCTACTCTTGGCTCTTTGCACGTGAGACACTGACTTGATGCACTTCTAGGTCAGTGGTTTCTTCTTGCATGATTGACAACTACGTCTACAAGATACAAGACTCGAGTCTCTGCACGAGTCTATGACTCCGCTAGACACTCGAGGGCTACTCGAAACTAGAGCGTTGGTAGCACATATACAAAATCTTCGAGTGGCACGCTTTGATTCCTAATTTGAATTTACGACTCGAATGAGGACTCGGGGATACTCCCATAGGGCACGCTGATCACGCATTCAAAAAAGCGTCGGCATTGATGGCATTCGCAAGATCATCCAAATCACTTCTGGATCGTTGTGTCTATGCAACTGACAACTACAAGTCTCTACTCGAGTCTATGATTCGAATAGACTCTCAGAGCCTACTCTCATACGGAGCACTGGTCACACACCCTATAGTCCAGTGTGTCGACTGCGTCCACAATGTCGACTCGCTTACAACAACCGAACACAACCGAACTCATTGGCGACTCTGCCCCACTTACATTGCAATGTAAGTTTAGAGACAACGTCTCCTTGGCCACTCGAACAACCTCCATGGTGACAAATATTCGGATGCTGCGTCTATAACGTAAAGATAAGACCTACAAATCTAATAATGGCATGGCAACCGCATCTGCTACGCTCTACCAGATAAATACCGTGTTTGTGACATAAAGAAAATCCCGACGAACGCGTTGGGTACATATTTATAAACTGGAGTTCGGCTCAGTAAGGCCTCTATAGCATGAGTCGAACTACGCTAGCAATTTCCGAATTCGAGTCCGAGGACTCGAGTTTTTTTTTAAAAAACTATTCAACTATAGGGGAGTCCCCCACAACCCTTTATTTATGATTAAGCACCAAAAAATAGGTCTAACATATATGTAAAAAAAGGAAGAAAAAACTATAAAAGATCTATGCATAAGGACTTTAATTATGATTAGGGAACTCAAGTTTGAGTAGGTGACATTGTTTTTCTTAGAGAAATTAACTTGTCCCGATTCATTGAGCACACCAGGCACGTTTACCAACATCCCTATTGTAACGCCTCTGAATCGGATCTATGAAGATCTTAGCATTTCCCGCCAAAATCCGCATAGAAGCTATTCAAAGACGCCCACTAGACACTTTCGTGTGGGTGAGATTTTATTACAAGTAGTTACATCATAATAGTTTACAACAGAATCCACAAAGACTTATATATACAACAATGACTCAACGAGTCAAGAATACAAAGATACAATACAAGGATACAAATCATGAGAAAAGCCAAATAATATCCGAGTACGGACAAGATCCAAGTTGGACTAAGAGTCCTGGAGAATAACCAAGCGGTATCCTAAACCCTGCCCAGGTTAAGCCGTAAGGGTAACCTTGCTAACATCGTCAATCACATACCTGTCAAAGCCAAAGGGGTGATGACAAAGGGAAAGAGAAAACAGAAAGAGAGCGGTCAGTACTGAGGCTAGTACAATACGAGTCTATAATTCGGTGGTCCTCGCCTACATAGGATATATGGTGGGCTCAACGGCGACAAAACTTGCACTATCTAACCTATAGAGACACGCTACAACTTCGACTATTACAGTGAGATGAGAGAGCGTTATACAGTAACATGAATAGAACTCCAATCATAACCCATCCAAAGATTTCCCCCCTCGAAGACCAGTCGAGGAAGTCCTCTTACGGAACACACACGTTGCAATTTTAATTAAGCAGGTGTTTAGTTGATAAGGCCAATTACTAATCATATTATTAGAGGCAAAACATTAGTGATGTTTTCTCTGATCATGACACCGTCCTCCTGAGGCATCAATTACCGTGGACACACGGCTTGTCGAAAAAATTTACCCTACAGGGGTGCACTACTATACCCAAGCACATGATCAACCCTTCGGACAACATAATACGCATGTCTTCAGAATCTCACAACAAGAACTGTACCATAACTACGCGCGTATCCATAGGTATCACCCACTATGTTTTATCTAGCCCAGAGGCACGGCCGAGTGTCAAGGTGGCACGGCGTTCATGACTACTATACTGAACGACCCTACAAGATAACTTGTAGAGCTCCCCTTGAACTGCCGGCATGTACCGCTTTTATGTATGCAATGCCCGGGCTGTCCACCAAATCATATCACCATGTCCGAAGATATATCAACTCACCCATGTCCAAAGACATATTATGCGTATGCACCAAATAGAAAACCAATTTTGTGACCCTCTGTATAAACGAATAGCGCCGGTAGTTGAGGGGGGGATCCTAGGGGCTCTCACGTTTGATTAGCGCGATCAACTCAGAACTAGTATCGTAGAACGAATAGGTCCTAGGTCCGGCTCAAGCAGTTCCCAAAGGTAGTCCCTGCCAGGGCCTTCTCATTAGCTGAAACCACAACCATAACCATAACCAACATTATGAATTTGATATATCATGTTATCAATCATAACTAGTTATCACAGTTCACCTGTATGAGAGCGGGCAACAGACCTAAGCATGCACTATGACTTGTAAGGACAAAACTAGTTAATCAAACAAAGGCAATAGGATAACCAAGGCAATGTAGTAGAGCTGATAAATTAAGGGAGCGGTACTAAAGCATCAACAATAAGGATAGCAATAGATCAAAGGAAGAAAGTAAAGACTATAAATACAAAATAGGTAGAAGGGGGAGAATGCTCGCCTGTGGGACAAAGTCGGTGACCGGAGGCTTTTCGCATCTCGCATCGACTCATCATCCTAACCAGTGAAGAAGCAAAGCACTAGAAGAAACATCGAATGTAATATTTAATACTACGGCAACTATCCGGCATGCTCATGATATGATGCATGACATGACAATATGCGGCCTATCTTAACAATATTAAGCAGGATCAGGATCCTGATAATTAAATATTATGGTTCAAGTTATTTATCTATCCCGCAAATTAAATGTTGGATTAGCAAGGCAAATCATGGCATCTGTTCGCTACACAAATTTAAGTGCAGGCAAATATAAGACTAGAATAGTCCGCATATAGTCTCCATATTTAATTTAGATGAATCGACTATTTAACTCAATCCACAAGATGACATGTATGCAAGCATGAGAATTTAAATATGCGACAAGTTGTATATCACTTATAAAAATAGGGATAGGTTTGGGTGCCCACGGTTTCGGTTCGGCGAACTTGGGTTCGGAGGGGAACGATCTTTGGAGAAGAAGAAGCATGGGAGGTTCGGTCTTTGGGCTCCGAGATTGGGTCTGCGGTTTCCTTGAAGGAGATCATGGCGCTCCGTGTACAAATGTCTTCGAGTCTCGTGAGGTACTCTAGCGACAATGTAGAACTTGGAATCCGCATCGGTACTATCTTCTCGATTCCACGCCTTGATACCAACTTACTGAAGGTTTGCGCTATTGTGGTACCATTGCAACACGAAATTGTAGCTGAGGGCATCGGGTCAGCAGTGAAGTGATCGGCCAGGGCTCTCAAACACGCACGGAAAATGTCAAAAGCAACATGTCACCTGCACCTTCCCTGTTCATCAGCGCTAGGACAAGGCAGAACGCTCAGGGGCAACAAGCATAGAGAACCCGACCTGCATGAACAGCTGAACGAACATGGGAAGATCCCATGGTGATGACATGGAGGCGGGGCTGGTCGTCATCAGGAGAGACGCGGGAGGGGGGGCAGAGGACGACGCAGCCCAAGCGCTGGTGGGTGGCGGCGCCAGCAGGGCGAGGACGACAAGGTGCATGCGAGGAGGAGCCGAGGTCGGGGATGGTTGGCGTTGCTAGAGGGCAGGCGAGGGAGGCCGCGATGCGGGCGGCTGGCAGGCCGGCCATCACGGGCACGCAGATGGAAGACGTGGCTCGACCACGGGATAAGGAGGAGCTCGGGAAGATGGGTCCAGGCGGAGGCGGCACCGGAGGGAGGAGGGGGCACAACGGCGCTGTTGGATCAGGGCAAGCGGGGGCACCTCGCAATGGGGAGACACGACGGCGGGTTGCGGGCTCACGAGCAGAGAAGAGGGTCGACGGGGAGGAGATCGAGCAAGGCTCGTCTCGCTCCTGGCGGCGATGGTCGAGCAGAACAGGGAGAGGGACGATGCGGGGTAGGTGGCCCTGGGGAACGCGATGGTGGGGTGTGGGTCTCTCTCGCGTGCGGCGTGCGGTTGCTGGGACTAGGGTCGTAGGCCGGCTGGCCCAATTCGGCTGCCTCCCCCAGTCTCAAAAACATTTTTTTTTATTTTTTTTCCAATTTTATGTTAACAAGTCTTTTCAAAATAGTTTGTTGAGAAACAAAATATCTGGAAAGATAGGGGTTTTAATTTTGAAATTAAAGGAAGGGAGTAATTAGAAAATAAGATAGGCTTTTGGCGAAAATATTTTTAGGAAAAAATATGCATGATGTCATGATTATGCACAAATACAAATAACAGGCAAATCTAATTGGGAAATATTTTCCCGGGCATTACACCTATGAACTACTGTGAATCCAGCTGACCCGATGAACTTCCGAGTGAGTGCTTTGCACTTGATACAACTATCGACTCCGACATCCTAATGCAAGGATCAAGACAACTAAGTCTTCACCCAAATATACGATTCAGATAGACACTCAAGGGCTATTGAATAGGTATGCCCTACGGGCATCTACTATTGGCCTATCTGGTCTAGGCCAATGGAAGGCCGATGAGTCCAAAATTGAAGCATATTTATCTTTCATTTTTGCATTAGTAGAATAGGTATTTTTGTATTTTATAGCGTTTGTACGCACCTTTTGCCCTTGTTTTAACATGATCCTGAATTACTGAGACTCTTACGAACATATCAAATAGAACTGTCATATTATGTTATAGGGATTCTATTTTCATGCCCTCGGTTCGTTAGCAGTTTTCTCCAGCCGCTTAACTTTTCCTCACTTTTCCTCTCCCTCTATTCTGAAATCCTCATAGGTGCTCGGACGGGGGAATGCCGTCAGGTCAAAGGCTGACCATTACATGCTGACCGGTGGGTGCGTTGGGGGCGGGTCGAGTGTTGAGCATTACGTTACGTCGCCTCGACCGTTACATGTTGACGGGTGGGGTCGTGTTGGGACGGGTCTTGCATACGTGATGAAGTGTTGGGCCGCAAGGAGACACGCCGAACTGGCCGTTCTCGCTCACCCAAAGCATTCTCACACCACCCCTCCGCTCTCCCACAGTCATGCCCTCCTACCTTATGTCATCCTCGGCCACCGAGTTGTCCCCTCCCCCTAGCGCAGATTCCACTCCACCTCCGGCTCTGCTCCCGCCCTGATATACCCCTTTCGTGGAACAGTATGCAACGCCAACTGGTGTACCGGTCCTCTCCGTCGAGCGCAGAGAATATTGGGTGGAATCGAAGGGATCTAACGCATGGATTCCATCTGGGTAAGTATCATTTTCCTTTGTGGATTGATTATAGGCAGTAATTGAGCACGAATCGCTCGTGCTCAACTAACTGCCTTGATTTTTGAACAAGATTGATCCAGCGCTAGCATTTCGGTTGGCGGTTAGACTAGATAATCACATAATTCGTGGTTGTGAACAATATCTCTCTAGATGTTACTTTCCAACGGTGGTTGCAACCTCCAGAACTCTTAGAGATTTGAAAGATAAAATCTATTCTAAATTCCCCTAAAGCAATGGTGATTCAGTTGATTTGCAATATTTCAACATTAGCGAGCAAAGATTGCTCCCACTAACTTGCGAAGCTGATTTGATAATGCTTTTCTATTTGAATGCTGCCGAATATTTTGATCGAATTCGTCTCCATGTGCAACCTAAAGTTGAACATACGGGATAGAGGGTTAAAGCATCATCTAGTGGTCAGGCATCATCAGGTGGTCGGGCATCATGTGTCTCTGTTGTCTTTGCTAATAGTGTGCGCCCCCGCGCTCCTTGTAGGTCCACAGCAGTACCATCTGTTCACACTGCGAGTGTAAGCCAAATCTCTCGTGCGGCCGATGTGGAGGACGAAGTAGAGCCTGACGAGGGAGCGCCTCCACTAGATGATGAGGATGAGTTGATGTTTCCTGAATTGGTAGATAGATTTAGTAAACAGGCACTAGAGGATCAATACACGGAGGAAATGGCCAACGGTGCTAGATTTGATGACACTGATGACAAAGAGAACGAGGAGAAAAATGACAGTCTTGTTTTATCTGCGTACGATGGTGAGGATTTGCCAGTAATTGAGTGGGACAGGAACAATCCTAAGATTTCAGAAGGCATCGTATTTGAAATGATGCGGGACTATCGTAATTCCCTTACTACATATTGCATCCACACCAATAATGATTATGATGTTATTAAGAGTGATCCAGCAAGGTTCATAGTGAAGTGCCCATACAAGAGGTGTAGGTGGAGGATGCATGCATCCACTATGCTCAGGAGTAGTTTGGTTTAGATATTACAACCAGTTGTGTATTTTAGATCATTGTGTTGAGGTTGTTAACTGTACCTGACATTTTCATTATGTTTCAGATAAAAAGTAACCGGTTTGAACATTCTTGTCCACCTCAACAGGGACAACCAAGGAGAAAAAAACTAGCAAACACTAGGTGGTTGGCAGATGCAATCATGGATTGGATGAGAGCGAACCCATCACTTGGTGCAACTTCGCTCATAAAAGAAGTTTCTGAAAAGTTTAATATTATAATATCTTACATGATGATGTTCTATGCAAAGGAAATGGCTCTTGATAGGATCAATGGTCCATGGAATGGAAGTTTTTAGTTGCTTTATAGCTTCAAAGCTGAAGTGGAGATGGCTAGTCTAGGTAGTGTTGTACAGATGGATAGGCATAAAGTTCAGTACAAAATATGAGGAAAGACAAAGGAGAAGGAGTGCTTTAGAAGGGTTTTTTTTGTTTCAAAGCTTGCTGGCAAGGGTTTCTGGATGGTTGTAGGCCTTATTTGGCCGTGGATGCAATAACTCTTCATGGAAGATTTCAAGGATAGCTAGTAGCTGCTACTGCACTTGATGGCCACAATTGGATGTTCCATGTTGCTTTTGGAGTTTTGGAGATTGAGTCAGAGGAATGTTGGACTTGGTTTCTAGAGAATTTGCGCAACCTTATAGATCATCCACCAGGACTTACTATCCACACGAACGCTTGCAAAGGTTTGGAGAAAGCTGTAGAAGTAGTATTCCCCAGAGTGGAGCACAGGGAATGTATGCAACACTTAGTGCAGAATTTTACGAAAAAATTCAAAGGTAAAGTTTATACTGACAACCTATGGCCAGCTTCATACACATGCAGTTTGAGGAAGCATCTATATTATTTGAAAGTGTTGTATAAACAAAAACCTTCGGTGAAGGAGTATTTGGATGCACATCATGGAATGGTGTGGTCAAGAAGCCAATTCAATGAAATTTACAAGGTAGACTATGTAACAAGTAACCTTGTAGAGAGTTTTAATGCAAAGGTCAAGTCATTGAAAGGGCGTATGCTATGGCAAATATTTGATAATATTAGGTAGATGATCATGATAAAGATTGATTTGCGTCAAAGAATTGCATCAATAGTATATGTTGGCCATCTCATCCTCCCATCTTTGATTAAGGCTTTTCATGCCAGGGAAAAACAATTGAAGATGAAATGCATTAGAAGAGGAATGGAGGCTAAGGTAACATAGACTGACAGTAAAGATAGGCAATGGGGGTATCCAGTGAGTTTGGTTGATAGGACATGCCATTGCAGGCAATAGCAGTTCCACGGGAAACCCTGCATACATGCATTGTTTTTCATGGGTGTTCTAGGAGGTGAAGAGGGTGAAGTTGATAAGTACGTGTTGGAGTATTTCCCATTGCCAAATTTAGGGCAGCATATGCTCAGAATGTTCCAACCTTGTTGGGAAAAGACCAATGGATGGAAGTGGATCCAGACTTCAAGCTATACCCTCCATTTTTCACTAGACCAACAGGTAGGCCAAGGAAGAATAGGATGCAAGCTAGTGCAGAGGGTGGTGCACCACCTCAACAACGTAAGTGCAAACGTTGTGGGATCCTAGGGCACATTGCTAAGCTTTGTAAAAATGTAGTGGACCCAGCTTATGGAATGGATGATCAGGCGGGAGCAGCAAATGCATATGAGAATGAAGTATTTGAACAAGAGGAGAATGAAGCAATGGATACATTGTAGATCGAACCAACAGATCGAGGGGAGATTGAACCAAATGCAGATGAGATTGAACCAAATGCAGAGGAGATTGAATCGATGGATCTACAGGAGTTTGAACTAATGGATCTAGAGGAGATTGAACCAAATGTAGGGGAGATTAAACCAATGGATCGAGAGGAGATTGAAACAAATGCAGAGGAGGTTGAACCAAATGCAGGGGACATTGAACCAATGGATCGAGAGTAGTTTGAACCAATGGATCGAGAGGAGAATAAAGCAATTTATTCATTGGAAGTAGAATTCAAAAGTAAAGGAATTACACAAGAGGATATTGAAGAAATGATGCCAATGCATTTTGAACCGTATGAACCAATGAATCGAAACGTGATTGAACCAATTGTACGACAGACTTAAGCACTTGATTCATTGGATGCAGAGAAAAAGAACAAAGGGAACAAATGGAAGAAGCTGATGGTCGACTCCGCGGATATTCCAGCTAGGATCACCCGGAGCAAGGTGATGAACCTAGCAAAAAACACTCGAAGCAAGAAAAAAATGAATTTGAATTTGTATGATGAATTTGAACTACTGTCAATGTTTGTATTGAATTCAAACTAGTGTGACGCTGCCAAGTTTGTATGTTGGATAATCCCATAATGTATGTGTTATTACAAGTTTCTATGGTCATCCACCTAGTTGCTTAGCACTACTCAGTTTTGCCCTCGACATGTTGGGGTTTAGCTTGTTCAAGGCTTAAACCATAGCAAACGTTGACCAATTGATCCAAAATTTGGCACACTTGTGTATCTTGGATTGATTTACCATATGAAATTGGAAATTTTGGATTTACTTGTAATCAGCCACATTTTTTCTAAGTGATTAAATTCAAAAAATGGTTTTATGGTTAGTTTAATTAAAAAATAAAGTCAAAACATAGTGCAACCTTTGCATGGAGTCTTGTTATGTTACCTACAACCTAGCATGAATAATAAAGGAAAAGGAAATAAAGAGAGTTGGACTTATCCCCTAAACCACTTCTTAAACCCTACTTGGAATGAGCTACTAGCTATGAAGATGCATGGCTTTCTACTCAATCAACCTCCAAAATAACCCATCCCAAAACATACTTTGTCTAAATGAGGCCAAATTGGGAATACTTGTGTATCTTTGAGTTGTAAACAATATAATGTCGGCCAAGATAGATTATTTTGTTCAAATAACACGCTTTCCATTTGTTATGCCAAAAGCTTGAATTTCCCTTAGTCATTTTTTTATCTGAGTGCCCTTGTTTTCCTTAGCTCTATTAAGTTTTCCCCTCCCGCTAAAGTTTTCCTCAGTTTTCCCCTCCCGCTAAAGTTTTCCTCACTTTTCCCCTCCCGCTAAAGTTTTCCTCACATTTACCCTCTCTCATGTCTCAGTTTGGCTGCGCTCTGATTGGTCGAGATGTATGTCACACGGATCTTGGCCAACCATCGTTGGATACATCATGATCTGACGAGCTGGAGGTCTCTCTCTCCCGATGGGCGCACCTAACCTTGTACAGAAAGGAGAGCCTGATAGGCTGGATGTCTTTCCCTCCATTTCCCTGTCGCACGTATACCAGCCACATCAACTAGCGCTCAGTTTGGCTGTGCTCTGATTGGTTGAGATATATGTCACATGGATCTTGGCTAACCACCATTGGATACATCATGATCCGATGGGCTTGAGGTATCTCTCTCTCGTTGGGCTACGGAGAGGAGATCTTGACGGGCTGGATGTCTCTCCCTCCCTTTACCTATCGCACGTATACCATCCACATCCTCCTCCCGTCCTATCGACGTATGGCGGCATGGCAGTCCGAACGGCGTGCGGTGACGCTGGTCTAAGCGTGGTGGTCCGAATGGCGTGCGTTGGCACGGACCTAAGCGTGGCGGTCGGAACGGCTTGCGGTGTCACGGACCTATGCGTGGTGGTCAGAACGGCTTGCGACGGCATGAATCTGAGCGTGGCGACTCGAATGGCATGCGGTGGTGAGGATCTAACCTTCTCAAATTTATGTCTGTTTGTCTCACTTCCCTTCACATCCTCAGATCTGTTGCTGATGAAAGACACCGATGGAAGCCATCATCCACAACATCAATGCGACGGTGGTGGTTCCGACAGTGGTCATTAGCGCGAAGACGATTGAAGCCATCATCCGCAACATCACTATGACGGTGCAGATCAAGCCCTCCTGAACCGAAGCTATGGGAGGCAGGCCACGACCGTGGCTAGCACGTCGAGGTGCACTTCGGCGGTGAAGGCCGGATGTACCACGTTGCTGGATGGGAGCACTTTGACCATACTTCTTGGAGTACACATACGGCAGGGAGGGCGGCTAGCTCACCGTCCACTTAAAATTAGGACAAATTTGAGTCAACTAACTTAAATTTGAATAAATTTGATATGTATTTGAGCCGTGAGACTGGTGGATATGATCTAAAGCTGATTCATAAGTAGTAGTTCTTGCTTTCACAATCTCTGGCGGGCTTGTATACATTTGATCGAAATATGTATGATTTGAATCAAAATTGATATGTATTTGAGCTGTGAGGATGGTGGATATGCTCTAAAGCTGATTCATAAGTAGTACTCCCTCTGACCTAAATTAGTTGATTTAGATTTGTCTAGATTCAATTGTATCTTGACGAATTTGAGTCAACTAACTTGGATTGACAATCTCAGCCACTAATTTGGAACAGGGAATGTATGCTACCGCCAACGCTGCAAGTCTACATGGCAGCCACGATGGCAGCGACAGAATGGTCAAAACTAATAGGGGCCTAACTTGACCCTCTAGGCATTTGGCACGCCAACTATGGGCATCTAGATGCAATGGCAATCAACTCGGACCCCGTAATGTATTCTCTGGACAACTTTGGGACCGCTAGATCCAATGGCAAGCAACTCGGGCCCCATAATGCAATCTCTTGGCCACTTTGGGACCACTAGATCCAATGGCAAGCAACTTGAGCCCCGCAATGCATTCTCTCGACAACTTTGGGATGACAAAGTGACTAAATTAGCAGGAACTCACAACCATCCATTGAATAACAATTATATTCTCTAAATTAACTATATGTTCAACTAATCATTACACATGCCACCCTTCACCACAACCGCATACTATAACTGCTAGGACACAGATGACAACTACTAAAAATGCCCACATGAATCTACTATTCTCCTCCCCCTTCACTTGAAGTGCATGTTTTAGATTTTCTACCACTTGATCAGATATGGCAATATCAGCCTCAAGTGTCAACTTCTCTTTGCGAATAAGCTCTGAATTCTTCCTCGACACTACGCTTCAGATCGAATATCAACAGGTTTTTACCGGCCAATTCATCACCTTGGCAACCATCTCCTCCAAATCCATCCTCTAGCTAGACCACTGGGTTGATTCATCTTATTATGCAATGTACCATGGATCATCGGCCTGCATACCACACTGTAACAATCCCAAAACAAACCCAATTGAGTCCGACATGCCATGGCAGCACTTCAAATTCAACGGTAGTACAAAGAGAAGGAGCTACATGCACTTCTGACGTGGTAGGAAAAGGAGAATATGGCCACAACATGATCGATTCCCCACCCTCACCGGTGTACCCTCTATGACCAGTCATTGAGGACTAATTTGCACCTGCAATATTGAGGAAACTATGGGAACCAAATCGATTAGGGTGGGCGGAGCAGGATCGAAGGTCTTACCAAGCACTACTAGCAATTGCTGTGACTGTTCGTCGAGCTATGCCAGCGAAACCAAATCCTGATCGTCGTGGGCGGCGGACCTGCCTGCGGCCGGTACTGCCTCAGCATACAATTGGTGCGAATGAAACAGGTGCTGGAGCCGTGGTTGAGGTGCAGCATGGTAGTCCATCCCATACCGCCATAGGACGGATCCGGCGATGCGCCGACGATGGCTGCTCTGTCCGCCGGTGGGATAGGAGCTGCTCGGGGCTGGGGGTTAGGAGCGGATGAGAGAGAGAGCCGACGTGTCATACACGACCCCACTTGTCATTTTTTGCATATTTACGAATTTTGCATATCTGCTAAACTTTTTCTTTGAAATTTTCATATTTGCCACATGACCACCACATGTCAGTGACACAAAAATGGGCAAATATGCAAGTTGCAAAGTAAAATGGGGCAAATATGCAAATCCCCCCTCCAGCCCCACATGACGGCCCCACCGGTCATTGGCTATGACAGCCCCACAAAACGGCCCCACATAGCGGCCCCATTGTTCATTGGCTTTGACAACCCCACAGAACAGACCCATTTGTCATTGGCTCCACCGGCCACAAAATTAGGAAAAATGGGGCCCACAACTCAGCGAGAGATGGATGGCTGGTCTGCTGTATATCCTGGCCCCACCTATGAGCATGTAACGGTCGAGGCAACGTAACATAACTCTCAACGCATGACCTGCCCCAACACGGTCCCACCGGTCAACACGTAACGGTCAAGCCTTTGACCTGACGGCATCCCCCCGTCCGAGCGCCTGTGAGGGCACGAAAATAGAAATCCCTATGTTATAATATGATATTTTAAGTGATAAAAGTCATTTAATTGATTTACCTTCACACCTGGGAGAATAGAAAATGTGAGGAAGGCTTATGCAGTGATAACGACCGGTGGTACGAGCGGAGCCCGCCCGTACCACGCGTCAGCGTGTCCGGTTTGTCAAATACTTTCTCTTGGCAAAGATTGATCATAGATCCGACATTCACAGCAACCTTGAACCACTAAAAACCACACCAAAAAAGAGATATGAAGGAGGAACTTGGAGAAGGGCAAATCCCTACTACTTGATGGATCATTGCAGGACATCGCATCATCCCCTTCATCATCAATCGCTGCATCACCATCACCACTATTACCCCCACCTTTCATTCATGAGATCTTGTTGTAATTCCATATTCAATTGTGATATGCACTAGATTTATCCCCATAATTTTATCCATCCATTTGATTATGATGATGTTGTCGGAGATTTCTCTTGCGAAGGAACTAGGGTCCAACAATATCTTGGTTCATGAGGGGGTTGAACACGTGATTCCGAAGGAGTTCGGTGACGGCTACGGTGGTGGAGCGGATGCACAACAGAGAGTTGACACTGTTTTTTTTACCCAGGTTCAGGACCCTCATGAGGAGGTAAAGCCCCTACTCCTACTTTGTTGTATTGCTCGCTTGCCTCGCGAGGTTATAATGGAGGATGAAAGTCTAGGGTTTTAGATCTCTGTGATCCGTCCCTTGCAAGGTAGGTGGAGGGCTCCTTATATAGGGCGGCATCAGGCCCTTCCCCCTAGCCTTTAGACGTGAGAGGTGTCCGTAGTGCCGCCCCCGTGATCCCGGTCCAGGAGACTACTTTACATGGACTTGGTCTAGCACATCGTGCTCCACTCCATCCTCCTATAAAGCATCCTTTGTCGACGTCTGTTGTCTTCATCCGACACTCTCTGATTTTTCCCTCCTTTCACCAAAACAACAACTGGGGGAGCCTCCTGCCACCAAATCGCTTTTCGTTCCCTCTGAAAGGAGAGTGGACCAGGTCTTATTTACCGAGGCGGCTGATGCCACAAAATCCCCGCGCTCGTTGTTGGGGCTGCAGTCTGTACTCCGTCTGGTGCAGTTACTGTTCTACCCTAGGCGCACCCCGGGGTATATGAGGCTCGAAGATGTTACCTGACGCTGTATCGGTCCCTCTCGAGAGGGTACCTCATGATGCCTGCCCGGTTTGGTTCCTTCGAGAGGCGTCCTACCTCTAGAAGGAGAAGACTCCAAGACTGCAGGGCTCGTCCAACGTGGGGACGTGGCACCCCGGATGCCACGCCTCCGATAGTCACCTCTGGGCCCTTGGCCTGCACGTGTCCCCTCATGGGCCTGAAGGGGAAAACGTCCTCAGATGGTGGACGAGCCCCTGCACTCACTTGATCAACGAAGATATGTCCTGCTCAAATCCTCGTTGTGAAGCCCAACTAGCCGTGAGCTCTTGTCCGTAGATCTGGAGCCAACTGTTCCAGCTCTAGGAGTTGTTCCCATATGCGACGATGGGTGGCGCCTTGTGGTTAATACCCCATATGCGGCACAGTGATACGTCTTTTCGGCTGGCACTTTTAAAGATGGGGAAGGAATCTTTTTGCTTCCACTCTGCTGCCTTCTTCCTTCATATCTTTCGCTCTCGAGTCCAAAATCCCCCCTCTCCATGGCATCCCCGTGCTTCTCGGCCGAGGAGAAAGCGAATGCAGTGATGGCCGAGGTAGTAGAGGCTCCGCCAGTGAAGCGCGGCCGTGGGCGACCCCGTGGGAGCGGCCGAGGGAGGCGCTACTGATGTCTACGCACTTCTATTCTTGTAGACAGTTGTTGGGTCTCCAAGTGCAGAGGTTTGTAGAAAAGCAGCAAGTTTTCCCTTAAGTGGATCACCCAAGGTTTATCGAACTCAGGGAGGAAGTGGTCAAAGGTATCCCCTCTCAAGCAACCCTGCAATCAAGATACAAGAAGTCTCTTGTGTCCCCAACACACCCAATACACTTGTCAGGTGTATACGTGCACTAGTTCGGCGAAGAGATAGTGAAATACAAGTGGTATGGATATAAGACAAAGGTGCCAGAAAATACTTTAATGGCGTGGAAGATACTAAAGTCAAACTGAAATAAAGATGACAGCAAGCAAACATGTAACGGATCTAGTTGCAAATGGTGTTTCAATGCTTAGAAACAAGGCCTAGGGATCATACTTTTGCTAGTGAACACTCTCATATAAATATCTTCTCTTTATGATACTACTCTGAGCTACTCTCCGGTTGGACACTCTAATCCATGGTAGCGCTATAACAACACACCTCAAAGTAAGCCTTTCCCATCTAGATAACCCCACACTGTCACCCTGAGCACTAGATGGTTCCAACAAACAACACAATTTCATAAAGACATCCAACTCCAAATATAACTCATAACAAGTATTTGTAATCTCTAGCCTAAGTGCCACCATGATTTGCACACTGTCAACTTCACACACATGGGGAGAGCAAAGATCTATTAATGCACTTGAGTAGCAAGGTAGATCTATAGATTACAAGCTCATGATCTCAATAAGATCATGCATAGAGAGAGAGAGATGGACACATAGCTACCGGTAGAACGCTTAGCCTCGAGGGAGAACTACTCCCTCCTCATCATGGGAATCAGCAACGGCGACGGAGATCGATGGATATGGCTCTAGGGGCACTTCCCCGTCCCGGCAGGGTGCCGGAACAGAGACTTTTTATCCCCTGAATATACCCTTCGGTGGTGGTGGCGCTGCGGAACTTTTCGTGGCTGGAGACTTGACGATTTAGGGTTTTCGCATCGGGAGGCATATTATAGGCGAAGAGGCAAGGTCGGTGGCCTGCCAGGGGGCCCATACCATGCCCTGGCGCGGCCAGGGGGACCCGCGCCTAGGGGTGGTGTGGCCACCCTGTGGCCCCTCTCCGTCTCTCCTTCCGTCTCCATGAGTCTTCCGGGAAAATAACGACTTTGGCTTTTGTCTGGTCCAATTCCGAGAATATTGATTTTCTGACTTTCCTGGAACTAAAAACAGCAAAAAACATGCAACTGGCACTGTGGCATCTTGTTAATAGGTTAGTCCCAGAAAGTGTATAAAAATACTCCAAAGTGTGGATAAAACATAAGAAAGTAGATAAAAACCAAGCATGGAACATCAAAAATTATGGATACGTTAGCAACGTATCAGCGACGGACTTGGTACGGTTCTCGTCGTACCTGCAATCGTGGAGGAGAGCGCGGTCTTGGGAGAGAGTCCCGCCAAGTGTGGGCGTGGCCATCCTCACGGGAGTGACAGGGGTCGCCGGGGAGGGCGTGGCGGTAGGCCTAGAGCTGGGTCTAGCCCGAACACCCCCGCTGTTGCCGAGGCCCTGGCTCTAGCGGCCCCTGCTCCTGTGGTCATCAAGGTCGAGGATGACCCTGAGCCTGAAAGGGTCATCGACTTCATCATCATCCTCGACGGCTTGGACTGGTTCATGAGGGTGGATCTCCCCAAGCGATTTGTGCTCGGGACCGCGCACGACCTCCCGGGCGCGGTGCATCTGCGCCACTCTAGGGGGCATGAGAGGTGGGAGGTGAGCATCACGACCTTCTGAGGAGGTGAGAAGTTCATCTTTGGTGGCTGGTGGTGCTTCCTCTCTGAGCACTGCATTAGCGCTTCTTCGCACTACGATTTTGGTATGATAGTAAGGGGGACTTCTCCATCTCGGTGTTCGACACGCAACTGTGTCGCGTCGACTATCCTCCTCACCTCCAGTCCACCCAGTAGGCATGGCCACCATGGTGGTGCCAGGATGCGCGGAGCTTGGTCCCTGGAGGTGTGATGCCAAAACAATTGTTGGCTCCTTTTGCCTTGTAACTAAGACTTTAGGATGAATTTCCGAGTGAAGGTCCTTGTTCTGTTTTGCCTCCCTTTGTTTGTTCTTGTTGTGCCCGGAGTTTGTCGCATGTTCACGAGCACCCTCTTGCCGGGTCAGTGACGGTGGCTCGTGCCTCCCTTTCATGGGGACGGTCCTCTAGAGGTATCAAACACATTCGTCGAGGGATTACGCATCCTGGGACGATGCCCTCGTGATGCGAGGTTGCAGGCATAACGCTTGTAGGGGTGATTCCTGAGGATAGTTCTCGCGGGTTGCAGCTGGCGGGGCTCCTTCCAGCCTATGAGCCGGGCTGCTGCACGATGGACCGCGTCTCATTAGGCCCGCAAGGCTTCTAGCTCCTCTAGAGGGTAGACCCTATTCTCGCAGGGATAACCCAGGCTATTGGGCCTCAGGGTGCCTAGGCGGCTTGTTGTAGCTCGTCGATTATAGTGGATTCGGGCGGTTCTCTCGAGGATAGGCCCCGGCGTGTACCCTCGAGGAGGGGTCCTATGCTAACTTATGGAGCCCGCCTTCTTGGGAGGGGGCGCGGCTTCATGAGGCTCGCATGTCTTTCCCGGGCGCCTCCTGTGGGGATGACCGTCGCGTGCGAACGTATGTGACTGGAGGCCCGAGGCGCGCTCATGCGAATTGTTGAAGACGTTGGGAACCGTAGGTGAGGTAACTCACCACCGACTAGGAGTGTAAGTTTAGAGCTCATGCTTTAGGGCTTGCGAAGTTTAACCTCTTAGAGGGGGTGTCTCTAGGGTCGCTCCGTAGGGTTTTCGAGGAGAAAACTATAGGATTCGGTGTTCTTCCTACCATCCCCCGTACCAAGGGTTTTGTGGGTTTCACGCGGATTTTTCACAACCGTTAGGAACCATGGACAAGGTAACTCATGTCCGGGGAACATATCATGGAGTTCAGAGCTCGACACTTTAGGTCCTAGCGAGCTCGGGCTGCAGAGGAACATGGCCTCATGAGCCGTCGCGAGGATAAAAACAAGGTTAGGAACCATGGGTGAGGAAACTCATGATCGAGGACTGGGCCGTGGAGTTCAGAGCTCGATGCTTTAGGTCCTGACGAGCTCGGGCTGCAGAGGAATAGGGCCTCATGAGCCATCGCGAGGATAAAAACAAGGTCAGGAACGATGGGTGAGGTAACTCATGGCCGAGGAACCAACCATAGAGTTCAAGGCTCGATGCTTTAGGTCCTAACGAGCTTGGGCTGCAGAGGAACATGGCCTCATGAGCCGTCACGAGGATAAAAATGAGGTCAGGAACCATGGGTGTGGTAACTCACGACCGAGGAATGGGCCGTGGAGTTCAGAGCTTGACACTTTAGGTCCTGACAAGCTCGGGCTGCGGGGGAATAGGGCCTCATGAGCCATCACGAGGATAAAAACGAGGTCAGGAACCATGCGCGAGGTAACTCTCGACCAAGGAACAGGCCATAGAGTTCAGAGCTCGACGCTTTTGGTCCTGACGAGCTCAGGTTGCTGAGGAACAGGGCCTCATGAGCCATCGTGAGGATAAAAACAAGGTCAGGAACCATGGGTGAGGTAACTCATGGCCGAGGAACGGGCCGTGGAGACGCTTTAGGTCCTGACGAGCTCAGGCTATGGAGGAACAGGGCTTCATGAGCCATCGCGGGGATAAAAACAAGGTCAAGAACCATGGGTGAGGTAACTCATGGCCGAGGAACGGGCCGCAGAGTTCAGAGCTCGACGCTTTAGGTCTGACGAGTTTCCCTGTAAACCTCACCAAAAGAGGGCCGTAGGGAAAGGGCACCCACCATCAAAGTCCCGTACACGTGCTGCATGAGGATCTTAGGCACCAGGAACCGTGTGACGAGGTAACTCATGGCCAAGGAACGGGACGTGGAGTTTAGGGATCGACACTTTAGGCCCTGATGCCGATAGAGAGCTGGCCCGATGAAGGGTACCGTACCTAGCCCCCGCTCGTGTGGAGTGTGTGAGGGAAATCTGTGGTGCCATTTTTGAAGGGAATATGCCCGAGAGGCAATAATAAAGTGGTTATTATCGTATTCCTTGTTTATGATAAATGTTTATTTTGCATGGAAAGTTCCTAGTTATGCCTCTCTTGTAAACTAGCTCGTTGATTAACAAGATGATCAAGGTTTCCTGATCATGGGCATTGGATGTTGTTAATAACAAGGTCACAACATTTGCGAAATGATGTGATGAACATTCATCCGAAGTATAGCATTACGATCAAAGTCATTATGTTTATATTGCTATAACATCATACGAAGTAATCTTAGTCCTTAGACCATGAGATCATGTTAATTGCTAACATTGGAAGAGTTACTTGATAACATCAAACGTCACACCAGCTCTTCCATCCCTGGACGTCACACCAGCTCTTCCATCCCCAGTGAGCGACTCCACCAGCTCTTCCACATTGTCGACCAGCTCCGCCTTCGGCATCAGCTCCTCCCAGTTCCCATAGACGGCGCCAATTGACGAGGGTTTAACTCGTCAATGCCCATTGTTATGGACTTGGGTTTTGGAGAAGGAGGGAGCGCTGGAGACATCTATCGGCTAGCAAACAAGCACACAGGGGACAAAGGATTTACCCAGGTTCAGGCCTCGTAGAGGTCCCTACTCCTGCTTGTCTACTCGTGGAATTATCGAAGGAGTCGAAAGTTACAATGGTGCGCAGATGCAATCTGGCAAGGGTTGTGGAAACTAGGGTTGCGTGTGTCCTCCTCGCCGCCCCCTCCTATCCTTTATATAGATAGGCTAGGTCTCAGGTAGCAGGTCGAGTCGGTTATAGGTTAGGGTTTTCCCCTTCAAACTTTCTATCTTTAGCTTCTTCTTGTTCTTCAAGCAATCGAGAGTCCGTAGGTTACTCGAGTCCCTCCATCCGGGCCTTGGCGACACCGTGGGCCTGTATGTATTTGGTCCGTATATACCAAGCTCGAGCACCTGTAGGGTATACCCATGTCAATACCCTTACAACACACCTAACGTGTAAGTTCCATAGACCTTGGCCTTACACACAAAGGAATGATAGAGATCATACCACGATGCACATGATGGTGATCAAATGCATGGACCATACCATTCCACTTTACACATATGATGTTTGCACCTTATATTGTTAGTTTGGCGTTTTAGTAGCATTATAAGATGATCCCTCATTTAAATATCAAGATAAAATGTGTTCTTCCTTAAGTATGCACCGTTCTATGTATCGTGTTTCGAGACATCACGTGATGATCGGGTGTACTCGACTCTACGCTTTCATACAACGGGTGTAAGACAGTTTTACACATGCGAGTACTAAGGTTCTTACTTGGCGAGCCTAGCATGTACATACATGGCCTCGGAACACAGACCGAAAGGTTAAGCATGAGTCATATAGTTGATGTGATGCCCATATCGATGCTCGCCTTTGAAGCTACACCCACTCACGTGATGATCGGACTTGGTGTAGTGGATTTGGTTCATGTAATCACCAAAAAGGCATGAGGGATGTCGTTTTTGAGTGGGAGTTCATTTCTAATCTGGATTAGTCGAACTCAATTTGTCATAATCTAAATCAAAGTGAATTTGCATAATTTGTTGTAGTCATTGGCATCTGTTCACTATCTTATGCTTAGTTTTAATTGAGATAATAGAACTATAGAATTCTGGATATTTACTTTACAAACTGGTATCGTATTGTTTTGAATGTCAATTTAAAGTTTAGAAGTCCTATTGCAAACTTTCAGCAAACTCTGTTTACTCCATGAAGTTTAATAACCAGTATTAAATCAAGAGTAAGAATTCCAATGTTAGTATCTAAAGTATCATGTTTGCCTCCATGATTATTGATATTCAAAAGTTGTTTTAATATGAAGATTATCGAGGAGCTAAAAATGTGTTTCAGAAACCATCATGTGTGGAAGATACTGTGATATCTGAAACAATGCTTTTGGTTGCATTATGATAGAGTATAATTTAGCAAAATACATGTTCTCATATTGTATGAAAATTTGTGGAGGATGGAGATGCTAGGCATCCGGATCTCCCAAAAAAGTGTTGGGAACTAACATTATACTCGCGACTCTTCCTTATAGACTATAGTAGCTTGATCATGAAAGTTTTCATGATAAGATGAATAGAAGATGTAAGTAAAATGTTTACTACACTAATAGATTACTAAAGAATGGATTTTTGAAAGAATACCAAACATTTGATGATGGTGATCCACTTCAAAGTGCAAGTCCAAAGGTATTAGTATTTGACTATATACACTTTTTACTATGTGTCATGTGAATGACACCACTATTGATGTTGATAGATTCTTTTAAAAGAAAAGGAATTGCTGAAAGAGAATCTATAGAATATTTGGCAGAAAAGAAAAGCTTGGAGATGTCCAACTTAGGTATATAGAAGATATACATGTTATGGCTGTATTCCTTGCTTGTTAAACAATGTGGTTCTTAGGTATTGGATACCGAATTGGTTGGTGTGAAGTGTCATACAGAACAACACAATTCATGAACTGCAACAGCCAAAGTAACTAGCAAAAGAATATGTGATGATGTTCATCAAAAACAAATAAAGTGTTATTGTGTTTTTCGTTGTCGTCAAACCTAGCCTTCAAGATTTGTTTCAATAATTGTTATTTTGTTCCGGTATTACGAGAACAATGGTTGTTCAAATAATTACCGTATTCCATAAAAGATGGATGAACTTTTACAAATCTAGTTGGAGAAATCACATCCATAAACATTATTGCTAAAATGTCATAAGACAAATGATTGGAAGATCACTTATGAAGTGACATCACTGTTTGAATTATATTGGAAAGTAAACATGAAGAAACTCCATGTTAATGGATTTTTGGAGTCTTTTGATTTTGATCAATTGACGCTTGGGAAACTTTCCTTGAGATAATTGAAACTCCATCCATAGGCTAAAGAGGAACGGATGACTAACTTATTGGATATTATGCATGTTGATGTATATAGTCCATTATGTGTAGCCATATGCGATGGATCTTTTTGCTTCATATGCTTTCTCTAGAAATTTGAGTGAATATATCAATATATTTACTTAATAGGGAAGAAGTATGAAACATTTGAAAATTGTTCAAAGAGTTTCAAGATGAAGTGAAAAATCATTGTAACAAGAAAATAAAAGAGTTTATGATTTGATCATAAAGGAAGATATTTGAGTTACAGGTTTAGTAAAACACCTAAGATTTCAGGAATTGTTCCATGAATTTGCATTTCCCGATAAACCACATGAGTATGGTATGTCTGAGAGATCAAATCAAACCTTGTTTGACATGGTAAGATCAAATGTGTCATTTATAAAACTGCCGTTATGTTTTAAGGATTAAAGCTTTATAGACTACCGCTTTTACACTGAAAAGAGCACCATCGTGATCCGTTGAAATGACACCATATGAGTTATGGTTTGGGATAAAACCCAAATTGTCTTTTCTTAAATTTTGGTATGCTATGCATAAGTAAAATGTTTACAACCAAAGTCGGATAAGCACGTCTTTGTAGATTATCCCAAAGAATTTGTTGGGAATTCCTCCATGACACCGAGGACAAAAGAGTTTGTCGCTTGGAACGCCAAGTTTCTTGAGAAGGAATTTTTCATGAAAAGTTAAGTGGGAGGACAATAGAACTTTGATAAGGTTGTTGAACCTTAGCTATATGTGCTAAGTAGCTCAGCGCCGGAAAGTGTCCCGGTGGCGGCCACAATGCTCATGGCTCCCGTGATTACAAAGGGTGTGATCTTGGAGATTAGAGTTCCTATTGAACCATGTGGGTCGGTAAGAATCAAATAGTGAGATTTGATAAACAAGTTGTTATTGTTTTGATAATGATGAACCGACTGCATGCAAAGAAGCGATGATGGGCCTTGGCTCCATAAAATGACTAGAAGTCATAGAATCCGTGATAGTATCCATACACGAGAAATCAAGTTTCTGAACTTGGAAGACCCTCCGGAAAGGCGTGAAGCCTATCGGTCGTGTTTGGATCTATAAAGAAATAGACATGGATGTTTAACATCTATGAAATAGTCGACATGTCAGAAAGAAGTTTACGGCAATGTTCAAGGAATTGACTATGACAAGATTTGGTCTTTCATAGCGATATTTAGTCTTGACGGATTAATGTAGCAACCACTACATATAATTTGGTATATGGTAGTTGAATAAACAAAACAAGGTTCTTCTAATAGAATGGTTACCTAGGACGTGTACATGACACGGTCCGAAGGGTTTTGTTAATTCAAAGGGTGCTAAAAGGGCATGCAAACTTCAATAGTTGAAGTGAGCATAGCAGAGTTGGAATCTTCACCATGATGAAAGTGTTAAAGGAGTTTAATTTCATCAAAGATGATGAAGATGCTTGCATTTGCAAGAAATTAAGTGGGAGCGCTAAGACAAATTTCCAATACATTATGCAGATTACTTATTGTTGATTGGAAATGATGTATCTTTTATTAACACAAGTTAATAATTTCATTAAAATAGGATTTCGATGAAAGACTTGGGCAAAACCGAAATATTTGGCATCAATGTCTGTATGGATAGATTGAGGCGCCAATATGGTTATGCCAGACGTACATATATGAGATATTGAAAGGGTTCAATATGGAAACAACAAGAAAGGTTCTTGCTGCATGGAAAGGATTGTATCAAGATTCAAGTGTTTCAACACTGCTGTCGTCTTTTGCTTGTTTCAGTCGAATTTGTTTCCGGCGCTCCCTATGGGAGTAACCCATCTCCATTGTCGAATCGTATTTCGAGTGGTTGGGTTTCCCTTTGATTGTCCATGTTCCTGCAAAAAGAAAAGAAAAATCATAGGGTGCGCGACCAGCGCTCCCTATGGGAGTAGCCCCCGAGTGCTTGGTGGAGTCGAAGACTCCAGCAAGGACTAAAATAGTCGAAGATTTCCGCTGCGTAGCTTTGATGACGTCAGTGCTGACGCGTTGATGATCTCAGTTGCCCGCGTGAGCAAGTTTGATGGGACGTGACGAGCAGTGGGTCCTACTTTCTGACTTTGATTTGACTGGGCATGCGTAATCTTTATTTTAACTGCGTCTGCTCGATTTCCGCACGTAATGAGAGTAGTGGAGGGACGATTCGCGCTTCCACTCCTCCACGTGTCCAGCACGATGTTTGCCACGCATCCAGTAGGGTTTTTCTGAGACGTTGGATTGCATCTTCTAGGTGTTAAGTAGCGGCTTTGTGACGGTAATTTTCTCATTTGCTCTCATTCATCTTTGCTTCCATCGCCATTGCCACTGCTCCTCTGCTTTCTCTGTGCTCGTTTCCTCCATGACGCTGGACCAGCTCCGCTCGTTTCCGAGCTACTTTTTGCGCTCGCATCGCTGTCGCGCAATGGGGAAGAAGAAGGGAGGCGCTGCAGCTGACTCCGTGGCCACCGTTGCCGCGGCGAAGAAGAAGGGCGGCTCTGCCGCTGCGGGCACCAGCACCGCCGCCGGCGGGAAGAAGAAGGTCGCAGGCACCCGCGTCACGAATGGTGCGTGGCGCACCTCCATCATCAAGGCGTCTGATCTCCATCTTCTTCGCCAAGACGGAGTACTGTCCGCCGCTCGCCGACGCGCGCGTCCCTAGCGGTGAGACAATTCCTGCTCCCCCCGCTGGTTTTCAAGTGATGTTTTTGGCATTCATCATTCGCGGTCTCACCTTGCCTCTTCACCCCTTTTTTAGGGGTCTCCTTTGTTTCTACGGGCTTCAGCTCCATCAGCTGTCCCCAAATTCGATCCTCCATATATCTTGCTTCATCACACTCTACGAGTGCTGGCTCGGAATCGAGCCACACTTCGGCCTTTTCAAGCGCCTCTTCAAATTGAAGCGCCAGTCTGCATCTGGCTCTTTAGTTCACGAGGTAGGTGGTTGCGGAATCCACGTCGACCCATTCGCCACCTACTTCGACATCAAGCTCACAGCGTCCGTCCAAGGGTGGAGGGACAAATGGTTCTACATCCGCGATGAGAAGGCTAACGGTGAGCACTTTGGACTCGCGCCCTTCGATCCCGCCACGCCGTGCAGGAGGATGCGCTCCTAGAAGAACGTAGTCATGCCTGGCGAGTCCGCAAAGATAGATGCGCGTCTGCGACCTCGAGAGTCGCATAAGCGAAGAGGAGGGAGGCTGCGCCCTCATTCGCACTTGGCTACGCCGTCGCGTCTAGCCCCTGCAAGACAGGGTCCACCACATGTTTCAGTGGGCTGGCGTTGATGATGCCACTGGCGTGTCTGCCGATGGCATGTCCGTGAGTGAGGTGGACAAGAGGGTTCGACTGGTCACGAAGTACACCGTCAAGGATGTGCTCCCTAGTGAGCCAGTTGTTCCTCCATTTGATGCTTCGAACCCTCCTCTTGAGGTATAGTTTGTGCTACGCAGTAGCTAAATTTGTCGATTGCTTTTCTGTTATTTACTTGCTGTTTACTGAAATGTGTTGCCTGTGTGCAAGATTGGGGGGTGTCACCTTGTATTCCCCCTCTACCTAAGGGGATTATCCCTCGCGAGACTTTGGAAGAGGACGAGTCACAGTCGACCGTCCCTTCTGATGCGGAGGAGCAAGCCCCTGAGTCCGATAGTCCGGATACTCGCAAGCGTTCGCGCGGCGAGGATTCCGATGCGTCGTCTCCTTCGACTCCAGAAGGTATGAGTGTTGGTGCGGAGTCGCCAATTCCTGCCATTCCTGTGAGCGTCGTGGCACCATCTTCTCGCAAGAAGATGCGACTGCCCAAGGAGTCTTCGTCAGAGTCGGGGGGAGCCACTTTTGACTTTGACAAGTTTGATTGGTAAGTTTGCTTAGTCGATTTGCTCTTCTCTGTTTTTGCTCTTGATGGCTCGTCTTTGGGGTTGCCCTATCTTGATATGGTTTTTGTCTTGCAGTCAAGAGGCGTCGTCATCTTCTGGCGACATCCAGTTTTTGAAGGAATCAGAAGTCGCGACCTCAAGGGCCAAGGAAGAGGTCGAGTGTGCTCCTTCCCCTCCATTGGCGGACCACTCCGGGCACAACTCTTCCAGTTCTCCTCATGCGGGGGAGCATCGAATGGTTGCCCGGATGACGATACAGCAGACATCTTCAAAGTCATTGGAGGACCATGTAAGTGTAGTTTTCCTCCTTTTGGTGTTGCAGTCAATATTATCTATTGCCTCTGCTGATTCTGTTTTGTGCGATAGATCCTTGTTAAAGAAGCCGCGCACTTGGCAGAGCAAGTGCTTGCGATGGGTCGCCAGCATGCCATGCTAGAGACACGTCATCGCGTGGTTGAAAGCGAGTGTCTTGCACTTCTTCTTCTTCTTTGTCTCCTTTTTAATACGGTCGACTGATAGTCAATCTCTTTATGTTTGTAGACAAACACAACGCTCTCCTGCGCAATGCTGCCACCATGGAAAAGACCCTCGCCGCGACTGTGAAGGGTCACGACGAAGCAATCGCGGTGCATGACGAGGCGCAAAGGCGCGAAGAGGATCTGCGTGCCTCCTTCGCAGCCAGGGAGAAGTTGTTCGAGGAACAACTGCTCTCGATTGCTAAGGCCCTTTCAGGTACTTTGCTTGTGGATGTTGTTATCCTTCTCTGCTTCAAATGTTTTTGCCGGTGGCGCTGATGTTTTTGTCCATATGTGAAGTTATGTACAGATGTTGGCGATTTGAGCTTTGACCCGCAAGCCCTTCGTCATGATGACGCTCTGGCGGGTGCACTGTTAGCAGTCGAAGACCGCAGCATCGCTGTGCAGGACACGCTCTCCAAGGCTAAAAGCGTACTCAGTCGCCTTCGGGAGGAGCTGATGCCCAAGGCGGAGCTAGTCGAGAATATAGACGAGCTGGTGGAGTCACTCGCTGGAGGTGTGCCTGCCAACTTCAAGAAATTGCTTTGCTCGGCTGGCGCATCCATGTCACTTGCCATGGTGCAGGCCCACGTAGTCGAGATTGACCCTGCTGCGGTGTCGAAGGCGATGCCTGTGAGCGTGGACGGCCAGGAGGTAGTCTTCGCTCCCTTCGCGACTGCCTATGGCAAATATGGGCCTCAGTTGATAAATATTGTTGCAAAGTATTCTGAGGAGCTGCATCGTGTCAAGAAGGCTACGAAAGCGGCGGCATCAGGGGCTGGCGGAAAGTCAGTGGCATCTGACACTGCCACAGACTCGATGAAGCCCCCGAGGCCGTCGAAGTCAAAGAAGCTAGCTGCTCCTTAGTTAGCTTTTGTAATAGTTAATTAGCTTATGTCTTTTTGTTTGAGAACGTGCCTGCTGGCGAGTGTATCTGCTGATACTTTTATTGGTCTTGAATGGATTTGAATCCTTTGTCATTGTGTTGACTTGGTAGTCTTATTTGCTTCTATCTTGACTTGTGGTAGGGTACGTCGAGTGATCCTTTGAGGGAAACTCAGGACTCGCCGACTCTTGATGATACTGTGGTGCTGCCGCGTTCCAGAGTAGATGAGCTGTCGCTGCTTTCACGACTGCTTGACTGCGTGAAGCAGTTGGAGGGCGAGTTGCCCATGCTCCATGTTAACGCGGACGTATGGAAGTCAAAGGAGGAAAAAGCCGCCGCCCGGGAGCAGTATCTGTTTAGCAAGGTGACGCAGCTGGGCGACCAGTTCAAGTGTTAGTTTGCTTGCTCTCATCTTCTTCTTCTTGTCACTCGCAATTGTGTGCTGAACTTATGCTGCTGTTACTGCTTCGTGTAGTTGTCAGCACACGTCATCCGTAGGAGGATAAGGATAGAATTGCCATTCCTATGCATGATCTCACCCAGGAACAACTTCAAGAGAGTGGATACTTCTGGGTGGATCATGATCGTGCGACTGCACTGGCCACTCTACAGGATTGTGTAGCACGGGTGCTTCACTTTTTGACGAAGTCGCAGTCATGCTTGAAGAACATTTATCAGGCGATGTTTCCGCTGGATGATACTCCATCAAGCCTGTTGGCCCTCCTTTCCAAGTTTCAGGACCTGACCGCGGTTCGCGAGTGCGTGAGGCAATAGTTGGTGGCTGGTGCCAACGCTGCTCTGTCAATGGTGCGACTGCACAGGCCTGACGTTGATGTTGCGGCAATTGCATCTGGGCCGCCTGCACCACCGGCAGGTTCTGCCTGGAATATGATGCCGCACTACCAGGCGGTGGATCGCCCAGCAGAAGAGATCGTTGACTTCTTTGAGGAACAAAGCAACGTTCTTCTGCTGCAGTAGTAGCCTAGTTTGTATCCTGCACATAAGTGTACTTGTGTTGTAAAGTTCGTATAAATGTTGTGTATAATTTATTGTCTAATATGTATAAAGGGTTTTGTTAGCATGAAGTGCGTTGCACTATGCGAGTCCCTTTCGTTAGCCTGGTCATGCTTTTTATCTCTGTCCCTTGTCAACCTGTCAGATGCGTTGCAGCTGGGTTGATGTTTGCGTCAAGGGTTTCAATTGATGTACCAGCTACTCAGGATATCGCAGTTTGGTTCGTAGAGCAGATGTATATAGGGTGGCGCAGCCCCCGAGTAGATAAATTGGAAAAGTAAAGGAAAACACAGAGTTTTGGGGCACTTAGCTTTATTTATTCGAAGAATAGTGCGAGGTACAATGTGTGGCTAAGTAGCCTTGGCTGAGTAGCCTTATTTGCAATGTAAAAAGTAAAGATTGACTAGGGGTAGAAGCGTCACAGTTGTGCGATGTTCTAGGGGTTGGAGTATGCGACTCCTGTCTCTAAATCCCGAAGGCGATAGGCGACACCTGGGATTACTTCTGTAATCACGTACAGCCCTTCCTAGGGGGACTCGAGCTTGAGATGCCCCTGCTGCTTCAGTCGCAGGACCAGGTCGCCCTCGACGAAGGATCTGGTGAAGCCTCTCTGGTAGTAGTTGTGCGAGATTCTTTGGTAGATTGTGGATCTTTCATGGCGATTTCCCTTGCCTCGTCAAGGAGGTCAGAGTCTTGAGTCGAGGATGACTCTTGCTCATATGGCGACCACGCGCGACGCCTTGTACCGTACTTCGGTGGGTAGCACTGCTTTGGGTCCGTGCACCATGAAGAATGGCGTGTAGCCCGTGGCACTGTTTGGAGTTGTGCGTAGGCTCCAGAGTACTGATGGCAGTTCGTCCGGCCAGCAGCCTGCGGCTTGTTCGAGTGGCTGGAGGAGTCGCTTCTTGATGCCGCTGTAGACGAGCCCATTTGCTTTTTCCACTTGACCGTTGGTTTGTGGATGCTCTACTAAGGCATAGCTGATGTTGATCCTGAGGTTCTCGCAGAATTCTTGGAACTCCTTGGATGTGAAGTTCGTCCCGTTGTCGGTGATAATGCTGTGCGGCACTCCGAAGCGGTAGACGATGGACTTGAAGAACTTGACTGTGTTGTGCCCTGATTGGTTGGTCATTGGCATGGCCTCAATCCACTTGGTGAATTTGTCGACTACGACTAGGAGGTAGACGTAGCCTCCTCGTGAAGACCTTGGAAGTTTGCCAACCATGTCGAGCTCCCACTGTGCGAAGGGCCAGGCCAATGGGATTGGCCGTAGCTCTGCGCCTGGTGCGTGCGGCTTGTCCGCGAATCGCTGGCAAGCGTTGCATTTTTGGACAATGTCCTTAGCGTCGCGCATGGCCGTAGGCCAGTAGAACCCAGCTCGTAGAGCTTTGGCAACAAGGGCGCGACTGCCGGCGTGGTGCCCGCAGGTCCCTTCATGGATGTCGAGGAGAACTGCTCTTCCATCAGCCATGGAGACGCATCGTTGGAGTACTCCTATGATGCTGCATTTATACAGTTCGCCGTTGATAACAGCGAATGCCTTGGATCGCCGCGCGATGTGCCGTGCATCTGTCGGATCGTCTGGTAACCTCTTGCTGAGGAGGTACATGATGTACGGCTGCGTCCAGGATTGCTCGATCATCATGACGCTCATTGGTCCCTCGAGTCCTGTGTCCAGTTCCAAGTCATCGAGTGCCATTGGCTCATTGGGTGGCGTAGCCCCTGAGTCCGTTGCTGCGCTTGTTTTCTTCTCTGCGGCCTTTGGCTTGATGGAGCGTTCGCAGATGCGCTCGAGAAATACCCCAGGTGGAATGGGGGCACAGGTGGAGCCTATGTTGGCGAGTGCGTCCGCCTCTTCGTTGCTTTCATGACCTACGTGCCACAGCTCGCAACCATCGAAGTCTCCTTCGAGTGTGTCGTAGAGGTGTCTATACGCGATCATGTTGTTGATCAGTGCGTCGCACTCAGGCATCGTTTGGTTGACGACCAACTTGGAGTCGCCGTATATGATGAGCCTCTTGGCGCCGCAGGCTTTTGCCATCCTCATCCCGTGCAGCAGGGCCTCATATTCAGCCTCGTTATTTGAGGCTGTGAACTGCATTCGCAGGATATACTTCAGCTTGTCTCCTTGAGGTGATGTCAGAATGACACCTGCGCCTGCTCCGTCTTTCCACTTGGACCCATCGAAGTGCATTGTCCAGAGGTAGGACATATCTGGCTTGTCCGGGAGCTGGTTCTCCATCCAGTGCACGAGGAAGTCCGGGAGAACTTGCGACTTGATCGCGTCGCGCTTTTCGTACGTGATGTCTCGTGGAGACAATTCTATTCCCCAAAGCGCGACTCGTCCCGTGGCGTCGGGGTTATTGAGGATATGCCCCAAGGGAGCGTCGTTGACCAGCACGATTTGGTGTTCCTGAAAGTAGTGGCGCAGTCGCCGGGCGGTCATGAAGATGCCGTACGCCAGCTTCTGGTAGTGCGGGTAGCGCTGTTTTGTTGGCGTGAGGATTTCGCTGAGGTAGTATACTGGGCGTTGTATGCCGTGGACCTTGTTTTCCTCAGCGCGCTTGACGACGAGCACTATGCTGACCACCTGGTTGGTGGCAGAGATATACAACAACAGTGGCTCCCTTTCTCGTGGGGTCACCCGCACTGGCGAAGTGGATAGCAGGCGCTTGAGGTCGTTGAATGCTTCTTGCGCTTCATTGGTCCACTCAAATTTTTCAGTTTTGCGGAGGAGCTGGTAGAAGGGCAACATCTTTTCGCCCATTCGACTGATGAATCGATTGAGGGCCGTGATTAGTCCAGCCAGATGCTGGACGGCCCTTATGTTTTTCGGCTTCTCCATGGCCAGTATGGCTTTTATCTTCTTCGGGTTCACCTCGATTCCCCTAGCGGAGATGAGATACCTGAGCAGCTGCCCAGATGGTACGCCGAAGGCGCATTTGTCCGGATTGAGCTTGATCCGGTAGCGGTCGATGTTGGCGAAGGTTTCACGCAAATCGTCGATTAGAGAGGCTTCCTCCTTGGTCTTGATTACTATGTCATCAACATAGACTTGAATGTTGCGACCCAGTTGTTCCTTGAGGCAAGCCTGCATGCACGGCTGGTAGGTGGCTCCCGCGTTCTTTAGCCCGAAGGGCATTGTGTTGTAGCAGAACACACCAAAGGGCGTTGTAAACGCTGTTTTCTCTTGATCTTCCTCCTTCATTCGAATTTGATTATAGCCTGAGTAGGCGTCGAGGAAGCAGAGGCGCTCGCATCCCGCGGTGGAATCGATGATCTGGTTGATCCGTGGCAACGGGAAGTGATCCTTTGGGCAGTGCTTGTTCAGAGAGGTGAAGTCCACGCACATCCGTAGGATATCCGTGTCCTTTTTCGGTACCAGCACCGTGTTGGCGAGCCAAGTGCTTTCCTTGATCTCGCGTATGAACTTGGCCTCAAGGAGTCTGTTGATCTCCATTCCAACTACTTGCGCTCTTGGCTCAGACAATCGCCGAATTGTTTGCTTGACTGGCCTTGCGTCAGGGTTGACGTTGAGTGCGTGCTCGGCGAATTCCCTAGGAACTCCTGGCATGTCTGCAGGACACCAGGCAAAAATTTCCCAGTGCTCACGAAGGAATTCGACGAGCGCGAGTTCCTATGCGGGACTCAAGTTGTTGGCGATGAGGGCTGTCTTGGCGGGATCTGATGGGTGGACCTGCACTTTCTTTGTGTGCACCGATGAGTCAAAGGAGAGATCAGGTGAGCTTGGCCGGCTCAAGGGAGGCAGACTGTTGTCTGCCGTCTTCTTTAGTCTCGCAAGTTCCTCCTGCATGCTGAAGGACTGGGAAATTTTGTTGAATTCCCTGTCACAACTGTCAAATCGCTCGAAGCTCCCGTTGATCGTGATAACGCCATGGGTACCTGGCATTTTCATCTGCAGGTAGGCGTAGTGGGGCACTGCCATGAATCTAGCAAACGCGGCCCGAGGATCGATGCAGTCTTGTGAGGGCCAGTCGACGACCTCAAAGTCGATGCGCTCGCGCCGGAAGTTCTTAGGCGTGCCGAAGATGACGTCGAGGTTGATTTTTCCTAGGGGGTATACGCCTTTCCCTAGGACGATGCCATGGAACGTTGTGTCTGAGGCCTCCAGGCAAGTTAGGGGGATCCTCATTGCTCGCAAGGTACTTGCGAATATAAGGTTGATGCCACTTACGCCATCCATGAAGACGTGGCTCATGTCGAAGCCACCGATTTGCGCCTCGAGTACGAGGGGGCAATGGCCTGGGCGGGGTACCTGAGGCGGATGGTCGCGTTTGTTGAAGGTGATGCAGGACTCGCTTCCACTGAGGTACTCAATGGTGGAGGGTGGCGAGTGCGTGGACAAGTTGACTTGGCGAGTGATGGCCTTCTGCACCGTATTGGAGGGGCGTCCCTTTTGGATCATCATGGTGCCCATGGCCCGTGGGTACGGTTCGCCTCCGTGGTGCTGGTCCGGTGCAGCTGCATTCGGGGGTGGCCCAGGTGGTGGTGGCGGAGCGCCATGTGCCACGGCGCCTGGAGCGGCTCTGTAGCCTCTTTCGACTGTGTTGCGGTTCATCCGAACCAGTCCGTCATGTAGCTTGAGGAACTCGCAGCAATCCTTGAGGAGGTGGCTGGACTTCTTCTTTCCAACATGCTTGTCGATGTAGAAGTGCACCGTACATGGCCCGGACAGTTTGTCCTCAATGGAGCTTGCGGGTGCCTCGTCGCGAGTGCGGCATTGCCACACTTGCGTGGTTTTCCCGGAGTTGCGGTATCCACCTCTACGGTATCCGCTGTTGCGGTTGTCGTCGCGTCTTTCAGCGTAGCCAGCCGCGACCATGTTGACGTCGTTGCGGTCATCGTAAATGCGCATGCGACGCTTGCCTCGGCGATCGCGTCTGCGCTCGAGCTCCGCCTCCTCGTCGGAGTGAACGTGATTCTTCACTAAGTCTTCTCCATCGGCCCACCGATTCGCGATCTCCATCAGGTGGTCGATGGTCTTGGGCTCTGAGCGGCCCAGCTCCTCTCTGAGTTCTAAGCGGTGGACGCCACCATTGAATGCGTCACTCGCGCGATCCTCCAAGATGTTTTCTCCGAAGTTCTTGATGATGGACCACCTTTGGATGTAGGAGCGCAGCGATTCACCAGATCTTTGCTGGCAGCATCTCAACTCTTCGATTGATGCGGGCCGCTTGTATGTGCCCTTAAAGTTGCACACGAAGTTGTAAACCAGCTCGTCCCAACTGTGAATGGATCTGCGTGGGAGGTTATTGAGCCATGCTTGGGCGGCGCCCTGCAGCTGTAGCTGCAAGCATTGCATGGCCGTGCTTCGACTGCCTCCGTGGAGCCTGACGGAGGAGATGTGGTCCTCTAGCCAGATCTTCGGGTCCTGTAGGCCGTCAAATTTCGGGTTCTCCGACAGGAGTTTAAACCCTTTAGGCATTCGCTTCTGCCTAATGGATCTACTGAAGCATCTGGCACCACAGAGCTCCATGTCATGCTCTTGATTTGTCGATCTTGCGTTGCGTGATGTCATCACGTGTGTCGTAGTCGTGGTCGTGTCGTCATGAGCGTCGACGTCGAGACAAGTCGTGATTGTCATCGCTGGATGAGGGCGAGGAGTAACGCTTTGCTAGTGCTTTGCCCTTCTTTGGTTCTGGTGTCAGCTCCTTGTCGAGGGCGGCCTCGATTAATCCCAAGCACGCGATCGTAGATCGGTGCATGGCGGCTCGGGGGTCCCCAGCTGGTGGTTGGTTATTCAGGAGGTACATGGTGGCCGCTGTCACCGCAGCCTGTGGTGTTTTGGGGACCACATTGCCCCTGGTGTCGACTATCATAGAGCCGAAGTCGAGGACCATTGCGGCCTCTATGTGTTCCTGCTCGGTGAGATGGGCCATCCGAGACTGCCTCTTCTTGGCGAGGTGCTCGTTGCCCTTTGAGGAGGATCCTCCGTTGGAGGAGAGTCCAGCACGACGAAGGCTCGACTCGTCTGCTGCCTTTTTGCGCGCCTCGAGTTGCATGATTGTTTGTACTTGGCGCTTGAATTCTTCCTTCAGGAGCCAGTGATAGCCGATCAGCAGCTCCTACGGGGATCCGAAGGGTAGAGGGGTGCCTCGCAGGGCCTCGTGGCAGCGAGCCCATTCTTGCTCATTGAGCTTGATTACGACGCGTTCGCCGGTTTGCTCATTTACTATGGTTGGAGGTTCGACTGCCCCTCCGTTGTCAACGGGGGTGCGATTGCCACCGTTACCGCCGTTGCCGCCATTGCCACCGTTGCCGCCGTTAGGCGGGTCGGTTACTTTGCCGTGATTGCCGCCGTTGTCACGGTTGGCAGAGGTGTCGCCTGCGTTGATGACGGCGCACATGAAGTGATTGGGGAAGCTGCTACTTCCGTAACTCTCAGATCCAGAACCGTAGGTTCCATCTTCAGTGGCCAGATCGCTCAGATCGGAGTCGCGACTACTATCACTGACCGTGTTCTCGACTGTTGTCGGGGCGTTGAGCTCGCTGAGGGTGCCGATCGATGGAGGAAACCATGATGCTGGGGCAATCGACGGTGTTGTCGGCTGATCAGGCATGCGAAGCGTGCCCATCTGACCGACTTGGAAGCGGAAGCTCCCGATCGCCAGGCTGATTCCGTCGCCCACGGACTCGAAGGCTGGGCGAGTGGCCGGCGTGTGGACGGTGAAGTCGAACGCGCCGAAGAGATGGCGAATCTCCGCTGTTGTGGAGTTGTAGATCGCGGTTGATGGGGCCGAATAAGCCACAACATCAGTACTCCCAATTCCCACAGACGGCGCCAATTGACGAGGGTTTAACTCGTCAATGCCCATTGTTATGGACTTGGGTTTTTGAGAAGGAGGGAGCGCTGGAGACATCTATCGGCTAGCAAACAAGCACACAGTGGACAAAGATTTACCCAGGTTCAGTCCTCGTAGAGGTCCCTACTCCTGCTTGTCTACTCGTGGAATTATTGAAGGAACCGAAGGTTACAATGGTGCGCAGATGCAATCTGGTGAGGGTGGTGGAAACTAGGGTTGCATGTGTCCTCCTCGCCGCCTCCTCCCAGCCTTTATATAGATAGGCTAGGTCCCGGGTAGCAGGTCGAGTCGGTTACAAATTAGGGTTTTCCCCTTTGAACTTTCTATCTTTAGCTTCTTCTTGTTCTTCAAGCAATCGAGAGTCCGTAGGTTACTCGAATCCTTCGTTTGGGCCTTGGCGACACCGTGGGCCTGTACATATTTAGACCGTATATACCAAGCTCGAATACCTGTAGGGTATACCCATGTCACCTAGGGATCATACTTTCACTAGTGGGCACTCTCATATAAATATCTTCTCTTCATTATGCTACCCTGAACTACTCTCCGGTTGGACGATGTAGAGCTATAACAGCACACCTTAAAGTTCGCATTCCCCATCTAGATAACCCCTCAATATCACCTTGAGCACTAGATGGTTCCAACAAACACCACAATCTCATAGAGACATCCAACTCAAATTATACTCATGATAAGTATTTCTGTAACCTTAGCCAAAGTGCCACATGGTGTGCACACTATCAACTTCACACACGTGGGGATAAGTAGAGATTAATTAAAGCACTTGAGTAGCAGAATAGATCTATAGATTACAAAGCTCATGATCTCATAAGATCACGCATAGAGAGAGAGATGAACACATAGCTACCGGTAGAGCCCTTAGCCTTGGAGAGAACTAAACCCTCCTCATCATGGGAGTCAACAACGGCGATGGAGATGGCGGTGGAGTCGATGGAGATGGCTCCGGGGGCACTTCCCTATCCCGGCAGGGTGCCGAAACAGAGACTTCTATCCCCCGAATCTCCTCTTCGGTGGCGGCAGCACTGTGGAACTTTTTGTGGAATTCTGATCTTGTATCTAGGGTTTTCATCTCGAGGGGAATATATAGGCGAAGAAGCGATGCCCGAGGTGGGCCAGGGTGGCCACACCACCTGGTGGAATGCCAGGGGGACCCACACCAGGGGGTGGTGTGGTCCCCCTGTGGCCCATCTCCACTCCTCCTTCCGGCCTCCTTCGTCTTCTGGAAAAATAGGAATTTTGGCTTTTGTTTCGTCCAATTCCGAGAATATTTCTTTACTAGCTTTTCTGAAACCAAAAATAGCAGAAAACAGGCAACTAACACTGCGGCATCATGTCAATAGGTTAGTTCCATAAAATGTATAAAAATGCCTCAAAGTGTAGACAAAACATAAGATAGTTGATACAAAACAAGCATGGAGCATCAAAAATTATAAATACGTTTACGATGTATGAAGCATCCCCAAGCTTAACTCCTGCTCGTCCTCGAGTAGGTAAGTGATAAAAAGTATAATTTTTGAGGTGACATGCACCATCACAATCTTGATCAAGGTATCTGTAAAGCATTGATAGCTGGGATCAAAGTACTGTAAACATGAACATGAAAGATAGAGTTCTAACAATAAGACATAGCAACTATGTTGTAACATCAAAATGTACAAACAAAAGATCATCAATAACAATGCATTGAAAGACGTTTGTTTGTTTCACATATAGAAAACATAATAAGAGTGGTATTCAGCTTGTCCCTCATGGTATAGCAAAACATAAATGCATAGGACACCTTCAAAGTTCATAAGGGTGACTAGATATAAATAATTTAAGAACAAGCAATATCAATGTTATGAATCAATAAACAAGTTTTGGGACAATGCACATTAAACTAAGAATGACCACTATGCTCTCTCAGTTGGTGAATAAAGATATAAGATGGAGACTCAACATAAAAGTAAAAAAGAAAGGCCCTTCACAGAGGGAAGCAAGGATTTCAAGTTTCATAAAGAGCTTCCAAAAATTATGGTACTTATTATCTTTCAGATCTCATTGCTCCTATCATAAGCATCTTGAGGTGATTAAGGTTAAAGTGACACAAATATGAGGATATGCTTGACAAGTTATAAGTTGAAAATCTCATGCCCCTTGCTTACGAGTACCGAACCTCATGCTACTCAACTTTAGTCACAAGTAAGTTCTTGTCATTGTGAGTACATGTGTATCATGGAGAACCGCCAACGGGGTACCCCTTTCCCCATGACACAGGAGCTTTCCCATATCAAAATGACAAGGCAATAGACAATGAGCATCTTAGCGATCTTTTTATTTGCTATTTGCATAGGTTTTTATTGAGGATGCTTCACAGAATACTCATTATGGTTATGCTGCAAGTTTCCACCCTAATTAGGAATGGCTTAGGCTATCCGCCCAGGCGTTTCTCTAACAAACATACAAACTCCATGAGCTTACAAGCTCCCCTTTTATTTCACACCGCCGGGATCCGTAAACAAAAGAACATGATATCAACTGAATAATAAGTGCAATGTTGAAAGCGTTTCCCATGGTATCATGGTTCTGCTAATTCACAACTTATAAAGTGCAAGCATATAAGCAACATAAATGGACACAACGGTTCAAGTTTATTAAGTGCAAGAAAATAAAGTGTGCCATCAAGTTCGTGCGAGCTTTAATCACTAATTTTCACATAACAAGTTTAATTTGGAAGATAGATAAAAACATGAATATGCTTGGATGGTGTAACACACCATGCATAGGAATTTATAGTGGACTCTTTGGGATAACTTGGTTTCTTGGGAGTTGGATGCATGAGTAGAACTCATACTCAGTACAGGTGGAGGCTAGCAAAATACTAGGAGGGACCAACTAAGAGAGCAATAATAGCCATAATCATGCAAAGCGACAAAACATTATTAATTAAAGCATAAAGTGAGATTGCAAGTCAAAAACTAAATGATCATAGACGCTATGGTGACCGGTTCATAGTCTTAACATGGTGTAAGCATTTGCCAAGTCAACCCAAATAAAGCATCAAGGGAGAATACCACAATATTATGCTTTTGTATGCTAAAACAACGCATGATTCTTTCAAGGCACATTAAGAAATCTCAATTGTTTGAAACAAGTCATGCTACAACAATAATCACTAAGCATATGGTCAAAGCAACATCTAGCATGACATGATAAAGTCTAAGTCACAGTCAAAACAAGCTTCCTTTTGTACCACTATAAGCATGAAACTTCCTACTATTTTCCAACACCAATCGACTTATTTGAAACAACTCTCAAAGATAATAATCAATAAAGACCAGAGAGCATGTCTCACCCATCTACAAAGAAGAACTAAAAAGTTCTAGGCCAAAAGAATAAGAAAACTAAAGCTAAACGCAATGCTAGGAAAGGAGAACACTCAGAGAACAATAAGAGTGGAAACTAGAGTGTTCTAGGCAATGAATAACAGGGTGTGTCACTCTCCAAAAGAAGTGTGTTGGAATCAAACCAACTTATTGCAGAAAATAAAGCAAAAGAAAACTAAAAACAAGACGCTCCAAGAACAACACATAGTGCATAAGGTAATAAAAATAAAGTGTCTTGAAAGAAGACCTGAGATTATTTATGAAGAAGGGGATGTCTTGGGCATCCCCAAGCTTTGACGCTTGTACTTCTTGAATATTTCTTGGGGTAACATGGGTGGCATCCCCAAGCTTGAGCTTTTGTCCATACTTCATCTCATCATATCATTCTCTCCCTACACTTGAAAACTTCCTTCATACAAAACTTCACACTATCTTCATTAGCCACATTAGTGTATTCAAAATAATAATCCTTGGGGTTCAGTTTCAACTCAAGTAAATCATCCATTAAAACATAAGCTACTATAGAAATTTCTTTTAAAAGCTCGAGTGATCCAGGAGAACTCAAAAAGAAATCGATTAAGAGGCAAATGCAAATAATGGCAGAAATCTATCAAACCAGACCAACAGGTAAAGACCGATTTTTTCGAAAATATACTTTTGCTCAAATCGAAAGGTGAAAATCTAATGTAAGTTGGGTAATAACCTGGGGCATAAGCACAAAAAATTATAGCTCAATCCAACATACTGAGCTTTTTCACGATTTTTTACAGTGACGCATAGAAATCTGTCGGGACAGCAACTTCCCCATATCTTACTTCCCTCTGATTAGAGGTTATTATTGGCACAAAAACCAAACAAAAAGGATAAGGAGAGGTTATTACAGAGGAAATAACTTCCAAGACTCAACAAAACAAAAATAAACTAAAAGTAAAAATATAATGGGTTGTCTCACAAAATCTCTTTCTTTATAGCCATTAAGATAGGCATGATAATTTCGATGATGCTCACATAAGAAATATAAAATGAAGTAAAAGAGAGCATCAAGAAGCAAATATGGAACAAATTTAAGTCTAACCCACTTCCTATGAAAAATAATCTTGTAAAGAAACAAGTCATGAAATCACAAAGCAACAAGCATAGGAAAGCAAAACAAGTGCAACTTCAAAATTTTCAACATAAAGAGGGGAAACTAATGTTGTTGAGATACATAAAACCATGTTTCCCTCTCTCATAATAACTTTCAGTATCATCCTGAATAAAATTCACAATATAAATATCACATAAAACATTTTTATCATGAGCCACATGCATAAAATAATTATTACTCTCCCTATATGCATTGTCATTCTCATTAATCGTACTGGGAGCATATTCAACAAAATAGCTATCATTATTATTCTCATCACCATTATCATCAAATATAGGAGGCATATTGTAATCATAATTAATTTTCTCCGCAATAGTAGGTGGACTGAAAATATCATATTCATCATTGTAATCATCATATATTGGAGGTATAGTATCATCAAAGTAAATTTTCTCCTCCGTGCTTGGGGGAATAAAAATATCATGCTCATCAAAACCTGCATCCCCAAGCTTAGACTTTTCCATAGAATTAGCAATAATGGTGTTCAAAGAATTCATACTAATAACATTGCTATTAGCATGCAAATAATTTTCTCTTCAAACACATCATGTCCTAACTCAAGATAAATACTATAAAGCTCTCTAATTTTGTTGTTGTTTTCCATTAAGCCTAACTAGTGAAAATAAAAACAAGAAACAAAAAGATATAATTGCAGAATCTAAAGGAAATAAATTTGAGCACTCACACACCAGCGACAGTACTAGAAGATAGCTCAGTAGCTAGAGGATTTGAGTACCTTTTACCTTACCTCCTTGGCAACGACGCCAGAAAATAACTTGATGTCTACGCATGCTTCTATTCGTGTAGACAGTGTTGGGCCTCCAAGTGTAGATGTTTGTATAATAGCAGCAAGTTTCCGTTAAGTGGATCACCCAAGGTTTATCGAACTCAGGAAGGAAGTGGTCAAAGGTATCCCTCTCAAGCAACCCTGCAATCAAGATACAAGAAGTCTCTTTTGTCCCCAACACACACAATACACTTGTCAGGTGTATTGGTGCACTAGTTCGGCGAAGAGATAGTGAAATACAAGTAATATGGATGATTATAAGTGGTAATTGCAATCTGAAATAAGAGTGGCATCAAGAAAACATGTAACATGACTGATTGTAAATGGTGTTTCAATGCTTAGAAACAAGGCCTAGGGATCATACTTTCACTAGTGGACACTCTCATATAAATATCTTCTCTTTATTTTGCTACCCTGAACTACTCTCCGGTTGGATGATGTAGGGCTATAACAGCACACCTTAAAGTTCGCATTCCCCATCTAGATAATCCCTCACTATCACCTTGAGCGCTAGATGGTTTCAACAAACACCACAATCTCATATAGACATCCAAATCAAATTATACTCATAATAAGTATTTCTGTAACCTTAGCCAAAGTGCCACACGGTGTGCACACTATCAACTTCACACACGTGGGGATAAGCAGAAATTAATTAAAGCACTTGAGTAGCAGAATAGATCTATAGATTACAAAGCTCATGATCTCATAAGATCACGCATAGAGAGAGAGATGAACACATATCTACCGGTAGAGCCCTTAGCCTCAAGAGAGAACTACTTCCTCCTCATCATGGGAGTCAGCAGCAGCGATGGAGATGGCGGTGGAGTTGATGGAGATGGCTCCGAGGGCACTTCCCCGTCCCGGCAGGGTGCCGGAACAGAGACTTCTGTCCCCCGAATCTCCTCTTCGGTGGCGGCGATGCTGTGGAACTTTTCGTGGAATTCTGATCTGGTGTCTAGGGTTTTCATCTCGGGGGGAATATATAGGCAAAGGGGCAAGGTCGGTGGAGGCCCGAGGGGCCCACACCACCTGGTGGCGCGCTTGGGGGGTACCCACACCACCATAGGGTGTGGCCGCCTCGGTGCCCTCCTTCATCTCTGCTTTGGACTCCGTCTTGTGTCGGGAAAAATAGGAACTTCGGCTTTTGTTTCGTCCAATTCCGAGTATATTTCCTTACTAGCTTTTCTGAAACCAAAAACAGCAGAAAATAGGCAACTGGCGCTGGGGCATCTTGTCAATAGTTTAGTTCTAGAAAATGTATAAAATGCCTCAAAGTGTAGACAAAACATAAGATAGTTGATACAAAACAAGCATGGAGCATCAAAAATTATAGATATGTTTACGACGTAACAAGAGGCATCACCCAGTTTGGCCACGCCCCCGCGCTGGTGAGGCAGGAGTGAGTCCCTAGCCCCCGGTTCCCCGCCCTCGGTCCGAGCCCCCGGGCCCTCCTGGGAGAGGGTGGCAGCATCAAGGATCTTGGAGATCAGGTCGCACCACTTCTCCTCGCCCTCCCCAGCCGGCGGGTGGTCCAAGAGCTCGCACAACATGCGCTTGGCGGCCTCCGGGGTGAGCTGCTTCGGTTGGCGACGAGAAGACGCGGTGCGGGAGAGCGACCTAACACTGTGCAAGTAGCGAGCCGGATCCCGCGACGGGCGGTAGGAGGAGCCCCCTCGTCTTCCTTCCTTGGGACTTGCTCGGAGGCGGTGTGCTGCGGGGCCAACTCCATCTGGGCTTTGCTCGCCGTGCGCGCATCTTGTTGCCAGCTGACATGTTGCCGAGGTCGTCAAAGATCTTGAAAACGTGCCTCAGCCCCCTACCCGGTGCACCAAATGTTGGAGATTTGTCTCGCGAAGGAACTAGGGTCCAATGATCCCTTACTTCGTGAGGGGGCTGAACACGTGATTCCGAAGGAGTTCGGCGACGGCTATGGAAGTGGATTGGATGCATGATAGAGAGTTGATACCGGGTTTTTTACCCAGGTTCAGGACCCTCGTGAGGAGGTAAATCTGCTACTCCTTCTTTGTTGTATTGCTCGCTTGCCTCGCAAGGTTACAATGGAGGATGAAAGTCTAGGGTTTTAGATCTCTGGGATCTGTCCCTTGCAAGGTAGGTGGAGGGATCCTTATATAGGGTGGCATCGGGCCCTTCCCCCATCCTTTGGATAGGAGAGGTGTCCGTAGTGCCACCCCCCGTGATACCGGTCTAGGATACTACTTTACATGGACTTGGTCCAACACGTCGCGCTCCACTCCGTCCTCTTGTAAAGTGTCCTTTGTTGATGTCCATTGTCTTCATCCAATGCTCTCTGCTTTTCCCTCCTTTCACAAAAACGACAATTGGGGGAGCCTCCTACCACCAGATTGTCTGTTCCTTCCCTACGAAAGGAGAGTGGACTAGGTCTTCTTTAGTAAGGAGGCTGATTCCACGAAAGCCCCATGCTCGCTGTCGGGGCTGCAGTCTGTACTACATCCGGTGCAGTTATTGTTCTGCACCAGGCGCACCCCAGGTATCCGAGGCTCGAAGATGTTACCTGAGACTGTATCGGTCCCTCTCGAGAGGGTACCTCATGATCCCTTCCTGGTTTGGTCCCTTCAAGAGGCATCCTACCTCTAGAAGGTGAAGACTCCTAGACTACAGGGCTTGTCCAACACGAGGATGTGGCACCCCGGATGCCAAGGCTCCGACAGATGTCGTCGATTGTTTCCATGTGTGAGTAGTTCACCCTTGTTTTGGGGGAGATGGAGACACCCTAGCACTATTAAGAAATTGAAATAAAGATGATCTATTCTTGTGTCCATATGACTTACTGGTCTATGATATATCTATGATGTATGTTTGATCTCCCTCTTTAGATGGTATGTGTAGTCAGCCACATACCATTTTCCTTCGGGACTAAATAACAGGGTGAAATCCTTCGGACGTGTTTGGAAGCGTGCCCCAGAAAGCTATCGTGACTAATTGGCACCGACTAGCAACCTGCACGGTCAAAGGAGGATAAAGAGAGATTCCCTAAGCTAATTACGATATCCATGGGGGGACCCTTAATTGCGGTGGTATGTATGGGTGATTGCTCTAAGACATTGCAGTGGTTATTTATAGGTGACCTCATTCTTGGCTCAACAAAGTGACTGTCTACGAGCCTTGTAGGGAACATCTTATTATGGAGCTCTCTTGACACATATCATGACACAAGAAGCAGGTTATCCTAATTATGAAGAATAATATCATGCTAGAGGTGTATCGTACATCCCTGAGAACACATTAGCCCTATTGAGTTCAACAACGTTTCCAAACACTCTTATTACTTGCTTTCTTTTACTTGTTTTAATTACTTTTCTACATTCAACCAAAAATATTTCAAACACCCTTTACTTGATATCAAAGGTGGCTTACAAGTATCCTTTGGTAGATAGTGATGAGGGGCATAAAGACCTTAACCAAACAGCTCTCTATGGGTTTGATACACTTAATTCGAAACTAGCTACAATTTATCTATGCACTTGCAGTCATCAATGTATTTTCTGGCGCCATTGCCGAGGAGCTAAGCGCTTTTGGTCTTTGTTATTAATTGCTTATTATATTAATTGTTTTACTAAGGTTGTTTACTACTTTTAGGTAAACACCATGGGCGAGTACCGACATATAATTCAGCTAGAGGTTGTAAAGAATTCTACTCCACACATGGACGCTTACTTAAAATCCAATAACCCTATAGGGTATGATATTAACCCCATGCTTTTGGATCTTTTGCATGCTAAAAAGTTTCTAGGGGACGCTATGGAATATCCATATGAGCATGTAGGGTTCTTTGAAGATACATGTGGGACTTTCCGTCTTAATATACTCATCAAGGATGAGGTTAAATCTGCTCTTTTTGTTCAAACTCTTATTGATGAGGCCCGTTCTTGGTATATTCAAAGTCCTAAAAAAATTACTAACTCCTAGGAGAGTTTAGTCTATTTGTTCCTAGTTGATTTCTTTCCCAAGACGAAAACTCTTGAAGCAAGATGCATGATCACCAATTTTGAAGGAAAACCTAGAGAAATGTTGCATGAAGGATACACAAGGTTTAGGAGACTGCTCGATCATTGCCCCCACCACAACTTCCCGCCTTGGTTGGTAATACATACCTTCTATGCAGGATTGAACACTAATAATAGAAATGAGCTAGGCTCCCTTACCAATGGGTCATTTACTGAATTTATTGTTGAAAGAGACTAAAATTTGCTAGACACAGTGCATAGGATATAGAAAGCTTATGGTGGAGCCGAATTTAACAAAGAAAATCCTATAGAGTATAATCGTTTAAGAAGATTTCTAGCTTCGGGCAAAGTAGAGAAACTGCTTTGGAATTTCAACCAATTCACAAAATTGCCTGATGAGAAGAAAAATGAAGTTAAAGAGGAGAGAACTATTGAAGAATTGGCAGCAATTTATTTCTGTACTCCACAAGCCGAGTTGGAGAGGAGTTTGGTAGATAATGATTCACTTCCAAATGACTCTGCAAAAGAAGATTTGGACAAAATCCTTAACTCGATACCTGAAATTTAGAATCTCCTTAATGATAAATTCGAAGAACTTGAAAGAAAAGGAGACGAGGATCCACCACATCTTGTTTGGAAACCTCTCCCTCTAGGGATCAGGTATGATTTCTTAGATAAGGAAGGTAAGTGCCCTATAATTATAGATGATAAACTCTCTTGAAGAAAATAAGAAATTGTTAGAAGTACTTGTCAAACAACGTTAAGCTTTTGGATACACTCTTAGTTACATAAAAGGGGTAGTTTCTTCCATAGTGACTCACAAAATACCTATGGTTGAGGATGCTACACCATGTGTTGATAATCAAAAAAGTTTGAACCCCAGAATGAAAGAGGTAGTAAGAAAAGAAGTCATACGTATGTTAGACAATGGTATTATCTATTCAATCTCCAATATAGAATGGGTAATCCCAACTCATTGTATACCTAGGGAAGGCTGTATAATCATAATTAATAATGATAAGGATGAATTAATCCCTGCTAGAACTATAGTGGGATATAAAATGTGTATAGACTTTAGGAAATTAATGAAGCAAACCAAAAAAACCATAATCAAATACCTTTCTTGAGTAGCATCTTGGAAAGGATGTATGGTAACTCTCACTTCTGTTTTCTTGATGGCTATTTGGGTTATTCTCAAATTGCTATTCAGCTGGAAGACCAAGAAAAAACTACTTTCACTTGTCCTTACGGAACCTATGCTTATTGACTAATGCCTTTTGGTTTATGTAATGCAACTGCTACTTTTCAAGAGCATGTTTTGAAAATATTCGATAGTTTTGTAGAAATCTCTATGGAAATTATCATGGACAACTTTGTTGTGTATAGAACCGCTTTTGAGCAGTGTCTAGATAATCTTAATAGAGTCTTACAGAAGTGTAGACAAACCAAGTTGGTTATCAATTGGGAGCATTGCCGATTTATGGTAAGGGAAGATATAGTTTTGGTCATAGAGTTTCTGAAAAAGGGATTGAGGTTGATGGTTCAAACCTTGTTACTTTAGAAATTTTGCCAATCCCACAAGACGTGAAAGGGGTAAAGAACTTTCTTGGGTATGCCGATTTCTATAAGCATATTATTAAGGATTTTGCCAAAATGGCTGCTCCTTTAACTCGTCTCCTCGATAAAGATACCTTGCTTTCTTTTGATAGAAATTGCATTGATTCTTTTGAGCAATTGAACAAGGCGCTAGTTTCTGCACCCGTTATTCAACCACCATATTTGGATGAGCCATTTGAAATTATGTGCGATGCTAGTGATTATGCTATTGGGGTTGTTCTAGGAGAAAGAGATGGATCAAACCTAAACGACATTCAATATGCTAGTCGAGTTTTCAATGAAGATCAAAGAAATTATGCAACAACTGAAAAGAGTTTTTAGCTGTGGTTTTCGCTTGTGATAAATTTAGACACTGCATTATCAATTCAAAGGTAATAATTCATACAGATCATCAGGCTTTAAGACATCTTCTAGCTAAGAAATATGCTAAACCCCGTCTAATTAAATGACTGTTGTTACTCCAGGAATATGACTAGCAAATACTGGATAGAAGAGGTAAGGATAATCCTGTGGCCGATCATCTCTCATGCATGGAGAGTATTATAGAAGATCACATTCCCATTAATGTATCCTAGCTAGAAGAATATCTCGCTGCTATAGCGTCACACGATCCTTGGTTTGCAGACTATGCTAATTTTCTTGTAGGTAAGTTTCTACCAAAAGGAATGGATTACAATCAAAGAAATAAATTATTTAATGATTTAAAACATTACTTTTGGGACGATCCTTATTTATATAAGCACGATATTGATGGGATAATTAGGAATGTGTACCTGCCCATGAGGTGAGAGCTATTCAAAGGGCTTGTCATGATAGTACTTATGGGAGACACCACGCTGGTGACCTTACAGTAGACAAGGTCTTACATTCAGGATTTTACTGGCCAACCTTGGTTAGGGATGCTCATGATTATGTTAGGAGCTGTTATGCGTGTCAACATATGAGTAACATTGGCAAAAGACAAGAAATGTTTATAAAATATAATCTCATATTAGAGCCTTTTGATGTTTGAGGAATGGATTTTATGGGACCTTTTGTCCCCTATAACAGTTATACTCATATTCTTGTTGCTATTGACTATGTTACCAAGTGGGTAGAAGCTATACCCACTTCCCATGCAGATGCAGCCACCTCCATCAAGATGATTAAAGACATCATTTTCCCAAGTTCGGAGTACCTCAATTTTTAATTACTGATGGTGGAACTCATTTTCTGAAGGGTACTTTCGGCAAGATACTTCAGAAGTATGGAGTCAACCATTGAGTAGCCTCGCCTTATCATCCGCAAGCCAGTGGGCAAGTGTAACTATCTAACATGGAGATTAAAGGCATACTCCAGAAGACGGTGAATAAATCAAGAAAGGATTGGGCTATGAAGCTTAATGATGCATTATAGGCGTATCACACATCATTCAAAAATCCAATAGGAATGACACCATATAAGATGGTTTATGGTAAAACTTGTCATCTCCCATTAGAGTTAGCACTACTGAAGAATTTCTTATCCGTGGAGCTTATTTTTTACTATCAATGGCGCATATGGGATGCTCCACTAGTGTTGCGCCATTGGTAATTATTTATCAATGGCGCATATCCAATATGCGCCATTGACAGTGGGACAACCGATGGCGCATCCTCAATATGCGGCATTGATGTTTTACTAGTGGAGCATATATCCAAATGCGCCACTGATGTTGTATGCGCCACTGGCCGAATAAAAGATGTGCCACTGATGTTTTGTACAGGTATACAGAATACAAGGCTCTCAGATATTTATACAAGTATTTATACAGCTACATATACAGGTACATATACAAGTATCTATACAGGTACACAACAGTATAGAAACAGAGATAATAATACAAATAGAATTATACATCATCATATCAATTAGAACCGGACATAGTGACAAGTCCCCAAATATTATAAAAGTCTTGCATACAACAGGTTGACCATCATCTCATACATTACACATTACAAAAAGTTGATCATCATCATTAGCCAAATCCTAAACTACTAAAGGACCGAGTAGAGTACAACCGCAATGGCGGTGATGAGCAAGACCGGGATCACAATCATCAGGGTCTTCATCTGGTTCCTGTCTCTCTGCTCTCCAAGGAGGTGATTCCTCCACCTAGCTTCCGCCTACTTTCTCGTCGGGTACCCTTTGTATCTGTTACCGCTGAACTTGTTCACTTGCTTGTGACAATCCTCCCACTCGTCATAGACTCTTGGGACCCTCCCTATGTACACAGGTGATGGAGGGCATAGTAGGCCTCCTTAACACTATTAGCCGGTTGCTTGACGCAGGTGAACTGCGTTACGTGTTTGAACACTGAGTCTTTTAGGAAACCTCCTAGGCTATAGTAGATTCTAAAACACATCGCTATAGCAACAACAACATCAAGGTTCCTTCAGAATCTAATAATGACTCTCAAAAGTAGAATAACTCTTTACTTTTACGTGTCATCTAGCACCCGGACTTTAGATCCGGTGCAAGGAGGCACAACACTACACAATTGAAATTAGCAGCATCGCTAAACAGAGGATGTACACATGGACTGGCTACAACTCAATATGCCCTGTATGCTTCAACAACAAATGCTCATGCAGCTAATTTTCTTTTTCACTTGTCCATTTCCATGGATTTCAACTTGGTTTAATCATCAAAAAATAAAACAGGCCTTATGCCAATCAGAGCTGAGCAACCAAACTAAACGGGTAATGTAATGGAGGCCTAGTGCTGACAAACAAAGCTAAAAAGAAATTGACCTTTCCATTCGGCCAATTCATCTTGTACTGCTGGTGCTCTTTACTAATACTGTACAGTACAACACGCTATTATTCAACTGCACGGACCACACAACACCTAGACTAGACTAACACCAAGCATCAACAGAACAAGGACACCTTGGTCTCAACAATAGCTAGACGTTTAAGTTCAGAGATAAGAGGATGGTGATAGACAAAACAATCTCTTTAAAAGTGCCTAAAGATCGACAAAATATGCTTGAACAACTAATGTAACTAATTCTCCTTTTCACTTATCCATTTCCATGCATTTCAACTTGGTTTATACTCATAAAAAACCAAACAGGCCTCACGCAAAACAGAGCTAAGCAACCAAATTAAATGGGTAGTGTAATGGAGGCCTAGTGCTGACGAACTAAGATAAAAAAATCGACCTTTTGATTTTGGTGAGGTCCTAACCGACGGCGTCAAGGTCTAGTGGCGGTCCTTGGGGGCGACCTCCTACACAACATAGATGCTACCACTAACTCCTGCAAAGACGGTGGCCATCGGGAACATCAGCGGCAGAGACCGGTGACTATGGGTAACCTCGACAATGTGCATGATGAAGGACTTAGGGTTTCGCGGAAAAGAGAATGCTGGGGATTTTGTCGGATGTCAGGAAAACAACGGAGTCAAAGTCGCCTGAATATTGAGAAATTGCACTATTACAAGTTGTCCTCTAGATTTCGGTACCCTCACTTGGACTTCTCCCGTCCTATATATAATAGGCCGGGTCTCAAAGTTGTATGAGGATAGGTTTCATACATGCATAATTACAATACCAACACAATGTTGGTTCATAGTTACTTTCCTAATGCAATCAAAGTCTTGGTCGGTTCCTTGGGCTATCATCTAAAATCTTCATGGGCCGTAAGACTTTTACCCAATATAGGGAAACGAATCATAAGAATCCGAGTAGTCATACCTATGTCAGTAGCCCCCGAGACTCTACTTGAACCACAGTTTTAGGTTGAGTCTCAAAGTTTCTTTTTCTTTCTTTTCCTTTCTGTTTTATTTCTTTATTCTTTATTTTTTATAGGAATTTGGTACAACGAGTCTGATGCTTCCGACGGATCGGGAATCAGTTAATTGCTCCTGGGCAAAAACAAAGGGTTTTCCTACATCAAATTCAAGTCCTCAGGCTCGAATCTGGAATTTGCTACTGCCATAATTCAGTTCGAGCCACTGAGTTCCAGTTTCCATTTTTATCGGGTACCCAACGCGTTCGTCGGGATTTTTTATCGTATCATTGATACGGATATTTTGCTGGCAGAGCGCATGCTTGTGTGATTACCATGCCACACAGAACGAATCTTGGGGTCTTACCTTCATGTTTTTGAACACGGCATCCAGATTTTCTTCGCGTCGGGTGCGATCCGAGAGTTTTTTGATTTATGGTGGCTGAAGCACTTTTTGTTTTTTGTAACTGCTCCCGATAGGAGTATCTGTTTGAAGAATTTTTTTCTTTGTCTTTCTTTACCAGGTGCGCACCAGCGCTCCTGATAGGAGTAGCCCCCGAGGCTATGTTTGGATATATGTATTAGAACATAGGCTCGAAAACTTGACAATGCTTCTATAGTTTTTGTTGCGTGCGACCAGCGCTCCTAATAGGAGTATCCCCGAGGCTATAGTCGTAATATTGTATATTCGATTGTAGTCTCAAATCTTCTCCTAGAGGAATTTACTTCGACTCCAATTTTAATTTCTTCGGGTCATATTTCTTATAGCGAGCCACAATTTCTGCAATGTATCCATTGTGACGTTAGTAATGACGTATTTTATGCTACTGATTTTCAGAGAAATACGTCCTGACGGAACGTGTCGAACATACGGCCATACGGCAGTAATGATAACGCGTGATAGCGTATCCAGTAGAGATTTTTGACTGCACGTCCCCTCTCCGCGTGAAGATCGAGGTGTCACGCGCTGTCCTCCATTTTTACCGCGGCCATAACTTCTTTAGATTTTTTCCTTAAAGGAATCCTTGTAACACGTGTCACCACCGTGCGGAGAATATCATTTTGCAGCCTGAAAGTTGGGGCGCCCAGGCAACGCGGTACCCAAGTTCTCTGAAATCAACCGCGATGACTATAGTTGGTGTGCCAAATACTCAGAGGATCTTTTTGGCACGAATTCAACTTTAGGTTTCAATACAAAATATTAGGCTAACGGCCATCAAGTTGGCCCCCCTGTCAGTTCTCGTCGTTATGTCGCTCTTGTCGCTTAGGTATCAATTAGGCTTGCAGCATTGGCGCCTGCATCCATTACGCGTCTTCTTCTTCCCCGGAGCGGCAAGCTGTGGGGCGTCGCAGCCATGGCGCAGAGCTGGGACGTGGACGAACCTGCTCGGCCTAGCTCTCCTCCCTGTAGGCTTGAAGCGTTGGCGCCTGCAACCATTATACGTCTTCTTCTTCCACAGAGCGGCAATCTGTGGTCGCGGCCATGGCACAGAGCTGGGACGTGACGAACCTGCTCGACCCCGCTCTCCTTCCCATCCCAAGTTGGAGCTCGCCCTCACCATGGACACACCCATGGCACAGTGCGGGGACGAGAATTGGTTCCCGGTGAGATTCGTCACCATGTCGACCATGCTCGGTTCTATTTTCCTCCTCTAGAATCCGAGCTCGCCATCACCGTGGTTGCACTTGCACCAATTCTTCCACCTCTGCCGAGGTCTCTATGGTAGTTCAAGTTCTGCCATGTTGGATCTGTAAGCGAATTCAGAGCTAGGCGGCGATAACCCGTTGTTGAACCTGTAAGGAATTTGCTGAAGACTGCGTGCCGCTCCAAGGTCTTCGGCTGATGCCTTCGGCTTCTACCAACATCCACCGCCGATGTGAGATCATTTAGTTACTTCAATACAAAATTTCGACCAATTTAACTTGTTGATGTATTCCTTGACAATTATAGTATAATCGAGCACTAGAAATATTTTGTAGTGTGCATGAGCATGATCAGTAATATAATTGAATACTAGAAATTTTAAGACACTCCATATAAAGGAGTAGATTAATATAGAACGTTCACCAGAGACACCACAGATATATTGTCATACATGCCACACACAGGTAATAATTAACTAAAACAAAATAAAATCAGGGGCGGCAGCAGGAGGCCGGGACACGGAGATGCCTAGCAGGGCAGGGGCATATCAGCAGGAGGCAGGGACAGCCTAGTCGATGGGATACAGGCCAGTCCTGATGTACTCCTAGAGGAATTTGCCGAAGGCTGCGTGCTGCGCCAAGGTAATCGGCCTATGCCTTGTTCCTCCGCCTTTTCCAACGTCCACTACCTGGTAGATCATGTTGTCGAGGTCCATGTTGATTGCTCTGCCATAGAATGAGCAAAACAGTCTCCCCCTACGGTGAAAACGGATTAGCCCACACCGTAACCACCTCAGCACGTAGCGACTCTTATTGTCCCTAGATTCCTTGCTATCGTCCACTTCATCATCATCCTCCTGTTGATTTTTAAGAATATAACTTAGAACTCATACATATGATTGAATTGTATTACAACTCAAGAATTGACAACATGTATATGTAAGACAATATATCGGTGGAATCAAAGATAAAGCATCTCGGCAATAGTTTGATTAGTTCATATATCATTTCATCTCAACACAATGACAAATAATTGGATCGGAGTGTATGTAGAATAAAGATTACATCCTCATAAGTTTCTTCAGGGACGGCGTGATTGAACCAAGTAACAATTGCACAACCTATATTGTTCTTGTACATCGCCCCAGGTTCACTAACTCATCCCTGAAAAAATTTGACACCAATGTGTCCGCCTCTCTTTTGGGACAAATTTGAATCATTGGCCACAATGAGAAATTGAAATGTAATCGTACAAAACAATATTCAGGGATATACATAGTCAGGTACAAAAACAAGCCTAAATATTTTAATTATAAATAAAAACCAAACAATTAATCTTCAGGTACATGTTAAAAATACTTATGATCAAAACCATTCATATACATATGCATCATACCAATCATTAAAAGATCAGAAACAAATCAAGGATCATATATGTAGTTCCATATGAGAATAAATCAAGGGCCTCATAATTTGTTTCAGAGATGGAGTTGGAGAACCAAAGTACCAACATCACAACCTATATTGTTTGTGTGCATTGCTGCTTCAGGTTCACCAACCCATCCCTAAAACACGACACCATCATACGTATCTCCCCTTGAACTCTTTTGGGGCAAATTTCAATCATCGGCCTCGGTGACAAACTAAAATGTAATTCTTATACACTATGAATGCATTTAATAGATAATTCAAATATCATAGTTCTATGAATGTAGAATAAAGATTGCAGCCTCATAAGTTTCTATAGGGATGGCGTAAGCGAACCAAGTAACAATTGCACAACTTATATTGATCTTGTACATGGCCCCAGATTCGCTAACCCATCCCTGAAAAAATCTGACACCAATGTGTCTGCCTCTCTTTGGGGCAAATTTGAATCATTGGCCATAATAAGAAATTGAAATGTAATCGTACAAAACAATATTCAGGGATATACATATGCATCATACAACGCATTCATAGATCAGAAACAATACAAAGATTATATATATAGGTTCCATATGAGAAACAAATTAGGGCCTCACTTTTTTCAGCGATGGAGTCGGAGAATCAAAATACCAACAACACAACCTATATTGTTTGTGTGCATTGTTGCCTCAGGTTCACTAACCATCCCTAAGAAAACGACACCATCAGATGCCCTTGCACTATTTTGGGGCAGAATTGAATCATTGGGCTCAGTAAGAAATAGAAATGTAATGTTATAGGCATGTTGTGTATCAAAATCAACACTCAACTAGCAAAATCAACACTCAACTAGCAAAATCAACTAGATGGCATATGAGCAGATTGGGGTTTTGTGACTAGACGGATTGGGGTTTTGTGACTAGATGGCGGATGCATCAATTGACCGATCGAACCATATATATACTACCCTAATTCAATAGCAAAAAAATTTGTACACGATTGAGCAAATCCTATGTATGAACAGTGAAATCTGCGGCTGTGACTAGAGAAACTAGCAATGTAGTACCTCAGACTCCTCATCAGGGACCTCCTCCTCGAACTCGTCATTCTCCGCGATTGCATCAAGATTTCTTGTACGGCAATGGGGTTATTGATGTAGAGCACCGGATTGCCTCCGCCTGCCGCCTACCCCCCATCTAGATCTGCCGCTAGCACCACGATGTTGTCGGCCATGACGTTGTCGGCCACCTGCTGCTCGGCAGCGATGGCTACTGGCTAGACGGATGAGCTCTCACCCTCGACGGCGTGGGATTAGCAGCGTTCGTGCCTGGAGAAGATGCCTCCGCCTGCTTGGCGACGACCGAGCCATCTGCTACGCCTTCAACTGGCTTCACCTCCGGCTCGTCTCCATGCATACGCTACATGGCGCACCTAGGGAAGGAGGTAGTGCAAGCGAGGGAGCTTCGGCGCACGCGGTAGGTGCAGATTGGGGTCTTGGGACTAGATAGACTAGGGGAAAATGACACGAGCACATGGAAGAAGAAGGTCGAGCGGGTTTATAAACACCGGACCGTTCGTAGTCCTCGAGTGGACACATGTGGTGGGCGGGGGGCTACCACGATCTCCACCTTTTTTTTGGGTCCCTTTTTTTGAAACAACCACGATCTGCACTTTAGAGCTGCATTGAAAACACGCTCATGGTAGACCTCAATTCACTGCATGCAAGTGGCGCAGAACCAATTTCTAGCAACGTTATATCTACTGGAGGGGGGCCCTTGACTCATGGAAGTTACTTGTGGTAGGGCCCAGTTGGAAGTGAGATTGAGAGTGCTGCATAAAAATTGAATATGTCTTATTAAAATCAAGTGACAATAAATTGCAGCGTCCCATCGACAACCGTGCACTCGATGACCCCGTTGCCCTGTGCATGTGTTGTAGTAGCAATAGTACCCTTTGCAGACTAGATTAAACGTGACATGACCACTCAACGACTTTTCCATGTACGACATCGCGTTCCTTATTGTAGAGGGAGATGTCCGTGCTGTCTCATGCTGAGGGAGACGTCCATGCTGTCTCGCGCCGTACTGTGAAGGGCATGACTTGTGCAACGATCATCGTTGGATCACATAGGATCAACGGTTGGTGCGCACGATCCGTGTGACAACTATGACAACCAATCAGGGTGTAGCAGACAGAGTGAGCACAGGTTTGGGCTTCTACGAAAGAGCGAGAGGGAACCAAGGGCAAAACTAAGTAGTATCAAAAAACCAAGGGCAAAACTGAGTAGTATCAAAAAACCAAGGGCAAAACTGAGTAGTATAAAAATCGAAAGTGAGTGTCTTGTACAATGAAATACATCATGACATACATCAAATTATGCCAAGATAGATCCACTAGAGTTTATTGCATGTGTGTTCTTCTCATAAACCACATATGGATCACCCAGAGTCATTACATGTCTGTTCTTCTCACAAACCACACATGGATCCACCAGTGTCATTGCATGTGTTTTCTTTTCATGAACCACACCCAGTGTCATTGCATGTGTGTTCTTCCCACAAACCACACATGGATCCACCAGTGTCACTGGATGTGTTTTCTTTCCATGAACCACACCCAGAGTCATTGCATGTCTATTCTTTTCACAAACCACATAAGGGTCCACCAGTATCATTGGATGTGTTTTATTTTCATGAACCACAGCCAGTGTCACTGGATGTGTGTTCTTTTCATGAACCATAGCTAGAGTCATTGGATGTGTGTTCTTGTCATGAACCACAACTAGAGTCATTGGATGTGTGTACTTTTCATGAAAAACATATGGATGCTTGTTCTTTTCATGAACCACAGCTAGTGTCATTGCATGTGTTTTCTTTTCACAAACCACATATGGATCAACCAATGGCATTGCGTGTGAGTTCTTTTCACAAACCACATATGGATCAACCAATGGCATTGCATGTGTGTTTTTGTCACAAACCACATATGGATCAACCAATGTCATTGCATGTGTGTTCCTGTCATGAACCACATATGGATCCACCAGTGTTCATTGCATGTGTGTTCTTTCCACAAACCACATATGTATCCACTAGAGTAATTGCATGTGTGTTCTTTCCACAAGCCACATATGGATCAACCAATGGCATTGCATGTCTGTTCTTTTCATGAACCACAGCCAGTGTAATTGCATGTCTGTTTTTTTTTCACAAAACACATAAGGATCCACCAGTGTCATTGCATGTCTGTTCTTTTCATGAACCACAGCTAGAGTCATTCCATGTGTGTTCTTTTCACAATCCACAGCTAGAGTCATTGCTTGTGTGTTCTTCCCACAAACCACATAAGGATACACCAGTGTCATTGCATGTCTGTTCTTTTCATGAACCACACCCAGTGTCATTGCATGTGTGTTCCTCTCAGAAACCACACATGGATCCACCAGTGTCATTGCATGTGTGTTCTTCTCATGAACCACATCTAGAGTCATTGCATGTCTGTTCTTCTCACAAACCACATAAGGATCCACCAGTGTCATTGGATGTGTGTTCTTTTCATGAACCACACCCAGTGTCATTGCATGTGTGTTCTTCTCACAAACCACACATGGATCCACCAGTATCATTACATGTCTGTTCTTTTCATGAACCACAGCCAGTGTCATTGCATGTGTGCTCTTCTCACAAACCATACATGGATCCACCAGTGTCATTGCATGTCTGCTCTTTTCATTAACCACAGTTAGAGTCATTGCATGTGTGTTCTTTTCACAAACCACATATCACCAGTGTCATTGCATGTGTGTTCTTCTTATAAATCACATATGGATCCACCCAGTGTGATTGCATGTGTGTTCTTCTCACAAACCACATAAGGATCCACCAGTGTCATTGGATGTGTGATATTTTCATGAACCACACCCAGTGTCATTGGATGTGTGTTCTTCTCACAAACCACACATGGATCCACCAGTGTCATTGCATGTGTGTTCTTCTGATGAACCACATATAGATTCATTGCATGTCTGTTCTTTTCACAAAACACATAAGGATCCACCAGTGTCATTGGATGTGTGTTCTTTTCATGAAGCACACCTAGTGTCATTTCATGTGTGTTCTTCTCAGAAAGCACACAGGGATCCACTAGTATCATTGCATGTTTGTTCTTTTCATGAACCACACATGGATCCACCCAGTGTGATTGAATGTCTATTCTTTTCACAAACCACATATGGATCCACCTGTGTCATTGCATGTCTGTTCTTTTCATGAACCACACCCAGTGTCATTGCATGTCTGTTCCTCTCATAAACCACACATGGATCCACCGGTGTCATTGCATGTGTGTTCATCTCATGAACCACATCTAGAGTCATTGCATGTTTGTTCTTCTCACAAACCACATAAGGATCCACCAGTGTCATTGGATGTGTGTTCTTTTCATGAACCACACCCAGTGTCGTTGCATGTGTGTTCTTCTCACAAACCTCACATGGATCCACCACTGTCATTGCATGTGTGTTCTTTTCATGGACCACACCCAGTGTCATTGCATGTCTGTTCCTCTCAAAAACCACACATGGATCCACCAGTGCCATTGCATGTCTTCTCTTCTCATGAACCACAAATGGATCCACCAGTGTCATTGCATGTGTGTTCTTTTCATACCCGGTGTCATTGCATGTGTGATCCTCTCATAAACCACACATGGATCCACGAGTGTCATTGCATGTGTGTTCTTCTCATGAAGCACATCTAGAGTCATTGCATGTTTGTTCTTCTCACAAACCACATAAGGATCCACCAGTGTCATTGGATGTGTGTTCTTTTCATGAACCACACCTAGTGTCATTGCATGTGTATTCTTCTCACAAACCACACATGGATCAACCAGTATCATTAAATGCCTGCTCTTTAATTTAACCACAGTTAGAGTCATTGCATGTGTGTTCTTTTCACAAACAACATATCACCAATGTCATTGCATGTGTGTTCTTCTCATAAACCACATAAGGATCCACCAGTATCATTGCATGTCCGCTCTTTTCATTAACCACAGCTAGAGTCATTGCATGTGTGTTCTTCTCACAAACCACATAAGGATACAATAGTGTCATTGCATGTGTGTTTTTCTCATGAACCACAGCTAGAGTCATTGCATGTCTGTTCTTCTCACAAACCACATAAGGATCCACCAGTGTCATTACATGTGTGTTCTTCTCATGAACCACATCTAGAGTCATTGCATGTCTGTTCTTCTCACAAACCACATAAGGATCCACCAGTGTCATTGGATGTGTGTTCTTTTCATGAACCACACCCAGTGTCATTGCGTGTGTGTTCTTCTCACAAACCATACATGGATCCACCAGTATCATTACATGTCTGTTCTTTTCATGAACCACAGCCAGTGTCATTGCATGTGTGCTCTTCTCACAAACCATACATGGATCCACCAGTGTCATTGCATGTCTGCTCTTTTCATTAACCACAGTTAGAGTCATTGCATGTGTGTTCTTTTCACAAACCACATATCACCAGTGTCATTGCATGTGTGTTCTTCTTATAAATCACATATGGATCCACCCAGTGTGATTGCATGTGTGTTCTTCTCACAAACCACATAAGGATCCACCAGTGTCATTGGATGTGTGATATTTTCATGAACCACACCCAGTGTCATTGGATGTGTGTTCTTCTCACAAACCACACATGGATCCACCAGTGTCATTGCATGTGTGTTCTTCTGATGAACCACATATAGATTCATTGCATGTCTGTTCTTTTCACAAAACACATAAGGATCCACCAGTGTCATTGGATGTGTGTTCTTTTCATGAACCACACCTAGTGTCATTTCATGTGTGTTCTTCTCAGAAAGCACACAGGGATCCACTAGTATCATTGCATGTTTGTTCTTTTCATGAACCACACATGGATCCACCCAGTGTGATTGCATGTCTATTCTTTTCACAAACCACATATGGATCCACCTGTGTCATTGCATGTCTGTTCTTTTCATGAACCACACCAAGTGTCATTGCATGTCTGTTCCTCTCATAAACCACACATGGATCCACCGGTGTCATTGCATGTGTGTTCATCTCATGAACCACATCTAGATTCATTGCATGTTTGTTCTTCTCACAAACCACATAAGGATCCACCAGTGTCATTGGATGTGTGTTCTTTTCATGAACCACACCCAATGTCGTTGCATGTGTGTTCTTCTCACAAACCTCACATGGATCCACCACTGTCATTGCATGTGTGTTCTTTTCATGGACCACACCCAGTGTCATTGCATGTCTGTTCCTCTCAAAAACCACACATGGATCCACCAGTGCCATTGCATGTCTTCTCTTCTCATGAACCACAAATGGATCCACCAGTGTCATTGCATGTGTGTTCTTTTCATACCCGGTGTCATTGCATGTGTGATCCTCTCATAAACCACACATGGATCCACGAGTGTCATTGCATGTGTGTTCTTCTCATGAAGCACATCTAGAGTCATTGCATGTCTGTTCTTCTCACAAACCACATAAGGATCCACCAGTGTCATTGGATGTGTGTTCTTTTCATGAACCACACCTAGTGTCATTGCATGTGTATTCTTCTCACAAACCACACATGGATCAACCAGTATCATTGAATGCCTGCTCTTTAATTTAACCACAGTTAGAGTCATTGCATGTGTGTTCTTTTCACAAACAACATATCACCAATGTCATTGCATGTGTGTTCTTCTCATAAACCACATATGGATCCACCAGTATCATTGCATGTCTGCTATTTTCAGTAACCACAGCTAGAGTCATTGCATGTGTGTTCTTCTCACAAACCACATAAGGATACAATAGTGTCATTGCATGTGTGTTTTTCTCATGAACCACAGCTAGAGTCATTGCATGTCTGTTCTTCTCACAAACCACATAAGGATCCACCAGTGTCATTGGATGTGTGTTCTTTTCATCAACCACACCCAGTGTCATTGGATGTGTGTTCTTCTCACAAACCACACATGGATCCACCAGTGTCATTGCATGTGTGTTCTTTTCATGAAGAAAACATGGATCCGCCTAGTGTGATTGCATGTCTGTTCTTTTCACAAACCACATATCGATCCACCAGTGTCATTGCATGTCTGTTCTTTTCATGAACCGCACCCAGTGTCATTGCATGTCTGTTCCTCTCATAAACCACACATGGATCCACCGTTGTCATTGTATGTCTTTTCTTCCCATGAAATCCACCCAGTATCATTGCATGTCTGTTCTTCTCACAAACCACATAAAGATCCGCTAGTGTCATTGCATGTGTGTTCTTTTCATGAACCACACCCAGTGGCATTGCATGTGTGTTCTTCTCACAAACCACACATGGATCCACCAGTGTCATTGCATGTGTGTTCTTTTCATGAACCACACCAAGTTTCATTGCATGTGTGTTCTTATCACAAACCACACATGGATCCGCCACTATCATTGCATGTCTTCTCTTTTCATTAACCACACATGGATCCACCCAGTGTGATTGCATGTCTGTTCTTTTCACAAACCACATATGGATCCACTAGTGTCATTGCATGTCTGTTCTTTTCATGAACCACAACCAGTGTCATTGCATGTCTGTTCCTCTCATAAACCACACATGGATCCACCGGTGTCATTGCATGTACGTTCTTCTCATGAACCACATCTAGAGTCATTGCATGTTTGTTCTTCTCATAAACCATACATGGATCCACCAGTGTCATTGCATGTCTGCTCTTTTCATTAACCACAATTAGAGTCATTGCATGTGTGTTCTTTTCACAAACCACATATCACCAGTGTCATTGCATGTGTGTTCTTCAAATAAACCACATATGGATCCACCAAGTGTGATTGCATGTGTGTTCTTCTCACAAACCACATAAGGATCCACAAGTGTCATTGGATGTGTGTTCTTTTCATGAACCACACCCAGTGTCATTGCATGTGTGTTCTTCTCACAAACCACACATGGATCCACCGGTGTCATTGCATGTGTGTTCTTCTCATGAACCACAACTAGAGTCATTGCATATCTGTTCTTCTCACAAAACACATAAGGATCCACCAGTGTCATTGGATGTGTGTTCTTTTCATGAACCACACCCAGTGTCATTGCATGTGTGTTCTTCTCACAAACCACACATAGATCCACCGGTGTCATTGCATGTGTGTTCTTCTCATGAACCACATCTAGAGTCATTGCATGTCTGTTCTTCTCACAAAACACATAAGGATCTACTAGTGTCATTGGATGTGTGTTCTTTTCATGAACCACACCCAGTGTCATTGCATGTGTGTTCTTCTCACAAACCACACATGGATCCACCAGTATCATTGCAAGTTTGTTCTTTACATGAAACACACATGGATCCACCTAGTGTGATTGCATGTCTATTCTTTTCACAACTACATATGGATCCACCAGTGTCATTGCATGTCTGTTCTTTTCATGAACCACACCCAATGTCATTGCATGTCTGTTCCTCTCATAAACCACACATGGATCCACCGGTGTCATTGCATGTGTGTTCTTCTCATGAACCACATCTAGAGTCATTGCATGTTTGTTCTTCTCACAAACCACGTAAGAATCCACCAGTGTCATTGGATGTGTGGTCTTTTCATGAACCACACCAAGTGGAATTGCATGTGTGTTCTTCTCACAAACCACACATGGATCCACCAGTGTCATTGCATGTGTGTTCTTTTCATGAACCACACTAAGTGTCATTGCATGTCTGTTCTTTTCACAAACCACATATGGATCCACTAGTGTCATTGCATGTCTGTTCTTTTCATCAACCACACCCAGTGTCATTGCATGTCTATTCCTCTCATAAACCACACATGGATCCACCGGTGTCATTGCATGTGTGTTCTTCTCATGAACCACATCTAGAGTCATTGCATGTCTATTATTCTCACAAACCACATATGGATCCACCAGTTTCATTGGATGTGTGTTCTTTTCATGAACCACACCCAGTGTTCTTGCATACGTGTTCTTCTCACAAACCACACATGGATCCACTAGTGTCATTGCATGTGTGTTCTTTTCATGAACCACATCTAGAGTCATTGCATGTTTGTTCTTCTCACAAACCATACATGGATCCACCAGTGTCATTGCATGTCTGCTCTTTTCATTAACCACAGTTAGAGTCATTGCATGTGTGTTCTTTTCACAAACCACATATCACCAGTGTCATTGCATGTGTGTTCTTCTCATCAACCACATATGGATCCACCAAGTGTGATTGCATGTGTGTTCTTCTCACAAACCACATAAGGATCCACAAGTGTCATTGGATGTGTGTTCTTTTAATGAACCACACCCAGTGTCATTGCATGTGTGTTCTTCTCACAAACCACACATGGATCCACCGGTGTCATTGCATGTGTGTTCTTCTCATGAACCACATCTAGAGTCATTGCATGTCTGTTCTTCTCACAAAACACATAAGGATCCACCAGTGTCATTGGATGTGTGTTCTTTTCATGAACCACACCCAGTGTCATTGCATGTGTGTTCTTCTCACAAACCACACATAGATCCACCGGTGTCATTGCATGTGTGTTCTTCTCATGAACCACATCTAGAGTCATTGCATGTCTGTTCTTCTCACAAAACACATAAGGATCTACCAGTGTCATTGGATGTGTGTTCTTTTCATGAACCACACCCAGTGTCATGGCATGTGTGTTCTTCTCACAAACCACACATGGATCCACCAGTATCGTTGCATGTTTGTTCTTTACATGAAACACACATGGATCCACCCAGTGTGATTGCATGTCTATTCTTTTCACAACCACATATGGATCCACCAGTGTCATTACATGTCTGTTCTTTTCATGAACCACACCCAATGTCATTGCATGTCTGTTCCTCTCATAAACCACACATGGATCCACCAGTGTCATTGTATGTGTGTTCTTCTCATGAACCACATCTAGAGTCATTGCATGTTTGTTCTTCTCACAAACCACATATGGATCCACCAGTGTCATTGGATGTGTGGTCTTTTCATGAACCACACCAAGTGGAATTGCATGTATGTTCTTCTCACAAACCACATAAAGATCCACTAGTGTCATTGCATGTGTGTTCTTCTCATGAACCACACCCAGTGGCATTGCATGTGTGTTCTTCTCACAAACCACACATGGATCCACCAGTGTCATTGCATGTGTGTTATTTTCGTGACCACACCAAGTTTTATTGCATGTGTGTTATTCTCACAAACCACACATGTATCCGCCAGTATCATTGCATGTCTTCTCTTTTCATTAACCACACATGGATCCACCCAGTGTGATTGGATGTCTGCTCTTTTCACAAACCACATATGGATCCACTAGTGTCATTGCATGTATGTTCTTTTCATGAACCACAACCAGTGTCATTGCATGTCTGTTCCTCTCATAAACCACACATGGATCCACCGGTGTCATTGCATGTATGTTCTTCTCATGAACCACATCTAGAGTCATTGCATGTTTGTTCTTCTCACAAACCATACATGGATCCACCAGTGTCATTGCATGTCTGCTCTTTTCATTAACCACAGTTAGAGTCATTGCATGTGTGTTCTTTTCACAAACCACATATCACCAATGTCATTGCATGTGTGTTCTTCTCATAAACCACATATGGATCCACCAGGTGTGATTGCATGTGTGTTCTTCTCACAAACCACATAAGAGTCCACAAGTGTGATTGGATGTGTGTTCTTTTCATGAACCACACCCAGTGTCATTGCATGTGTGTTCTTCTCACAAACCACACATGGATCCACCGGTGTCATTGCATGTGTGTTCTTCTCATAAACCACATATGGATCCACCAGGTGTGATTGCATGTGTGTTCTTCTCACAAACCACATAAGAGTCCACAAGTGTGATTGGATGTGTGTTCTTTTCATGAACCACAACCAGTGTCATTGCATGTGTGTTCTTCTCACAAACCACACATGGATCCACCGGTGTCATTGCATGTGTGTTCTTCTCATGAACCACATCTAGAGTCATTGCATATCTGTTCTTCTCACAAAACACATAAGGATCCACCAGTGTCATTGGATGAGTGTTCTTTTCATGAACCACACCCCGTGTCATTGCATGTGTGTTCTTCTCACAAACCACACATAGATCCACCGGTGTTATTTCATGTGTGTTCTTCTCATGAACCACATCTAGAGTCATTGCATGTCTGTTCTTCTCACAAAACACATAAGGATCTACCAATGTCATTGGATGTGTGTTCTTTTCATGAACCACACCCAGTGTCATTGCATGTGTGTTCTTCTCACAAACTACACATGGATCCACCAGTATCATTGCATGTTTGTTCTTTACATGAAACACACATGGATCCACCTAGTGTGATTGCATGTCTATTCTTTTCACAACCACATATGGATCCACCAGTGTCATTGCATGTCTGTTCTTTTCATGAACCACACCCAATGTCATTGCATGTCTGTTCCTCTCATAAACCACACATGGATCCACCGGTGTCATTGCATGTGTGTTCTTCTCATGAACCACATCTAGAGTCATTGCATGTTTGTTCTTCTCACAAACCACATAAGGATCCACCAGTGTCACTAGATGTGTGGTCTTTTCATGAACCACACCAAGTGGAATTGCATGTGTGTTCTTCTCACAAACCACACATGGATCCACCAGTGTCATTGCATGTGTGTTCTTTTCATGAACCACACTAAGTGTCATTGCATGTGTGTTCTTTTCACAAACCTCACATGGATCCGCTAGTATCATTGCATGTCTTCTCTTTTCATTAACCACAAATGGATCCACCCAGTGTGATTGCATGTCTGTTCTTTTCACAAACCACATATGGATCCACTAGTGTCATTGCATGTCTGTTCTTTTCATCAACCACACCCAGTGTCATTGCATGTCTATTCCTCTCATAAACCACACATGGATCCACCGGTGTCATTGCATGTGTGTTCTTCTCATGAACCACATCTAGAGTCATTGCATGTCTATTATTCTCACAAACCACATATGGATCCACCGGTTTCATTGGATGTGTGTTCTTTTCATGAACCACACCCAGTGTTATTGCATACGTGTTCTTCTCACAAACCACACATGGATCCACTAGTGTCATTGCATGTGTGTTCTTTTCATGAACCACACCCAATGTCATTGCATGTTTGTTCCTCTCACAAACCATACATGGATCCACCAGTGTTATTGCATGTGTGTTCTTCTCATGAACCACATCTAGGGTCATTGCATGTGAGTTATTTTCACAAACCACATATCACTAGTGTCATTGCATGTGTGTTCTTCTCATAAACCACATATGGATCCAGCAGGTGTGATTGCATGTGTGGTCTTTTCACAAACCACATATGGATCCACCAGTATCATTGCATGTCTGTTCTTTTCATGAACCACAACTAGAGTCATTGCATGTGTGTTCTTTTCACAAATCACAGCTAGAGTCATTGCATGTGTGTTCTTCTCACAAACCACATTAGGGTACACCAGTTCCATTGCATGTCTGTTCTTTTCATGAACCACACCTGTTGTCATTGCATGTCTGTTCCTCTCATAAACCACACATGGATCCACCGGCGTCATTGCATGTACGTTCTTCTCATGAACCACATCTAGAGTCATTGCATGTTTGTTCTTCTCACAAACCATACATGGATCCACCAGTGTCATTGCATGTCTGCTCTTTTCATTAACCACAGTTAGAGTCATTGCATGTGTGTTCTTTTCACAAACCACATATCACCAATGTCATTGCATGTGTGTTCTTCTCATAAACCACATATGGATCCACCAGGTGTGATTGCATGTGTGTTCTTCTCACAAACCACATAAGGGTCCACAAGTGTCATTGGATGTGTGTTCTTTTCATGAACCACACCCAGTGTGATTGCATGTGTGTTCTTCTCACAAACCACACATGGATCCACCGGTGTCATTGCATGTGTGTTCTTCTCATGAACCACATCTAGAGTCATTGCATATCTGTTCTTCTCACAAAACACATAAGGATCCACCAGTGTCATTGGATGAGTGTTCTTTTCATGAACCACACCCAGTGTCATTGCATGTGTGTTCTTCTCACAAACCACACATAGATCCACCGGTGTTATTGCATGTGTGTTCTTCTATAGAGGGAGTGTCCCAACCTTTACATAACATAAGGTGGAGTCCCCTGTGTTTACAATGCTAGTCCCTGGATCAATAGCTAGCATCCACAGTTTAGATGTAATATCAAGGAACAAAGGTCATAATATAACTTTATAACCGGGAGTAACATAATTTTATTACATCTTTACATAGCTCATTTGGCTATTACATTACATTGCAGCGGAAAAACTATAGTCATGGGTCCTTCATCTTCAAAAGTGCCACAGGCAAATGTTGGTTGTAGACTTTGTAATCCTAATCAATCAATCTTCACTAAAATCAATCAAACCTGCAACATTACAAGTTACAGCCACAAAGGTCAATACATTTGAATTGTATTGGCAAGTGATACTATGGTAATATAGTGGAGTCTAACATCTATATGCATTTGGCTAAGTGGAGTTGAGGCTTGCATTGCTCAAAATAGATTTTTCTTATCATTTTGAAATCACTAAGTTTTTGTTTTGACAAAATCTTTTCCAAGGCATCTCTCAATCAAAGATTGAATACTTCAAACAACCCTTGTTCAAACCACAAGATTTTAACTTAGAAATTTGAATGATGAGATTCTTGATTGCTTCCATGTCTTGATGCTCAAATTGTCCTTTACCAGGGACATGGCTAAGTACTTAGATTCTACACTCTGCAGAGGTGGTGCACTTTCCCCACAAGACTTGGTTTCCCAAGACAAGATCTTTCAGAAGCCTTCCCTTAGACCAAAATGGACGCGTTCCAACCTATCAAACACTACCACCCACTGTCCATATGGCTAAGTTCTTGCAACCTATATGATCCAGGCAGAGCCCATAATGCCAAGTGGCACTTGAAGCTTCTCAACATTTGACATCTCAAATCTCTTTGTTCCTGGGTGGCCATCCCCAAGTGAGATACACAAGGTAAACCATAGACATGGGCCTTGTAAACCACTCAACACAAACCATTCCTTCCATTCCACCCAGGTAGTTCATTAACTTAGTTGTTTTATTAAACAAAAACACAAGTCCTCAGGCTTAGAAACTTTTCCATAGTATGAATATATTTCCACCCTTGTTTTCTATTAGCTAAGCTAAGCATGATAGCAGTAGGAGTCTTAACTTAGGAAGTAATCCAATAAGGTTTCATTTACTAGGTTTTCCTAAAGCAAGGTTTACACTTAGCAAAAGTTCCATGCAAGTTTTACTTAGAGAAAATCACTAATGCATAGAGAAAGTAATGGGACAAAAAGTATGAAGCATCACTTGCCTTTTTGGTAGAGGGTATAGGTTCACTCCTTGTCCTTGCAACAATCACACTCTTCAAGTCACTACAAATCAATCAAGCAAGGCACAAACTCAATCTACCAAACAAGCAAAACAACACATAAAATAACAAAGCCAAAGTAGTGCATGCAAGCATGCCAAGCTTTGTTTTGTTTGAAGAAGTGGTTCCTAATAGGTCATAAACATTTGAAAACACCTATTTGGTCATTTTGTAAAGTGGCAAAGTCATTTGCAAAGAGGTTTCTCTTCAAAACCATTTTCAAAACAAAGTATCATTTTATGTGGTGTAGAAATATCTCTACTAAAGCATTAATCCATAGGGTTTACCAAATACGTTTTCAAACCATAAAACTTGGTATTTGGGTTTAGAGAGTTTAAAACAAAACATTTTCCAAAGGTTTTCCTCCAAAACCATTTTTAATAAATAAACCACATTTCTATTTGACTAGAAATGGTTTTAAATCAAAGAATCATTATTTTGTTTCACCAAATTCATTTTTTAATCCACAAAGTGTTTCCCAATGTTAGTAGGTTCAAATCATACCATTTTCCCAAGATTTCATCCCCAAATTCATTTTTAAACAATTTTTATAATCTTAACAAGCATACAAATTTTTCTGCAAAAACAAACATTTTTCCAGAAGCTTTTTGCTAAACCAAGGGCATGGTTGGATAGGGCTTGTTCTCCTGATTTCAACGATATAAAGTTTGCAAAATTTGGACGTGTGGTTTGAAAGTTACAGTAATTACAAATTTGCATTCTAATCAGGTTCAAATTCTATTTTCCAAACTTCTGGTGACACGCGGCACTCTCCTATTCGCTGGTACCGGTTCGCACGGATCAGGCGACGCTGGCCGTTGGATTTAATTGACATCGCGCGGCTCAGGTGTGCTCTTACCGCTTCGTTCTACTTTCTATCCTATCCACCGAATCAAGATCGAACGGCTGCTGTGAGTTCGTCCCTAAACTAGCGACGCTGCGACGGTGGCTGGCGGCGGAGCGGCCAGACGATGACGGCGCCGGCGATACAGGAAGAGAGGGTGGCTGGGAAGGTACTCACCGCGTCCTTAGAGGCCTGGGGAAGCTCAAGGAGGTGTCATCTTGTCGAGGGGCGCACTGGTGTGGGCTTGATTGCTCGCGGAGTGGAGCTGCGCCTCGGTGTGGTCGGTCGTCGAAGGGAGAGGTTGCAGGCCACGCGCGAGTGATTGGCGAGCACCTGGAGATGCAGAAGACGCAGACTAATCAAACAGCGTGATTCACTGATCAAGGCGCGCACGGAGTCGAGTGCTAGAGCTCACCGGAGTCGCGGGGGTCGTCGGTGGCGTACAGGTGGAGACGTTGCCGACGTTCTGGGGCGCTCGGGGGCGAGCTGGCGCTACGGGGATGATCGCCAGGAGGTGGGGATCACGTGAGTATGGTCGAGGAGGCAAGGCGGTGAGGGCTGGGATCAGCCGGGAAGTCGTCGAGACAGAGCTGCTCGAGGAGAAATTGGGCGGCACAGGCGTGCTTGGGGAGGAGAGGAGAAATGGAGGAGGTCCTTTGGCGTTTAAAGGGGCATGATCACTGCGAGTAAAGATGGCTGTGTTAAGGCGAATTCAAGCCGCGAAATCAAAGCCTGCAACGGCCGGCAAGGGGAGGAAGGCGTAGTCCGCGGGTGGGGAAGAAGGGGACGTGGCGGTGGGGTCCTCTGGCAGCGAGAGAAGGAAGAGGAAACAAGGTCCACCTGTCAGTGACTTAGCGGGTAGCTTCTGCGGTAAAGAAAAAGTTTCGGGGGCGTGGGAACAGGTGGGCTAGGTGGGCTGTTGGGCTGGAGCTGGGCCAGATGGTGGGCTGCTCTATTTTTTTTCTGTCTGAAATTTTTTTCCTTTTCTATTTTCAATTTACTGATTTGAAATTTAAACAAATGATTCAATCAACCAAATCAATTCAAACAAACACCTCACTTCACAACTTTGAACTTGGTTCTGTTTATAAACCAAATCCCAAAATAAAATAATATTTCTATTCATTTTAGGATCTATTTAATAATTAAATAAAATAGACCTTAGTTATTTAATCAAATAGGGTTTGATTTATTTAATAAAATCTTCATTTGAAATCCAAACACTTGCAAAACCAAAACAGTAGGTTTTATTTGAAAATAAGGAATACTTGGAAAACTTGTTTAAAACAAAATAATATATTACTTTAGGGTCCATTAATAATTAAATAAAGTGGGCCTTAGTTATTAAATCAAATAGGATTTGTTTTATTAGAAGCTTTAATTTGAAAACTAATATAGTGCCAAAACCATTCAGTAGGTTTTATTTGAGAATACAAAATACTTGGAAAACTTATTTAAAATAAGTTTTAGTGTTTCTTAAAATGGGAAAAGCTTTTATTTAAATAAAATTTGGATATCAAATCCTTATTATTTTATTTAAACAAACTTTTATTGTTTTAATCACAGCAAACCCTTTTGTTTTCAAAATCTTGGCCAAGGTTTAATTTGGCTTTATAAAATAATCTTTCTTTATAAATCTACCTTTTATTTTGAAAACCAAAAACTCTTTATTTAAAGATCCAAAATAGTGTTTCCACAATATTTTATTTTCCTTTATTAAATGTTTTAACTTTTTAAATCCCTTTAGGTTTTATTTGACCCAAATTGGTTTGAAGGTTTTCCAATTGGATTCAAAAGTTTCTTCTGGCTCTGAAAATCAACAAAGTTTTATTTTATTCATCTATTTTTCACATTACAAGATTTGGAAAATCTTGGGATGTGACATCTTCTCATGAACCACATCTAGAGTCATTGCATGTCTGTTCTTCTCACAAAACACATAAGGATCTACCAGTGTCATTGGATGTGTGTTATTTTCATGAACCACACCCAGTGTCATTGCATGTGTGTTCTTCTCACAAACCACACATGGATCCACCAGTATCATTGCATGTTTGTTCTTTACATGAAACACACATGGATCCACCTAGTGTGATTGCATGTCTATTCTTTTCACAACCACATATGGATCCACCAGTGTCATTGCATGTCTGTTCTTTTCATGAACCACACCCAATGTCATTGCATGTACATTCTCACGATAAACCACACATGGATCCACCGGTGTCATTGCATGTGTGTTCTTCTCATGAACCACATCTAGAGTCATTGCATGTTTGTTCTTCTCACAAACCACATAAGGATCCACCAGTGTCACTGGATGTGTGGTCTTTTCATGAACCACACCAAGTGTAATTGCATGTGTGTTCTTCTCACAAACCACACATGGATCCACCAGTGTCATTGCATGTGTGTTCTTTTCATGAACCACACTAAGTGTCATTGCATGTGTGTTCTTTTCACAAACCACACATGGATCCGCCAGTATCATTGCATGTCTTCTCTTTTCATTAACCACAAATGGATCCACCTAGTGTGATTGCATGTCTGTTCTTTCCACAAACCACATATGGATCCACTAGTGTCATTGCATGTCTATTCTTTTCATCAACCACACCCAGTGTCATTGCATGTCTATTCCTCTCATAAACCACACATGGATCCACCGGTGTCATTGCATGTGGTTCTTCTCATGAACACATCTAGAGTCATTGCATGTCTATTATTCTCACAAACCACATATGGATCCACCGGTTTCATTGGATGTGTGTTCTTTTCATGAACCACACCCAGTGTTATTGCATACGTGTTCTTCTCACAAAGCACACATGGATCCACTAGTGTCATTGCATGTGTGTTCTTTTCATGAACCACACCCAATGTCATTGCATGTTTGTTCCTCTCACAAACCACACATGGATCCACCAGTGTTATTGCATGTGTGTTCTTCTCATGAACCACATCTAGGGTCATGGCATGTGTGTTATTTTCACAAACCACATATCAGAAGTGTCATTGCATGTGTGTTTTTCTCATAAACCACATATGGATCCAGCAGGTGTGATTGCATGTGTGTTCTTTTCACAAACCACATATGGATCCACCAGTATCATTGCATGTCTGTTCTTTTCATGAACCACATCTAGAGTCATTGCATGTGTGTTCTTTTCACAAATCACAGCTAGATTCATTGCATGTGTGTTCCTCTCACAAACCACATAAGGGTACACCAGTTCCATTGCACGTCTGTTCTTTTCATGAAACACACCCGTTGTCATTGCATGTCTGTTCCTCTCATAAACCACACATGGATCCACCGGTGTCATTGCATGTGTGTTCTTCTCATGAACCACATCTAGAGTAATTGCATGTCTGTTCTTCTCACAAACCACATAAGGATCCAGCAGTGTCATTGGATGTGTGTTCTTTTCATGAACCACACCCAGTGTCATTGCATGTGTGTTCTTCTCACAAACCACACATGGATCCACCAGTATCATTGTATGTCTGTTCTTTTCATGAACCACAGGCAGTGTCATTGCATGCGTGTTCTTCTCACAAACCACACATGGATCCACCAGTGTCATTGCATGTCTGCTCTTTTCATTAACCACAGTAAAAGTCACTGCATGTGTGTTCTTTTCACAAACCACATATCACCAGTGTCATTGCATGTGTGTTCTTCTCATAAACCACATATGGATCCACCCAGTGTGATTGCATATGTGTTCTTCTCACAAACCACATAAGGATCCACCAGGGTCATTGGATCTGTGTTCTTTTCATGAACCACACCTAGTGTCATTGCATGTGTGTTCTTCTCACAAACCACACATGGATCCACCGGTGTCATTGCATGTGTGTTCTTCTCATGAACCACATCTAGAGTCATTGCATGTCTGTTCTTCTCACAAACCACATAAGGATCCACCAGTGTCATTGGATGTGTGTTCTTTTCGTGAACCACACCCAGTGTCATTGGATGTGTGTTCTTCTCACAAACCACACATGGATCCACCAGTGTCATTGCATGTGTGTTCTTTTCATGAAGCACACATGGATCCACCCAGTGTGATTGCATGTCTGTTCTTTTTACAAACCACATATGGATCCACCAGTGTCATTGCATGTCTATTCTTTTCATGAACCACACCCAGTGTCATTGCATGTCTGTTCCTCTCATAAACCACACATGGATCCACCAGTATCTTTGCTTGTCTGTTCTTCTCATGAAATCCACCCAGTATCATTGCATGTCTGTTCTTCTCACAAACCACATAAGGATCCACCAGTGTGATTGGATGTGTGTTCTTTTCATGAACCACACCCAATGTCATTGCATGTGTGTTATTCTCACAAACCACACATGGATCCACCAGTGCCATTGCATGTGTGTTCTTTTCATGAACCACACCAAGTGTCATTGCATTTGTGTTCTTATCACAAACCACACATGGATCCAGCATTATCATTGCATGTCTTCTCTTTTCATTAACCACACATGGATCCACCCAGTGTGATTGCATGTCTGTTCTTTTCACAAACCACATATGGATCCACTGGTGTCATTGTATGTCTGTTCTTTTCATGAACCACACCCATTGTCATTGCATGTATGTTCCTCTCATAAACCACACATGGATCCACCGGTGTCATTGCATGTGTGTTCTTCTCATGAACCGCCCTAGAGTCATTGCATGTCTATTCTTCTCACAAACAACATATGGATCCACCAGTTTCATTGGATGTGTGTTATTTTCATGAACCACACCTAGTGTCATTGCATATGTGTTCTTCTCACAAACCACACATGGATCCACTAGTGTCATTGCATGTGTGTTCTTTTCATGAACCACACCCAGTGTCATTGCATGTCTGTTCGTCTCACAAACCATGCATTGATCCAGCAGTGTCATTGCATGTGTGTTATTCTCGTGAACCACATCTAGAGTCATTGCATGTGTGTTATTTTCACAAACCACATATCACTAGTGTCATTGCATGTGTGTTCTTCTCATAAACCACATATGGATCCAGCCAGTGTGATTGCATGTCTGTTCTTTTCACAAACCACATATGGATCCACCAGTGTCATTGCATGTCTGTTCTTTTCATGAATCACAGCTAGAGTCATTGCATGTGTGTTCTTTTCACAAAGCATAGCTAGAGTCATTGCATGTGTGTTCTTCTCATGAAACACATCTAGGGTCATTGCATGTGTGTTATTTTCACAAACCACATATCACTAGTGTCATTGCATGTGTGTTCTTCTCATAAACCACATATGGATCCAGCCAGTGTGATTCCATGTCTGTTCTTTTCACAAACCACATATGGATCCACCAGTGTCATTGCATGTCTGTTCTTTTCATGAACCACAGCTAGAGTCATTGCATGTGTGTTCTTTTCACAAACCACAGCTAGAGTCATTGCATGTGTGTTCTTCTCACAAACAACATAAGGATACACCAGTTCCATTGCATGTGTGTTCGTTTCACGAACCACACCTAGTGTCATTGCATGTGTGTTCCTCTCACAACCCACCCATGGATCCACCAGTGTCATTGCATGTGTGTTCTTCTCATGAACCACATCTAGAGTCATTGCATGTCTGTTCTTCTCACAAACCACATAAGGATCCACCAGTGTCATTGGATGTGTGTTCTTTTCATGAACCACACCCAGTGTCATTGCATGTGTGTTCTTCTCACAAACCACACATGGATCCACTAGTATCATTGCATTCCTGTTCTTTTCATGAACCAGACATGGATCCACCCAGTGTGATTGCATGTCTGTTCTTTTCAAAAACCACATATGGATCCACTAGTGTCATTGCATGTCTGTTCTTTTCATGAACCACACCTAGTGTCATTGCATGTGTGTTCCTCTCACAAACCACACATGGATCCACCAGTGTCATTACACGTGTGTTCTTCTCATGAACCACATCTAGAGTCATTGCATGTCTGTTCTTCTCACAAACAACATAAGGATCCACCAGTGTCATTGCATGTGTGTTCTTTTCATGAACCACACCCAATGTCATTGCATGTGTGTTCTTCCCACAAACCACACATGGATCCACCAGTATCATTGCATGTGTGTTCTTTTCATGAACCACACCTAGTGTCATTGCATGTTTGTTCCTCTCACAAACCACACATGGATCCACCAGTGCCATTGCATGTCTGCTCTTTTCATTAACCACAGTTAGAGTAATTGCATGTGTGTTCTTTTCGCAAACCACATATCACTAGTGTCATTGCATGTGTCTTATTCTCATAAACCAGATATGGATCCACCCAGTGTGATTGCATGTGTATTCTTCTCACAAACCACATAAGGATCCACCAGTGTCATTGGATGTGTGTCCTTTTCATGAACCACACCCAGTGTCATTGGATGTGTGTTCTTCTCACAAACCACACATGGATCCACCAGTGTCATTGCATGTGTGTTCTTTTCATGAAGCACACATGGATCCACCCAGTGTGATTGCATGTCTGTTCTTTTCACATACCACATATGGATCCACCAGTGTCATTGCATGTCTGTTCTTTTCATGAACCACACCCAGTGTCATTGCATGTCAGTTCCTCTCATAAACCACACATGGATCCACCGGTGTCATTGCATGTCTGTTCTTCTCATTAAATCCACCCAGTATCATTGCAGGTCTGTTCTTCTCACAAACCACATAAGGATCCACCAGTGTCATTGGATGTGTGTTCTTTTCATGAACCACACCCACTGGCATTGCATGTGTGTTATTCTCACAAACCACACATGGATCCACCAGTGTCATTGCATGTGTGTTCTTTTCATGAACCACACCAATTGTCATTGCATGTGTGTTCTTCTCACAAACCACACATGGATCCACCAGTATCATTGCATGTCTTCTCTTTTCATTAACCACACATGGATCCACCCACTGTGATTGCATGTCTGTTCTTTTCACAAACCACATATGGATCCACAGGTGTCATTGCATGTCTGTTCTTTTCATGAACCACACCCGTTGTCATTGCAAGTTTGTTCCTCTCATAAAGCACACATGGATCCACCGGTGTCATTGCATGTGTGTTCTTCTCATGAACCACATCCAGAGTAATTGCATGTCTGTTCTTCTCACAAACCACATAGGGATCCACCAGTGTCATTGGATGTGTGTTCTTTTCATGAAACACACCCAGTGTCATTGCATGTGTGTTCTTCTCGTGAACCACATCTAGAGTCATTGCATGTGTGTTATTTTCACAAACCACATATCACTAGTGTCATTACATGTGTGTTCTTCTCATAAACCACATATGGATCCAACCAGTGTGATTGCATGTCTGTTCTTTTCACAAACCACATATGGATCCACCAGTGTCATTGCATGTCTGTTCTTTTCATGAATCACAGCTAGAGTCATTGCATGTGTGTTCTTTTCACAAAGCACAGCTAGAGTCAATGCATGTGTGTTCTTCTCAGAAACCACATAAGGATACACCAGTTCCATTGCATGTGTGTTGGATACATTGCAAATGTATCTATAATTCTTGATGTTCCATGCTTGGTTTTATCCACTTTTGTTGTGTTTTGTCCACACTCTGGAGTACTTTTCATATGATTTCTTGGACTAACCTATTACCAAGAGCCATAGTGCCAGCTACCTGTTTTCTGCTGTTTTTGGTTTCGGGAAAGTCAGAAAATGAATATTCTCGGAATTGGACGGGACAAAAGCCAAAGTCAGTTTTTCACCGAGGGACACACTGGAGCGTCACGAGATTTGAGTGGGGGGCCAGCCACACCACCTGGCCTACGCTAGGGGTGGTCCGCCAAAGACCTCGGCCTCTCCTTCCGCCTATATATTGCCCTCGGGACAAAAACCCTAAGTACCCAATCAAAAATCCACGAAAGAGTCTGTAACCTCCATCATATCCATCTCTAGATCGGGAGGGATCTGAAGCTCTTCCCGGCACCCTGCCGGAGAGGGGAATTCACCCTGGAGGCCTTCTTCATCATCATGCAAGCCTCCGGTGTGATGCGTGAGTAGTTCATCTCTGGACTACGGGTCCATGTAGTAGCTAGATGGCCGGTTCTCCTCTTTTGTGCTTTCATGTCTAGATCTTGTGAGCTCCATTCATGATCAAGATCATCTATTTGTATTTCTGCATGTTGTGTTTGCGGGGATCCAATGGATATTGAGATGCTATTTCAGATTGATTATTGATTCTATCATGTCTTTCCTATTTGTGATCTTGCATGCTTTCCGTTGTTAGTAGCTATCTTGGCCAAGTAGATGCTAGAAACTCCAAGAGTTAGTATTTATGCTCGATAGTGGGTTCATGCCTCTGGTAATCTGGGGAAGTGACAGAAATCTCTAAGGTACTAGATGTGCTATTGCTACTAGGGAGAAAACAACAATCCTTTGATCATAGAACAATCGTATTGTTTACTTTACACGCAATTCGTAAAGCAATAATCTGTTGCTTGCAACTTAATACTGGAGGGGGTTCGGATGATAACCTGAAGGTGGATTATTAGTCATAGATGTAGTTGGATGGCGGTCTATGTATAATATTGTAATGCCCAATCAAGTTCCAAAGTAGTCAAGATGATTAGTATATGCATGTATTGCTTTCTCGATGTTTGTCAATTGCCCCGCTGTAATTTGTTCACCCAGCATGTTATCTATCTTAAGGAGAGCCACCTCTAGTGAACTATGGACCCCGGTCCTTTCTTTTACATACAATCTACAAACTGTTTACTGCTTTGTGTTTACTTTCTACAAACTATTACTTCCTTCCATTCGATACGTTTAATCCTTTGTTTTCAGCAAAACCAGTGAGATTGACAACCTCATCGCAAGTTGGGGACAGAGTTATGTGGTTGTGTTGTGGAGGTCTCCATGTTGCTGCTGGCACCGGTAGTGCGCCCTGCCAACGTTCAGCTAGCTACACCTTTGGGGTGTTTTCCTTGCTCCTACTGGATTGATAACCTTGGTTTCATACTGAGGGAAAACTTGTTGTTGTGCTCATCATACCTTCCTCTTGGGGTTTCCCCAACGATCTCGATATAATTTGGGCCATCAAGCATATTTTCTGGCGCCGTTGCCAGGGAGTCAAGGACATCTTCACAAGGGGAGTCCCTCATAACCAATCTCTTTACTTTGTTATTTTTGTTTTGCTTTGTTTCTTTTTGCTTTGTTTGCTTGTTTTGTTATAAAAAACACACAAAAATTAGTTTTACACGTTTGCTTTCTTATTTGAAAACACAAAAAAATGACTACTCTTGAAAACACTAAGTTGTGTGACTTCACTAGCACCAACAACAATGATTTTATGAGCACACCTATTGCTCCACCTGTGCCCCAAGATACTTTCTTTGAGATACTTTACTCAGTCTTGTTATGAGAGAACAATTTTCTGGTATTGGTAATGAAGATGCTACTGCCCATCTAAATAACTTTGTTGAACTTTGTGAGATGCAAAAGCATAAGGATGTAGATGGTGATATTATTAAGCTGAAATTGTTTCCTTTCTCTTTTAGAGGAAAAGCTAAAGAATGGTTGAATTCCTTAACTAGGAATAGTATTGATTCTTGGACTAAATGCATAGATGCTTCCATTGGAAAATACTATCCTCTTGCTAAGATTATATCTATGAGAAGTGAAATAATGAAGTTTAAACAATCTGATAATGAACATGTTTCTCAAGCTTGGGAAAGAATTAAATCTTTGGTTAAGAATTGTCCCACTCATGGACTGACTGCTTGGATGATAATCCAAACTTTTTATGCAGGATTGAACTATTATTCAAGGAAACTATTGGACTCTGCTGCTGGAGGTACCTTTATGACCATCAGTTTGGGTGCTGCAACAAAACTTCTGGACAATATGATGGTTAATTATTCTGAATGGCATACTGAGAGAGCTCCACAAGGTAGGAAGGTAAATTCTGTTGAGGAAACATCCTCCTTGGGTGATAAGATTGATATTATTATGTCTATGCTTGTGAATGGGAAAGATCATATTGATCCAAATAATGTTCCTTTAGCCTCTTTGGTTGCTCAAGAAGAGCAAGTTGATGTGAACTTCATAAGAAATAACGAGTTTTGCAATAATGCTTATAGGAACAATTTTGGTAACAACAATTATACGCCATATCCTCCCAACAATGGTAATGCTTATGGAAATTCCTACAACAATAATAGGAGTGCACCCTCTGAACTTGAAGTTATGCTTAAAGACTTTATTAGTAAACAAACTTCTTTCAATAAAAGTATTGAGGAAAAACTCTCTAATGCTGAAAGAAATATAGCATCTTTGGCTGAAGCTCAATCTTCTTTGAATAAAATGGTTGCTAAACCTAAAACTAATGATAATCCCTTTGCAGGTACTAATGCTATACAAGTAAGAATTGATGAAAATGTTAGACTATTAGCTGAATTACATGCTAAGTGGGAAAGAGAAGATGAAATTTCTAGGAACATTAGTGTTTCTACTATTACCACCACTAGTGTTGAGGCTAGTAATAGTTCTATTACTTTAGATGATAATTTCGATTTTGATCTTGATGGTTGTAATATCTCTGAAGTTATTAAGTCCCTATAAAATCTTGGTAAAAGTCCTAATGCTAGTGCTATGAACATGGCCTTTACAAAACACATTACTGATGCTCTCATAAAGATTAAAGAAGAAAAGATGAAACATAAAGCTTCTATTCCTATAAAACAAGAAGATGGTTGGGAACCCATCATTAATATGAAAGTGAATGACTTTGACTTCAAAGCTTTATGTGATCTTGATAGTAGTGTTTCTATTATGCCTAGAAGGATTTATGATATGCTTGATTTGCCTCCACTTGAAGATTGTTATTTGAATGACCCACTTGATGATAATGCTAAAAAGAAACTCATGGGGAGTCTTAATGATGTTCTCATTATGGTTAACAATGGTTATGTCCCCGTTGATTTCTATGTTTTGGATGTTGAATGCAATGCTTCTGGTCTTATTACTTTGGGAAGACCTATTCTTAGAACTGTTGGTGCCATTATTGATATGAAAGAAGGCACCATTAAATATCAACTCCCACTCAAGAAAGGTATAGAACACTTTCCTAAGAAGAGAGAGAATATTTATTTTGCCTCTCCTATGAAAACAAAATTTGGTCTTAATGCTTCTTCATTTGAGAACACTTGATTCTTCCTTGCTTCTTATGCCTAACTTAAAGGCGTTAAAGAAAAGTACTTATTGGGAGATAACCCAAAAGTTTTAGACGAGTCTTGGAAGTTATTACTTCAGTAATAACCGCTCCTTATCATTTTTATTTGCTTTTTGTGCCAAGAGTAACCTCTAATGAGAGAGAAGTAATGATTGGGAAAGTTGCTGTCCCAAAATAGATTTCTGTGCTTCACCGTAAAAATTCATGTAAAATCTCAGAATGTCTTTTTGAGGCGTGCATTTTTGTGCTTCTCCCCCAGGTTGTTATCTAACTTTCATTAGTTCAACACTTTTTTATTTGATCAACATAAGGTCTTTTACAAAATTCATATTTACCTGCTGGTCTGTTTTGACAGATTTCTACCATTTTTTGCATTTGCTTCTTGTTGTTTCTTTTTTGAGTTCTTTTGGGGAATTGAGCTTTTTGAGGGAAGTGCTTCAGTAGCTAGTGTTCTAATGGAAGTTTATTTCATGTTAGAACTGAACCTTAAGACTTATTATCTTGAGTGCACTAATGTTGCTAATAAAGATTGTGTGAAGTTTTGTATAAAGGAAAAATTTCAGGTGTATGGAAGGAATGAGTAATGAGATGAAGGATGGACTAAAGATCAAGCTTGAGGATGCCACGCATGTCAACCCAAGAAATATCCAAGAAGTACAATCGTCAATGCTTGGGGATGCCCAAGACATCCCCCTCTTCATCAATAAAAATCCCAGGTTTCTTCCAAACGCTTCATTTTATTGTTTCATGCACAGTTGTGTTGTTCTTGGAGCGTCTTCTTTTTCGTTTTTGTTTTGGTTTTTCGTTTGCTTTGGTTTTCTTAGTTTGCTGAGTAAATTGGTTGGACCCCCTCTTTCATACATTGGTTTGCAAATAGTTTGGTTTGGTTTGGAAAAGAGTAGGAAAGTTCATACTTATGTGGCAAAAAGAGCTTGTTTTTGACTGTGGCCTATGCTCTGTCATGCCATGCTCGATATTGTTTTGGCTTTATGCTTAGTATTCTTTGCTGTAGCAGGACTTGTTATAAACAATTGAGATTGCTTAATGTGCCTTGGATGAATCATGTGTTGTTTTAGCATATTAAAGCATAGTATAGTGGTATTCTCTTTTGATGCTTTATTTGGGTTGACTTGGCACATGCTCACACCATGTTATGACTATCTCAAGTCACCATAGCCTTTATGATCCTTCAGTTTTCAACTTGTAGTATCACTTTATGCTTTGATCAATGATGTTATGTCGCTCTGCATGATTATGGCCATTATTGCTCTCTTAGTTTGTCGCTCCTAGTCTTTTGCTAGCCTCCACAACCAAGTATGAGTTCCACTCATGCATCCAACTCCCTAAACCAAGTTATTCCAAAGAGTCCACCATACCTACCTACTATCTTATGCTATTCCAAGTATATGCATGCTTTTTTTACCTTGCAAATTAAACTTGTTATGAGAAAACAAGTGATTAAAGCTCTCACGAAATTGATGGCACACTTTACTTTTATTGCCCTTAATAAACTTGAACCATTGGGTCCTTCTTTGTTGCGTATATGCTTGCGCTTTATAAGTTGAAATTAGCAGAACCATGTATCATGGGGAACGCTTTCAACATTGCACTTGTACTTTGTACCCCGCTGATATCATGTTCTTTTGCTTATGGATCCCGGCGGTGTGAAATAAAAGTGGAACTTGTAAGATCATGGAGTTTGTATGTGTGTTAGAGAAACGCCTGCGTCACTAGCCTAATCCATGCCTAATCATGGTGGAAACTTTCAGCATCACCATAATGAGCACTCTATGAAGCATCCTCAATAAAAACTTATGCAAATAGCAAATAAAAAGATCGCTGAGATGCTCATTGTCTGCTTGCCTTATCATTCTGATTATGGGATAGCTCATGTATCATGTGCAAGGGGTACCCTGTTGGCAGTTCTTTATGATACACATGTACTTACAATGACAAGAGCTTACTCGTGACTAAAGTTTAGTAGCATGAGGTTCGGTCTTTGTAAGTAAGGGGCATGAGATTTCGGTTTATAGCTTGTCAAACATATCCTCTTAGTTGTGTCACTTTAACCTTGATCACCTTCAAGATGCTTATGATAGGGGCAATGAGAGCTGAAAGCTATAAATACCATAATTTTTGGAAGCTCTTTATGAGACTTGAATCCCTACTTCCTTCTATGAAGGCCTCTCTTCCACCATTATATATTGCGTCTCCACCTTCTACCTTTATGCACTTACTTTGAGAGCATAGTGGCCATTCTTAGTTCTATGTGCATTGTCCCAAGACTAGTTGATTGATGCATAACTTGATATTGCTTGTTTTAAACTATTTGTATCTAGTCACTCTTATGAACTTTGAAGGTGTCATATGCATTTATATTTGCTACTCTATCAGGGACAAGCTGAATGCTATTATGCTATGTCTTCTTTATGTGAAACAAACAAACGTCTTGCAAAGCATTGTTATTCATGAATCTTTTGTTTGTGCCTTTTCATGTTGCAACATAGTTTCTTTGTCTTATTGCTAGAACTTTGTCTTTCATGCTATGATTGAAGTACTATGATCCTAGCTTTGAATGTTTTACAAATACTTTGATCAAGTCTTTGATGGTGCATGCCACCTCAAAAATTATTCTTTCTTTTTATCACTTACCTACTCGAGGACGAGTAGGAGTTAAGCTTGGGGATGTTCATACATTGCAAATGTATCTATAATTTTTGATGTTCCATGCTTGGTTTTATCCACTTTCTTGTGTTTTGTTCCACTTTGGAGTACTTTTCATATGATTTCTTGGACTAACCTATTAACAAGAGCCACGATTGCAATTGCCTATTTTCTGCTGTTTTTGGTTCCAGGAAAGTCAGAAAATGAATATTCTCGGAATTGGACGGGACAAAAGCCAAAGTGCCTATTTTTCCGGAAGTCATCAGATGCCAGAATACGAGACGGAGAGGGGCCATGGTGCCACCACACCACCTGGCCGCGTGACCTAGCCTGGCCCACGCCAGGGGGTGGTCTGGCCGCCTCCCGCACCCCCTCGGCCTCCCCTTCCGCCTATAAGATGCCCTCGGGATGAAAACCCTAAGTAGCCGATCAAAAATCCACGAAAGAGTCTGTAGCCGCCGTCATCTGCATCCCTAGATCGAGAGGGACCTGAAGCTCTTCCCGGCACCATGCCGGAGAGGGGAATTCACCCTGGAGGCCTTCTTCATCACCATGCAAGCCTCTAGTGTGATGCGTGAGTAGTTCATCCTTGGACTACAGATCCATGTAGTAGCTAGATGGCTGGTTCTCCTCCTTTGTGCTTTCATGGTTAGATCTTGTGAGCTCCGTTCATGATCAAGATCATCTATTTGTAATTCTACATGTTGTGTTTGCGGGGATCCGATGGATATTGAGATGCTATTTCAGATTGATTATTGATTCTATCATGTCTTTGTTATTTGTGATCTTGCATGCTTTCCGTTGTTAGTAGCTATCTTGGCCAAGTAGATGCTAGCAACTCCAAGAGTTAGTATTTATGCTCGATAGTGGGTTCATGCCTCTGGTAATCTGGGGAAGTGACAGAAATCTCTAAGGTACTAGATGTGCTGTTGCTACTAGGGAGAAAACAACAATCATTTGTTCATAGAACAATCGTATTGTTTACTTTACATGCAATTTGTAAAGCAATAATCCTATGCTTGCAACTTAATACTGGAGGGGGTTCGGATGATAAGCTGAAGGTGGATTATTAGTCATAGATGTAGTTGGATGGCGGTCTATGTATAATGTTGTAATGCCCAATCAAGTTCCAAAGGAGTCAAGATGATTAGTATATGCATTTATTGCTTTCTCGATGTTTGTCAATTTCCCCGCTATAATTTGTTCACCCAATATGTTATCTATCTTAAGGAGAGCCACCTCTAGTGAACTACGGATCCCGGTCCTTTTCTTTACATACAATCTATAAACTATTACTGCTTTGTGTTTACTTTCTGCAAATTATTATTTATTTTCATTCAATACGTTTAATCCTTTGTTTTCAGCATAACACGGTGAGATTCACAACCTCATCGCAAGTTGGGGACAGAGTTCTGTGGTTGTGTTGTGCAGGTCTCCACGTTGCTACTAGCACCGGTAGTGCGCCCTGCCAAGGCTCACCTAGCAACACCTTTGGGGTGTTTCCTTTCTCCTACTGGTTTGATTAAACCTTGGTTTCATAACTGAGGGAAACTTGCTGCTGTGCTCATCATACCTTCCTCTTGGGGGTTCCCAACGAGCTCTACATCAACACCGAGCCATCAAGCATTTTTCTGGCGCCGTTGCTGGGGAGTCAAGGACATCTTCACAAGGGGAGTCCCTCATAACCAATCTCTTTACTTTGCTATTTTTGTTTTGCTTAGTTTCTTTTTGCTTTGTTTGCTTATTTCTTTATCAAAAACACAAAAAAATTAGTTTTACTAGTTTGCTTTCTTTATTGAAAACACAAAAAAATTAGTTCCTATCTTGAGTTGCCACTATGTCTAGCCTTGCTCCAATCACTATGTCACCCGAGGAAATGATTTTCACTTTTAAACAAGGAATGGAAGAGAGTTTCAAGGAAGCTTGGTCTAGAATCTCTGATCTACATGAAAAAACTGAGCCTAAAATAACTCAAAGCTTGTTCCTTAGCAGTTTTTACCTTGGAATTGCTCTTTGCTATAGATATGCTTTAGATGCTGTTGTGGGAGGAGATTTCCTCCAATGTAATGAGGATGATCCTATAAATGCTATAAATAAATTGATCCTCACTTACAACTTGCCTAGCCAAACTGATATTTCTTTCGCAAAAATATTTGCTAGATTGAACACTCTTGAGATTAGCACTACTAGCTTAAAAGATTGCTATAATACGCTTAGGGAGCATCACAATTATGTTCTAATAAATTCTGAACCATCAAAGTGGCTCCCTATAGTAAAGATTGAGATAAACACTGAAACTTTTCAAGCTCGCTATGATATCATGTCTGAATTTTGTCTTATGCCCAAAGATATTTATGAATCTTTGAATACTTGGGGGCTTACTGAAGGAGGAAAAGAAATATCTCTTTCTAATAATGCTACCATATTACCTATTGGAATAGCTGAAGGAGTGTTTACAAAGATCCTTGGGAAAATGATTTCTACTGATTATCTTGTTATTGAATGAGCAGGAAAAGGACAAATTACACTTGGAAGGTCCCTATTAGAACTCCTTGGAGCAATAATAGATGTGGGAAAGCGGACCATGCACCTTTCTTCTCCACCAAACAATCATATTTTCCCCAAGGTTAAGAATAAAAGTAAGAGAGGTAAGGGCAAGAAATTTGGTTTTAATGCTTCTTCATTCGAGAACACTTGATCTTTTTTCTTGCTTCTTATGCCTAACTTAAAGGTGTTAAATAAAAGTACTTATTGGGAGATAACCCAAAAGTGATGAGTCTTGGAAGTTATTACCTCTGTAATAACCGCTCCTTATCCTTTTTATTTGCTTTTTGTTCCAAGAGTAACCTCTAATGAGAGAGAAGTAATTATTGGGAAAGTTGCTGTCCCGAAACAGATTTATGTGCTTCACCGTAAACATTCGTGTAAAATCTCTGAATGTCTTTTTGAGGCGTGAATTTTTGTGCTTCTGCCCCAGGTTGTTATCTAACTTTCGTTAGTTCAACACTTTTTGATTTGAGCAATATAAGGTCTTCGAAAGAATTCGTCTTTACCTGCTGGTCTATTTTGACAGATTTCTGCCATTTTTTGCATTTCTTCTTGTTGGTTCCTTTTTGAGTTCTTTTGGGGAATTGAGCTTTTTGAGGGAAGTGCTAAAGTAGCTAGTGTTCTAATGGAAGTTTTATTGGTGTTGGAACTGAACCTTAAAACCTTTTATCTTGAGTGCTGGAGATATGCCCAAGAGGCAATAATAAAAGTGGTTATTATTATATCTTTGTGTTTATGATGAAAGTTTGCATCCCATGCTATAATTGTATTATAAGGAAACACTAATACATGTGTGTTTTGTAAACATAAAAGAGTCCCTAGTAAGCCTCTTGTTAAACTAGCTTGTTGATTAATTGATGATCATGGTTTCCTGATCATGGACATTGGATGTCATTAATAACAAGGTTGTATCTTTAGGAGAATGATGTAATGGACACACACACCCATAATAAGCGTAGCATAAGATCAAGTCATTAAGTTCACATTGCTATAAGCTTTCGATACATAGTAACCTAATCCTTCGACCATGAGGTTGTGTTAATCACCATCACCGGATGGGTACTTTGATGACATCAAACACCACTTCGTAACTGGGTCGTTATAAAGGTATCATTGGGTATTCTGAAAGTATGTGTTGAAGCGCATGGACCAAGATTAGGATTTGTGCATCCATATGACGGATAGATATGCTCTGGGCCCTCTCGGTGGATTGTCATCTAGTTAGCTTGCAAGCATGTGACTAGGTCACAAGGGATGACATAACACGGAACGAGTAAAGAGTGCTTATCAGTAACAAGGTAGAACTAGGTATGGAGATACCGATGATCAAACCTCGGATAAGTAGAGTATCGCGTGACAAAGGGAATTGGTTTCGTATGTTAAATGGTTCTATCGATCACGAAGTCATCGTTGAGTATGTGGGAGCTGCTATGGATCTCCAGATCCCGCTGATGGTTATTGATCGGAGAGGTGTCTTCGTCATGTCTACATATTCACGAACCGTAGGGTGACACACTTAAGGTTCGAAGTTGTTTTAAGTAGATATTGAATGTGCGTTGGAGACCGAATGTTGTTCGGAGTCTCGGATTGGATCCGGGACATCACGAGGAGATCCGGAATTGTCCGGAGAATAAGATTCATATAATGGGGATCATTTCCTAAGTTAGGAAATGTTCCAGAGTGTTTGTATGGGGATTCTAGAAGGTTTCAGAATGTTCCGGAAGGTTCTAGAAGATATCATGGAGTTTATTTGAAAACCGAGATAAGATAAGATAAGATAAGGGGAGTTTAAAGGGGAAACTTGGGGGGGAAGGACTCTCCCCCCAAGCTCCCTAGTGCGCCAGCCCTAAGGGGTGGGCCTAGGGGTGGGAACCCTAGGCCACACCCCTCCCTCTATATATAGAGGGGTGGAGGCTCCACCCCCTTTTGCCCCTTCCCACTCCAAACCCTAGCCGCCTCTCTCTTCCTCCTTCCATCTGCTCCGGCTTAGGTGAAGCCCTGCAGAATTCTCTACTCCACCACCACCACGCCGTCGTGCTGCTGGGATTGCATGGAGAAGATCTACTACCTCCGCTGCTCGCTAGAACGGGGAGAGGAAGGTCTGCTTCGACCAGACGCAGGACCGTCATGTGAAGGCTGCCGAATGCGCCGGAAGGATCATCTACTCGATCTTGAGATCGGCAAGTGATCGACTACATCAACCACGAGATCCGATCTCGAACAAGGCTTTGGAAACTACAAGGGTTAGTACAGATCTATCTCGTTGCACTTGTCTAATAGATTAGATTTTGGCTTTTATCTAGATTAGATCTGGGTTTTGTTTGTTCTTGCGGTAGAATTTTTTTGTTTTCCATGCTACGAGAACCCATCAGTGGCCTATGCTTTGTCATGCCATGCTTGATATTGTTTTGGCTTTATGCTTAGTATTCTTTGCTGTAGCATGACTTGTTATAAACAATTGAGATTGCTTAATGTGCCTTGGATGAATCATGCGTTGTTTTAGCATATTAAAGCATAGTATAGTGGTATTGTCCTTTGATGCTTTATTTAGGTTGACTTGGCACATGCTCACACCATGTTATGACTATCTTAAGTCACCATAGCCTTTATGATCCTTTAGTTTTCAACTTGTAGTATCACTTTATGCTTTGATCAATGATGTTTTGTCGCTCTGCATGATTATGGCTATTATTGCTCTCTTAGTTTGTCGCTCCCAGTCTTTTGCTAGCCTCCACAACCAAGTATGAGTTCCACTCATGCATCCAACTCCCTAAACCAAGTTATTCCAAAGAGTCCACCATACCTACCTACTAGCTTATGCCATTCCAAGTGTATTCATGCTTTTGTTTACCTTCCAAATTAAACTTGTTATGAGAAAAGTAGTGATTAAAGCTCTCACGAACTTGATGGCACACTTTAATTTTTTGCATCTAATAAACTTGAACCATTGGCTCCTTCTTTGTTGCGTATATGCTTGCGCTTTATAAGTTGAAATTAGCAGAACCATGTATCATGGGGAACGCTTTCAAGATTGCACTTGTACTTTGTACCCCGTTGATATCATGTTCTTTTGCTTATGGATCCCGGCGGTGTGAAATAAAAGTGGAACTTGTAAGATCATGGAGTTTGTATGTGTGTTAGAGAAACGCCTAGGCCGCTAGCCTAAGCCGTGCCTAATCATGGTGGAAACTTGCAGCATCACCATAATGAGCACTCTATGAAGCATCCTCAATAAAAACCTATGCAAATAGCAAATAAAAAGATCGCTGGGATGCTCATTGTCTGCTTGCCTTGTCATTTTGATTATGGATAGCTCCTGTATCATGTGCAAGGGGTACCCCGTTGGTGGTTCTTTATGATACACATGTACTTACAATGACAAGAGCTTACTTGTGACTAAAGTTGAGTAGCATGAGGTTCGGTCTTCGTAAGTAAGGGGCATGAGATTTCGGTTTATAACTTGTCAAACATATCCTCTTAGTTGTGTCACTTTAACCTTAATCACCTTCAAGATGCTTATGATAGGGGCAATGAGAGATGAAAGCTATAAGTACCATAATTTCTGGAAGCTCTTTATGAGACTTGAAGCCCTACTTCCTTTTATAAACGCCTTTCTTCCACCATTATATTGAGTCTCCACCTTCTATCTTTATGCACCTACATTGAGATCATAGTGGCCATTCTTCGTTCTATGTGCATTGTCCCAAGACTAGTTGATTGATGCATAACTTGATATTGCATGTTTTAAACTATTTGTATCTAGTCACTCTTATGAACTTTGAAGGTGTCCTATGCATTTATGTTTTGCTACTCTATGAGGGACAAGCTGAATGCTATTATGCTATGTTTGTTTTATGTGAAACAAACAAACGTCTTGCAAAGCATTGTTATTCATGAATCTTTTGTTTGTGCCTTTTCATGTTGCAACATAGTTTCTTTGTCTTATTTCTAGAACTTTGTCTTTCATGCTATGATTGAAGTACTATGATCCTAGCTTTGAATGTTTTACAAATACTTTGATCAAGTCTTTGATGGTGCATGTCACCTCAAAAATTATTTTTTCTTTTTATCACTTACCTACTTGAGGATGAGCAGGAGTTAAGCTTGGGGATGTTGATACATTGCAAATGTATCTATAATTTTTGATGTTCCATGCTTGGTTTTATCCACTTTCTTTTGTTTTATTCCACACTTTGGAGTACTATGATTTCTTGGACTAACCTAGTAACAAGAGCCACAGTGCCAGCTGCCTTTTTTCTGCTGTTTTTGGTTCCAGGAAAGTCAGAAATTAATATTCTCGGAATTGGATGGGACAAAAGCCAAAGTGCCTATTTTTCCGGAAGTAATCAGATGCCAGAATACAAGACGGAGAGGGGCCAGTGGGCCACCACACCACCTGGCCGCGTGGCCCAGCCTGGCCCGCGCTAGGGGGTGGTCTGGCCGCCTCCTGCACCCCCTCGGCCTCCCCTTCCGCCTATAAGATGCCCTCGGGGCGAAAACCCTAAGTAGCCGATCAAAAATCCACGAAAGAGTCTATAGTCGCCGTCATCTCCATCCCTAGATCGGGAGGGATCTAAAGCTCTTCCCGGCACCCTGCCGGAGAGGGGAATTCACCCTGGAGGCTTTCTTCATCACCATGCAAGCCTCCGGTGTGATGCGTGAGTAGTTCATCCTTGGACTACGGATCCATGTAGTAGCTAGATGGTTGGTTCTTCTCCTTTGTGATACCATGTTTAGATCTTGTGAGCTTCGTTCATGATCAAGATCATATATTTGTAATCATACATGTTGTGTTTGTGGGGATCCAATGGATATTGAGATGCTATTTCAGATTGATTATTGATTCTATCATGTCTTTGTTATTTGTGATCTTGCATGCTTTCCGTTGTTAGTAGCTATCTTGGCCAAGTAGATGCTAGCAACTCCAAGAGTTAGTATTTATGCTCGATAGTGGGTTCATGCCTCCAAAGTGACAGAAATCTCTAAGGTACTAGATGTGCTGTTGCTACTAGGGAGAAAACAACAATCCTTTGTTCATAGAACAATCGTATTGTTTACTTTACATGCAATTTGTAAAGCAATAATCTGTTGCTTGCAACTTAATACTGGAGGGGGTTCGGATGATAACCTTAAGGTGGATTATTAGTAATAGATGCAGTTGGATGGCGGTCTATGTATAATGTTGTAATGCCCAATCAAGTTTCAAAGGAGTCAAGATGATTAGTATATGCATGTATTGCTTTCTTGATGTTTGTCAATTGCCCCGCTGTAATTTGTTCACCCAGCATGTTATCTATCTTAAGGAGAGCCACCTCTAGTGAACTACGGATCCCGGTCCTTTTCTTTACATACAATCTACAAACTCTTACTGCTTTGTGTTTACTTTCTGCAAACTATTACTTCTTTTCATTCGATACGTTTAATCCTTTGTTTTCAGCAAAATACGTTGAGATTGACAACCTCATCGCAAGTTGGGGACAGAGATCTGTGGTTGTGTTGTGTAGGTCTCCACATTGCTACTAGCACCGGCAGTGCGCTCTGCCAAGGCTCAGCTAGCAACACCTTTGGGGTGTTTCCTTGCTCCTACTGGTTCGATTAAACCTTGGTTTGATAACTAAGGGAAACTTGTTGCTGTGCTCATCATACCTTCCTCTTGGGGTTCCCAACGAGCTCTACATCAACACCAAGCCATCAGTGTGTTCTTCTCACAAACCACATAAGGATACACCAGTGTCATTGCATGTGTGTTCTTTTCATGAACCACACCCAGTGTCCTTGCATGTGTGTTCCTCTCATAAACCACACATGGATCCACCAGTGTCATTGCATGTGTGTTCTTCTCATGAACCACATCTAGAGTCATTGCATGTCTATTCTTCTCACAAACCACATAAGGATCCACCAGTCTCATTGGATGTGTGTTCTTTTCATGAACCACACCTAGTGTCATTGCATGTGTGTTATTCTCACAAACCACACATGGATCCACTAGTATCATTGCATGTCTGTTCTTTTTCATGAACCACCGCCAGTGTCATTGCATGTGTGTTCTTCTCACAAACCACACATGGATCCACCAGTGTCATTGCATGTCTGCTCTTTTCATTAACCACAGTTAGATTCATTGCATGTGTGTTCTTTTCACAAACCACATATCACCAGTGTCATTGCATGTGTGCTCTTCTCATAAACCACATATGGATCCACCCAGTGTGATTGCATGTGTGTTCTTCTCACAAAACACATAAGCATCCACCGGTGTCATTGCATGTGTGTTCTTCTCACAAACCACACATGGATCCACCGGTGTCATTGCATATGTGTTCTTCTCATGAACCACATCTAGAGCCATTGCATGTCTGTTCTTCTCACAAACCACATAAGGACCCATCAGTGTCATTGGATGTGTTTTGTTTTCATGAACCACACCCAGTGTCATTGCATGTGTGTTCTTCTCACAAACAACACTTGGATCCCATAGTGTCATTGCATGCCTGTTCTTTTCATGAACCACACATGGATCCACCCAGTGTGATTGCATGTCTGTTCTTTTCACAAACCACATATGGATCCACCAGTGTCATTGCATGTCTATTCTTTTCATGAACCACACCCAGTGTCATTGCATGTGTGTTCCTCTCACAAACCACACATGGACCCACCGGTGTCATTGCACGTGTGTTCTTATCATGAACCACATATAGAGTCATTGCATGTCTGTTCTTCTCACAAACAGCATAAGGATCCACCAGTGTCATTGGATGTGTGTTCTTTTCATGAACCACAGCAAGTGTGATTGCATGTTTATTCTTTTCACAAACCACATATGGATCCACCAGTGTCATTGGATGTCTGTTCTTTTCATGTACCACACCCAGTGTCATTGCATGTGTGTTCATTTCACAAACCACACATGGATCCACCAGTGCCATTGCATGTGTGTTCTTTTCATGAACCACACCAGTGTCATTGGATGTGTGTTCTTCTAACAAACCACACATGGACCCACCAGTGTCATTGCATGTGTGTTCTTTTCATGAACCACACATGGATCCACTTAGTGTGATTTCATGTCTATTCTTCTCACAAACCACATATGGATACACAAGTGTCATTGCATGTATGTTCGTTTCATGAACCACACCTAGTGTCATTGCATGTCTGTATCTCTCATAAACCATACATGGATCCACTAGTGTCATTGCATGTGTGTTCTTTTCACAAACCACAGCTAGAGTCATTGCATGTGTGTTCTTCTCACAAACAACATAAGGATACACCAGTGTCATTGCATGTGTGTTATTTTCATGAACCACACCCAGTGTCATTGCATGTGTGTTCCTCTCATAAACCACACATGGATCCACCAGTGTCATTGCATGTGTGTTCTTCTCATGAACCACATCTAGAGTCATTGCATGTCTGTTATTCTCACAAACCACATAAGGATCAACCAGTGTCATTGGATGTGTGTTCTTTTCATGAACCACATCCAGTGTCATTGCATGTGTGTTCTTCTCACAAACCACACATGGATCCACCAGTATAACTGCATGTCTATTCTTTTCATGAACCATAACCAGTGTTATTACATGTGTGTTCTTCTCACAAACCACATAAGGATACACCAGTATCATTGCATGACTATTCTTTTCATGAACCACACCCAGTGTCATTGCATGTGTGTTCCTCTCACAAACCACACATGGATCCACCAGTGTCATTGCACGCGTGTTCTTCTCATGAACCACATCTAGAGTCATTGCATGTTTGTTCTTCTCACAAACCACATAAGGATCCACTAGTGTCATTGGATGTGTATTCTTTTCATGAACCACACCCAGTGTCATTGCATGTGTGTTCTTCCCACAAACCACACATGGATCCACAAGTATCATTGCATGTGTGTTATTTTCATGAACCACACCCAGTGTCATTGCATTTGTTCCTCTCACAAAACACACATGGATCCACCAGTGACATTCCATGTCTGCTCTTTTCATTAACCACAGTTAGAGTCATTGCATGTGTGTTCTTTTCAGAAACTCCATATCACCAGTGTCATTGCATGTCCCATCTTCTCATAAAGCACATATAGATCCACCCAGTGTGATTGCATGTGTGTTCTTCTCACAAACAACATAAGGATCCACCAGTGTCATTGCATGTGTGTTCTTCTCACAAACCATACATGGATCCACCGGTGTCATTGCATGTGTGTTCTTCTCATGAACCACATCTAGAGTCATTGCATGTCTGTTCTTCTCACAAACCACATAAGGATCCACAAGTGTCATTGGATGTGTGTTCTTTTCATGAACCACACCCAGTGTCATTGCATGTGTTTTCTTCTCACAAACCACACATGGATCCACCAGTATCATTGCATGTGTGTTCTTTTCATGAACCACACATGGATCCACCCAGTGTTATTGCATGTCTGTTCTTTTCACAAACCACATATGGATACACAAGTGTCATTGCATGTCTATTCTTTTCATGAACCACACCCAGTGTCATTGCATGCCTATTCCTCTCATAAACCACACATGGATCCTCCAGTGTCATTGCATGTGTGTTCTTTTCACAAACCACAACTAGAGTCATTGCATGTGTGTTCTTCTCACAAACCACATAAGGATACACCAGTGTCATTGCATGCGTGTTCTTTTCATGCACCACACCTAGTGTCACTGCATGTGTGTTCCTCTCATAAATCACACATGGATCCACCAGTGTCATTGCATGTGTGTTCTTCTCATGAACCACATCTAGAGTCATTGTATGTGTATTCTTCTCACAAACCACATAAGGATCCACCAGTGTCATTGGATGTGTGTTCTTTTCATGAACCACACCCAGTGTCATTGCATGTGTGTTCTTCTCACAAACCACACATGGATCCACCAGTATCATTGCATGTCTGTTCTTTTCATGAATCACATCCAGTGTCATTGCATGTGTGTTCTTCTCATAAACCACACATGGATCCACTAGTGTCATTGCATGTCTGCTCTTTTCATTAACCATAGTTAGAGTCATTGCATGTGTGTTCTTTTCACAAACCACATATCACCAGTGTCATTGGATGTGTGTTCTTCTCATAAACCACATATGGATCCACCCAGTGTGATTGCATGTGTGTTCTTCTCACAAACCACATAAGGGTCCACCAGTGTCATTGGATGTGTGTTCTTTTCATGAACCACACCCAGTGTCATTGCATCTGTGTTCTTCTCACAAACCACACATGGATCCACCGGTGTCATTGCATGTGTGTTCTTCTCATGAACCACATCTAGAGTCATTGCATGTGTGTTCATCTCACAAACCACATAAGGATCCACCAGTGTCATTTGATGTGTGTTCTTTTCATGAACCACACCCGGTGTCATTGCATGTGTGTTCTTCTCACAAACCACACATGGATCCACCAGTATCATTGCATGTCTGTTCTTTTGATAAACCACACATTGATCCAACCAGTGTGATTGCATATTTGTTCTTTTCACAAACCACATATGGATCCACTTGTGACATTGCATGTCCGTTCTTTTCATGAACCACACCCAGTGTCATTGCATGCCTGTTCCTCTCATAAACCACACATGGATCCACCGGTGCCATTGCATGTGTGTTCTTCTCATGAACCACTTCTATAGTCATTGCATGTTTGTTCTTCTCACAAACCACATAAGGATCCACCGGTGTCATTGCATGTGTGTTATTCTCATGAACCACACATGGATCCACCTAGTGTGATTGCATGTCTGTTCTTTTGACAAACCACATATGGATCCACCAGTGTCATTGGATGTTTGTTCTATTAATGAACCACATCTAGAGTCAGTGCATGTGTGTTCTTTTTACAAACCACATAAGGATCCACCAGTGTCATTGGATGTGTGTTATTTTCATGACCCACACCAAGTGTCATTGGATGTGTGTTCTTATCACAAACCGCACATGGATCCACCAGTGTCATTGCATGTGTGTTCTTTTCATGAACCACACATGGATCCACCCAGTGTGATTGCATGTCTGTTATTTTCACAAACCACATATCGATACATAAATGTCATTGCATGTTTGTTCTTTTCATGAACCACACCCAGTGTCATTGCATGTCTGTTCCTCTCATAAAACACACATGGATCCAGCAGTGTCATTGCATGTGTGTTCTTTTCACAAACCACAACCAGTGTCATTGCATGTGTGTTCTTCTCGCAAACCACATAAGGATCCACCAGAGTCATTGCATGTGTGTTCTTTTCATGAACCACACATGGATCCACACAGTGTGATTGCATGTCTGTTCTTTTCACAAATCACATATGGATACACAAATGTCATTGCATGTTTGTTCTTTTCATGAACTACACCCAGTATCATTGCATGTCTGTTCCTCTCATGTCTGCTCTTTTCATTAACCACAGTTAGAGTCATTGCATGTCTGCTCTTTTCATTAACCACAGTTAGAGTCATTGCATGTGTTCTTGTCGCAAACCATAGCTAGAGTCATTGCATGTCTGTTCTTCTCACAAACCACATAAGGATCCACTAGTGTCATTGCATGTGTGTTCTTTTCACAAAGCACAACTAGAGTCATTGCATGTGTGTTATTCTCACAAACCACATAAGGATACACAAGTGTCATTGCATGTGTCTTCTTTTCATGAACCACACCCAGTGTCATTGCATGTGTGTTCCTCTCACAAACCACACATGGATCCACAAGTGTCATTCCATGTGTGATCTTCTCATGAACCACATCTAGAGTCATTGCATGTCTGTTCTTCTCACAAACCACATAAGGATCCACTAGTGTCATTGGATGTGTGTTCTTTTCATGAACCACATCCAGTGTCATTGCACGTGTGTTCTTCTCACAAACCACACATGGATCCACCAGTATCATTGCATGTCTGTTCTTTTCATGAACCACAACCAGTGTCATTGCATGTGTGTTCTTCTCACAAACCACACATGGATCCACCAGTGTCATTGCATGTCTTCTCTTTTCATTAACCACAGTTAGAGTCATTGCAAGTGTGTTCTTTTCACAAACCACATATTACCAGTGTCATTGCATGTGTGTTCTTCTCATAAACCACATATGGATCCACCCAGTGTGATTGCATGTGTGTTCTTCTCACAAACCACATAAGTATCTACCAGTGTCATTGGATATGTGTTCTTTTCATGAACCACACCCAGTGTCATTGCATCTGTGTTCTTCTCACAAACCACACATGGATCCACCAGTGTCATTGCACGTGTGTTCTTCTCATGAACCACACCTAGAGTCATTGCATGTCTATTCTTCTCACAAACCACATAAGGATCCACCAGTGTCATTGGATGTGTGTTCTTTTCATGAACCACACCCAGTGTCATTGCATTTGTGTTCTTCTCACAAACCACACATGGATCCACCAGTTTCATTGCATGCCTGTTCTTTTCATGAACCACACCTAGTGTCATTGCATGTCTGTTCTCGCACAAACCACACATGGATCCACGAGTGTCATTGTATGTCTGCTCTTTTCATTATCCACAGTTAGAGTCATTGCATGTGTGTTCTTTTCAGAAACCACATAACACCAGTGTCATTGCATGTGTGTTCTTCTCATAAACCACATATGGATCCACCTAGTGTGATTGCATGTGTGTTCTTCTGACAAACCACATAAGGATCCACTAGTGTCATTGGATGTGTGTTCTTTTCATGAACCACACCCATTGTCATTGCATGTGTGTTCTTCTCACAAACCACACATGGATCCACCAGTGTCATTGCATGTGTGTTCTTCTCATGAACCACATCTAGAGTCATTGCATGTCTGTTCTTCTCACAAACCACATAAGTATCCACCAGTGTCATTGGATGTGTGTTCTTTTCATGAACCACACCTAGTGTCATTGCATGTGTGTTGTTCTCACAAACCACACACGGATCTACCAATATCATTGCATGTTTGTTCGTTTAATGAATAACACATCGATCCACCTAGTGTGATTGCATGTCTGTTCTTTTCATGAACCAAAGAGTCACTGCATGTCTGTTCTTTTCATGAACCACAGCTAGAGACATTACATCTACGGAACAACGTTTGATAGGACCTAAGCTGGCGATTGATACATTGCAAATGTATCTATAATTTTTGATGTTCCATGCTTGGTTTTATCTACTTTCTTGTGTTTTGTTCCAACTTTGGAGTACTTTTCATATGATTTCTTGGACTAACCTACTAATAAGATGCCACAGTGCCAGTTGCCTGTTTTCTGCTCTTTTTGGTTCCAGGAAGTCAGAAAATGAATATTCTTAGAATTGGACGGGACAAAAGCAAAAGTTACTATTTTCCTAGAAGACTCACGGATCCAGAAGGAGAGTCGGAGAGGGGCCGCAGGGTGGCCACACCACCCCTTGGGGCGGACCAGCCCAGGCCGCGCCAAGGCATGGTGTGGGCCCCCTAGCCGGCCACCGACCTTGCCTCCTTCGCCTATAAGAGCCTCCCGATACCAAACCCTAAGTAGTCAATCAGAAATCCACGAAAAGTTCCGCAGCACCGTCGCCACCGAAGGGGAGATTTGGTGGACAGAAAGTCTCTGTTCCGGCACCCTGCCAGGACAGGGAAGTGCCCCCGAAGCCATCTCCATCGATCTCCACCACCATGTCCATCACCATTGCTGATTCCCATGATGAGGAGGGAGTAGTTCTCTGTCGAGGCTAAGGGTTCTATCGGTAGCTATGTGTTCATCTCTCTCTCTATGCATGATCATATTGTGATCATGAGCTTTGTAATCAAGTAGATCTACCTTGCTACTCAAGTGCTTTAATAGATCTCTACTCTCCCCATGTGTGTGAAAGTGACAGCGTGCACACCATGGTGGCACTTAGGCTAGAGATTACAAATACTTTTTATGAGTTATATTTGGAGTTGGATGTCTTTATGAAATTGTGGTGTTTGTTGGACTCATCTACTACTCAAGGTGACAGTGTGGGGTTTTCTAGATGGGAAAGGCTTACTTTGAGGTGTGCTGTTATAGCCCTACCATCGATTAGAGTGTTCAACCGGAGAGTAGATAAGAGTAGTATCATAAAGAAGAATATATTTATATGAGAGTGTTCACTAGTGAAAGTATGATCCCTAGGCCTTGTTTCTAAGCATAGAAACACCGTTTGCAACTAGATCTGTTACATGTTTGCTTGCTTCCATCTTTATTTCAGTTTGCCTTTACTCTTTTCCCACGCCATCAAGCTATCTTCTATCATTGTTACCACTTATAATTATTCATACCACTTGTATTTCACTATCTCTTCGCCAAACTAGTGCACCTATACACCTGACAAGTGTATTGGGTGTGTTGGGGACACAAGAGACTTCTTGTATCTTGATTGCAGGGTTGCTTGAGAGGGGATACCTTTGACAACTTCCTCCCTGAGTTCGATAAACCTTGGGTAATCCACTTAAGGGAAAACTTGCTGTTGTTCTACAAACCTCTACACTTGGAGGCCCAACAACTATCTACAAGAATAGAAGTGCGTAGACATCAAGCTATTTTCTGGCGCCGTTGTCGGGGAGGTAAGGTAAAAGGTATTCACACTGGAGGAATAAAGAAGAAGAACCTCCCACGGCAAACGCCTATTTTCTGGCGACGTTGCCGGGGAGGTAAGGTAAAAGGTATTCACACCGGAGGATTAAAGAAAAAGAACCTCCCACGGCAAACGCCTATTTTCTGGCGCTGTTGCCGGTGAGGTAAGGTAAAAGGTATTCACACCGGAGGATTAAAGAAGAAGAACCTCCCACGGCAAACGCCTATTTTCTGGCGCCGTTGCCGGGGAGGTAAGGTAAAAGGTACTCAATCCTCCGGTGTGAGTGCTCGAAGTTATTTCCTTTAGATTCTGCAATTTTCTCTTTTTGTTTCTTGTTTTCACTAGTTAGGCTTAATGGAAAACAACAAAAAAATTAGAGAGCTTTATAGTATTTATTTTGAGTTAGGACATGAAGTGTTTGAAGAGAAAATTAAAAAACCTATGGAACTTTATTTGCATGCTAATAGCAATGTTATTAGTATGAATTCTTTGAACACCATTATTGCTAATGCTATGGAAAAGTCTAAGCTTGGGGAAGCTAGTTTTTATGAAAATGATCTTTTTAGTTCCCCAGGTTTGGAAGATAGCTATTCTATTGCTTATGATGATACCAAACCTCCAATATATGATGATTACAATGATGAATATGATATTTTCAGCCCACCTACTATTGAGGAGAAAATTAATTATGATTACAATATGCCTCCTATATTTGATGATTATGGTGATGAGAATAATAATGATAGCTATTTTGTTGAGTTTGCTCCCACTATGATTAATAAGAATGACTATGCTTATGTGGAGAGTAATAATTATTACATGCATGTGGATCATGATAAGAATGTTGTATGTGATAGTTATATTGTTAATTTTATTGATTATGCTACTGAAAGTTATTATGAGAGAGGGAAAGATGGTTTTAATAACCGCTCCTTATCCTTTTTATTTGCTTTTTGTGCCAAGAGTAACCTCTAATGAGAGAGAAGTAATGATTGGGAAAGTTGCTGTCCCGAAACAGATTTCTGTGCTTCACCGTAAAAATTAGTGTAAAATCTCTGAACGTCTTTTTGAGGCGTGAATATTTTTGCTTCTTCCCCAGGTTGTTATCTAACTTTCGTTAGTTCAACACGTTTTGATTTGAGCAACAGAAGGTCTTCGAAAAAAATCGTCTTTACCTGCTGGTCTATTTTGACAGATTTCTGCCATTTTTTGCACATGCTTCTTGTTGGTTCCTTTTTGAGTTCTTTTGGGGAATTGAGCTTTTTGAGGGAAGTGCTACAGTATCTAGTGTTCTAATGGAAGTTTTATTGGTGTTGGAACTGAACCTAAAGACTTATTATCATGAGGGCACTAATGTTGCTAATAAAGATTGTGTGAAGTTTTGTATGAAGGAAAAATTTCAGGTGTATGGAAGGAATGAGTAATGAGATGAAGGATGGACTAAAGCTCAAGCTTGGGGATTCCACGCGTGTCACCCCAAGAAATATCCAAGAAGTACAAGCGTCAAAGCTTGGGGATGACCAAGGCATCCCCTTCCAAACGCTTTATTTTTATTGTTTCATGCACAGTTGTGTTGTTCTTGGAGCGTCTTCTTTTTCGTTTTCGTTTTGGTTTTTCGTTTGCTTGGTTTTGTTAGTTTGCTGAATAAATTGGTTGGACCCCCTCTTTTATACATTGGTTTGGTTTGGTTTGGAAAAGAGTAGGAAAGTCCATACTTATGTGGTAAAAAGAGCTCGTTTTTGACTGTGGCCTATGCTTTGTCATGCCATGCTTGATATTGTTTTGGCTTTATGCTTAGTATTCTTTGCTGTAGCATGACTTGTTATAAACAATTGATATTGCTTAATGTGCCTTGGATGAATCATGCGTTGTTTTAGCATATTAAAGCATAGTATTGTGGTATTCTCCTTTGATGCTTTATTTGGGTTGACTTGGCACATGCTCACACCATGTTATGACTATCCCAAGTCACCATAGCCTTTATGATTCTTTATTTTTCAACTTGTAGTATCACTTTATGCTTTGATAAATGATGTTTTGTCGCTCTGCATGATTATGGCCATTATTGCTCTCTTAGTTTGTCGCTCCCAGTCTTTTGCTAGCCTCCACAACCAAGTGTGAGTTCCACTCATGCATCCAATTCCTAAAACCAAGTTATTCCAAAGAGTCCACCATACCTAACTATTATCATATGCTATTCCAAGTATATTAATGTTTTTGTCTACCTTCCAAATTAAACTTGTTATGAGAAAACTAGTGATTAAAGCTCTCACGAACTTGATGGCACACTTTACTTTCTTGCATTTAATAAACTTGAACCATTGCGTCGTCTATGTTGTATACGCTTGCACTTATTTGTTGGGGATTAGCAGAACCATGGTTTCATGGTGAACGCTTTCAACATTGCACTTGGTACTTGTACCTAGTTGATATCATTCTCTTTTGTATATGGATGTCGTCGGTGTGAAATGAAAGGGGAGCTTGTAAGTCCATGGAGTTTTGTATATGTGTTAGAGAAACGCCTAGGCCGCTGGTCTAATCCATGCTGACATGGTGGAAACCTGCAGCGTAACCATAATGAGTTGTCTATGAAGCATTCTTCTTGTAAAAAAAAGAGTCATATATTGAGAAAAAATAGAAAAAAAAGAGAAACTATGAAAAGAGGAAAGAGAGAAAAAAGCACCATATTCCCATTGTAAATAAGAAGAATGCGGAGATTCTTATTGTCTGCTTGCCTTGTCATTTTGATATGGGGATTCTTCAGTATCATCGGGCAAGGGGCACCCCGTTGGCGGTTCTCTATGATACACATGTACTTACAATGACAAGAACTTACCGGTGACTAAACTTGAGTAGCATGAGGAGCGACCCTCGTATACAAGGGACATGAGATTTTTGACTTATACTTCGTCAAGCATGTACACCATAGTTTGTTCACTTTAACCTTAATCACTTCAAGATGCTTATGATAGGGGAAATGAGATATGAAAGTTATAAGTACCATAATTTTTGGAAGCTCTTTATGAAACTTGAATCTCTGCTTCCTTCTATGAAGGCCTTTCTGACACCATTATATTGAGTCTCGACCTTCTACCTTTATGAACCTACTTTGAGAGCATAGTGGCCATTCTTAGTTCTATGTGCATTGTCTCAAGACTTGTTGATTGATGCATACCTTGATATTGCTTGTTTTAAACTATTTGTATCTAGTCACTCTTATGAACTTTGAAGGTGTCATATGCATTTATATTTGCTACTCTATGAGGGACAAGCTGAATGCCACTATGCTATGTTTTCTTTGTGTGAAACAAACAAACGCCTTGCAAAGCATTGTTATTCATGAATCTTTTGTTTGTGCCTTTTCATGTTGCAACATAGTTGCTTTGCCTTATTGCTAGAACTTTGTCTTTCATGTTATGATTGAAGTACTATGATTCCAGCTTTCAATGCTTTACAAATACTTTGATCAAGTTTATGATGGTGCATGTCACCTCAAAAATTACGCTTTCTTTTTATCACTTACTTACTCGAGGACGAGCAGGAGTTAAGCTTGGGGATGTTGATACATTGCAAATGTATCTATAATTTTTGATGTTCCATGCTTAGTTTTATCTACTTTCTTGTGTTTTGTTCCAACTTTAGAGTAATTTTCATATGATTTCTTGGACTAACCTATTAACAAGATGCCACAGTGCTAGTTGCCTGTTTTCTGCTGTTTTTGGTTCTAGAAAGTCAGAAAATGAATATGCTCGGAATTGGACGGGACAAAAGCCAAAGTTACTATTTTCCCGGAAGACTCACGGAGCCAGAAGGAGAGTCGGAGAGGGGCCACAGGGTGGACACACCAGCCCTTGGCGCAGGCCAGCCTAGGCCGCGCCAGGGCATGGTGTGGGCCCCCTGGCCGGCCACCGACCTTGCCTCCTTCGCCTATAAGAGCCTCTCGATACCAAAACCCTAAGTAGTCAATCAGAAATCCACGAAAAATTCCGCAGGGCTGCCGCCACCGAAGGGGAGATTCGGGGGACAGAAAGTCTCTGTCCCGGCACCCTGCCGGGACGGGGAAGTGCCCCCGGAGCCATCTCCATCAATCTCCACCACCATCTCCATCACCATTGTTGATTCCCATGATGAGGAGGGAGTAGTTCTCTCTCGAGGCTAAGGGTTCTACCGGTAGCTATGTGTTCATCTCTCTCTCTATGCATGATCATATTGTGATCATGAGCTTTGTAATCAAGTAGATCTACCTTGCTACTCAAGTGCTTTAATAGATCTCTACTCTCCCCATGTGTGTGAAAGTGACAACGTGCACACCATGGTGACACTTAGGCTAGAGATTACAAATACTTGTTATGAGTTATATTTGGAGTTGGATGTCTTTATGAAATTGTGGTGTTTGTTGGACTCATCTAGTACTCAAGGTGACAGTGTGGGGTTTTCTAGATGGGAAAGGCTTACTTTGAGGTGTGCTGTTATAGCTCTACCATCGATTAGAGTGTTCAACCGGAGAGTAGATAAGAGTAGTATCATAAAGAAGAATATATTTATATGAGAGTGTTCACTAGTGAAAGTATGATCCCTAGGCCTTGTTTCTAAGCATAGAAACACCGTTTGCAACTAGATCTGTTACATGTTTGCTTGCTTCCATCTTTATTTCAGTTTGCCTTTACTCTTTTCCCACGCCATCAAGCTATCTTCTATCACCATTACCACTTACAATTATTCATACCACTTGTATTTCACTATCTCTTTGCCGAACTAGTGCACCTATACACCTGACAAGTGTATTGGGTGTGTTGGGGACACAAGAGACTTCTTGTATCTTGATTGCAGGGTTGCTTGAGAGGGGATACCTTTGACCACTTCCTCCCTGAGTTCGATAAACCTTGGGTAATCCACTTAAGGGAAAACTTGCTGCTATTCTACAAACCTCTGCACTTGGAGGCCCAACAACTGTCTACAAGAATAGAAGTGCATAGACATCAGCAATCCACAACTCGGATCATCCAATCACCTTAGGTCGAAGGATTCCATTGCTTGAGAATACAAATGAAAACATGCTCGTTGTATCTCAACTGTGGGTCAGTCCGATTCGCTAAACCCTTTAGCTGAATTAGTGTAAGTCGGAATAGCATCTCCATGCCCATGACAAGTGGAACCGAGTCATCAGCCGACTTTCACATTAGTATTAGTTGTGTGTACAACACAACCTCAACGAACAATGACAACTAGTATGAACAACATGAATATGTAGTTCCACAATCGAATCACATATTTAATGATACATATCAGTAGTTCATACATGGACAACTTTATTACTTTATGAATACATTGGGGAATACATCATATATGATTGCCTCTAGGGCATTCCCAACAGTCACCCACTGGCACTAGAGTCAATCATCCGACATCACATGTCTAGGCATCTAATGCCCATAGCTCTCAGGTGCGCCTAATGCTTTGGCTGTGGTAGAGGCTTTGTCAACGGATCCACAATATTTGCATCTGTGTGTATCTTGCATAACTTGATATCACCTTGATCCACGAACTGGCGAATCAGGTGGTACCGCATGAGTATATGTTTGTTCTTCTGGTGTTGTCTAGGTTCCTTGGCTTGTGTGATAGCACCATTGTTGTCACAATACACGTCTAACGGATTGGACGAGCCCTGAACCACACCAAGATCCATGAGAAAATTCCTCATCCAAACAGCTTCCTTTGCCGCCTCCGAGGCAGCAATATACTCAGCCTCTGTCGTAGACGCAGACACCGTCTCTTGCTTGGAACTCTTCCAGCTCACAGCCCCTCCATTTATCACAAACACATATCCGGATTGTGAACGAGAATCATCCGAGTCAGTGATATAACTCGCATCCGTTTAACCCCTTACACTGAGTTCATCCTCACCTCCATAAACCAGGAACATATCCTTAGTCCTTCTCAAGTACTTAAGGATATTTTTAGCCGCTGCCTAGTGGATCTCTCCAGGGTCATCCTGGTATCTACTCACAACACTCAGAGCATAGGAAACATCCGTCCTAGTACAAATCATAGCATACATGATGGATCCGACTACAGAAGCATACGGAATCACACTCATCCGACTTCGCTCATCAGTTGTCGAAGGACACTGAGTCTGCTAAGTTTCACACCATGGGACATCGGTAAGAACCGCTTGTTAGACGATTCCATGTTGAACTTCTTCAACACTTTGCCCAAATATGTACTCTAACTCAATCCAATGAGCCACCTTGATCTATCTCTATAGATCCGGATTCCTAGTATGTAAGTCGCCTCACCCAAGTCTTTCATTGAAAAACTCTTTTCCAATGATTCTTTGGTCTCTTGCAACATCTGGACATCATTTCCAATCAGTAATATGTCATCCACATATAAGATCAAAAAGTCTACTTTGCTCCCACTAAACTTCTTGTATAAACAAGAATCCTGATCACTCTTGATGAAGCCAAACGATTTGACTACCTCATCAAAGCCAATATTTCCAACTCCGAGATGCTTGCTTCAACCCATAAATGGATTTTCGAAGTTTGCATACCTTGTCAGCATTAGCCGGATCGACAAAACCCTCGGGCCATATCATATACACGTCCTCGGTTAAATTTCTAATAAGGAAAGCCGTCTTGACATCCATCTGCCATATCTCATAGTCGAAATAGGCTGCTATAGCTAACATGATCCGAACTGACTTAAGCATCACCATAGGAGACAAAGTCTCCTCGTAGTCAACTCCTTGAACCTGTCGGAACCCCTTCGCGACAAGCCGTGCTTTATAGACAGAAATATTTCCATCCATATCAAATTTCTTCTTAAAGACCCATTTGCACTCGACGGGTCTTGCACCGTCTGGCAGATCAACCAAGTTCCAAACTTGATTTTCATCCATGGACTTTAACTCGGATCTCATGTCTCCAAGCCATGACTTAGAATCAGATCCCACCATCGCTTCCGAATAAGTTGCCGGCTCATCACTGTCCAATAGTAACACATCACGAACATTTCGCAATCTAGCCGATCTTCGCAGTGTCTGTGCAGTTGTCGGCTCAGGTACCACGACCAGCTCAACCTCCAAGGTTTTTGCCGACTCGTTGTTGGTCGGTACCTCTCGAATTTCTTCGAGCTTCACCGTGATTTGATATGTTGCAAACGTATCTATAATTTTTGATGTTCCATGCTTGTTTTATATCTACTTTCTTATGTTTTGTCCACACTTTGGAGTATTTTTATACACTTTCTTGGACTAACCTATAAACAAGATGCCACAGTGTCAGTTGCCTGTTTTCTGCTGTTTTTGGTTCCAGGAAAGTCACAAAAATGAATATTTTTTCTGAATATTCTCGGAATTGGACGGGACAAAAGCCAAAGTCAATATTTCACTGAGGGGGACACGGAGCCAGAAGACGATACAGAGAGGGGCTAGAGGCCGGCCACACCACCTAGCCGCGCGGCCAGGCCTGGCCCGCGCCAGGGGGTGGTGTGGCCGCCTAGGGCACCCCCTTGGCCTCCCCTTTCACCTATAAGATGCCTCCGATACATAAACCCTAAGTACCCGATCAAAATTCCACGAAAGAGTCTGTAGCCACCGTCATCTCCATCCCTAGACCGGGAGGGATTTGAAGCTCTTCCTGGCACCCTGCCAAACGGGAGAATTCACCCTGGAGGCCTTCTTCATCACCATGCCTGCCTCCAGTGTGATGCATGAGTAGTTCATCCCTAGACTATGGGTCCATGTAGTAGCTAGATGGTTGGTTCTTCTCCTTTGTGCTACCATGTTTAGATCTTGTGAGCTCCGTTCATGATCAAGATCATCTATTTGTACTCATACATGTTGTGTTTGCGGGGATCCAATGGATATTGAGATGCTATTTCAGATTGATTATTGACTCTATCATGTCTTTGTTATTTGTGATCTTGTATGCTCTCCTTTGTTAGTAGCTATCTTGGCCGAGTAGATGCTAGCAACTCCAAGAGGGAGTATTTATGCTCGATAGTGGGTTCATGCCTCTAGGAATCTGGGGAAGTGACAGAAATATCTAAGGTACTAGATGTGCTGTTGCTACTAGGGAGAAAACAACAATCCTTTGTTCATAGAACAATTGTATTGTTTACTTTACACATAATGCTTAATGCAATTATCTATTGCTTGCAACTTAATACTGGAGGGGGTTCAGATGATAACCTGAAGGTGGATTATTAGTCATAGATGCAGTTGGATTACAGTCTATGTATAATGTCGTAATGCCCAATCAAATCTCATAGAAGACAAGATGATTAGTATATGCATGTATGCTTTCTCGATGTTTGTCAATTGCCCCGCTATAATTTGTTCACCCAACATGTCATCTATCTTAAGGAGAATCACCACTAGTGAACTATGGACCCCAGTCCTTTCTTTTACTATCAATCTACTATTTACTATTTTCTGTTTACTTTCTGCAAAGCTATTACTATCTTCCACACAATACGTTTAATCCTTTGTTTTCAGCAAAACCGGTGAGATACACAACCTCACTGAGTTGGGGGCAAAGTTCTATGATTGTGTTGTGCAGGATTCCAAGTTGGAAAAAACACCTTGGAGGTGTTTACTTGCTCCTACTGGTTCGATAACCTTGGTTTCATAACTAAGGGAAAACTTGTTGCTATACTCATCATACCTTCCTCTTGGGGTTCCCCAACGATCTCATCATCTTGAGTAAGCAAGACTTTTTCTTCACAAGGGGAGTCCCTCATAACCAATCTCTTTACTTTGTTGTTTTTGTTTTGCTTAGTTTTTTCTGCTTTGTTTGCTTGTTTCTTTATCAGAAACACAAAAAATTAGTTGTACTAGTTCGCTTTGTTTATTAAAAACACAAAAAAATGACTACTCTTGAAAACACTAAGTTGTGTGACTTCACTAGCACCAACAACAATGATTTCATGTGCACACCTATTTCTCCACCTGTTCCTGAAGCTACTTTCTTTGAAATTAAACCTGCTTTATGCAATCTTGTTATGAGAGAACAATTTTCTGGTATTGGTACTGAAGATGCTGCTGCTCATCTAAATAACTTTGTTGAACTTTGTGAGATGCAAAAGCATAGGGATATAGATGGATATATTATTAAGCTTAAATTGTTTCCTTTCTCTTTGAGAGGAAAAGCTAAAGAATGGTTGCAATCCCTAACTAGAAATAGTATTGATTCTTGGACTAAATGCAAAGATGCTTTCATTGGAAAATACTAACCCTCCTACTAAGATTATATCTATGAGAAGTGAAATAATGAAATTTAAAGAATCTGATAATGAACATGTTGCTAAATCTTGGGAAAGAATTGTCCCACTCATGGACTGACTGCTTGGATGATTATCCAAACCTTTTATGCAGGACTGAATTATTCTTCAAGAAATCTATTGGATTCTGCTGCTGGAGGTACCTTTATAACCATTACTTTGGGTGCTGCAACAAAGCTTCTTGATAATATGATGGTGAACTATTCTGAATGGAACACCGAGAGAGCTCCACAAGGTAAGAAGGTAAATTCTGTTGAAGATACCTCTTCCTTTAGTGATAAAATTGATGTTATTATGTCTATGCTTGTTAATGGGAAAGCTCATATTGATCCAAATCATATTCCCTTAGCCTCTTTGGTTTCTCAAGAAGAGTAAATTGATGTGAACTTTATAAAAAATAATAATTTTAGCAACAATGCCTATAGGAATAAGTTGGTAATAATAACTATGTGCCATATCCTCCCAATAATGGTAATACTTATGGAAATTTGTACAACAATAATAGGAGTGAACCCTCTGAACTTGAAGTTATGCTTAATGATTTTATTAGTAAACAAACTGCTTTCAATAAAACTATTGAGGAAAAACTCTCTAATGCTGAAAGAAATATAGCATCATTGTCTTAAGCACAATCTTCTTTTAATAAAATGGTTGCTAAACCTGAAACTATTGAAAATCCCTTTGCTGCTACTAATGCCATACATGTTAGAATTGATGAAAATGTTAGACTATTAGCTGAATTACATGCTAAGTGGGAAAGAGAAGATGAAATTGCTAGAAATATTAGTATTTCTCCTATCACTACCACTAATGTTGAAGCTAGTAAACCCAATGGAACCTTTTCTAATAAAAATGCTGAAATTCTTAGAAACATGGGAAACAATAGCTCTACTACTTTAGATGGTAATTTTGATTTTGATCTTGATGGTTGCAATATCTCTGAAGTAATTATGTTCCTACAAAAACTTGCTAAAAGTCCTAATGCTAGTGCTATGAATATGGCCTTTACAAAACACATTACTGATGCTCTCATAAAAATTAAAGAAGAAAAGATGAAACATAAAGCTTCTATTCCTATGAAATTAGAAGATGGTTGGGAACCCATCATTAATATAAAAGTGAATGATTTTGATCTCAAAGCTTTATGTGATCTTGATAGTAGTGTTTCTATTATGCCTAGAAAGATTTATGAAATGCTTGATTTGCCACCATTGGAAGATTGTTATTTAAATGTCCAACTTGATGATAATGCTAAAAAGAAACTCATGGGGAGTATTAATGATGTTCTTATTATGGTTAACAATGCCTATGTCCCCGTTAATTTCTATGTTTTGGATGTTGAATGCAATGCTTCTTGTCATATTATTTTGGGAAGACCTTTTCTTAGAACGGTTGGTGCCATTATTGATATGAAAGAAGGCACCATTAAATATCAACTCCCAATCAAGAAAGGTATAGAACACTTCCCTAAGAAGATAGAGAAGATTCCTTTTGCCTCTCCTATTAAAACAAAATTTTCTCTTAATGCTTCTTCATTTGAGAATACTTGATGCTTTTCTTGCTTCTTATGCCTAATTTAAAGGCGTTAAAGAAAAGTACTTATTGGGAGATAACCCAAAAGTTTTAGTTGAGTCTTGAAAGTTATTGCTTCAGTAATAACCTCTACTTATCCTTTTTATTTGCTTTTTGTGCCAAGAGTAACCTCTAATGAGAGAGAAGTAAGACTTGGGAAAGTTGCTGTCCCGAAACAGATTTTTGTGCTTCGCTGTAAACATTCGTGTAAAATCTCTGTACGTCAATTTAAGCTGTAATTTTTTGGGATTCTTCCCCAGGTTGTTATCCAACTTTCGTTAGTTCAACACTTTTCGATTTGAGAAACAGAAGGTCTTCGACAAAATTGGTTTTTACCTTCTGGTCTGTTTTGACAAATTTCTGCCATTATTTGCATTTGCTTCTTGTTGATTCCTTTTTGGGTTCTTTTAGAGGAATTGATCTTTTTGAGGGAAGTGCTACAGTAGCTTGTGTTTTAATGGAAGGTCTACTTGTGTTGGAACTGAGCCCAAAGACTAATTATCTTGAGTACACTAATGTTGCTAATAAAGATTGTGTGAAGTTTTGTATGAAGGAAAAATTTTAGGTGTAGGGAAAGAATGATGTAATGAGATGAAGAATGGACTAAAGCTAAACCTTGGGGATGCCACCCCGTATCACCCTAAGAAATATCCAAGAAGTACAAGCGTCAAAGCTTGGGGATGCCCAAGGCATCCCCTTCTTCATCAATAAAAATCTCGGGTTTCTTCCAAACACTTCATTTTATTGGTTCATGCACAGTTGTGTTGTTCTTGGAGCGTCTTCATTTTTTTTGGTTTTCGTTTGCTTAGTTTGCTTAGTTTTCTTTAATAAATTGGTTGGACCCCCTCATTCATGCATTAGTTTTCAAATAAGATTGGTTTGGATTGGAAAAGAGTAGGAAAAGTTCATGCTTAAGTGGTAAAAAAGGAGCTTGTTTTTGACTATGGCATATGCTTTGTCATGTCATGCTTGATATTGTTTTGGCTTTCTGCTTAGTAATTTTTTCTGTAGCATGACGTGTTAAAAACAATTGAGATTGCTTAATGTGCCTTGAAAGAATCATGCGTTGTTTTAGCATATTAAAGCATAGTATTGTGGTAATCTCCTTTGATGATTTATTTGGGTTGACTTGGCGCATTCTCACACCATGTTAAGACTATTACAAGTAACCATAGCCTCTATGATCCTTTAGTTTTCGACTTGTAATATCACTTTATGCTTTAATTAATAATGTTTTGTCGCTTTGCATGATTATGGCCATTATTGCTCTCTTAGTTGGTCGCTCCCAGTCTTTTGCTAGCCTCCATAACCAAGTATGAGTTCCACTCATGCATCCAACTCCAAATAAAACCAAGTTATTCCAAAGAGTCCACCATACCTACCTATTAGCATTTGCTATTCCAAGTATATTCATGTTTTTATCTACCTTCTGAATTAAACTTGTTATGAGAAAACTAGTGATTAAAGCTCTCACGAACTTGATGGCACACTTTACTTTTCTTGCCCTTAATAAACTTGAACCATTGTGTCATCTATGTTGTATATGCTTGCACTTATATGTTGGGGATTAGTAGAACCATGCTATCATGGGGAACGCTTTCAACATTGCACTTGTACATTATACCTAGTTGATATCATGCTCTTTTGTTTATGGATGTCATCGGTGTGAAATGAAAGGGGAGCTTGTAAGTCCATGGAGTTATGTATGTGTGTTAGAGAAACGCCTGGGCCACTGGTCTAATCCATGCCTAATCATGGTGGAAACCTGCAACGTAACCATAATCAGCGATCTATGAAGCATTCTTCTTATAAAAAAAGAGATAGAGATTGAGAAAAGGAGAAAAAGAAAAAAAGAGATGAGAAAAGAGGAAAGAGATAAAAAAGCACCAATTTCCCATGGTAAATAAGAAGATTGTTGAGATGCTCATTGTCTGCTTGCCTTGTCATTTTGATATGGGGATTCTTCTGTATCATCGGGCAAGGGGTACCCCGTTGGCGGTACTCTATGATACACATGTACTTACTATGACAAGAACTTACCGGTAACTAAACTTGAGTAGCATGAGGAGCAGCCCTCATATTCAAGGGACATGAGATTGCCAACTTATACTTTGTCAAGCATATACTCCATAGTTTGTTCACTTTAACCTTAATCACTTCAAGATGCTTATGATAGGGGCAATGAGAGCTGAAAGCTAATAAGTACCATAATTTTTGGAAGCTCTTTATGAAACTTGAATCCCTACTTCCTTCTATGAAGGCCTTTCTTTTACTTTTATGTCGAGTCTCCATCTTCTATCTTTATGCACCTATTAAGAGAGCATAGTGGCCATTCTTAGTTTAATGTGCATTGTCCCAAGACTTGTTGATTGATGCATAACTTTGATATTGCTTGTTCTTAAACTACTTGTATCTACTCACCCTTATGAACTTTGAAGGTGTCCTATGCATCTATGTTTTGCTACACTATGAGGGACAAGCTAAATACCATTCTCATTATGCTTTCTATATGTGAAACAAACAAACATCTTGCAAAGCATTGTTACTCATGAATCTTTTGTTTATTCCTTTTCATGTTACAACATAGTTGCTCTGTCTTATTGTTAGAACTATATCTTTCATGCTATGTTAAAGTACTATGATCCCAGCTGTCAATGTTCTACAAATACCTTGATCAAGTTTATGATGGTGCATGTCACCTCAAAAATTATTCTTTCTTTTTATCACTTACCTACTCGAGGACGAGCAGGAGTAAAGCTTGGGGATGTTGATACGTTGCAAACGTATATATAATTTTTGATGTTCCATGCTTGTTTTATATCTACTTTCTTATGTTTTGTCCACACTTTGGAGTATTTTTATACACTTTCTTGGACTAACCTATTAACAAGATGCCACAGTGCCACCCTGCCGGAGGGGAGAATTCACCCTGGAGGCCTTCTTCATCACCATGCCTACCTCCGGTGTGATGCGTGAGTAGTTCATCCCTGGACTATGGGTCCATATAGTAGCTAGATGGTTGGTTCTTCTCCTTTGTGCTACCATGTTTAGATCTTGTGAGGTCCGTTCATGATCAAGATCATCTATTTGTAATCATACATGTTGTGTTTGCGGGGATCCAATGGATATTGAGATGATATTTCAGATTGATTATTGATTCTATCATGTCTTTGTTATTTGTGATCTTGTATGCTCTCCGTTGTTAGTAGCTATCTTGGCCGAGTAGATGCTAGCAACTCCAGGAGGGAGTATTTATGCTCAATAGTGGGTTCATGCCTCTAGGAATCTGGGGAAGTGACAGAAATCTCTAAGGTACTAGATGTGCTGTGGTTACTAGGGAGAAAACATCAATCCTTTGTTCATAAAACAATCGTATTGTTTACTTTACACACAATGCTTAATGCAATTATCTGTTGCTTGCAACTTAATACTGGAGGGGGTTCGGATGATAACCTGAAGGTGGATTATTAGTCATAGATGAAGTTGGATTACGGTCTATGTATAATGTTGTAATGCCCAATCAAATCTCATAGAAGTCAAGATGATTAGTATATGCATGTATGCTTTCTCTATGTTTGTCAATTGCCCCGCTGTAATTTGTTCATCCAACATGTCATCTATCTTAAGGAGAATCACCACTAGTGAACTATGGACCCCAGTCCTTTCCTTTACTATCAATCTATTATTTACTGTTTTCTGTTTACTTTCTGCAAGGCTATTACTATCTTCCACACAATACGTTTAATCCTTTGTTTTTATCAAAACCGGTGAGATTGATAACCTCACTGAGTTGGGGGCAAAGTTCTATGATTGTGTTATGCAGGATTCCAAGTTGGAAACAACACCTTGGAGGTGTTTCCTTGCTCCTACTGGTTCGATAACCTTGGTGTCATAACTGAGGGAAAACTTGTTGCTATACTCATCATACCTTCCTCTTGGGGTTCCCCAACGAGCTCATCATCTTTAGTAAGCATGCTCCCACTGACTCCCCGACTGAGAAACTCTTTCTCAAGGAAGACACCATTCCGAGCGACAACTTTGTCCTCTTCTCGATTGTAGAAGTAGTAACCCAAGGTTTCCCTCGGATACCCCACGAAAATACACTTATCTGGCTTGGCCATAAGCTTGTCCGACTGAAGTCACTTGACAAATGCTTCATAGCCCCAAATCTTAAGGAAAGACAAACTCGGCTTCTTGCGAGTCCACATCTCATGCGGTGTCTTCTCTACCGACTTTGATGGTACTCTGTTTAGTGTGAACGCTGCAGTTTCTAGACAATAACCCCAAAGTGATAAAGGCAGATCTGTCTGACTCATCATTGATCGTACCATGTCTAACAAGGTCTGATTCCGCCTTTTCGACACACTATTTGTCTGCGGCGTTCCTGGCGGAGTGAGCTGGGGAACTATTCCACAATTCTTCAGATGGTCATCAAACTCATGGATCATGTACTTGCCTCCTCGGTCCGACCGAAGAAACTTTGTTTTCTTGTCGAGTTTATTCTGTACCTCATTCTGGAATTCCTTGAACTTTTCAAAGGCTTCCGACTTATGTTTCATCAAGTAGATGTATCCATACCTACTCAAATCATTAGTGAAGGTAATGAAGTACTCATAACCACCTCTGGCTGTCGTGCTCATTGGGCCACATACATCAGTATGTACTAGTCCCAATAAGTCGGACGCCCTTTCACAACTCTTTGCAAAAGGTGTCTTGGACATTTTGCCGAGTAGGCAGGAGTCACATGTCTCGAACGACTCCACGTCGAACAAAGTTAGGAGTCCATCATCTTGGAGCTTCTTCATGCGTTTCCAACTTATATGAACAAGTCGACAATGCCAAAAGTAAGTCATATTCAGATCATTTGGTTCACATTTATATTATAGACAGATTCACCATCAAGATTCAAAATAAATAACCCGTCCTGGACAGGTGCAAAGCCGTGAAACATATCATTCAAATATAAAGAACAACCATTATTATTAATATTCGACTCATAGCCTTGTCTCATCAAACATGAGGCAAAAATAATGTTTCGACTAGGCACTAGAACATAATAACAATTATTTAGCTCCATTAAGAATCCAGAAGGTAAATGAAGTTGCATCGTGCCGACTTCCAACGCAGCGACTCTCGCTTTGTTGCCAACTCGAATGTCAACCTCGCCTCTCACCACGCTCCTAGTTCTTACCAGTCCCTGCAACAAGTTGCAGATGTGAATAACTGATCCGGTATCATATACGCAAGAACTACCAGGTGCATCAGCAAGATAAATGTCTATAACATTGCAAACAAGCGTACCTGAGCCGTAAGTCACACCTCCACTCTTGGCTTTATCAGCCAGATACTTGTTGCAATTCCTCTTCCAGTGTCCATCCGCCTTGCAATAGAAGCAAGTGGATCCGGCTGCAAGAGATGGCTTAGTCCCTGAGGAAACGCTTTGGACTGGGTCCTCGGCCTTACCTCCCGACTTTGCCTTCTTCTTCTTAGTCCAAGAACTCTTCTTGAACTTAGCCTTATTATGCACCATCAACACTTGACTGGCGCCTTTCTTGAGATCCGCCTCAGCCTGCTTGAGCATCCCATGTAATTTAGTGAGCTTCTTATCCATACCATGCATGTGGTAGTTCGATATGAACTGACCATACGCACTAGGAAGAGAGTTCAGAATTATGTCCGTAGCAAACTCTTCGCTAATGGGGTAGCCAAGACTTTCCAGAGACTGCACGTAACCAACCATCTTGATCACATGCGGACTCAGTGGATTGCCATCCTTAAGCTTTCAGCTCAACAAAGCCTGAGAGACTTGATACCTCTTAGTCTTTGGCTGAGCCTGGAACATACTTTTGAGGCTTTCGATCATATCGTAGGCCTCAACATTCTCGAACTGCTGCTGCAAGTCCGGTTCCATGTGAGCAAGCATAAGATAGCTAATCTCCGTAGAATCATCACATGTCCTACGGTAGGCATTGGTGGCTGCGACACTCGCATTCTCATTCGGCTCATCTGGAAGTGGGTTGTCTAGGACATGGTCCCTCTTTTCTTGCTTGAGAACAATTCTCAGATTACGATACTAGTTGGTGAAGTTAGTTCCATTTAGCTTATCTTTCTCTAAGATGGTTCTCAAGGCAAAACTGGAAATCTGAGGGAGACTGCTAGGTGCCATTGATCTGCAATAGAAAAATATGCAAAACACTTAAGACATGTATTCATAAAGGAGCAAGCATATTAAACACTTTAATACTTATGCTCCCACTAGAACCAACATCCCTCCAATGGTTACTTAGTGATTCAGGATCCTAAATAAGCAAGCTGACTAGTGAGCTTTAGCATCACCGCTAGTCGTCAAGTGATCTAGGTAGACAACTCCTTGTCAATCACATCTCATACGACTCCTGTTGGACGGGTGGCATCAAATGCCCCGACTCCCATCCGACCTTTCCCCGAGTCCCACAACCGTTGTGATTGACCCGTCTAGATTACCGAGTGCTTCCGCTGTAAGAGTCCAACTCGAACCCACCTAGTCAGAAAGAATTGATAGCACCTCAATTTTATGAGCCCACTACCAAAAATTTCCAACTTGTGATGGTGCAGCACTGGCGGGGAAACTGACTAGACCTTCTTTGAGGGATTACTTTCTACCAACTATCTAATAGAGGTAAAACAGAGACATAACAATAACACAAAATAAAGCAATTATAATGTGAAATGGTATGACTCTCTTCATGGCGATCTCCATCACCACAAAGCTTGTCATTCGACTCGTGTCAACTCTTGTCACGTGCTGCCTTACACCATGTAGCCGACTTGTACATCGACTTGCATGCCATCCGGGTTCTCCAAACAGCTACATTAGCTAGTAAATAAAATTACATAGAGAATCCGACACGCAGGTCGTTACACAATAAAATGACAGCACCTAGGCTCCAGCTGGCAGACAAAACTGTGATACGCAGATCACGTATGGATTACATACATCACATGCACATAAGCCATACCATTCACAACATCATCCTGCAAAAACAAGTTATGCATAGATACGATATCCACCTGTGTTGTGAAACTCGCAATGACATCTAAGGCGCTACGACAGGGCGAAGCCAGCGGTCTTGCTAGCCGGACAGCGGGCGGGGATCGAAAGGGCAGCACCCCTCGCGGGTGCGGGCAGCGCCCGATGATTTTTCCAAAAACGCAGATCTCATCTGCATTCCAGACATGGATTTATTCATTGGATAACACAATTTTATCCAAATCCAATCCGGACTCTGATTCGACCAAACTCTTTGATCTTCGATCACCGCATCCGGGTTTATGTGTCACAGTCTACCCCGATGGCAGAAGCTGACCGGTAGGGGTATGTCGTTCCACGACCTTAGCAGTTAGATCATCCATTCCCCGAGTACAGTTGATCCAATCAACTTCGTACAAAACCGATCTAAATCATAGACCGACCACCAAAACTGCAATTAGATCCAATCTAACGCCAACCGCATATCAGATATGCACGATCTCGAGCCTAAAACCAGAAGCTATCGCTCTGATACCACTGTTGGGCCACGCGGAGATAAACAAAAACTTTTCCCCTATGCGGTACTCCCAAGATCCAACTTAGGTGATAGGCCACGAGTTTTACCACTAGACGCGCAGGTGCGGATTGTTGATGAAGTGCGTCAGTTGATGCCGTGCCGAATGATCCCCGTACAGCATGTCCAGATCCCCATGGACCTCCTTGTCCCCAGCGCCGCACGTGCAACGACTCTACCGGTATCCACACGTATAGGAAGGATCTCCGGGCAGAGGACTGCTAGATCCCGTCTAGCCCAAAATGGGAGTGGAGAAAGTGACAGCTAGGCCAGGGACAATCCCTTGTCACTCCACTTATATACACTCCTAGCTAGGATCAACGCTTGAGGCCCATTTAGGCCGTACCCCAATCTCCACATGCATCTAATCCACATGGGCTCCTTACCCTTAAGTGTGTGACCCTATAGGTTTACATACACCTGGACACGACACGAGTCACCACTCCCAGTCGATAGTTGGTAGCGGCATGTAGTAAGACGTGCCAACTCCCAAGCGCCGTAATGTCAGAAGACAAACCTTTCTCAATGTGACTTTCGTCCAAGTCCCTTTGCCTCACGATATATCTTGTAAAGCTATAGGCGAGTTGTTGCCATCCTTTTAATAGCTCGACTCTCTCTTCTTGGTCCGTGATATATGATTCACTGGACTAACATTCAGTCCAACTTCTTGGTTAACACTTAACCAAGTCGCGTATGGCCATGCTTTTGAATCATATCACACGAGAGGGCCCAGAGAATATCTCTCCATTACAGAGGGGCAAATCCCATCTTGGCAATCCACATCACGCAACTTGCTTCACAACCAACCCGAACCATACCTTTATAATTGCCCATTTAAGGAATAGCGTTTGATAGGACCTAAGCTGGCGATCCACAACTTGGATCATGCGATCACCTCAGGTCAAAGGATTCCATTGCTTGAGAATACAAATGACAACATGCTCGTTGTATCTCAACTGTGGGTCAGTCCGATTCACTAAACTCTTTAGCCGAATCAGTGTAAGTCGGAATAGCATCTCCATGCCCATGACAAGTGGAACTGAGTCATCAGCCAACTTTCACATTAGTCTAAGTTGTGTGTCCAGTACAACCTCAACGACTAAGGACAACTAGTATGAACAACATGAATACGTAGTTCCACAATCGAATCACATATTCAATGATACATATCACTAGTTCATACATGGACAACTTTATTACTTTATAAATACATTGGGGAATACATCATATATGATTGCCTCTAGGGCATATTCCCAACAATATCATGCTCTTTTGTTTATGGATGTCGTCGGTGTGAAATGAAAGGGGAGATTGTATGTGCATGGAGTTATGTATGTGTGTTAGAGAAACACCTGGGCCGCCGGTCTAATCCATGCCTAATCATGGTGGAAACCTGCAGCGTAACCATAATGAGCAATCTATGAAGCATTCTTCTTATAAAAAAAGAGATAGAGGTTGAGAAAAAGAAAAAAAGATGAGAAAAGAGGAAAGAGAGAAAAAAGCACCATTTTCCCATGGTAAATAAGAAGATTGCTAAGATGCTCATTGTCTGCTTGCCTTGTCATTTTGATATGGGGATTCTTCCGTATCATCGGGCAAGGGGTACCCCATTGGCGGTTCTCTATGATACACATGTACTTAGTATGACAAGAACTTACCGGTAACTAAACTTGAGTAGCATGAGGAGCGACCCTCATATTCAAGGGAGATGAGATTGCCAACTTATACTTTGTCAAGCATATACTCCATAGTTTGTTCACTTTAACCTTAACCAACTAAAGATGCTTATGATAGGGGCAATGAGAGATGAAAGCTAATAAGTACCATAATTTTTGGAAGCTCTTTATGAAACTTGAAATCCCTGCTTCCCTCTACGGAGGGCTTATCTTTTACTTTTTATTGAGTCACTAAACCTATTCCCTTCTACCTCAGCAAGTATTTTGAGTTGTTGTGTTTCATTCATTCATATGATGATTTATTCAATCATGTTTCTTATGTTCCTTGTTTTGCACAATGCTCTTATCTTAGTGATTATTACATTGAAAGCTATCATTGAAAACCCATCATGTTTGAACTCCTGCAATTTGTTAACTATTCTTTGACCAAGAGCAAAGTTTGCCATTACCAATTATGATTTACTTTATGTATCTTTATTGTGTTTCCTTTACTTATTGCAAGTTAAGTTCTATAATAGTGAGTTGTCTTCTATTACGATTTATGTATTAATGAATGTGATGCTTCTTGTCCGTATTCTTTTATCGACTCTTCACTCCATAAACCCGAGGTCATGTTTATTGAGCTCAGTTTTCGCTTGGGGACAAGCGAAGTCTAAGATTGGGGGGAGTTGATATGTCCATTTTGCATCACTATTCTATATCATAATTTACTGTTATTCATTGATATATTTCATATTAAGAGATGATACTTATGTTATTTCATCTATTTTTGCATGGTTGATTACTTTTGGAGGATGGACCGCTGCAGTCAGGATTCTGATGGAAAAGGCGCTGTTTAGAGGCGAAATTCACGAAGATCAAAAATTCCAGAAAATACATGGAAAATCCTATTTTTCTAGAAGACGAAGGATGCCAGAAGAGGGAGAGGAGTTGGGCCACAGGGGGCCCACACAACCCCCTGGAGCGGGGCCCCTGGCCGTGCCACCAGGTGGTGTGGCCACCCTGCCCCACTCCTGGACCTCCCCTTTGGCGTATATTATCCCCACGAAACCCAAAGCCTGGGGGAGTGACCACAGAAAGATTCCGCCGCCTCTGCGGGGCAGAAAACTACAGAGAAAGAAAGATCTCTCCGGCAGACAGAATTCTGTCAAGAAATTCCTTCCCGGAGAGGGGAGATCATCGCCATCAACACCACCATCAAGCTGGACTTCATCGGGATCATCATCACCATCATCTCCATCATCATCTCCACCAGCACCATCATCGCCACTCCATACCGCTATAACAATTGGGTTGAATCTTGCATAGTTCTTAGGGAAACTTTCCCGGTATTGATTACTTGTTGTAGTTGATGCTATTGAGTAGCACCATTGAATTATTGTTATGTTCAGATTGTTGCTTATCATTATATCATCTCTGATCTTGATCCATATGATGTCTTGTGAGTATTTTGTTTAGTTCTTGAGGACATGGGAGAAGTCATGTTGTTAGTAGTGGAGCTGTGTTGAGAAAGATTCAATAGTTTGTTATTTAAGTTGTGGTGTTATTCTTCTAGTGGTGTCATGTGAACGTCAACTACATGACACTTCACCTTTATGGGCCTAGGGGAATGCATTGTGTATTTGGATACTAATCATAGGGGTTGCCGGAGTCACAGAAACCTGAAGCCCCGTTAGGAAACCTTTGCACAAAGGATGTCAGGATCTTAGAGTTTAATGTTGTGGTTAGGTTTCAATTTAATTTACTTTCTTGTACTTGCGGATGCTTGCAAGGGGTATAATCACAAGTATGTATTAGTCCTAGGAAGGTCGGTACATTAGCACAGGTTCACCCACACAACACTTATCAAACTAAAGAAGATTAATCAACTATATGAAGCAAAAGCACTTGACGATATTCCCGTGTGTCCTTGAGAACGTTTGGTCATCTTAATTAATACAACCGGCTTGCCCTTTGCTAAAGAAAGGATTGGGCCACTTGCTGCATCTATTATTATTGTCTTCTATTTACTCACACTTTATTTTTCTGCATTATCAAAAACCCCTAAAAATCCGTTTGCTAATTATTTACAGAGAATTCCTACTCCAAGCCACTCGTCAACACCTTATGCTCCTCGTTGGGTTCGACACTCTTACTTATCGCAAATAAAGATTGTGTGAAGTTTTGTATGAAGGAAAAATTTCAGGTGTATGGAAGGAATGAGTAATGAGATAAAGCATGGACTAAAGCTTAATCTTAGGGATGCCATGCTTGTCACCCCAAGAAATATCCAAGAAGTACAAGCGTCAAAGCTTGGGGATGCCCAAGGCATCCCCCTGTTCATCAATAAAAATCCCAGGTTTCTTCCAAACGCTTCATTTTTATTGTTTCATGCACAGTTGTGTTGTTCTTGGAGCGTCTTCTTTTTCATTTTCGTTTTGGTTTTTTGTTTACTTGGTTTTCTTAGTTTGCTGAATAAATTGGTTGGACCCCCTCTTTAATACATTGGTTTTCAAATAGTTTGGTTTGGATTGGACAAGAGTAGGAAAGTTCATGCTTAAGTGGTAAACAAAGCTTGTTTTTGACTATGGCCTATGCTTTGTCATGCCATGCTTGATATTGTTTTGGATTTATACTTAGTATTCTTTGCTGTAGCATGAGTTGTTATCAAAAATTGAGATTGCTTAATGTGCCTTTGAAGAATCATGTGTTGTTTTAGCATATTAAAGCATAGTATTGTGGTATTCTCCTTTGATGCTTTATTTGGGTTGACTTGGCACATGCTCACACCATGTTATGACTATCCCAAGTCACCATAGCCTTTATGATCCTTTATTTTTCAACTTGTAATATCACTTTATGCTTTGATCAATGATGTTTTGTCGCTCTGCATGATTATGGCCATTATTGCTCTCTTAGTTTGTCGCTCCCAGTCTTTTGCTAGCCTCCACAACCAAGTGTGAGTTCCACTCATGCATCCAATTCCTAAAACCAAGTTATTCCAAAGAGTCCACCATACCTAACTATTATCATATGCTATTCCAAGTATATTCATGTTTTTGTCTACCTTCCAAATTAAACTTGTTATGAGAAAACTAGTGATTAAAGCTCTCACGAACTTGATGGCACACTTTACTTTCTTGCATTTAATAAACTTGAACCATTGCATCCATATTTGTTGCGTATATGCTTGCGATTTATAAGTTGAAATTAGCAGAACCATGTATCATGGGGAATAGTTTCAACATTGCACCTGTACTGTGTACCCCGTTGATATCATGTTATTTTGCTTATGGATCCCGACGGTGTGAAATAAAAGGGGAACTTGTAAGATCATGGAGTTTGTATTTGTGTTAAGAAAAACCTGGGCCGCTAGCCTAAGCCATGCCTAATCATGGTGGAAACTTGCAGCATAACCATAATGAGCACTCTATGAAGCATCCTCAATAAAAACCTATGCAAATATCACATAAAAAGATCACTGAGATGCTCATTGTCTGCTTGCCTTGTCATTTTGATTAAGGGATAGCTCCTGTATCATGTGAAAGGGGTACCCCGTTGGCGGTTCTCTATGATACATATGTACTTACAATGACAAGAGCTTACTCGTGACTAAAGTTGAGTAGCATGAGGTTCGGTATTCGTAAGTAAGGGGCATGAGATTTCGGTTTATAACTTGTCAAGCATATCCTCTTAGTTGTGTCACTTTAACCTTAATCACCTTCAAGATGCTTATGATAGGGGCAATGAGAGCTGAAAGCTAATAAGTACCATAAATTTTGGAAGCTCTTTATGATACTTGAATCCCTACTTCCTTCTATGAAGGCCTTTGTTTTACTTATATGTTGAGTCTCCACCTTTTACCTTTATGCACCTACTTTGAGAGCATAGTGGCCATTCTTAGTTCTATGTGCATTGTCCCAAGACTTGTTGATTGATGCATACCTTGATATTGCTTGTTTTAAACTATTTGTATCTAGTCACTCTTATGAACTTTGAAGGTGTCCTATGCATTTATGTTTGCTACTCTATGAGGGACAAGCTGAATGCCACTATGTTATGTTTTCTTTACGTGAAACAAACAAACGTCTTGCAAAGCATTGTTATTCATGAATCTTTTGTTTGTGCATTTTCATGTTGCAACATAGTTTCTTTGTCTTATTGCTAGAACTTTGTGTTTCATGTGATGGTTGAAGTACTATGATCCCAGCTTTGAATGTTTTACAAATACTTTGATCAACTTTATAATGGTGCATGTCACCTCAAACATTATTCTTTCTTTTTATCACTTACCTACTCGAGGACGAGTAGGAGTTAAGCTTGGGGATGTTGATACGTTGCAAATGTATCCATAATTTTTGATGTTCCATGCTTGGTTTTATCTACTTTCTTATGTTTTGTCCACACTTTGGAGTACTTTTCATATGATTTCTTGGACTAACCTATTAACAAGAGCCATAGTGCCAGATGCCGGTTTTCTGCTGTTTTTGGTTCCAGGAAAGTCAGAAAATGAATATTCTCAGAATTGGACGGGACAAAAGCCAAAGTGCCTATTTTTCCGGAAGTCATCAGATGCCAGAATACGAGATGGAGAGGGGCCAGGGGGCCACCACACCACCAAGGCACGCGGCCTAGCCTGGCCCACGCCAGGGGGTGGTCTGGCCGCCTCCCGCGCCCCCTCGGCCTCCCCTTCCGCCTATAAGATGCCCTCGGGACGAAATCCCGGGACAAAAGCCATGAGAATAGCCAGGGACAAAAGCGATGAGTACTCTTTAAGTACTCGCAAACTACCACTAACAAGTAATATATTTCTAAGTCAAGTGCTAACTCTATGTTTAACTATAAGGTTAAGTTTTAAACCTAAGCTAAGTTCTGAAGCAAAGAAAGATAAAGTAAAATTCTAGAATCACTTAAGTTGGGAAGCTAATATTATAAACACAACCCTGTTGTGGTCAAGTCAAGATTCATCATTCATTTCATAAGTGTTTGGAAAACATCTGACAACGAAACAGTATGGCCATTCCAACTGTTCATAATCATGGATGTCTTGCTATTCGAATAGTTTGACACTCTGCAGAGGTGGTACACTTTCACCACAAGATTCGATACATCTGTCAGGGATAACCCTGAATCATCATACTTAGTATGCAGATAATCAAACATAACCTTCCCTTTACACACCCTAGTATAAGCACCTCTCCTATGAGCATGGCCTCCCAACCATGACCATCAGTCATCTTGGGCACTGCATACGTGGACAACATTGAGAGGTAGCCTCAGCTCAAACCTCTCCTGCGAGGGAACTAATACTAATGCATATAAATTTCTAGCTAAGCATTACCCAATTCAGGTAGTGTGGTTGTACGGTAAATCTGGAATGGTATCGCATCCGAATCCAACCATCAGTTTTATCAAAGGGCTAAAGCTCATGCCTCAACATTTTAATCATCATAAACCATTTGTGTTTCTCCAAGACATGTCAAAACATCTCAATAGAATGACTCATCATTCCAAGGTTTTCATAATTCATTTTCACCAAGTGTTCCCATCTAAAGTGACTCAAGTTTTTATCTACTCTAAACTACTAAGTTAAGAGTGTTCACTAAGGTGGAAAGATGATGGGTTCAATCTCATGCCATAGAATGACATCTAAATCTTAGCTAAATAGGTCAAGTGTTATACTTTTTATGCTACCTTCAAAACAAGTAAGGGACTTTGTGTAAACTAAAGGAATTAAGGCTTGTAAGGTAATACTTGGGGTAGTGATAGTCAAGGTGGTGTGACCAAAGCATGCCTAAAGCATCTTTGCTCATTCATCTCTCTTAATTCTAACTTGCTAGCAATAGCTTGCACTGTTAATGGTGGTTTGCCTTGGTTGGTGCAATGGTTGAAGTTTTCTTCTTCTTCTTCTTGGTAGCACTCCTCCTCCTCGTAAGCTTGGTCGGTACTATCTTCTATAAATACATACGGAGTACACGATCACCAAAAAATACTTAAATAGTCTAATTAGCATTCTAAGACACACATTTGATGATCTATTATCATCACAAGCATCACAAGTTTAATTCACTAGTTTCTTCCTTTTTATTTTAGAAAAGTAATTTCTACTCATTGAAAAATTAACTAAGATTTAATAATCACCACTTAAAATATGGGATCATGTGGACACATGTCATCACCACATATTCTAACATGTGGGAATGGAATTTAAAGGTTGGATCATAATTAATTTTGTTTAAGTTCATTATTTAATGATTTAAAGTGACTAGAAATGCCTATATAGCATTATTTTGGTACTAGTCCAAAGTCACTGCATGTAAACCTTGATATTATTACATATTCAGATAGGTATGGTGAAATGTGATTTTTGAGAGTTGGAATCAACTCAAAACCTATCTTGGTTGATTTTATAAAAATGTTGCAAGGTGCAATTGCTTCTGTTTTATTAATTTTACTAGGAGAGATCTATAACTCTAATTGAATTAAATCCAATGTGCTTGGATAGATCATTTCAATACCTTTCAGGAAAAATTGGTTTCATGCAATTTGGATTTGTCAAACTCCCAGAATTGATTTTTAAACTAAATTTGGACATAAACTAGATTAACTCTAAAAAGAAAAAAACTAAATTTGAATTTCTAACTCGCACGGGAACTAACTGGGCTGGCCCAGCTATGCACAATGCGTGCAACGGGCTTCCTGACATGCGGGCTCCACCGGTCAGTGGCACAAAAACACCAAAGCGGTATCTAGCATCCTAGGCCACACGATCTAAAGACGATCCAACGGCGGGAGGTCATCATCGACGACAGATTACTCTGGCAAGATTCTGACCTAGACGCAGCGGTGGGGGTCGATTAGGGGCGTACCAGGGCTCCAGCAAGGTCGGTGAGGCGGGCAAACGGGCTGGTAGACGACGGCGAGGCGAGGCGCGGTTCCGACGGAGCTTGGGGTGCCCTAAATCGCATGCGCCCTTCTCCTCCTGCTATGGCGGCTTCGGCTCCAATTCCGGCGAGGCAAAGCTCGAGCGACATCGGCTAGAGGTGGGTGAGGTTCAGTGAGAGGTGGGGAGTGAGTGAGTGTGGAGAATAGAGGCTGGGGTGGCCGCTTTATATAGGGTCGACGAGAGGGCAGAGCGGGCTCCGGTGAGGTCATCGGTGATGATGATGCGGAGCGCTCTCGGCATTGGCAAGGGCGGCGATGGGTTCTCTGTCCCCCAGCGGGCCTCTGGGGCTTAAAGGCGCGGCAAGGCGAGGGCACTACGGGTCGGGAGCGTGCGGTGCACTGCGCACGGACGACGGTGTTCGACGCGGTTCCTGTAGGCTGCTGGTCGCGAGGCAGCGAACGAGGATGTCTGGGCAGTTGTTGGGCCTGCTGCGGGTGCTGCCACGCAAGGCTAGGGCTAGCCGAGGCCGGTGCTGCTCTGGCGGGCGCGGCGCTCTGAGGTGATCGGCATGGCGGACAGAGGCATGGGCACGAGCAACTGGGGCTTGTCCTCCGCTCAATTTTGGTCGGGGGCTGGTCGAGGCGGTGCGGTGTGATGGCGCCTGTCTCCCAGCAAGCGAAGGAGAGCGCGGGATGGCTTGGTGCGAGCTGTCCATTGTCGACCTGGCGCATGGCATGGGGCGGCTTGGCACTAGAGCAGATAGGGGAGAGGGAGCTAGGGCCGAGGTTTTAGCTGGGGGGACAAGGGGACCGAGTTAGGCCCAAATGGTGACCAAAATCACCGCTCACTATAGTGTTTTGAAATTGGCAGGATTTCTGTCTGCCACCTGTTTGATGAAATGGCCGCATGAAGTAAAAGTTTGAAATTTGGTTTCAAAATTTTTGGGTGTTCTCCACTGGTACTAGGTAGTCTCTGGTTGCAAGGGTTTTGAAAATGGAGCTCAATTTGATGGTTTTTGAAATAGGGGTGATCTAGGCATATGCATTGAATTCAATTTTCTCATGCCATTTAAAATAAATATTTGAATGTTTTTAGGAGATCAAAAGGTGGGCCTTGGTACCTCATTATGTGTACTAGCAAGGGGTGTAAAGACCTAGAATTATTTCTGTTGAGAAGTGAGTGCTAGGAACACTCAAAGTAGTGTAGTGGATTAAAATGGCCAAAATGACCATTCCTCCTTTTTAATTGTTTTGATTTGATTTTCTTTGGAAAAAGTTTGGGAATGATGTAGATGATGTTTAAATCACCTAAGAAACATTTTACAACCAAAGAATCACAGAACCATGGCAATTCAAATCAATTCCTAAATTAAATGCTCATACACATGAATGCTTTCATTTTTAATTTGGAAAAGTTTTTGTTTACCCTAATTTTGATGATTTGGATGTTGATAGGCTTGGATTAAAGTTTTGGGATGTTACAAACCTTCCCCCCTTAAACAAAATTTCGTCCCGAGATTTACAAAGAAAACTAAGAATTAAAGAGATCTGGGAACTCTGCCTTAATGTAATCTTCGCGCTCCCAAGTGGCTTCCTCCTCGGTATGGTTGCTCCATTGAATCTTGAGAAATTTCATACTCCTGGTCCTGGTGGTTCTGTAGGCTTCTTCTAAGATACGGATGGGCACTTCCCGATAGGTCACGTCATTGTTGATTTCTACAGCTCTGTGATCTGTGTTCTTGAAAACTTCTGTCTTCTCAGGCACTTCCAAGCATTTGCGAAGTAACGAGATATGGAACACATTATGGATGGCTGACATCTCTTCAGGCAGTTCTAGTTGATACAATACTTCTCCTCGATGGTTCAGAATCTTGAAAGGTCCGATATATCTGGGGGCTAACTTTCCCTTCAGACTAAAGCATTGAGTTCCCTTCAATGGTGAAACCTTGAGATATACAAAATCTCCGACATTGAAAGTCAGGTCTCTCCTTCTCTTGTCAGCATAACTCTTCCGTCTGGATTGAGCGGTCTTGAAGTGTTCACGGACTTTGTGAACCTTCTCTTCTGCTTCCCGAAGAATGCCGTGTCCAAAGATCTGACTCTCTCCTACTTGTGACCAATTCAAAGGGGTACGACACTTTCTTCTGTATAGGAATTCAAATGGTGCCATCTGCAAACTAGCTTGATAACTGTTGCTATATGAGAATTCTGCAAAAAGGCAGGCAGTCTTCCCATTTTGATCCGTATTCCAACACACAAGCTCTAAGCATATCCTCTAGGATCTGGTTGACTCTCTCAGTCTGTCCATCAGTTTGCGGGTGATAAGCGGTACTGAAGTTCAACTTGGTTCCCAATCCTTCCTGAACTTTCTGCCAAAATCTTGAGGTAAACTGGGTTCCTCGATTTGATACGATGGTCTTTGGGGTTCCATGCAGACTAACAATCCTAGCAATATATAGTTCTGCTAGCTTCGCACTCTGGTAGGTAGTCTTGATAGGTATGAAGTGAGCTACCTTGGACAGTCTATCAACTATGACCCAGATTGAGTCATTTCCCCTACTAGAAGTAGGCAAACCGGTGATAAAGTCCATTCCAATGGAATCCCATTTCCATTCCGGAATCTGCAATGGTTGCAACAATCCTGCAGGTCTCTGATGTTCTGCTTTGACTCTTTGACAGATGTCACATTTGGCGATGTAGCTTCCGATTTCTCTCCTCATCTTGTGCCACCAAAATTGCTCTTTCAAATCTTGATACATCTTTGTTCCTCCCGGGTGGATAGAATAAAGAGTATCATGAGCTTCCTTCATGATAATTTCCTTTAGCTCCGAATCACGGCACATGACACGTCCCTTTGTACCATAGTACTCCTTCTTCGTCTTCAGTGAATCCAGGTACCTTTCCTGTACCAATACAATGTTTGATTCCGTCGATACTTTCATTCCCCTTCTGGGCTTCCTTGATTTGGCTAATCAAAGTGGGTTGAAGTTCAATGCTAGCTAAGAATCCTTTGCTAACTAATTCAGTCCTGAACTGCTCCAACTCTTCATACAAACTTGGTTGCTTCTCCTTAGTCATGGTGTTTAGCCTACACGGCAATCTGCTAAGAGCATCCACTACTACATTGGCTTTGTCGGGGTGATAGTGAATGTCAAGGTCATAATCCTTGATTAACTCTATCCATCTCCTTTGCCTCATATTCAGCTCCTTCTGAGTGAAGATATATTTCAAGCTCTTATGATCTGAGTAAATCTCACAGCGATTACCCATCAGATAATGACGCCATGTCTTCAATGCTAGAACCACAGCTGCTAACTCAAGATCATGGGTCGGATAGTTCTGTTCATGCTGCTTCAGTTGTCGAGACAGATACGCGATGACTTTGCCTTCTTGCATCAATACACATCCTAGACCAATCTTGGATGCATCACAATATACATCAAACGGCTTCTTGATGTCTGGCATGATTAATCTTGGGGATGATATCAATCTCTTCTTCAGCTCGTGAAAACTGGCTTCACATTTGTCATTCCATTCAAACTTCTTGTCCTTCTTCAATAATTGGGTCATGGGTCGGGCGATGCTCAAGAATCCTTCTACAAACTTGCGGTAGTATCCCGCTAATCCGAGAAATGGACGAACTTGGGTTTGAGTGGTTGGAGCTTCTCGTTCTTCGACATCTTTGATCTTGGTGGGATCAACAGAGACTCCTCCGGCAGACACAATATGTCCTAGGAATTCTACTTCTTTCAGCCAAAACTCACACTTGCTGAACTTGGCATATAACTGATGCTCTCTAAGGGTTTCTAGGATGATTCTCAGATGTTGCTCATGCTCTTCTTCTGACTTGGAGTAGATAAGGATGTCGTCGATAAATACCACTACAAACTTATCTAGGAAATTCATAAAGATCTTATTCATGAGATTCATGAAATAAGCAGGGGAATTGGTTAATCCAAAAGACATAACCGTATACTCATATAAACCATAGAGAGTAGTAAAGGCGGTCTTTGGAATATCCATTGCACGAATATTAAGTTGGTGATAACCAGTCCTAAGATCAATCTTTGAGAATACCTGAGCTCCGGTCAACTGATCAAATAGATCCTCTATCTTTGGTAAGGGGTACTTGTTTTTGATGGTGACGTCATTCAACTTTCTGTAATCTGTACACAGAGGATTGCCTCCATCTTTCTTGTCGATGAATAACACTGGTGATCTCCATGGTGATGCGCTTGGTTGAATCAAGCCTGTTGCTAACATGGCATCTAACTGCTTCTTCAGTTCCACTAACTCTGAGGGGTTCATGCTATAGGGTCTCTGGGCTATGGGTTCGGTTCCGGGGATTAGTTCGATGATGAACTCAATATCCCTATCCGGGGGCATACCTGGCAATTCATCTGGGAATACGTCGGGGTATTCACAGACTACTCTGACTTGGTCTATGGTGGGTAGGGCTAGACTCTTGTTGCACTTGAATTGGTGAGGTAAGGTTTCAGATATATGCTCTACTGTGACTCCAGAACTACTGGTCATGGTGATGGATTTCTTAGCACAGTCGATCAGTCCTTTATGCCTTGACATCCAGTCCGTACCTAGTACTACTTCCAATCCTTTGGTTCCAAGTACAATTAGGTTGGCATAAAAATCTATCCCATGTATCCTGATAGGCACAACTTTGCAAATTTTTCTAGCTTTTGTAGTTGAACCGGGGATTTGAACTATCATGACATGCTTCAGGTTGGTTGGGTGAATCTTACTAGTGCATGAAAATTCTTCGGTGATAAATGAATGCGATGCTCCTGAATCAAACAATACTCTTGCTAAAACTGAGTAGACAGAAAACATATCCAGCACTCCATCTGCCGCTTCCTGGGCTTCTTCTGCGTTCATGTGGAAGAGACGACCATTGCGGTTGTGAGGGTTCCCTGGGGCAAATCTTCTTCCTGGTTGAACACGACGCTGTTGCTGAGCTGGGGCATTCACAATGGCATTAACGGCAGTCTTCTTGGGACACTCATTGGAGTAGTGACCCTTCACTCCACACTCGAAACAAGTGATCTAGGACTTGTCCTTGGCTGCGACAGGCATAGCATTGCTGCCAGTTCTGGGTGTAGTGTTGTTGTTGTTGTTGTTGTTGGTGTTGCTCTTGGGAGGGGCACAAGTGCAATTGTTGGCATTGCTGGAGTTGGGATGGTTTCCTCCGGACTTCACATTGCCTCCGCTACGGTTGGGGTAGCTTGGGCGAGACATTGGGGGCCGGTTGTTCCTGGGTGCATATCCTGGTGAGGGGTTGGGACGGTACTTCTGGTGACTGTTGGATCCAGATTGCTGCACCATACGACATTTGCGATTGTCGTTTGCCTGATTAATCTTCCCTTCCATCTAAATGGCAGAGTCGACTAGCTCTTCGAGATCCTGAAAATGGATGTTGACGAGGACAGTCTGCATCTCATCATGCAGTCCATTCAAGAATCTCTCCTTCTTCTTGGCCTCCGTGTTGATTTCATTCGGTGCATATCTGGCAAGTGACAGGAATCTGTCACGGTATTCTACCACAGTCATTCTTCGTTGCTCCAACTCGTGAAATTCATCTCTCATCCTGTTGACGAGACCTCGCGGCACGTGGGTGCGGCTGAACTTGACTTTGAATGCTTCTCATGTCATCACTTGACCATGGTTCATATTGCGGATGCTATTCCACCAAGCTCTTGCATCTCCTGCCAGATAGTGGGTGGCAAAGAGAACTTTCTCGTTTTCATCAACTCCTGCAACTTCGAGGTTGTTTTCCATTGTCTATAACCAGTCGTCAGCATCTAATGGGTTTTCAGATTGGTTGAAGATTGGGGGATTGGTATTCTGAAAATTTTTGAGTTTGGATCCATGGTGATCCTGATTTCCATGTCTTTGGTTGTTGAGAGCCATCTGGGCTATCTGTTGTAGTGTTGCTAAGTGGGCTTGACGTTCTGCCCTGCTTGCTTCACGGTCGGCGATGAGATTCTGCAATATCTGCAGCATTGGGTCTTGCGACGAGCTGCTCCCTCCTTGGTTTCCACGAGTCATCTGAAGATTGAGATAGATATAGGCGTAAGAGGGAAAGTCTAAGGTTCATGGTTTTGGTTTAAAGGCTAAAACTTTGAGTTAGACTCAGGTTTTGCAACTAATTTCATTCCATTCATGCAAACAAGCACATGATACAACACACACCACAACAATCAAAAGAAAACAGATGGTTTGAAGAACCATTCTATAAGCTACGATACAGTGGGACCGATACATCTCATGCTACGACAGTGCTCTAGTGCATCTACTCATCGTCGATGAAGTCGGAGTCGTCATCGTCAGTGTAGAAGTCCACGACATCTTCCTCCAGAAAGTCATCATCGTTGCTGAGGTAAGAGTCCATGTCTCCTTGGATGTCTTCACCCTCATCTTCTTCTTCCTTGGAGGCAAGCTGAGCTTCCTGCTCCTTGACGGTCTTCTCGAGGTCGGCCACCTTCTTGCAAAGACGGGCGATGGTGCGATCCTTCTTTGAGCGCTGGCGGCAAAGAGACTGGCGATCCTGGACGAGCAGTGCGAAAGTTTGGGCCTTTTGGTCGGCAATGGCATGGTTCTGGTTGGCTAACTCTCTGGCATTATCCAGTTCCTATTGTCTGTCATGCAGCAAGAAGTCAAGATTCTCCACTTGACGCCTCAACTCTGGGTGACTTGGCATCTCCATCGGCATTCCCATGAAGTCAGGTCTTGCATAGTGAGCAAAACGGGTTCCTTGGATTTTGTTGACGCTGAGGGCACATAGACGTGTGAGAGCTTCATGCATTGCCCTGGCTAATCCATCTAGCCAATTGTTCTCTCTCACGGAGAACTGAATTCTCCCAGAAGTTGGTGCTTCAATGCTTCCTCTAAGATCTGCGGTGACTAGCCACTGTAGGTCTCCTCCTAGGGGTCCTGGATGTTGAGTTCCAAGAAACTCCGGATGTGGGCGTCCCAAGAACTCTGACAGTGAATCCAGATCCCTCTCGAAGATCAGCTGACCTTCGTTTCCCAACTGGTAAAACTTGCTGAACTAAGTCTCCATCTACAAGAATTAAGGATGAGGAGATTAGTGAAGTGATCCAGTGTGTCAAATTTTAAGTAGTAATGTAAGAATTTTGAGGAACATGAATTTTTGAGAAAGAAAGAATTCCCAAGGATAAGAGAGGAGATAGTTTTTCGTAAATACTCACTTTGGTTTTGAAACTAAGTTTTTGTTCGGACGTTCATTCTAACTAGGGTCTCCTATGGTCAGGATGGCTCTGATACCAACTTGTCAACACCCGGATTTTTCCCAGATGCCCGTTATGCCATACCTCGCAATCGCAGGATTACCATTTTTGCAAGACATAACGAATTGGATATCACAGTACCTCATCCATTACAAACCATACATAAGGTCTTACACAAATAAGGATCTTGTGATCCAGTCTTAATACAACAAGCAGCGGAATTAAAAGATAAGCGTAGCAGTGGGGTCCATCTTCAGGGGCACAGGCAATGCTGACGAAGGCACATAGTCCTAGTTATCATAGCCGTCCTATTGGCCATCATCTTTGTAGTCTCCTTCATAGTCTGGCCATGAGAATAGCCAGGGACAAAAGCCATGAGTAATCTTTAAGTACTCGCAAACTACCACTAACAAGTAATATATTTCTAAGTCAAGTGGTAACTCTATGTTTAACTAAAAGGTTAAGTTTGAAACCTAAGCTGAGTTCTGAAGCAAAGAAAGATAAAGTAAAATTCTAGAATCACTTAAGTTGGGAAGCTAATATCATAAACACAACCCTGTTGTGGTCAAGTCAAGATTCATCATTCATTTCATAAGTGTTTGGAAAACATCTGACAACGAAACAGTATGGCCATTCCAACTGTTCATAACCGCGGATGCTGCTATTCGAATAGTTTGACACTCTGCAGAGGTGGTACACTTTCACCACAAGATTCGATACATCTGTTAGGGATAACCCTGAATCATCATACTTAGTATGCAGATAATCAAACATAACCTTCCCTTTACACACCCTAGTATAAGCACCTCTCCTATGAGCATGGCCTCCCAACCATGACCATCAGTCATCTTGGGAACTGCATAGGTGGACAACATTGAGAGGTAGCCTCAGCTCAAACCTCTCCCGCGAGGGAACTAATACTAATGCATATAAATTTCTAGCTAAGCCTTACCCAATTCAGGTAGTGTGGTTGTACGGTAAATTTGGAATGGTATCGCATCCGAATCCAACCATTAGTTTTATAAAAGGGCTAAAGCTCATGCCTCAACATTTTAATCATCATAAACCATTTGTGTTTCTCCAACACATGTCAAAACATCTCAATAGAATGACTCATCATTCCAAGGTTTTCATAATTCATTTTCACCAAGTGTTCCCATCTAAAGTGACTCAAGTTTTTATCTACTCTAAACTACTAAGTTAAGAGTGTTCACTAAGGTGGAAAGATTATGGGTTCAATCTCATGCCACAGAATGACATCTAAAGCTTAGCTAAATAGGTCAAGTTTTATACTTTTTATGCTACCTTCAAAACAAGTAAGGGACTTTGTGTAAACTAAAGGAATTAAGGCTTGTAAGGTAATACTTGGGGTAGTGATAGTCAAGGTGGTGTGACCAAAGCATGCCTAAAGCATCTTTGCTTATTCATCTCTCTTAATTCTAACTTGCTAGCAATAGCTTGCACTGTTAATGGTGGCTTGCCTTGGTTGGTGCAGTGGTTGAAGTTTTCTTCTTCTTCTTCTTGGTTGCACTCCTCCTCTTAAGCTTGGTTGGTACTATCTTCTATAAATACATACGGAATACACAATCACCAAAAAATACTTAACTAGTCTAATTAGCATTCTAAGACACACATTTGATGATCTATTATCATCACAAGCATCACAAGTTTAATTCACTAGTTTCTTCCTTTTTATTTTAGAAAAGTAATTTCTACTCATTGAAAAATTAACTAAGATTTAATATTCACCACTTAAAATATGGGATCATGTGGACACATGTCATCACCACATATTCTAACCTGTGGGAATGGGATTTAAAGGTTGGATCATAATTACTTTGGTTTAAGTTCATTATTTAATGATTTAAAGTGACTAGAAATGCCTATATAGCATTATTTTGGTACTAGTCCAAAGTCACTGCATGTAAACCTTGATATTATTACATATTCAGATAGGTATGGTGAAATGTGATTTTTGAGAGTTGGAATCAACTCAAAACCTATCTTGGTTGATTTTATAAAAATGTTGCAAGGTGCAATTGCTTCTGTTTTATTAATTTTACTAGGAGAGATCTATAACTCTAATTGAATTAAATCCAACGGGCTTGGATAGATCATTTCAATACCTTTCAGGAAAAATTGGTTTCATGCAATTTGGATTTGTCAAACTCCCAGAATTGATTTTTAAACTAGTGGACAGAAACTAGATTAACTCTAAAAAGAAAAAAACTAAATTTGAATTTCTAACTCGCGCGGGAACTAACTGGGCCGGCCCAGCTACACACAGTGCGCGCAACGGGCTGCCTGCCATGCGGGATCCACCGGTCAGTGGAACAAAAACACCGAAGCGTTATCTAGCATCCTAGGCCACACGATCTAAAGACGATCCAACGGCGGGAGGTCATCGTCGACGACGGATTACTCCAGCGAGAGTCTGACCTAGACGCGGTGGTGGGAGTCGATTGGGGGCGTACCAGGGCTCCAGCAAGGTCGGTGAGGCGGGCAAACAGGCTGGTAGAAGATGGCGAGGCGAGGCGCGGTTGTAGCGGATCTTGGGGTGCCCTAAATCGCAGGCGCCCTTCTCCTCTTGCTGCGGCGGCGTCGGCTCCAATTCCGGCGAGGCAGAGCTCGAGCAGCGTTGGCTAGAGGTGGGTGAGGTTAAGTGAGAGGTGGGGAGTGAGTGAGTGTGGAGAATAGAGGCTGGGGTGGCCTCTTTATATAGGGTCGACGAGGAGGCAGAGCGGGCTCCGGTGAGGTCATCAGTGACGATGATGCGGAGCACTCTCGGCATGGGCGAGGGCGGTGATGGGTTCTCTGTCCCCTGGTGGTCCTCTGGGGCTTAAAGGCGCGGCAAGGCGAGGGCTCTACGGGTCGGGAGCGTGCGGTGTACTGCGCGCGGACGGCGGTGTTCGACGCAGTTCCTCCGGGCTGCTGGTCGCGAGGCGGCGAACGAGGATGTATGGGCGGTTGATGGGCCTGCTGCGGGTGCTGCCACGCAAGGCTAGGGCTAGGCGAGACCGGTGCTGCTCTGGCGGGCGTGGCGCTCCGAGGTGATCGGCATGGCGGACAGAGGCATGGGCGCGAGAAACTGGGGCTTGTCCTCCGCTCGATTTTGGTCGGGGGCTGGTCGAGGCGGTGCGGTGTGATGGCGCCTGTCTCCCAGCGAGCGAAGGAGAGCGCAGGACGGCTTGGTGCGAGCTGTCCATGGTCGACCTGGTGCATGGCATCGGGCGGCTTGGCAATGGAGCAGATAGGGGAGAGGAAGAGGGAGCTAGGGTCGGGGTTTTAGCTGGGGGACAAGGGGACCGAGTTAGGCCCAAATGGTGACCAAAATCACTGCTCACTATAGTGTTTTGAAATTGGCAGGATTTGTGTCTGCCACCTGTTTGATGAAATGGCCGCAAGAAGTAAAAGTTTGAAATTTGGTTTCAAAATTTTTGGGTGTTCTCCACTGGTACTAGGTAGTCTCTGGTTGCAAGGGTTTTGAAAATGGAGCTCAATTTTATGGTTTTTGAAATAGGGGTGATCTAGGCATATGCATTGAATTCAATTTTCTCATGCCATTTAAAATAAGTATTTGTATGTTTTTAGCAGATCAAGAGGTGGGCCTTGGTACCTCATTATGTGTACTAGCAAGGGGTGTAAAGACCTAGAATTATTTATGTTGAGAAGTGAGTGCTAGGAACACTCAAAGTAGTGTAGTGGATTAAAATGGCCAAAATGACCATTCCTCCTTTTTAATTGTTTTTTATTTGATTTTCTTTGGGAAAAGTTTGGGAATGATGTAGATGATGTTTAAATAACCTAAGAAACATTTTACCACCAAAGAATCACAGAACCACGACAATTCAAATCAATTCCTAAATTAAATGCTCATACACATGAATGCTTTCATTTTTAATTTGGAAAAGGTTTTGTTAACCCTAATTTTGATGATTTGGATCTTGATAGGCTTAGATTAAAGTTTTGGGATGTTACAGGTACTAGATGTGCTGTTGCTACTAGGGAGAAAATAGCAATCCTTTGTTCATAGAGAAATCGTATTGTTTACTTTACATGCAATTTGTAATGAAATTATCCGTTGCTTGCAACTTAATACTGGAGGGGGTTCGGATGATAACCTGAAGGTGGATTATTAGTCATAGATGCAGTTGGATGGCGGTCTATGTATAATGTTGTAATGCCCAATCGAATCTCAAAGGAGTCAAGATGAGTAGTATATGCTTGTATGCTTTCTCGATGTTTGTCAATTGCCCCGCTGTAATTTGTTCACCCAACATGTCATTTATCTTAAGGAGAGCCACCTCTAGTGAACTATGGACACCGGTCCTTTCTTTTACTATCAATCTACAATCAATTGTTTACTATTTTGTGTTTACTTTCTGCAAACTATTACTTTCTTCCACTTGATACGTTTAATCCTTTGTTTTCAACAAAACCGGTGAGATTGATAACCTCATCGCAAGTTGGGGACAGAGTTATGTGGTTGTGTTGTGTAGGTCTCCACGTTGCTGCTGGCACCGGTAGTGCGCCCTGCCAAAGTTCGGCTAGCTACACCTTTGGGGTGTTTCCTTGCACCTACTGGATTGATAACCTTGGTTTCATAACTAAGGGAAACTTACTGCTGTGCTCATCATACCTTCCTCTTAGGGTTCCCCAACGAGCTCGTTAGTACACGAGTCAGCACCAGCATGTGCCTCAACTGTCTGAAGCGCTGGCTGATGTCTATGCACGCTTCTATTCTTGTAGACAGTGTTGGGCCTCCAAGTGCAGAGGTTTGTAGAACAGCAGCAAGTTTCCCTTAAGTGGATCACCCAAGGTTTATCAAACTCAAGGAGGAAGTGGTCAAAGGTATCCCTCTCAAGCAACCCTGCAATCAAGATACAAGAAGTCTCTTGTGTCCCCAACACACCCAATACACTTGTCAGGTGTATAGGTGCACTAGTTCGGTGAAGAGATAGTGAAATACAAGTAATATGGATGATTATAAGTGGTAATTGCAATCTGAAATAAAAGTGGCAGCAAGCAAACATGTAACATGACTAATTGTAAATGGTATTTCAATGCTTAGTAACAAGGCCTAGGGATCATACTTTCACTAGTGCACACTCTCATATAAATATCTTCTCTTCATGATGCTACCCTGAACTACTCTCTGGTTGGACAATGTAGGGCTATAACATCACACCTTAAAGTTCGCATTCCCATCTAGATAACCCCTCACTGTCACCTTGAGCGCTAGATGGTTCCAACAAACACCACAATCTCATAGAGACATCCAACTCAAATTATACTCATGATAAGTATTTCTGTAACCTTAGCCAAAGTGCCACACGGTGTGCACACTGTCAACTTCACACACGTGGGGATAAGCAGAGATTAATTAAAGAACTTGAGTAGCAGAATAGATCTATAGATTACAAAGCTCATGATCTCATAAGATCACGCATAGAGAGAGATGAACACATCGCTACTGGTAGAGCCCTTAGCCTCGAGAGAGAACTACTCCCTCCTCATCATGGGAGTCAGCAACGACGATGGAGATGGCGGTGGAGTCGATGAAGATAGCTCTGGGGGCACTTCCCCGTCCTGGCAGGGTGCTTGAACAGAGACTTTTGTCCCCCGAATCTCCTCTTCAGTGGCGGTGGCACTATAGAACTTTTAGTGGAATTCTGATCTTGTCTCTAGGGTTTTCGTCCCGGGAGGCTTTTATAGGCAAAAGGGCAAGGTCGATGGAGGCCCGAGGGGCCCACACCACCTGGTGGCGAGGCCCGGGGGTACCCCGCCACCATAGGGTGTGGCTAGCCCCTAGCCATCCTTCGGCTGCCCTCCGGACTCCGTGTTCCTTCTAGTAAAATATTGACTTCGGCTATTGTCCGGTCCAATTCCGAGAATAGTTCCTTACTAGCTTTTCTAAAACCAAAAACAGCAAAAAACAGGCAACTAGCACCGTGGCATCTTGTTAATAGGTTAGTTCCAGAAAATGTATAAAAATACCTCAAAGTATGAACAAAACATAAGAAAGTAGATACTAAACAAGCATGGAACATCAAAAATTATAGATACGTTTACGACGTATCAACATCCCCAAGCTTAACTCCTGCTCGTCCTCGAGTAGGTAAGTGATAAAACGAATAATTTTTGAGGTGGCATGCATCATCACAATCTTGATCAAGGTATTTGTAAAACATTGATAGCTGGGATCATAGTACTTTAACATAGCATGAACGATATAGTTCTAACAATAAGACATAGCAACTATGTTGTAAGATGAAAAGGCACAAACAAAAGATTCATGAATAACAATGCTTTGAAAGACATTTGTTTGTTTGTTTGTTTCAAATATAGAAAACATAATGAGAATGGTATTCAGCTTGTCCCTCATAGTGTAGCAAAACATAAATGCATAGGACACCTTCAAAGTTCATAAGGGTGACTAGATACAAATAGTTTAAGAACAAGCAATATCAAAGTTATGAATCAATCAACAAGTTTTGGGGCAATGCACATTAAACTAAGAATGACCACTATGCTCTCTCAATAGGTGCATAAAGATAGAAGAGGAGACTCAACATAAAGGTAAAAGAAAGGCCCTTCATAGAAGGAAGCAGGTATTCAAGTCTCATAAAGAGCTTCAAAAAAACATGGTACTTATTAGCTTTCATCTCTGATTGCCCCTATGATAAGCATCTTTAGGTGATTAAGGTTAAAGTGAACAAATATGAGGATATGCTTGAAAAGTTATAAGCTGAAAATCTCATGCCCCTTACTTACGAGTACCGAACCTCATGCTACTCAACTTTAGTCACATGTAAGTTCTTGTCATTGTAAGTACATGTGTATCATAGAGAACCGCCAACAGGGTACCCCTTGTCCGATGATACGGAAGATTCCCCATATCAAAATGACAAGGCAAGCAGACAATGAGCATATCAGCAATCTTTTTGTATGCTATTTGCATAGGGTTTTCCCTTTTTTCTTTTTCTCTTTTTTTTTCTTTTTTTGATTACTTCACAGATTGCTCACTATGGTTATGATGTAGGTTTCCACCATGATTAGGCATGGCTTAGACCAGCCGCCCAGGCGTTTCTCTACCACATATACGAACTCCATGATCCTTACAATCTCCCCTCTCATTTCACACCGCCGGGATCCATAAGCAAAAGAACATGATATCAACTAAATAAAGTGCAATGTTGAAAGCGTTCCCCATGATACATGGTTCTGCTAATTCACAACTTACAGAGTGCAAACATATACGCCACATAGATGTGCACAATGGTTCAAGTTTATTAAGTGCAAGAAAGTAAAGTGTGCCATCAAGTTCATGAGATCTTTAATCACTAATTTTCACATAACAAGTTTAATTTGGAAGGTAGATAAAAACATGAATATTCTTGGAATAGCAATAATGCTAATAGGTAGGTATGGTGGACTCTTTGGAATAACTTGGTTTTATTTGGAGTTGGATGCATGAGTGGAACTCATACTTGGTACATGTGGAGGCTAGAAAAAGACTAGGAGCGACCAACTAAGAGAGCAGTAATGGCCATAATCATGCAAAGCGACAAAACATTATTAATTAAAGCATAAAGTGATATTACAAGTCGAAAACTAAATGATCATAGAGGCTATGGTGACTAGTATAGTCTTAACATGCTGTGAGCATGTGCCAAGTCAACCCAAATAAAGCATCACATGAGAATGCCACAATATTATGCTTTTATATGGTAAAACAACGCATGATTCTTTCAAGGCACATTAAGCAATCTCAATTGTTTGTAACAAGTCATGCTACAACAATAATTACTAAGCATAAAGTCAAAGCAATATCAAACATGACATGATAAAGTCTAGGCCACAGTCAAAACGAGACTCCTTTTGTATCACTTATAAGCTTGAAACTTCCTACTCTTTTCCAACACCAATAAAAAACTAAAGCTAAACGTAGTGCTAGCAAAGGAGAACACTCACAGAACAATAAGAGTGAAAACTAGAGTGTTCAAGGCAATGAATAACAGGGTGTGTCTCTCTCCAAAAGAAGTGTGTTGGAATCCAACCAACTTATTGCGGCAAAGAAAGCAAAATAAAACTAAAAACAAAGACGCTCCAAGAATAACACAATTTATGCATGAAACAATAAAAATGAAGTGTTTGGAAGAAAACCTGAGATTCTTATTGATGAAGAAGGGGATGCCTTGGGCATCCCCAAGCTTTGGCGCTTGTACTTCTTGAATATTTCTTGGGGTGACACGGGTGGCATCCCCAAGCTTGAGCCTTTGTCCATACTTCAGCTCATCACATTATTCTTCCCTACACTTGAAAATTTCCTTCATACAAAACTTCACAGAATCTTCATTAGCAACATTAGTGTATTCAAAATAATAAGTCTTTGGGTTTAGTTTCAAAAAAATTAAAACTTCCATTAAAACACAAGCTACTATAGAAATTCCTTCTAAAAGCTCAAATGATCAAAGAGAACTCAAAGAGAAAGAGATTAAGAGGCAAATGCAAATAATGGTAGAAATCTGTCAAAATAGACCAGCAGGTAAAAACCGATTTTTTCGAATACCTTCTGTTGGTCAAATCGAACATTGATAAAATAGCGAAAGTTAGAAAACAACCTAGGGCAGAAGCACAAAAAATTACAGCTCAATCTGACATACAGAGATGTTTCACGAATTTTTACAATGAAACACAAAAATCTGTTTCTGGACAGCAACTTTCCCAAGTCTTACTTCTCTCTCATTAGAGGTTATTCTTGGCATAAAAACCACACAAAAAGGGTAATGAGAGGTTATTACTGAGGCAATAACTTCCAAGAATCACCAAAAAAACTTACTGAATAAAAATTTGGGTTATCTCCCGATAAATGCTTTTCTTTAACGCCTTAGAGCTAGACATGATAATTTCGATGATGCTCACATAAGGAATATTAATTGAAGTAGAAGAGAGCATAAAGAAGCAAATATGTAACAAATTTAAGTCTAACCCACTTTCTATGAAAAATAATCTTGTAAACAAACAAGTCATGAAAGCACAAAGCAACAAGCATAGGAAAGCAAAACAAGTGCAACTTCAAAATTTTCAACATAAAGAGGGGAAACTTAATATTGTTGAGATACATAAGACTATGTTTCCCTCTCTCATAATAACTTTCAGTAGCATCATGAATAAAATTAACAATATAAATATCACATAAAACATTCTTATCACGAGCCACATGCATAAAATAATTATTACTCTCCCTATAAGCATAGTCATTCTTATTAATCATAGTGGGAGCAAATTCAAGAAAATAGCTATCATTATTATTCTTATCACCATAATCATCAAATATAGGAGGCATATTGTAATAATAATTAATTTTCTCCTCAATAGTAGGTGGACTGAAAATATCATATTCATCATTGTAATCATCATATATTGGAGGTATAGTATCATCAAAGTAAAAAAAATCCTCTGTGCTTGGGGGACTAAAAATATCATCCTCATAAAACTAACTTCCCCAAGCTTAGACTTTTCCATAGCATTACCAATAATGGTGTTCAAAGAATTCATACTAATAACATTGCTATTAGCGTGCAAATAAAGTTCCATAGGTTTTTTAATTTTCTCTACAAACCATTTATGTTCTACCTTAGGAAAAATACTAAAAATCTCTCTAATTTTGTTGTTGTTTTCCATTCAGCCTAACTAGTGAAAATAAAAACAATAAACAAAAAGATATAATTGTAGAATCTAAAGGAAATAACTTCGAGCATTCACACACCAACTATAGTACTGGAAGATAGCTTAGTAGCCAGAGGATGTGAGTACCTTTTAACTTACCTCTTTGGCAACAGCGCCAGAAAATAGCTTGATGTCGATGATACATTGCAAATGTATCTTTAATTTTTGATGTTCCATGCTTAGTTGTATCCACTTTCTTGTGTTTTGTCCACACTTTGGAGTACTTTTCATATGGTTTCTTGGACTAACCTATTAACAAGAGCCACGGTGCCAACTGCCTGTTTTCTGCTGTTTTTGGTTCCAGGAAAGTCAGAAAATGAATATTCTCAGAATTGGACGGGACAAAAGCCAAAGTGCCTATTTTTCCGGAAGCCATCAGATTCCAGAATACGAGACGGAGAAGGGATGGGGGCCGGCCACACCACCTGGCCGCGTGGCCAGGCCTAGCCCGCGCCAGGGGGTGGTCTAGCCGACCCTAGCACCCCCTCGGCCTCTCCTTCCGCCTATAAGATTCCCTCGAGATGAAAACCCTAAGTACCCGATCAAAAATCCACGAAAGAGTCTGTAGCCACCATCATCTCCATCCCTAGATCAAGAGGGATCTGAAGCTCTTCCCGACCACGGAGAGGGAATTCACCCTGGAGGCCTTCTTCATCATCATGCAAGCCTCCGGTGTGATGCGTGAGTAGTTCATCCTTGGACTACGGATCCATGTAGTAGCTAGATGGCTGGTTCTCCTCCTTTGTGCTTTCATGTCTAGATCTTGTGAGCTCTGTTCATGATCAAGATCATCTATTTGTAATTCTGCATGTTGTGTTTGCGGGGATCCGATGGAAATTGAGATGCTATTTCAGATTGATTATTGATTCTATCATGTCTTTGTTATTTGTGATCTTGCATGCTTTCCGTTGTTAGTAACTATCTTGTCTAAGTAGATGCTAGCAACTCCAAGAGTTAGTATTTATGCTCGATAGTGGGTTCATGCCTCTGATAATCTTGGGAAGTGACAGAAATCTCTAAGGTACTAGATGTGTTGTTGCTACTAGGGAGAAAACAACAATCTTTTGTTCATAGAACAATCGTATTGTTTACTTTACACGCAGTTCGTAAAGCAATAATCTGTTGCTTGCAACTTAATACTGGAGGGGGTTCGGATGATAACCTGAAGATGGATTATTAGTCATAGATGTAGTTGGATGGCGGTCTATGTATAATGTTGTAATGCCCAATCGAATCTCAAAGGAGTCAAGATGATTAGTATATGCATGTATTGCTTTCTTGATGTTTGTCAATTGCCCCGCTGTAATTTGTTCACCCAGCATGTTATCTATCTTAAGGAGAGCCACCTCTAGTGAACTATGGATCCCGGTCCTTTTCTTTTAGATACAATCTACAAACTGTTACTACTTTGTGTTTACTTTCTGCAAACTATTAGTTCTTTCCATTCGATACGTTTAACCCTTTGTTTTCAGCAAAACATGGTGAGATTGACAACCTCATCGCAAGTTGGGGACAGAGTTCTGTGGTTGTGTTGTGCAGGTCTCCACGTTGCTACTAGCACCGGTAGTGCGCCCTGCCAAGGCTCAGCTAGCAACACCTTTGGGGTGTTTCCTTGCTCCTACTGGTTCGATTAAACCTTGGTTTCATAACTGAGGGAAACTTGCTGCTGTGCTCATCATACCTTCCTCTTGGGGTTCCCAACGAGCTCTACATCAACACCGAGCCATCAAGCATTTTTCTGGCGCTGTTGCTGGGGACTGAAGAACAAGAAGATTCTCCCACATCAACCACGCACCAGCAAAGATTTTTCTAGCGCCGGTGCCGGGGAGTCAAGGACATCTTCACAAGGGGAGTCCCTCATAACCAATCTCTTTACTTTGTTATTTTTGTTTTGCTTAGTTTCCTTTTGCTTTGTTTGCTTGTTTCTTTATCAAAAACACAAAAAATTAGTTCCTTTCTAGTTTGCTTTCTTATTTAAAAAAAATAGAAAAAATTAGTTCCTATCTTAAGTTGCCTTTATGTCTAGCCTTGCTCCAATCACTATGTCACCTGACGAAATGATTTTCACTTTTAAATAAGGAATTAAGGAAAGCTTCAAGGAAGCTTGGTCTAGAATCTCTGATCTACATGAAAAAACTGAGCCTAAAATGACTCAAAGCTTGTTCCTTAGCAGTTTTTACCTTGGGATTGCTCTTTGCTATAGATATGCTTTAGATGCTGTTGTGGGAGGAGATTTCCTCCAATGTAATGAGGATGATGCTATAAATGCTATAAAGAAATTGATCCTCATTATAACTTGCCTAGCCAAACTGATATTTCTTTCGCAAAAATATTTGCTAGATTGAACACTCTTGCGACTAGCACTACTAGCTTAAAAGATTGCTATAATACGCTTAGGGAGCATCACAATTATGTTCCAATAAATTCTGAACCATCAAAGTGGCTCCCTACATTAAAGATTGAGATAAACACAAACTTTTCAAGCTTGCTGTGATATCAGGTCTGAATTTTGTCTTATGCCCAAAGATATTTATGAATCTTTGAATACTTGGGGGCTTACTGAAGGAGGAAAAGAAATATCTCTTGCTAATAATACTACCATATTAGCTATTGGAATAGTTGAAGGAGTGTTTAGAAAGATCCTTGGGAAAATTATTTCTACTGATTATCTTGTTATTGAATGTGCAGGAAAAGGACAAATTACACTTGGAAGGTCCCTATTAGAAATCCTTGGAGCAATAATAGATGTGGGAAAGGGGACCATGCACCTTTCTTATCCACCAAACAATCATATTTTCCCCAAGGTTAAGAATAAAACTAAGAGAGGTAAGGGCAAGAAATTTGATTTTAATGCTTCTTCATTTGAGAACACTTGATTCTTTCTTGCTTCTTATGCCTAACTTAAAGGCGTTAAAGAAAAGTACTTATTGGGAGATACCCCAAAAGTTATAGATGAGTCTTGGAAGTTATTACTTTAGTAATAACCTCTCTTTATCCTTTTTATTTGCTTTTTGTGCCAAGAGTAACCTCTAATAAGAGAGAAGTAATGATTGGGAAAGTTGCTGTCTCGAAACAGATTTCTGTGCTTCACCGTAAAAATTCGTGTAAAATCGCTGAACGTATTTTTGCAGCGTGAATTTTTGTGCTTCTGCCCCAGGTTGTTATCTAACTTTCGTTAGTTTAACACTTTTTGATTTGAGCAACAGAAGGTCTTCGAAAAAATTCGTCTTTACCTGCTGGTCTGTTTTGACAAATTTCTGCCATTTTCTACATTTGCTTCTTGTTGGTTCCTTTGTGAGTTCTTCTATGAAGGTCTTTCTTCCACCATTATATTGAGTCTTCACCTTTTATCTTTATGCACCTACTTTGAGAGCATAGTGGCCATTCTTAGTTCTATGTGTATTATACCAAGACTTGTTGATTGATGCATACCTTGATATTGCTTGTTTTAAACTATTTGTATCTAGTCACTCTTATGAACTCTGAAGGTGTCCTATGCATTTATGTTTGCTACTCTATGAGGGACAAGCTGAATGTCCCTATGCTATGTTTTCTTTATGTATAAAACAAACAAATGACTTGCAAAACATTTGTTATTTATGAATCTTTTATTTGTTGTGGCGCCCCGCTAAAACCACTAATAGAAAATCGCTGTGTCTTTGTGTATTGCATCATCATGACTGGCTGCTCATGTCATCATGCCACATTGCATTTGAGCATCGTCATGCCATCATGCATATTTTTCTTGCATTTTTCGAAGCGCCCAAGTATTTTTATTAAACACCATATTTTGTTTTTCTAAAATATCCGTACGGTCTAATATATATTAAGCCGTCATCTCTCTTTGTTATTTTAAATTAAAACAATATTTTTCCGGTCCGTTACGTGACCATAAAGATTTTCTTATTTTACTAAAAATAAAATTTGGTAAAAAGCCCGTCTAATGTTTTGGTCCAAAACTAGTCCCATCTAGTCTACTTTGAACTATATAAATACCCCATTTCCCTTTTTTTTCTCAAACTCTAGCCCCAAATATCAAATCTGAGACAACTTTTCCCCAAAACTCTGTCCAATTGGCCTTTTTTCTCCGCCGCCGGTGTGTCTCTCAGCTGGCCATATTTCTCTTCTCTAGATCGATCAGCCAAGCTAAGTCATTGTTCTCCTTTGGTCCATGGGAGAGATCAACTAGATCCTACACACGTCTCCACAACCAGATCGCCACCACCACTCCACCAAATCAACAGCACTAGCACCTCTGCTCCTCGATCCCCGTACTGATCTTTTGAATTCTCTGCCTTGCCCCTTGTGCCCAGCAGCGGCAGCAGATTTTGGTACTGCTTGCCGTGCGCGCGCCCGCCGTTTTTCCACTTCACGCGCGCAAGAGCCGACCTCAAGGCTGAGGCGTTCCTGTCCTCACTTGCCGCGCCGCCAGCCGCGCCTCGATCTGCTCCACACACGCGGCACAACAGCTCAACGCTCAGCTGCCTGTTCTTCCTTGATTCGTGCGCCAGCTCGCCAAGTACCCTGTTGACGCCGCAGGTAACGTCCCTGCTCTGCCTTGTTACCTGCTTCCCCTGTATGTTAATATAATCTGGCTGATGGTGTTCCGTCGTTTTGGTCTCGTACCGCTCAGCACCTATCTGAATATTTTTCGCCAGCGTATCTTTCATTTGCAGGTGCTCAGTATCTTGACGTCCTAGCCGTTTCGTCTTGGACCGCCCTCATTCATGCCACAACCACCTGTGGTCATATCGCCCAACAAATGTTCGACATAGTGCCACAAAAGCGTGGACTTGGTTTTCCTTTGTTCCGGCGTTTTCAATTCGTCACCAATTCATGGGTCTTTTGTTTCCAAAATATCAGCTACCACTATGGTTTTGATCACCTACATTCTGAGAACCATCTCTTCGACTCCTGTCCGAAACCGTGAGACCTCGCCCTCTAAACCACCTTTTTCTACATATGTCATCTGTCTTGTTGCATATAATTACTCATACTCGCATGCATATTGTGTGGTTTGGGGCATTATGCCGATTCACCTAAATTAAATATGGAGACTATATGCGGGCTATTCTAGTCTTATATTGTATCCATTTAAATTTGTGTAGCAAACCAATGCCATGTTTTGCCTTGTTAAGACAACATATAAATTATGGGGTAGCTAAACAACATGAACCTCCTAATTAATTGTCGGGACCCTGGTTCCGCTTAATTTTGTCTAGTTGCACCGCATCTTTTCCATGGCATGTATCATACATACATCATGCCGGATCTTCTGCCGTAGTATTAAATATTGCATCCGGTGTTTCTTTTAGTGCTTTGCTTCTTCGCGGATTAGGCCGATGAGTTGATGCGAGTATCGACAAGTTCTCCGGATATGATCCGTCGGCAGTGTTTTCCTAGGCGAGCATCTCTCTCCCTTCTACCTATTTTGCATTTATAGTCTTTATTTCTTCCTGTTGATCTATTGCTATCCATATTGCGATGCTTTAGTTCCGTACCCGATATATTCCGTGCAGCCTCTATATTGCCTTGGACACCTCCTATTACCTGTTGTTTGGTAGATAGCTGGCCCTGCGAGTCGTAGTTGCTTGCTCAGGTGCGATCTCGTGTTGTCAAGTATCACAGTTGTTGGAATGCTGGCAGATGTTTATAGTGGAGATGATCATGACTTTAAATACAACTATTAAAATGCTAGATATAACTAATGCAGAGGCATCGGTGGGCAATAGATGTTATTTGGTTCTTCCACGCTCACTTGTGTCCCGTAGGACCCCGAGTACTTGATACCTGTTCCTTGACTATTCGCACTATCCACATCCGGGAGGCCTTATGGACCCCCCTGAGCCAGAGCTTGATTCATTTCTATTTCTTGGGGCCACAAACTAGTTTGGGGTTTTATTTACTATCCTGTACTTATGCCATGTTTACTGCTTTATTTAAGATTGTGCTTGGAGCACCTGTACTGTTTAGGATCGCGGAGTGTTTTCACGGTATCGACAAGCCCAATCACACTTTCGGGTTCCCAGTCGTTTACAGCCATTGACACAAACCCTGGGTCCGTTCCAGAGCCGGCCAACTTCGTTGCGGGTAGCTTAGTGGGGTGGCCCCCTGAAATATTTTATGAATCCTGTGATCGCTTTGTCGTGAATGCCTCGTTGGGTTTTGAGTTGGTTTTTCCGAGGTTGATCGAGTGTGTGTTGCTATTTGTGCACCCCTGCAGGGTAAAACTTTCTGAAAGCTGTGTCCGCGGTTATGGACGACTTGGAGCACAGTATCTCGATCATAGACAGGCATAACTAAAGTAGTGCTATAAATTTGACTCAATATATCTGACTAGTAATCAGCTTCACTATAATGGAATGGATATCAAAAATGCTAACCACTGGTGGACCTGGGTTGTTTTTGTTATATCTGCCTAGTAAGTATTGCAACTCCAATGGAAGGTGATAAAAGTGCCAACAACTGCTGGGTTTCGGGATTCCTCAGGACAATTATATCTGACTAGTAAATGTTCCAACTACCATGGAATGGTTAATTAAAACTGCCCACTACTTATGCTTTAGGATGACTCATGCTATTTATATCTGACTAGTAAATGCTACAACTAAAATAGAATGAGTAAAACTGCCAACTGTGTGAGTTCCTTGGCCCGACTTCCTCGTTTGGTCTCGAGAGAGAAATACCAGGATGGGTATGTTTGGAGTTAGCTTCAGGTAGAATCCGAATAGGTCTTCCTTACCCCTCTCTAATAGCCCCTAGTGATACCGAGTCTCTATAGGTTGTTTAGTGCCGCTGCGCTGCCGCTTCATCCCACCATACCTATGTAGGCGAGAGCCGCCGAATTCTAGCCTCGCCGTGTACTGGCCTCAGTACTGACGCTCCTCTTTTCCCTTTGCCCTTTGTCGGCACGCCTTTTGTTTAGCAGGTTTGAGATCGACGTCGTTAGCAGGGTTATCCTTCAGTCTTGGCCTGGGCAGGGTTATGGACGCCATTGGTTGTTATTCAGGGCTCTTAGCCCCATTTGCATCTTGTCCGTAGTCGGACGCTCTATTGTTTCAAGGTGATTTGGATGTTTGTATAGTATATCTGTATTCTTGACTCATGGAGTCACTGTTGTATATATATCTGTTTTGTGGGTCCCATCGAGGACTGTTGTGTAATGGTATTACTTTGTTTTCCACCCGCACAAAAGTGCCTGCTGGGCGTCCTTGAATCGTTTCTATGCGGGTTCGACGGAAAGGGCTAAAACTTGCATAGGGCCGATTTGAGGGTGTTACAGAGTGGTATCAGAGCTCAGCAGTTGCGATACCCCACAAGTCCAACCTGTAGGATAACCTAGCTAGCAGCCGAAGTAGAGTGTCAAAACTATTTTGCAAGAATCGGTTGGATAGATCTGATTAGGTCTACTTTTACTCCTTACCCCTCTGTTGTTCTCCTCTTACCTCCGCGTGTTTTGATTCTACTCTCTTATCTTTTCTTCGAGTCCAGGATTTCCTGTGGTTGGGTTTCTATCGTACCTTCAGGGTTTCGCTTCCTCCCTTTATAACGGTGGTTCTACAATCATCAATCTGCTTCTCGGCTGTTGTACCTTCATCCAATCTTTTGTCCTTGAACTCTTTATCCGTATGTGCCCCTTGATAGACATCTGTATTGTTGAAAAGTATATGAGAAGGATGAGCATTGGTGAAATTGGAGTATACCTTGAGCATGTGTTGTTCATGCTAATGGAACCATCGCAAAACCTGATCATTGTGTCTTTTCGTACGATGTTTCTTTGTATCTTCCGTTGGTCCCCAATGCGACGACATCATCTACGCCAGATCCGATGAAGATCCTGCATCACCCCTCTTGCTCTGAACACCGCTTGTGAAGATCTTCAGTCTAAATCCCGAGAGTTGGTTGCACGATTCTGCAATTCATTTACAGAAGGATGCTTTGAGTACGGGATGGACTGATCACCCTACCTGCCTCTCACTTTGCACTTTTGTACATCGAATCGGTGGATCAAGCAATTTCGCTCCGTCCACGGAAGTTAAAGGTGGCCTTATCTCTTGATACCTTTACCTTCGCCCTTTGTTCCCGGAGTGTTTTCTCGATGACCATGGACAACGACCCCTTGATGGTGGTGTCGCCGATTTCAAGATGGAGCAGCAATCTTGTTAGTGGTGTCACGAGGACCTACACGAAGCGAGAAGATTCAGATCGCCGGCCTTCTTCCCGGACCATGAGGCGGATCTCGAGGGCGAGATCCCTTGTTAGTGGTGTCGAATTGTGGCGTCCCGCTAAAACCACTACTAGAAAATCGCTGTGTCTTTATGCATTGCATCATCATGACTGCCTGCTCATGTCATCATGCCATGTTGCATTTGAGCATCGTCATGCCATCATGCATATTTTTCTTGCATTTTTCGAAGCGCCCAAGTATTTTTATTAAACACCATACTTTGTTTTTCTAAAATATCCGTACGGTCTAATATATATTAAGTCGTCATCTCTCTTTGTTATTTTAAATTAAAACAATATTTTTCCGGTCTGTTACGTGACCATAAAGATTTTCTTATTTTACTAAAAATAAAATTAGGCAAAAAGCCCGTCTAATGTTTTGGTCCAAAATTAGTCCCATCTAGTATACTTTGGACTATATAAATACACCATTTCCCTTTTTTTTCTCAAACCCTAGCCCCAAATCTCAAATCTGAGACAACTCTTTCCCAAAACTCTGTCCAATTGGCCTCCTTTTTCTCCGCCGCCGGTGTGTCTCTCAGCTGGCCATATTTCTCTTCTCCAGATCGATCAGCCAAGCTAAGTCATTGTTCTCCTTTGGTCCATGGGAGAGATAAACTAGATCCTGCACACGTCTCCACAACCAGATCGCCACCACCACTCCACCAAATCAACAGCACTAGCACTTCTGCTCCTCGATCCCCGTACTGATCTTTTGAATTCTCTGCCTTGCCCCTTATGTCCAGCGTACTGCTTGCCGTGCGCACGCCCTCCGTTTTTCCACTTCACGCGCGCAAGAGCCGACCTCAAGGCTGAGGCGTTCCTGGCCTCACATGCCGCGCTGCCAGCCGCGCCTCGATCTGCTCCACGCACGCCGCACAACAGCTCAACGCTCAGCTGCCTGTTCTTCCTCGATTCGTGCGCCAGCTCGCCAAGTACCCTGTTGACGTCGCAGGTAACGTCCCTGCTCTGCCTTGTTACCTGCTTCCCCTGCACGTTAGTATAATCTGGCTGATGGTGTTGCGTCATTTTGGTCTCGTACCGCTCAGCACCTATCTGAATATTTTTCGCCAGCGTATCTTTCATTTGCAGGTGCTCAGTATCTTGACGTCCTAGCCATTTCGTCTTGGACCGGCCTCGTTCATGCCACAACCACCTGTGGTCATATCGCCCAACAAATGTTCGACATAATGCCACAAAAGCGTGGACTTGGTTTTCCTTTGTTCCGGCGTTTACAATTTGTCACCAATTCATGGGTCTTCTGTTTCCAAAATATGAGCTACCACTATGGTTTCGATCACCTACATCCGAGAACCATCTCTTCGACTCCTGTCCGAAACCGTGAGACCTCGCCCTCTAAACCACCTTTTTCTACATATGTCATCTATCTTGTTGCATATAATTACTCATACTCGCATGCATATTGTGTGGTTTGGGGGCATTATGCCGATTCACCTAAATTAAATATGGAGACTATATGCGGGCTATTCTAGTCTTATATTGTCTCCATTTAAATTTGTGTAGCAAACCGATGCCATGTTTTGCCTTGTTAAGACAACATATAAATTGTGGGATAGCTAAACAACATGAACCTCCTAATTAATTGTCGGGATCCCGGTTTCGCTTAATTTTGTCTAGTTGCACCGCATCTTTGCCATGGCATGTATCATACATACATCATGTCGGATCTTCTGCCGGAGTATTAAATATTGCATCCGGTGTTTCTTTTAGTGCTTTGCTTCTTCGCGGATTAGACCGATGATTTGATGCGAGTATCGACAAGTTCTCCGGATATGATCCGTCGGCAGTGTTTTCCCAGGCGAGCATCTCTCCCCCTTCTACCTATTTTGCATTTATAGTCTTTATTTCCTCCTGTTGATCTATTGCTATCCGTATTGCGATGCTTTAGTTCCGTATTCGATATATTCCGTGCAGCCTCTATATTGCCTTGGACACCTCCTATTACCTGTTGTTTGGTAGATAGCTGGCCCTGCGAGTCGTAGTTGCTTGCTCAGGTGCGGTCTCGTGTTGTCAAGTACCACAGTTGTTGGAATGCTGGCAGATGTTTATGTTGGAGATGATCATCACTTTAAATACAACTATTAAAATGCTAGATATAACTAATGCAGAGGCATCGGTAGGAAATAGATGTTATTTGGTTCTTCCACGCTCACTTGTGTCCCGTAGGACCCTGACTACTTGATACCTGTTCCTTGACTATTCGCACTATCCACAACCGGGAGGCCTTATGAACCCCCCTGAGCCAGAGCTTGATTCATTTTTATTTCTTAGGGCCACAAACTAGTTTGGGGTTTTATTTACTATCCTGTACTTATGCCATGTTTACTGCTTTATTTAAGATTGTGCGTGGAGCACCTGTACTGTTTAGGATCACGGAGTGTTTTCGCGGTATCGACAAGCCCAGTCACACTTTCGGGTTCCCAGTCGTTTACAGCCATTGACGCAAACCCTGGGTCCGTTCCGGAGCCGGCCAACTTCGTTGCGGGTAGCTTAGTGGGGTGGCCCCCTGAAATATTTTATGAATCCTGTGATCGCTTTGTCGTGAATGCCTCGTTGGGTTTTGAGTTGGTTTTTCCGAGGTTGATCGAGCGTGTGTTGCTATCTGTGCACCCCTGCAGGGTAAAACTTTTTGAATGCCGTGTCCGCGGTTATGGAGGACTTGGAGGACAGTATCTCGATCATAGACAAGCATAACTAAAGTAGTGCTATAAATTTGACTTAATATATCTGACTAGTAATCAGCTTCACTATAACAGAATGGATATCAAAAATGCCAACCACTGATGGACCTGGGTTGTTTTGTTATATCTTCCTAGTAAGTATTGCAACTCCAATGGAAGGTGATAAAAGTGCCAACAACTGCTGGGTTTTGGGATTCCTCAGGACAATTATATCTGACTAGTAAATGTTCCAACTACCACGGAATGGTTAATTAAAACTGCCCACTACTTATGCTTCAAGATGACTCATGCTATCTATATCTGACTAGTAAATGCTACAACTAAAATGGAATGAGTAAAACTGCCAACTGTGTGAGTTCCTTGGCCCGACTTCCTCGTTTGGCCTCGAGGGGGAAATACCAGGATGGGTATGTTTGGAGTTAGCTTCAGGTAGAATCAGAATAGGTCTTCCTTACCCCTCTCTAATAGCCGCCAGTGATACCGAGTCTCTATAGGTTGTTTAGTGCCGCTACGCTGCCTCTTCAACCCACCATACCTATGTAGGCGAGAGCCGCCGAATTCTAGCCTCGCCGTGTACTGGCCTCAGTATTGACGCTCCTCTTTTCCCTTTGCCCTTTGTTGGCATCCCTTTTGTTTAGCAGGTTTGAGATCGATGTCGTTAGCAGGGTTACCCTTCCGGCTTGGCTTGGGTAGGGTTATGGATGCCATTGGTTATTATTCAGGGCTCTTAGCCCCATTTGCATCTTGTCCGTAGTCGGACGCTCTATTGTTTCAAGGTGATTTGGATCTTTGTATAGTATATCTGTATTCTTGACTCATGGAGTCGCTGTTGTATATATATCTGTTCTGTGGGTCCCATAGAGGAATGTTGTGTAATGGTATTACTTCGTTTTCCACCCGCACGAAAGTGCTTGGTGGGCGTCCTTGAATCGTTTCTATGCCGGTTTGGCGGAAAGGGCTAAAACTTGCATAGGGCCGATTTGAGGGTGTTACATATGTGCCTTTTCATGTTGCATCATAGTTTCTTTGTCTTATTGCTAGAACCTTGTCTTTCATGTTATGATTGAAGTACTATGATCCCAGCTTTGAATGTTTTACAAATTCTTTCTTTTTATCACTCACCTACTCGAGGACGAGCAGGAGTTAAGCTTGGGGATGTTGATACATTGCAAATGTATCTATAGTTTTTGATGTTCCATGCTTGGTTTTATCCACTTTCTTATGTTTTGTCCACACTTTGGATTACTTTTCATATGAGTTCTTGGACTAACCTATTAACAAGAGCCACGGTGCCAGCTGCATGTTTTCTGCTATTTTTGGTTCCCGGAAAGTCAGAAAATGAATATTCTCGGAATTGGACGGGACAAAAGACAAAGCGCCTATTTTTTCGGAAGTCATCAGATTCTAGAATATGAGATTTGAGAAAGGGGTGACCACACCACTGGCAGCGGCCTGGCCCGCACCAAGGGGTGGTTTGGACGACCCCAGCACCCCCTCGGCCTCTCCTTCCACCTATAAGATGCCCTCGGGACGAAAACCCTAAGTACCCGATCAAAAATCCATGAAAGAGTCTATAGCCGTCGTCATCTCCATCCCTAGATCGGGAGGGATCTGAAGCTCTTCCCGGCACCCTGCCGGATAGGGGAATTCACCCTAGAGGCCTTCTTCATCATCATGCAAGCCTCCGGTGTGATGCGTGAGTAGTTCATCCTTGGACTACAGATCCATGTAGTAGCTAGATGGCTGGTTCTCCTCCTTTGTGCTTTCATGTCTAGACCTTGTGAGCTTCGTTCATGAACAAGATCATCTATTTGTAATTCTACATGTTGTGTTTGCGGGGATCCGATGAATAATTAGATGCTATTTCAGATTGATTATTGATTCTATCATGTCTTTGTTATTTGTGATCTTGCATGCTTTCCGTTGTTAGTAGCTATCTTGGCCAAGTAGATGCTAGCAACTCCAAGAGTTAGTATTTATGCTCGATAGTGGGTTCATGCCTCTGATAATCTTGGGAAGTGACAGAAATCTCTAAGGTACTAGATGTGTTGTTGCTACTAGGGAGAAAACAACAATCTTTTGTTCATAGAACAATCATATTGTTTACTTTACACGCAGTTCGTAAAGTAATAATTTGTTGCTTGCAACTTAATACTGGAGGGGGTTCGGATGATAACTTGAAGGTGGATTATTAGTCATAGATGCAGTTGGATGGTGGTCTATGTATAATGTTGTAATGCCCAATCGAATCTCAAAGGAGTCAAGATGATTAGTATATGCATGTATTGCTTTCTTGATGTTTGTCAATTGCCCTGCTGTAATTTGTTCACCCAGCATGTTATCTATCTTAAGGAGAGCCACCTCTAGTGAACTATGGATCCCGGTCCTTTTCTTTTAGATACAATCTACAAACTGTTACTACTTTGTGTTTACTTTCTGCAAACTATTACTTCTTTCCATTCGATACGTTTAACCCTTTTTTTCCGCAAAAGACGGTGAGATTGACAACCTCATCGCAAGTTGGGGACAGAGTTCTGTGGTTGTGTTGTGCAGGTCTCCACGTTGCTACTAGCACCGGTAGTGCGCCCTGCCAAGGCTTAGCTAGCAACACCTTTGGGGTGTTTCCTTGCTCCTACTGGTTCGATTAAACCTTGGTTTCATAACTGAGGGAAACTTGCTGTTGTGCTCATCATACCTTCCTCTTGGGGTTCCCAACGAGCTCTACATCAACACCAAGCCATCAGTCTATGCACGCTTCTATTCTTGTAGACAGTGTTGGGCCTCCAAGTGCAGAGGTTTGTAGAACAACTGCTAGTTTCCCTTAAGTGGATCACCCAAGGTTTATCGAACTCAGGGAGGAAGTGGTCAAAGGTATCCCTCTCAAGCAACCCTGCAATCAAGATACAAGAAGTCTCTTGTGTCCCCAACACACCCAATACACTTGTCAGGTGTATAGGTGCACTAGTTCGGCGAAGAGATAGTGAAATACAAGTAATATGTATGATTATATGTGGTAATTGCAATCTGAAATAAGAGTGGCTACAAGCAAACACGTAACATGACTTATTGTATACGGTATTTCACTAGTGGACACTCTCATATAAATATCTTCTCGTCATGATGCTACCCTGAACTACGCTCTAGTTGGATGATGTACGGATATAACAACACACCTTAAAGTTCGCATTCCCCATCTAGATAACGCCTCACTGTCACCTTGAGTGCTAGATGGTTCCAACAAAAACCACAATCTCATAGAGACATCCAACTCAAATTATACTCATGATAAGTATTTCTGTAACCTTAGCCAAACTGCCACACGGTGTGCACACTGTCAACTTCACACACGTGGGGATAAACAGAGATTAAATAAAGCACTTGAGTAGCAGAATAGATCTATAGATTACAAAGCTCATGATCTCATAAGATCACGCATAGAGAGGGAGATGAACACATAGCTACCGGTAGAGCCCTTAGCCTTGAGAGAGAACTACTCCCTCGTCATCATGGGAGTCGGCAACAATGATGGAGATGGCGGTGGAATCGATGGAGATGGCTCCGCGGGCACTTCCCCGTCCCGGCAGGGTGTCGGAACAGAGACTTTTGTCCCTCGAATCTCCTCTTCAGTGGCGGCGCCACTGGGCAATACTTTTGTGGAATTTTGATCTTGTCTCTAGGGTTTTCGTCCCGGGAGGATTTTATATGCGAAAGGGCAAGGTCGGTGGAGGCCCGAGGGGCCCACACCATCTGGTGGCACGGCCAGGTGGTACCCGCGCCACCATAGGGTGTGGCCAGTCCCTGGCCCTCCTTCGGCTGCCCTCCGTACTCCGTGTTCCTTCTGGTAAAATATTGACTTCGTCTTTTGTCCGGTCCAATGCCGAGAATATTTCCTTACTAGCTTTTCTGAAACCAAAAACAGCAGAAAACATGCAACTGGCACTGTGGCATGTTGGTAATATGTTAGTTCTAGAAAATATATAAAAATACCTCAAAGTATGAACAAAACATAAGAAAGTGGATACTAAACAAGCATGGAACATCAAAAATTATAGATATGTTTACGACGTATCGTTGGCATCCGTTGCATGTGTGGACCAGCTGCTCAGCAACCTCTAGGGCGGTGGGCCAATAGAAGCCATGGAGAAACGCCTTGGGGACTATCACCCGAGATGAAGCGTGGTGTCACTTTTCATACGGTGGATGTCCTTCAGTAGCGATGCTTTGTGTCCACGTCGACACAGCGCTAGAAAATGCCGTATACGCTGCGCTTGTACAACTCCTTGTTGATGACGGTGTACATGTGCGCGCGTCGTCGGATTTGCCTGGCCTCCAGTTCGTCATCCAGAAGCTCCCCGTTGGCAATGTAGTTCATGAAGGGTTGCACCCAGGATAGTATCTCCCGGATGGTGAGGATGTTCTCGAGCTCCGGCTGAGGGATTTCAGGGGTCGTCCAGGTGGGATACTCGGGATGGCAGCCCCCGAGCAACTTGGCGAGCTGGCAGCCCCCGGGTCTTTCGAGCCGGAGGGTGTGAACGCACCGATGTCGGTGCGAGCCTTCTTCTTTGTCGGTTTCGAGGGTTCCGGGTCCGTTGAGCCGTCAGCCGGTGCGCTTCCGGCCCAGACGATGGAATCCAACTCGGGAGACGGGGTGTTGGAGGGCTTGCGCAAATGCTCCAAGGAGACCTCTAGCAGGATCGCCTGCCTGTTGGATCCGATTCGGGCGAGCGAGTCGGCTACCTCGTTGTTTGCACGAGGGATGTGATGGAACTCACATCCGTCGAAACAAGCACTGAGCTTCTGGACGAGGAATCGGTAGAGGGCCATGTTCGCGTCGCGGGCGTCCCATTCGTTGTACATTTGCTGCACTACCAGATCTGAATCACCGAAGCAAAGGATCCGGTTGACGCTGATCACCCTAGCTAGCCAGAGGCCGTGCACCAGCGCCTTGTACTCAGCGACGTTGTTGGAGGCCTTGAAGTGGATCTGGAGAATGTACTCCAGCCGGTCTCCCTTGGGCGAGGTGAGGACGATGCCGGCTCCCAAGCCCCCGAGCATCTTTGAGCCATCGAAGTGCATCCTCTAGTGATCCGAGTCAGGAACCAGCGGGAGGTACTGGGTTTCGGCCCAGTCAACAAGGAAGTCCGCCAGAGCCTGCGACTTGATCATGAGCCTCGGCTCATACTGGATGGAGTAGTCGGCGAGCTCGATTGCCCACTTGGAGACTTTTCCAGTGGCATCCTTGTTGCCAATGATCTCCGAAAGGGGTGCGATGCACACCACCTTAATCGGATGCTCCTGGAAGTAGTGCTTGAGCTTCTTGCACGCCAGGTATACGCCGTAGCACATTTTCTGGTAGTGGTGGTAGTTTTGCTTGGAGAGGGAGAGAACCTCGCCGAGGTAGTAGACGGGTCTCTGAACCGGCTGAGCCTTGCCTTCCTCGGGGCGCTCCACCACCAGGACAACGCTGATGACCCGGTGGATGGATGCTATATAGAGCAACATCGGCTCTTTGCTAGCTGGCGTGGCTAGAACTGGCGCTGTGGATAGCATGCGCTTGAGGTCATGGAAGGCAGAGTCGGCTTGCGAGGTCCAGGAGAACTTTTCCATCTTCTTCACTAGCTGGTATAGTGGGAGTGTCTTTTCCCCCAACCGGCTGACGAAACAGCTAAGGGAGGCCAGGCATTCGGTGAACTTCTGGACACCGAGCAAGCTCTTGGGAGGCTGCATCCTCTCGATGGTTGCAATCTTCTCCGGGTTTGCCTCGATCCCATGTTGCAAAACGAGAAAACCGAGTAGCTGGCCGGATGGGACACCAAAGACGCACTTCTCCGGGTTCAGCTTCATTTGGTACCGGCGGAGGTTGCCGAACATTTCCCCCAAGCCCTCGAGGATGGTACGCTTCTCCTTCATCTTGATGACGATGTCGTCCATGTAAGCATGCATGTTTTGGCCAATCTATGAGTGCAAGCATTTCTGCATACAACGCTGATAGGTAGCGCCTGCATTTTTCAGACCGAAAGGCATGGTTACGTAACAGAAGGCCCCGTATGGGGTTGTAAATGACGTCTTAATCTGGTCAGTAGGTTCAACCAGATCTGATTGTAACCGGAATAACAGTCCAAGTAGGACAACAAGTCGCAGCCGGCCGTGAAATTGATAACCTGATTGATACAGGGCAAAGCGAAGGGGTCTTTTGGGCACGCCTTGTTCAAGTTGGTGTAGTCGACACACATGCGCCAGGTCTTGTTTTTCTTCAACACCATGACTGGGTTGGCCAGCCAGTCCGGGTGGTACACTTCCATGATGAATTTGGCTGCAAGGAGCCGGGTGATCTCGTCACCAATGATCTTCCTCTTCGTTTCCGTGAACCGGTGCAGGGGATGCTTTACTGGCTTGGCATCCGGCCGCACGTGAAGTGAGTGCTGGGAAAACTCCCTCGGGACACCTGGCATGTCCTTGGGTGACCATGCGAAGATGTCCCGATTCTCACGGAGGAAGTTGATGAGCGCGCCTTCCTATTTGCTATCCAAGCCGGCATCGATGGTGACGAACTTGGTCGGGTCAGTGGGGTCAAGAAGGATATTCTTCGTCTCCTTGGCCGGCTGGAAAGCCGCGTCACCAGTCGGCTTCCATTTAGCCAGCACTTCTTGCTGAGCCAGGGCCATGTTGCGCATGATCTCGCGCTTCTCCTCGGCTATGATGAGGGCTTTGGCAAGCTTGGAGCTGGCTGACGTGCACTCCATGGATTGCCTGAAGCCACCGTCGATGGTGATCACATCGTTTGGCCCCGACATCTTCATCTTGAGGTATACGTATGTAACACCCCGTCCACTCCTGGGCCTGGGGGGTGTCACTCCTGGCAGCTTAATAGGATATCTAGCCTGGCCACACAGACCAACACTAGTCTTTTCTACGCACTTTGTCCTCACTCGTGCACACCCGGTTACCCACTTCCTGGTCGGTCACCCATCCTAGAATTTCTCTAGGCCAAGCACGCTTAACCTTAGAGTTCTTTTCGAATGAGCTTCCGGAAAAGAAGTTGCAACTTGTTGATATGGGTATCCTATCAATCCTATTAAGCCATGTGCCTGGATCTCACATACACCCACCCTTTAGAAGATCGATGCCCTCATCGATCAAGCACACCAGAATGTTCCTCTTGGCACGCGTCAAGGCCCAGTGCCGACACATGTTCCATGCCGTGTCCACTCCGGGCCACACGCGCCATGCTCCACATGTCCCGCCACTGACCCGCACACACCCGTTTAACCGCGAGGATCGGCTCTGATACCACTTTGTAACACCCCGTCCACTCCTGGGCCTGGGGGGTGTCACTCCTGGCAGCTTAATAGGATATCTAGACTAGCCCCACAGACCAACACTAGTCTTTTCTACGCACTTTGTCCTCACTCGTGCGCACCCGGTTACCCACTTCCCGGTCGGTCACCCATCCTAGAATTGCTCTAGGCCAAGCACGCTTAACCTTAGATTTCTTTTTGAATGAGCTTCCGGAAAAGAAGTTGCAACTTGCTGATATGGGTATCCTATCAATCCTATTAAGCCATGTGCCTGGATCTCACACCGTAGTGGGGGACGGCCATGAACTTGGCAAGGGCGGGGCGCCCGAGGAGGGCGTGGTAGGAGCTTGTCAAGTTCACCACCTCGAACCATACCGGGTCGTGCCGGAAGTTCTCCTCAGTTCCGAAGATGACGTCCAGCTAGATTTTACCCAAGGGGGTGCAAGCCAGCCCTGGCAGCACACCATGCAATGTTGTGGTAGTCGGGTGTAGGTCACACTCGCGGATGCCGAGGTTCTCCACGGATGGTCGGTAGAGCAGGTTGAGGCTGCTGCATCCGTCGATGAGGACGCGTGAGAAGCGACAGGTTCGCTCGTTGGAGATGATGAGGGGGTCAAGCACCATTGCGTAGCCCCTGGGTTTCGGGAGGCGATCCGGCTGATCCTCCTGGCTCCAAGTGATGAGGGTCTCCGACCAGTTCAGGTACTAGGGGACTGGGGAGACGATGACGTTGACCTCCTTGGAGCGCCGCCTGCGGCTGTGCTTGTCATCCTGCTCGGTCTCAAAGATGTGGTAAGCGGTGTGCGTCTAAGGATAGCCGTTGTTGTTGTTGCCGCCATTTCCATTATTGCCAGGTCCCCTAGCCGGTGGTGGTGGTCCGCCCAGAGGGGGCGGTGGTAGACGAGGCTGGCCTCCTTGGTCCTTCATCTGGCCGGTCCAGTTGGAGTTCTGGGTGGTGTGGGTAGCCGGTTTGAAGGGTCCGCTGTTCCACTTACATGGGCCATCAAACATTTGTTCGAAGGTGAACCGTGGCTTCTGTCTTCTTGCATTGCCAGCCGACGCATCAAGCGCGCCCTCCACAACATTGACCTGCCTCGCGTGGTAGCGGGGCTTCTGCTGACCGGCTTGGTGGTCCCCATGGAACCGGTTGTCGTTGTCGTGCCGCCTAGAGGATCCAGCTTCTCCGCCCGGGTTACTTGGCTGATCGCGAGCCGGCTCCGTGGGAGTCGGTCGCCCGCTAGCATTCACCAGGAGGGGTTTCTTCATTGCAGCGTCAGCCGATGCATACTGGTCCACGATCATCATGAGCTCTGCCATGGTTTTTGCCTCGTCACATAGTAGCCGGTGGCGCAGCATGGTGCCTTCTCGGCACCCTTCGATGAAGAACCCGATCGCCTGGCTCTTTAGGATGCCCTCGCAAGTGTTGTGTAGCTCGGTCCACCTGGTGAGATACTTGTGGTCGCCCTAGACACACAAGGCCAGATTGCGAGGGTGACCCAGATGCTTGTACGTGCCATTGAAGTTGTAGATGAACACCCTCTCGAAGTCCGGCCAACCGTTGATGCTGTTGGGCGCGAGGCTGTTTAGCCATGTGCTTGCCGAGCCGGTTAGCATGAGGGGGACATAGCACATCGCTACGCGCTTGTTCCCATGTGCGATGCCGACTGCCGTGGCATAGTCGGTAAGCCAGTCTTCTGGCTTCATGCTACTATCGTTCTTGGGGGTGTCCCGCATTAGGGTAAACTTATCTGGAAACGGTTCGTTCCGGATGCAGGGTCCGAAACAAACCGGCCTGGTGGAATCTTCCTCTTCCGTGATGCGCACTTGACCTTGGAGCTCAATGCGGTCACGGTCATCCGGACGGTCCAGGTTGGGCGCTCCTACCCGACCCGAGAGACGGGAACCGGTAGGTCGTGGCGCTCCGGTTGGTGGAGGGGGAGGTGGTGGATTGCTGTTCACCGTCTGCTCCTGACGCAGCTGGCCCTTGTGGCCTGAGTCGCGGCGCCTGCTGGGTCTCGCGGGGTGCGCCTTTGCTATTGCCTGTCGTCTTGCTTCCCCTAGAGCAGCTAGGGTCCTCATGCATCTGCGGGATGGCGTCGGCTTGCTCATCCGCGATCTGGAGAAGCTCCTGTACCTGGGCGTGTTGCCGGTCACGCTCCTCACCCTCCATGTTGGGCAGCTCGTCCGCCACGGCTCGCGCCGCGTGCGGGTTCTTGATGGGCATGCTGTAGGTGGGCCGGGCAATGAGAGGCGGTGGATCTGCTCACCGTCCCTCTCCATCCTTCCGCCTAGCTCGCCACCCGGTGTCGCACTGGTCCGCGCTGGCTCGGCTCTTGGGTAGCCGAAGTGTGGCCATGAGTGCGGTCGTACTCGCGCCTAGTGATGTCGACTTGCTTCTCGGTGGCAGCCAACTCGATCGCCTCCTGCAGGAGGAGCTGCCTCTCCATGGTGAAGTTCACCTCCGCCTCCTCCGGGTTGTCCCCGAGGTTAACCGGAGTGAGGATCCGGTCAATGGCCTCCTCCACCGGGTTCTTCGACCGCGGCGGGGCAGAAGTTCCGGCCTCATCATCGCCCTGCTCCCGAGGATGGCAAGGCTGGGAGCTGGTGCTGGACATCATGACCTCAACGCCATGTGAAGTGACAGAAACACCGCTGCTTGGGAGGAGCGACTCCGAGATGGAGACGATCTCCGTAGGGAAATGTTCCGGCACGGTGGCGATGTAGACAGGAAGGTCGCCAAAAAGCAGGATGGAACCATTTGCCGGAAAGGTGGATCCGGCGAAACACGACGCGTTGTTGATGACGCAGTCAAACTTGCCGAGCATAAGCACTAGGCCGAAGGCCATGCACTCACCGGCTGAAGTGCGGGGTCCTATGCGGAACATGACTCCGGTCGAAGCCATCGGCCCCATGGTGGGTGCCAATTGTCATTGTATTGGGAACGACAGTACCTAAAAAGGTTAGATAGAGGTGTGTGGACTAGCAGTGAAGCTCTCGATGGCGTCCGCAGTCGGGATTGGGTACGAGCTAGTGCAGCGAGACACAAGAAGTACCTAGGTTCAGAGCCCTCGTGGTGAGGTAAAACTCCTACTCCTGCCGATCTGACTATGAGTAGAATACGGGGTACAATCGCTCCTCGAGTTGTATGATCTAGCTACCTTCTTAAATGCTTAGAGTCAAACCCTTGCTACGAGGGCCTTGCCCCTCCTTATATAGGTAGAGGGGCAACGGTCTAACTGGCCAGTCCAGCTGGCGGGTCCCACAAGTAGGCCCTAGCCGACTGGTTATCTACAGTATCCGGTACGGTATATCTTGTCGAAGTACACGTTGCATGGGTGGTCGTGGCTACAGTGAACACCGTGCGAGCCCGTCGTCAGCATTCGGCCACTGTGCCCGCGTTAGCAGCAAAGTCTTCGGTATGGCTTCGTAATTGCGGGTCTTGTCGCTGTACTAGGGCATACCGCGCACTATGCGGCATGTCGCCCTATCCTCTTGATTGCGCCTGGCTACATACGTGTAGCCGGCTTCGAATCTTGCCGCTCTTCCTGGTTCCGGCTACCCGCTGGTAGCCAGTATGAAGTGCCCGTGTCCGGCTACGATCTGCTAGCCAGACGCAAGCCGCCTGCCTTAGTTCTTGTGTAAGTTCCATAGACCTTGACCTTACACAGAAAGGAATGATAAAGATCATACCATGATACACATGATGGTGATCAAATGCATGGACCATATCATTCCACTTTACACATATGATGTTTGCATCTTATATTGTTAGTTTGGTGTTTTAGTAGCATTATAAGATGATCCCTCATTTAAATATCAAGATAAAATGTGTTCTTCCTTAAGTATGCACCGTTCTATGGATCATGTTTCGAGACATCACGTGATGATCGGGTGTACTCGACTCTACGCTTTCATACAACGGGTGTAAGACAGTTTTACACATGCGAGTACTAAGGTTCTTACTTGGCGAGCCTAGCATGTACATACATGGCCTCAGAACACAGACCGAAAGGTTAAGCATGAGTCATATAGTTGATGTGATGCCCATATTGATGCTCGCATTTGAAGCTACACCGACTCACGTGATGATCGGACTTGGTGTAGTGGATTTGGTTCATGTAATCACCAAAAAGGCACGAGGGATGTCATTTTTGAGTGGGAGTTCATTTCTAATCTGGATTAGTCGAAATCAATTTGTCATAATCTAAATCAAAGTGAATTTGCATAATTTGTTGTAGTCATTGGCATCTGTTCACTACCTTATGCTTAGTTTTAATTGAGATAATAGAACTATAGAATTCTGGATATTTACTTTACGAACTGGTATCGTATTGTTTTGAATGTCAATTTAAAGTTTGGAAGTCCTATTGCAAACTTTCAACAAACTCTATTTACTCCATGAAGTTTAATAAGCAGTATTAAATCAAGAGTAAGAATTCCAATGTTAGTATCTAAAGTATCATGTTTGCCTCCATGATTATTGATATTCAAAAGTTGTTTTAATATCAAGATTATCTAGGAGCTAAAAAAGTTTTTTAGAAACCATCATGTGTGGAAGATATTGTGATATCTGAAACAATGTTTTTGGTTGCATTATGATAGAGTATAATTTAGCAAAATACATGTTCTCATATTGTATGAAAATTTGTGGAGGATGGAGATGCTAGGCATCCGGATCTCCCAAAAAGGTTTTGGGAACTAACATTATACTCGCGATTCTTCCTTATAGGCTATAGTAGCTTTACCATGAAAGTTTTCATGATAAGGATGAATAGAAGATGTATGTAAAATGTTTACTACACTAATAGATTACTAAAGAATGGATTTTTGAAAGAACACCAAACATTTGATGATGGTGATCCACTTCAAAGTGCAAGTCCAAAGGTATTAGTATTTGACTATATACACTTTGTACTATGTTTCATGTGAATGACACCACTATTGGTGTTGATAGATTCTTTTAAAAGAAAAGGAATTGCTGAAAGAGAATCTATAGAATATTTGGCAGAAAAGAAAAGGTTGGAGATGTCCAACTTAGGTATATAGAAGATATACATGTTATGGATGTATTCCTTGCTTGTTAAACAATGTGGTTCTTAGGTATTGGATACCAAATTGGTTGGTGTGAAGTGTCATACAGAACAACACAATTCATGAACTGCAATAGCCAAAGTAACTAGCAAAAGAATATGTGATGATGTTCATCGAAAACAAATAAAGTGTTATTGTGTTTTTCATTGTCGTCAAACCTAGCCTTCAAGATTTGTTTTAATAATTGCTATTTTGTTCCGGTATTACGAGAACAATGGTTGTTCAAATAATTACCGTATTCCATAAAAGATGGATGAACTTTTACAAATATATTTGGAGAAATCACATCCATAAACATTATTGCTAAAATGTCATAAGACAAATGATTGGAAGATCACTTATGAAGTAACATTGCTGTTTGAATTATATTGGAAAGTAAACATGAAGAAACTCCATGTTGATGGATTTTTGGAGTCCTTTGATTTTGATCAATTGACGCTTGTGAAACTTTCCTCGAGATAATTGAAACTGCATCCATAGGCCAAAGAGGAACAGATGACTAACTTATTGGATATTATGCATGTTGATGTATATAGTCCATTATGTGTAGCCATATGCAATGGATCTTTTTGCTTCATATGCTTTCTATAGAAATTTGAGTGAATATATCTATATATTTACTTAATAAGGAAGAAGTATGAAACATTTGAAAATTGTTCAAAGACTTTCAAGATGAAGTGAAAAATCATTGTAACAAGAAAATAAAAGAGTTTATGATTTGATCATAAAAGGAAGAGTGACTTGATAACATCAAACATCACACCGTAAAAGGGTGACTACAAAGGTGGGTTTAGACACTCCGAAGGTGTTATGTTGAGGCTCATGGATCAAGAGTGGAATTTGTCAATCCCGATGACGGATAGATATACTCTGGGCCCTCTCGGTGATATCACAATAAGATAGCTTGCAAGCAAGTGATGTGATCACTAGAATGTTATATCACGGGAACAAGAAAAGAGTGCATGTCGGTAACGAGATCAAACTAGGTATTTGGATACCGATGATCGAATCTCGGACATGTAATATATCGCGAGACAAAGGGATTTAGTTACGACGTTAAAGGTTCACACGATCACAAGAGTCATCGTTGAATGTGTGAGTCGATGACTCTCGTGTCCCGCTGCTGATTATTGATCGGAGAGGGGTCTTGATCATGTCTGCATTATTCACGAACCGTAGGGTGACACACTTAAGGGATACTAACACCATGTGGAGCAAATATATTTCAGATAAAGATTTAAGAAAGCGCTGGAATCATTTCGATGGAAACCGGAATTGTTATTGGGTGAAATTGCAGAAACTGGTTCTGCATGTGATATTGAAATGTTGCAGGGGGTTTTATGTGAATATTTGTTAATTAAAGTAATTAACAAAATTCTGAATAAAATAAATAAATAATTTTATTTAATGAGAGCTTGCATTAAATTTGGTGGAAATTTAATGCATGTGAGTGGAAGTGTGAGTGGAGGCATATTTATGTGAGTGGAACATCCACCACATGAATGATGGAAGAGGTGGGGGCACCACCATGGCTGCCACGCCATTGCCCTTGGTTTCCCCCCTCGCCTCCTCACAAAGTACACCTCCTTGTGAAGGATCTCTCTCCCCCTCTAGTTATTCCCCATGGTCTCGAATTAGTGAGATACATGTTCCCGGTGGCTTTATCTGGAAAGGAGTTATCGCTCACGCTTTGGGCGAGCGAGGGATGAGGTTGCCTGGTACCGGACGTGTGTGCGATCACGGATGCACCGCTGCTTTGTGGTGCTGGACTTGCTGGAGCTGGATCTGATGGACGTGTTGGAGCCGGACTTGCTAGACTTCATCACGATCTTGAGATCGGCAAGTGTACGACTACATCATCCACGAGTTCCATCTTGTTAACAAAGCTTTGTTGTCTTTGAGGGTAAGTTCTCTATGGATGTATATCCACTAGTTGCTTGTATATAATAGATAGATCTTGGCGATAGTTTCCATCGTAGGAAATTTTTTGTTTTCTATGCTGCGAACCCAAAAAAATTCAGAGAAAATGCTTTTTTCGAAGAAAAAATCAAATAGCCAAGCGTGCATGCAACATAATATCCAAAGAGGCGCCAGTAGTACAGGCTTATTACAAATGCCACCGCGGCTCGAACGGGCTCTAACGAGAGGCAAACCGCAAGGGGTGAGGGTTTTTAGGGGTTCACCTTCATAAAGTCGCAGAGTCAGGTGCGCCATTCAGAGAGGTCTATCCACCTTCCAGCAGCCCGGCCTGCCCGCTCATTTGGCTGCTTAGCTACCGCCACGTGGGCAGCAGGCACTAGACGCGCACTGGGTATAGTCCATGGGGAAGTCTGGAGTCCCCGCTCCGTCGCCGTCCTCGGGGGGCACCTCATCCCTCGCGACGATGGGAGGGGAAGCTCATGATCCCCTCTTGAGGTCGCGGACACCGGTTATATCCGGCCCCTCACGATACGGGAACAGCGTGGCTGCTGCCCTCTTTGCCATGTCGTTCTCATGGGCCATCATCTGCTTCCTCATGGTGGAGCCTCCGACATAGTCCAAGGCGCCTATATCCTGGGGATAGGTGGCGACAGCGGTCTTGTAGGCGTGCTCTAGGGAGCGGAAGGCTTCTAGCTCGTCGCAATGGACCGTGATGACTTCGCCGCTGCCGCCATGCATCTTGATCATGTTGTAGGCATGATGAGTGGCATCAATAAACTTGGCCAGCGTAGGGTAGCCGAGGATGACGTTGTACAGGAAGTTGATGTGCGCCACATCGAAGTCGATGAGCTCGGTGCGAAAGTTCTCGCATGTCCCAAACATGACGGAGAGGCACACCTGCCAGGTGGGTATGGTGGATCCGCTTGTCACCCTAGAGAACGGCATGGTCGGCATCATCCTGTCATAAGGCACTTGTATCTAGGGGAAAGTCTCGGCAGAGATCACATTCAGGCCTGCGCCTCCGTCGTTGAGGGTCTTTGCAATCACGTTGTTGTTGATGGTGGGGGTGCAGATCAGGGGGAGTGTGCCCACGGTCCTGGTGGAGACGGGTTGGTTGCCGACGTCGAAGGTGATGGTGCACTAGGACCACTTGAGCTTCGGTAGGGGATTCCCGGTCTGGCAGCTGCGACCTCGCAAGTGAGTAGTTTGAAGTGCTGGTTGGACGTGGGGGCTTGGGAAACACCAAGGATGCAGGCTATAGCATCTTGCAGCACTTTGTAGGCCCCGGGATCCTTGACGCGTCCTTGCTCGTGTGGGTGTGGATGCTATTGCTTGGCGTTGGCTTGGTGGCCCGTCGGAGAGGCATCACGCTCCCCGGAGTTGTTGTTCCAGCGGTTGCCTCCTTGGTTGCCCCTGCCTTGGCCGCCTCGCTCGCCTCCTGGTCTTCCCTTTCTCTAGTTGTTGATCAGGTCATGGAGTTTCTTGAGCTCGTAGCAGTCGTCGGTGGGGTGGCCTGGCTTCTTGTGGAAGTGGCGGTATGAGCTGTCGTCCTGCTCACGCATGCTATCCCCCTCATGAGGGCTCTTCTGATCTGGCTCTGAAGCCAGGATGGTGGCGGTCTAGCACTTGGGCTCCTTATATTTACCCTTGGATGAACCTGAGGCCTTAGGAGTGGTTTCTGCCTCCGTGAGGCCAAACATCCGCCCCACCTTGGCTTTGGCACACTTCTCGGCCAAGATGAAGAGCTTGGCGGCGGTGGTGAGGCTCTCGCCCCGAATCCTGATATTTCCCCCATCTTGACGTCCTTCACGCCCTTAGAGAACGCAGTGATGATGTTGGAGTCTGAGATTTTGGGGATCTTGTTGCGGACTCGATGAAACCATAGAAGGGAGGTTCATTAGCCTGGTACTGGCCACCTCCAAGTGCAGAGGTTTGTAGAACAGCAGCAAGTTTCCCTTAAGTGGATCACCCAAGGTTTATCGAACTCAGGGAGGAAGTGGTCAAAGGTATCCATATCAAGCAACCCTGCAATCAAGATACAAGAAGTGTCTTGTATCCCCAACACACCCAATAAACTTGTCAGGTGTATAGGTGCACTAGTTCGGCGAAGAGATAGTGAAATACAAGTAATATGGATGATTATAAGTGGTAATTGCAATCTGAAATAAGAGTGGCAACAAGCAAACATGTAACATGACTGATTGTAAATGGTGTTTCAATGCTTAGAAACAAGGCCTAGGGATCATACTTTCACTAGTGGACACTCTCATATAAATATCTTCTCTTCATTATGCTACCCTGAACTACTCTCTGGTTGGACGATGTAGGGTTATAACAACACACCTTAAAGTTCGCATTCCCCATCTAGATAATCTCTCACTATCACCTTGAGCGCTAGATGGTTTCACCAAACACCACAATCTCATAGGGACATCCAACTCAAATTATACTCATGATAAGTATTTCTGTAACCTTAGCCAAAGTACCACACGGTGTGCACACTGTCAACTTCACACACATAGGGACAAGCAGAGATTAATTAAAGCACTTGAGTAGATAAATAGATCTATAGATTACAAAGCCCATGATCCCATAAGATCACGCATAGAGAGAGAGAGAGAGAGATGAACACATAGCTACCGGTAGAGGCCTTAGCCTCGAGAGAGAACTACTCCCTCCTCATCATGGGAGTCAGCAATGTCGATGGAGATGGCAAGTGGAGTTGATGGAGATGGCTCCGGGGGCACTTCCCCATCTCGGCAGGGTGCCAAAATAGAGACTTCTATCGCCCGAATCACCTCTTTGGTGGCGACGACGCTGCAAAACTTTTCATGTAATTCTGATCTGGTGTCTAGGGTTTTTATCTCGGGGGGAATATATAGGTGAAGGGGCAAGGTCGGTGGAGGCTCAAGGGGCCCACACCACCTGGTGGCGCGCCTGGGGGGTACCCGCGCCACCATAGGGTGTGGCCGCCTCGGTGCCCTCCTCTGTCTCTCCTTTGGACTCCGTCTTGTGTCGGAAAAAATAGGAACTTCGGCTTTTGTTTCGTCGAATTCTGAGAATATTTCCTTACTAGCTTTTCTGAAACAAAAAACAGCAGAAAACAGGCAACTGGCACTGCGGTATCTTGTCAATAGGTTAGTTATAGAAAATGTGTAAAAATGCCTCAAAGTGTAGAAAAAACATAAGATAGTTGATACAAAACAAGGATGGAGCATCAGAAATTATAGATACGTTTACAACATATCAAGCATCCCCAAGCTTAACTCCTGCTCGTCCTCGAGTAGGTAAGTGATAAAAAGAATAATTTTTGAGGTGACATGCACCAACACAATCTTGATCAAGGTATTGTGTAACATTGACAGATGGGATCATAGTACTCTAACATAAACATTAAAGATATAGTTCTAACAATAAGACATAGCAATTATGTTGTAACATGAAAAGGTATAGACAAAAGATCATGAATAACAATGCATTGAAAGACGTTTGTTTGTTTCACATACAGAAAACATAATAAGAGTGGTATTCATCTTGTCCCTCATGATATAGCAAAACATAAATGCATAGGACACCTTCAAAGTTCCTAAGGGTGACTAGATACAAATAATTTAAGAACAAGCAATATCAAAGTTATGAATCAATCAACAAGTTTTGGGACAATGCACATTAAACTAAGAATGACAACTATGCTCTCTTAATTGGTGCATAAAGATAGAAGATGGAGACTCAACATAAAAGTAAAAAGAAAGGCCCTTCATAGAGGGAAGCATGGATTTCAAATTTCATCAAGAGCTTCCAAAATTATGGTACTTATTAGCGTTCATCTCTCATTGCCTGATGTCTACGCACACTTCTATTCTTGTAGACAATGTTGGCCCTCCAAGTGCAGAGGTTTGTAGAACAGCAGCAAGTTTCCCTTAAGTGGGTCACCCAAGGTTTATCGAACTCAGGGAGGAAGTGGTCAAAGGTATACCTCTCAAGCAACCCTGCAATCAGGATACAAGAAGTCTCTTGTGTCCCCAACACACCCAATACACTTGTCAGGTGTATAGGTGCACTAGTTCGGCGAAGAGATAGTGAAATACAAGTAATATGGATGATTATAAGTGGTAATTGCAATCTGAAATAAGAGTGGCAGCAAGCAAACATGTAACAAGACTGATTGTAAATGGTGTTTCATTGTTTAGAAACAAGGCCTAGGGATCATACTTTCACTAGTGGACACTCTCATATAAATATCTTATCTTCATTATGCTACCCTGAACTACTCTACGGTTGGACGATGTAGGGCTATAACAGCACACCTTAAAGTTCACATTCCCCATATAGATAACCCCTCAATATCACCTTGAGCGCTAGATGGTTCCAACAAACACCACAATCTCATAGAGACATCCAACTCAAATTGCACTCATGATAAGTATTTATGTAACCTTAGCCAAAGTGCCACATGGTGTGCACACTATCAACTTCAGACACGTGGGGATAAGAAGAGATTAATTAAAGCACTTGAGTAGAAGAATAGATCTATAGATTACAAAGCTCATGATCTCATAAGATCACGCATAGAGAGAGAGATGAACACATAGCTACCGGTAGAGCCCTTAGCCTTGGAATAGAACTAAACCCTCCTCATCATGGGAGTCAGCAACGGTGATGGAGATGGAGGTGGAGTCGATGGAGATGGCTCTGGGGGCACTTCGCTGTCCCGGCAGGGTGCCAGAACAGAGACTTCTCTCCCCCGAATCTCCTCTTCGGTGGTGGCGGCACTGTGGAATTCTGATCTTGTATCTAGGGTTTTCATCTCGAGGGGAATATATAGGTGAAGAGGCGATGCCCGAGGTGGGCCAGGGTGGCCACACCACCTGGTGGCACGCTAGGGGACCTGCGCTAGGGGGTAGTGTCGGTCCCCTGTGGCCCATCTCCACTCCTCCTTCTGTCCTCCTTTGTCTTCTGGAAAAATAGGAATTTTGTCTTTTGTTTCGTCCAATTCCGAGAATAGTTCTTTACTAGCTTTTCTGAAACCAAAAAACAGAAGAAAACAGGCAACTGACACTGCAGCATCATGTCAATAGGTTAGTTCCAGAAAATGTATAAAAATGCCTCAAAGTGTAGACAAAACATAAGATAGTTGATACAAACCAAGCATGGAGCATCAAAAATTATAAATAGGTTTACGTTGTATGAAGCATCCCCAAGCTTAACTCCTGCTCGTCCTCGAGTAGGTAAGTGATAAAAAGTATAATTTTTGAGGTGACATGCACCATCACAATCTTGATCAAGGTATTTGTAAAGCATTGATAGCTGGGATCAAAGTACTCTAAACATGAACATGAAAGATAGAGTTCTAACAATAAGACATAGCAACTATGTTGTAACATGAAAATGTACAAACAAAAGATCATCAATAACAATGCATTGAAAGACGTTTGTTTGTTTCAGATATAGAAAACATAATAAGAGTGGTATTAAGCTTTTCCCTCATGGTATAGAAAAACATAAATGCAGAGGACACCTTCAAAGTTCATAAGGGTGACAAGATATAAATAATTTAAGAACAAGAAAAATCAATGTTATGAATCAATAAACAAGTTTTGGGACAATGCACATTAAACTAAGAATGACCACTATGCTCTCTCAATTAGTGCATAAAGATAGAAGATGGAGACTCAACATAAAAGTAAAAAAGAAAGGCCCTTCACAGAGGTAAGCAAGGATTTCAAGTTTCATAAAGAGCTTCCAAAAATTATGGTACTTATTATCTTTTAGCCCTCATTGCCCCTATCATAAGCATCTTGAGGTGATTAAGGTTAAAGTGACACAAATATGAGGATATGTTTGACAAGTTATAAGTTGAAAATCTCATGCCCCTTGCTTACGAGTACCGAACCTCATGCTACTCAACTTTAGTCACAAGTAAGTTCTTGTCATTGTGAGTACATGTGTCTCATGGAGAACCGCCAACGGGGTACCCCTTTCGCCATGACACAGGAGCTTTCCCATATCAAAATGACAAGGCAACAGACAATGAGCATCTCAGCGATCTTTTTATTTGCTATTTGCATAGGTTTTTATTGAGGATGCTTCATAGAATACTCATTATGGTTATGCTGCAAGTTTCCACCCTAACTAGGAATGCCTTAGGCTAGCCGCCCAGGCGTTTCTCTAACAAACATACAAACTCCATGAGCATACAAGCTCCCCTTTTATTTCACACCGCCGGGATCCGTAAACAAAAGAACATGATATCAACTGAATAATAAGTGCAATGTCGAAAGCGTTCCCCATGGTATCATGGTTCTGCTAATTCACAACTTATAAAGTGCAAGCATATAAGCAACATAGATGGACACAATGGTTCGATTTTATGAAGTGCAAGAAAATAAAGTGCGCCATCAAGTTTGTGCGAGCTTTAATCACTAATTTTCACATAACAAGTTTAATTTGGAAGATAGATAAAAACATGAATATGCTTGGATGGTGTAACAGACCATGCATATGAATTTATAGTGGACTCTTTGGGATAACTTGGTTTCTTGGGAATTGGATGCATGAGTAGAACTCATACTCAGTACAGGTGGAGGCTAGCAAAAGACTAGGAGGGACCAACTAAGAGAGCAATAATGGCCATAATCATGCAAAGTGACAAAACATTATTAATTAAAGAATAAAGTGAGATTGCAAGTCAAAAACTAAATGATCATAGAGGCTATGGTGACTGGTTCATAGTCTTAACATGGTGTAAGCATTTTCCAAGTCAACCCAAATAAAGCATCAAGGGAGAATACCACAATATTATGCTTTTGTATGCTAAAACAACGCATGATTCTTTCAAGGCACATTAAGCAATCTCAATTGTTTGACCTACAACAATAATCACTAAGCATATGGTCAAAGCAACATCTAGCATGACATGATAAAGTCTAAGTCACAGTCAAAACAAGCTTCCTTTTGTACCACTATAAGCATGAAACTTCCTACTATTTTCCAACACCAATCAACTTATTTGAAACAACTCTCAAAGATAATAATCAATAAAGTCCAGAGAGCATCTCTCACCCATCTACAAAGAAGAACTAAAAAGTTCTAGGCCAAAAGAATAAGAAAACTAAAGCTAAACGCAATGCTAGCAAAGGAGAACACTTGCAGCAAAGAAAGCAAAATAAAACTAAAAACAAAGACGCTCCAAGAACAACACATAGTGCATAAGGTAATAAAAATAAAGTATCTTGACAGAAGACCTGAGATTATTGATGAAGAAGGGGATGTCTTGGGCATCCCGAAGCTTTGACGCTTGTACTTCTTGAATATTTCTTGGGGTAACATGGGTGGCATCCCAAAGCTTGAGCTTTTGTCCATACTTCATCTCATCATATCATTCTCTCCCTACACTTGAAAACTTCCTTCACACAAAACTTCACACAATCTTCATTAGCAACATTAGTGTATTCAAAATAATAATCCTTGGGGTTCAGTTTCAACTCAAGTAAATCATCCATTAAAACATAAGCTACTATAGAAATTTCTTTTAAAAGCTCGAGTGATCCAGGAGAACTCAAAAAGAAACCGATTAAGAGGCAAATGCAAATAATGGCAGAAATCTGTCAAAACAGACCAACAGGTAAAGATCGATTTTTTCAAAAATCTTCTGTTGCTCCAATTGAAAGGTGAAAATCTAACGTATGTTGGGTAATAACCTGGGGCATAAGCACAAAAAATTACAGCTCAATCCAACGTACTGAGCGTTTTCACGATTTTTTACACTGACGCACAGAAATCTGTCGGGATAGCAACTTCCCCATATCTTACTTCCCTCTGATTAGAGGTTATTCTTGGCACAAAAACCAAACAAAAAGGATAAGGAGAGGTTATTACAGAGGAAATAACTTCCAAGACTCAACAAAACAAAAATAAGCTGAAAGTAAAAATATAATGGGTTGTTTGACAAAATCTCTTTCTTTATAGCCATTAAGATAGGCATGATAATTTCGATGATGCTCACATAAGAAATATAAATTGAAGTAAAAGAGAGCATCAAGAAGCAAATATGGAACAAATTTAAGTCTAACCCACTTCCTATGAATAATAATCTTGTAAAGAAACAAGTCATGAAAGCACAAAACAACAAGCATAGGAAAGCAAAACAAGTGCAACTTCAATGTTTTCAACATAAAGAGGGGAAACTAATGTTGTTGAGATACATAAAACCATGTTTCCCTCTCTCATAATAACTTTCAGTAGCATCCTGAATAAAATTAACAATATAAATATCACATAAAACATTCTTATCATGAGCCACATGCATAAAATAATTATTACTTTCCCTATAAGCATTGTCATTCTCATTAATCATACTGGGAGCATATTAAAAAAATAGCTATCATTATTATTCTCATCACCATAATCATCAAATATAGGAGGCATATTGTAATCATAATTAATTTTCTTTTCAATAGTAAGTGGACTAAAAATATCATATTCATCATTGTAATCATCATATATTGGAGGTATAGTATCATCAAAGTAAATTTTCTCCTCTGTGCTTGGGGGAATAAAAATATCATGCTCATCAAAACCAGCATCCCCAAGCTTAGACTTTTCCATAGCATTAGCAATAATGGTGTTCAAAGAATTCATACTAATAACATTGCTATTAGCATGCAAATAATTTTCTCTTCAAACACTTCATGTCCTAACTCAAGATAAATACTATAAAGCTCTCTTATTTTGTTGTTTTCCATTAAGCCTAGCTAGTGAAAATATAACAAGAAACAAAAAGATATAATTGCAGAATCTAAAGGAAATAACTTCGAGCACTCACACACCAGCGACAGTACTAGAAGATAGCTCAGTAGCCAGAGGATGTGAGTACCTTTTACCTTACCTCCTCGGCAATGGCGCCAGAAAATAACTTGATCTCTACGCACGCTTCTATTCATGTAGACAGTGTTGGGTCTCCAAGTGTAGATGTTTGTATAACAGCAGCAAGTTTCCCTTAAGTCGATCACCCAAGGTTTATCGAACTCAGGGAGGAAGTGGTCAAAGGTATCCCTCTCAAGCAACCCTGCAATCAGGATACAAGAAGTCTCTTGTGTCCCCAACACACCCAATACACTTGTCAGGTGTATAGGTGCACTAGTTCGGCGAAGAGATAGTGAAATACAAGTAATATGGATGATTATAAGTGGTAATTGCAATCTGAAATAAGAGTGGCAGCAAGCAAACATGTAACAAGACTGATTGTAAATGGTGTTTCATAGTTTAGAAACAAGGCCTAGGGATCATACTTTCACTAGTGGACACTCTCATATAAATATCTTATCTTCATTATGCTACCCTGAACTACTCTACGGTTGGACGATGTAGGGCTATAACAGCACACCTTAAAGTTCACATTCCCCATATAGATAACCCCTCAATATCACCTTGAGCGCTAGATGGTTCCAACAAACACCACAAATCTCATAGAGACATCCAACTCAAATTGCACTCATGATAAGTATTTATGTAACCTTAGCCAAAGTGCCACACGGTGTGCACACTATCAACTTCACACACGTGGGGATAAGTAGAGATTAATTAAAGCACATGAGGAGCAGAATAGATCTATAGATTACAAAGCTCATGATCTCATAAGATCATGCATAGAGAGAGAGATGAACACATAGCTACCGGTAGAGCCCTTAGCCTCGAGAGAGAACTACTCCCTCTTCATCATGGGAGTCAGCAGCAGCGATGGACATGGCGGTGGAGTTGATGGAGATGGCTCCGGGGGCACTTCCCGTCAGGTGCCGAACAGACTTCTCCCCGAATCTCCTCTTGATGGCGGCATCATGGAACTTTTCGTGGAATTCTGATATGGTGTCTAGGGTTTTCATCTCGGGGGGAATATATAGGCAAAGGGGCAAGGTTGGTGGAGGCCCGAGGGGCCCACACCACCTGGTGGCGCGCCTGGGGGGGGTACCCGCGCCACCATAGGGTGTGGCCACCTCGGTGCCCTCCTTCATCTTTGCTTTGGACTCTGTCTTGTGTCGGGAAAAATAGGAACTTCGGCTTTTGTTTCGTCTAATTCCGAGAATATTTCCTTACTAGCTTTTCTGAAACCAAAAACAGCAAAAAATAGGCAACTGGCACTGCGGCATCTTGTCAATAGTTTAGTTCCAGAAAATGTATAAAATGCCTCAAAGTGTAGACAAAACATAAGATAGTTGATACAAAACAAGCATGGACCATCAAAAATTATAGATACGTTTATGATGTAACAAGAGGCGTCACCCGGTTTGGCCGCGCCCCCGCGCTGGTGAGGCGGGAGTGAGCCCCTAGCCCCCGGCTCCCCGCCTTCGGCCCGAGCCCCCGGGCCCTCCTGGGAGAGGGTGGCGGCATCAAGGAGCTTGGAGATCAAGTTGCGCCACTTCTCCTGGCCCTCCCCAGCCGGCGGGTGGTCCGGGAGCTCGCACACCATGCGCTTGGAGGCCTTCGGGGTGAGCTTCTTCGGGCGGCCACGAGAAGACGCAGTGCGGGAGAGCGACCTGACACCATGCGAGGAGCGAGCCGGCTCCCGCATCGGGCGGTAGGAGGAGCCCCCTCGTCTTCCTTCCACGAGACTTGCTCGGAGGCGGTGTGCTGCGGGGCCGGCTCCATATGGGCTTTGCTCGCCGTGCGCGCATCTCATTGCTAACTAACATGTTGCCGAGGTCATCAAAGATCTTGAAAATGTGCCTCAGCCTCCTACCCGGTGCACCAAATGTCGGAGATTTGTCTCGCGAAGGAATTAGGGTCCAATGATCCCTAGCTTCGTGAGGGGGTTGAACATGCGATTCCGAAGGAGTTCGGCGACGACTATGGAAGTGGATTGGATGCACGATAGAGAGTTGATACCGGGTTTTTCACCCAGGTTCGGGACCCTCGTGAGGAGGTAAATCCGCTACTCCTTCTTTGTTGTATTGCTCGCTTGCCTCGCAAGGTTACAATGGAGGATGAAAGTCTAGGGTTTTAGATCTCTGGGATCCGTCCCTTGCAAGGTAGGTGGAGGGCTCCTTATATAGGGTGGCGTCGGTCCCTTCCCTCATCCTTTGGATAGGAGAGGTGTCCGTAGTGCCACCCTCCCATGATACCGGTCTAGGATACTACTTTACATGGACTTGGTCCAACACGTCGCGCTCCACTCCGTCCTCCTGTAAAGCGTCCTTTATCGATGTCCATTGTCTTCATCCAATGCTCTCTGCTTTTTCCCTCCTTTCACAAAAATGACAATTGGGGGAGCCTCCTGCCACCAGATCGCCTATTCCTTCCCTACGAAAGGAGAGTGGACTAGGTATTCTTTAGTAAGGAGGTTGATTCCACGAAAGCCCCATGCTCGCTGTCGGGGCTACAGTCCGTACTACATCTGGTGCAGTTATTGTTCTGCGCCAGGCGCACCCCGGGTATCCGAGGCTTGAAGATGTTACCTGACATTGTATCGGTCCCTCTGGAGAGTGTACCTCATGATCCCTTCCCGGTTTGGTCCCTTCAAGAGGAATCCTACCTCTAGAAGGCGAAGACTCCTAGACTGCAGGGCTCGTCCAACACGAGGATGTGGCACCCCGGATGCCAAGGCTCCGACAGATGTCGTTCATTGTTTCCATGTGTGAGTAGTTCACCCTCGTTTTGGGGGAGATGGAGAAACCCTGGCACTATTATGAAATTGAAATAAAGATGATATATTCTTGTGTCCATATGACTTACTGGTCTATGATATATCTATGATGTATGTTTGATCTCCCTCTTTAGATGGTATGTGTAGTCGGCCACATATCATTTTCCTTCGGGACTAAATAACAGGGTGAAATCCTTTAGACGTGTTTGGAAGCATGCCCCAGAAAGCTATCGTGACTAATTGGCACCGGCTAGCAACCTTCACAGTCAAAGGAGGATAAAGAGAGATTCCCTAAGCTAATTACGATATCCATGGGGGGGACCCTTAATTGTGGTGGTCTGTATGGGTGATTCCTCTAAGACATTGTGGTGGTTATTTATAGGTGACCTCATTCTTGGCTCAACAAAGTGACTACCTATGAGCCTTGTAGGGAACATCTTATTATGGTGCTCTCTTGACACATATCATGACACAAGAAGTAGGTTATCCTAATTATGAAGAATAATATCATGCTAGAGGTGTATCATACATCCCCGAGAACGCATTAGCCCTATTGAGTTCAACCATGTTTCCAAACACTCTTATTACTTGCTTTCTTTTACTTGTTTTAATTACTTTTCTACATTCAACCAAAAATCTTTCAAACACCCTTTACTTGATATCAAAGGTGGCTTACAAGTATCCTTTGGTAGATAGTGATGAGGGGTATAAAGACATTAACCAAAAGCTCTCTGTGGGTTTGATACACTTAATTCAAAACTAGCTACAATTGATCTATGCACTTGCAGTCATCAAGCTATTTTCTGGCGCCATTGCCGAGGAGCTAAGCGATTTTGGTCTTTGTTATTAATTGCATATTATATTAATTGTTTTACTAAGGTTGTTTACTAGTTTTAGGTAAACACCGTAGGCGAGTACCGACATATAATTCAGCTAGAGGCTATAAAGAATTCTACTCCACACATGGACGCTTACTTAAAATCCAATAACCCTATAGGGTATGATATTAACCCCATGCTTTTGGATCTTTTGCATGCTAAAAAGTTTCCAGGGGACGGTATGGAATATCTGTATGAGCATGTAGGGTTCTTTGAAGATACATGTGGGACTTTCTGTCTTAATATACTCATCAAGGATGAGGTTAAATCTGCTCTTTTTGTTCAAACTCTTATTCATGAGGCCCGTTCTTGGTATATTCAAAGTCCTAAAAAAATTACTAACTCCTAGGAGAGTTTAGTCTCTTTGTTCCTAGTTGATTTCTTTCCCAAGACGAAAACTCTTGAAGCAAGACGCATGATCACCAATTTTAAAGGAAAACCTGGAGAAATGTTGCATGAAGGATACAAAAGGTTTAGGAGACTGCTCAATCACTGCCCCCACCACAACTTCCCGCCTTGGCTGGTAATACATACCTTCTATGCAGGTTTGAGCACTAATAAAAGAAATGATCTAGGATCCCTTACCAATGGGTCATTTACTGAATTTAGTGTTGAAAGAGACTAAAATTTGCTAGACACAGTGCATAGAATATAGAAAGCTTATGGTGGAGCCGAACTTAATAAAGAAAATCCTATAGAGTATAATCGTTTAAGAAGATTTCTAGCTTCGGGCAAAGTAGAGAAAATGCTTTGGCATTTCAACCTTGACCCCCGTATGATTGTTCAAATTGTTAAAACTTATGATGAATATCTGTAGATCCCAAAAGAATGGGAATGTTACACACCGCCTACTAAGGAGAAGCCCCCTAAAGCTATCCATAAAGACAAATACTCACAAATGGAAAAGAAATGCTAGACGAGGAAGAAACTATCCTCACAAAAATAATAGAGAGTAAGGGTGAAAGAAATAAAAGGATAGGGGGTTAGCTAAAAATCTGGGAACCATCAAAAATAACATTGGCATAGTAAAAGAACTACTAGAACCTGAGGTGTTTGAGGATGAAGTAATAATGGTAAGTGAAGAATCTTCTGATATGATAAGAGGCAAGTTTGATGGTAAAAATAGAAGTCAACAGAAAATCCCTTTTTGTTTAGGGGGGAACTACTTATCTAGGGTTTTGTGACTTAAACTCTTCCATTAACATTATGACTAACACAATCTATGAAGAGTTGTGATGCCATATTGATGAACTAGACCTTGAACCATCCAAAGTTACATTTATGCTCTCTAACTGCACTGTGCAGTGGACTCAGGAGATTCTTCACAATGCCTATGTTTCTATAGGAGCTTTTGTGTACCTAGTTGATTTTCATGTCATTGAAATGCCTTTAAACTCCTTTTGTCCTATCATTTTTGGTAACCGATTTTAAAAATTTATAAATATTTATATTGATAACAAGGAACAAGTTTTGACTCTACAGTTTGGAGAAGAAGTTTTAGAAGTTAATTGCAGCCAATTCACAAAATTGCCTGATGAGAAGAAAAATAAAGTTAAAGAGGAGAGAACTATTGAAGAATTGGCAGGAATTTATTTTTGTACCCCACAAGCCGAGTTGGATAGGAGTTTGGTAGATAATGATTCACTTCCAAATGACTCTGCAAAAGAATATTTGGACAAAATCCTCAACTCTATACCTAAAATTTAGAATCTCCTTAGAGACAAATTCGAAGAACTTGAAAGAAAAGGAGACGAGGATCCACCACATCTTGTTTGGAAACCTCTCCCTCTAGGGATTAGGTATGAATTATTAAATAAGGAAGGTAAGTGCCCTATAATTATAGATGATAAACTCTCTCCTGAAGAAAATAAGAAATTGTTAGAAGTACTTGTCAAACAACGTTAAGCTTTTGGATACACTCTTAGTTACATAAAAGGGGTAGTTTCTTCCATAGTGACTCACAAAATACCTATGGTTGAGGATGCTACACCATGTGTTGATTATCAAAAAAGTTTGAACCCCAGAATGAAAGAGGTAGTAAGAAAAGAAGTCATACTTATGTTAGACAATGGTATTATCTATTCAATATCCAATATAAAATGGGTAATCCCAACTCATTGTATACCTAGGGAAGGCTGTATAACCATAATTAATAATGATAAGGATGAATTAATCCCTGCTAGAACTATAGTGGGATATAAAATGTGTATAGACTTTAGGAAATTAAACAAGCAAACCAAAAAAACCATAATCAAATACCTTTCTTCAATAGCATCTTGGAAAGGATGTATGGTAACTCTCACTTCTGTTTTCTTGATGGCTATTTGGGTTATTCTCAAATTGCTATTCAGCTGGAAGACCAAGAAAATACTACTTTCACTTGTCCTTACAGAACCTATGCTTATTGACTAATGCCTTTTGGTTTATGTAATGCAACTGCTACTTTTCAAGAGCGTGTTTTGAAAATATTCGACACTTTTGTAGAAATCTCTATGGAAGTTCTCATGGACAACTTTGTTGTGTATAGAACCGCTTTTGAGAAGTGTCTAGATAATCTTAAGAGAGTCTTACAGCAGTGTAGACAAACCAAGTTGGTTATCAATTGGGAGCATTGTCAATTTATGATAAGGGAAGATATAGTTTTTGGTCATAGAGTTTCTGAAAAAGGGATTGAGGTTGATGGTTGAAACCTTGTTACTTTAGAAATGTTGCCATTCCCACAATACGTGAAAGGGGTAAAGAACTTTCTTGGGTATGCCGGTTTCTATAAGCGTATTATTAAGGATTTTGCTAAAATGGCTGCTCCTTTATCTCGTCTCCTCGATAAAGATACCTTCCTTTCTTTTGATAGAAATTACATTGATTCTTTTGAGCAATTGAACAAGGCGCTAGTTTCTACACCCGTCATTCAACCACCATATTTGGATGAGCCATTTGAAATTATGTGTGATGCTAGTGATTATGCTATTGGGGTTGTTCTAGGACAAACAAATGGATCAAACCTAAAAGACATTCAATATACTAGTCGAGTTTTCAATGAAGATCAAAGAAATTATGCAACAACTGAAAAGAGTTTTTAGCTATGGTTTTCGCTTGTGATAAATTTAGACACTATACTATCAATTCAAAGGTAATAGTTCATACGGATCATCAGGCTTTAAGACATCTTCTAGCTAAGAAAGATGCTAAACCCCGTCTAATTAAATGACTCTTGTTACTCCAAGAATATGACTAGCAAATACTGGATGGAAGAGGTAAGGATAATCCCGTGGCCGATCATCTCTCACGCATGGAGGGTATTATAGAAGATCCCATTCCCATTAATGTATCCTTGCTAGAAGAATATCTCGCTGCTATAGCGTCACACGATCCTTGGTTTGCAGACTATGCTAATTTTCTTGTAGGTAAGTTTCTACCAAAAGGAATGGATTACGATCAAAGAAATAAATTCTTTAATGATTTAAAACATTACTTTTGGGATGATCCTTATTTATATAAGCATGATATTGATGGGATAATTAGGAAATGTGTACCTTCTCATGAGGTGAGAGCTATTCATAGGGCTTGTCATGATAGTACTTATGGGAGACACCATGCTGGTGACCTTACAGTAGACAAGGTCTTACATTCAGGATTTTACTGGCCAACCTTGGTTAGGGATGCTCATGATTATGTTAGGAGTTGTTATGCGTGTCAATGTATGAGTAACATTGGCAAAATACAAGAAATGTTTATAAAATATAATCTCATATTAGAGCCATTTGATGTTCGAGGAATGGGTTTTATGGGACCTTTTGTCCCCTCTAACAATTATACTCATAATCTTGTTTCTGTTGACTATGTTACCAAGTGGGTAGAAGCTATACCCACTTCCCATGCAGATGCAGCCACCTCCATCAAGATGATTAAAGACATCATTTTCCCAAGTTCGAAGTACCTCAATTTTTAATTACTGATGGTGGAACTCATTTTCTGAAGGGTACTTTCGGCAAGATACTTTAGAAGGATGGAGTCAACCATTGAGTAGCCTCGCCTTATCATCCACAAGCCAGTGGGCAAGTGTAACTATCTAACATGGAGATTAAAGTCATACTCCAGAAGACGGTGAATAAATCAAGAAAGGATTGGGCTATGAAGCTTAATGATGCAATATAGGCGTATCACACATCATTAAAAAATCCAATAGGAATGACACCATATAAGATGGTTTATGGTAAAACTTTTCATCTCCCATTAGAGTTAGCACTAGTGAAGAATTGCTTATTTGTGGAGCATATTTTTTTTGCTATCAATGGCGCATATGGGATGCTCCACTAGTGTTGCGCCATTGGTAATTATTTATCAATGGCGCATATCCAATATGCGCCATTGACAGTGGGATAACCGATGGCGCATCCTCAATATGCGGCATTGATGTTTTACCAGTGGAGCATATATCCAAATGTGCCACTGATGTTGTATGCGCCACTGGCTGAATGAAAGATGTGTCACTAATGTTTTGTACAGGTATATAGAATATAAGGCTCTCAGGTATTTATACAAGTATTTATATAGGTACATATACAGGTACAGGTACATATACAAGTATTTATACAGGTACACAACAGTATAAAAACAGAGATAATAATACAAATAGAATTATATATCATCACATCAACTAGAACCGGACATAGTGACAAGTGCCCGAATATTATAAAATTCTTGCGTACAATAGGTTGACCATCATCTCATACATTACACATTACAAAAAGTTGATCATCATCATTAGCCAAATCCTAAACTACTAAAGGACCGAGTAGAGTACAACCGCAATGGCGGTGAGGAGCAAGACCGGGATCACAATCATCAGGGTCTTCATCCGGTTCCTATCTCTCTGCTCTCCAAAGAGGTGGTTCCTCCACCTAGCTTCCGCCTAATTTCTCGTCAGGTACCCTTTGTATTTGTTGCAGCTGAACTTGTTCACTTGCTTGTGACAATCCTCCCACTCGTCGTAGACTCTTGGGACCCTCCCTCTGTACACAGGTGATGGAGGGCATAGTAGGCCTCCTTGACACTATTAGCTGGCTGCTTGACGCAGGTGAACTGAGTTACGTGTTTGAACACTGAGTCTTTCAGGAAACCTCCTAGGCTGTAGTAGATTCTAAAACACATCACTATAGCAACAACAACATCAAAGTTCCTTCAGATTCTAATAACGACTCCCAAAAGTAGAATAACTCTTTACTTTTACGTGTCATCTAGCACTCGGACTTCAGATCCGGCGCAAGGAGGCACAACACTACACAATTGAAATTAACAGCAGCGCTAAACAGAGGATGTCCGCATGGACTAGCTACAACTCGATATGCCATGTATCCTTCAACAACAAATGCTCATGCAGCTAATTTTCTTTTTCACTTGTCCATTTCAATGGATTTCAACTTGGTTTAATCATCAAAAAATAAAACAGGCCTTACCCAATCAGAGCTGAGCAACCAAACTAAACGGGTAATGTAATGGAGGCCTAGTGCTGGCAAACAAAGCTAAAAAGAAATCGACCTTTCCATTCGGCCAATTCGTCTTGTTCTGCTGGTTCTCTTTACTAATACTATACAGTACAACACGCTATTATTGAACTGCACGTAGCACACAACACCTAGACTAGACTAAAACCAAGCATCAACAGAACAAGGACACCTTGGTCTGAACAATAGCTAGATGTTTAAGTTCAGAGATAAGAGGATGGTGATAGTCAAAACAATCTCTTTAAAAGTGCCTAAAGATCGACAAAATATGCTTGAACAACTAATGTAACTAATTCTATTTTTCACTTATCCATTTCCATGCATCTCAACTTGGTTTATACTCATAAAAAACCAAACAGGCCTCACACAAAACAGAGCTAAGCAACCAAATTGAACAGGTAGTGTAATGGAGGCCTAGTGCTGATGAACTAAGATAAAAAAATCGACCTTTCAATTTCGGTGAGGTCCTGACCGACAGCGTCGAGGTCTAGTGGTGGTCCTTGTGGGCGACCTCCTACACGACATGGATGCTACCACTAACTCCTGCAAAGATGGAGGTCGTCGGGCACATCAGCGGCGGAGACCGGTGACGATGGGTAACCTCGGCAATGTGCATGATGAAGGACTTAGGGTTTCGCGGAAAAGAGAATGCTGAGGATTTTGTCGAATGTCAGGAAAACAATGGAGTCAAAGTCGCTGGAATATTGAGAAATCGCACTATTACAAATTGTCCTCTAGATTTCGGTACCCTCACTTGGGCTTATCCCGTCCTATATATAATAGGCCGGGTCTCAAAGCTGTATGCGGATAGGTTTCATACATGCGTAATTACAATACCAGCACAATGCCGGTTCATAGTTACTTTCCTAATACAATCAAAGTCTTTGTCGGTTTCTTCCTTGGGCTATCATCTGAAATCTTCATGGGCCATAATTCTTTTACCCAATATAGGGTAGCGAATTATAAGCATCCGAGTAATCATACCTATGTCAGTAGCCCCCGAGACTCTACTTGAACCACAGTTTCAAGTTGAGTCTCAAAGTTTCTTTTTCTTTCTTTTCCTTTCTGTTTTATTTCTTTATTCTTTATTTTTCATAGGAATTTGGTACAACGAGTCTGATGCTTCTGACGGATCGGGAATCAGTTAATTGCTCCTGGGCAAAAACAAGGCTATCCTACAACAAATTCAAGTCCCCAGGCTCGAATCTGGAATTTGCTACTGGCGTAATTCAGTTCGAGCCACTAAGTTCTAGTTTCTATCTTTATCGGATAGTCAACGTGTCCATCGGGATTTTTTATCATATCATTGATATGGATATTTTGCTGGCAGAGCGCATGCCTGTACGATTACCATGCCAGACAGAACGAATCTTGGGGTCTTACCTTCATGTTTTTGAACACGACATCCGGATTTTCGTCGCGTCGGGTGCGATCCGAGAGTTTTTTGATTTATGAAGGCTGAAGCACTTTTTGTTTTTCGTAACTACTCCCGATAGGAGTATCTGTTGAAGAATTTTTTCTTTGTCTTTCTTTATCAGGTGCGCACCAGCGCTCCTGATAGGAGTAGCCCCCAAGGCTATGTTAGGATATATGTATCAGAACATAGGCTCGAAAACATGCCAGTGCTTCTATAGTTTTTGTTGGGTGCGACCAATGATCTCGATAGGAGTAGCCCCGAGGCTATAGTCATAATATTGTATATTCGATTGTAGTCTCAAATCTTCTCTTGTAGGAATTTACTTCGGCTCCAATTTTAATTTCTTTGGGTCATATTTCTTATAGCGAGCCGCAATTTCTGCAATGTATCCGCTATGACGTCAGTAATGACGTATTTTATGCTGCTGATTTTCAGAGAAATACGTCCTGAAGGGACGTGTCGAACATGGGGCCATGCGGCAGTAATGATGACGCATGATAGCGTATCCAGCAGAGATTTTTGACTGCACGTCCGCTCTCCGCGTGAAGATCAAGGCATCACGCGCTGTCCTCCATTTTTACCGTGGCCATAACTTCTTTAGATTTTTTTCCTTTAAGGAATCCTTGTAACACGTGTCACCACCGTACGGAGAATATCATTTTGGGGCCTGAAAGTTGGGGCGTCCAGACAACGCGGTACCCAAGTTCCCTGAAATCAGCCGCAATGACTACAGTTGGTGTACCAAATACGTAGAGGGTCTTTTTCGGCATGAATTCAACTTTAGGTTTCAATACAAAATATCAGGCTAACGGCCGTCAAGTTGGGGCCCCTGTCAGTTCTCGCTGTTATGTCGCTCCCGTCGCTTAGGTGTCAATTAGGCTTGCAGCATTGGCGTCTACATCCATTACGCGTGTTCTTCTTCCCCAGAGCGGCAATATGTGGGGCGTTACAGTCATGGCGTGGAGCTGGGACGTGGACGAACCTTCTCGGCCTAGCTCTCTTCCCTGTAGGCTTGAAGCGTTGGCGCCTGCATCCATTACGCATCTTCTTCTTCCCCGGAGCGGCAATCTGTGGTCGCGGCCATGGCGCAGAGCAAGGATGTGACGAACCTGCTCGGTCCCGCTCTCCTCCCCATCCCGAGTTGGAGCCCCCCTCACCATGGACGCGCCCATGGCACGGTGCGGGGACGAGAATCGATTCCCGATGAGATCTATCACCGTGTCGACCATGCTGAAGACTATGTGCCGCTCCAAGGTCTTCGGCTGATGCCTTCGGCTTCTGCCAACGTCCACCGCCGATGTGAGATCATTTAGTTACTTCCATACAAAATTTCGACCAATTTAACTTGTTGATGTATTCCTTGATAATTATAATATAGTCGAGCACTAGAAATATTTTGTAGTGTGCATGATCAGTAATATAATTGAACACTAGAAGTTTTAAGACACTCCATATAAAGGAGTATATTAATATAGAAGGTTCACCAGAGACACCACGGATATATTGTCTTACATGCCATACAGGTAATAATTAACTAAAACAAAATAAAAGCAGGGGCGGCAGCAGGAGGCCGGGACACGGAGATGCCTAGCAGGGCAGGGGCATATCAGCAGGAGGCAGGGACAGCCTAGTCGATGGGATAGAGGCCAGTCCTGACGTACTCCCGGAGGAATTTTCCGAAGGTTGTGTGCCGCGCCAAGGTAATCGGCCTATGCCTTGTTCCTCTACCTTTGCCAACGTCCACCGCCTGCTAAATCATGTTTTCGAGGTCCACGTTGATTGCTCTGCCACAGAATGGGTAAAACAGTCTCCCCCTATGGTGGAAACAGATTAGCCCACACCGTAACTGCCTCAGCACGTAGCGACTCTTGTTGTCCCTGGATACCTTGCTATCGTCCACTTCATCATCATCCTCCTATTGATTTAAGAACATAACTTAGAACTCATACATATGATTAAATTGTATTACAACTCAAGAATTGACAACATGTATATGTAAGACAATATATCCGTGGATATCAAAGATAAAGCATCTCAGCAATAGTTTGATCGGTTCATATATCATTTCATCTCAACACAATGATTGCATCGGAGTGTATGTAGAATAAAGATTGCAGCCTCATAAGTCTCTTCAGGGACGGCGTGAGTGAACCAAGTAACAATTGCACAACTTATATTGTTCTTTTACATCGCCCCAGGTTCACTAACTCATCCCTGAAAAAATCTAACATCCCTGAAAAAATCTAACAACAAATTTGAATCATTTGCCACAATGAGAAATTGAAATGTAATCGTACAAAAAAATATTCAGGGATATACATAGTCAGGTACAAAAACAAGCCTGAATATTGTAATTATAAATAAAAAACCAAACAATTAATCTTCAGGTACATGTTAAAAGTACTTATGATCAAAACCATTCATATACATATGCATCATACCAATCATTAAAAGATCAGAAACAAATCAAGGATCATATTTGTAGTTCCATATGAGAATAAATCAAGGGCCTCATAATTTGTTTCAGAGATGGAGTTGGAGAACCAAAGTACCAACATCACAACCTATATTGTTTGTGTGCATTGCTGTCTCAGGTTCACCAACCCATCCCTAAAACACGACACCATCATACGTGTCTCCCCTTGAACTATTTTCGGGCAAATTTCAATCATCAGCCTCGGTGACAAACTAAAATGTAATTCTTATACATTATGAATGCATGGAATAGATAATTCAAATATCATAGTTCTATGAATGTAGAATAATGATTGTGGCCTCATAAGTTTCAACAGGGATGGCATAAGCGAACCAAGTAACAATTGCACAACTTATATTGATCTTGTACATGGCCCCAGGTTCGCTAACTCATCCCTGGAAAAATGTGACACCAATGTGTCTGCCTCTCTTTGGGGAAAATTTGAATCATTGGCCACAATAAGAAATTGAAATGTAATCGTACAAAACAATATTCAGGGATATACATATGCATCATACAACGCATTCATAGATCAGAAACAATACAAAGATTATATATATAGGTTCCATATGAGAAAAAAATTAGGGCCTCATTTTTTCAGCGATGGAGTCGGAGAACGAAGATACCAACAACACAACCTATATTGTTTATGTGCATTGCTGCCTCAGGTTCACTAACCATCTCCAAGAAAACGACACCATCAGATGCCCTTGCACTATTTGGGGGCAAAATGGAATCATTGGGCTCAGTAAGGAATAGAAATGTAATGTTATAGGCATGCTGTATATCGAAATCAACACTCAACTAGCAAACTCAACTAGATGGCAGATGAGCAGATTGGGGTTTTGTGACTAGACGGATTGGGGTTTTGTGACTAGATGGCAGATGCATCAATCGACCGATCGAACCATATATATACTACCCTACTTCAAGAGCAAAAGAATATGTACACGATTGAGCAAATCCTATGTATGAACAGTGAAATATGCGGCTGCGACTAGAGAAGCTAGCAATGTAGTACCTCGGACTCCTCATCAGGGACCTCCTCCTCGAACTCGTCATTCTCCGTGATTGCGTCAAAGATTTCTTGTACGACGATGGGGTTTGTTGATGTAGAGCACCGGATTGCCTCCACCTGCCGCCTTCCCCCCATCTAGATCTGCCGCTGGCACCACGATGTTATCGGCCACCTGCTGCTCGGCGGCGACGGCTACTGGCTGGACGGATGAGCTTGCACCCTTGACGGCGCAGCGATGAGAAGCGTTCGTGCCCAGAGAAGATGCCTCCGCCTGCTTGGCGACAACCGAGCCATCTGCTGCTACGCCTTCAACTGGCTTCACCTCCGGCTCGTCTCCACGCGTACGCTTCATGGCGCACCTAGGGAAGGAGTTAGTGCAAGCAAGGGAGCTTCAGCGCGCGCGGTAGGTGCAGATTGGGGTCTTGGGACTAGACAGACTGGGGGAAAATGACACGAGCACATGGAAGAAGAAGGTCGAGCAGGTTTATAAACACCGGACCGTTCGTAGTCCTCGAGTGGACATGTGTGGTGGGCGGGGAACAACCATGATATGCACTTTAGAGCTGCATTGAAAACACGCTCATGGCAGACCTCGATTCCACTGCATGCAAGTGGCACGGAACCAATTTCTGGCAACGTTAGATCTACTCGAGGGGGGCCTTGACTCATGGAAGTTACTTGCGGTAGGGTCCAGTTGGAAGTGAGATTGAGAGCGTTGTGTAAAAATGGAATATGTCTTATTAAAATCTAGTGGCAATAAATTGCAGCGTCCCATCGACAACCGTGCACTCGATGACCCCGTTGCCCTGTGCATGTGTTGTAGTAGCAGTAGTACCTTTTGCAGACTAGATTAAACGTGACATGACCATTCGACGACTTTTTCCATGGACGGCATCGCGTTCCTTCTTGTAGAGGGAGACGTCCGTGCTGTCTCATGCTGAGGGAGACGTCCGTGCTGTCTCACACCCTACTGTGAAGGGCACGACGTGTGCAACAATCATCATTGGATCACATAGGATCAACGGTTGGTGTGCACGATTCGCATGACAACTATGACAACCAATCAGGGTGTAGCAGATAGAGTGAGCACAGGTTTGGGCTTCTACGAAAGAGAGAGAGGGAACCAAGGGCAAAACTAAGTAGTATAAAACCAAGGGCAAAACTGAGTAGTATCATAAAACCAAGGGCAAAACTGAGTAGTATAAAAATCGAAAGTGAGTGTCTTGTACAATGAAATACATCATGGCATACATCAAATTATGCAACGATAGATCCACTAGAGTTTATTGCATGTGTGTTATTCTCATACACCACATATGGATCACCCAGAGTCATTGCATGTATGTTCTTCTCACAAACCACACATGGATCCACCAGTGTCATTGCATGTGTTTTCTTTTCATGAACCACACCCAGTGTCATTTGCATGTGTGTTCTTCCCACAAACCACACATGGATCCACTAGTGTCACTGGATGTATTTTCTTTCCATGAACCACACCCAGAGTCATTGTATGCCTGTTCTTTTCACAAACCACATAAGGATCCACCAGTATCATTGGATGTGTTTTCTTTTCATGAACCACACCCAGTGTCACTGGTTGTGTGTTCTTTTCATGAACCACAGCTAGAGTCATTGGATGTGTGTTCTTGTCATGAACCACAACTAGAGTCATTGGATGTGTGTTCTTTTCATGAAAAACATATGGATGCCTCTTCTTTTCATGAACCACAGCTAGTGTCATTGCATGTGTGTTCTTTTCACAAACCACATATGGATCAATCAATGGCATTGCTTGTGTGTTCTTTTCACAAACCACGTATGGATCAACCAATGGCATTACATGTGTGTTTTTGTCACAAACCACATATGGATCAACCAATGTCATTGCATGTGTGTTCCTGTCATGAACCACATATGGATCCACTAGTGCTCATTGCATGTGTGTTCTTTCCACAAACCACATATGTATCCACTAGAGTAATCACATGTGTGTTCTTTCCACAAGCCACATATGGATCAACCAATGGCATTGCATGTCTGTTCTTTTCATGAACCACAGCCAGTGTGATTGCATGTCTGTTCTTTTCACAAACCACATATGTATCCACCAGTGTCATTGCATGTCTGTTCTTTTCATGAATCACGGCTAGAGTCATTGCATGTGTGTTCTTTTCACAATCCATAGCTAGAGTCATTGCATGTGTGTTCTTCTCATAAACCACATATGGATCCACCAGTATCATTGCATGTCTGCTCTTTTCATTAACCACAGCTAGGGTAATTGCATGTGTGTTCTTCTCACAAACCACATAAGGATACACCAGTTTCGTTGCATGTGTGTTCTTCTCATGAACCACATCTAGAGTCATTGCATGTATGTTCTTCTCACAAACTACATAAGGATCCACTAGTGTCATTGGATGTGTGTTCTTTTCATGAACCACACCGAGTGTCATTGCATGTGTGTTCCTCTCACAAACCTCACATGGATCCACCAGTATCATTGCATGTCTGTTCTTTTCATGAACCACAGCCAGTGTCATTGCATGTGTGTTCTTCTCACAAACCATACATGGATCCACCAGTCTCATTGCATGTCTGCTCTTTTCATTAACCAAAGTTAGATTCATTGCATGTGTGTTCTTTTCACAACCACATATCACCATTGTCATTGCATATGTTCTCTTATCATAAACCACATATGGATCCACCCAGTGTGATTGCATGTGTGTTCTTCTCACAAACCACATAAGTATCCACCAGTGTCATTAGATGTGTGTTCTTTTCATGATCCACACCCAGTGTCATTGCATGTGTGTTCTTCTCACAAACCACACATGGATCCACCAGTGTCATTGCATGTGTGTTCTTCTCATGAACCACATCTAGAGTCATTGCATGTCTGTTCTTCTCACAAAACACATAAGGATCCACCAGTGTCATTGGATGTGTGTTCTTTTCATGAACCACACCTAGTGTCATTGAATCTGTGTTCTTCTCACAAACCACACATGGATCCACCAGTATCATTGCATGTCTGTTCTTTTCATGAACCACACATGGATCCACCTAGTGTGATTGCGTGTCTATTCTTTTCACAAACAACATATGGATCCACTAGTGTCAGTGTATGTCTGTTCTTTTCATGAACCACACCCAGTATCATTGCATGTCTGTTCCTCTCATAAACCACACATGGATCCACCAGTTGTAGGGGTTCGTAGCATGGAAAACAAAAAATTTCTATCGCATACAAACAAACAAGCCAAGATCTATCTACTAGATTGCAGCAACGAGTCGATGGAATAACTCACCCTCGAAGATTCCAAAGTGTTTAACGAGAGCAGATTCTCGTGGGTGATGTAGTCGTACTCTTTCCGATCTCAAGATCGCGTAGACGATCCTTCCGCCATGCGTTCAAGCGCTCCAAGATCGGTCACATCGTTCGGTGACGAAGACCTTCCTCTCCCTTGTTCCAGGTGACGGAGGTTGTAGCACTCTCCTCGCGATTCCGTGAAGACAACGGCGTGGTCGGAGGTAGAGGGAAATCCCAGGCTTCGCCTTAAGCCGGTGCGAGTATGGTGGAGCTTATGAGAGAGGCTATTAGTGGTCTAGTAATTAGACACACCAATTAGAAGGCTCTAAACCAATTAGAAGGCTCTAAACCAATTAGCTCTAAACCGGGGTCTAGATCTAGGGTTTAGTTTAGAGGATAGGAAACTTGTGTGTCTAGGAGGGAGCCCTGCCCTCCTTATATAGGTTGGAGGCTGGCCGGCCAAGGGAGGAGTTCCTCCCCAACTCGGCCTAGGGAGGTGCGCCCAAGGGGAGGAACCCTCCTCCAACTCGGCCTCCACCTCTCCTCCTCTTTCCCACTTCCCAAAACTGTTTGACTTTCAAACTAGCCGTTTGACTTTTCAATTTAGGATTTAAATAAATCCTTTATTTGGGACAGCAAGAATACTTAGTACATGATGCAATCATTCCAACATGCAATGACACATTCATGTACCCCTTCCCCCTCCGAGTCTTGGGACATTAGGACTTTCTAGAATGTTCCCGATGAAAACACGGAACCATTCCCCAACTCCAAACGGACTTTCCTTATATGAATCTTATTCTCCGGACCATTCCGGATCTCCTCGTGATATCCGGATCCCATCCGAGACCAACAACATTCGGTCTCTTTCTCATAATACCATAACTACTCAAACAACGTCAATCCTTAAGTGTGTCTCCCTACGGTTCGTGAATTATGCGGACATGATCGAGACACTTCTCCGAAATAACCAATAGAGGAATCTGGAAATTCATATGGCTCCTACATATTTCTACGATTACTTACGATCGAATGAACCACTTACATACGATACCAATTTCCCTTTGTCTCACGATATGTTACTTATCCGAGGTTATGATCGTCGGTATCTCCGCATACCTAGTTCATCCTCGTTCGATAAGTACTCTTTTCTCGTTCCTGATATGTGATCCCTTGTGACCAAGTCACATGCTTGCAAGCTAATTGGATGACATTTCACCGAGAGGGCCCAGAGAATATCTATCCGTCATGTGGATGGACAAATCCACTCTTGATCCATGTGTTTCAACCAATACTTTCCAACACTCAATGCCACCTTTATAGCCACCTGTTACGGTGTGGTGTTTGATGACATCAAAGCATCCATCCAAAAAGGTGATATGCATGATCTCATGGTCGAAGGAATTAGGTTACTATGTATCAGAAAGCATATAGCAATTGAACTATTGAAATGACTTGATCTTTATGCTACGCTTATCTATAGGAGTATGTCCACCATATCATTCTCCTAACGATATGATCTTGTTGTTGATAACATCTCAATGTTCATGACAGGGAAACCACAATCATCAATCAACCAACAAGCTAGTGAAGTATAGAGGCTATACTAGGGACTTCAAATTAAGTTTACAAAACACACAAGTATTAATGGTTTCCTTGTTAATACTATTATAGCATGAATGTAAACATTTATCATAAACACAAAGATATATAATAATAACTACATTTATTATTACCTCTAGGGCATATCTCCAACAGTCTCCCACTTGCACTAGAGTCATCCAATCTAGATTACATGGTAATATACCGAACACCCATGGCAGTTTGGTGTTGGTCATGTTTTGCCCTCGGGAGAGGTTTAGTCAACGGATCCGCCACATTCAGATCTGTGTGTACTTTGCAAATCTTTATATCCCCATCCTAGATATGTTCTCGAATAGCGTGAAAACGCAGCTTGATATGCTTCAGCTTCTTGTGTGACCTTGGTTCCTGCGCATTGGCTATGGCGCCCATGTTATCACAGTAGATAGACATTGGGTCCAGCGCACTTGGAACCACACCCAGCTCTGTAATGAACTCTTTCATCCATATCGCTTCTTGTGAAGCCTCAAGCAGCCATGTATTCGATTCAGTTGAAGATCTCGCCACAACGCTTTGCTTTGCACTCCTCCAGCTAATCGCTGCACCATTCAAAATAAATACGATCCAGTTGTGATTTAGAATCATCCGGATCGGTGTTCCAACTAGCATCGGTGTAACCATTAACAACGAGCTGTTCATCACCTCCATAAGAAAGAACCATATCCTTAGTTCTTCTCAAGTACTTAAGGATGTTTTTGATCATTGTCCAATGATCCACTCCTGGATCACTTTGATATCTGCTAGTTAGACTAACAGCATATGCGATGTCGGGTCTAGTACATAGCATGGCATACATTAGAGATCCTATGGCTGAGGCATAGGGAGTCTTACTCATTCTTTCTCTATCTTCGCGATGTCGGACTTTGAGTTTTACTCAAGGTCGTATTAGCAACATGGGCAAGAACCCTTTCTTGCTATCTTCCATTCAAACCTCTTTAGAACTTTGTCCAAATATGTACTTTGTGACAATGATATTTGGCGTTCGATCTATCTCTATAAATCTTTATGCCTAATATGTAAGCTGCTTCGCCAAGATCCTTCATTGAAAAACTATTATTCAAATACTCTTTGACACTATTAAGAAGGTCTACATCATTCCCAATCAACAATATGTCATCCACATACAGTATTAAGAATGCTACAGAGCTCCCACTCACTTTCTTGTAAATACAAGCTTCTCCATAAGTTTGTATAAAACCAAAACTTTTGATTACCTTATCAAAACGTTGATTCCAACTTCGGGATGCTTGCTTCAATCCATAGATGGACCGTTGAAGTTTGCATACCTTGTTAGCATCTTTAGGATCGACAAAACCTTTGGGTTGTATCATATACAACTCTTCATCAATGTCTCCATTGAGGAATGCTGTTTTGACATCCATCTGCCATATCTCATAATCATAATATGCAGCGATTGCTAACATAATCCTCACAGACTTTAGCTTCGCTACTGGTGAGAAAGTCTCATCGTAGTCAACTCCTTGAATTTGTCGAAACCCTTTTGCGACAAGTCGAGCTTTATAGACGATAACATTACCATCATCTGTTTTCTTCTTGAAAATCCATTTGTTCTCGACAGCCTTCCTACCATCCGTAAGTCCACCAAAGTCCATACTTGGTTTTCGTACATGGATCCAATCTCGGATTTCATGGCTTCTTGCCATTTATTGGAATCTGGGCTCATCATCGCTTCCTCATATGTCTCGGGGTCATCGGTGTTGTCCACCAACATGACATTCATAACGGAATCATACCAATCTGGAGTGGTACGAGTTCTCGTTGACCTCGAGGCTCAGAGCAACTTCAACCAAGTTTCATGATCACCATCATTAGCTTCCTCTCTTATTGGTGCAGGCACCACAGGAACTTCTTCCGGTGCTGCGCTACTTGTAATTTCGAGAGAAGGTTCGACAACCTCGTCGAGTTCTACTTTCCTTCCAGTCACCTCTTTCGAGAGAAATTCCTTCTCTAGAAAGGATCCATTCTTGGCAACGAAGATTTTGCCTTCGGATCTATGATAGAAGGTATACCCAATAGTTTCCTTGGTATCCTATGAAGACGCATTTTTCGCTTTGGGTTCAAGCTTGTCCGGCTGTAACTTCTTTACATAGGCTTCGCATCCCCAAACTTTAAGGAACGACAATTTAGGTTTCTTCCCAAACCATAATTCATATGGTGTCGTTTCAACGGATTTAGACGGTGCCCTATTTAAAGTGAATGCGGCTGTTTCTAATGCATAACCCCAAAATGATAGTGGTAGATCTGTAAGTGACATCATAGAACGAACCATATCTAAGAGAGTTCGATTACGACGTTCAGACACACCATTCTGTTTGTGGTGTTCCCGGTGTGTCAACTGCGAAAGTATTCCACATTTCCTTAAATGCTCGCCAAACTCGCAACTTAGATATTCACCTCCACGATCAGAACGTAGAAATTTAATCTTCTTGTTACGTTGATTCTCTACCTCACTTTGAAACTCCTTAAACTTCTCGAAAGTTTCGGACTTATGTTTCATGAAATAGATATACCCATATCTACTTAAGTCATCCGTGAAGGTAAGAACATAACGATAACCACTGCGCGATGCTACACTCATTGGACCATATACATCGGTATGTATGATTTCCAATAAGTCCGTAGCTCGCTCCATCATACCAGAAAATGGAGTCTTAGTCATTTTACCCATCAGACATGCTTCGCATCTTTCAAGTGATTCAAAATCAAGTGATTCAAGAAGTCCATCGGAATGGAGTTTCTTCATACGTTTCACTCCAATGTGACCAAGACGACAGTGCCACATATAGGTCGAGTTATCGCTTGATTTCAATCATTTAGCTTCAATGTTATTAATATGTGTATTTCTACTATCAAGATTCAACATGAATAGACCATCTATCAAAGGTGCATGTGCGTAAAACATATTACTCATATAAATCGAACAACCATTATTCTCGGATTTAAACAAGTAACCGTCTATAATAAACAAGATCCTGATATAATGTTCATGCTTAATGCAGGCACCAAATAACAATTATTTAAGTATAAAACTAATCCCGATGGTAGATGAAGAGGTAGCGTGCCGACCGCGATCACATCAACCTTTGATCCGTTTCCTACGCGCATCGTCACCTCGTTCTTCACTAGCTTCCGTTTATTCTGCAGCTCCTGTTTCGAGTTACAAATATGAGCAACCGAACCAGTATCAAATACCCAGGCACTACTACGAGTACTAGTGAGATACACATCAATAACATGTATATCAGATATACCTTTCTTCTTGATGTTGCCGTTCTTCAAATCCGCCAAGTACCTTGGGCAATTCCGCTTCCAGTGACCTTCTCCCTTGCAGTAAAAGCACTCAGTTTCAGGCTTAGGTCCAGCCTTGGTCTTCTTCGTCGGCATGGTAACTTTCTTACCACCCTTCTTGAAGTGTCCCTTTTGCTTAGACTTGCCTTTCTTGAATTTGGTGGTCTTATTGACCATCAACACTTGGTGCTCTTTCTTGATCTCCACTTCTGCAGATTTTAACATAGCAAATAGTTCTGGCAACTCTTTGTTCATGTTCTGCATGTTGTAGTTCATCACAAAGTTCTTGTAACTTGGTGGTAGTGATTGGAGGATGCGGTAAACCCCCAAAGTATTAGGAATCACTATACCCAAACTTTGAAGTTTATTTGCGTGCCCAGACATCTTAAGCACATGCTCACTGACGGAGCTACCCTCTTCCATCTTGCAGTTAAAGAACTTTTCAGAAGCTTCATAACTTTCAATTGCCGCATGAGTCTCAAAGATTAATTTGAGATCCTCGACAATATCATATGGATCTGACTCTTCAAACCTTTTCTGAAGCTCCGATTCTAAACCATACAAGATAGCACACTGAACTATGGAGTATTGATTCTTCCGAGCGAGGTAAACATTCTTTACTTCATCGGTAGCATCAGCTGCAGGTGGGTCACCTAGCGGTGCATCCAGCACATAGGTCAAATTACCAGCTGTGAGGACAATCCTCAAATTGCGGAACCAATCCGCGAAGTTGCTTCCATTGTTTTTCAACTTTTCTTTCTCTAGGAACGCATTAAAATTGATGGTAGGGGCTGCCATTGATCTACAACATATTTGCAATAGTTTAGACTAAGTTTATGACAAATTGAGTTCAAATTAATTAATGAAATTAAACTAGGTGAACTCCCTCAAAACAACATCCCTCACATTGTTTTAGTGATCACACGAACCAAATCCACTACATCAACACCGATCATCACGAGAGCTGATATAGTTTTAATGGCGAACAATCATCATGTTCATCATATCTACTATATGATTCATGCTTTGCCTTTCGGCGATCCGTGTTCCTGAGGCCATGTCTGTACATGCTAGGCTCGTCAAGATCAAACCTTAGCTACCGCATAAGCAAATCTGGCTTGCTTACGTTGTATTCACCAGCGGAATCAAAGACACCCGATCATCTCGTGGTGTTTGAGCAAAGCTTTGGAAACGGTGCATACTAAGGGTGAACACTTTAGAACTTGAAATTTATGTGCATGAGGGATCATCTTATAATGCTACCGTCGTCTACTAAGCAATACAAGATGCATAAAGGATTAACATCACATGCAATTCATAATATGTGATATGATATGGCCTTTCTTCTTTGTGCTTCCGATCTCCATCTTCAAGCACGAATATGATCTCCATCATCACCGGCATAGCATCAAGGTCATTGACGCTTCTTCATGGTTGTCGTCCACCAGCTTCAACTATTACAACTATTTTGAATAGACACGCAGGTCTTAACAGAAATTAAAGACAACCATATGGCTCACGCGGTTGCCAACTTACAATAAGGAACATTGCATACATCAAATATAATCACAATCATGGCCATATCACATCATTTGCACACCTGCAAAACAAAGTTAGACGCTTCTACTTTCTTTGCATATTTTACGTGGTTTGGGGCTTTCCATAAGTGTCGTTCTAACTTACGAACAAGAACCACAACATTGATACTAGCATTGTTGATCACCCGTTGTAAATTGGATCTTTACTATGCTAGGAGAAACAGCACCCATAAAGCCACTTATGCAAAACGAGTTGCATGTCAAGCGTGGAGCAAGTCTCATGAACGATGTCATGTAAGGTTAGCCGGGCGCTTCATCCCAACATACCGCAAGATGCAAAGTACACAAAAGCAATCTACAATAAAAGCATCAACGCCCACAATGACCATTGTGTTCTACTCGTGCAATGATCTACATATAGACACGGCTCGATACCCTTTGTAGGGGTTCGTAGCATGGAAAACAAAAAATTTCTCTCGAATACAAACAAACAAGCCAAGATCTATCTACTAGATAGCAGCAACGAGACGATGGAATAACTCACCCTCGAAGATTCCAAAGTGTTTAACGAGAGCAGATTCTCGTGGGAGATGTAGTCTTACTCTTTACGATCTCAAGATCGCGTGAGCGATCCTTCGGCGCCAGCGTTCCCAAGCGCTCCCGATCGGTCACACGTTCGGATTGATTTAAGACCTTCCTCTCCCTTGTTCCAGCGGCGGAGGTTGTAGCACTCTCCTCGCGATTCCGGCAGACTGTGGCGTGGTACCGGAGGTAGAGGGAAATCCTGAGGCTTCGCCTTAAGCCGCAAGTAGTATGGTGGAGCTTATGAGAGAGGCTATTAGTGGTCTAGTAATTAGACACACCAATTAGAAGGCTCTAAACCAATTAGAAGGCTCTAAACCAATTAGCTCTAAACGGGGGTCTAGATCTAGGGTTTAGTTTAGAGGATAGGAAACTTGTGTGTCTAGGAGGGGAGCCCTGCCCCTCCTTATATAGGTTGGAGGGCTGGCCGGCCAAGGGGAGGAGTTCCTCCCCAACTCGGCCTAGGGAGGTGCGCCGCCAAGGGAGGAACCCTCCTCCAACTCGGCCTCCACCTCTCCTCCTCTTTTCCCACTTCCCAAAACTGCCGTTTGACTTTCAAACTAGCCGTTTGACTTTTCAATTTAGGATTTAAATAAATCCTTTATTTGGGACAGCAAGAATACTTAGTACATGATGCAATCATTCCAACATGCAATGACACATTCATGTACCCCTTCCCCTCCGAGTCTTGGGACATTAGGACTTTCTAGAATGTTCCCGATGAAAACAGGAACCATTCCCCAACTCAAAGCAGGACTTTCCTTATATGAATCTTATTCTCCGGACCATTCCGGATCTCCTCGTGATATCCGGATCCCATCCGAGACTCAACAACATTCGGTCTCTTTCTCATAATACCATAACTACTCAAACAACGTCGAATCCTTAAGTGTGTCTCCCTACGGTTCGTGAATTATGCGGACATGATCGAGACACTTCTCCGAGCAATAACCAATAGAGGAATCTGGAAATTCATATGGATCCCACATATTTCTACGATTACTTTGCGATCGAATGAACCACTTACATACGATACCAATTTCCCTTTGTCTCACGATATGTTACTTATCCGAGGTTATGATCGTAGGTATCTCTGCATACCTAGTTCATCCTCGTTCGATAAGTACTCTTTTCTCGTTCCCGTGATATGTGATCCCTTGTGACCAAGTCACATGCTTGCAAGATAATTGGATGACATTTCACCGAGAGGGCCCAGAGAATATCTATCCGTCATGTGGATGGACAAATCCCACTCTTGATCCATGTGTTTCAACCAATACTTTCCGAACACTCAATGCCACCTTTATAGCCACCCTGTTACGGTGTGGTGTTTGATGACATCAAAGCATCCATCCAGTAAAGGTGATATGCATGATCTCATGGTCGAAGGAATTAGGTTACTATGTATCAGAAAGCATATAGCAATTGAACTATTGAAATGACTTGATCTTTATGCTACGCTTATCTATAGGAGTATGTCCACCATATCATTCTCCTAACGATATGATCTTGTTGTTGATAACATCTCAATGTTCATGACAGGGAAACCACAATCATCAATCAACCAACAAGCTAGTGAAGTATAGAGGCTATACTAGGGACTTCAAATTAAGTTTACAAAACACACAAGTATTAATGGTTTCCTTGTTAATACTATTATAGCATGAATGTAAACATTTATCATAAACACAAAGATATATAATAATAACTACATTTATTATTACCTCTAGGGCATATCTCCAACACCAGTGTCATTGCATGTGTGTTCTTCTCATGAACCACATCTAGAGTCATTGCATGTCTGTTGTTCTCACAAACCACATAAGGATCCACCAGTGTCATTGGATGTGTGTTCTTTTTATGAACCACACCCAGTGTCATTGCATGTGTGTTCTTCTCACAAACCACACATGGATCCACCAGTATCATTGCATGTCTGCTCTTTTCGTTAACCATAGTTAGAGTCATTGCATGTGTGTTCTTTTCACAAACAACATATCACCAATGTCATTGCATGTGTGTTGTTCTCATGAACCACATCTAGAGTCATTGCATGTCTGTTCTTCTCACAAACCACATAAGGATCCACCGGTGTCATTGGATGTGTGTTCTTTTCATGAACCACACCCTGTGTCATTGCATGTGTGTTCTTCTCACAAACCTCATAAGGATCCACTATTGTCATTGCATGGGTGTTCTTTTCATGAACCACACCCAGTGTCATTGCATGTATGTTCCTCTCACAAACCACACATGGATCCACCAGTGCCATTGCATGTCTGCTCTTCTCATGAACCAAACATAGATCCACCAGTGTCATTGCATGTGGGTTCTTTTCATGAACCACACCCAGTGTCATTGCATGTGTGTTCCTCTCATAAACCACACATTGATCCACCAGTGTCATTGCATGTGTGTTGTTCTCATGAACCACATCTAGAGTCATTGGAAGTCTGTTCTTCTCACAAACCACATAAGGATCCACCAGTGTCATTGGATGTGTGTTCTTCTCATGAACCACACCCACTGTCATTGCATGTGTGTTCTTCTCACAAACCACACATGGATCCACCAGTATCATTGCATGTCTGCTCTTTTCAATAACCACAGTTAGAGTCATTGCATGTGTGTTCTTTTCACAAACAACATATCACCAATGTCATTGCATGTGTGTTCTTCTCATAAACCACACATGGATCCACCAGTATCATTGCATGTATGCTCTTTTCATTAACCACAGATAGAGTCATTGCATGTGTGTTCTTCTCAAAAACCACATAAGGATACACCAGTGTCATTGCATGTGTGTTCTTCTCATGAAGCACAACTAGAGTCATTACATGTATGTTCTTCTCACAAACCACAAAAGGATCCACTAGTGTCATTGGATGTGTGTTCTCTTAGTGAACCACACCCAGTGTCATTTGATGTGTGTTCTTCTCACGAACCACACATGGATCCACCAGTGTCATTGCATGTGTGTTCTTTTCATGAAGCACACATGGATCCACCTAGTGTGTTTGCATGTCTATTCTTTTCACAAACAACATATGGATCCACCAGTGTCATTGCATGTCTATTCTTTTCATGAACCACACCCAGTGTCATTGCATGTCTGTTCCTCTCATAAACCACACATGGATCCACCGGTGGCATTGCATGTTTATTCTTCTCATGAAATCCACACTGTATCATTGCATGTTTGTTCTTCTCACAAACCACATAAGGATCCACCAGTGTCATTGGATGTGTGTTTTTTCATGAACCACATGAAGTGTCATTGCATGTGTGTTCTTCTCACGAACCACACATGGATCCACTAGTGTCATTGCATGTGTGTTCTTTTCATGAACCACACAAGTGTCATTGCATGTGTGTTCTTCTCACAAACCACACATGGATCTACCAGTATCATTGCATGTTTGCTCTTTTCATTAACCACACATGGATCCACCCAGGCTAATTGCATGTCTGTTCCTTTCACAAACCACAAATGGATCCACTAGTGTCATTGCATGTCTGTTCTTTTCATGAACCACACCCAGTGTCATTGCATGTATGTTCCTATCATAAACCACACATGGATCCACCAGTGTCATTGCATGTGTGTACTTCTCATGAACCACATCTAGAGTCATTTCATGTTTATTCTTATTACAAACCACATAAGGATCCACCAGTTTCATTGGATGTGTTTTCTTTTCATGAACCACACCCAGTGTCATTACATGTGTGTTCTTCTCACAAACCACACATGGATCCACCGGTATCATTGCATGTCTATTCTTTTCATGAACCACATATCGGTCCATCTAGTGTGATTGCATGTCTGTTCTTTTCACAAACCACATATGGATCCACCAATGCCATTGCATGTGTGTTCTTTTCATGAACCACACCTAGTGTTATTGCATGTCTGTTCCTCTCATAAACCACACATGGATCCACCGGTGCCATTGCATGTGTGTTCTTCTCATGAACCACATCTAGAGTCATTGCATGTCTGTTCTTCTCACAAACCACATAAGGATCCACCAGTGTCATTGGATGTGTGTTCTTTTGATGAACCACACCCAGTGTCGTTGCATGTGTGTTCTTCTCACAAACCACACATGGATCCACCAGTGTCATTGCATGTCTGTTCTTTTCATGAACCACGGCTAGAGTCATTGCATGTCTGTTCTTCTCACAAACCACATAAGGATCCACCAGTGTCATTGCATGTGTGTTCTTCTCATGAACCACACATGGATCCACCCAGTGTGATTGCATGTCTATTCTTTTCACAAACCACATATGGATCCACTTGTGTCATTGGATGTCTGTTCTTTTCATGAACCACAACTAGAGTCATTGCATGTGTGTTCTTTGCAAAAACCACATAAGGATCCACCAGTGTCATTGGATGTGTGTTCTTTTCATGAACCACACCCAGTGTCATTGGATGTGTCTTCTTCTCACAAACCACACACGGATCCAGCAGTGTCATTGCATGTGTGTTCTTTTCATTAACCACACATGGATCCACCTAGTGTGATTGCATGTCTGTTCTTTTCACAAACCACATATGGATACACCAGTGTCATTGTATGTGTGTTCTTTTCAAGAACCACACCCAGTGTCATTGCATATCTGTTCTTCTCACAAACCACATAAGGATCCACCAGTGTCATTGGATGTGTGTTCTTTTCATGAACCACACCCAGTGTCATTTCATGTGTGTTCTTCTAACAAACCACACATGGATCCACCAGTATCATTGCATGTCTATTCTTTTCATGAACCATAGCTAGTGTCATTGCATGTGTGTTCTTCTCACAAACCACACATGGATCCACCAGTGTCATTACATGTTTGCTCTTTTCAATAACCATAGTTAGAGTCATTGCATGTGTGTTCTTTTCACAAACCACATATCACTAGTGTCATTGCATGTGTGTTCTTCTCATAAACCACATATGGATCCACCCAGTGTGTTTGCATGTGTGTTCTTCTCACAAACCACATATGGATCCACCAGTGTCATTGCATGTCTGTTCTTTTCATGAACCACACCCAGTGTCATTGCATGTGTGTTCTTCTCACAAACCTCACATAGATCCACCGGTGTCATTGCATGTGTGTTCTTCTCATGAACCACATCTAGAGTAATTGCTTGTCTGTTCTTCTCACAAACCACATAAGGACCCACCAGTGTCATTGGATGTGTGTTCTTTTCAAGAACCACATCCAGTGTCATTGCATGTGTGTTCTTCTCACAAACCACACATGGATCCACTAGTATCATTGCATGCCTGTTATTTTCATGACCACACATGGATCCACCCAGTGTTATTGCATGTCTGTTCTTTTCACAAAGCACATATGGATCCACCAGTGTCATTGCATGTCGGTTCTTATCATGAACCACACCCAGTGTCATTGCATGTGTGTTCCTCTCACAAACCACACATGGATCCACCGGTGTCATTGCACGTGTGTTCTTCTCATGAACCACATCTAGAGTCATTGCATGTCTGTTCTTCTCACAAATAGAATAAGGATGCACCAGTGTCATTGGATGTGTGTTCTTTTCATGAACCACACCCAGTGCCATTGCATGTGTGTTCTTCTCACAAACCACACATGGATCCACTAGTGTCATTGAATGTCTGTTCCTCTCACAAACCACACATGGATCCACCAGTGTCATTGCTTGTCTGCTCTTTTCATTAACCACAGTTAGAGTCATTGCATGTGTGTTCTTTTCACAAAGCACATATCACCAGTGTCATTGCATGTGTGTTATCCTCATAAACCACATATGGATCCACCCAGTGTGATTTCATGTGTGTTCTTCTCAAAAACCACATAAGGATCCAACAGTGTCATTGGATGTGTGTAATTTTTATGAACCACACCCAGTGTCATTGCATGTGTCTTCTCACAAACCACACATGGATCCACTTGTGTCATTGCATGTGTGTTCTTCTCATGAACCACGTCTAGAGTCATTGCATGTCTGTTCTTCTCACAAACCACATAAGGATCCACCAGTGGCATTGGATGTATATTCTTTTCATGAACCACAGCTAGAGTCATTGCATGTGTGTTCTTTTCACAAACCACATAAGGATTCACCGGTGTCATTGGATGTGTGTTCTTTTCATGAACCACACCCAGTGTCATTGGATGTGTGTTCTTCTCACACACCACACATGGATCCACCAGTGTCATTGCATGTGTGTTATTTTCATGAACCACACATGGATCCACCCAGTGTAATTGCATGTCTGTTCTTTTCACAAACCACATATGGATACACTAGTGTCATTATATGTCTGTTCTTTTCATGAACCACACCCAGTGTCATTGCATGTCTGTTCTTCTCATAAACCACACATGGATCCACCAGTGTCATTGCGTGTGTCTTCTTTTCACAAACCACATCTAGAGTCATTGCATGTGTATTCTTCTCACAAACCACATAAGGATACACCAGTGTCATTGCATGTGTGTTCTTTTCATGAACCACACCCAGTGTCCTTGCATGTATGTTCCTCTCATAAACCACACATGGATCCACCAGTGTCATTGCATGTGTGTTCTTCTCATGAACCACATCTAGAGTCATTGCATATCTGTTCTTCTCACAAACCACATAAGGATCCACCAGTGTCATTGGATGTGTGTTATTTTCATGAACCACACCTAGTGTCATTGCATGTGTGTTCTTCTCACAAACCGCACATGGATCCACCAGTATCATTGCATGTCTGCTCTTTTCATGAACCATAGCTAGTGTCATTGCTTGTGTTCTCTTCTCACAAACCACACATGGATCCACCAGTGTCATTGCATGTCTGCTCTTTTCAATAACTATAGTTAGAGTCATTGCATGTGTGTTCTTTTCACAAACCACATATCACCATTGTCATTGCATGTGTGTTTTTCTCATAAACCACATATGGATCCACCCAGTGTGATTGCATGTGTGTTCTTCTCACAAACCTCACATGGATCCACCAGTGTCATTGCATGTGTGTTCTTCTCATGAACCACATCTAGAGTCATTGCATGTCTGTTCTTCTCACAAACCACATAAGGACCCACCAGTGTCATTGGATGTGTGTTCTTTTCAAGAACCACATCCAGTGTCATTGCATGTATGTTCTTCTCACAAACCACACATGGATCCACTAGTATCATTGCATGCCTGTGCTTTTCATGACCACGCATGGATCCACCCAGTGTGATTGCATGTCTGTTCTTTTCACAAAGCACATATGGATCCACCAGTGTCATTGCATGTATGTTCTTATCATGAACCGCACCCAGTGTCATTGCATGTGTGTTCCTCTCACAAACCACACATGGATCCACCGGTGTCATTGCACGTGTGTTCTTCTCATGAACCACATCTAGAGTCATTGCATGTCTGTTCTTCTCACAAACAGCATAAGGATCCACCAGTGTCATTGGATGTGTGTTCTTTTCATGAACCACATAAGGATCCACCAGTATCATTGGATGTGTTTTCTTTTCATGAACCACACCCAGTGTCACTGGTTGTGTGTTCTTTTCATGAACCACAACTAGAGTCATTGGATGTGTGTTCTTGTCATGAACCACAACTAGAGTCATTGGATGTCTGTTCTTTTCATGAAAAACATATGGATGCCTCTTCTTTTCATGAACCACAGCTAGTGTCATTGCATGTGTGTTCTTTTCACAAACCACATATGGTTCAATCAATGGCATTGCTTGTGTGTTCTTTTCACAAACCACGTATGGATCAACAAATGGCATTACATGTGTGTTTTTGTCGCAAACCACATATGGATCAACCAATGTCATTGCATGTGTGTTCCTATCATGAACCACATATGGATCCACTAGTGCTCATTGCATGTGTGTTCTTTCCACAAACCACATATGTATCCACTAGAGTAATCACATGTGTGTTCTTTCCACAAGCCACATATGGATCAACCAATGGCATTGCATGTCTGTTCTATTCATGAACCACAGCCAGTGTGATTGCATGTCTGTTCTTTTCACAAACCACATATGTATCCACCAGTGTCATTGCATGTCTGTTCTTTTCATGAATCACGGCTAGAGTCATTGCATGTGTGTTCTTTTCACAATCCATAGCTAGAGTCATTGCATGTGTGTTCTTCTCATAAACCACATATGGATCCACCAGTATCATTGCATGTCTGCTCTTTTCATTAACCACAGCTAGGGTAATTGCATGTGTGTTCTTCTCACAAACCACATAAGGATACACCAGTGTCGTTGCATGTGTGTTCTTCTCATGAACCACATCTAGAGTCATTGCATGTATGTTCTTCTCACAAACTACATAAGGATCCACTAGTGTCATTGGATGTGTGTTCTTTTCATGAACCACACCGAGTGTCATTGCATGTGTGTTCTTCTCACAAACCTCACATGGATCCACCAGTATCATTGTATGTCTGTTCTTTTCATGAACCACAGCCAGTGTCATTGCATGTGTGTTCTTCTCACAAACCATACATGGATCCACCAGTCTCATTGCATGTCTGCTCTTTTCATTAACCAAAGTTAGAGTCATTGCATGTGTGTTCTTTTCACAACCACATATCACCATTGTCATTGCATATGTTCTCTTATCATAAACCACATATGGATCCACCCAGTGTGATTGCATGTGTGTTCTTCTCACAAACCACATAAGTATCCACCAGTGTCATTGGATGTGTGTTCTTTTCATGATCCACACCTAGTGTCATTGCATGTGTGTTCTTCTCACAAACCACACATGGATCCACTAGTGTCATTGCATGTGTGTTCTTCTCATGAACCACATCTAGAGTCATTGCATGTCTGTTCTTCTCACAAAACACATAAGGATCCACCAGTGTCATTGGATGTGCGTTCTTTTCATGAACCACACCTAGTGTCATTGAATGTGTGTTCTTCTCACAAACCACACATGGATCCACCAGTATCATTGCATGTCTGTTCTTTTCATGAACCACACATGGATCCACCTAGTGTGATTGCGTGTCTGTTCTTTTCACAAACCACATATGGATCCACCAGTGTCAGTGTATGTCTGTTCTTTTCATGAACCACACCCAGTGTCATTGCATGTCTGTTCCTCTCATAAACCACACATGGATCCACCAGTGTCATTGCATGTGTGTTCTTCTCATGAACCACATCTAGAGTCATTGCATGTCTGTTCTTCTCAGAAACCACATAAGGATCCACCGGTGTCATTGGATGTGTGTTCTTTTTATGAACCACACCCAGTGTCATCGCATGTGTGTTCTTCTCACAAACCACACATGGATCCACCAGTATCATTCATGTCTGCTCTTTTCATTAACCATAGTTAGAGTCATTGCATGTGTGTTCTTTTCACAAACAACATATCACCAATGTCATTGCATGTGTGTTGTTCTCATGAACCACATCTAGAGTCATTGCATGTCTGTTCTTCTCACAAACCACATAAGGATCCACCGGTGTCATTGGATGTGTGTTCTTTTCATGAACCACACCCAGTGTCATTGCATGTGTGTTCTTCTCACAAACCTCACAAGGATCCACTATTGTCATTGCATGGGTGTTCTTTTCATGAACCACACCCAGTGTCATTGAATGTATGTTCCTCTCACAAACCACACATGGATCCACCAGTGCCATTGCATGTCTGCTCTTCTCATGAACCAAACATAGATCCACCAGTGTCATTGCATGTGGGTTCTTTTCATGAACCACACCCAGTGTCATTGCATGTGTGTTCCTCTCATAAGCCACACATTGATCCACCAGTGTCATTGCATGTGTGTTCTTCTCATGAACCACATCTAGAGTCATTGGAAGTCTGTTCTTCTCACAAACCACATAAGGATCCACCAGTGTCACTGGATGTGTGTTCTTTTCATGAACCACACCCACTGTCATTGCATGTGTGTTCTTCTCACAAACCACACATGGATCCACCAGTATCATTGCATGTCTGCTCTTTTCATTAACCATAGTTAGAGTCATCGCATGTGTGTTCTTTTCACAAACAACATATCACCAATGTCATTGCATGTGTGTTCTTCTCATAAACCACACATGGATCCACCAGTATCATTGCATGTCTGCTCTTTTTATTAACCACAGATAGAGTCATTGCATGTGTGTTCTTCTCAAAAACCACATAAGGATACACCAGTGTCATTGCATGTGTGTTCTTCTCATGAACCACAGCTAGAGTCATTACATGTATGTTCTTCTCACAAACCACAAAAGGATCCACTAGTGTCATTGGATGTGTGTTCTTTTAGTGAACCACACCCAGTGTCATTTGATGTGTGTTCTTCTCACGAACCACACATGGATCCACCAGTGTCATTGCATGTGTGTTCTTTTCATGAAGCACACATGGATCCACCTAGTGTGTTTGCATGTCTATTCTTTTCACAAACAACATATGGATCCACCAGTGTCATTGCATGTCTATTCTTTTCATGAACCACACCCAGTGTCATTGCATGTCTGTTCCTCTCATAAACCACACATGGATCCACCGGTGGCATTGCATGTTTGTTCTTCTCATGAAATCCACACAGTATCATTGCATGTTTTTTCTTCTCACAAACCACATAAGGATCCACCAGTGTCATTGGATGTGTGTTTTTTCATGAAGCACATGAAGTGTCATTGCATGTGTGTTCTTCTCACGAACCACACATGGATCCACTAGTGTCATTGCATGTGTGTTCTTTTCATGAACCACACAAGTGTCATTGCATGTGTGTTCTTCTCACAAACCACACATGGATCTACCAGTATCATTGCATGTTTGTTCTTTTCATTAACCAAACATGGATCCACCCAGGCTAATTGCATGTCTGTTCCTTTCACAAACCACAAATGGATCCACTAGTGTCATTGCATGTCTGTTCTTTTCATGAACCACACCCAGTGTCATTGCATGTATGTTCCTCTCATAAACCACACATGGATCCACCAGTGTCATTGCATGTGTGTACTTCTCATGAACCACATCTAGAGTCATTGCATGTTTATTCTTATTACAAACCACTGTAACATCCCTAAAAAAATCATGTTTCAAAACTCATTCATATCATTCTTGCATCATTCATTCATATAGGGTTTTTCTCAAAATCATTTAGAGGCAGAAGTTTGAGCTATGATTTCATGTGGGCATTTTATCTCAATTGGCCATCACCTTTTGAGACTTGAATGCTTAGGTACTTGTTTGCTTGCCTCCATGGTTGGAAAGAATAGGAGAAGCATTTAAACCCAAAATTCCAATTTAGAAATATTTTCTAAACCCCATTCCAAATATTGGCAACTAGAGACAAAGAGACAAAGTCTCTGTTTATTTTGAAACCCAAGCTTGACCAAACCTTGCAAGGTAACCACATGGTTATTTGACTGCATTTGAACCCACAAGAACCCTGCAAAAATCCCCAAAGAAATTTGAATTCAAAAGGATTTGAATTCATATCAAATTCTATTCAGAAAATAGAATTAGAAAAAGAAAAAGGCTAAAGAAAAGAAAAAGGCCGGCCAGAATCGCCCAAAGCCGGATCCAGCCCAGCAAGCCCACCCGGGGTCCTCCTTTTTCTTCTCTCACGCGCGAGCCCACGCAGACAGCCGCTGACAGGCAGACCCCACCTGCACACCGCGCACCTCGCTGACAAACGGGCCCGGTCCACGTCGCCCTCGTCTTCCCCAGACCGCGCCTGCGACCACGTCGCCGCGGCAGTGAAGGCCGGTAATGGCGCGGCGTAAATGGGCTTTAAACCCGAGCGTTTCCTGTCGATTCCCCGGCTATAAGATCCTCTCTGCTCCACGATCTTTTTCCCCCAGACACCTCGCTCACTCCGCCACCAGGCTGCCCTCAATCAGCTTTGCACCGCCGCGGACAGAACCTCTCCGGCGATCGATTCCGGTGAGCCCAGTGTTCCCCTCTGCCTCTCGTTCTTGCTATCCTGCTCAGTGAATCCTTGCGCATCTCGACTCGCTAGTCTGTCGATCGCCCAGGTCGCGGTTCCACTTGACACCGCGAGCACCGGCGACATCAACTCCGACGAGCTCTAGTGGTAAGTCCAGACCGCCCCGCGCCTCCTAGTTCATGCTCACTACTTCGCCTTGACCCTGCGAACCTAACCGTGTCCTCGACTTGCCTTGGGGTGATTCACAGCGACGTCCACGACGACCACCCGACGCGGCCGCCCACAAAGAACTCCGTGAGCAATCGCAACCTTGTCCGAGCGCCCTTGACCAACCGCGAGTACGACAAGCTTCGCCGTGACCTCCGAGCCCGGTAAGCCACTCCTCCTTCTTCCTCGCTGCGCATCGCCGGCAACATCATCGACAAGACGATTCCGCCGCGGTAGCCCAGCGCCGCCGCTGCTTGGAGAAGTAGCGACCTAGATCTGCATCGTGGCGCTTAGGATAGATCCACTTAACCCGAAGATGCGCGATCTGAGCCGCCAGATTTCATTTAGATCCCACGGCCAGGAGCTCGATCCAGCGAACCGATGTAGCGAATCAGAACATGACGCTGGCTAGGTTAGATCTGAGAATAGAATTTAAAATCAGAAATTTGATCCAAATTCATTTGCCTATATCTTTTGAACCCCACGTTGAATTTTGCAAACTTTATACCGTTGGATTCAGAAAAACAAGACCTTTCTGCCTATCCTTTTGTTTTGCAAATAGTAACCATTTGATTAGCTTAAATGCAGAGGCATGTTTGAGGCTATTTTAAGTATAGATTTAGTTTAGTATTTTTGTTTTAGGGTTATTTCAATTGTCTTGGCTACTTTGTGACTAGTTTCAGTTTCTGTATTCATGCACTTGCTTGGTTGAAGTTTTCAAAAATCATCACTTGGTAGATTCATGCATGCATGCATTCATAATACTTTTGTTTGTATATATATGTGTGTAATTGTATGCTACAACTTTGTGTGTAGATTTTGCTAGTGATTGTGATTGTGAAAGTGCTACTCCACACTACCAAGGCAAGTGATATCTTCATGAATATTCCCTACCTATATTTTATACTTGCATTAGATATATTTTGTTAGGACTTGCATGTTACTTTTGTCAACTAATGATGGGAAATCCTATTTAGAATAGAATGCTAGAATTGCTAGGAAATTCCCTAAGGACAAGTTGCCATGCCATGCTTAGCCTAGCTACTAGAAAACAAGGGTGGTTTATATATTCACACTATGGAAAAATATTCTAAGTCTAAGGACTTGTTTTTATTTAACAAAACAACTAAGTTAATGAATCACCTGGGTGGAATGGAAAGATTGGGTTATGTTGAGTGGTTACACAAGGCCAGGTACTGTGAACCTTGTGTATCTCACTTGTGGATGGCCACCAGAACAAAGAGATTTGAGTTGTCAAATGTTTGAGAAGCTTCAAGTGCAACCACTTGGTAATATGGGCTCTGCCATGATCTTAGGATGCTGGAACTTAGTCTCTTGGACAGTGGGTGGTAGATGGGTTGATAGGTTGGAGCGTCCATTTGACTAAGGAAAGGCTACTGAAGGATCATGTCTTGGGAAACCAAGGCTCGTGGGGAAAGTGCACCACCTCTGCAGAGTGTAAAACCTAAGTACTTAGCCATGTCCCTGGTAAAGGACAATTTGAGCATCAAGACATGGAAACTTCAAGAATCTCATCACTCCAATTTCTAAATAAAACTTGTGGGTGAACAAGGGTTAAAGGATCTTCAGTCTTTGATTGGTAGATGCCCTGAGTGGATCTTCAGTCTCTGATTGGTAGATACCTTGGGATGGTCTTTGTCAAGCAAAAACTTAGTGTTTTCAAAAAGTTAAGGAAAAATCTATTTTGAGCAATGCAAGCCTAAGCTCCACCAGCCAAATGCATATAGCCTTATAGTCCACTTAAATTATACTAAGGTATCACTTGCCAATACTATTCCAAAGTATTGACCCCCTGTGGCTGTAACTTTTGATGTTGCAGGTTACTCTGATGATGATTAGGAGTCATGAGTCTACACTCAACATGCTTGCCTGTGGCACATGAAGATGAAGACTTATGTTTATTTACATATTCCATAAACTCTTGTACTAGGCCTTTGGCCATGAGTTGTAAAAAGACTATGTTTTATCTCTCGAATGGTAATAAACGACCTTTGTATCTGTACTTCATCTTAAACTGTGGATGCTAGCAATGATCCAGGGACTAGCGTTGCAATCACAGGGATCTTTTCCTTTAATAAGGAGGGATCTTACAGATGGTATCAGAGCACTGTGTTGCCTGTAGGATTATGACCCTAGGATTGGAAACCACTAAGGAAAATTTTAACTTCTTCTACACTTGTCTATTCTTCTCGTAAACTTTTCTAATCTTCTCCTTCTCATCTCTATTTGTAGATGAACTCCGTCAACGAAGCCGTGAAGAAAGGACCACTCATGACCATGACCTTGGAGTGTGAGACTGAGTTTCCCAAGATTCTCAAGGACCTCATGGAAACCATGGGAGTACATGGTGCAGTTGTGTACAAGGGCTTTCCAGTGATGGAGGATGGAGTGGAGTATTGGTGGTGCAACTTCACTTGTACAAGAACAAGGAAGACAACCACAAAGAAAAGGCTTGCATGTACACCAACACTTTTATGCACACCACATTCTTTGAGTCAGCAAAAGAAGCAGCTTGGAAGACTATCAAGGAACTAAGTGCTAGAGTCAAGTGCAGGATGCTCAACCTCCAAAAAGACTTAGAGAAAGAGAAGGAACATACCCAAGAGTTGGAAGTCACCAACCAATCCTTAAGAGGAGATATTATAGACTTAGTGATAGAAGCATGTGAACAGGATAGGGTGATTGCCACTAGGAACATTGTGTTAGCCACCAGATCCAATGAGATAGGATTGTAAGCGCACTTCGTTAGTTGACCACCACCTATCACCTTATTTTCCAAAATGATACCTTAAAAGTTTGAACCTTGGTGGTTGTAATGGATTTATGTATGCATGACTTGTGTGATTTATGTGTTCCATGGTAATGCTTGAATGTTTGTCTTGTTTAATTTGAATTTGTGTTGTTCTAACTTTTCAATCTTATAAATAGATGCCTATTGCCATCAATACTGTTGAGGAGTTCCGGGCTACCCGTTTTGGTCCTCGTATCGAGAGCTTACTACTTTACTCGATCTCCCTCTTCCTATCATTACGGTGCACCCACTCACCAAGTTTGAGAGGAAGGACCTTGGGGCTTCAAGGTGAACCAGCCAGACGCCAGCAGAGCCTACTACGGAGGCCATCGCCTTCAAGCTTATGCACGATGACAGGGAGAGAGGCATGGAGGTTGTCATGCAGATCCGATAGGACGACCGTTAGGACGCCACTCCCGACAGGTTAGAGGCACTCATTTCCACGCCTGAAGGCGTGATGATGACGGAGAGTCCATTGACTTTGAGGACGACTCAAGGGTCACAAGAGAGCCGATACGCCTGCATTCCGTGACTTAGAGACTCTTATTAGGCACGTGGATACCGATGGGACCAACGTCATGCTTAGTAATGACGAGCTGTGTGCAGCTTCATGAGAAGGACAAGCTCTTCACAGCAGGACGAGATAGTCAAGGATATGGAGACAAGTTCGAGACCCAAGACCGTAAGTTCAAGAGTCAAGAGAAGCGTGTCCAGGATAGGAACAAGAGGATTCGTGATATGACCGAGGAACTGCAGTCCAAGGACTTCGAGTTAGAGCAAGAAGCAGACAAAGTGATTGAGAGGCTTGCCCGTAAGAGGGCTCTCAAGGCCAAGATCGACTCTTTGACCACTACCATCGAGGAGAACAAGACCGCAATGGAGAACGCAGGCCTTACCTTTGTCGAGGAGGAGATTGAAGCTGACGAGTAGATTTGACTACTCAGTTATCTTTATTTACCGCACTTGTTATTTATGAACTTATTGTTGGACCATCCGACATGTGGATGGCTTGCCACTTGTATGTTTGTACTTTGAGATTTTTGTTCTCTTGTTGTTTAGCTTTTATCCTAATATTGCTTGCTATGTGTTTGCTTGTGTAATGTATTGTGCATAAATCATGTAAGGGTATCTCATTCTTATCTCTATATGAATAAACCATGATGCCTCCCCCGTAAAACACCAATCCCAACCCCAACATTACCCCGGAAATGCAACAAATGATGAATGCGCAAACACAGCTTATGCAAATGATGACGACGTTCATCCAGAACCAGAACAACAACAACAACAACCCCAACAACAACAACAACAACAATAACAACAACAACAACCCTCCAGGTTTTGATATGCTCACCAGATTTCTGCGTCTAAGGCCAGCTAAGTTTTCGGGAACGACTGATCCCATGGTGGCCAATGATTGGCTACGCTCGTGAACAAAGACTTAGTGACCAGAGGATGCGAGATGCTGAAAAGGTCAGTTTGCAAAGACATCTCATTGAAGGACCAGCCAAGATGGTGGGACAACTTCCAGATTACCACGCCTATTGATGAGGTGACTTGGGCTATCTTTGAAGATGGATTTCAGATTACTCATATCTCACTGTATGATGAGCCTGAAAAGAAGGAATTTCACAACTCAAGCAAGCGCCACCACAAGTGGCTGAATATATTGAAGAGTTCAACAATCTGCGCTATGCACCGGATGAGGTTGACATCGATGCCAAAAGGAAGGAAAAGTTTCGAAGGCTTGAATGATGAGCTAAATCTACAGTCTACGTGGCGATGTTCCAACTTATCAGCCATCGTGTGACAAGGCTGTTATTGTGGAGAATAAAATGAAGCAAGTCGAGAGTAAGAAGAGGAAACACTCCGACAAGCACAGCTGGGATCATCACATAAACGATCTCACTATGATGATAGTGTCACCAGATCCCACAAGCATGGGAAGTTTAACAAGCACCACACCACAACCGGCTATGACAACAAACATCATCGCAATCATGACAATGATAAGTACAAGAACCACAAGAGTGGATATAAGAGCCACCATAGTGGAAGTGGAAGTGGAAGTCAACCTAAGGACAACAACAAAGTTGAATGCTTCAAATGCAAGAAGTCAGGGCATTATGCTAATGAGTGCCCCGAGAAGAACGTTGAAGTACCTAACAAACCCAATCCTTTTCGTAAAGGATGTTAACCACATCAATGTGGAAGAAGTCTATGAAGAACCTGATGCCGTTGCTGGTAAGTTCAGACTCAATTCCATCTCAGCATTTGTACTCTTTGACACTGGTGCATCTCATTCATTCATATCTAAAGCATTTGTCGAAAGATATGGGTTTGCATCTGAAAACATTGGGTGTCCGATAAAAGTTAGCTCTCCGGGAGGGGATATGATAGTGAGTCTTGGATGCCGGGATCTAGTCATAGAGATCGGAAAACATAAGTTTCCAGTAAACCTAATAATCCTAAATTCCCAAGGATTGGATGTAATTTTGGGAATGGATTGATGGCTAAGTATGAGGGAGTACTAGATTGTGCAAATCGCACAATTTCACTCACAACCCCGCAGGTAAGAGGATAACATTTAAGTCCAATTTTAAATCTAAAGGAGTAAGCTGAATTCTCTTAAGGTTAGCATGGACAAGCAGCCAATTGTGTGAGTATCCGGATGTGTTCCTAAGAGTTACTGTGAATGCCACCAGATAGAGATGTGGAGTTTATAATAGAATTGGTACTGTGATCCGGGCCAAGAGCAAAGAGACCTTATAAAATGTCACTGATTTAACTTAAAGAACTCAAGAAACAACTTGGAGAACAATTGCGTAAAGGATTCATCCAGCCAAGTTCTTCATCTTGGGAGCTCCAGCTTTGTTCGTAGAAAAGAGGATAGAACTCAAAGATTATGCATAGATTACCGCTTCAACGAGGTAACCATCAAGAACAAATATCCTTTGCCAAGAATCAATGACTTGTTTGATCAGCTAGAAGGAGCTTGTGTGTTCTCAAAGATTGACCTTCTCGTGCTATTTTCAACTCAAGATAAGAGAGCAAGACATACCTAAAACAGCATTCACCACAAGGTATGGATTGTATGAGTACACTGATGCCTTTTGATTAACCAATGCTCCAAAGATACTTCATGAATATGATGAACAAAGTGTTCATGGAATTTCTCGACAAGTTCATTGTCGTTTTCATCGATGACATCTTGGTCTACTCCAAGAGCAAGGAGGAGCATGAAAGAAATATACGCTTGATAATTGAGAAACTAAGGGAACATAAGCTTTATGCCAAGTTCAGCAAGTGTGAGTTTTGGTTAGAGGAAGTTGGATTTCTTGGTCATGTTATGACAAAGGATGGTATAGCAGTTGACCCTGCTAAAGTTTCAGCCGTAATGTAATGGGAATCTCCTAAGAATGTAAAAGAGGTTCGTAGTTTTCTTGGTTTAAAGGTGTTACTACTGAAGGTTCATTGAAAATTTTTCAAAGGTTGCTAAACCAATGATGTAATTATTAAAGAAAGATAAGAAATTTGCTTGGTCTGAAGGATGTGAACTCAGCTTTCAAGAATTAAAGAAGAGACTTGTGTCAAGACCAGTTCTCAGGTTACCAGATTTGGAAAAGGATTTCCGGTATATTGTGATGCTTCTCATCAAGGATTAGGAGCCGACTTATGCAAGGCGGAAAAGTTGTGGCTTATGCTCGAGACAACTCAAAACTCATGAAGTAAACTATCCTACTCATGATTTAGAGTTAGCTGTTGTCCATGCACTCAAGACATGGAGACACTACCTTTTGGGAAAACGTTGAAGTGTTCACCGACCATAAGAGTTTGAAATATATCTTCACACGTAAGGAGATCAATATGAGACAAAGAAGATGGCTAGAACTTATCAAGGATTACGACTTGAGTTTGCAATACCACCCTAAAGCAAATATAGTAGCAGATGCTCTAAGTCGTAAAGCATTTGTAAATGGTCTTACCAAAGGTGAATTGCCGATGATTTGTGTAAGCAATTCAAGGAACTCAGATTGAGATTGTGCGGAAGGACATCTCGTGTCTTTGGATGTTCAACCCACTGCTGGATAAGATTAAGGAAGCCCAAAAGACGGATAAAGAAATCAAGAGATTAAGGAAAGGATTAGCCAAGGGAAAGCTAAAAGTTTCCATATGGACTAACAAGGTACTTTATGGCACGAGAAACGATTTGTGTTCCACAAGATCCGGAAATGCGAAACTGATTCTGCAAGAAGCCCATAACTCTCCGTATTCTATTCACCCGGAAACACCAAAATGTATATGGATATGAAAGAAAGATTTTGGTGGAACAATCTTAAAAGGGACATCGCGAACACATTGCTTTGTGTGATGTGTGTAGTAGAGTGAAAGCGAGCATCGTAAACCAGCAGGTTTGCTTCAACCAATGCCTATTCCTGAATGGAAGTGGGAAAATATTGGTATGGATTTCATTACCGGATTACCAAGGACCAGGTCAGGTATGATTCCATATGGGTAATAGTAGATCGCCTAACTAAAGTGGCTCATTTTATACCCAGAAAGACAACTTATACCAGTGCCAAGTTAGCCAAAATCTACATGAGCAGAATTGTATGCCTTCACGGTGTACCTAAGAGTATTGTGTCCGATAGAGGAACTCAGTTCACTTCTCACTTTTGGAGACACTTCATGAATCTCTAGGAACGAGGTTGGAATTCAGACTGCTTTCATCCTCAAACCGATGGACAAAGAAAGGACTAATCAAATTCTTGAAGACATGTTGAGGGCATGTGCCCTAGACTATGGAGCAAGTTGGGATGAAAGTCCGCTTTACGCAGAGTTTTCTTACAACAACCACCAATCTAGTATTGGGATGGCACCATTTGAGTTTCTATACGGGAGAAGTGTACCACCCCATTGCTATGGAATGGTGTGGAGAAAGAAGTTTGTTTGGACCAGACCTTATCAAAGACACCAAGAAAAGGTCAAATTGGTTAGAGACAGATTGAAGATAGCACAGTCTCGATGTAAAAGCTACGCAGATGCTAAGCGAGAGAAGTCACTTACGAAGTTGGGGATAGAGCTTATCTTAGAGTATCACCACTTCGTGGAGTAAAAAGATTTGGAGTCAAAGGAAAGTTAGCACCAAGATATGTGGGACCATTCAACATTTTAAGTCGCAAGAGAGAAGCTGATATGAAATCGAATCGCCAAAGATCTTTACTAGCAGTCCATAATGTTTTTCATGTGAGCCACTCAAGAAATGTCACCGTAAATGGAAGAAACATCTTTGAAAGATACCATATCTTTGGAAGAAGTTCAACTAGAAAGTGATCTCACCTATGAAGAAAAGCACACAAGATACTTGAGACCACGAAAGAGTCACGAACAAAGACTATCAAGTTTTGCAAAGTACAATGGAATCATCATTCAAGAAGAAGCAACATGGGAAAGAGAAGATGATCTTGGAAAGACCACCTCACCTATTTGTTAGCTAATCCGAATCTCGAGGCGAGATTCATTTTAAGGGGTTAGATTTGTAACATCCCTAAAAATCATGTTTCAAAACTCATTCATATCATTCTTGCATCATTCATTCATATAGGGTTTTTCTCAAAATCATTTAGAGCCAGAAGTTTGAGCTATGATTTCATGTGGGCATTTTATCTCAATTGGCCATCACCTTTTGAGACTTGAATGCTTAGGTACTTGTTTGCTTGCCTCCATGGTTGGAAAGAATAGGAGAAGCATTTAAACCCAAAATTCCAATTTAGAAATATTTTCTAAACCCCATTCCAAATATTGGCAACTAGAGACAAAGAGACAAAGTCTCTGCTTATTTTGAAACCCAAGCTTGACCAAACCTTGCAAGGTAACCACATGGTTATTTGACTGCATTTGAACCCACAAGAACCTGCAAAAATCCCAAGAAATTTGAATTCAAAAGGATTTGAATTCATATCAAATTCTATTCAGAAAATAGAATTAGAAAAGAAAAGGCTAAAGAAAATAAAAGGCCGAGCCAGAATCTGCCCAAAGAATGATCCAGCCCAGCAAGCCCACCCGGGTCCTCCTTTTTCTTCTCACGAAGCCCACGCAGACACCGCTGACAGTAGACCCCACACTGACATCTCGACCACCGACAACGGGCTCGGTCCACGCCGCCTCGCTTTCCTGCATCGCGCTGCGACCACGCGCCAAGAAGGAAGGCCGGTAATGGCGCGGCGAAATGGGCTTTAAACCCGGCTTTCCTGTCGATTCCCGGCTATAAGATCCTCTGCTCCACGATCTTTTCCCCAGACACTCGCTCACTCCGCCACCAGGCGCCTCAATCAGCTTTGCACCGGCCGCGACAGAACCTCTCCGCGATCGATTCCGTGAGCCAGTGTTCCTCTCGCCTCGTTTGCTATCCTGCTCGGTGAATCCTTGCGCATCATCGACCGCTAGTCTGTCTGCATCGCCAGTGTCGCCGGTTCCACTTTGACACCGCGAGCACCGACGGCGACATCAACTCCGACGAGCTCTAGTGGTAAGTCCAGATCGCAAGGCCTCCTAGTTCATGCTCACTACTTCGCCTTGACCCTGCGAACCTAACCGTGTCCTCGACTTGCCTTGGGGTGATTCACAGCGACGTCCACGACGACCACCCGACGCAACAGCCGCCCACAGCAACTCCGGCGAGCAATCGCAACCTTGTCCGAGCGCCCCTTGACCAACCGCGAGTACGACAAGCTTCGCCGTGACCTCCTGAGCCCGGTAAGCCACTCCTCCTTCTTCCTCGCCGTCTGCATCATCGGCAACATCATCGACCGACGATTCCGCCGCCGGTAGCCACCGCGCAGCGCCGCCAGTTCTTGGCCAGAGAAGTAGCAGCCGTTAGATCTGCATCGTAGCGCTAGGATAGATCCACTTAACCCCGAAGCGGTACGCGATCTGAGCCGCCAGATTTCATTTAGATCCTACGGCTGTGGAGCTCGATCCAGCGCGAACCGGTACGAGCGAATCAGAACATGACGCGTGGCTAGGTTAGATCTGAGAATAGAATTTAAAATCAGAAATTTGATCCAAATTCATTTGCCTATATCTTTTGAACCCCACGTTGGAATTTTGCAAACTTTATACCGTTGGATTCAGAAAACAAGACCTTTCTGCCTATCCTTTTTGTTTTGCAAATAGTAACCATTTGATTAGCTTAAAATGCAGAGGCATGTTTGAGGCTATTTTAAGTATAGATTTAGTTTAGTATTTTTGTTTTAGGGTTATTTCAATTGTCTTGGCTACTTTGTGACTAGTTTCAGTTTCTGTATTCATGCACTTGCTTGGTTGAAGTTTTCAAAAATCATCACTTGGTAGATTCATGCATGCATGCATTCATAATACTTTTGTTTGTATATATATGTGTAATTGTATGCTACAACTTTGTGTGTAGATTTTGCTAGTGATTGTGATTGTGACAAGTGCTACTCTCCACACTACCAAGGCAAGTGATATCTTCATGAATATTCCTACCTATATTTTATACTTGCATTAGATATATTTTGTTAGGACTTGCATGTTACTTTTGTCAACTAATGATGGGAAATCCTATTTAGAATAGAATGCTAGAATTGCTAGGAAATTCCTAAGGACAAGTTGCCATGCCATGCTTAGCCTAGCTACTAGAAAACAAGGGTGGTTTATATATTCACACTATGGAAAAATATTCTAAGTCTAAGGACTTGTTTTTATTTAACAAAACAACTAAGTTAATGAATCACCTGGGTGGAATGGAAAGATTGGGTTATGTTGAGTGGTTACACAAGGCCAGGGTACGGTGAACCTTGTGTATCTCACTTGTGGATGGCCACCAGAACAAAGAGATTTGAGTTGTCAAATGTTTGAGAAGCTTCAAGTGCAGCCACTTGGTAATATGGGCTCTGCCATGATCTTAGGATGCTGGAACTTAGTCTCTTGGACAGTGGGTGGTAGATGGGTTGATAGGTTGGAGCGCGTCCATTTGACTAAGGAAAGGCTATCAAGGATCATGTCTTGGGAAACCAAGGCTCGTGGGGAAAGTGCACCACCTCTGCAGAGTGTAAAACCTAAGTACTTAGCCATGTCCCTGGTAAAGGACAATTTGAGCATCAAGACATGGAAACTTCAAGAATATCATCACTCCAATTTCTAAATAAAACTTGTGGGTGAACAAGGGTTAAAGGATCTTCAGTCTTTGATTGGTAGATGCCCTGAGTGGATCTTCAGTCTCTGATTGGTAGATACCTTGGGATGGTCTTTGTCAAGCAAAAACTTAGTGTTTTCAAAAAGTTAAGGAAAAATCTATTTTGAGCAATGCAAGCCTAAGCTCCACCAGCCAAATGCATATAGCCTTATAGTCCACTTAAATTATACTAAGGTATCACTTGCCAATACTATTCCAAAGTATTGACCCCCTGTGGCTGTAACTTTTGATGTTGCAGGTTACTCTGATGATGATTAGGAGTCATGAGTCTACACTCAACATGCTTGCCTGTGGCACATGAAGATGAAGACTTATGTTTATTTACATATTCCATAAACTCTTGTACTAGGCCTTTGGCCATGAGTTGTAAAAGACTATGTTTTATCTCTGGAATGACTGTAATAAACGACCTTTGTATCTGTGTACTTCATCTTAAACTGTGGGTGCTAGCAATGATCCAGGGACTAGCATTGCAATCACAGGGATCTTTTCCTTTAATAAGGAGGGATCTTACAACCACATATGGATCCACCAGTTTCATTGGATGTGTGTTCTTTTCATGAACCACACCCAGTGTCATTGCATATGTGTTCTTCTCACATACCACACATGGATCCACTAGTGTCATTGCATGTGTGTTCTTTTCATGAACCACACCCAGTGTCATTGCATGTCTGTTCCTCTCCCAAACCACACATGGATCCACCACTGTCATTGCATGTGCGTTCTTCTCATGAAGCACATCTAGAGTCATTGCATGTGTGTTCTTTTCACAAACCACATATCACTAGTGTCATTGCATGTGCGTTCTTCTCATAAACCACATATTGATCCAGTCAGTGTGATTGCATGTCTGTTCTTTTCACAAACCACATATGGATCCACCAGTGTCATTGCATGTCTGTTCTTTTCATGAAGCACATCTAGAGTCATTGCATGTCTGTTCTGCTCACAAACCACATAAGGATCCACCGGTGTCATTGGATGTGTGTTCTTATCATGAACCACACCCAGTGTCATTGCATGTGTGTTCTTCTCACAAACCTCACAAGGATCCACTATTGTGATTGCATGGGTGTTCTTTTCAAGAACCACACCCAGTGTCATTGAATGTATGTTCCTCTCACAAACCACACATGGATCCACCAGTGCCATTGCATGTCTGCTCTTATCATGAACCAAACATAGATCACCAGTGTCATTGCATGTGGGTTCTTTTCATGAACCACACCCAGTGTCATTGCATGTGTGTTCCTCTCATAAGCCACACATTGATCCACCAGTGTCATTGCATGTGTGTTCTTCTCATGAACCACATCTAGAGTCATTGGAAGTCTGTTCTTCTCACAAACCACATAAGGATCCACCAGTGTCACTGGATGTGTGTTCTTTTCATGAACCACACCCACTGTCATTGCATGTGTGTTCTTCTCACAAACCACACATGGATCCACCAGTATCATTGCATGTCTGCTCTTTTCATTAACCACAGTTAGAGTCATTGCATGTGTGTTCTTTTCACAAACAACATATCACCAATGTCATTGCATGTGTGTTCTTCTCATAAACCACACATGGATCCAACAGTATCAGTGCATGTCTGCTCTTTTTATTAACCACAGATAGAGTCATTGCATGTGTGTTCTTCTCAAAAACCACATAAGGATACACCAGTGTCATTGCATGTGTGTTCTTCTCATGAACCACAGCTAGAGTCATTACATGTATGTTCTTCTCACAAACCACAAAAGGATCCACTAGTGTCATTGGATGTGTGTTCTTTTAGTGAACCACACCCAGTGTCATTTGATGTGTGTTCTTCTCATGAACCACACATGGATCCACCAGTGTCATTGCATGTGTGTTCTTTTCATGAAGCACACATGGATCCACCTAGTGTGTTTGCATGTCTATTCTTTTCACAAACAACATATGGATCCACCAGTGTCATTGCATGTCTATTCTTTTCATGAACCACACCCAGTGTCATTGCATGTCTGTTCCTCTCATAAACCACACATGGATCCACCGGTGGCATTGCATGTTTGTTCTTCTCATGAAATCCACGCAGTATCATTGCATGTTTTTTCTTCTCACAAACCACATAAGGATCCACCAGTGTCATTGGATGTGTGTTTTTTCATGAACCACATGAAGTGTCATTGCATGTGTGTTCTTCTCACGAACCACACATGGATCCACTAGTGTCATTGCATGTGTGTTCTTTTCATGAACCACACAAGTGTCATTGCATGTGTGTTCTTCTCACAAACCACACATGGATCTACCAGTATCATTGCATGTTTGTTCTTTTCATTAACCAAACATGGATCCACCCAGGCTAATTGCATGTCTGTTCCTTTCACAAACCACAAATGGATCCACTAGTGTCATTGCATGTCTGTTCTTTTCATGAACCACACCCAGTGTCATTGCATGTATGTTCCTCTCATAAACCACACATGGATCCACCAGTGTCATTGCATGTGTGTACTTCTCATGAACCACATCTAGAGTCATTGCATGTTTATTCTTATTACAAACCACATATGGATCCACCAGTTTCATTGGATGTGTGTTATTTTCATGAACCACACCCAGTGTCATTGCATATGTGTTCTTCTCACATACCACACATGGATCCACTAGTGTCATTGCATGTGTGTTCTTTTCATAAACCACACCCAGTGTCATTGCATGTCTGTTCCTCTCCCAAACCACACATGGATCCACCACTGTCATTGCATGTGCGTTCTTCTCATGAAGCACATCTAGAGTCATTGCATGTGTGTTCTTTTCACAAACCACATATCACTAGTGTCATTGCATGTGCGTTCTTCTCATAAACCACATATTGATCGAGTCAGTGTGATTGCATGTCTGTTCTTTTCACAAACCACATATGGATCCACCAGTGTCATTGCATGTCTGTTCTTTTCATGAAGCACATCTAGAGTCATTGCATGTGTGTTCTTCTCACAAACCACATAACGATACACTAGTGTCATTGCATGTGTGTTCTTTTCATGAACCACACCCAGTGTCATTGCATGTGTGTTCTTCTCACAAACCACACATGGATCGACTAGTATCATTGCATGTCTATTCGTTTCATGAACCACAGCTAGTGTCATTGCATGTGTGTTCTTCTCACAAACCACACATGGATCCACCAGTTTCATTGCATGTCTGCTCTTTTCATTAACCACAGTTAGATTCATTGTATGTGTGTTCTTTTTACAAACCACATATCACCAGTCTCATTGCATGTGTGTTCTTCTCATAAACCACATATGGATCCACCCAGTGTGATTGCATGTGTGTTCTTCTCACAAACCACATAATGATCCACCAGTGTCATTGGATGTGTTTTTTTCATGAACCACACCCAGTGTCATTGCATGTGTGTTCTTCTCACAAACCACACATGGATCCACCGGTGTCATTGCATGTGTGTTCTTCTCATGAACCGCATCTAGAGTCATTGCATGTCTGTTTTTCTCACAAACCACATAAGGATCCACCAGTGTCATTGGATGTGTGTTCTTTTCAAGAACCACATCCAGTGTCATTGCATGTGTGTTCTTCTCACAAAACACACATGGATCCACCAGTATCATTGCATTTCTGTTCTTTTCATGAACCACACATAGATCCACCCAGTGTGATTGTATGTATGTTCTTTTCACAAACCATATATGGATCCACCAGTGTCATTACATGTCTGTTCTTTTCATGAACCAGACCTAGTGTCATTGCATGTCTGTTTCTCTCATAAACCACACATGGATCCACTGGTGCCATTGCATGTGTGTTCTTTTCATGAACCATATCTAGGGTCATTCCATGTCTGTTCTTCTCACAAACCACATAAGGATCCACCAGTGTCATATGATGTGTGTTCTTTTCATGAACCACACCCAGTGTCATTGCATTTGTGTTCTTCTCACAAACCACACATGGATCCACCAGTGTCATTGCATGTCTATTCTTTTCATGAACCATAGCTAGAGTCATTGCATTTCTGTTCTTCTCACAAACGACATAAGGATCCACCGGTGTCATTGCATGTGTGTTCTTCTCATGAACCACACATGGATCCACCCAGTGTGATTGCATGTCTGTTATTTTCACAAACCACATATGGATCCACTAGTGTCATTGGATGTCAGTTCTTTTCATGAACCACATCTAGAGTCATTGCATGTGTGTTCTTTTCACAAACCACATAAGGATCCACCAGTGTCATTGGATGTGTGTTCTTTTCATGAACCACACCCAGTGTCATTGGATGTGTGTTCTTCTCACAAACCACACATGGATCCACCAGTGTCATTGCATGTGTGTTCTTTTCATTAACCACACATGGATCCACCCAGTGTGATTGCATGTCTATTCTTTTCACAAAGCACATATGGATACACCAGTGTCATTGCATGTCTGTTCTTTTCATGAACCACACCCAGTGTCATTGCATGTCTGTTCCTCTCATAAACCACACATGGATCCACTAGTGTCATTGCATGTGTGTTCTTTTCACAAACCACAGCTAGAGTCATTGCATGTGTGTTCTTCTCACAAACCAAATAAGGATACACCAATGTCATTGCGTGTGTGTTCTTTTCATGCACCACACCCAGTGTCAGTGCATTTGTGTTCTTCTAATAAACCACACATGGATCCACCAGTGTCATTGCATGTGTGTTCTTCTCATGAACCACCTCTAGAGTCATTGCATGTCTGTTCTTCTCACAAACCACATAAGGATCCACAAGTGTCATTGGATGTGTGTTCTTTTCATGAACCACACCAGTGTTATTGCATGTGTGTTCTTCTCTCAAACCACACATGGATCCACCAGTATCATTGCATGTCTGTTCTTTTCATGAACCACATCCAGTGTCATTGCATGTGTGTTCCTGTCATAAACCACACATGGATCCACCAGTGTCATTGCATGTGTGTTCTTCCCATGAAGCATATCTAGAGTCATTGCATGTCTGTTCTTCTCACAAACCACATAAGGATCCACAAGTGTCATTGGATGTGTGTTCTTTTCACGAACCACACCAGTGTCATTGCATGTGTGTTCTTCTCTCAAACCACACATGGATCCACCAGTATCGTTGCATGTCTGTTCTTTTCATGAACCACAGCCAGTGTCATTGCATGTGTGTTCTTCTCAGAAACCACACATGGATCCACCAGAGTCATTGCATGTGTGTTCTTTTCACAAACCACATATCACAAGTGTAACACCCCGTCCACTCCTGGGCCCGGGGGGTGTCACTCCTGGCAGCTTAATAGGATATCTACACTGGCCCCACAGACCAACACTAGTCTTTCTACGCACTTTGTCCTCACTCGTGCGCACCCGGTTACCCACTTCCCGGTCGGTCACCCATCCTAGAATTGCTCTAGGCCAAGCACGCTTAACCTTAGAGTTCTTTTGCAAATGAGCTTCCGGAAAAGAAATTGCAACTTGTTGGTATGTGTATTCTATCAATCCTATTAAGCCATGTGCCTGGTCTCACATACACCCACCCTTTAGAAGATTGATGCCCTCATCGATCAAGCACACCCCAGGAACGTTCCCTCTTGGCACGTGTTTGTGCGTCCTGTGTCGGCACATGTGCCATGCCGTGTCCACTCCGGGCTACACGCACCATGCTCCACATGTACCGCCACTGACCCGCACACACCCGTGTAATCGCAAGGGTCGGCTTGATACCACTTATAACACCCTGTCCACTCCTAGGCCCGGGGGGTGTCACTCCTGGCAGCTTAATAGGATATCTAGACTGGCCCCACAGACCAACACTAGTCTTTTATACGCACTTTGTCCTCACTCGTGCGCACTGCCACTTCTTGGCTGGTCACCCATCCTAGAATTGCTCTAGGCCAAGGACGCTTAACCTTAGAGTTCTTTTCGAATGAGCTTCCGGAAAAGAAGTTGCAACTTGTTGGTATGAGTATTCTATCAATCCTATTAAGCCATGTGCCTGGTCTCACAACCAGTGTCATTGCATGTGTGTTCTTCTCATAAACCACATATGGATCCACCTAGTGTGATTGCATGTGTGTTCTTCTCATAAACCACATCAGGATCCACCAGTGACATTGGATGTGTGTTCTTTTCATGAACCATACCCAGTGTCATTGCATGTGTGTTCTTCTCACAAACCACACATGGATCCACCAGTGTCATTGCATGTGTGTTCTTCTCATGAACCACATCTAGAGTCATTGCATGGTTGTTCTTCTCACAAACCACATAAGGATCCACTAGTGTCATTGGATGTGTGTTCTTTTCATGAACCACACCCAGTGTCATTGCATGTGTGTTCTTCTCACAAATCACACATGGATCCACCGGTATCATTGCATGTCTATTCTTTTCATGAACCACATATCGGTCCATCTAGTGTGATTGCATGTCTGTTCTTTTCACAAACCACATATGGATCCACCAGTGCCATTGCATGTGTGTTCTTTTCATGAACCACACCTAGTGTTATTGCATGTCTGTTCCTCTCATAAACCACACATGGATCCACCGGTGCCATTGCATGTGTGTTCTTCTCATGAACCACATCTAGAGTCATTGCATGTCTGTTCTTCTCACAAACCACATAAGGATCCACCAGTGTCACTGGATGTGTGTTCTTTTCATGAACCACACCCAGTGTCGTTGCATGTGTGTTCTTCTCACAAACCACACATGGATCCACCAGTGTCATTGCATGTCTGTTCTTTTCATGAACCACGGCTAGAGTCATTGCATGTCTGTTCTTCTCACAAACCACATAAGGATCCACCAGTGTCATTGCATGTGTGTTCTTCTCATGAACCACACATGGATCCACCCAGTGTGATTGCATGTCTGTTCTTTTCACAAACCACATATGGATCCACTTGTGTCATTGGATGTCTGTTCTTTCCATGAACCACAACTAGAGTCATTGCATGTGTGTTCTTTTCACAAACCACATAAGGATCCACCAGTGTCATTGGATGTGTGTTCTTTTCATGAACCACAACCAGTGTCAGTGGATGTGTCTTCTTCTCACAAACCACACACGGATCCACCAGTGTCATTGCATGTGTGTTCTTTTCATTAACCACACATGGATCCACCTAGTGTGATTGCATGTCTGTTCTTTTCACAAACCACATATGGATACACCAGTGTCATTGTATGTGTGTTCTTTTCAGGAACCACACCCAGTGTCATTGCATATTTGTTCTTCTCACAAACCACATAAGGATCCACCAGTGTCATTGGATGTGTGTTCTTTTCATGAACCACACCCAGTGTCATTGCATGTGTGTTCTTCTCACAAACCACACATGGATCCACCAGTATCATTGCATGTCTATTCTTTTCATGAACCATAGCTAGTGTCATTGCATGTGTGTTCTTCTCACAAACCACACATGGATCCAAAAGTGTCATTGCATGTTAGCTCTTTTCAATAACCATAGTTAGAGTCATTGCATGTGTGTTCTTTTCACAAACCACATATCACTAGTGTCATTGCATGTGTGTTCTTCTCATAAACCACATATGGATCCACCCAGTGTGATTGCATGTGTGTTCTTCTCACAAACCACATATGGATCCACCAGTGTCATTGCATGTCTGTTCTTTTCATGAACCACACCCAGTGTCATTGCATGTGTGTTCTTCTCACAAACCTCACATAGATCCACCGGTGTCATTGCATGTGTGTTCTTCTCATGAACCACATCTAGAGTCATTGCTTGTCTGTTCTTCTCACAAACCACATAAGGACCCACCAGTGTCATTGGATGTGTGTTCTTTTCAAGAACCACATCCAGTGTCATTGCATGTGTGTTCTTCTCACAAACCACACATGGATCCACTAGTATCATTGCATGCCTGTTCTTTTCATGACCACACATGGATCCACCCAGTGTGATTGCATGTCTATTCTTTTCACAAAGCACATATGGATCCACCAGTGTCATTGCATGTCTGTTCTTATCATGAACCGCACCCAGTGTCATTGCATGTGTGTTCCTCTCACAAACCACACATGGATCCACCGGTGTCATTGCACGTGTGTTCTTCTCATGAACCACATCTAGAGTCATTGCATGTCTGTTCTTCTCACAAACAGCATAAGGATGCACCAGTGTCATTGGATGTGTGTTCTTTTCATGAACCACACCCAGTGCCATTGCATGTGTGTTCTTCTCACAAACCACACATGGATCCACTAGTGTCATTGAATGTCTGTTCCTCTCACAAACCACACATGGATCCACCAGTGTCATTGCTTGTCTGCTCTTTTCATTAACCACAGTTAGAGTCATTGCATGTGTGTTCTTTTCACAAAGCACATATCACCAGTGTCATTGCATGTGTGTTATCCTCATAAACCACATATGGATCCACCCAGTGTGATTTCATGTGTGTTCTTCTCACAAACCACATAAGGATCCAACAGTGTCATTAGATGTGTGTAATTTTTATGAACCACACCCAGTGTCATTGCATGTGTCTTCTCACAAACCACACATGGATCCACCGGTATCATTGCATGCATGTTCTTCTCATGAACCACGCCTAGAGTCATTGCATGTCTGTTCTTCTCACAAACCACATAAGGATCCACCAGTGGCATTGGATGTATATTCTTTTCATGAACCACAGCTAGAGTCATTGCATGTGTGTTCTTTTCACAAACCACATAAGGATTCACCGGTGTCATTGGATGTGTGTTCTTTTCATGAACCACACCCAGTGTCATTGGATGTGTGTTCTTCTCACAAACCACACATGGATCCACCAGTGTCATTGCATGTGTGTTCTTTTCATGAACCACACATGGATCCACCTAGTGTAATTGCATGTCTGTTCTTTTCACAAACCACATATGGATACACTAGTGTCATTATATGTCTGTTCTTTTCATGAACCACACCCAGTGTCATTGCATGTCTGTTCCTCTCATAAACCACACATGGATCCACCAGTGTCATTGCGTGTGTCTTCTTTTCACAAACCATAGCTAGAGTCATTGCATGTGTATTCTTCTCACAAACCACATAAGGATACACCAGTGTCATTGCATGTGTGTTCTTTTCATGAACCACACCCAGTGTCCTTGCATGTATGTTCCTCTCATAAACCACACATGGATCCACCAGTGTCATTGCATGTGTGTTCTTCTCATGAACCACATCTAGAGTCATTGCATATCTGTTCTTCTCACAAACCACATAAGGATCCACCAGTGTCATTGGATGTGTGTTATTTTCATGAACCACACCTAGTGTCATTGCATGTGTGTTCTTCTCACAAACCGCACATGGATCCACCAGTATCATTGCATGTCTGCTCTTTTCATGAACCACAGCTAGTGTCATTGCTTGTGTGCTCTTCTCACAAACCACACATGGATCCACCAGTGTCATTGTATGTCTGCTCTTTTCAATAACTATAGTTAGAGTCATTGCATGTGTTTTCTTTTCACAAACCACATATCACCATTGTCATTGCATGTGTGTTTTTCTCATAAACCACATTTGGATCCACCCAGTGTGATTGCATGTGTGTTCTTCTCACAAACCTCACATGGATCCACCAGTGTCATTGCATGTGTGTTCTTCTCATGAACCACATCTAGAGTCATTGCTTGTCTGTTCTTCTCACAAACCACATAAGGACCCACCAGTGTCATTGGATGTGTGTTCTTTTCAAGAACCACATCCAGTGTCATTGCATCTATGTTCTTCTCACAAACCACACATGGATCCACTAGTATCATTGCATGCCTGTTCTTTTCATGACCACACATGGATCCACCCAGTGTGATTGCATGTCTGTTCTTTTCACAAAGGACATATGGATCCACCAGTGTCATTGCATGTCTGTTCTTATCATGAACCGCACCCAGTGTCATTGCATGTGTGTTCCTCTCACAAACCACACATGGATCCACCGGTGTCATTGAACGTGTGTTCTTCTCATGAACACATCTAGAGTCATTGCATGTCTTTTCTTCTCACAAACAACATAAGGATCCACCAGTGTCATTGGATGTGTGTTCTTTTCATGAACCACACCCAGTGCCATTGCATGTGTGTTCTTCTCACAAACCACACATGGATCCACTAGTGTCATTGAATGTTTGTTCCTCTCACAAACCACACATGGATCCACCAGTGTCATTGATTGTCTGCTCTTTTCAATAACCACAGTTAGAGTCATTGCATGTGTGTTCTTTTCACAAAGCACATATCACCAGTTTCATTGCATGTGTGTTATCCTCATAAACCACATATGGATCCACCCAGTGTGATTGCATGTGTGTTCTTCTCACAAACCACATAAGGATCCAACAGTGTCATTGGATGTGTGTAATTTTTATGAACCACACCCAGTGTCATTGCATGTGTCTTCTCACAAACCACACATGGATCCACTGGTGTCATTGCATGTGTGTTCTTCTCCTGAACCACGTCTAGAGTCATTGCATGTCTGTTCTTCTCACAAACCACATAAGGATCCACCAGTGGCATTGGATGTCTATTCTTTTCATGAACCACAGCTAGAGTCATTGCATGTGTGTTCTTTTCACAAACCACATATGGATTCACCGGTGTCATAGGATGTGTGTTCTTTTCATGAACCACACCCAGTGTCATTGGATGTGTGTTCTTCTCACAAACCACACTTGGATCCACCAGTGTCATTGCATGTGTGTTCTTTTCACAAACCACATATGGATACACTAGTGTCATTGTATGTCTGTTCTTTTCATGAACCACACCCAGTGTCATTGCATGTATGTTCCTCTCATAAACCACACATGGATCCACCAGTGTCATTGCGTGTGTGTTCTTTTCACAAACCACAGCTAGAGTCATTGCATGTGTGTTCTTCTTAGAAACCACATAAGGATACACCAGTGTCATTGCATGTGTGTTCTTTTCATGAACCACACCCAGTGTCCTTGCATGTATGTTCCTCTCATAAACCACACATGGATCCACCAGTGTCATTCCATGTGTGTTCTTCTCATGAACCACATCTAGAGTCATTGCATATCTGTTCTTCTCACAAACCACATAAGGATCCACTAGTGTCATTGGATGTGTGTTCTTTTCATGAACCACACCTAGTGTCATTGCATGTGTGTTCTTCTAACAAACCGCACATGGATCCACCAGTATCATTGCATGTCTGCTCTTTTCATGAACCACAGCTAGTGTCATTGCATGTGTCCTCTTCTCACAAACCACACATGGATCCACCAGTGTCATTGCATGTCTGCTCTTTTCAATAACAATAGTTAGAGTCATTGCATGTGTGTTCTTTTCACAAACCACATATCACCATTGTCATTGCATGTGTGTTTTTCTCATAAACCACATATGGATCCACCCAGTGTGATTGCATGTGTGTTCTTCTCACAAACCTCACATGGATCCACCAGTGTCATTGCATGTGTGTTCTTCTCATGAACAACATCTAGAGTCATTGCTTGTCTATTTTTCTCACAAACCACATAAGGACCCACCAGTGTCATTGGATGTGTGTTCTTCTCACAAACCACACATGGATCCACTAGTATCATTGCATGCCTGTTCTTTTCATGACCACACATGGATCCAGCCAGTGTGATTGCATGTCTGTTCTTTTCACAAAGCACATCAGGATCCACCAGTGTCATTGCATGTCTGTTCTTATCATTAACCGCACCCAGTGTCATTGCATGTGTGTTCCTCTCACAAACCACACATGGATCCACCGGTGTCATTGCACGTGTGTTCTTCTCATGAACCACATCTAGAGTCATTGCATGTCTGTTCTTCTCACAAACAGCATAAGGATCCACCAGTGTCATTGGATGTGTGTTCTTTTCATGAACCACACCCAGTGCCATTGAATGTGTGTTCTTCTCACAAACCACACATGGATCAACCAATGGCATTGCTTGTGTGTTCTTTTCACAAACCACGTATGGATCAACCAATGGCATTACATGTGTGTTTTTGTCACAAACCACATATGGAACAACCAATGTCATTGCATGTGTGTTCCTGTCATGAACCACATATGGATCCACTAGTGCTCATTGCATGTGTGTTCTTTCCACAAACCACATATGTATCCACTAGAGTAATCACATGTGTGTTCTTTCCACAAGCCACATATGGATCAACCAATGGCATTGTATGTCTGTTCTTTTCATGAACCACAACCAGTGTGATTGCATGTCTGTTCTTTTCACAAACCACATATGTATCCACCAGTGTCATTGCATGTCTGTTCTTTTCATGAACCACGACTAGAGTCATTGCATGTGTGTTCTTTTCACAATCCATAGCTAGAGTCATTGCATGTGTGTTCTTCTCATAAACCACATATGGATCCACCAGTATCATTGCATGTCTGCTCTTTTCATTAACTACAGCTAGGGTAATTGCATGTGTGTTCTTCTCACAAACCACATAAGGATACACCAGTGTCGTTGCATGTGTGTTCTTCTCACGAACCACATCTAGAGTCATTGCATGTATGTTCTTCTCACAAATTACATAAGGATCCACTAGTGTCATTGGATGTGTGTTCTTTTCATGAACCACACCGAGTGTCATTGCATGTGTGTTCTTCTCACAAACCTCACATGGATCCACCAGTATCATTGCATGTCTGTTCTTTTCATGAACCACAGCCAGTGTCATTGCATGTGTGTTCTTCTCACAAACCATACATGGATCCACCAGTCTCATTGCATGTCTGCTCTTTTCATTAACCACAGTTAGAGTCATTGCATTTGTGTTCTTTTCACAAACCACATATCACCACTGTCATTGCATATGTTCTCTTATCATAAACCACATATGGATCCACCCAGTGTGATTGCTTGTGTGTTCTTCTCACAAACCACATAAGTATCCACCAGTGTCATTGGATGTGTGTTCTTTTCATGATCCACACCCAGTGTCATTGCATGTGTGTTCTTCAAACAAACCACACATGGATCCACCAGTGTCATTGCATGTGTGATCTTCTCATGAACCACATCTAGAGTGATTGCATGTTTGTTCTTCTCACAAAACACATAAGGATCCACAAGTGTCATTGGATGTCTGTTCTTTTCATGAACCACACCTAGTGTCATTGCATGTGTGTTCTTCTCACAAACCAAACATGGATCCACCAGTATCATTGCATGTCTGTTCTTTTCATGAACCACACATGGATCCACCAAGTGTGATTACGTGTCTGTTCTTTTCAGAAACCACATATGGATCCACCAGTGTCATTGTATGTCTATTCTTTTCATGAACCACACCCAGTGTCATTGCATGTCTGTTCCTCTCATAAACCACACTTGGATCCACCAGTGTCATTGCATGTGTGTTCTTCTCATGAACCACATCTAGAGTCATTGCATGTCTGTTCTTCTCACAAACCACATAAGGATCCACCGGTGTCATTGGATGTGTGTTCTTTTTATGAACCACACCCAGTGTCATTGCATGTGTGTTCTTCTCACAAACCACACATGGATCCACCAGTATCATTGCATGTCTGCTATTTTCATTAACCATAGTTAGAGTCATTGCATGTGTGTTCTTTTCATAAACAACATATCACCAATGTCATTGCATGTGTGCTCCTCTCATGAACCACATCTAGAGTCATTGCATGTCTGTTCTTCTCACAAACCACATAAGGATCCACCGGTGTCATTGGATGTGTGTTCTTTTCATGAACCACACCGAGTGTCATTGCATGTGTGTTCTTCTCACAAACCTCACATGGATCCACCAGTATCCTTGCATGTCTGTTCTTTTCATGAACCACAGCCAGTGTCATTGCATGTGTGTTCTTCTCACAAACCATACATGGATCCACCAGTCTCATTGCATGTGTGTAATTTTCACAAACCACATATCACCACTGTCATTGCATATGTTCTCTTATCATAAACCACATATGGATCCACCAAGTGTGATTGCATGTGTGTTCTTCTCACAAACCACATAAGTATCTACCAATTTCATTGGATGTGTGTTCTTTTCATGATCCACACCCAGTGTCATTGCATGTGTGTTCTTCTCACAAACCACACATGGATCCACCAGTGTCATTGCATGTGTGTTCTTCTCATGAACCACATCTAGAGTCATTGCATGTCTGTTCTTCTCACAAAACACATAAGGATCCACAAGTGTCATTGGATGTGTGTTCTTTTCATGAACCACACCTAGTGTCATTGCATGTGTGTTCTTCTCACAAACCACACATGGATCCACCAGTATCATTGCATGTCTGTTCTTTTCATGAACCACACATGGATCCACCTAGTGTGATTGCGTGTCTGTTCTTTTCACAAACCACATATGGATCCACCAGTGTCATTGTATGTCTGTTCTTTTCATGAACCACACCGAGTGTCATTGCATGTCTGTTCCTCTCATAAACCACAGTTGGATCCACCAGTGTCATTGCATGTGCGTTCTTCTCATGAACCACATCTAGAGTCATTGCATGTCTGTTCTTCTCACAAACCACATAAGGATCCACCGGTGTCATTGGATGTGTGTTCTTTTATGAACCACACCCAGTGTCATTGCATGTGTGTTCTTCTCACAAACCACACATGGATCCACCAGTATTATTGCATGTCTGCTCTTTTCATTCACCATAGTTAGAGTCATTGAATGTGTGTTCTTTTCACAAACAACATATCACCAATGTCATTGTATGTGTGTTCTTCTCATGAACCACATCTAGAGTCATTGCATGTATGTTCTTCTCACAAACCACATAAGGATCCACCGGTGTCATTGGATGTGTGTTCTTTTCATGAACCACACCCAGTGTCATTGCATGTGTGTTCTTCTCACAAACCTCACAAGGATCCACTATTGTCATTGCATGGGTGTTCTTTTCATGAACCACACCAAGTGTCATTGCATGTATGTTCCTCTCACAAACCACACATGGATCCACCAATGCCATTGCATGTCTGCTCTTCTCATGAACAAAACATAGATCCACCAGTGTCATTGCATGTGGGTTCTTTTCATGAACCACACCCAGTGTCATTGCATGTGTGTTCCTCTCATAAACCACACATTGATCCACCAGTGTCATTGCATGTGTGTTCTTCTCATGAACCACATCTAGAGTCATTGGAAGTCTGTTCTTCTCACAAACCACATAAGGATCCACCAGTGTCATTGGATGTGTGTTCTTTTCATGAACCACACCCACTGTCATTGCATGTGTGTTCTTCTCACAAACCACACATGGATCCACCAGTATCATTGCATGTCTACTCTTTTCATTAACCAGAGTTAGAGTCATTGGATGTGTGTTCTTTTCACAAACAACATATCACCAATGTCATTGCATGTGTGTTCTTCTCATAAACAACACATGGATCCACCAGTATCATTGCATGTCTGCTCTTTTCATTAACCATAGATAGAGTCATTGCATGTGTGTTCTTTTCAAAAACCACATAAGGATACACCAGTGTCATTGCATGTGTGTTCTTCTCATGAACCACAGCTAGAGTCATTACATGTATGTTCTTCTTACTAACCACATAAGGATCCACTAGTGTCATTGGATGTGTGTTCTTTTAGTGAACCACACCTAGTGTCATTTGATGTGTGTTCTTCTCACGAACCACACATGGATCCACCAGTGTCATTGCATGTGTGTTCTTTTCATGAAGCACACATGGATCCACCTAGTGTGTTTGCATGTCTATTCTTTTCACAAAAAACATATGGATCCACCAGTGTCATTGCATGTATATTCTTTTCATGAACCACACCCAGTGTCATTGCATGTCTGTTCCTCTCATAAACCACACTTGGATCCACCAGTGTCATTGCATGTGTGTTCTTCTCATGAACCACATCTAGAGTCATTGCATGTCTGTTCTTCTCACAAACCACATAAGGATCCACCGGTGTCATTGGATGTGTGTTCTTTTTATGAACCACACCCAGTGTCATTGCATGTGTGTTCTTCTCATGAAATCCACACAGTATCACTGCATGTTTGTTCTTCTCACAAACCACATAAGGATCCACCAGTGTCATTGGATGTGTTTTTTTTTCATGAACCACACGAAGTGTCATTGCATGTGTGTTCTTCTCACGAACCACACATGGATCCACTAGTGTCATTGCATGTGTGTTCTTTTCATGAACCACACAAGTGTCATTGCATGTGTGTTCTTCTCACAAACCACACATGGATCTACCAGTATCATTGCATGTTTGCTATTTTCATTAACCACACATGGATCCACCCAGGGTAATTGCATGTCTGTTCCTTTCACAAACCACATATGGATCCACTAGTGTCATTGCATGTCTGTTCGTTTCATGAACCACACCCAGTGTCATTGCATGTATGTTCCTCTCATAAACCACACATGGATCCACCAGTGTCATTGCATGTGTGTACTTCTCATTAACCACATCTAGAGTCATTGCATGTTTATTCTTATTACAAACCACATATGGATCCACCAGTTTCATTGGATGTGTGTTCTTTTCATGAACCACACCCAGTGTCATTGCATATGTGTTCTTCTCACATACCACACATGGATCCACTAGTGTCATTACATGTCTGTTCGTTTCATGAACCACACCCAGTGTCATTGCATGTATGTTCCTCTCATAAACCACACATGGATCCACCAGTGTCATTGCATGTGTGTACTTCTCATGAACCACATCTAGAGTCATTGCATGTTTATTCTTATTACAAACCACATATGGATCCACCAGTTTCATTGGATGTGTGTTCTTTTCATGAACCACACCCAGTGTCATTGCATATGTGTTCTTCTCACATACCACACATGGATCCATTAGTGTCATTGCATGTGTGTTCTTTTCATGAACCACACCCAGTGTCATTGCATGTCTGTTCCTCTCACAAACCACACATGGATCCACCACTGTAATTGCATGTGCGTTCTTCTAATGAAGCACATCTAGAGTCATTGCATGCGTTTTCTTTTCACAAACCACATATCACTAGTGTCATTGCATGTGTTCTTCTCATAAACCATATGGATCCATCGGTGTGATTGCATGTCCATTCTTTTCACAAACCACATATGTATCCACCAGTGTCATTGCATGTCTGTTCTTTTCATGAAGCACATCTAGAGTCATTGCATGTGTGTTCTTCTCACAAACCACATAACGATACACTAGTGTCATTGCATGTGTGTTCTTTTCATGAACCACACCCAGTGTCATTGCATGTGTGTTCTTCTCACGAACCACACAGGATACACTAGTATCATTGCATGTCTATTCTTTTCATGAACCACAGCTAGTGTCATTGCATGTGTGTTCTTCTCACAAACCACACATGGATCCACCAGTTTTATTGCATGTCTGCTCTTTTCATTAACCACAGTTAGAGTCATTGCATGTGTGTTCTTTTTACAAACTACATATCACCAGTCTCATTGCATGTGTGTTCTTCTCATAAACCACATATGGATCCACCCAGTGTGATTGCATGTGTGTTCTTCTCACAAACCACATAATGATCCACCAGTGTCATTGGATGTGTTTTTTCATGAACCACACCCAGTGTCATTGCATGTGTGTTCTTCTCACAAACCACACATGGATCCACCGGTGTCATTGCATGTGTGTTCTTCTCATGAACCGCATCTAGAGTCATTGCATGTCTGTTCTTCTCACAAACCACATAAGGATCCACCAGTGTCATTGGATGTGTGTTCTTTTCAAGAACCACATCCAGTGTCATTGCATGTGTGTTCTTCTCACAAACCACACATGGATCCACCAGTATCATTGCATTTCTGTTCTTTTCATGAACCACACATAGATCCACCAAGTATGATTGTATGTATGTTCTTTTCACAAACCATATATGGATCCACCAGTGTCATTACATGTCTGTTCTTTTCATGAACCAGACCTAGTGTCATTGCATGTCTGTTTCTCTCATAAACCACACATGGATCCACTGGTGCCATTGCATGTGTGTTCTTTTCACAAACCACAGCTAGAGTCATTGCATGTGTGTTCTTCTCACAAACCAAATAAGGATACACCAATGTCATTGCGTGTGTGTTCTTTTCATGAACCACACCTAGTGTCAGTGCATTTGTGTTCCTCTCATAAACCACACATGGATCCACCAGTGTCATTGCATGTGTGTTCTTCTCATGAACCACATCTAGGGTCATAGCATGTCTGTTCTTCTCACAAACCACATAAGGATCCACAAGTGTCATTGGATGTGTGTTCTTTTCATGAACCACACCAGTGTCATTGCATGTGTGTTCTTCTCTCAAACCACACATGGATCCACCAGTATCATTGCATGTCTGTTCTTTTCATGAACCACATCCAGTGTCATTGCATGTGTGTTCCTGTCATAAACCACACATGGATCCACCAGTGTCATTGCATGTGTGTTCTTCTCATGAAGCACATCTAGAGTCATTGCATGTCTGTTCTTCTCACAAACCACATAAGGATCCACAAGTGTCATTGGATGTGTGTTCTTTTCACGAACCACACCAGTGTCATTGCATGTGTGTTCTTCTCTCAAACCACACATGGATCCACCAATATCGTTGCATGTCTGTTCTTTTCATGAACCACAGCCAGTGTCATTGCATGTGTGTTCTTCTCAGAAACCACACATGGATCCACCAGAGTCATTGCATGTGTGTTCTTTTCACAAACCACATATCACAAGTGTAACACCCGTGTCACTCCACGGGCCGAGGGATATCTACTCACAACAACATAGGATATCTAGTCTTTCTACGCACTTTGTCCTCACTGCGCATTTTTTACCCACTTCCCGCTCGGGTCACCCATCCTAGAATTTCTAGGCCAAGCACGCTTAACCTTAGAGTTCTTTTCAAATGAGCTTCCGGAAAAGAAATTGCAACTTGTTGGTATGAGTATTCTATCAATCCTATTAAGCCATGTGCCTGGTTTCACATACACACACCATTAAGAAGATTGATTCCCTCAAAGATCAAGCACACCTGTGAGCGTTCCCTCTTGGCGTGTTTGTCGTCTGTGCCACACATGTGCCATGCCGTGTCCACTCCGGGGCACGCACCATGCTCCACATGTACCGCCATCCACCCGACTGTAATCGCAAGTGTCGGCTTGATACCACTTATAACACCTGTCCACTAGGCCCGGGGTGTCACTCTGGCATATTAATAGGATATCTAGACCCAGCATCAAACACTAGTCTTTTATCGCACTTTGTCCTCACTGCGCACGCTTTTTACCACTTCCCGGTCCACCCATCGGTGTCTACTAGGCCAAGGACGCTTAACCTTAGAGTTCTTTTCGAATGAGCTTCCGGAAAAGAAGTTGCAACTTGTTGGTATGAGTATTCTATCAATCCTATTAAGCCATGTGCCTGGTCTCACAACCAGTGTCATTGCATGTGTGTTCTTCTCATAAACCACATATGGATCCACCTAGTGTGATTGCATGTGTGTTCTTCTCACAAACCACATAAGGATCCACCAGTGTCATTGCATGTGTGTTCTTTTCACGAACCACACCCAGTGTCATTGCATTTGTGTTATTCTCACAAACTAGACATGGATCCAACGGTGTCATTGCATGTGTGTTCTTCTCATGAACCACATCTAGAGTCATTGCATGCCTGTTCTTCTCACAAACCACATCAGGACCCACCAGCATCATTGGATGTGTGTTCTTTTCATCAACGACACCCAGTGTCATTACATGTGTGTTCTTCTCACAAACCACACATGGATCCACTAGTATCATTGCATCCCTGTTCTTTTCATGAACCACACATGGATCCATCCAGTGTGATTGCATGTGTGTTTTTCTCACAAACTACATAAGGATACACCCGTGTCATTGCATGTGTGTTCTTTTCATGAACCACATCCAGTGTCATTTCATGTGTGTTCCTCTCACAAACCACACATGGATCCACCGGTGTCATTGCACGTGTGTTCTTCTCATGAACCACATCTAGAGTCATTGCATGTCTGTTCTTCTCACAAACCACATAAGGATCCACTAGTGTCATTGGATGTGTGTTCTTTTCATGAACCACACCCAGTGTCATTGCATGTGTGTTCTTCTCACAAACCACACATGGATCCACCAGTATCATTGCATGTGTGTTATTTTCATGAACCACACCTACTGTCATTGCATGTCTGTTCCTCTCACAAACCACACATGGATCCACCAGTGCCATTGCATGTCTGCTCTTTTCGTTAACCATAGTTAGAGTCATTGCATGTGTGTTCTTTTCACAAACAACATATCACCAGTGTCATTGTAGGCGTTTCCTTCTCATAAACCACAGATGGATCCACCAAGTGTGATTGCATGGGTGTTCTTCTCATAAACCACAGAAGGATGCACCAGTGACATTGGATGTGTGTTCTTTTCATGAACCACACCCAGTGTCATTGCATGTGTGTTCTTCTCACAAACCACACATGGATCCACCAGTGTCATTGCATGTGTGTTCTTCTCATGAACCACATCTAGAGTCATGGCATGGTTATTCTTCTCACAAACCACATAAGGATCCACTAGTGTCATTGGATGTGTGTTCTTTTCATGAACCACACCCAGTGTCATTGCATGTGTGTTCTTCTCACAAACCACACATTGATCCACCGGTATCATTGCATGTCTATTCTTTTCATGAACCACATGTCGGTCCATCTAGTGTGATTGCATGTCTGTTCTTTTCACAAACCACATATGGATCCACCAGTGCCATTGCATGTGTGTTCTTTTCATGAACCACACCTAGTATCATTGCATGTCTGTTCCTCTCATAAACCACACATGGATCCACCGGTGCCATTGCATGTGTGTTCTTCTCATGAACCACATCTAGATTCATTGCATGTCTGTTCTTCTCACAAACCACATAAGGATCCACCAGTGTCATCGGATGTGTGTTCTTTTCATGAACCACACCCAGTGTCGTTGCATGTGTGTTCTTCTCACAAACCACACATGGATCCACTAGTATCATTGCATGCCTGTTCTTTTCATGAACCAGACATGGATCCACCCAGTGTGATTACATGTCTGTTCTTTTCAAAAACCACATATGGATCCACCAGTGTCATTGCATGTCTGTTCTTTTCATAAACCACACCTAGTGTCATTGCATGTGTGTTCCTCTCACAAACCACACATGGATCCACCAGTATCATTACACGTGTGTTCTTCTCATGAACCACATCTAGAGTCATTGCATGTCTGTTCTTCTCACAAACAACATAAGGTTCCACCAGTGTCATTGCATGTGTGTTCTTTTCCTGAACCACACCCAATGTCATTGCATGTCTGTTCGTTTCATGAACCACACCAAGTGTCATTGCATGTATGTTCCTCTCATAAACCACACATGGATCCACCAGTGTCATTGCATGTGTGTACTTCTCATGAACCACATCTAGAGTCATTGCATGTTTATTCTTATTACAAACCACATATGGATCCACCAGTTTCATTGGATGTGTGTTCTTTTCATGAACCACACCCAGTGTCATTGCATATGTGTTCTTCTCACATACCACACATGGATCCACTAGTGTCATTACATGTCTGTTCGTTTCATGAACCACACCCAGTGTCATTGCATGTATGTTCCTCTCATAAACCACACATGGATCCACCAGTGTCATTGCATGTGTGTACTTCTCATGAACCACATCTAGAGTCATTGCATGTTTATTCTTATTACAAACCACATATGGATCCACCAGTTTCATTGGATGTGTGTTCTTTTCATGAACCACACCCAGTGTCATTGCATATGTGTTCTTCTCACATACCACACATGGATCCATTAGTGTCATTGCATGTGTGTTCTTTTCATGAACCACACCTAGTGTCATTGCATGTCTGTTCCTCTCACAAACCACACATGGATCCACCACTGTAATTGCATGTGCGTTCTTCTAATGAAGCACATCTAGAGTCATTGCATGCGTTTTCTTTTCACAAACCACATATCACTAGTGTCATTGCATGTGCGTTCTTCTCATAAACCACATATGGATCCAGTCAGTGTGATTGCATGTCTGTTCTTTTCACAAACCACATATGGATCCACCAGTGTCATTGCATGTCTGTTCTTTTCATGAAGCACATCTAGAGTCATTGCATGTGTGTTCTTCTCACAAACCACATAACGATACACTAGTGTCATTGCATGTGTGTTCTTTTCATGAACCACACCCAGTGTCATTGCATGTGTGTTCTTCTCACGAACCACACAGGATACACTAGTATCATTGCATGTCTATTCTTTTCATGAACCACAGCTAGTGTCATTGCATGTGTGTTCTTCTCACAAACCACACATGGATCCACCAGTTTTATTGCATGTCTGCTCTTTTCATTAACCACAGTTAGAGTCATTGCATGTGTGTTCTTTTTACAAACTACATATCACCAGTCTCATTGCATGTGTGTTCTTCTCATAAACCACATATGGATCCACCCAGTGTGATTGCATGTGTGTTCTTCTCACAAACCACATAATGATCCACCAGTGTCATTGGATGTGTTTTTTCATGAACCACACCCAGTGTCATTGCATGTGTGTTCTTCTCACAAACCACACATGGATCCACCGGTGTCATTGCATGTGTGTTCTTCTCATGAACCGCATCTAGAGTCATTGCATGTCTGTTCTTCTCACAAACCACATAAGGATCCACCAGTGTCATTGGATGTGTTTTTTTCATGAACCACATCCAGTGTCATTGCATGTGTGTTCTTCTCACAAACCACACATGGATCCACCAGTATCATTGCATTTCTGTTCTTTTCATGAACCACACATAGATCCACCAAGTGTGATTGTATGTATGTTCTTTTCACAAACCATATATGGATCCACCAGTGTCATTACATGTCTGTTCTTTTCATGAACCAGACCTAGTGTCATTGCATGTCTGTTTCTCTCATAAACCACACATGGATCCACTGGTGCCATTGCATGTGTGTTCTTTTCACAAACCACAGCTAGAGTCATTGCATGTGTGTTCTTCTCACAAACCAAATAAGGATACACCAATGTCATTGCGTGTGTGTTCTTTTCATGAACCACACCTAGTGTCAGTGCATTTGTGTTCCTCTCATAAACCACACATGGATCCACCAGTGTCATTGCATGTGTGTTCTTCTCATGAACCACATCTAGGGTCATAGCATGTCTGTTCTTCTCACAAACCACATAAGGATCCACAAGTGTCATTGGATGTGTGTTCTTTTCATGAACCACACCAGTGTCATTGCATGTGTGTTCTTCTCTCAAACCACACATGGATCCACCAGTATCATTGCATGTCTGTTCTTTTCATGAACCACATCCAGTGTCATTGCATGTGTGTTCCTGTCATAAACCACACATGGATCCACCAGTGTCATTGCATGTGTGTTCTTCTCATGAAGCACATCTAGAGTCATTGCATGTCTGTTCTTCTCACAAACCACATAAGGATCCACAAGTGTCATTGGATGTGTGTTCTTTTCACGAACCACACCAGTGTCATTGCATGTGTGTTCTTCTCTCAAACCACACATGGATCCACCAATATCGTTGCATGTCTGTTCTTTTCATGAACCACAGCCAGTGTCATTGCATGTGTGTTCTTCTCAGAAACCACACATGGATCCACCAGAGTCATTGCATGTGTGTTCTTTTCACAAACCACATATCACAAGTGTAACACCCCGTCCACTCCTGGGCCCAGGGGGTGTCACTCCTGGCAGCTTAATAGGATATCTAGACTGGCCCCACAGACCAACACTAGTCTTTCTACGCACTTTGTCCTCACTCGTGCGCACCCGGTTACCCACTTCCCGTTCGGTCACCCATCCTAGAATTTCTCTAGGCCAAGCACGCTTAACCTTAGAGTTCTTTTCAAATGAGCTTCCGGAAAAGAAATTGCAACTTGTTGGTATGAGTATTCTATCAATCCTATTAAGCCATGTGCCTGGTTTCACATACACCCACCCTTTAGAAGATTGATGCCCTCATCGATCAAGCACACCCCAGGAACGTTCCCTCTTGGCACGTGTTTGTGCGTCCTGTGTCGGCACATGTGCCATGCCGTGTCCACTCCGGGCTACACGCACCATGCCCATGTACCGCATTTACACCGACACACCCGTAATCGCAAGGGTCGGCTTTGATACCACTTATAACACCGCCCCTCCCTAGGCCCGGGGTGTCGGCAAATTTTAATAGAATAGGATATCTAGGCCCCATTGCACAACACTAGTCTTTTTACGCACTTTGTCCTCACTTGCTTTACACCCACTTCCCACCATCACCCATCGAGAATTGCTCTAGGCCAAGGGCTTAACCTTAGAGTTCTTTTGAATGAGCCCGGAAAAGAAGTTGCAACTTGTTGGTATGAGTATTCTATCAATCCTATTAAGCCATGTGCTGGTCTCACCCGGTGTCATTGCATGTGTGTTCTTCTCATAAACCACATATGGATCCACCTAGTGTGATTGCATGTGTGTTCTTCTCACAAACCACATAAGGATCCACCAGTGTCATTGCATGTGTGTTCTTTTCACGAACCACACCCAGTGTCATTGCATTTGTGTTATTCTCACAAACTAGACATGGATCCAACGGTGTCATTGCATGTGTGTTCTTCTCATGAACCACATCTAGAGTCATTGCATGCCTGTTCTTCTCACAAACCACATCAGGACCCACCAGCATCATTGGATGTGTGTTCTTTTCATCAACGACACCCAGTGTCATTACATGTGTGTTCTTCTCACAAACCACACATGGATCCACTAGTATCATTGCATCCCTGTTCTTTTCATGAACCACACATGGATCCATCCAGTGTGATTGCATGTGTGTTTTTCTCACAAACTACATAAGGATACACCCGTGTCATTGCATGTGTGTTCTTTTCATGAACCACATCCAGTGTCATTTCATGTGTGTTCCTCTCACAAACCACACATGGATCCACCGGTGTCATTGCACGTGTGTTCTTCTCATGAACCACATCTAGAGTCATTGCATGTCTGTTCTTCTCACAAACCACATAAGGATCCACTAGTGTCATTGGATGTGTGTTCTTTTCATGAACCACACCCAGTGTCATTGCATGTGTGTTCTTCTCACAAACCACACATGGATCCACCAGTATCATTGCATGTGTGTTATTTTCATGAACCACACCTAGTGTCATTGCATGTCTGTTCCTCTCACAAACCACACATGGATCCACCAGTGCCATTGCATGTCTGCTCTTTTCGTTAACCATAGTTAGAGTCATTGCATGTGTGTTCTTTTCACAAACAACATATCACCAGTGTCATTGTAGGCGTCTCCTTCTCATAAACCACAGATGGATCCACCAAGTGTGATTGCATGTGTGTTCTTCTCATAAACCACAGAAGGATGCACCAGTGACATTGGATGTGTGTTCTTTTCATGAACCACACCCAGTGTCATTGCATGTGTGTTCTTCTCACAAACCACACATGGATCCACCAGTGTCATTGCATGTGTGTTCTTCTCATGAACCACATCTAGAGTCATGGCATGGTTATTCTTCTCACAAACCACATAAGGATCCACTAGTGTCATTGGATGTGTGTTCTTTTCATGAACCACACCCAGTGTCATTGCATGTGTGTTCTTCTCACAAACCACACATTGATCCACCGGTATCATTGCATGTCTATTCTTTTCATGAACCACATGTCGGTCCATCTAGTGTGATTGCATGTCTGTTCTTTTCACAAACCACATATGGATCCACCAGTGCCATTGCATGTGTGTTCTTTTCATGAACCACACCTAGTATCATTGCATGTCTGTTCCTCTCATAAACCACACATGGATCCACCGGTGCCATTGCATGTGTGTTCTTCTCATGAACCACATCTAGATTCATTGCATGTCTGTTCTTCTCACAAACCACATAAGGATCCACCAGTGTCATCGGATGTGTGTTCTTTTCATGAACCACACCCAGTGTCGTTGCATGTGTGTTCTTCTCACAAACCACACATGGATCCACTAGTATCATTGCATGCCTGTTCTTTTCATGAACCAGACATGGATCCACCCAGTGTGATTACATGTCTGTTCTTTTCAAAAACCACATATGGATCCACCAGTGTCATTGCATGTCTGTTCTTTTCATAAACCACACCTAGTGTCATTGCATGTGTGTTCCTCTCACAAACCACACATGGATCCACCAGTATCATTACACGTGTGTTCTTCTCATGAACCACATCTAGAGTCATTGCATGTCTGTTCTTCTCACAAACAACATAAGGTTCCACCAGTGTCATTGCATGTGTGTTCTTTTCCTGAACCACAGCCAATGTCATTGCATGTGTGTTCTTCTCACAAACCACGCATGGATCCACCAGTATCATTGCATGTGTGTTCTTTTCATGAACCACACCAAGTGTCATTGCATGTTTGTTCCTCTCACAAACCACACATGGATCCACTAGTGCCATTGCATGTCTGCTCTTTTCATTAACCACAGTTAGAGTCATTCCATGTGTGTTCTTTTCACAAACCACATATCACTAGTGTCATTGCATGTGTCTTATTCTCATAAACCACATATGGATCCACCCAGTGTGATTGCATGTGTATTCTTCTCACAAACCACATAAGGATCCACCAGTGTCATTGGATGTGTGTCCTTTTCATGAACCACACCTAGTGTAATTGCATGTGTGTTCTTCTCACAAACCACACATGGATCCACCGATGTCATTGCATGTGTGTTATTCTCATGAACCACATATAGAGTCATTGCATGTATATTATTCTCGCAAACCACATAAGGATCCACCAGTGTCATTGGATGTGTGTTCTTTTCATGAACCACACCTAGTGTCATTGCATGTGTGTCCTTCTCTCAAACCACACATGGATCCACCAGTATGATTGCATGTCTGTTCTTTTCATGAACCACAACCAGTGTCATTGCATGTGTGTTCTTCTCACAAACCACACATGGATCCACAAGTGTCATTGCATATCTGCTCTTTACATTAACCATAGTTAGAGTCATTGCATGTGTGTTCTTTTCACAAACCACATATCACTAGTGTCATTGCATGTGTGTTCTTCTCATAAACCACATATGGATCCACCCAGTGTGATTACATGTGTGTTCTTCTCACAAACCACATAAGGATCCAGCAGTGTCATTGCATGTTTGTTCCTTTCACGAACCACACCTAGTGTCATTGCATGTGTGTTCTTCTCACAAACCACACATGGATCCACCAGTGTCATTGCATGTGTGTTCTTGTCATGAACCACATCTAGAGTCATTGCATGTCTGTTCTCACAAACCACATAAGGACCCACCAGTGTCATTGGATGTGTGTTATTTTCATGAACCACACCCAGTGTCATTGCATGTATGTTCTTCTAACAAACCACACATGGATCCACTAGTATCATTGCATGTCTTTTCTTTTCATGAACCACACATGGATCTACCCAGTGTGATTGCATGTCTATTATTTTCACAAACCACATATGGATCCACTAGTGTCATTGCATGTCTGTTCTTTTCATGAACCACGCCCAGTGTCATTGCATGTGCGTTCCTCTCACAAACCACACGTGGATCCACCGGTGTCATTGCACGTGTGTTCGTCTCATGAACCACATCTAGAGTCATTGCATGTCTGTTCTTCTCACAAACAACATAAGGATCCACTAGTGTCACTGGATGTGTGTTCTTTTCATGAACCATACCTAGTGTCATTGCATGTGTGTTTGATGTCTACGCACTTCTATTCTTGTAGACAGTTTTTGGGCCTCCAAGTACAGAGGTTTGTAGAATAGCAGCAAGTTTTGCCTTAAATGGATCACCCAAGGTTTATCGAACTCAGGGAGGAAGTGGTCAAAGGTATCCCCTCTCAAGCAACCCTGCAATCAAGATCAAGAAGTCTCTTGTGTCGCAACACACCCAATACACTTGTCAGGTGTATAGGTGCACTAGTTCGGGGAAGAGATAGTGAAACACAAGTGGGATGGATAATTATAAGTGGTAATGGTGATAGAAAATAACTTGATGGCGTGGAAGATACTAAAGGCAAACTGAAATAAATATGTAAGCAAGCAAACATGTAACAGGTCTAATTGCAAACAGTGTATCAATGCTTAGAAACAAGGCCTAGGGATCATACTTTCACTAGTGAACACTCTCATATAAATATCTTCTCTTTATGATACTACTCTTAACTACTCTCCGGTTGGACACTCTAATCGATGGTAGGGCTATAACAACACACCTCAAAGTTCATCTTTCCCATCTAGAAACCCCACACTGTCACCTTGAGTACTAGATGAGTCCAACAAACACCACAATTTCATAAAGATATCCAACTCCAATTATAACTCATAACAAGTATTTGTAATCTCTAGCCTAAGTGCCACCATGGTGTGCACGCTGTCACTTTCACACACATGGGGAGAGCAGAGATCTATTAAAGCACTTGAGTAGCAAGGTAGATCTATAGATTACAAGCTCATGATCTCAATAAGATCATGCATAGAGAGAGAGATAAACACATAGTTACCGGTAGAACCCTTAGCCTCGAGAGAGAACTACTCCCTCCTCATCATGGTAATCAGCAATGGTGATGGAGATGGCGGTGGAGATCGATGGAGATGGCTCCGGGGGCACTTCCCCGTCCTGACAGGGTGCCGGAACAGAGACTTTCTGGCCCCCGAATCTCCCCTTCGGTGGCGGCTACGCTGTGAAACTTTTCGTGGATTTATGATTGACGATCTAGGGTTTTGGTACCGGGAGGCTCTTATAGGCGAAGGAGGCAAGGTCGTTGGCCGGCCACGGGGCCCACACCATGCCCTGGCGCGGCCTGGGAGGACCCGTGCCATGGGGTGGTGTGGCCACCCTGTGGCCCCTCTCCGTCTCGTATTTTGGCTCCGTGAGTCTTCCGGTAAAATAGTAACTTTGGCTTTTGTCCCGTCCAATTCCGAGAATATTCATTTTTTAACTTCCTGGAAACAAAAATAGCAGAAAACAGGCAACTGGCACTGTGGCATCTTGTTAATAGGTTAGTCTAAGAAATCATATGAAAAGTACTCCAAAGTTGGAACAAAACACAAGAAAGTAGATAAAACCAAGCATGGAACATCAAAAATTATAGATACATTTGCAATGTATCAACATCCCCGAGCTTAACTCCTGCTCGTCCTCGAGTAGGTAAGTGATAAAAAGAAAGAATAATTGTTGAGGTGAAATGCACCATCATAAACTTGATCAAAGTATTTGTAAAACATTCAAAGCTGGGATCATAGTACTTCAATCAAAACATGAAAGACAAAGTTCTAGCAATAAGACAAAAAAACTATGTTGCAACATGAAAAGGCATAAACAAAAGATTCATGAATAATAATGCTTTGCAAGACATTTGTTTGTTTCACATAAAGAAAACATAGCATAGTGGTATTCAGCTTGTCCCTCATAGAGTAGCAAACAAAAATGCATAGGACACCTTCAAAGTTCATAAGAGTGAATAGATACAAATAGTTTAAAACAAGCAATATCAAGGTATGCATCAATCAACAAGTCTTGGGACAATGCACATAGAACTAAGAATGGCGACTATGCTCTCAAAGTAGGTGCATAAAGATAGAAGGTGAAGACTCAATATAATGGTGGAAGAAAGGCCTTCATAGAAGGAAGTAGGGATTCAAGTATCATAAAGAGCTTCCAAAATTTATGGTACTTATAGCTTTCAGCTCTCATTGCCCCTATCATAAGCATCTTGAAGGTGATTAAGGTTAAAGTGAACAAACTATGGTGTATATGCTTGACGAAGTATAAGTTAGAAACCTCATGTCCCTTGAATACGAGGGCCGCTCCTCATGCTACTCAATTTTAGTCACCGGTAAGTTCTTGTCATTGTAAGTACATGTGTATCATAGAGAACCGCCAACAGGGTACCCCTTGCCCGATGATACGGAAAAATCCCCATATCAAAATGACAAGGCAAGCAGACAACGAGCATCTCAGCAATGTTCTTATTTACCATGGGAATATGGTGCTTTTTTCTCTCTTTCCTCTTTTCATAATATCTCTTTTTCTTTATTTTTCTCCTTTTTCTCGATGTAGGACTCTTTTTTTATAAGAAGAATGCTTCATAGATAGCTCATTATGGTTACGCTGCAGGTTTCCACCATGTCAGCATGGATTAGACCAGCGGCCCAGATGTTTCTCTAACACATATACATAACTCCATGGACTTACAAGCTCCCCTTTCATTTCACACCGACAACATCCATATACAAAAGAGCATGATATCAACTAGGTATAAGTACAAAGTGCAATGTTGAAAGTGTTCCCCATGAAAGCATGGTTCTGCTAATTCCCAACAAATAAGTGCAAGCATATACAACATAGATGACACAATGGTTCAAGTTTATTAAGGGCAAGAAAAGTAAAGTGTGCCATCAAGTTCGTGAGAGCTTTAATCACTAGTTTTCTCATAACAAGTTTAATTTGGAAGGTAAACAAAAGCATGAATATGCTTGGAATAGCATAATCTAGTAGGTAGGTATGGTGGACTCTTTGGAATAACTTGGTTTAAGGAGTTGGATGCATGAGTGGAACTCATACTTTGTTGTGGAGGCTAGCAAAAGACTGGGAGCGACAAACTAAGAGAGCAATAATGGCCATAATCATGCAGAGCGACAAAACATCATTGATCAAAGCATAAAGTGATACTACAAGTTGAAAACTAAAGGATCATAAAGGATATGGTGACTTGAGATTGTCATAACATGGTGTGAGCATGCGCCAAGTCAACCCAAATAAAGCATCAAAGGAGAATACCACAATACTATGCTTTAATATGCTAAAACAACGCATGATTCTTCCAAGGAACAATGAGCAATCTCAATTGTTTATAACAAGTCATGCTACAGCAAAGAATACTAAGCATAAACCTGAAACAATATCAAGCATGGCATGACAAAGCATAAGCCACAGTCAAAAACAAGCTCTCTTTACCACTTAAGCATGAACTTTCCTACTCTTTTTGAATCCAAACCAAACTATTTGAAAACCAATTTATGAGAGAGGGGGTCCAACCAATTTATTCAGAAAACCAAGAAAACAAAAAACTAAAATGAAAACGAAAAAGAAGACGCTCCAAGAACAACACAACTGTGTATGAAACAATACAAATGAAGCGTTTGAAAGAAACCTGAGATTTTTATTGATGAAGAAGGGGATGCCTTGGGCACCCCAAGCTTTGATGCTTGTACTTCTTGGATATTTCTTGGGGTGACACGCGTGGCATCCCCAAGCTTGAGCTTTAGTCCATCGTTCATCTCATTACTCATTCCTTCCGTACACCTGAAATTTTTCCTTCATACAAAACTTCACACAATCTTGATTAGCAACATTAGTGCACTCAAGATAATAAGTCTTAAGGTTCAGTTCTAACACCAATAAACTTCCATTAGAACACTAGATACTGTAGCACTTTCCTAAAAAATCTCAATTCCCCAAAATAACTCAAATAGGAACCAACAAGAAGCAAATGCAGAAAATGGTAGAAATCTGTCAAAACAGACCAGCAGGTAAAGACGAATTTTTTCGAAGACCTTCTTTTGCTCAAATAAATATTTTTTGAACTAATGAAAGTTAGATAACAACCTGGGGCAGAAGCACAAATATTCACGCCTCAAAAGGACGTACAGAGATTTTACACGATTTTTTATGGTGAAGCACAGAAATCTGTTTCGGGACAGCAACTTTCCCAATCATTACTTCTCTCTCATTAGAGGTTACTCTTGGCACAAAAAGCAAATAAAAAAGATAAGGAGTGGTTATTACTGAGGTAATAACTTCCAATACTCAACTAAAACTTTTGGGTTATCTTCCAATAAGTACTTTGCTTTAACGCCTTTAAGTTAGGCATGATAGTTTGAGAAGATGCTCACGTAAGAAATATGAATTGAAGTAAAAGAGAGCATCAAGAAGCAAATTCAAAGCATATTTAAGTCTAACCCACTTCCTATGCATAGGAATATTGGAAAGAAATAAGTCATGAAAGCACAAAGCAACAAATATAGAAAAGCAAAACAAGTGCAACTTCAAGACTTTCAACATAAAGAGGGGAAACTTAATATTCTTGAGATACATAAGACCATGTTTCCCTCTCTCATAAGAACTTTCAGTAGCATCATGAATAAAATTAACAATATAACTATCACATAAAATATTCTTATCATGAGCCACATGCATAAAACAATTATTACTCTCCCTATAAGAATAGTGATTCTTATTAATCATAGTGGGAGCAAATTCAACAAAATAGCTATCATTATTATTCTCATCACCATAATCATCAAATATAGGAGGCATATTGTAATCATTAATTTTCTCCTCAATAGTAGGTGGACTGAAAATACCATATTCATCATTGTAATCATCATATATTGGAGGTTTGGTATCATCATAAGCAATAGAATAGCTATTTTCCAAAGCTGGGGAACTAAAAAGATCATTTTCATAAAAACTAGCTTCCCCAAGCTTAGACTTTTCCATAGCATTAGCAATAATGGTGTCCAAAGAATTCATACTAACAACATTGCTATTAGCATGCAAATAAAGTTCCATAGGTTTTTTAATTTTCTCTTCAAACACTTCATGTCCTAACTCAAGATAAATACTATAAAGCTCTCTAATTTTTTTGTTGTTTTCCATTAAGCCTAACTAGTGAAAACAAGAAACAAAAAGACAAAATTGCAGAATCTAAAGGAAATAACTTCGAGCACTCACACCGGAGGATGTGAGTACCTTTTACCTTACCTCCCCGGCAACGGCGCCAGAAAATAGGCGTTTGCCGTGGGAGGTTCTTCTTCTTTAATCCTCCGGTGTGAATACCTTTTACCTTACCTCCCCGGCAACAGCGCCAGAAAATAGCTTGATGTCTACGCACTTCTATTCTTGTAGACAGTTGTTGGGCCTCCAAGTGCAGAGGTTTGTAGAATAGAAGCAAGTTTTCCCTTAAGTGGATCACCCAAGGTTGCATGTATCGGGAGGCTCTTATAGGCGAAGGAGGCAAGGTCGGTGGCCGGCCAGGGGGCCCACACCATGCCCAAGCGCGGCCTGGGAGGACCCGCGCCATGGGGTGGTGTGGCCACCTTGTGGCCCCTCTCCGTCTCGTATTTTGGCTCCGTGAGTCTTCCGGCAAAATATTAACTTTGGCTTTTGTCCCGTCCAATTTCGAGAATATTCATTTTCTAACTTCCTGGCACTGTGGCCTATTGTTAATAGGTTAGTCCAAGAAATCATATGAAAAGTACTCCAAAGATGGAACAAAACACAAGAAAGTAGATAAAACCAAGCATGGAACATCAATAATTATAGATACATTTGCAATGTATCAGTGTTCTTCTCACAAACCACACATAGATCCACCATTTTCATTGCATGTGTGTTATTTTCATGAACCACACCCAGTGTCATTGCATGTCTGTTCCTCTCACAAACCACACATGGATCCACTAGTTCCATTGCATGTCTGCTCTTTTCATTAACCACGGTTAGAGTCATTGCATGTGTGTTCTTTTCACAAACGACATATCACAAGTGTCATTGCATGTTTGTTCTTCTCATAAACCACATATGGATCCACCTAGTGTGATTTCCTGTGTGTTGTTCTCACAAACCACATAAGGATCCACCAGTGTCATTGGATGTGTGTTCTTTTCATGAACCACACCCAGTGTCATTGCATGTGTGTTCTTCTCACAAACCACACAAGGATCCACCGGTGTCATTGCATGTGTGTTCTTCTCATGAACAACATCCAGAGTCATTGCATGTCTGTTCTTCTCACAAACCACATAAGGATCCACCAGTGTTATTTGATGTGTGTTCTTTTCATGAACCACACCCAGTGTCATTGCATGTGTGTTCTTCTCACAAACCACACATGGATCCACCAGTATCATTGCATGTCTATTCTTTTCATGAACCACACATCGATCCACCTAGTGTGATTGCATGTCTGTTCTTTTCACAAACCACATATGGATCCACCAGTGACATTGCATGTCTGTTCTTTTCATGAACCACACACACTGTCATTGCATGTCTGTTCCTCTCATCAACCACACATGGATCCACCGGTGTCATTCATGTGTGTTCTTCTCATGAACCACATCTAGAGTCATTGCATGTTTGTTCTTCTCGCAAACCACATAAGGATCCACCAGTGTCATTGGATGTGTGTTCTTTTCATGAACCACACCTAGTGTCATTGCATGTGTGTTCTTCTCACAAACCACACATGGATCCACGGTGTCATTGCATGTGTTCTTTTCATGAACCACAACTAGAGTCATTGCATGTCTGTTCTTCTCACAACCACATAAGGATCCACCGGTGTCATTTCATGTGTGTTCTTCTCATGAACCACACATGGATCCACCAGTGTCATTAGATGTCTGTTCTTTTCATGAACCACACCCAGAGTCATTGCATGTGTGTTCTTTTCACAAACCACATAAGGATCCACTAGTGTCATTGGATGTGTTTTTTTTTCATGAACCACACCCAGTTTCATTGGATGTGTGTTCTTCTCACAAACCACACATGGATCCACCAGTGTCATTGCATGTGTGTTCTTTTCATGAACCACACATGGATCCACTTAGTGTGATTGCATGTCTGTTCTTTTCACAAAACACATATGGATACACAAGTGTCATTGCATGTATGTTCTTTTCATGAACCACACCTAGTGTCATTGCATGTCTTTTCCTCTCATAAACCATACATGGATCCACTAGTGTCATTGCATGTGTGTTCTTTTCACAAACCACAGCTAGAATCATTACATGTGCGTTCTTCTCACAAACCACATAAGGATACACCAGTGTCAATGCATGTGTGTTCTTTTCATGAACCACACCCAGTGTCATTGCATGTGTGTTCCTCCCATAAACCACACATGGATCCACCAGTGTCATTGCATGTGTGTTCTTCTCATGAACCACATCTAGAGTCATTGCATGTATGTTCTTCTCACAAACCACATAAGGATCCACCAGTGTCATTGGATGTGTGTTCTTTTCATGAACCACACCCAGTGTCATTGCATGTGTGTTCTTCTTACAAACCAGGCATGGATCCACCAGTATCATTGCATGTCTGTTCTTTTCATGAACCACAGCCAGTGTCATTGCATGTGTGTTCTTCTCACAAATCACACATGGATCCACCAGTGTCATTGCATGTCTGCTCTTTTCATTAACCATAGTTAGATCCATTGCATGTGTGTTCTTTTCAGAAACCACATATCACCAGTGTCATTGCATGTGTGTTCTTCTCACAAACCACACAAGGATCCACCGCTGTCATTGCATGTGTGTTCTTCTCATGAACAACATCTAGAGTCATTGCATGTCTATTCTTCTCACAAACCACATAAGGATCCACCAGTGTTATTGGATGTGTGTTCTTTTCATGAACCACACCCAGTGTCATTGCATGTGTGTTCTTCTCACAAACCACACATGGATCCACCAGTATCATTGCATGTCTATTCTTTTCATGAACCACACATCGATCCACCCAGTGTGATTGCATGTCTGTTCTTTTCACAAACCACATATGGATCCACCAGTGACATTGCATGTCTGTTCTTTTCATGAACCACACACACTGTCATTGCATGTATGTTCCTCTCATCAACCACACATGGATCCACCGGTGTCATTGCATGTGTGTTATTCTCATGAACCACATCTAGAGTCATTGCATGTCTGTTCTTCTCGCAAACCACATAAGGATCCACCAGTGTCATTGGATGTGTGTTCTTTTCATGAACCACACCTAGTGTCATTGCATGTGTGTTCTTCTCACAAACCACACATGGATCCACCAGTGTCATTGCATGTCAGTTCTTTTCATGAACCACAACTAGAGTCATTGCATGTCTGTTCTTCTCACAACCACATAAGGATCCACCGGTGTCATTTCATGTGTGTTCTTCTCATGAACCACACATGGATCCACCAGTGTCATTAGATGTCTGTTCTTTTCATGAACCACACCCAGAGTCATTGCATGTGTGTTCTTTTCACAAACCACATAAGGATCCACTAGTGTCATTGGATGTGTGTTTTTTTCATGAACCACACCTAGTGTCATTGGATGTGTGTTCTTCTCACAAACCACACATGGATCCACCAGTGTCATTGCATGTGTGTTCTTTTCATGAACCACACATGGATCCACTTAGTGTGATTGCATGTCTGTTCTTTTCACAAAACACATATGGATACACAAGTGTCATTGCATGTATGTTCTTTTCATGAACCACACCTAGTGTCATTGCATGTCTGTTCCTCTCATAAACCATACATGGATCCACTAGTGTAATTGCATGTGTGTTCTTTTCACAAACCACAGCTAGAGTCATTAAATGTGCGTTCTTCTCACAAACCACATAAGGATACACCAGTGTCAATGCATGTGTGTTCTTTTCATGAACCACACCCAGTGTCATTGCATGTGTGTTCCTCCCATAAACCACACATGGATCCACCAGTGTCATTGCATGTGTGTTCTTCTCATAAACCACATATGGATCCACCTAGTGTGATTGCCTGTGTGTTGTTCTCACAAACCACATAAGGATCCACCAGTGTCATTGGATGTGTGTTCTTTTCATGAACCACACCCAGTGTCATTGCATGTGTGTTCTTCTCACAAACCACACAAGGATCCACCGGTGTCATTGCATGTGTGTTCTTCTCATGAACAACATCTAGAGTTATTGCATGTCTGTTCTTCTCACAAACCACATAAGGATCCACCAGTGTTATTGGATGTGTGTTCTTTTCATGAACCACACCCAGTGTCATTGCATGTGTGTTCTTCTCACAAACCACACATGGATCCACCAGTATCATTGCATGTCTATTCTTTTCATGAACCACACATCGATCCACCCAGTGTGATTGCATGTCTGTTCTTTTCACAAACCACATATGGATCCACCAGTGACATTGCATGTCTGTTCTTTTCATGAACCACACACACTGTCATTGCATGTCTGTTCCTCTGATCAACCACACATGGATCCACCGGTGTCATTGCATGTGTGTTCTTCTCATGAACCACATCTAGAGTCATTGCATGTTTGTTCTTCTCGCAAACCACATAAGGATCCACCAGTGTCATTGGATGTGTGTTCTTTTCATGAACCACACCTAGTGTCATTGCATGTGTGTTCTTCTCACAAACCACAAATGGATCCACCAGTGTCATTGCATGTCAGTTCTTTTCATGAACCATAACTAGAGTCATTGCATGTCTATTCTTCTCACAAACCACATAAGGATCCACCGGTGTCATTTCATGTGTGTTCTTCTCATGAACCACACATGGATCCACCAGTGTTATTATATGTCTGTTCTTTTCATGAACCACACCCAGAGTCATTGCATGTGTGTTCTTTTCACAAAACACATAAGGATCCACTAGTGTCATTGGATGTGTTTTTTTTTCATGAACCACACCCAGTGTCATTGGATGTGTGTTCTTCTCACAAACCACACATGGATCCACCAGTGTCATTGCATGTGTGTTCTTTTCATGAACCACACATGGATCCACTTAGTGTGATTGCATGTCTGTTCTTTTCACAAAACACATATGGATACACAAGTGTCATTGCATGTATGTTCTTTTCATGAACCACACCTAGTGTCATTGCATGTCTGTTCCTCTCATAAACCATACATGGATCCACTAGTGTCATTGCATGTGTGTTCTTTTCACAAACCACAGCTAGAGTCATTACATGTGCGTTCTTCTCACAAACCACATAAGGATACACCAGTGTCAATGCATGTGTGTTCTTTTCATGAACCACACCCAGTGTCATTGCATGTGTGTTCCTCCCATAAACCACACATGGATCCACTAGTGTCATTGCATGTGTGTTCTTCTCATGAACCACATCTAGAGTCATTGCATGTATGTTCTTCTCACAAACCACATAAGGATCCACCAGTGTCATTGGATGTGTGTTCTTTTCATGAACCACACCCAGTGTCATTGCATGTGTGTTCTTCTTACAAACCAGGCATGGATCCACCAGTATCATTGCATGTCTGTTCTTTTCATGAACCACAGCCAGTGTCATTGCATGTGTGTTCTTCTCACAAACCACACATGGATCCACCAGTGTCATTGCATGTCTGCTCTTTTCATTAACCATAGTTAGAGCCATTGCGTGTGCGTTCTTTTCAGAAACCACATATCACCAGTGTCATTGCATGTGTGTTCTTCTCATAAACCACATATGGATCCACCCAGTGTGATTACATGTGTGTTCTTCTCACAAACCACATAAGGATCCACTAGTGTCATTATATGTGTGTTCTTTTCATGAACCACACCAGTGTCATTGCATGTGTGTTCTTCTCACAAACCACACAAGGATCCACCGGTGTCATTGCATGTGTGTTCTTCTCATGAACCACATCTAGAGGCATTGCATGTCTGTTCTTCTCACAAACCACATAAGGATCCACCAATGTCATTGGATGTGTGTTCTTTTCATGAACCACAACCAGTGTCATTGCATGTGTGTTCTTCTCACAAGCCACACATGGATCCACCAGTATCATTACATGTCTGTTCTTTTCATGAAGCACACATTGATCCACCCACTGTGATTGCATGTATGTTCTTTGCACAAACCACATATGGATCCACCAGTGTCATTGGATTTCTATTCTTTTCATGAACCACAGCTAGAGTCATTGCATGTGTGTTCTTTTCACAAACCACATAAGGATCCACCAGTGTCATTGGATGTGTGTTCTTTTCATGAACCACACCCAGTGTCATTGGATGTGTGTTCTTCTCACAAACCACACATGGATCCACCAGTGTCATTGCACGTGTGTTCTTTTCATGAACCACACATGGATCCACCCAGTGTGATTTCATGTTTGGTCTTTTCACAAACCACATATGGATACACAAGTGTCATTGCATGTCTGTTCTTTTCATGAAACACACAGTGTCATTGCATGTCTGTTCCTCTCATAAACCACAAATGGATCCACCAGTGTCATTGCATGTGTGTTCTTTTCACAAGCCACAACTAGATTCATTGCATGTGTGTTCTTCTCACAAACCACATAAGGATACACCAGTGTCACTGCATGTGTGTTCTTTTCATGAACCACACCCAGTGTCACTGCATGTGTGTTCCTCTCATAAACCACACATGGATCCACCAGTGTCATTGCATGTGTGTTCTTCTCATGAACCACATCTAGAGTCATTGCATGTCTGTTCTTCTCACAAACCACATAAGGATCCACCACTGTCATTGCATGTCTGCTCTTTTCAGTAACCACAGTTAGAGTCATTGCATGTGTGTTCTTTTCACAAACCACATATCACCACTGTCATTCAATGTGTGTTCTTCTCATAAACGACATATGGATCCACCCAGTGTGATTGCATGTATGTTCTTCTCACAAACCACATAAGGATCCACAAGTGTCATTGGATGTGTGTTCTTTTCATGAACTACACCCAGTGTCATTACATATGTGTTCTTCTCACAAACCACACATGGATCCACCGGTGTCATTGCATGTGTGTTCTTCTCATGGACCACATCTAAGTCATTGCATGTGTGTTCTTCTCACAAACCACATAAGGATACACCTCTTTTAATGTACCACAGCTAGAGTCATTGCATGTCGTGGTGGTGTCACGGCAGATGTCTGGTATAGGCTAAAGTTGGGGTCGATGGACGATGGAGGAATCCGTGAAGGGATGGTGAAGTGAAGACCTCACATGGAAGAACTCAGAGAGACACGATATACCCAGGTTCGAGGCTCTCCTAGTGAGAAAACACCTCTACTCCTGCATCTAATCTCATATATTTTGCCATGCTTGTGGCTACAATGGTGCTCCTTGAGCTGTACTATAATGCCTCTCTTGGAGAGACAAGAGGAAGAAGAAACCATGCTCCTAGTGAGCAGAGGGAGAGGAGCCCTCCTGGGAGCCTCTCTTGTAACGTTACCCCTGGTGCTCCTTATAAAGGGGAGCCTAGGGGACAAGATATGTCATCTAAAGTACTCCTATGAGTTGTCCTGTGGGGACTTTCCCAGTCACCTTGTCCTTTATTGAGTCACCGGTCTTATCCCTTCGGCATATTCCTTAGCATCTTTAGGAGATGCTCGGCATGTTCCCTAGCATCTCCCAAGATGCCTAGCATATTCCTTAGCATCTTGGACCAAAGGGGCCAGTCTGAGCCAGGGGCATCCCAAGACTGGCGCCTAACGTAGGCTTGACTTGACTTGGAGGTACGTCGACATAGAGGTTGATGGTGGGTCCAGGTATGAGAGAAATGACATCCGGGACGAAGTAATTCGGCTCGGGGGAGTGAAATTTGGCCAAGGAGGAAAATAACTCGGCCTGGGGGAGAAATGGGGCCCGCCTAGGCCATGAACAGTGCCCCAGCCAGATTATCTGTGTCCCAGCCGAATTATCACTAAATTCGGCCTGGCCCTCCTAGCAGCAGAAAAAGCCCAACCGAATTACCCTTGTGGGCCCAGCCGGATTACCCCCTGATCCGTCCTGGGTGGCCCTGAGGCTTCCACGTGGCACTGGGCCGGCCTGACCGGAGGTGGCGGCCTGGCCGAGGTTCTCACGGGAGGAGCTCCGGAGTGAGAGGGTTTCCCGGGGTGGGCTGCGGCGTCGGCCCACCCGGGTTGCCCTGGCTGCATTGGGCGGTGTGGTGGAGGTCCCGCGGTGGGCCGCACCGGCTCCTGGCTGGCCCACCCAGGCGACGATGAGGAACGACGCAGGGGAGTTGGCGGGAGTCCTGTCGACGCGGGTGAGCTGGCGACGTTGGAGGGAGTCCCGGTGAGGAGCGTCGGCGGGGCGAAGGAGGCCCGCGATGGGCCGACTTTGGCTAATGTCGGCCCACCCGGGGGAGGATGCTTCTGCCCAGCCGGATAATCAGGTAATTCGGAACTTGTAGGCCGGAATTGGCCCAGGGGACGTGTCTTGGGGCCGAACTAGGCATAATTCGGCCTGAACAACCTCTTTCCTTTTTCTTTTTAGGTTTTTCTTAATTCCTTTGATATCCATGTCTTTTCTAGTCAGATGACTCATCAACTCTGGGGTAGCTGGGATTACATCCCCAACATTGCATGTGTGTTCTTTTCACAAACCACATAAGGATCCACCAGTGTCATTGGATGTGTGTTATTTTCATGAACCACACCTAGTGTCATTGGATGTGTGTTGTTCTCACAAACCACACATGGATCCACCAGTGTCATTGCATGTGTGTTCTTTTCATGAACCACACATGGATCCACCCAGCGTGATTGCATGTCTGTTCTTTTCACAAACCACATATGGATACACAAGTGTCATTGATGTCTGTTCTTTTCATGAACCACACCCAGTGCCATTGCATGTATGTTCCTCTCATAAACCACACATGGATCCACCAGTGTCATTGCATGTGTGTTCTTTTCACAGACCACAACTAGAGTCATTGCAAGTGTGTTCTTTTTATGAACCACACCTAGTGTCATTGCATGTGTGTTTCTCCCATAAACCACACATGGATCCACTAGTGTCATTGCATGTGTGTTCTTCTCATGAACCACATCTAGAGTCATTGCATGTCTGTTCTTCTCACAAACCACATAAGGATCCACCAGTGTCATTAGATATGTGTTCTTTTCATGAACCACACCCAGTGTCATTGCATGTGTGTTCATCTCTTAAACCACACATGGATCCACCAGTATCATTGCATGTCTGTTCTTTTCATGAACCACAGCCAGTGTCATTGCATGTGTGTTCTTCTCACAAACCACACATGGATTCACCAGTGTCATTGCATGTCTACTCTTTTCATTAACCATAGTTAGATTCATTGCATGTGTGTTCTTTTCAGAAACCACATATCACCAGTGTCATTGCATGTGTGTTCTTCTCATAAACCACATATGGATCCACCCAGTGTGATTACTAGTGTGTTCTTCTCAGAAACCACATAAGGATCCACCAGTGTCATTGTATGTGTGCTCTTTTCATGAAGCACACCAGTGTCATTGCATGTGTGTTCTTCTCACAAACCACACATGGATGCACCGGTGTCATTGCATGTGTGTTCTTCTCATAAACCACATCTAGAGTCATTGCATGTCTGTTCTTCTCGCAAACCACATAAGGATCCACTAGTGTCATTGGATGTGTGTTGTTTTCATGAACAACACCCAGTGTCATTGCATGTGTGTTCTTCTCACAAACCATACATGGATCCACCAGTATCATTGCATGTCTGTTCTTTTCATCAACCACACATCGATCCACCTAGTGTGATTGCATGTCTGTTCTTTTCACAAACCACATATGGATCCACCAGTGTCATTGGATTTCTGTTCTTTTCATGAACCACAGCTAGAGTCATTGCATGTGTGTTCTTTTCACAAACCACATAAGGATCCACCAGTGTCATTGGATGTGTGTTCTTTTCATGAACCACACCTAGTGTCATTGGATGTGTGTTCTTCTCACAAACCACACATGGATCCACCAGTGTCATTGCATGTGTGTTCTTTTCATGAACCACACATGGATCCACCCACTGTGATTGCATGTTTGTTCTTTTCACAACCCACATCTGGATGAACAAGTGTCATTGCATGTCTGTTCTTTTCATGAACCACACCCAGTGTCATTGCATGTCTGTTCCCCTCATAAACCACACATGGATCCACCAGTGTCATTGCATGTGTGTTCTTTTCACAAACCACAACTAGAGTCATTGCATGTGTGTTCCTCTCACAAACCACATCAGGATACACTAGTGTCATTGCATGTGTGTTCTTTTTCATGAACCACACCCAGTGTCATTGCATGTGTGTTCCTCTCATAAACCACACATGGATCCACCAGTGACATTGCATGTGTGTTCTTCTCATGAACCACATCTAGAGTCATTGCATGTCTCTTCTTCTCACAAACCACATAAGGATCCACCAGTGTCATTGCATGTGTGTTCTTTTCACAAACCACAACTAGAGTCATTGCATGTGTGTTCTTCTCACAATCCACATAAGCATACACCAGTGTCATTGCATGTGTGTTCTTTTTCATGAACCACACCCAGTGTCATTGCATGTGTGTTCCTCTCATAAACCACACATGGATCCACCAGTGTCATTGCATGTGTGTTCTTCTCATGAACCACATCTAGAGTCATTGCATGTCTATTCTTCTCACAAACCACATAAGGATCCACCAGTGTCATTGCATGTGTGTTCTTTTCACAAACCACAACTAGAGTCATTGCATGTGTGTTCTTCTCACAAACCACATAAGCATACACCAGTGTCATTGCATGTGTGTTCTTTTTCATGAACCACACCCAGTGTCATTGCATGTGTGTTCCTCTCATAAACCACACATGGATCCACCCGTGTCATTGCATGTGTGTTCTTCTCATGAACCACATCTAGAGTCATTGCATGTCTATTCTTCTCACAAACCACATAAGGATCCACCAGTGTCATTGCATGTGTGTTCTTTTCACAAACCACAACTAGAGTCATTGCATGTGTGTTCTTCTCACAATCCACATAAGGATACACTAGTGTCATTGCATGTGTGTTCTTTTCATGAACCACACCCAGTGCCATTGCATGTGTGTTCCTCTCATAAACCACACATGGATCCACCCGTGTCATTGCATGTGTGTTCTTCTCATGAAACACATCTAGAGTCATTGCATGTCTGTTCTTCTCACAAACCACATAACGATCCAACAGTGTCATTGGATGTGTGTTCTTTTCATGAACCACACCCAGTGTCATTGCATGTGTGTTCTTCTCACAAACCACACATGGATCCACTAGTATCATTTCATGTCTGTTCTTTTCATGAACCACATCTAGTGTCATTGCATGTGTGTTCTTCTAATAAACCACACATGGATCCACCAGTGTGATTGCATGTCTGCTCTTTTCACTAACCACAGTTAGAGTCATTGCATGTGTGTTCTTTTCACGAACCACATATCACCACTGTCATTGCATGTGTGTTCTTCTCATAAACCATATATGGATCCATCCAGCGTGATTGCATGTGTGTTCTTGTCACAAACCACACATGGATCCACCAGTATCATTGCATGTCTGTTATTTTCATGAACCACACATCGATCCACCTAGTGTGATTGCATGTCTGTTCTTTTCACAAACCACATATGGATACACCAGCGTCATTGGATTTCTGTTCTTTTCATGAACCACAGCTAGAGTCATGGCATGTGTGTTTTTTACACAAACCACATAAGGATCCACCAGTGTCATTGTATGTGTGTTCTTTTCATGAACCACAGCCAGTGTCATTGGATGTGTGTTCTTCTCACAAACCACACATGGATCCACCAGTGTCATTACATGTGTGTTCTTTTCATGAACCACACATGGATCCACCCACTGTGATTGCATGTTTGTTCTTTTCACAACCCACATATGGATACACAAGTGTCATTGCATGTCTGTTATTTTCATGAACCACACCCAGTGTCATTGCATGTCTGTTCCTCTCATAAACCACACATGGATCCACCAGTGTCATTGCATGTGTGTTCTTTTCACAAACCACAACTAGAGTCATTGCATGTGTGTTCATCTCACAAACCACATAAGGATACACAAGTGTCATTGCATGTGTGTTCTTTTCATGAACCACACCCAGTGTCATTGCATGTGTGTTCCTCTCCTAAACCACACATGGATCCACGAGTGTCATTGCATGTGTGTTCTTCTCATGAACCACATCTAGAGTCATTGCATGTATGTTCTTCTCAGAAACCACATAAGGATCCACCAGTGTCATTGCATGTGTCTTCTTTTCACAAACCACAACTAGAGTCATTGCATGTGTGTTCTTCTTACAAACCACATAAGGATACAACAGTGTCATTGCATGTGTGTTCTTTTTCATGAACCACACCCAGTGTCATTGCATGTGCGTTCCTCTCATAAACCACACATGGATCCACCAGTGTCATTGCATGTGTGTTCTTCTCATGAACCACATCTAGAGTCATTGCATGTCTATTCTTCTCACAAACCACATAAGGATCCACCAGTGTCATTGCATGTGTGTTCTTTTCACAAACCACAACTAGAGTCATTGCATGTGTGTTCTTCTCACAAACCACATAAGCATACACCAGTGTCATTGCATGTGTGTTCTTTTTCATGAACCACACCCAGTGTCATTGCATGTGTGTTCCTCTCATAAACCACACATGGATCCACCCGTGTCATTGCATGTGTGTTCTTCTCATGAACCACATCTAGAGTCATTGCATGTCTATTCTTCTCACAAACCACATAAGGATCCACCAGTGTCATTGCATGTGTGTTCTTTTCACAAACCACAACTAGAGTCATTGCATGTGTGTTCTTCTCACAAACCACATAAGGATACACTAGTGTCATTGCATGTGTGTTCTTTTCATGAACCACACCCAGTGTCATTGCATGTGTGTTCCTCTCATAAACCACACATGGATCCACCCGTGTCATTGCATGTGTGTTCTTCTCATGAAACACATCTAGAGACATTGGATGTCTGTTCTTCTCACAAACCACATAACGATCCAACAGTGTCATTGGATGTGTGTTCTTTTCATGAACCACACCCAGTGTCATTGCATGTGTGTTCTTCTCACAAACCACACATGGATCCACTAGTATCATTGCATGTCTGTTCTTTTCATGAACCACATCTAGTGTCATTGCATGTGTGTTCTTCTAATAAACCACACATGGATCCACCAGTGTGATTGCATGTCTGCTCTTTTCACGAACCACAGTTAGAGTCATTGCATGTGTGTTCTTTTCACAAACCACATATCACCACTGTCATTGCATGTGTGTTCTTCTCATAAACCATATATGGATCCATCCAGCGTGATTGCATGTGTGTTTTTGTCACAAACCACACATGGATCCACCAGTATCATTGCATGTCTGTTCTTTTCATGAACCACACATCGATCCACCTAGTGTGATTGCATGTCTGTTCTTTTCACAAACCACATATGGATACACCAGCGTCATTGGATTTCTGTTCTTTTCATGAACCACAGCTAGAGTCATGGCATGTGTGTTTTTTTCACAAACCACATAAGGATCCACCAGTGTCATTGTGTGTGTTCTTTTCATGAACCACAGCCAGTGTCATTGGATGTGTGTTCTTCTCACAAACCACACATGGATCCACCAGTGTCATTACATGTGTGTTCTTTTCATGAACCACACATGGATCCACCCACTGTGATTGTCTGTTTGTTCTTTTCACAACCCACATATGGATACACAAGTGTCATTGCATGTCTGTTATTTTCATGAACCACACCCAGTGTCATTGCATGTCTGTTCCTCTCATAAACCACACATGGATCCACCATTGTCATTGCATGTGTGTTCTTTTCACAAACCACAACTAGAGTCATTGCATGTGTGTTCATCTCACAAACCACATAAGGATACACAAGTGTCATTGCATGTGTGTTCTTTTCATGAACCACACCCAGTGTCATTGCATGTGTGTTCCTCTCCTAAACCACACATGGATCCACGAGTGTCATTGCATGTGTGTTCTTCTCATGAACCACATCTAGAGTCATTGCATGTATGTTGTTCTCAGAAACCACATAAGGATCCACCAGTGTCATTGCATGTGTGTTCTTTTCACAAACCACAACTAGAGTCATTGCATGTGTGTTCTTCTTACAAACCACATAAGGATACAACAGTGTCATTGCATGTGTGTTCTTTTTCATGAACCACACCCAGTGTCATTGCATGTGTGTTCCTCTCATAAACCACACATGGATCCACCAGTGTCATTGCATGTGTGTTCTTCTCATGAAACACATCTAGAGTCATTGCATGTCTATTCTTCTGACAAACCACATAAGGATCCACCAGTGTCATTGGATGTGTGTTCTTTTCACAAACCACAACTAGAGTCATTGCATGTGTGTTCTTCTCACAAACCACATAAGGATACACCAGTGTCATTGCATGTGTGTTATTTTCATGAACCACACACAGTGTCATTACATGTGTGTTCCTCTCATAAACCACACATGGATCCACCCGTGTCATTGCATGTGTGTTCTTCTCATGAACCACATCTAGAGTCATTGCATGTCTGTTCTTCTCACAAACCACATAAGGATCCAACAGTGTCATTGGATGTGTGTTCTTTTCATGAACCACACCCAGTGTCATTCCATGTGTGTTCTTCTCACAAACCACACATGGATCCACTAGTATCATTGCATGTCTGTTCTTTTCATGAACGACATCCAGTGTCATTGCATGTGTATTCTTCTCATAAACCACACATGGATCCACCAATGTCATTGCATGTCTGCTCTTTTCACTAACCACAGTTAGAGTCATTGCATGTGTGTTCTTCTCATAAACCACATATGGATCCATCCAGCGTGACTGCATGTGTGTTCTTCTCACAAACCACATAAGGATCCACAAGTGTCATTGGACGTGTGTTGTTTTCATGAACCACACCCAGTGTCATTGCATCTGTGTTCTTCTCACAAACCACACATGGATCCACCGGTGTCATTGCATGTGTGTTCTTCTCATGAACCACATCTAGAGTCAATGCATGTGTGTTCTTCTCATAAACCACATATGGATCCACCCGTGTCATTGGATGTGTGTTCTTTTCAGGAACCATACCCAATGTCATTGCATGTGTGTTCTTCTCACAAACCAGACATTGATCCACCAGTATCATTGCATGTGCATTCTTTTCATGAACCACATCGATCCACAGTGTGATTGCATGTTTGTTCTTTTCACAAACCACATATGGATCCACTAGTGACATTGCATGTCTGTTCTTTTCATGAACCACACCCAGTGCCATTGCATGTCTGTTCCTCTCATAAACCACACATGGATCCACCGGTGCCATTGCATGTGTGTTCTTCTCATGAACCACATCTAGAGTCATTGCATGTATGTTCTTCTCACAAACCACATAGGGATCCAACAGTGTCATTGGATGTGTGTTATTTTCATGAACCACACCCAGTGTCATTGCACGTGTGTTCTTCTCACAAACCACACATGGATCCACTAGTGGCATTGCCTGTCTGTTCTTTTCATGAACCACAATGCTAGAGTCATTGCATGTCTGTTCTTCTCACAAACCACATAAGGATCCACCAGTGTCATTGCATATGTGTTCTTCTCACAAACCACATAAGGATCCACCAGTGTCATTGGATGTGTGTTCTTTTTATGAACCACACCTAGTGTTATTGCATGTGTGTTCTTCTCACAAACCACACACGGATCCACCAGTATCATTGCATGTCTGTTCTTTTCATGAACCAAATATCGATCCACCAAGTGTGATTGCATGTCTGTTATGTTCACAAACCACATATGGATCCACTAGTGACATTGCATGTCTGTTCTTTTTATGAACCACACCCAGTGTCATTGCATGTCTGTTCCTCTCATAAAATACACATGGATCCACCGGTGCGTTTGCATGTGTGTTCTTTTCATGAACCATATCTAGAGTCATTGCATGTCTGTTCTTCTCACAAACCACATAAGGATCCACCAGTGTCATTGCATGTCTGTTCTTTTCATTAACCACAGCTAGAGTCATTGCGTGTCTGTTCTTCTCACAAACCACATAAGGATCCACAGGTGTCATTGCATGTGTGTTCTTCTCATGAACCACACATGGATACACCCAGTGTGATTGCATGTCTATTCTTTTCACAAACCACATATGGATCCACCAGTGTCATTGGATGTCTGTTCTTTTAATGAACCCGAGCTAGAGTCATTGCATGTGTGTTCTTTTCACAAACCACATAAGGATCCACCAGTGTCATTGGATGTGTGTTCTTTTCATGAACCACACCCAGTGTCATTGGATGTGTGTTCTTCTCACAAACCACACATGGATCCACGAGTGTCATTGCATGTGTGTTCTTCTCATGAACCACATCTAGAGTCATTGCATGTATGTTCTTCTCAGAAACCACATAAGGATCCACCAGTGTCATTGCATGTGTGTTCTTTTCACAAACCACAACTAGAGTCATTGCATGTGTGTTCTTCTTACAAACCACATAAGGATACAACAGTGTCATTGCATGTGTGTTCTTTTTCATGAACCACACCCAGTGTCATTGCATGTGTGTTCCTCTCATAAACCACACATGGATCCACCAGTGTCATTGCATGTGTGTTCTTCTCATGAAACACATCTAGAGTCATTGCATGTCTATTCTTCTGACAAACCACATAAGGATCCACCAGTGTCATTGGATGTGTGTTCTTTTCACAAACCACAACTAGAGTCATTGCATGTGTGTTCTTCTCACAAACCACATAAGGATACAGCAGTGTCATTGCATGTGTGTTATTTTCATGAACCACACACAGTGTCATTACATGTGTGTTCCTCTCATAAACCACACATGGATCCACCCGTGTCATTGCATGTGTGTTCTTCTCATGAACCACATCTAGAGTCATTGCATGTCTGTTCTTCTCACAAACCACATAAGGATCCAACAGTGTCATTGGATGTGTGTTCTTTTCATGAACCACACCCAGTGTCATTCCATGTGTGTTCTACTCACAAACCACACATGGATCCACTAGTATCATTGCATGTCTGTTCTTTTCATGAACGACATCCAGTGTCATTGCATGTGTATTCTTCTCATAAACCACACATTGATCCACCAATGTCATTGCATGTGTGCTCTTTTCACTAACCACAGTTAGAGTCATTGCATGTGTGTTCTTTTCACAAACCACATATCACCACTGTCATTGCATGTGTGTTCTTCTCATAAACCACATATGGATCCATCCAGCGTGACTGCATGTGTGTTCTTCTCACAAACCACATAAGGATCCACAAGTGTCATTGGACGTGTGTTGTTTTCATGAACCACACCCAGTGTCATTGCATCTGTGTTCTTCTCACAAACCACACATGGATCCACCGGTGTCATTGCATGTGTGTTCTTCTCATGAACCACATCTAGAGTCAATGCATGTGTGTTCTTCTCATAAACCACATATGGATCCACCCGTGTCATTGGATGTGTGTTCTTTTCAGGAACCATACCCAATGTCATTGCATGTGTGTTCTTCTCACAAACCAGACATTGATCCACCAGTATCATTGCATGTTTGTTCTTTTCATGAACCACACATCGATCCACACAGTGTGATTGCATGTTTGTTCTTTTCACAAACGACATATGTATCCACTAGTGACATTGCATGTATGTTCTTTTCATGAACCACACCCAGTGCCATTGCATGTCTGTTCCTCTCATAAACCACACATGGATCCACCGGTGCCATTGCATGTGTGTTCTTCTCATGAACCACATCTAGAGTCATTGCATGTATGTTCTTCTCACAAACCACATAGGGATCCAACAGTGTCATTGGATGTGTGTTATTTTCATGAACCACACCCAGTGTCATTGCACGTGTGTTCTTCTCACAAACCACACATGGATCCACTAGTGGCATTGCCTGTCTGTTCTTTTCATGAACCACAATGCTAGAGTCATTGCATGTCTGTTCTTCTCACAAACCACATAAGGATCCACCAGTGTCATTGCATATGTGTTCTTCTCACAAACCACATAAGGATCCACCAGTGTCATTGGATGTGTGTTCTTTTTATGAACCACACCTAGTGTTATTGCATGTGTGTTCTTCTCACAAACCACACACGGATCCACCAGTATCATTGCATGTCTGTTCTTTTCATGAACCAAATATCGATCCACCAAGTGTGATTGCATGTCTGTTATGTTCACAAACCACATATGGATCCACTAGTGACATTGCATGTCTGTTCTTTTTATGAACCACACCCAGTGTCATTGCATGTCTGTTCCTCTCATAAAATACACATGGATCCACCGGTGCGTTTGCATGTGTGTTCTTTTCATGAACCATATCTAGAGTCATTGCATGTCTGTTCTTCTCACAAACCACATAAGGATCCACCAGTGTCATTGCATGTCTGTTCTTTTCATTAACCACAGCTAGAGTCATTGCATGTCTGTTCTTCTCACAAACCACATAAGGATCCACAGGTGTCATTGCATGTGTGTTCTTCTCATGAACCACACATGGATACACCCAGTGTGATTGCATGTCTGTTCTTTTCACAAACCACATATGGATCCACCAGTGTCATTGGATGTCTGTTCTTTTAATGAACCCGAGCTAGAGTCATTGGATGTGTGTTCTTTTCATGAACCACACCCAGTGTCATTGCATGTGTGTTCCTCTCCTAAACCACACATGGATCCACGAGTGTCATTGCATGTGTGTTCTTCTCATGAACCACATCTAGAGTCATTGCATGTATGTTCTTCTCAGAAACCACATAAGGATCCACCAGTGTCATTGCATGTGTGTTCTTTTCACAAACCACAACTAGAGTCATTGCATGTGTGTTCTTCTTACAAACCACATAAGGATACAACAGTGTCATTGCATGTGTGTTCTTTTTCATGAACCACACCCAGTGTCATTGCATGTGTGTTCCTCTCATAAACCACACATGGATCCACCAGTGTCATTGCATGTGTGTTCTTCTCATGAAACACATCTAGAGTCATTGCATGTCTATTCTTCTGACAAACCACATAAGGATCCACCAGTGTCATTGGATGTGTGTTCTTTTCACAAACCACAACTAGAGTCATTGCATGTGTGTTCTTCTCACAAACCACATAAGGATACACCAGTGTCATTGCATGTGTGTTATTTTCATGAACCACACACAGTGTCATTACATGTGTGTTCCTCTCATAAACCACACATGGATCCACCCGTGTCATTGCATGTGTGTTCTTCTCATGAACCACATCTAGAGTCAATGCATGTCCATTCTTCTCACAAACCACATAAGGATCCATGTGTCATTGGATGTGTGTTCTTCCCATGAACCACACCCAGTGTCAGTCCATGTGTGTTCTTCTCACAACCCCCACATGGATACAATAGTTTCATTGGAGGTCTGTTCTTTTCAGGAACGACTTCCTTTGTCATTGCATGTGTTTTCTTCTCATAAACCACATGGATCCACCAATGTCATTGCATGTTCCGCTCTTTTCACTAACCACAGTTAGAGTCATTGCATGTGTGTTCTTTTCACAAACCACATATCACCACTGTCATTGCTTGTGAGTTCTTGTCATTAACAACCTATGGATCCATCCAGCGTGAATGCATGTGTGTTCTTCTCACAAACCACATAAGGATCCACAAGTGTCATTGGACGTGTGTTGTTTTCATGAACCACACCCAGTGTCATTGCATCTGTTCTTCTCACAAACCACATGGATCCACGGTGTCATTGCATGTGTGTTCTTCTCATGAACCACATCTAGAGTCAATGCATGTGTGTTCTTCTCATAAACCACATATGGATCCACCGTGTCATTGGATGTGTGTTCTTTTCAGAACCATACCCAATGTCATTGCATGTGTGTTCTTCTCACAAACCAGACATTGATCCACCAGTATCATTGCATGTACATTCTTTTCATGAACCACACATCGATCCACAGGTGTGATTGCATGTTTGTTCTTTTCACAAACCACATATGGATCCACTAGTGACATTGCATGTCATTCTTTTCATGAACCACACCCGGTGCCATTGCATGTCTGTTCTCTCATAAACCACACATGGATCCACGGTGCCATTGCATGTGTGTTCTTCTCATGAACCATCTAGAGTCATTGCATGTATGTTCTTCTCACAAACCACATAGGGATCCAACAGTGTCATTGGATGTGTGTTATTTTCATGAACCACACCCAGTGTCATTGCACGTGTGTTCTTCTCACAAACCACACATGGATCCACCAGTGGCATTGCCTGTCTGTTCTTTTCATGAACCACAATGCTAGAGTCATTGCATGTCTGTTCTTCTCACAAACCACATAAGGATCCACCAGTGTCATTGCATATGTGTTCTTCTCACAAACCACATAAGGATCCACCAGTGTCATTGGATGTGGGTGCTTTTCATGAACCACACCTTGTTGCATGTGTGTTCTTCTCACAAACCACACACGGATCCACAGTATCATTGCATGTCATTCTTTTCATGAACCAAATATCGATCCACCAAGTGTGATTGCATGTCTGTTATGTTCACAAACCACATATGGATCCACTAGTGACATTGCATGTCTGTTCTTTTTATGAACCACACCCAGTGTCATTGCATGTCTGTTCCTCTCATAAAATACACATGGATCCACCGGTGCGTTTGCATGTGTGTTCTTTTCATGAACCATATCTAGAGTCATTGCATGTCTGTTCTTCTCACAAACCACATAAGGATCCACCAGTGTCATTGCATGTCTGTTCTTTTCATTAACCACAGCTAGAGTCATTGCATGTCTGTTCTTCTCACAAACCACATAAGGATCCACAGGTGTCATTGCATGTGTGTTCTTCTCATGAACCACACATGGATACACCCAGTGTGATTGCATGTCTGTTCTTTTCACAAACCACATATGGATCCACCAGTGTCATTGGATGTCTGTTCTTTTAATGAACCCGAGCTAGAGTCATTGCATGTGTGTTCTTTTCACAAACCACATAAGGATCCACCAGTGTCATTGGATGTGTGTTCTTTTCATGAACCACACCCAGTGTCATTGGATGTGTGTTCTTCTCACAAACCACACATGGATCCAACAGTGTCATTGCATGTCTGTTCTTTTCATGAGCCACACATGGATCCACCCAGTGTGATTGCATATCTGTACTTTTCACAAACCACATATGGATACACAAGTGTCATTGCATGTTTGTTATTTTCATGAACCACACCTAGTGTCATTGTAGTTCTGTTCCTCTCATAAACCACACATGGATCCACCAGTTTCATTGCATGTGTGTTCTTTTCACAAACCACAACTAGAGTCATTGCATGTGCGTTCTTCTCACAAACCACATAAGGATACACTAGTGTCATTGCATGTGTGTTCTTTTCATGAACCACACTCAGTGTTATTGCATGTGTGTTCCTCCCATAAACCACACATGGATCCACCAGTGTCATTCCATGTGTGTTCTTCTCATGAACCTCATCTAGAGTCATTGCATGTCTGTTCTTCTCACAAACCACATAAGGATCCACCAATGTCATTGGATGTGTGTTCTTTTAATGAACCACACCCGTTGTCATTGCATGTGTGTTCTTCTCACAAACCACACATTGATCCACCAGTGTCATTCCATGTCTGCTCTTTTCATTAACAACAGTTAGAGTCATTGCATGTGTGTTTTTCCGAAACCACATATCACCAGTGTTATTGCATGTGTTTTGTTCTCATAAACCACATATGGATCCACTAGTGTCATTGGATGTGTGTTCTTTTCATGAACCACACCCAGTATCATTGCATCTGTGTTCTTCTCACAGACCACACATGGATCCACCGGTGTCATTGCATGTGTGTTCTTCTCATGATCTAAATCTAGAGTCCTTGCATGTGTGTTCTTCTCACAAACCACATAAGGATCCACCAGTGTCATTGGATGTGTGTTCTTTTCATGAACCACACCCAGTGTCATTGCATGTGTGTTCTTCTCATGAACCACATCTAGAGTCATTGCATGTATGTTCTTCTCACAAAGCACATAAGGATCCACCAGTGTCATTGGATGTGTGTTCTTTTCATTAACCACAACCAGTGTCATTCCATGTGTGTTCTTCTCACAAACCACACATGGATCCACTAGTATCATTGCATGTCTGTTCTTTTCATGAACGACATCCAGTGTCATTGCATGTGTATTCTTCTCATAAACCACACATGGATCCACCAATGTCATTGCATGTCTGCTCTTTTCACTAACCACAGTTAGAGTCATTGCATGTGTGTTCTTTTCACAAACCACATATCACCACTGTCATTGCATGTGTGTTCTTCTCATAAACCACATATGGATCCATCCAGCGTGACTGCATGTGTGTTCTTCTCACAAACCACATAAGGATCCACAAGTGTCATTGGACGTGTGTTGTTTTCATGAACCACACCCAGTGTCATTGCATCTGTGTTCTTCTCACAAACCACACATGGATCCACCGGTGTCATTGCATGTGTGTTCTTCTCATGAACCACATCTAGAGTCAATGCATGTGTGTTCTTCTCATAAACCACATATGGATCCACCCGTGTCATTGGATGTGTGTTCTTTTCAGGAACCATACCCAATGTCATTGCATGTGTGTTCTTCTCACAAACCAGACATTGATCCACCAGTATCATTGCATGTCTGTTCTTTTCATGAACCACACATCGATCCACACAGTGTGATTGCATGTTTGTTCTTTTCACAAACCACATATGGATCCACTAGTGACATTGCATGTCTGTTCTTTTCATGAACCACACCCAGTGCCATTGCATGTCTGTTCCTCTCATAAACCACACATGGATCCACCGGTGCCATTGCATGTGTGTTCTTCTCATGAACCACATCTAGAGTCATTGCATGTATGTTCTTCTCACAAACCACATAGGGATCCAACAGTGTCATTGGATGTGTGTTATTTTCATGAACCACACCCAGTGTCATTGCACGTGTGTTCTTCTCACAAACCACACATGGATCCACTAGTGGCATTGCCTGTCTGTTCTTTTCATGAACCACAATGCTAGAGTCATTGCATGTCTGTTCTTCTCACAAACCACATAAGGATCCACCAGTGTCATTGCATATGTGTTCTTCTCACAAACCACATAAGGATCCACCAGTGTCATTGGATGTGTGTTCTTTTTATGAACCACACCTAGTGTTATTGCATGTGTGTTCTTCTCACAAACCACACACGGATCCACCAGTATCATTGCATGTCTGTTCTTTTCATGAACCAAATATCGATCCACCAAGTGTGATTGCATGTCTGTTATGTTCACAAACCACATATGGATCCACTAGTGACATTGCATGTCTGTTCTTTTATGAACCACACCCGGTGTCATTGCATGTACATTCCTCTCATAAAATACACATGGATCCACAGTGCGTTTGCATGTGTGTTCTTTTCATGAACCATATCTAGAGTCATTGCATGTCTGTTCTTCTCACAAACCACATAAGGATCCACCAGTGTCATTGCATGTCTGTTCTTTTCATTAACCACAGCTAGAGTCATTGCATGTCTGTTCTTCTCACAAACCACATAAGGATCCACAGGTGTCATTGCATGTGTGTTCTTCTCATGAACCACACATGGATACACCCAGTGTGATTGCATGTCTGTTCTTTTCACAAACCACATATGGATCCACCAGTGTCATTGGATGTCTGTTCTTTTAATGAACCCGAGCTAGAGTCATTGCATGTGTGTTCTTTTCACAAACCACATAAGGATCCACCAGTGTCATTGGATGTGTGTTCTTTACTTGAACCACACCCAGTGTCATTGGATGTGTGTTCTTCTCACAAACCACACATGGATCCACCAGTGTCATTGCATGTCTGTTCTTTTCATGAGCCACACATGGATCCACCCAGTGTGATTGCATATCTGTACTTTTCACAAACCACATATGGATAAACAAGTGTCATTGCATGTTTGTTATTTTCATGAACCACACCTAGTGTCATTGCATGTCTGTTCCTCTCATAAACCACACATGGATCCACCAGTTTCATTGCATGTGTGTTCTTTTCACAAACCACAACTAGAGTCATTACATGTGTGTTCTTCTCACAAACCACATAAGGATACACTAGTGTCATTGCATGTGTGTTCTTTTCATGAACCACACTCAGTGTTATTGCATGTGTGTTCCTCCCATAAACCACACATGGATCCACCAGTGTCATTCCATGTGTGTTCTTCTCATGAACCTCATCTAGAGTCATTGCATGTCTGCTCTTCTCACAAACCACATAAGGATCCACCAATGTCATTGGATGTGTGTTCTTTTAATGAACCACACCCATTGTCATTGCATGTGTGTTCTTCTCACAAACCACACATTGATCCACCAGTGTCATTCCATGTCTGCTCTTTTCATTAACAACAGTTAGAGTCATTGCATGTGTGTTTTTTCCGAAACCACATATCACCAGTGTTATTGCATGTGTTTTGTTCTCATAAACCACATATGGATCCACTAGTGTCATTGGATGTGTGTTCTTTTCATGAACCACACCCAGTATCATTGCATCTGTGTTCTTCTCACAGACCACACATGGATCCACCGGTGTCATTGCATGTGTGTTCTTCTCATGATCTAAATCTAGAGTCCTTGCATGTGTGTTCTTCTCACAAACCACATAAGGATCCACCAGTGTCATTGGATGTGTGTTCTTTTAATGAACCACACCCAGTGTCATTGCATGTGTGTTCTTCTCATGAACCACATCTAGAGTCATTGCATGTATGTTCTTCTCACAAAGCACATAAGGATCCACCAGTGTCATTAGATGTGTGTTATTTTCATTAACCACAACCAGTGTCATTGCATGTGTGTTCTTCTCACAAACCACACCTGGATCCGCCAGTATCATTGCATGTCTGTTCTTTTCATGAACCACAGCCAGTGTCATTGCGTGTGTGTTCTTCTCACAAACCACACAAGGATTCACTAGTGTCATTGCATGTATGCTCTTTCATTAACCATAGTAAGAGTCATTGCATGTGTGTTCTTTTCACAAACCACATATCACTAGTGTCATTGCATGTGTGTTCTTTTCACAAACCACATATCACTAGTGTCATTGCATGTGTGTTCTTCTCATAAACCACATATGGATCCACCCAGTGTGATTGCATGTGTGTTCTTCTCACAAACCACATAAGAATCCACCAATGTCATTGGATGTGTGTTCTTTTCATGTATCACACCCAGTGTCATTGCATGTGTGTTCTGCTCACAAACCACACATGGATCCACCGGTGTCATTGCATGTGTGTTCTTCTCATGAACCACATCTAGAGTCATTGCATGTATGTTCTTCTCACAAACTACATAAGGACCCACCAGTGTCATTGGATGTGTGTTCTTTTCATGAACCACACCCAGTGTCATTGCATGTGTGTTCGTCTCACAAACCACACATGGATCCACCAGTGTCATTGCATGTCTGTTCTTCTCACAAACCACATAAGGATCCACCTGTGTCATTGCATGTCTGTTTTTTTCATGAACCACACCAAGTGTCATTGCATGTCTGTTCCTTTAAACAAACCACACATGGATCCACCAGTGTCATTGCATGTGGTAATTTCATGTGTGTTCTTTTAAACAAACCACACATGTATCCACTAGTATCATTGCATGTCTGTTCTTTTCATGAACCACACCCAGTGTCATCGCATGTGTGTTCTTCACACAAACCACATAAGGATACACCAGTGTCATTGCATGTGTGTTCTTCTCATGAACCATAACTAGAGTCATTTCATGTCTATTCTTCTCACAAACCACATAAGGATCCACCAGTGTCATTGGATGTGTGTTCTTTTCATGAACCACACCCTGTGTCATTGGATGTGTGTTCTTCTCACAAACCACACATGGATCCACCACTATCAGTGCATGGCTGTTCTTTGCATGAACCACACATGGATCCACCTAGAGTCATTGCATGTGTGTTCTTCTCACAAACCACATAAGGATACACCAGTGTCATTGCATGTGTGTTCTTTTTTCATGAACCACACCCAGTGTCATTGCATGTGTGTTCCTCTCAGAAACCACACATGGATCCACCAGTGTCATTGCATGTGTGTTCTTCTCATGAACCACATCTAGAGTCATTGCATGTCTATTCTTCTAACAAACCACATAAGGATCCACCAGTGTCATTGGATGTGTGTTCTTTTCACAAACCACAACTAGAGTCATTGCATGTGTGTTCTTCTCACAAACCACATAAGGATACACCAGTGTCATTGCATGTGTGTTATTTTCATGAACCACACCCAGTGTCATTGCATGTGTGTTCCTGTCATAAACCACACATGGATCCACCCGTGTCATTGCATGTGTGTTCTTCTCATGAACCACATCTAGAGTCATTGCATGTCTGTTCTTCTCACAAACCACATAAGGATCCAACAGTGTCATTGGATGTGTGTTCTTTTCATGAACCACACCCAGTGTCATTGCATGTGTGTTCCTCTCATAAACCACACATGGATCCACCCGTGTCATTGCATGTGTGTTCTTCTCATGAACCACATCTAGAGTCATTGCATGTCTGTTCTTCTCACAAACCACATAAGGATCCAACAGTGTCATTGGATGTGTGTTCTTTTCATGAACCACACCTAGTGTCATTCCATGTGTGTTCTTCTCACAAACCGCACATGGATCCACTAGTATCATTGCATGTCTGTTCTTTTCATGAACCACATCCAGTGTCATTGCATGTGTGTTCTTCTCATAAACCACACATGGATCCACCAGTGTCATTGCGTGTCTGCTCTTTTCACTAACCACAGTTAGAGTCATTGCATGTGTGTTCTTTTCACAAACCACATATCACCAGTGTCATTGCATGTGTGTTCTTCTCATAAACCACATATGGATCCATCCAGCGTGACTGCATGTGTGTTCTTCTCACAAACCACATAAGGATCCACAAGTGACATTGGACGTGTGTTGTTTTCATGAACCACACCCAGTGTCATTGCATCTGTGTTCTTCTCACAAACCACACATGGATCCACCGGTGTCATTGCATGTGTGTTCTTCTCATGAACCACATCTAGAGTCAATGCATGTGTGTTCTTCTCACAAACCACATATGGATCCACCCGTGTCATTGGATGTGTGTTCTTTTCAGGAACCATACCCAATGTCATTGCATGTGTGTTCTTCTCACAAACCAGACATTGATCCACCAGTATCATTGCATGTCTGTTCTTTTCATGAACCACACATCGATCCACACAGTGTGATTGCATGTTTGTTCTTTTCACAAACCACATATGGATCCACTAGTGACATTGCATGTCTGTTCTTTTCATGAACCACACCCAGTGCCATTGCATGTCTGTTCCTCTCAATAACCACACATGGATCCACCGGTGCCATTGCATGCGTGTTCTTCTCATGAACCACATCTAGAGTCATTGCATGTATGTTCTTCTCACAAACCACATAGGGATCCAACAGTGTCATTGGATGTGTGTTCTTTTCATGAACCACACCCAGTGTCATTGCACGTGTGTTCTTCTCACAAACCACACATGGATCCACTAGTGGCATTGCCTGTCTGTTCTTTTCATGAACCACGATGCTAGAGTCATTGCATGTCTGTTCTTCTCACAAACCACATAAGGATCCACCGGTGTCATTGCATATGTGTTCTTCTCACAAACCACATAAGGATCCACCAGTGTCATTGGATGTGTGTTCTTTTCATGAACCACACCTAGTGTTATTGCATGTGTGTTCTTCTCACAAACCACACACGAATCCACCAGTATCATTGCATGTCTGTTCTTTTCATGAACCAAATATCGATCCACCAAGTGTGATTGCATGTCTGTTATGTTCACAAACCACATATGGATCCACTAGTGACATTGCATGTCTATTCTTTTTATGAACCACACCCAGTGTCATTGCATGTCTGTTCCTCTCATAAAATACACATGGATCCACCGGTGCGTTTGCATGTGTGTTCTTCTCATGAACCATATCTAGAGTCATTGCATGTCTGTTCTTCTCACAAACCACATAAGGATCCACTAGTGTCATTGCATGTCTGTTCTTTTCATTAACCACAGCTAGAGTCATTGCATGTTTGTTCTTCTCACAAACCACATAAGGATCCACAGGTGTCATTGCATGTGTGTTCTTCTCATGAACCACACATGATTCCACCCAGTGTGATTGCATGTCTGTTCTTTTCACAAACCACATATGGATCCACCAGTGTCATTGGATGTCTGTTCTTTTAATGAACCAGAGCTAGAGTCATTGCATGTGTGTTCTTTTCACAAACCACATAAGGATCCACCAGTGTCATTGGATGTGTGTTCTTTTCATGAACCACACCCAGTGTCATTGGATGTGTGTTCTTCTCACAAACCACACATGGATCCACCAGTGTCATGGCATGTCTTTTCTTTTCATGAGCCACACATGGATCCACCCAGTGTGATTGCATATCTGTACTTTTCACAAACCACATATGGATACACAATTGTCATTGCATGTTTGTTATTTTCATGAACCACACCTAGTGTCATTGCATGTCTGTTCCTCTCATAAACCACACATGGATCCACCAGTTTCATTGCATGTGTGTTCTTTTCACAAACCACAACTAGAGTCATTGCATGTGTGTTCTTCTCACAAACCACATAAGGATACACTAGTGTCATTGCATGTGTGTTCTTTTCATGAACCACACTCAGTGTTATTGCATGTGTGTTCCTCCCATAAACCACACATGGATCCACCAGTGTCATTCCATGTGTGTTCTTCCCATGAACCTCATCTAGAGTCATTGCATGTCTGTTCTTCTCACAAACCACATAAGGATCCACCAATGTCATTGGATGTGTGTTCTTTTAATGAACCACACCCATTGTCATTGCATGTGTGTTCTTCTCACAAACCACACATTGATCCACTAGTGTCATTCCATGTCTGCTCTTTTCATTAACCACAGTTAGAGTCATTGCATGTGTGTTCTTTTCCGAAACCACATATCACCAGTGTTATTGCATGTGTTTTCTTCTCATAAACCACATATGGATCCACTAGTGTCATTGGATGTGTGTTCTTTTCATGAACCACACCCAGTATCATTGCATCTGTGTTCTTCTCACAAACCACACATGGATCCACCGGTGTCATTGCATGTGTGTTCTTCTCATGATCTAAATCTAGAGTCATTGCATGTGTGTTCTTCTCACAAACCATATAAGGATCCGCCAGTGTCATTGGATGTGTGTTCTTTTCATGAACCACACCCAGTGTCATTGCATGTGTGTTCTTCTCATGAACCACATCTATAGTCATTGCATGTATGTTCTTCTCACAAAGCACATAAGGATTCACCAGTGTCATTGGATGTGTGTTCTTTTCATTAACCACAACCAGTGTCATTGCATGTGTGTTCTTCTCACAAACCACACCTGGATCCGCCAGTATCATTGCATGTCTGTTCTTTTCATGAACCACAGCCAGTGTCATTGCATGTGTGTTCTTCTCACAAACCACACAAGGATTCACTAGTGTCATTGCATCTATGCTCTTTTCATTAACCATAGTTAGAGGCATTGCATGTGTGTTCTTTTCACAAACCACATATCACTAGTGTCATTGCATGTGTGTTCTTCTCATAAACCACATATGGATCCACCCAGTGTTATTGCATGTGTGTTCTTCTCACAAACCACATAAGAATCCACCAATGTCATTGGATGTGTGTTCTTTTCAGGTATCACACCCAGTGTCATTGCATGTGTGTTCTGCTCACAAACCACACATGGATCCACCGGTGTCATTGCACGTGTGTTCTTCTCATGAACCACATCTAGAGTCATTGCAGGTCTGTTCTTCTCACAAACTACATAAGGACCCACCAGTGTCATTGGATGTGTGTTCTTTTCATGAACTACACCAAGTGTCATTGCATGTGTGTTCTTCTCATGAACCACATCTAGAGTCATTGCATGTATGTTCTTCTCACAAAGCACATAAGGATCCACCAGTGTCATCGGATGTGTGTTCTTTTCATTAACCACAACCAGTGTCATTGCATGTGTGTTCTTCTCACAAACCACACCTGGATCCGCCAGTATCATTGCATTTCTGTTCTTTTCATGAACCACAGCCAGTTGCATTGCGTGTGTGTTCTTCTCACAAACCACACAAGGATTCACTAGTGTCATTGCATGTATGCTCTTTTCATTAACCATAGTTAGAGTCATTGCATGTGTGTTCTTTTCACAAACCACATATCACTAGTGTCATTGCATGTGTGTTCTTCTCATAAACCACATATGGATCCACCCAGTGTGATTGCATGTGTGTTCTTCTCACAAACTACATAAGAATCCACCAATGTCATTGGATGTGTGTTCTTTTCATGTATCACACCCAGTGTCATTGCATGTGTGTTCTGCTCACAAACCACACATGGATCCACCAGTGTCATTGCATGTGTGTTCTTCTCATGAACCACATCTAGAGTCATTTCATGTCTGTTCTTCTCACAAACTACATAAGGACCCACCAGTGTCATTGGATGTGTGTTCTTTTCATGAACCACACCCAGTGTCATTGCATGTGTGTTCGTCTCACAAACCACACATGGATCCACCAGTGTCATTGCATGGCTGTTCTTCTCACAAACCACATAAGGATCCACCTGTGTCATTGCATGTCTGTTTTTTCATGAACGACACCCAGTGTCATTGCATGTCTGTTCCTCTAAACAAACCACACATGGATCCACCAGTGTCATTGCATGTGGTAATTTCATGTGTGTTCTTTTAAACAAACCACACATGTATCCACTAGTATCATTACATGTATGTTCTTTTCATAAACCACACCCAGTGTCATCGCATGTGTGTTCTTCACACAAACCACATAAGGATACACCAGTGTCATTGCATGTGTGTTCTCCTCATGAACCACAACTAGAGTCATTGCATGTCTATTCTTCTCATAAACCACATAAGGATCCACCAGTGTCATTGGATGTGTGTTCTTTTCATGAACCACACCTGTGTCATTGGATGTGTGTTCTTCTCACAAACCACACATGGATCCACCAGTATCAGTGCATGGCTGTTCTTTGCATGAACCACACATGGATCCACCTAGTGTGATTCCATGTCTGTTCTTTTCACAAACCACATATGGATCCACGAGTGTCATTGCATGTCTATTATTTTCATGAACCACACCCAGTGTCATTGCATGTCTGTTCCTCTCATAAACCACACATGGATCCACCGGTGTCATTACATGTGTGTTCTTCTCATGAACCACATCTAGAGTCATTGCATGTCTGTTCTTCTCACAAACCACATAAGGATCCACCAGTGTCATTGGATGTGTGTTCTTTTCGTGAACCACACCCACTGTCATTGCATGTGTGTTCTTCAAATAAACCACACATGGATCCACCAGTGTCATTGCATGTCTGTTCTTTTCATGAACCACACCCAGTGTCATTGCATGTATGTTCTTCTCACAAATCACATAAGGATCCACCAGTGTCATTGCATGTGTGTTCTTCTCGTGAACCACACATGGATCCACCCACTGTGATTGCATGTATGTTCTTTTCACAAACCACATATGGATCCACTAGTGTCATTGGATGTTTGTTCTTTTCATGAACCACAGCTAGAGTCATTGCATGTGTGTTATTTTCACAAACCACATAAGGATCCACCAGTGTCATTGGATGTGTGTTCTTTTCATGAACCACACCCAGTGTCATTGGATGTGCGTTCTTCTCTCAAACCACACATGGATCCACCAGTGTCATTGCATGTGTGTTCTTTTCATGAACCACACATGGATCCACCCTGTGTGATTGCATGTTTGTTCTTTTCACAAACCACATATGGATACACCAGTGTCATTGCATGTTTGTTCTTTTCATGAACCACACTCGGTGTCATTGCATGTATGTTCCTCTCATAAACCACAAATGGATCCACTAGTGTCATTGCATGTGTGTTCTTTTCACAAACCACAGCTAGAGTCATTACATGTTTGTTCTTCTCACAAACCACATAAGGATACACCAGTGTCATTGCATGTGTGTTCTTTTCATGAACCACACCCAGTGTCATTGCATGTGTGTTGCTCTCATAAACCACACATGGATCCACCAGTGTCATTCCAGGTGTGTTCTTCTCATGAACCACATTTAGAGTCATTGCATGTCTGTTCTTCTCACAAACCACATAAGGATCCACCAGTGTCATTGGATGTGTGTTCTTTTCATGAACCACAACTAGTGTCATTGCATGTGTGTTCTTCTCACAAACCACACATGGATCCACCAGTATCATTGCATGTCTGTTCTTTTCATGAACCACAGTGATGGCTCAATGCACGGCGCCCAGAAAAGTGTTGATGGCTTGTGGTTGATGTAGAGCTCGTTGGGAACCCCAAGAGGAAGGTATGATGAGCACAGCAGCAAGTTTCCCTCAGTTATGAAACCAAGGTTTAATCGAACCAGTAGGAGCAAGGAAACACCCCAAAGGTGTTACTAGCTGAGCTTCGGCGAGGCACTACACGGTGCTAGTAGCAACGTGGAGACACACAACACAACCACAAAACTTTGTCCCCAACTTGCGATGAGGTTGTCAATCTCACCGTGTTTTGCGGAAAACAAAGGATTAAACGTATCGAATGGAAAGAAGTAAAAGTTTGCAGAAAGTAAACACAAAGCAGTAAAAGATTGTAGACTGTATGTAAAAGACAAGGACCGGGATCCATAGTTCACTAGAGGTGGCTCTCCTTAGATAAATAACATGCTGGGTGAACAAATTACAGCGGGGCAATTGACAAACACCGAGAAAGCAATACATGCATATACTAATCATCTTGACTCCTTTTAGACCTGATTGGGCAATACAACATAATACATAGACCGCCATCCAACTGCATCTATGACTAATAATCCACCATCAGGTTATCATCCGAACCCCCTCCAGTATTAAGTTGCAAGCAACATATTATTGCTTTACGAACTGCGTGTAAAGTAAACAATACGATTGTTGTATGAACAAAGGATTGTTGTTTTCTCCCTAGTAGCAACATCACATCTAGTACCTTAGAGATTTCTGTCACTTCCCCAGATTACCAGAGGCATGAACCCACTATCGAGCATAAATACTAACTCTTAGAGTTGCTAGCATCTAATTGGCCAAGATAGCTACTAACAACGGAAAGCATGCAAGATCACAAATAACAAAGACATGATAGAATCAATAATCAATCTGAAATAGCATCTCAATATCCATCGGATCCCCGCAAACACAACATGTATGAATTACAAATAGATGATCTTAATCATGAACAGAGCTCACAAGATCTAAACATGAAATCACAAAGGAGGAGAAACCAGCAATCTAGCTACTACATGGATACATAGTCCAAGGATGAACTACTCATGCATCACACCGGAGGCTTGCATGGTGATGAAGAAGGCCTCCAGGGTGAATTCCCCTCTCCGTGAGGTCTTGGGAGCTTCAGATCCCTCTGATCTAGGGATGGAGATGACGGTGGCTCTGAGACTCTTTCGTGGATTTTGATCGGTACCTAGGGTTTTCGTCCGAGGGCAACTTATAGGCGGAAGGAGGCCGAGGGATCTGGGGTCGGCGGACCACCCCACAGTGCGGGCCAGGCCTAGCCACACGGCAGGTGGTGGTGTGGCCGGCCAGCCCTCTCGTCTCGTATTCTGGCACTTGATCCCTTCCGGAAAAATAGGCACTTTGGATTTTGTCCCATCCAATTCCGAGTATATTCATTTTCTGACTTTCCTGGAACCAAAAACAGTAGAAAACAGGCAGCTGGCACTGTGTCTCTTGTTAATAGGTTAGTCAAAGAAATCATATGAAATTACTCCAAAGTTGGAACAAAACATAAGAAAGTGGATAAAACCAAGCATGGAACATCAAAAATTATAGATACATTTGCAATGTATCACACAGCCAGTGTCATTGCATGTGTGTTCCTCTCACAAACCACACATGGATTCACCAGTGTCATTGCATGTATGGTCTTTTCATTAACCACGGTTAGAGTCATTGCATGTGTTTTCTTTTCACAAACCACATATCACTAGTGTCATTACATGTGTGTTCTTCTCATAAACCACATATGGATCCACCAAGTGTTATTGCATGTGTGTTCTGCTCACAAACCACATAAGGATCCACCAATGTCATTGGATGTGTGTTCTTTTCATGAATCACACCCAGTGTCATTGCATGTGTGTTATTCTCACAAACCACACATGGATCCCACCGGTGTCATTGCATGTGTGTTCTTCTCATGAACCAAATCTAGATTCATTGCATGTCTGTTCTTCTCACAAACCACATAAGGATCCACCAGTTTCATTGGATGTGTGTTCTTTTCATGAACCACACCTAGTGTCATTGCATGTGTATTCTTCTCACAAACCACACATGGATCCACCAGTGTCATTGGATGTCTATTCTTCTCATCAACGACCTCTAGAGTAATTGCATGCCTGTTCTTCTCACAAACCACATAAGGTTTCACCCGTGTCATTGCATGTCTGTTCTTTTCATGAACCACACCCAGTGTCATTGCATGTCTGTTCCTCTAAACAAACCACACATGGATCCACCAGTGTCATTGCATGTGGTAATTTCACGTGTTCTTCTAAACAAACCACACATGTATCCACTAGTATCATTGCATGTTTGTTCTTTTCATGAACCACACCTAGTGTCATCGCATGTGTGTTATTCTCACAAACCACATAAGGATACACCAGTGTCATTGCATGTGTGTTATTCTCATGAACCACAACTAGAGTCATTGCATGTCTATTCTTCTCACAAACCACATAAGGATCCACCAGTGTCATTGGATGTGTGTTCTTTTCATGAACCACACCTAGTGTCATTGGATTTGTGTTCATCTCACAAACCACACATGGATCCACCAGTATAAGTGCATGTCTGTTCTTTGCATGAACCACACATGGATCCACCCAGTGTGATTGAATGTCTATTCTTTTCACAAACCACATGTGGATCCACCAGTGTCATTGCATGTCTGTTCTTTTCATGAACCACACCTAGTGTCATTGCATGTTTGTTCCTCTCATAAACCACGCATGGATCCACCGGTGTCATTGCATGTGTGTTCTTCTCATGAACCACATCTAGAGTCATTGCATGTTTGTTCTTCTAACAAACCACATAAGGATCCACCAGTGTCATTGGATGTGTGTTCTTTTCATGAACCACACCCAGTGTCATTGCATGTGTGGTCTTCAAATAAACCACACAAGGATCCATCAGTGTCATTGCATGTCGGTTCTTTTCATGAACCACACCTAGTGTCATTGCATGTATGTTCCTCTCACAAACCACAAAAGGATCCACCAGTGTCATTACATGTGTGTTCTTCTCGTGAACCACACATGGATCCACCCATTGTGATTGCATGTGTGTTCTTTTCACAAACCACATATGGATCCACCAGTGTCATTGGATGTCTGTTCTTTTCATGAACCATATCAGGAGTCATTGCATGTGTGTTCTTTTCACAAACCACATAAGGATCCACCAGTGTCATTGGTTGTGTGTTCATTTCATGAACCACACCTAGTGTCATTGGATGTGCGTTCTTCTCACAAACAATACATGGATCCACCAGTGTGATTACATGTGTGTTCTTTTCATGAACCACACATGGATCCACCCTTTGTGATTGCATGTCTGTTCTTTTCACAAACCACATATGGCTACACCAGTGTCATTGCATGTCTGTTCTTTTCATGAACCACACCCAGTGTCATTGCATGTATGTTCCTCTCATAAACCACACATGGATCCACCAGTGTCATTGCACGTGTGTTCTTCTCATGAACCACATCTAGAGTCATTGCATGTCTGTTCTTCTCACAAACCACATAAGGATCCAACAGTGTCATTGGATGTGTGTTCTTTTCATGAACCACACCTAGTGTCATTCCATGTGTGTTCTTCTCACAAACCGCACATGGATCCACTAGTATCATTGCATGTCTGTTCTTTTCATGAACCACATCCAGTGTCATTGCATGTGTGTTCTTCTCATAAACCACACATGGATCCACCAGTGTCATTGCGTGTCTGCTCTTTTCACTAACCACAGTTAGAGTCATTGCATGTGTGTTCTTTTCACAAACCACATATCACCAGTGTCATTGCATGTGTGTTCTTCTCATAAACCACATATGGATCCATCCAGCGTGACTGCATGTGTGTTCTTCTCACAAACCACATAAGGATCCACAAGTGACATTGGACGTGTGTTGTTTTCATGAACCACACCCAGTGTCATGTGTGTTATTCTCACAAACCACACATGGATCCACCGGTGTCATTGCATGTGTGTTCTTCTCATTAACCACATTTAGATTCATTGCATGTCTGTTCTTCTCACAAACCACATAAGGATCCACCAGTGTCATTGGATGTGTGTTTTTTCATGAACCACTCCCAGTGTCATTGCATGTCTGTTCCTCTCGTAAACCACACATGGATCCACCGGTGTCATTGCATGTGTGTTCTTCTCATGAACCACATCTAGTGTCATGGCATGTCTGTTCTTCTCACAAACCACATAAGGATCCACCAGTTTCATTGGATGTGTGTTCTTTTCATGAACCACACCCAGTGTCATTGCATGTGTGTTCTTCTCACAAACCACACATGGATCCACCGGTGTCATTGGATGTGTGTTCATTTCATGAACCACCCCCAGTGTCATTGCATTCTGTTCTTTTCATGAACCACACCCAGTGTCATTGCATGTGTGTTCTTCTCACAAACCTCACATGGACCACCTGTGTCATTGCATGTCTGCTCTTTTCATTAACCACAATTAGTGTCTTTGCATGTGTGTTCTTTTCACAAACCACACATGGATCCACTAGTGTCATTGCATGTGTGTTCTTCTCATAAACCACATATGGATCCTAACCTTAGGACAGCCCTAACCTTAGCCCCCCAATGGGTGGCCGTTAGACCGAGTCTTCTAGAAGGCACGCCCTAACACAGTTGTTCTGCTTGACAATTGTTACATACCGTTCGATCGGGGCGCTTGGACGATTGGAATGGTCTTCGTGAGGGCGATCCGCGAGTAGGCTATTCTGCGGCATGATTGGCCACGCTTTCTCTAGACAAACTGGCAACACCGGGCGCTCCCTTGTTGCGAGTGTCACGACTCACGAGTTCAGTGGGCAATATCCCAGTGTCATGTCCCCAATACTTTTCTTCCTCCCCTTACTTATCTTCCTTCCCCCTCGAAGCCACATTCCCCACTTCACTCCCATCCTGCCATAGCCGCAAGCCGACGGAGCCTCCATCCCAATCCCCTCTCCGGAAGCCACCCCCCTCTCGCCATGGGTTCAAGGGGAGACGGCGAGGAAATGCGTCGTGACGACAGGGACGGTGATTTCGATATGAGTCGTCTCATCTCTATCTCTACCATCTGTGGCCAGTTATCTATTTTTTGAGCTAGATCTACTCTGTTTACTCATGCGCGTATGATGTGTTAGGCCAACCAGACGATGTATGACTCCGACTATCACGGTTTAGCGGATGAAGACAATCTTCTACTATGTAAACATGGATATGTGCCCGCTAAATTTGTAGTGTTCGAAGGACGAAACACAGGCAGGAGGTTTCTATGGTGTCAAGGACATGGCGCAATGATGCAAGGCGGAAGTTGTGATAATGTCAAATGGGTAGATCCAGAGTGGCCCAAATCGATGCAGAAAACGCTGGAAAAACTATGAGAAATGACTGTTGAGTTAAAAGAATCCGTATTCAGCTCACTTCTTGACAGTGTTGAGATGAATCTATGGGAACCAGTTGACACGACCAAGCATACGTGAGATCTTAGGTGGGTGCAAGACAAGGTTAGAAAAGTTGAGAAGGAGAGGGACGTGGCGTTGGCCCTGAAGGCTAAAGTAGAGCAAGGACTGACTGAAGCAAGGAATGATCTTCACCAGGCCAAAGTCCTGCAGTTCACAACTATGAGTATTGACAAGTGCATGAGGAAAAATGAAGAGAAACAATTGAAGCTGTGCAAGGAAGATGCTAAAAGGAAGGAGCAGATGATTCGATCCTTGCTCTCATAGGAAGATGCGCATCGGGCTAAGATTAGGAAGATCAAGGAGATGTGTGATAACTAGTTCTATTTAGCTTTAGCTCCGTGCCTTTTTAAGTTGTAATAGTTGTACTTGTTGACCTAGCGGTCTGAACTAGTGGTCCCGAAGTCTTGGGAGGAAAAAATTGGTCGCCCGTTAATCTGTCTTAACCCTGCATTACTTCCTTTTGTCTGATCATGGTGCTATTCTAACATTGGTGGTTTGTTTAAACGTAATCTACATGGATTGTGCCACATGAAAATGGCACAACCACAATTTATAAAGTGGAAGCACGTACACGTTCTTTGGAGATCCAGGAGCTTTGCGGGATCTGAGGGGATGCACGAGATAGACGGGCTCAAGATTAGGCCAGAAAGTGGTACCGGTTTCCTCCTCATCTAGGCATTATCGGTTGCCATTGCTATTTATGTTGCCATGTCGTTGTGTGCAGTAGCTGAAATAAGTTGCTGCTTCATGGAGTGTAGCAGCTTAAATAATTTATTTTTGTGCCACTTACATTCTGTCGTATTTGGAGACCTCCTGCCCCTCAGCAATCGTGGAATCAGTGCTCCATGTTTTCAGATAGGACTGGCACAATCACAATTCCGGATTCAACTACTGACTCGGGCGTTTCCAAATCCTAAGTCGCGGTACATTTTACTCAGAGAACATGGGTAGATTGTTTCGCCCAGCAAAGTTCCACACACAGAGCTCCAGAATTTAGCCGAATTACATATATAGGTTCAAGTTCAACACATTACTATGCATCTTCATTGCCAGTAGCCTTCTTCCGCAGCCTGGGTACCAAGCCTTCACGTCCACTAGCTTCTCCATTTCCTGCCTTCTTCCTCTTCCTCGCTGCCAATTTTCTTAGCTTCGCGTACTCTACATTGTCGGGACAATGGGCACCAGAATCGTGTCCAGCATCATCTTTCCACTCGTTTTTAATTTCTTCGGGCAGCAAAATGACTGACCTAGCAATCATGTTTCTAACCTTGCGGCGCTTCCTGTCAAATAAAATAAGACTGTTGCATAACTGCCCAATATCTACAGAGTAAATAAAACAAAAATTACAATTCAGCACAAACATGCGAACCCCAATAGACTTTTGCTTACCAGGAGCTAATTGGGTTCGAGAAACCACCCTGCCCAAGAATAGAAGGGCGACTCCTAGTTAGAGTAGCTTCCACATCCAGTACATCACAATTCAGCTCAAACATGCAAGCCGAAGCATACCTTTTCATCAACCCAATTAGCTGACTGTCACACGTTAGAGGAACCATGATGCCACGTTCATCCATGAAGCTAAACTCTGCAGTCTGCTTTTGTGGGGCCCCCGGATTAATCCTCCTAGAATCCCTGTTATGCATACAACCACGATCCCATGATTAGTTAGTCATGGCACATAACCGACAAGTATCATTACAACATCCATGAATATACCGAATTACAAGACTTACATAATTGCTGTTATGGCTACATCAATAACATTAGCGGATCATCATCAAGCGTAGGCCCAAGCCATGCCTTAACCTACAGGCAACTGACTGGGAGAATGTCCTAGATCGCATAGTCGCCATCCTCGTCTTCTTCTTGAGATCTGGCCAAGTTAATAGCCAGGGACAATGTCGATGAGTACATTGAATGTACTCGCAAACCACCTTAACTTAATAGTAATAACAAGAGGGTATGCATTTTGGCTGTGGTAGTAGGAGGGCTCTAAGTGGGGTTCTTTTCTAAATAACTTCTCTTGTAGATATAACATCTACATATCTTAGTTGAAAACTTTTGTAAATCATTTTGGAAACCGTTTTGAAAAGTTTTTGGAAAACATTAGGACTGGGTCACCCATTTGTTCCTTTTTCACGGTCGTCCCACGACCAAATTCCTTCCATACCTGTCTGACCATTCCATGGTCAAAGCAGGTATCCTTTCCGACCATCCCATGGTCAAAACATTTCAAAAGCCTTTGCTTTTCTAAAAATCCTTTTTGAAAACAAAACCAGCACCGCTCTACAGAAGTTTGTCCAACCCATCCTTAACCGCGGACACGGCTATTCGAATAGATTTACACTCAGTAGAGGTTGCGCACTTTACCCACACCATCCGGGTACCCTACCCTGATCTTCACCGATCGTGGGTCGAGTAACCGATCAAGACTCTCTGGATGCCCACTCCAGTATAAGTGCCTACCCTATGAGTGTTAATCCCCTCAAAACCGGGACGTCGGGCGAGGAACAACCGGAGCGCTTTTTCCACTTCTCGAGTGTGCGCTTTCAATGAGGGGCTCATAGTAACACGTGGAGGCCTGCCGACCCTTCGTTCCTTCTCCAGGTCCCACCTTTATCGGAGAAGGCCCACCCTCCAGGGATCCCCGATCCCCTCTAGTAGTTACGAGGCAGATTATACCGGAATAGACAACCTTCAAATCCAGCCCTGTCCCATACCAGAGTAATGTGGTTGCACAGGGTTAATTGTTATAGCTAGACTGCAAAGAACCAAGTCCGTTTTTGTAAACCTTTTTCCTCCAGTTTTCCTCTAGCATTTTGTAAAACAAAACCTTTTTCTTTCTTAACAACTCTTGGGGAGGTCCCACCTCACCAAGGTTTAATCAGAAAACATTTGGTAAAAACCTTTTTGCGGGGTCTTCCCATCCTCTAGCTTTTGCTTCGGCTAAATCGGGGTCTCCAAAGGGGTATGGTGGATAAGCACCATCTACTCTACTAGGGACAATTAGATATCACCAAGGGGGTTGTACTTATTAGTACCCAGTGTAATAGTTTGGAGGAGCCAAACCACTATCATATATATATATACACACATATAGTAAAACAATGCAGTTTTTAATAAACCGTAAATAAAACATGCATAATTAAAACAATAGGACAAGGCTTATGAGCAAGAAGGTGGCTTTCCTGTGATCAGCAATAAGTCCCTGGACTTCTTCAGATGGCCAAGAATACCCAAATATATAATTATAAGAAATCCCTTCCTTCTTGTCGTCAGACACTCACACTATCGTTGTCAACGAGTACACATGCAAGCAGACAATACCACAATCAATACAAGTAATACAAGCATCAAACCATAAAACAAACAAATATAATAAATACTACTGGACTTGGGAGGTTTTGGAGAAGTGGGAGTCAAATGGTGGAATTTACAAGATTGCCACTAGGGTGGTTTTCTCTTGGAAGATAGTGGTCAAAGCTAGATCAAGTGAACTTGGATTAGGGATATGTGGTCAGTAGGTTATCAATGGATAACCATGACATCCTCAGATAGGTTTTGACAAGACAAAACCAACACAAGTGGTTTTACTTGATTATCACATTTCTAGAATTAGTTATGCTTTTAATAGTGGATTAAAGTCTAGTTTGAGGAAATAATTCACCAGAAAAGTTCTGGAGCTCAAACAATTATTTCCTTGGATGGTTTGGTAGTACATGATGTACTGACCCACTTAGAGTTGGAATCAAGTCAAAATAATTACCAGAATGCCCTCATGAAATTCCTAAAGACAGTTCTGTATAGTTCTTCTTTATTTCACCAGATTAATTCTAAATGAGTGATTGAGTTGGTTCCAAGGGAAGGTGATAGGCCTTTAAAATACCTTTCTATAGGAATTGGATTCACTCATTTTGGAGTTGCCAAACTCTTGGAGTGATTTATTTAGTGAAAATACCCCTTGCAGAAGTATTTAAATCACTAAAATTCAACCAAAGCTCAATAAATTATGAGCTGTTGGGTTTTGGTATATATTGGTACTGGTCTGGGAGTTGGAATCAGGTCAATACGTCATTTGGTTAGACCTGGGGAAAATATCTAGGGAATATAAAGATTAATTTTGTTATTTTTACTAAAGGCAGAATATAGTTCCACTTGGTATGAGACCTTTGCTGGATGATAGGTATTTCAAATACTTTCCAGAAGGTCTTTCATTCATCTCAAATGGAGACGTAGAACTCTCTGTAGAAATTAATTAGTGTACCAGATACATTCTAGCAAAATAATTACCAGTAATTAGAGAAAATTATTTAGGCCATGAGGTTGGCTCTGCATGTTTGAGAAAACATCAGAGAACCACCAAAAAATTACATCTAGGCATTTGGAAATGATTTACCATTTTATTTAGATTTAAACCTAGCAGAAACATTTCTGGAATAAATGGATCTGCAAAAAGGAAAAACAAAAAGGGATGCACTGGGCTGGATCAGAAGTCTTGGGCCACAGAGGAATAGCAGACCCACGACGCTCGGTGAGGTCTTGAGGCCAGCAGTCGAACCTGCCGAGGGCACAGCCATCATGAGAGGAGGGGCCGAAGGGGTATCGCCAGATCTCAGCCGTCCACTTAAGTGATGATCGACGGCGCAGCATCGTCGTCCACCCGGGACTTGCCGGCGACGAGACAAACCCTAGTAGAGGGTGGCACAGAGTGGGGAGCTCACTTGAGGGCTCGAGGAGGGTCGGGGATGCTGCAGGGCGAAGTGGTCGTCGATGCTGAGTAGATCGGTGGGCGGCATGGCGGCGGAGGACCACTGGAAGCAGTTCGGATGACGGCGATCGAGGAGGATCTCGTCGGTGCACGACGGCGACGGCGGAGGAGAGGGTCCTGGGCAAAAAGGGGAGTACCATTAGATAGAGGAGGTGAAGGGGATCTCGTGGGCGGACATGCACAGAGAATGGGGAAGGGAGGAGAGGTTCCTAAATGTGAATACACACTTAGGGGAATTTTCCCAAGATTTATTGGGGATTAAAAGTATTTAAAACAATTATTATTCCAATTCGGCCATTTAAGAAAATGGACAAAAAGAAATAATAAAGCTTCTCAAAAATATTTATTTTTGAGATGGGAAGAGAGGGTAAGATTGGTGGGACTCACATGAGCCAAAAGTTGGGGAAGTGTTTTGGTAAAAATCAAACTTTCCTTTATGGTGGGAGTTTTAGAGATTTTGACTATTTAAGTAATTAAATATTTTTGGGGCCATAATAATTATGGATAATTACTAATAAATATTGGAGATGGGGGTAGGTGATGTGGACAAGGTGTAGCAAGCATTTGCAACCTTGAGGAATGAAATTCCAACTTGAGGAAGGATGGAAAACAAGGAGTTGATGATCTAGGGTGGTGTTATTTTTATACCACCTAAACAGGCTTGCATCTTGGAGCTTAGAGCTCACCTTGGTGCAAGGGATAGATGGGTAGGTAGACCATGTCATATAGATGACCATGGCAGAAAGAGTTTGAATTAAATGTATCGGAGGGGATCTAGAAAGGATGGCAAAGTTTGTTGGAACTAAGGCTGCCATTCAGAAAGTGTCATGAAGCCTTCTAAATCAAGTGGGTTTAATAAGCTCGAAGGTCCACTTGGGACAAGTGAAGTAGGTTTAGATAGACATCGAAGAGTGGAACACAACCATGCAGAGAGTTGGTCCATAGAGGTTTGGATGGTGGTGCGAGATCCTAGCAAAGTTGGCATGATGACTAATTTGGCAGGAAATGTTATTTTCCTGTCTGAAAAACCATCATGGACAAGTGGGTTGGAGGAGGATATAACAAGGGGAAAATGTGGGACTTGGTAGTCCTTAGGGTGTTTAACAAGATGGTTCAAGTGCATTTCCAAAAATGCACAGGGTTTGAGAAAAGGAGGCATTCAAAAAGGTGATGCTGGAACTATTTCCAGACTTAGCCAGATTTGGTAGTTTTGAGGAATTTGTCTAGAGTAGGAGAGGGAATGTTCTTGGAGGACTTGCAAGGTATCAGAGCTTTACTAAAGGGGTGATATGGGAGTGTAGAGTGAGTAGAAGAGATCCATGCTTGATATTGGCCTTTATGGCATTAAAAACATCTAGGATGGAGATCCTCAGAATAGATCTGGTTGAGGGTTTTAGATGATCACCTAGTGGCTAGGGATCATAACAAGGTTTGCTATCTTGCTTAGGGATTGATGATTGGGAAATATCTAGGTCCTAGTGATGAGCTTCTAGAGTAGCTCATACTATCTCCTAAGCAGACCAATCAAACAGCAGATCAAGGCAACTCATCTTGCAGACAAATCAACTACTACTAGGGTTACCATCAAGCCTAGCTTGAGGTTTAAGATGGGTATTTTGAATACATTGGAGTTTGAACAAGGTAAGGTCCTTGGTGTCTCTACAAAGAGTGGAATTCAAAAGCTTATAAATAGGGTTTTTGGGAGACCTAGAGATAAGAGTAGTTGAAGGTTCTGTCTTGAAAACATAAGGAGATTATGTTATATAGCTCCCCATAGTTTTATCAATAGAAGCTACTAAAATAGTTTTGGTTACATAAGCATCTTGGCTCATGTTTTGAAATGCCAGAACATTTGAGAATATGGAAATTAAGCCAAGACTGTTTTGGGAAGTAGCTTTTGTCGACTGGTGTTAAGGAAGGGAGTATATCATCTAATACACATTTATATGCATGAGCATATCCAACAACAAGCAAACCCTTCAGCATTAAGCAAGAAAAAGTTTTTGTCCCCCCTAATTTTTGCATTCTGGACAACTAATCAGGGTTGCTGAAATTGGGATGTTACAGATCTTTCCCCTTAAAAGAATCTCGTCCCGAGATTCAGGAGAGTAGGGCTAGGGGATTTTGAGTCAAGGTTAGCGCTACTGGTTTCAAGCGTGCTATCTTACGGACTCCGTCTTTGAAAGTGGCTACTCTGTCGATGAAGCTGCTTCAGTCTTTCTGGACGCACAGAGAGTTGAGCAGAGTCCAGTCTTGATTTTGAGAGATGGCCTTCTTTCCTTCCGGACTCTATATCATCGAGGGCTTAGACTGGGCAGACTCTCTTGATGCTGAACTTCACGGGGTACTCGTCGGGAGATAGAATCTATAGTTGGGAGTAACTTTCTCTAGGGATTCACAGCTCTTCCTTAGGGTTGTAGTGTATCCTATTTAACGATTTTTGGGTCAGGACTCCGGGGTTTGCTTTAGTGAAGGATTACCCTATTTTCGTGGGAAAGACGCAGTCTTTCCCCCCTTAGGATTAGACTAGGGTATACTGGAGAGTTGACGTAGTCCTTCCTTCTTGAAGTCATTGTATGGGGTTTTTGGGGATTGTCGTCTATCTTTCTTCTGGAGTAGAGACCTTCGGAAGTCTTCCGGGAATTATGACTTACTGGGCTTATATACTACTATTATTCGTACTTAGCCTACGGAAGCCATCGGAGACTTACATCTTCTAAGCGATTGGAACCGAGGGGTTGGCGATGTTGTGGTCCTTCCGGTATGTCTGAGCTGAAATAGCAGAGGGACTTCATAGGATCTCTAGTTAGTTTCTCCTCTGATGAACCACGAGTTGCTTCTTGGCGAAAGACTTCGAAACTGGGGATCTTTTCTGGGGTATCTTTCGATAGACAGTCTTCTGGAGATTGAGTGGAAAGATGCCGTCTTTCCACCTTAGAGCTTCACTAAGGTGCTTCGGGAGGGGTGCGGATCTTCTGTCTTGGAGTGCTGACCCATTGTTAGGGGAAGGCTATATCTTCTTGGAGTCTTGAGCTGGGGTCTTCGAGTGACGCCTTATTTTATCAACCTTGGCGGGGCTGGTTTCCTAACAAAACCTTTAGGGAGTTTACGCAGGGTAAGTTAGCAGTTTATGACTCTTCTTTCTAGTAGTTACTCAGGGTTGAAACAGTCAGCGTCGGGTAAACGGTCATCATTTGATTTTCTTGCATTGCTTCTGATTGAGGGCAGAGTGGACTTGTTGTCTTCACGCTTCCTTATCATCCGGATTCTGGGGTACTTCTGACTCTTCGGGAGGAACTTCTGTCGTTTTGAGTAGGGTTGATTATAATAGGTAGTCTCCTAAGGCGATGGGAGGTTCTAATGTACTGAATGTCAGCGTAGTTAGGTCTTCACTTCTTGTCTTTGTTGACTTCTCGGGTGGTTTCTTGTGGATAGAGAGGATCCTTCGGTGATCGACTTCCAGCTCCAATGGGATTCTTGCTGTAGTAGACTGAGGAACAAGGGAGTGTGGTGCTATTGATGAGTCTTGCAAGGTGAGTTTGATGAGGTGAGCCATCCTGCTGAGATGAAATCTTCGAGCTGACTCTAACTTGACGATGTCGAACTCCTGGTTCTTGCGATGCTTTTCCTCTCATATACTCTCGAGGTTAGTCTGGGTCTCAATACCGACAGCTAACACAGGGGTTTCCTGAGTTACTAGGTGGGTTATCGCTCCTTGAGTCACATTTTTAAGGAGGTTAAGGAAAATCAGATCATACAAACAAGGCGAACAAAGAGAGGGGCTCGCAATGTCCTCGGCAAACAACACACATCAAGCAACACAGGATGCACTTAGGCAAGCAAACACGGTCAACTCTAGGGACCAAGGAGTTAACTACTCGCGAAGTAGGGGAATCCTATTCTTAGGACTATTGATCCTAGATATCGTCTTTCTTCAAGTCGGAGTCACTATCTTGCAGATGAAGTCTTCGTCGTATTTTGGACATTTCTTGATAGTGCAACAACTGATTTCTTCTAATCATGAGGATTCCGCTGATAGAGCGATATTGTAGTCTCCTTGTGTTTGCTGGTAGTTGCTTGTCTTCATCTGGTTCTCATTGTCTTTACCGGGTTCGAGATCCTAAAAATTCGTAGGTTTAAAGTTTGGATGAGAGTTAGAGGAAACCATTTTCGAAAGCATTTACTTAGAGTAAGAGAAGAAATAGAACTTTTTGAAACTCATTGAGAAACTATTTTTTGAAAGCCGGGGTTTTCAAAATAAGTTTCCTGTCTAGCGGCCATGCTAACTAAGGTTCTCCTACAGCCAGGATGGCTCTAATACCAAGTCTATGGGGCCCCCGGATTAATCCTTCGAGAATCCCTGTTATGCATACAATCATGATCCCATGATCAGTTAGTCGTGGCACATAACCGACAAGTATCATTACAACATCCGAGAATATACCGAATTACAAGACTTACATAATTACCGTTATGGCTACATCAATAACATTAGTGGATCATCATCAAGCGTAGGCCCGAGCCATGCCTTAACCTACAGGCAACTGACTGGGAGAATGTCCTAGCTCGCATAGTCGCCATCCTCGTCTTCTTCTTGAGATCTGGCGAAGTTAATAGCCAGGGACAATGCCGGTGAGTACATTGAATGTACTCGCAAACCACCTTAACTTGATAGTAATAACAAGAGGGTATGCATTTTGGCTGTGGTATTAGGAGGGCTCTAAGTGGGGTTCTTTTCTAAATAACTTCTCTTGTAGATATAGCATCTACATATCTTTGTTGAAAACTTTTGTAAATCATTTTGGAAACCGTTTTGAAAAGTTTTTGGAAAACATTAGGACTGGGTCACCCATTTGTTCCTTTTTCCCGGTCGTCCCACGACCAAACTCCTTACATACCTGTCTGACCATCCCATGGTCAAAGCAGGTATCCTTTCCGACCATCCCATGGTCAAAACATTTTAAAAGCCTTTGCTTTTCCGAAAATCCTTTTTGAAAACAAAACCAGCACTACTCTACAGAAGTTTGTCCAACCCGTCCTTAACCGCGGACATGGCTATTCGAATAGATTTACACTCTGCAGAGGTTGCGCACTTTACCCACACCATCCGGGTACCCTACCCTGATCTTCACCGATCGTGGGTCGAGTAACCGATCAAGACTCTCTGGATGCCCACTCCAGTATAAGTGCCTACCCTATGAGTGTTAATCCCCTCAAAACCGGGACATCGGGCGAGGACCAACCGGAGCGCTTTTTCCACTTCTCGAGTGTGCGCTTTCAATGTGGGGCTCATAGTAACGCGTGGAGGCCTGCCGACCCTTCGTTCCTTCTCCAGGGCCCACCTTTATCGGCGAAGGCCCACGCTCTAGGGATCCTCGATCCCCTGTAGTAGTTACGAGGCAGATTATACCGGAATAGACAACCTTCAAATCCAACCTTGTCCCATACCAGAGTAATGTGGTTGCACAGGGTTAAGTTGTTATAGCTAGACTGCTAAGAACCAGGTGCGTTTTCATAAAACTTTTTCCTCCGGTTTTCCTCCAACATTTTGTAAAACAAAACCTTTTTCTTTCTTAACAACTCTTGGGGAGGTCCCACCTCACCAAGGTTTTATCAGAAAACATTTGGTAAAAACCTTTTTGTGGGTCTTCCCATCCTCTAGCTTTTGCTTCGGCTAAATCGGGGTCTCCAAAGGGGTATGGTGGATAAGCACCATCTACTCTACTAGGGACAATTAGGTATCACCAAGGGGGTTGTACTTAGTAGTACCCAGTGTAATAGTTTGGAGGAGCCAAACCACTATCATATATATATCAACATGTAGTAAAACAATGCAGTTTTTAATAAACCGTAAATAAAACATGCATAAGTAAAATAGTAGGACAAGGCTTATGAGCAAGAAGGTGGCTTTCCTATGATTAGCAATAAGTCCCTGGACTTCTTCAGATGGCCAAGAATACCCAAATATATAATAATAAGAAATCCCTTCCTTCTTGTCGTCAGACACTCACATTATCGTTGTCAACGAGTACACATGCAAACAGACAATACCACAATCAATACAAGAATACAAGCATCAAACCATACATCAAACAAACATAAGAAATACTACTGGACTTGGGAGGTTTTGGAGAAGTGGGAGTCAAATGGTGGAATTTACAAGATTGCCACTAGGGTGGTTTTCTCTTGGAAGATAGTGGTCAAAGCTAGATCAAGTGAACTTGGATTAGGGATCTGTGTTCAGTAGGTTATCAATGGATAACCATGACATCCTCATATAGGTTTTGACAAGACAAAACCAACACAAGTGGTTTTACTTGATTATCACATTTCTAGAATTAGTTATGCTTTTAATAGTGGATTAAACTCTAGTTTGAGGAAATAATTCACCAGAAAAGTTCTGGAGCTCCAAAAATTATTTCCTTGTGTGGTTTGATATTACATGCTGTACTGAACCACTTAGAGTTGGAATCAAGTCAAAAGAATAACCAGAATGCCCTCAGGAAATTCCTAAAGACAATTCTGTATAGTTCTTCCTTATTTCACCAGATTAATTCTACAGGAGTGATTGAGTTGGTTCCAAGGTCAGGTCATAGGTATTTAAAATACCTTTCTATAGGAATTGGATTCACTCATTTTGGAGTTGCCAAACTCCTGGAGTGATTTATTTAGTGAAAATACCCCTTGCAGAAGTATTTAAATCACTAAAATTCACCCAGAGCTCAATAAATTATGAGCTGCTGGGGTTTTGTAGGTATTGGTACTAGTTTGTACTGGGAGTTGGAATCAGGTCAATACCTCATTTGGTTAGACCTGGGGAAAATATCTAGGGCATATAAAGCCTAATTTCGTTATTTTTACTAAAGGTAGAATACAGTTCCACTTGGTATGAGACCTGTGCTGGATGATAGGTATTTCAAATACCTTCCAGTAGGTCTTTGATTCATCTCAAAAGGAGATGTATAACTCTTTGTAGAAATTATTTAGTGTACCAGATACATTCTAGCAGAATAATTACTAGTAATTAGAGAAAATTATTTAGGCCATGGGGTTGCCTCTGCATGTTTGAGAAAACATCAGAGAACCACCAGAAAATTAGATCTAGGCATTTGGAAATGATTTACCATTTTATTTAGATTTAAACCTAGCAGAAACATTTCTAGAATAAATGGATCTGCAGTCGAACCTGGGCTGGATCTGGGGAGTATTGGCGCCTGAGAGGAATAACTACACGGTGCTCGGCAGTATGTGGGAGCCGGAAGTCGAACCTGCCAGGCGGGGCCCAGCCATTAGCAAGAGGAGGGGCCGAAGGGGTATTGGCGTATCTAAGCCGTCCGCTTAAGTGACGATCGACGGCGCATCGTCGTCGTCCACCCGGGTCTCGCCAGCAACGAGACAAACCCTAGCAGAGGGTGGCGCGGAGCGGGGAGCTCACCTGAGGGCTCGAGGAGGGTCGGGGATGCTACAGGGCAAAGCGGTCGTTGATGCTGAGCAGATCGATGGGCGGCACGGTGGCGGAGGACCACTGGAAGCAGTTCGGACGATGAAGGCCGAGGAGGATCTCGTCGGTGCCCAGCAGCGACGGCGGAGGAGAGGGTCCTGGGCAAAAAGGGGAGTACCATTAGATAGATGAGGTGAAGGGGATCTCGTGGGCGGACATGCACAGAGAATGGGGAAGGGAGGAGAGGGTCCTAAATGTGAATACACACTTAGGGGAATTTTCCCAAGATTTATTGGGGATCAAAAGTATTTAAAACAATTATTATTCCAATTCAGACATTTAAGAAAATGGACAAAAAGAAATAATAAAGCTTCTCAAAAATATTTATTTTTGAGATGGGAAGAGAGGGTAAGATTGGTGGGACTCACATGAGCCAAAAGTTGGGGAAGTGTTTTGGTAAAAATCAAACTTTCCTTTATGGAGGGAGTTTTAGAGATTCTGACTATTTAAGTAATAAATATTTTTGGGGCCATAATAATTATGGATAATTACTAAGAAATATTGGAGATGAGGGTAGGTGATGTGGACAAGGTGTAGCAAGAATTTGCAACCTTGAGGAATAAAATTCCAACTTGAGGAAGGATGGAAAACAAGGAGTTGATGATCTAGGGTGGTGTTATTTTTATACCACCTAAACAGGCTTGCATCTTGGAGCTTAGAGCTCACCTTGGTGCAAGGGATAGATGGGTAGGTAGACTAGGTCATATAGATGACCATGGCAGAAAGAGTTTGAATTAAATGTATCTGAGGGGATCTAGAAAGGATGGCAAAGTTTGTTGGAACTAAGGCTGCCATTCAAAAAGTGTCATGAAGCCTTCTAAATCAAGTGGGTTTAATAAGCTCGAAGGTCCACTTGGGACAAGTGAAGTAGGTTTAGATAGACATCCAAGAGTAGAACTCAACCATGCAGAGAGTTGGTCCATAGAGGTTTGGATGGTGGTCTAAGATCCTAGCAAAGTTGGCATGATGACTAATTTGGCAGGAAATGTTATTTTCTTGTCTGCAAAACCATCATGGACAAGTGGGTTGGAGGAGGATCTAACCAGGGGAAAATGTGGGCCTTGGTAGTCCTTAGGGTGTTCAACAAGATGGTTCAAGTGCATTTCCAAAAATGCACAGGGTTTGAGAAAAGGAGGCATTCAAAAAGGTGATGCTGGAACTATTTCCAGACTTAGCCAGATTTGGTAGTTTTGAGGAATTTGTCTAGAGTGGGAGAGGGAATGTTCTTGGAGGACTTTCAAGGGATCAGAGCTTTACTAAAGGGGTGATATGGGAGTGTAGAGTGAGTAGAAGAGATCCGTGCTTGATATTGGCCTTTATGGCATTGAAAACATCTAGGATCGAGATCCTCAGAATAGATCTGGTTAAGGGTTTTAGATGATCACCTAGTGGCTAGGGATCATAACAAGGTTTGCTCTCTTGCTTAGGGATTGATTATTGGGAAACATCTAGGTCCTAGTGATGAGCTTCTAGAGTAGCTCATACTATCTCCTAAGCAGACCAATCAAACAGTAGATCAAGGCAACTCATCTTGCAAAAAAATCAATTACTACTAGGCTTACCATCAAGCCTAGCTTGAGGTTTAAGATGGGTATTTTGAATAGATTGGAGTTTGAACAAGTTAAGGTCCTTGGTGTCTCTACAAAGAGTAGAATTCAAAAGCTTATAAAAAGGGTTTTTGGGAGACCTAGAGATAAGAGTAGTTAAAGGTTCTATCTTGAAAACATAAGGAGATTATGTTATATAGCTCTCCATAGTTTTATCAATAGAAGCTACTAAAATAGTTTTGGTTACATAAGAATCTTGGCTCATGTTTTGAAATGCCAGAACATTTGAGAATATGGAAATTAAGCCAAGACTGTTTTGGGAAGTAGCTTTTGTCAACTGGTGTTAAGGAAGGGAGTATATCATCTAATACACATTTATATGCATAAGCATATCCAACAACAGGCAAACCCTTCAGCATTAAGCAAGAAAAAGTTTTTGTTCCCCCTGATTTTTGCATTCTAGACAACTAATCAGGGTTGCTGAAATTTTAATGTTACATCTTTGGCCATAATTCATCATGATTACACAGAGCAGCAACCATACCAGATATAGTGCAGATATGCGCAGGCGTTTCTTCCATCGTGATACAATGGTGTCCATACCACTTGCCCTTAGAGTCGTACCTGAAGAGGACTACCATAAACAGGTAAGGGTGGTCTGCGGAGATCCCACCTGATAGAAAACTATGGACAAAATATTTTTGTCAGCATTGGGTTAACAAACAATTTTAGGTTCAGTAGCCAGCTAGCTGTTATAATTAGTGCAAATAGCAAAGAGAAGGGTAGCTCACCCACTTGTAGCCCGAACTTCTTCTTCCTTGGTACTAGGATCTGCCATCCTCCGAGCTGCTCGGCTCGTCTGCGGCGGAGGCAGGCTAGAGGCTCGCAACGGCGGCTACGGCATGTGCCATTGGAGCTCGGGATCAGCGACTGGGCGCAACAACTTGGCGCTGGAAGTCAAATGTCCGAAGGGATCGTCCAGCCTCGAGGGTGGATTCCGATGCTGCCGGTGCTAGGGGAAAGGTGGGAATGGATTTGTGAAATTGGTCAACGCATCCAATCCACTTTGTTCCTCGATTTTCCTAAGATGTTGCCGCGTTGGAGCTCGCGTCACGGACAGATGACCGACATGAGGGTCCCGACCGTCTACTTCACGGGGCAGTTTCACGGAATGTTTGAATTTGGCAGGGCGAGATGAGTTTGCATCGAAATGGCCCCTCTCGGTAGTTGGCGGCCCAACATTTCGAAACGCAGCAATTTCAGGCAACTTAGGTACCGCCATGCGCTCGCCCGGGAACTTTGGTACCGCAGACGAACAGGCCCCACTGTGCGATCTTCTGTCGGTTCGATTTTGCATCGAACGGTTCGGACCTCACACCTTTTGCTCTTTATAAGGGAAAGGAGATGTGTTTTACTGTTTTACCTTACCTGCCCCTGCTCCAGCTTCTTCCTTGCGCTCTTGCCCCTTTGCGAGCTCCTGCTCTATGCTCGTGTTTTTGTTTTGCCGCCATGGGAAAAAGCAAATCTGGGACTTCCACTACTTCCGCGAAGGCCACCAGGAAGAGGGCCGTCGGATGGGCTCCTACCAAGTGCTCGGTGCGCGATCTCCATGAGGCGCGGAACTCCGGCCATCTGGCGGAGGGTACCTTCAAGCTTCCTGGAGACGAAGCTGCCCCCATCCTCGAGCCTGGCTGGAGAGTAATGTTCCTCTCCCTCGTTTTTTGCGGCCTTTCTCTTCCTGTCCACGAATTCCTTCGTGGTCTTCTTTTTGTTTATGGCGTGCAGCTGTATCAGCTCACGCCTAACTCCATTCTTCATGTTGCTTGTTTCATCACTCCCTGTGAGTGCTTTCTCGGGATTCATCCCCATTGGGGCCTATGGAAGCATTTCTTTTATGTTCGTCGTAATGCCACTGACACCATTGTCCATGACGTTAGTGGCGCCATTTTCTCTGTTTGCTCCGACGTGGATTATTTTGATTTTAAGATCACTGACTCTGTGCAAGGCTGGAAGTACAATTGGTTTTATATCAAGGATCAACCACTTGAAGGCCACTCTTTTGGTTTAGCCCCCATTGATCCTAAGAAACCTTGTCGCAAACTTGACTCCTGGTATCAACGTCCTTCTGCCGAAGAAATGGTTTAAATCCAGCCCTATATTGATCGTATTTTGAAACTGTGTCATGAAGTTAGCAAGGAATTGTCAGGTCTTCAGATCCTGGCATATTTTTTGTGGATCCGCGTCCAACCGCTTCAAGCCCGGCTTTCTGGCATGTGGGCATATACCGGGAAGAAGGACCCGATGAGGATTTCCTCAGAAGACCTTACCCTCAAGGTATATGAAAAAGGGTTCGAAACTTCACCACTCTCACCAAGAAAAGCCCGGTTCCATCCAACTATGTTGTGGAGCCCTATGGCAAGAAAAACCGTCTCCCCGAGGTAAATTTCCTTTACATTCATCTCTCCTTTCTTTTGCGGATGCATTTTTACTCTATCAATGACTGGCGCTTTTTCCATGTCTTTTTCTTGTGTAGGACTTTGATCACCTGAGCTCACTTCCTCCTCTTCCAGGAAGCTATGAGCCCCCTATCCATCCTTCCGCATCCGACGATCTTCGTGTGACTAGGACTGCCACAGATGAGGAGATGGATTTTTCTGCATCTGACTCTTCATTAAAGACGCAATCTCTTCCGTCGACTCGCTCTGGAGATTTCCGCATGGAGCGTGCTGGTGATAAGAGGAAATGCCCCTATGATGTGGAAAGGGTCGAAGACTCGGATGACTCAACTTCTTCCAAACCCCTCGATGCTGCTCCAGTCTAGGCTACTCCTGCCCAGATGAACTTGTTCCGCTTTGTGCAGGATGTGTCTTCGTAAGTGTTTGACTGCTTCTTCTCTTGCATTGATGCTTTTCCCAATTATTTTGTTCTTTTTCTCTTGCATTGATGATGATTAAGATCCTCCTGAATCTCCTCTTCGCACATCTGTGGGCTGCTCTGCAAAGAAATCTCCTCCACCGTCGACGGAGCCGAAGGAAAAGCTCATGTGTTCTATGGATAAGATTACCCAGAAAGATGCTGCCATTTCATCAAAGCCGCCGCCGCAAAAAAGGAAGAAAACAACGGTTAAAGGGGTGGTGATATTGGAAAAGCCTGTTGATGTGGACATGAAAGATGTAAGTCACTCTGTATTTCAGATTTGTTCTGCCCGTATCCTCTTTTTTACTTTTCCTGATATCCTTTGTTGTGATGTTCTTCTTCAGCCTTTGATGCGCGAGATGGTTGATATGGCCTCTTTCTCTATAAAAATCCGCGATGAAGCCAAGGACTAAGGGGTATGTCATGTTCATCTTTGGGATCTCTTTGTGAATGTTTCTTGTCCTACTTTTTCATGATTTTCTTCGCGCAGCTGCCGCCAAGGAATTCAGAGTTATTCAGGATGAGGCGATGAAGCGTGCCGATGATCTGGAGGTCAAACTTCGGGCTGCTGAGGAGGCTTTGGAGGAGGCCAAGCAGAAGACAAGAACTGATGCCGAAGAAGTGGCCAAGCAAGCCGCTATTCAAGATGAAAATATTCGGCAGCGCCTGGAGGCCCTTAATGCCTCTTTGACCTGTAAGTATTTTCTCTTTTTGTTTGGATTTATTTCATTTCTTTCCTTTGGTCATCAATCCTTTCTCTTGTTGTTTTCAGAATTGACTCGCTAGGACCTATCGTTGCATGAAGATAAGAAGGTTGATCCTTTGTCAGATGTTGTTAGTGTTTGTGGGCGCAACCTTCTTGTCCGCTCCTGCTGTGCCTTCAAAAACCTTCATGCCGAAATATTTCCAACCAAGGAGGTGCCAAACAAGAGAAATGATCTTGTCACCGTCTTCGGTGTTGATCCCTGCCCCTTTTTGGTTATAGCTTGACGAAGTCGAAGAGTGGTGCCGAAACTTTGATGGCACTGGCGATGGCTCAAAATATGTAAAGCTCGTTGGGAACCCCAAGAGGAAGGTATGATGAGCACAGTAGAAAGTTTTCCCTCAGTTATGAAACCAAGGTTATTGAACCAGTAGGAGCAAGGAAACAACTCCAATGTGTTGCTAACAACTTGGAATCATGCACAACACAACCACAGAACTTTGCCCCAACTTACAATGAGGTTGTCAATCTCACTAGTTTTGCTAAAAACAAAGGATTAAACGTATAGTGTGGAAGATAGTAATTTCTTTGTAGAAAGTAAATAGTAAACAGTAAATAATCGATGGTATATCAATGGTATAGGAATGGACTAGGGTCCACAGTTCACTAGAGGTGTTTCTCCTTAAGATAAATAGCATGTTGGGTGAACAAATTACAGCGGGGCAATTGACAGATTGAGAAAGCATAACAATGAAAATACTAGACATCTTGATTCGTATGAGATTTGATTAGGCATTACAACATAATACATAGACCATAATCCAACTGCATCTATGACTAATAATCCACCTTCTGGTTATCGTCTGAACCCCTTCCAGTATTAAGTTGCAAGCAACAGATAATTGCATTAAGCAAAGTGTCTAAAGTAAACAATACAATTGCCCCATGGACAAAGGATTGTTGTTTTCTCCCTAGTAGCAACAACACATCTACAACCTTAGATATTTCTGTCACTTTCCAAGATTACTAGAGGCATGAACCCACTATCGAGCATAAATACTCCCTCTTGGAGTTGCAAGCATCTACTTGGACAAGATAGTTACAAACAATGGAGAGAATGCACGATCACAAATAGCATAGACATGATAGAATCAATAATCAATCTGACATAGTATCTCAATATCCATCGGATCCCCACAAACACAACATATAGGATTACAAATAGATGATCTTGATCATGAACGGAGCTAACAAGATCTAAACATGATAGCACAAAGGAGGAGAACCAACCATCTAGATACTATATGGACCCATAGTCCAAGGGTGAACTACTCACGCATCACTTCGGAGGCAGGCATGGTGATGAAGAAGGCCTACAGGATGATCTCTCCCCTCCGGTAGGGTGCCGAGAAGAGCTTCGGATCCCCCTGATCTAGGGATGGAGATGGCGGCGGCTACAGGATCTTTCATGGATTTCTGATCGGGTACCTAGGGTTTCTGCATCGGGATACTTTTATAGGCAAAGAGGCGAGGTCGGTGGCGGCCCGAGGGGCCCACACCAGGGGCTGGCGCGCCCAGGGGGCGCGCCACCCTAGGGTGTGGCCGTCTCATGGCCCCTCTTCGGCTGCCCTTCGGACTCCGTGTTCCTTCTAGTAAAATATTGACTTTGGCTTTTGTCTTGTCCAATTCCGAGAATATTTCCTACTACCTTTTCAAAAACCAAAAATAGCAGAAAACAGGCAACTGGCACTATGGCATCTTGTTAATAGGTTAGTTCTAGAAAATGTATAAAAATACCTCAAAGTGTAAACAAAACATAAGAAAGTTGATATAAAACAAGCATGGAGCATAAAAATTATAGATACGTTTACGACATATCAAGCATCCCCAAGCTTAACTCCTGCTCGTCCTCGAGTAGGTAAAATAATTTTTGAGGTGACATGCACCATCACAATCTTGATCAAGGTATTTGTAAAGCATTTATAGCTAGGATCAACATACTCTAAACATGAATATGAAAGATAGAGTTCTAACAATAAGACATAGTAACTATGTTGTAACATGAAAAGGTACACACAAAAGATCATGAATAACAATGCATTGAAAGATGTTTGTTTGTTTCACATATAGAAAACATAATAAGAGTGGTATTCAGCTTGTCCCTCATGGTATAGCAAAACATAAATCCATAGGACACATTCAAAGTTCATATGGGTGACTAGATACAAATAATTTAAGAACAAGCAATATCAAAGTTATGAATCAATCAACAAGTTTTGGGACAATGCACATTAAACTAAGAATGACCACTATTCTCTCACAATTGGTGCATAAAGATAGAAGATGGAGACTCAACATAAAAGTAAAAAGAAAGGCCCTTCACAGAGGGAAGCAGAGATTTCAAGTTTCATAAAGAGCTTCCAAAAATTATGGTACTTATTAGCTTTCAGCTCTCATTGCCCCTATCATAAGCATCTTGAGGTGATTAAGGTTAAAGTGACACAAATATGAGGATATGCTTGACAAGTTATAAGTTGAAAATCGCATGCCTCTTGCTTAAGAGTACCGAACCTCATGCTACTCAACTTTAGTCACGAGTAAGTTCTTGTCATTGTAAGTACATGTGTATCATGGAGAACCGCCAACGGGGTACCCTTTGCCCCATGACATAGGAGCTATCCCATATCAAAATAAAAAGGCAACAGACAATAAGCACCTCAACGATCTTTTTATTTGCTATTTGCATAGGTTTTTATTGAGGATGCTTCACAAAATGCTCACTATGGTTATGCTGCAAGTTTCCACCATGATTAGGCATGGCTTAGGGTAGCCGCCCGGGCGTTTCTCTAACACACATACAAACTCCATGAGCTTACAAGCTCCCCTTTTATTTCACACCGCCGGGATCCATAGACAAAAGAACATGATATCAGCTGAATAATAAGTGCAATGTTGAAAGTGTTCCCCATGGTACATGGTTCTGCTAATTCACAACTTATAAAGTGCAAGAATATAAGCAACATAGATGGACACAATGGTTCAGGTTTATTAAGTGCAAGAAAATAAAGTGTGCCATCAAGTTTGTGAGAGCTTTAATCACTAATTTTCACATAACAAGATTAATTTGGAAGGTAGATAAAAACATGAATATTATTGGAATGGTGTAACACACCATGCATAGGAATTTACAGTGGACTCTTTGGAATAACTTGGTTTTCTTGGGGGTTGGTGCATGAGTGGAACTCACCCTTGGTACAGGTGGAGGCTAGAAAAAGACTGGGAGCGACCAACTAAGAGAGCAATAATGGCCATAATCATGCAAAGAGACAAAACATTATTAATTAAAGCATGAAGTGATATTACAAGTCAAAAACTAAATGATCATAAAGGCTAAGGTGATTGGTTCATAGTCTTAACATGTTGTAAGCATGTGCCAAGTCAATCCAGATAAAGCATCAAAGGATAATACCACAATATTATGCTTTTATATGCTAAAACAACGCATGATTCTTTCAAGGAACATTAAGCAATCTCAATTGTTTGGAACAAGTCATGCTACAGCAATAATCACTAAGAATAAAGTCAAAGCAACATCAAACATGACATGATAAAGTCTAGGCCACTGTCAAAACAAGCTCCTTTTCTACCACTTATAAGCATGAAGCTTCCTACTCTTTTCCAACACCAATCAACTTATTTGAAACCACATATGAATGATGGGGTCCAACCAATTTATTTAAGCAAACCAAACAAAATAAAACTAAAAACAAAAATAAAGATGCTCCAAGAACAACACAATTATGCATGAAACAATAAAAATGAAGAGTTTTGGAAGAAAACCTAAGATTTTTATTAATGAAGAAGGGGATGCCTTGGGCATCCCCAAGCTTTGACGCTTGTACTTCTTGAATATTTCTTGGGGTGACATGGGTGGCATCACCAAGCTTGAGCTTTTGTCCATTCTTCATCTCATCACATTATTATTCCCTACACTTGAAAATTTCCTTCATACAAAACTTCACACAATCTTCATTAGAAACATTAGTGTATTCAAGATATAAGTATTTGGGTTTAGTTTCAACACAAGTAAAACTTCCATTAAAATACAATCTACTGTAGCAATTCCTTCTAAATCTCAAGTGATCAAAGAGAACTCAAAGAGAAAGAGATTAAGAGGCAAATGCAAATAATGGCAGAAATCTGTCAAAACAGACCAGCAGGTAAACATTATTTTTTTCAAAGACCTTCTATTGATCAAATAGAAAAGTGCTAAACTAGCGAAAGTTAGATACTAACCTGGGGTATAAGCTCAAAAAATTATAGCTCAATCCGACGTACAGGGATTTTTCACGATTTTTTATGGTGAAGCACAAAAATCTGTTTCGGGACAGCAACTTTCCCAAGTGTTACTTCTCTCTCATTAGAGGTTATTCTTGGCACGAAAACCACACAAAAAAATAAGGAAAGGTTATTACTGAGGCAATAACTTTCAAGACTCAACAAAACAAAAATTTACTGGAAGTAAAAATAATTTGGGTTATCTCCCAATAGTGCTTTTCTTTAATGCCTTTAAGCTAGACTCAGTAATTTGAGAAGATGCTCACATAAGAAATATGAATTGAAGCAAAAGAGAGCATCAAGGAGAAAATATGATACACATTTAAGTCTAACCCACTTCCTATGCATAGGAATCTTGTAAGAAAATAAATCAAAGAAGCACATAGTAACAAGAATGGGTAGATAAAACAAGAGCAACTTTGGAACTTTCAATATAAAGAGAGGTGTTTTAGTAACATGATAATTCCAACAACCATATTTTCCTCTCTCATAATTATTTTCAGTAGCATCATGAACAAACTCAACAATATACATATCACACTCATCCTCCTTTGGTAAGCATGGAGGGCGATCAAATAAGGTATTAGTTAAAGAGTTACTCTTATTGGGAGGTAGACATGGGTAGTTGCTCCATTCTTCCTCCTCTTGATCATCACTCTCCTCCTATTTTTCATCCAACGAGCTTCCAGTTTCATCAATTTCTTCTTCCATAGGCTCCTGCAAGGCATTAATCTCTTCCGTTGGTAGAGAGAATCTATTAAGATATTTAAGAATATAGCCATTTTCTTCCTTGTAATTATCAAAGAAAAATTTAAGTATATCATAAACCTCATATTTATAAGGTGCATCATCCGTATTTTCAAGAAAATAAGCAAGTTCGAATGCACCCTTCCAAGAAATAAATTCTTCAATTTGTTGCACATCATAAAAGTCATAATTTCCCTTAACATAATAAGATATGGTAACATTATCATTATACTCACATTGAAAAGGGAGGTGTTTATACCTCCTACAACAACAAGATTTATCAAAGCAATAAGTAACATTATAAGTAGAGCACATGTTTCTAGCAATGGTATACAATTTATTAATTTGTCCCCATAAGTGTTTCCCTTTTTGTGACAAGCGGTGTTCCTCATAATATTTTTGTTCTTCCATGAACCCACCTTTCCAATAAGATCTAGTTTCAAAGAAACCAACCATTGATATAAAGCATGATAAAGCAAGATGATACGTCCAAAACGTATCTACTTTCCCGAACACTTTTGCTATTGTTTTTCCTCTAAACTTGTGTGATTTGGATACAACTAACACGGACTGACGCTATTTTCACCAGAATTACCTTGGTGTCTAGGTTTTGTGCAAAAAATCAACTATCAGGAAAAATCCCGAAAAATATGCCAAAAATCTTATTTCACTAGAAGATTCATAGAGCCAGAAGACGAGACAGAGTAGGGCCACGAGGGGCTCACACCACCAGGCCGTGCGGGCTAGGCCAGGCCTCACCTGGGGGTGGTGTGGCCGCCCCAGGCACCCCCTTGTCCTCCCTCTTCACCTATAAGTTGCCTCCTAACCTAAAACCCTAGGGGGGTTCGAAGTTTTTCCAAAAAGAGTTCCGCTCCATCGCCACCACCAGATTCCGTGATTCAGAACCAGAAACTCCGTTCTGGCACCCTTCCGGGACGGGGAATTGGAGGAGATCATCACCATCATCATCACCATCGCTTCTCCATCGACCACCCATGTTTCCCATCTATGAGTGAGTAATCCCCCGTTGTAGGCTATGGGGATGGTAGGGATAGGATGAGATCGTTCATGTAATGGCATCGGATTGTTAGGGCATGGTGCCTAGTATCTACTATTAGTGCTTTTTGACTTTGTTGCAACTTGTTATGCTTAATGCTTGTCACTAGGGCCCGAGTGCCATGATTTCAGATATGAACATGTTATTGATTCATTATGATAGTATTGTTTATGCTCTTACCTGCAAGTTGTATACACACGTTGTTATCCAGAACCAAAGGCCCCGAAGTGATAGAAATCGGGATAACCGGAGGGAAAGGCTTTGATGTGAGGATCACATGTGTTCATGGAGTGTTAATGCTTTGCTCTGGTGCTCTATGAAAAGGAGCACCTTAATTCCCAGTAGTTCCCTTGAGGCCCCGCTGCAAACGGGCTGGCAGGACAAAAGATGTTGTGCAAGTTCTCATTACGAGCACGTATGACTATATATTTAACGCATGCCTACGATTATTTAGTACTTGGATGCTTTATCTTATTTATTTGCAAATGCCCTATGTCTTGATTGCCATGTGAATTGTCTTGTCCATGCAACGCCCGTCCATCCATCCTTATGCCTACCGCGCTTTAATCCCACTGTTTACTGCAGTTGTTACTACTGTCTTTACTTTACTACTGCTATTACTTTACTATTGCTACTACAAAATTGTTGCTACTGATAAACTGCTGTGAGCAAGATTGTTTCCAGGTGCAGCTGAATTGACAACTGAGTTGTTAAGGCTTATAAATATTCTTTTGCTCCCCTTGTGTCGAATCAATAAATTGGGTTTCACTTCCCTCGAAAATACTGTGATACACCCCCTATACTTGTGGGTCATCAAGACTATTTTCTGGCACCGTTGCCGTGGAGCATAGCTTTATTTATCAAGTCCACTTGGAATCATTATTGTTCGCTACCATCCAACCATCATGGATATGTCTTGTGATGGCAAGGTTCCTATTTTACCATCCACTACAAGAAGAGGTACGGTTCTGAACACCTCTGTTGCTCTTGATTCACCATCTATTATGAGTAAGCTCCTTACACCACCACATACACATGCTACACACACTGCTACTACTGCTGAATCTGAAACTTCGGATACTTATGATGCTGCTTCTAGTGTGCTTGATAAGAGTGGTTCATTAGGTCCTTTCCTAGATGCTACGATTGCTAGAACTATAGCTGGAAATACTGAAACTCCTAATGAAGACACTACTACACCTGTTAGTTCACCTGAGTCTAGAGAGAGCTATGATATTGAAGACGGTTATATAGAGATGACCGATGGATTTATTAAAGAATGTCAAAACACCCATGATAGGAGTGCTATTAAGAGTCTCCTTGAGAGGCTTACTATAAAACCCAAATTGTCTCCTAATGCTAAGTTTGCTGCATCTCCCATAGACATTAAAGATAGGGATTATGATTTCTCTCTTGATCTATCTTACATAGCTATTGTTGAGAAGGAACCTTTTTGTGGGACTAAGAATGAAAGTGCGATAGCACATATGACTGAGTTTTCTACCATGAGTGATTTATTTTCTGATGATATTAAGATGCGCACCTACTTTGTTGCTAAAATTTTCCCTTTTTCACTGATAGGAGAAGCTAAAACTTGATTTAATAATTTACCTCCTGGATCTATTGATAGACCTGATTGCTTGATTAGTACTTTCATGCTGAAATATTTTCCTCCTAGTGCTAGACATGCTATTTTGCAGGAACTTTTCGATTTTAAACAGGGATAAAAAGAGATATTGCCTGAATCATGGGCAAGGATTTGTGCTTTGATTCATGCATAGGCTGGATGTCCATTACCTAAGAATGAGCTTCTTGATATATTTTATGATGGACTAACTAAAGAATCTAGGACATACCTGGATAGTTGTGCTGATTGTGTTTTCAGGAATAGGATTCCCAAGGAAACTGAGGAATTAATGGCTAAAATAAGCAAGAATTATGAAGACTGGACTCCTCCTAAACCAGCTATACCTGGGATAACTATACCTGAACCAACTATTCCTGTGCCTATTCCAACATCAAAGAAGAGGGGAGTTATTGAACTAAATTATGAAGTGATGAAGGAAGCTAAGAAATGTATTAAGGAGAAGGGAATTAAAGTTGCTGATGTCAAGAATTTACCTCCTATAGAAGAATTATGTAAGCCAATTCCCCACTCATCCACTATTGAGGTACACTCTCTCCAACATTTTGATGAAGGTGATATCCCTTACTCTAAACCTCCCGATCAATGCTTAGGAGAATTTGATGTTTTTATTATTAAGCAAGATAATTTTAATAAAAGGGTGCAAAATCATTTGATGGAAAACATTAGAGCTATTGTTGAGTTAAAAAATATTGTGGAAAGAACCTCTAATGATGTTAAAATTCTTGTTAAACATTTTCAAATGGTTCAAACTCAAATAGATCAACTTATTAAAGTGCAAAAAGACTTGCTAGTTAATGCTGCCAAAGAAAAACATTCTTATGAAATTAGAACTAGAAGTGGTGCTACTACCCAGGATCCTCTATATCCTGAGGGGCATCCCAAAAGAATTGAGCAGGATTCTCAACAAGCTAAAAATAGTGGTACTACTCGTAAGAAAAGAAAAATGAAACATAAAACTATTGTAGAACCCTCTAAACCTGGTAAAGATACTAATAGTATATTTGTCTCTAATGCTGAAACTAAAAGTGGTAATGAAGAAAATGATGTTCCTGATAAAGAAAAGTTGTAGAAGAACCTGAAAGGCACACTAAGAATACTAAATACACTAAAGAAGATTTTGTTGCTAAGAAACATGGTAGTGAAAGAGAGCCTTGGTCCAAAAACCTATGCCTTTCCCTGATAAGAAACACAAGTCAAAGGAAGATGAACAGTATAATAAGTTCTGTGAGTGGACGAAACCTTTATTCTTGCAAATTCCTTTGACTGATGCTATTAAATTGCCTCCTTATTCAAAGTATATGAAGGATATTCTCTCGAATAAAAGGAAGATCCCTAATGAAGAAATTTCTACTTTACTTGCTAAGGTTCCAAAGAAACTTGGAGACACAGGGATTCCAACTATTCCTTGCTCTATTAAAAATAGTTATGTTAGAACTGCTTTGTGTGATTTGGGAGCAAGAGTTAGTGTTATGCCTTTTTCTCTCTATAAGAGACTTCAACTGGAAAAACTAATACCAACTGATATATCTTTGCAAATGGCTGATAAATCTACTACTATTCTTGTTGGTATATGTGAGGATGTACCTGTTCAAGTGGCTCATAATTGCTTGATATTAACTGATTTTGGTGTGCTTGAAATGCCTGAAGATGATAATATGTCTATTATTCTTGGGAGACCTTTTCTTAATACTGCAGGAGCTGTTATTAATTGTAATCAAGGAAAGGTGACTTTCAATGCTAATGACAAGGAACATACTGTCTATTTCCCCAAGAAGATTGATAGGACTTATGGCTTAAATTCAATTGAACATGTTGAGGGCATCCAAGTTGGAGAAATATATTGTCCCATACCACGAGAAAAATATGAAACTATTATGATTGGGACCATTGCTATCAAGGCTGAGGTAACATAATCATTAGTGGAATACAAAGTTTTGTTTCATATAAAATTTTTTTGGTAACAAGACCTCATTAACCTTGTTAACAAAGGGATTTTGAATGAACAAAACAATGTTTTCACCATGATTATTTCTGTTTACTTTTATTTTATCCATTTTAGTTTTTTCTTTCGTTTAGTTTACTTTTCTGATATTAGTTGCTTGCATATTAGAGTGTCTTAGAACTTCTGAAGTTTTTGCTTTGTTTTGTCATTGCATCATTCCAAAAACTTTTTTCTGCCAGAAAATCATTCATCTATACCTAAAAATTTCTCAAAAATAAAGTGTCTCGAAAAATTCCAGAAAATTCATATTAAATTTTTAAGTGGAAAAAGGGGCAGAGAAGTGCCTGGAGAGTACCAGGGGGCCCCACCAGGCAGGCACACCACCTGGTGGCGCGCCCAGCCCAGGGGCGCGCATGGCCATGGTGTGGGCCACCCCTGGCCCTCCACTCACTCTCTAACTTGCCACTGCTCTCTCTCTCTCTCCCGAGAAAACACCAGTTCATTACTCGAAATCACGTTCTTGCTGTTCTTGCCTTTGATTTTTTGATCTCCTTGCTTAGCCCATCTTTGCTGCTGAAATTTGGAGCATTTGTTCTCCGGTATGTGACTCCTCTGCTTGTCCAAGTAGATTTGTGTTTAGTGGTTTATATCTTGAGTATTTTGCTGCTATAGGTGACAGGTTATGAGAGCTTGTAAGCTTGTTCAATGCTTAGAGATATTGTTTTGATGCATGTTTAGGCCTCTACAAGTCCCTATGAGTAGTGCCCTTCATTATATTTTCACTTTGCAATCACTTGTGTAATGGATGTTTAAATTTCAGAACAGAAGATGAATGAGCATCAACTCAACCAACATGAACTGAGGGTGCCTGAGGTTATGAAGGTTCACCGAGAGGAGGAAGTTTTCCCTTCCATCTATCCACGCTTTGAATTCATGAGGGCTGCAGGAATTTTCCAGGACTTCCACACCTTAGTTGCTAATGCAGGACTGGAGCACTTTCTGGAAGATGAACCTTGTCAATTTGTGAAACTAACTATGTCTATGGTGCAGGACTTTTGATTTAGTCACTCTTTGCCTAACCCCATGGTCCACTACAAAATTTACAATATAGCTGTCGACCTTCCTCTTGATGAGTTTTGTGCAGCTATTAAGGTACCTCAGTGGGGATCGTGTGGAAGGATTAAATAGCATCCTGCACCACTCATGGACTTGTATGCGGAGATTTGCCAAGGGAGCAGCTTCTCAAAGGAGAGTGGGAAAATCCGTAACATTCATCTCCCATCTATTCTCTACTTTGCTTACTTTATTGCCAAGTGTGTTCTCGCTAGGAAAACTGCTAATAAACTATCCTCATATGATGTAGCATTCATCTCAGCTACTTTAAAACGAGATATAACTTACAACTTGGGTGCCTTGATAGCTTTCCATCTTGCTGCTAACCGCGAGAAAGGTGGAATTTGTGGTGGCCTCATTGCTTCTCATTTATTAGCGTTGAATGGTTTAGTGTCTCATCATCTAGACCTACAGTTTACCATAGAAAGTCTTGATCTTAATTCCATGATACAGCATAAATTTGTTTCTTCTTGGGCTAATTTGAGTGAGTTGTCTTATGAAATAACCTTTCTCAAGGCTAGTTGGAGAAGGAGTAAGTCCGAGCGATTTGTTCTTTTGCCTACACCTGTTTTGTTTAACCTTGATACCAGGGTAGGATGGTCACTCACTGAGGAAGAGCTTGAGACGTACTTGGGAGAGCTCTCCCAACAGGAGCAGGATACTAGAAGGGAGGTCACAGATGATTCGGTCCAGCCCTCGAATGAGGGGGAGTCTTCATATCAGCAGCCTACCTATGATTGGAGAGCTTCTTCTTCTTCCCAAGGGCCTAACTACGATCATTCTTATAATGACCCGCCTGCTTGGAACCCTTACTCGTATTTGGATTGATACCCATTTAGGCCAAAAGCCTAAGCTTGGGGGGAGGTACACCGACATCACACTCATCTCCATATCATGTTTTCGTCAGTACTTTGTATATTATGTTTCGTTCTATTTTTAGTTTTTGTTCTCTCTTTGTTTTTGCTTTCTAAAACACAAAAAAACCAAAAATATTTCTGATGTTTCTCTTTGTTTGCTTCTTCTTCTTTTTGCCTTGGTTTGCTTTTCCTTTTTTTGCTTTGTTTGAACTATTCGAAAAACCCAAAAAGATTTTGCTTTGCTTGTTCTTCCTTTTTGGTTCTTGTTTTTTTAAAAAAAATCGAAAACACCAAAAATATTTGTTGTTCTTCTTTGGTTTTGTGAGTTTGTTGCAAGGTTCAGCAGTCCTCGGTGGAATTCGGTTTCATGTTATTATTCAAGCCACACAAGTGAAGGGAAATAATGAGGATTAATGACAACTTGAGGTGTGGTAAGAGGCTGGTAACGAACTCTATTTGTTTTAATTTTTGTACATATACTCATCATTGTGGGCATGCTTAGTCTGTTCGTGTAGGGTGTATGTTATTTATGGATGCTTAGTAGTTTTTGCTTTCTTATGATTAGCTCCAACTCGCTAATAATTTGTAGCATGTCATATGAATGTTCGCTTGCATTGCTCTATTCATGAGTTGGTATGACACTGTGGTATCCTCCTCTGAATGTTTCACTTGAATTGACTTGGCACATGCTCATGCATGCATATGACTGAATCAATAATCAGTTAAGCCTCGATGAACTATTTTGCCTCAGGGGTCTTGAATCACTTTCATGTCATGATTAGTCCTGTTTTGTTGCAAGCATGATTATGACAATTACTGCTCTCTCGTTTGTCGCTCCCTTACTATTGCTAGCCTTCACTTGCACTGAGTATGCTTTACTCGTGTTTCCCACTCCCTAAAACCAATATTGCCAAAAGTGTCCACCATACCTACCTATTAGCATAATTTGCTGTTCCATGCATGCTTAGTATGCCTTGTTTTCTTCCGAATAAAATGTTTGCTTGTTATGAGAAAGTTAGTTAGTAAAGCTCTCACGAACTTGATGGCACACTTTACTTTCTTGCACTTAATAATCTTGAACCATTGCGTCCATCTTTGTTGCGTATATGCTTGTGCTTTATAAGTTGAAATTAGCAGAACCATGTATCATGGGGAACGCTTTCAACATTGCACTGGTACTTTGTACCTCATTGATATCATGATTCTTTTACTTATGGATCCTGGCGGTGTGAAATAAAAGGGGAACTTGTAAGATCATGGAGTTTGTATATGTGTTAGAGAAACGCATGGGCCGCTAGCCTAAGCCATTCCTAATCATGGTGGAAACTTGCAGCGTAAACATAATGAGAATTCTATGAAGCATCCTCAATAAAAACCTATGCAAATAGCAAATAAAAAGATCGCTAAGATGCTCATTGTCTGCTTGCCTTGTCATTTTGATTATGGGATAGCTCCTGTATCATGTGCAAGGGGTACACCGTTGGCGGTTCTCTATGATACATATGTACTTACAATGACAAGAGCTTACTTGTGACTGAAGTTGAGTAGCATGAGGTCCGGTACTCGTAAGTAAGGGGCATGAGATTTTAACTTATAACTTGTCAAGCATATCCTCTTAGTTGTGTCACTTTAACCTTAACCATTTAAAGATGCTTATGACAGGGGCAATGAGAGCTCAAATCTAATGAGTACCATACTTTCAGCATTTGGAAGCCTTTGAAACTATTCAAAACCTTTTCATTTCTTTGTTGAGTCTCCACATATTGTATGAGCACTTGCTTGAGAGCATAGTTGTCATTCTTAGTGTAATATACTTGTCTCAAAACTTGATTATTTGTGTTATGACTTTGATGCTTGTATCTTTGATATCTTTACTTATAGTCTTCACTTGAACTTCATAGGTGCCTTGTCATTTATGTTTGCTCTACAATCAAAGGCAAGCGATATACCACTCTATCATACCTTTTTATGAGCAGTACAATGTTGCTTATGTTTTTGTTTCATGCTACTTATTATTTTTGAGTTGGGATCTCTTCGTAGCTTGCATTGACTATTAAGTAAACTTAGTTGCATACTCCTCATTATGAATTGCCTGAGTAGCTGATCATATGCTGAGAATATATACATCTTATGAAGCAAATGTGTTCGTGAAAGTTTCTTTTATCGCACTCAGTTTTCAGCTGAATTGCTTGAGGACAAGCAATAAGCTAAGCTTGGGGGGAGTTGATACGTCCAAAACGTATCTACTTTCCCGAACACTTTTGCTATTGTTTTTCCTCTAAACTTGTGTGATTTGGATACAACTAACACAGACTGACGCTATTTTCAGCAGAATTACCTGGGTGTCTAGTTTTTGTGCAGAAAATCAACTATCAGGAAAAATCCTAGAAAATATGCCAAAAGTCCTATTTCACCAGAAGATTCACGGAGCCAGAAGATGAGACGGAGTAGGGCCACGAGGGGCCCACACTACCTGGCTGTGCGGGCCAGGCCAGGCCGCGCCTGGGGGTGGTGTGACCGCCCCAGGCACCCCCTCGGCCTCCCTCTTCGCCTATAAGTTGCCTCCTGACATAAAAACCTAGGGGGGGTCGACATTTTTTCTAGAAAGAGTTCCACTCCGCCGCCACCACCAGGTTCCACGATTCAGAACCAGAAACTCCGTTCTGGCACCCTGCCGGGACGGGGAATTGGAGGAGATCATCGACATCATCATCACCATTGCTTATCCATCAACCACCCATGTTTCCCCCATCCCCCGCTATAGGCTATGGGGATGGTAGGGATTGGATGAGATCGTTAATGTAATGGCATCGGATTGTTAGGGCATGGTGCCTAGTATCTACTATTAGTGCCTTTTGACTTTGTTGCAACTTGTTATGCTTAATGCTTGTCACTAGGGCCCGAGTGCCATGATTTCAGATCTGAACATGTTATTGATTCATTATGATAGTATTGTTTATGGTCTTACCTGCAAGTTGTATACACACGTTGTTGTCCGGAACCAAAGGCCCCGAAGTGATAGAAATCAGGATAACCAGAGGGAATGGCTTTGATGTGAGGATCACATGTGTTCACGGAGTGTTAATGCTTTGCTCTGGTGCTTTATTAAAACGAGGACCTTAATTGCCAGCAGTTCCCTTGAGGCCCCGCTACAACGGGCTGGCAGGACAAAAGATGTTGTGCAAGTTCTCATTGTGGGCACGTATGACTATATATGGAACACATGCCTATGATTATTTAGTACTTGGATGCTTTATCTTATTTATCTACAAATGCCCTATGTCTTGATTGCCATGTGAATTATCTTTTCCATGCAATGCCCGTCCATCCATCCCATATGCCTACCGAGCTTTAATCCTACTATTTACTGCAGTTGTTACTACTGTCTTTACTTTACTACTGCTATTACTTTACTATTGCTACTACAAAACTGTTGCTACTGATAAACTACTGTGAGCAAGATTGTTTCCAGGTGCAGCTGAATTGACAACTCAGTTGTTAAGGCTTATAAATATTCTTTGGCTCTCCTTGTGTCGAATCAATAAATTGGGTTTCACTTCCCTCGAAAATACTGCGATACACCCCCTATACTTGTGGGTCATCACAAGACAATAACATACCAACAAAAATAACAACTATAGTAGGAACTAATTTTTTTGTATTTTTGATAAAAAGAAGCAAACCAGTACAACTATTTTTTGTGTGTTTTTGATAAAAAGAAACAAGCAAACAAACCAAAATAAACTAAGAAAAACAAAAACAAAGTAAAGAGATTGGTTGTGAGAGACTCCCATTGCAAGAATCTTCTTTCTCCCTAAAAAGTGATTGACGAGGAGGAAGAGATTGAAGTTGTCCTTAACTCCCCGGCAACGGCGCTAGAAAAAGTGCTTGATGGCTCAAAATATGTAGAGCTCGTTGGGAACCCCAAGAGGAAGGTATGATGAGCACAGTAACAAGTTTTCCCTCATTTATGAAACCAAGGTTATCGAACTAGTAGGAGCAAGGAAACAACTCCAAGGTGTTGCTAACAACTTGGAATCCTGCACAACACAGCCATAGAACTTTTCCCCAACTTACAGTAGGTTGTCAATCTCACTGGTTTTGCTGAAAACAAAGGATTAAACATATAGTGTGGAAGATAGTAATTGCTTGCAGAAAGTAAATAGTAAATGTTAAACAGTAGATGGTATATTAATGGTAAAGGAATGGACTGGGGTCCACAGTTCACTTGAGGTGTTTCTCCTTAAGATAAATAGTATGTTGGGTGCCCAAATTACAGTGGGGCAATTCACAAATTGAGAAAGCATAACAATGCAAATACTAGACATCTTGATTCCTATGAGATTTGATTGGGCATTTCAACATAATAAATAGACCGTAATCCAACTACATCTATGACTAATAATCCAGCTTCCGGTTATCGTCTGAACCCCTTCCAGTATTAAGTTGCAAGCAACAGATAATTGCATTAAGCAAAGTGTGTAAAGTAAACAATACAATTACCCCACGGACAAAGTATTGATGTTTTCTCCCTAGTAGCAACAACACATCTACAACCTTAGAGATTTTTGTCACTTCCCCAGATTACTAGAGGCATGAACCCACTATCGAGCATAAATACTCCCTCTTGGAGTTGCAAGCATCTACTTGGCCAAGATAGTTACTAACAATGAAGATCATGCAAGATCACAAATACCATAGACATGATAGAACAATCTGACATAGTATCTCAATATCAATCGGATCCCCACAAACACAACATATAGGATTACAAATAGATGATCTTGATCATGAACGGAGCTCACAAGATCTAAACATGATAACACAAAGGAGGAGAACTAACCATCTAGCTACTGTATGGACCCATAGTCCAAGGGTGAACTACTCACGCATCACTCCGGAGGTAGGCATGGTGATGAATAAGGCCTACAGGATGATCTCTCCCTTCGGCAGGGTGCCGGGAAGAGCTTCGGATCCCCCTGATCTAGGGATGGAGATGGAGGCGGCTACATAATTTTTCGTGGATTTCTGATCGCGTACCTAGGGTTTCTGCATCGGGATACTTTTATAGGCAAAGAGGCGAGATCAGTGGCGGCGCGAGGTGCCCACACTAGGGGTTGGCGCGCCCAGGGGGGTCGTGCCACCCTACGGTGTGGCCGCCTCGTGGCTCCTCTTTGACAGCCCTTCGGACTCCGTGTTCCTTCTGGTAAAATATTGAATTTGGCTTTTGTCCCGTCCAATTCCGAGAATATTTCCTTACTAGCTTTTCTGAAACCAAAAACAGTAGAAAACAGGCAACTGGCACTATGGCATCTTGTTAATAGGTTAGTTTCAGAAAATGTATAAAAATACCTCAAAGTGTGAACAAAACATAAGAAAATTGGTATAAAACAAGCATGGAGCATCAAAAATTATAGATACGTTTACGACGTATCAATGGCACACGGTGAGAAGGTCGACTAGGAGAAGGTTAGCTCCTCTGTCCCACTCACCCCCAATGGCCAAGCAATTGACATGAAGCCTTATGTTAGGAGAGCCAGAAAGTTTTCTCGGCGGCTTTTAGTCTTGGGCTCAGGCTTAGAGAAACTGGCCGCCCCTTCTGCAACGGGCGCCCCTTCTTCGGCTGCTCCTACTGCTCCTGTAACCAGTGCTCCTTTGGTTAGTGCTACTCTGTCCTTGAAGGACACGGCTTCATAGGCTTTTGTTTTGTAGTTTCACTATATCCTCCTTGCCGTCATTGTAATGAACCTTTAACTTATCCAGCTGCCTTTTGCTTATTTTTTACAAGAAAGCAACTGTTAAATATGTGTGTATGAATTTGTCTTTGTATGCTGAATATTTCATATCCTTCATGTCTTGCCAGATTTTGAATGAGTCTTCAGCTCCTTCTAGATCTGCGCAGTTGTCGGATGTAGTTCCATCTTCATCTGTGGTGGGCACAGCCAGTACCGCCATTGTGCATACGGCGGATCCGCCGTTGTATGCTAAAAAGATAGAACAGGTGAAAAAACTTGAAGGAAAACTTCAGGTTGTTCAGTCGATGGTGGATGTTTCCCAATCGAAGACACGCCAGGCCCTCAACTGCGAGGCTTTTTTCTTGGAGGAAATCTCAAGGGCAAGTGAAAAGTTGTTGTGTAAGTCTTCTTCCTCTTTCTTTGGTTGACTTTTCTGGCTTGCAGGAAAGTATTTCCTCCCGATTTGTAGGCATTCGATTGTGCGAGAGGGAGGAAAACCAATGTCTGCGCAACCGAATGCATGCTCTTGTGTCTGCCTCCTGAAGTTATGAAACATATTTTTGGACCGATCATCGCGGTCCCTATATTGTGGCATTGCTTTAGGATCGCATGTCCGAGTTGGAGCAATTTGTCAAGTGCTGCCGCAGATCCCTGGCCATTGTTTATAATGCCATGTTTCCTTGGGATCCTCAGCCTTAGACCTTGGCGGATTTGATTGCGAAGTTTCAACAAGGAGAAATGATTCATCATTACGTGAAGCTTCAACTTGTGGCGGGTGCCAAGCTCATGCTCTCGTGGGTACATGCACATCATTCGACGCTAGATCTGGATGTTGTGTCTTCGGGTCTGCGTCCCCCTTCCGATGGCGACCTTGTTTATATGGCGCCTCATTACGCCGCTGCTCGTAGACCCGCCATTAGAATTGTGCTAGGATGCTTAGAAGCAGACGAAGACTTTTTTGTTAATTTTGCTATCTGACTGCTTGCTTATGCAGCCTTGTACATTATAAACAAAAATACTGTATAGATCTTTCTTATATCTACCAAAAAGGTCGTATGTTTTATACGAGATTCTGATTGTATGCTGCACTCTCTTGTTCAGGACCCGACGAACTAATGTTTGTTTGCCATAGAAATTTGTATCTCGTGAAATACTTTCTTTATTTATTGATAAGCATGGATGGAAATACATTGCGATGGCATGATCACCTAGCCGTTGGCCTTTTATTGAATATAAAGTGCGTCTAAGTGAAGATTTTCTTTAGGAACTTCGGCTTTTGTTCTTGGGGTTCTTCATCATGCTCCGTGTTGTGGTGCTCTTGTCTTGTCGATGAGTGGGTCTTCCTATGCGGGACCTATATTGGAGGCTGCATAGGTTGCTTTTGCGAGACCACTGTGCGCTTGCTCTTCCGATGTTTGTTTTTTGTGGGTGTGCCTTTCGTGTAGTGATTCCTCATCCGCTATTTTCAGTTGTCCAAGTTTTGTTGCATCCCAAAAGATTATGAGATTTTGTTGAATTCCTGATCGCAGCTGTCTGCGCGGTTGAAGCTCCCTTTGACTGTTATGACCCCATTGGGGGCTGGCATTTTTAGCACCAGATATGCGTAGTGAGGTACTGCCATGAACCGTGCGAAAGCTGGTCGTCCCAGGATCGCGTGATATTGTGATGGCCAATCCATGACTTCGAATTCGAGTTTCTTTCACCAGAAGTTATTCTTTGACCCGAAGACTATGTCGAGATGGACTTTGCCCAATGTAATTTCGGCTTTTCTTAGAACTATCCCGTGGAAAGTTGTGTCTATAGATACTAGATTCATCGTGGACCAATTCATAGCCCGTAGAGTTTTGGCATAAATCAGGTTGATGCTGCTCCCTACATCAAAGAAAACCTTGCTCATGTCGAACCCGCCAATTTGTGCTTCTACTATTAGCGTTGACTGGCCTGGTCGAGGGACCCGTAGTGGATGATCAACTCTGCTGAAGGTAATTTCTTGATCTGACCAATGGAGATAGTCCGGTGTAGGAGGTGGCTTTGTTACTACCATGTTTACTTGCCTAGTGATCAACTTCTGTGTTCTGTTGGAGGGCCGTCCCTTTTGGATCATTGACATTGCTCCTTTTAACCTGGGATATTTGTCGTCTTAGTGTGTTGTGTTTTGCGGCTGTCCTGCTGGCGGATGCCCCTGTGGTGGTGGTGGCGTGCCGACAGCCAAAGCGCCTGGTGCGGTAGCGTAGCCTCAGTTTGCTGCTTCGGTTGCCCTTGCGTTGCATAGCTCTTGCATTTTTAAGAATGATTGGCAGTCCTTTAGGAGGTGATTTGATTGCCTTTTCCCTATCGAGTCGAGGTAGTAGTGCATATTGTAGGGTTCTTCCAATATTTGTCCTCCTGACATAGGTGGGTCTCGATTCATCGGCTGGTATCGTTGCTGCGGCTGGCCTCCACTGATGTTGTCCATGTCGCCATGGTATCCGCTATTGTAATCGTCGCTCTGTCGGTTGTCCCCTCCAGAGAAACTTGTGGCAACGTAACTTGGTGTATGGTACCCATCATTGGTTCGTCATCTCCGATTATTATTGCGCCTGTCCCTGTCGTCTTCCTGTGAACAGGCTCTTCTATTGTGTATTGCGTCCTCTCCATCAGCCCAACGATTGGCTATGTCCATCAGCTTGGTTCGTCCTAGTTCTTCAATAAACTCCTGCCTACGAAGTCCATCGTTGAAGGCGTTGATTGTTCTTTCGTCAGATGTTTCTTCAGCCGAATTTTTTAAGATGTTCCACCTTGGATGAAATCCCATATTGATTCTCCTGTCCTTTGCTTACATGCCTGCAATTGCTCCAAAGATGCGGGTCGCTTGAATGTGGACTGGAAGTTCTTGATAAATTTGTCCTCAAGATCGTTCCAACTGCTTATAGAATATTCGGGCAATTGTGTTAGCCAAGAACGTGCCATGCCGATTAGGTGCAGCTGCAAGCTTTTCATTGCAGTAGCTTTGGATCCTCCCTGTAACCTGACGGTTGCTAGATAATCCGTCAGCCAGGCTTTAGGTTCTTGGAGGACATCGTACTTTTGACAATCTTGGGGTAACTTAAAATATTTTCGTACCAGAGTCTTGCGAACCCGTCGGGTAAAGCAACTGGCTCCGCATAGTTCTTGCTCTTCCTTGCTTTCGTTGTCATGGTATCTTCGGGTGCTACATTCTTCTCTGGACCGGTCGATCCTTCCCTGAGTGATGTCGTGTCTTGCATTGTTTCGCAGCTCTGATTCTGAAAAGTAAACCCGTTGTGGCGATCGAGATCGTCGGGTGTGTCCCACTTGCTGAGGGCTGCTGTGACATCGTGGGCATCTATCAATCTATCGCGTGGCTCCTTGTTCTGTTTACGCAAGAGATGCTCCCACCATGCCGAGATTCATCAGGGTGGAGCGATGGAGGGCCGCGTGAGGATCGTCGGGTGCGGGCTGTGTTGTAATTAGATATGTTTGTGTGGCCAGAATGGTTGCCTAAGCCGTTTTTGCCTTGATGTTTCCTGCTTGATCAATCGACATGAACGATAGATCAAGATCCCCGATGAGTCCTCCTCTCTCCGCTTCAGGGATATTTTCCAATCGAGATGTTCCTCTTCTTGGCGGTGCTCCTCCTGTTACGCTCCTTGATCCTCGAGTGGAGCTTAACTGCGCTTGTCGTAGGCTAGATTCATCGGCTACTCTTTTCCTTTCATCGAGTTGTCTCTGCATCCTGAGTAGGTCTCTCTTCTTGCGATGAAGCAGGTATTGGTATGCTAATAGATCCTCGTGTGAGGCATATGCTGTCATCAGAACTGCTCCCGAAATTGCATCCCTTGCTTTTTGTCATGCCGATGTTGGTAGCCGGAGAGTTTGCCTCTCGCCTCCACATGGTTCTTCTTTTTCTCGATTTTCGCGGTTAACTGTTGGGTCTCCCCCGTTTCCTTGGCTTCTTCTTTGTCGTGATCTCCTGCATTATGGCTTGAAATAATATCATCGGGGTTAAAAATTGGGTTACCGTTGGAGTCTTGCTGGGTTGAGGCATCTCCAATGATCATGCATACTTGGTGCTGAGTGATACATGGACTGGTGACGTCATTGTCTGAACCAAGGGAGACACTGTCAGGTGAACCAGTGAAGTCCATCAGTTTTTGTTTTGCGTAGATTTCTGCCATCCTAATTTCGAAGTCGACGCTTTCATTGCTTTCTTCGGGTTCAGAATTTGTCGGGCTTGCTTTGGATGGTGGGGTTAGCTGTGGATCTGATCCAAAGGAGATATTGTCGTAAAGACCATCAAGGTCCCCCAGATCTATCTCGATTTGCTCGCTTTCTTCGCCTGCTTCGATCTATGTTGTGGCGTCCATGGATGACCCGACGGAAGATGCTGGTACCGCCATAGGCGTACGTTTTTCCACCGACAGTTCTGATGTGATCAGGGCCAAAGGGTGCGATTCTTGTGGGTCTTCTACTTGGAAGTGGAAACTTCTGACGATTAGATCGGATCCACCGTTGAAATCGGCGGGTACCAATACAGGGGTGGGCGGGTGTGGAACTGCTTTTGTTGGGTTGATGCTTGGGGGAGAGTGGTCAGCCGAATCCGTGGTTCTAGCGTTCAGGTTTCCCATATACGGCGCCAATTGACGAGGGGTAACCTCGGCAATGTTCATGATGAAGGACTTAGGGTTTCACGAAAAAGAGAACGCTATGGATTTCTTCGGATGTCAGGAAAACAATGAAGTCAAAGTCGCTTGAATATTGAGAAATCGCACTATTACAAGTTGTCCTCAAGATTTCGATACCCTCGCTTGGGCTTCTGCCGTCCTATATATAATAGCTCGGGTCTCAAAGCTGCATGCGGATAGGTTTTCATACACGTTTAATTACAATACCAACACAATGTTGGTTCATAGTTTCTTTCCTAATACAATCAAAGTCTTTCTCGGTTCTTCCTTGGGCTATCATATGAAATCTTCATGGGCCGTAAGGCTTTTACCCAATATAGGGTAGTGAATCATAAGCATCCGAGTAGTCATACCTATGTCAACCGGTGAGCAGTGGTGGCCGGAATCAAACGACCTAGGTGGAGACCATCGAACACTGTTGTTCCCCTCGTCGGAGGTGACGTGTGGCTCCTCGCAGCGTGACGAGGATGATGACCCTCTGTTGGTCGTGTCAGCAACAGTCCACCAAGTTCGACGGATTCGCGCGCATGGGTGCACGTGCGCTCTGGCGAGCAAGCCGGCCGTGACCCCATGGTCAGTGTGGAGCTGCCTCTATCATGGTAGTCGAGCCATCGATCTGTTGTGTTAGGGGAGGACCAAAAGAAGTGAGGACGGAGGGGGAGGTCCCGACAGCAGGGAGGAGGAGCCGAGGATAGGGCTGGGGAGACGGGGCAACGCTGGAGATGACGCACCGGCGAGGGGAGGAGTGACAGCGGTGACCAATTTGGATCAGGACAGAGGGATCGCATAGGGGATGGGGAGAAAAATGGGGTTAGGGTTTCTGCGGGTTTGCTTTGTTCTGGCCAGGATCAACACCAGTCATTGATCTACAAATCGGGCCCGCAAGAAGAATGTTTGACCAATATAACGCATGGCTTTGTGTTTTTTTAGTGGCACATCTCCAATATGCGTCATTGATAATCCTGCCACCTTTCTGAGTGGTGGGGTCCAGGTGGGGCCTACAAAATATCAATGGCGCATATTGAGGAAGACACACCATTGGTGAGGAGAATATCAATATGGACATATGCGCCATTGACGTTTGGTCCACAACCCTCCGGGGTGCCGGGCCCACATTATCAGCGGCACATTTTTTTAGATGTGCACCATTGGTTAAACAAAATATCAGTGGAGCATATTTTTAAATGCACCACTAATAATTATCAGTGGAGCATATTCAAAAAATGATGCACTGATAATAAATCTATACATAAGCCTTTCTCTACTAGTGTAGAGCATAAGGCTCATTGGGCTATTAAACTACGAACTTTGACTTTAAAACTGTGGGAGAGAAACGCCTCTTGGATATTCATGCTTTAGATGAACTCAGGAATGAGGCCTATGAGAATGCAAGGATATTTAAGGAAAAAGTAAAAAAATGGCATGATAGAAAATTAGAGAATAAAAAATGTAAATCTAGAGAAAAGGTTTTGCTCTACAACTCTAGGCTTAAGATTTTTGCAGGTAAGCTAAAATCCAAGTGGGAAGGACCTTATGAGGTTGAGGAGGCGTACCCCTCGGGAGCGGTAAAGTTCAAAAATACAACTCCCTCTTCTTCATCCTGGATTGTTAATGGGCAGCGTTTTAAACACTATAGAGTTGTGAAAGATAGCATGGTGGAGCTATTCTCCTTAATCCCGGCTGAGGAATATATCAAGTAAAGTGAGGTAACAAGGTCTTAGATGCTCAATTTTTCTATTCCAGAAGTTTTTTAGTTCGTCTTGTCATGTTCTTTGTTTTCCCTTCGATTTTCTGATTTTTCTGAGCTATTTTTTGACCTGGTACGGGCGGGCCGTACAGGAAGACACGCATGTACCAGTGTTCGTTAAGAAGAAAAAATCCAGTATTCATGTTCTTGAGATTTGGTACGACCGGACCGTATGGGTGATACCTTCGATCCGGATTATGGATGTAGTATAGCTCTTTTTTCCCTAGTAGACCTAGGTTTATCGAATCCTCGGGAAGAAGAAGCATGGTGAAGTTACTTTAACGAACCTTTGGGAGTTTTAGAATTCCTTTTGTGTTTTACCGGACCAAGATTTTGTCGTCTTTTGTTGTTGTCGATGATGGAAAGAGAGGGCCTAGGGCATTCGGTTTCACCTATAGCTGTGCAAAACATTTGATGGGAATAAAAGATAATAATAAAGTATGCATGTAATTGTTAGAGCAAGATAAATTATATGTGGGCAGTGCATCCATAATTGCTATTGCCTCCACAACCGCTTATAGCAGTAACCTACTAGTCTCATCCATGGAAGAAAGAGAACTAATGATATGCATAGTGACATTACCGTTAATCCCAAGTAAATCCCTCACATACAGCTGTACTACCCCTTTTGTCACTAGGTTCCCAACCTGCAGATTGGTCATTACTCATACTCCCTATACGTGGCTCGATCCTCGGGGTCTTGGGTACCTGACAAGTCCTTAGATTGAGGAAAGTGAGGATACACTAATCATCATGTCGTACAAACTAATACATGATCCCATCTATGATAAATAACATGCACAAAAGCTACATGGCTAGGACGAAGCCCTTAGCCCAAGGAAAATTACTCACACATAGAGATGAGATCAACAATCATAAACATTGTAATGGAAATCATGAGATTGATAGCAAATAGACTTACAGTGTCGCCAATCGAAGATGGGATCTACTATTACAAGTGGTGGAATATGGCTATTGTGATGGAGAAGGGTTTGGAGATTGGATGTAAGTCTATTCCTTCGGCAACTTTTCAGTGTTGTGGATGGAGATCTTGGGGTGGCTGTTGATCGAAAAGATCTCTTGTTTCTCGTCGCCCAAGGCCTCTTTATATAGGGGTCCCTTCACAAAAGTTGTTTTGTTTGACCTAGCGTTGCCGATGGCAACTATATGACTGGAACTATATGGCCGAAATTTTATTCCCGCCATATAGTTGGTGGTTAAAGCGTCTATCTCCACTTCATGACTCCTGGTTTCTTCGGGTTGTTGGAAATCTTGTATCTTTGACTTTAATGTTGTGATTCCAATCATCAGACGTCATTATCTATGCAGGGAAAAATAGAAAGAAAGGATTGCATACCCCTTTCATCATTAGGCATTAGTGGTAGGATTTAGAAAGATATTTCATCAAAAATATGAATAATATCCAGTTTAAATGTGGACGTAGATGGCTATATTTCACAGCCATCAACCTCCCCAAGCTTAAACTTGATCGTCCTTGAGCAAGAAAACCAAAATAAAAAAGGAACTCAGCATTTAAACTGAAATAACGAGATGATGATCTTACTCATGATTGGTAGTCTCAAGTTTGCTCCACTTTATAAATCTGAAAAACTTCAGCATAGATAGTGTAATGGTAAGAATATCATACGGGTTTTTATGCATCCTTATAGGGCAGCAAAATTATTGTTAACATGCATGATTCAAATGAGTAAACCTTATTCCATGTCATGTAGTCAACTCATAGGCTTGCCTTTGAACAATAAAGTATAATCATGTAAAATTGAGAGTGTGAGAGTTTGTCATGAAAAACATATACACTAGAGTATCTGAATTCTCCCACATCAATAAATCAAGACTCTTCAAGCACTACTTTTATATTCATTGTCCTTCAAGAATTTCAGTTCTTAAGTAATTGAGAGCATGCCATAGATTTTAATTAGTTTATCGGGCTGTGATGGACACTCATGGCATCACCAAGGTTTTTGTTCCTTTTGTACAATGATTACTCATAACAACCAGAGGAGTGATTCCATCATGAACACAGCTACCTGGGAATGCCAAGAATCTTACCCATTATAGCATTGCTTCTACATATGTTTAATCAACTCATAGCCGAAATCTAGGAGTTTCCTCCATGAAGAATGTTCATAGGCTAGCGGAGTTGTTGGCATCCTATGAAGTTTGACACGCATAAAGCTATATCATTCTTATGATTCACAAGTCAAACTTTGGCATGCTCACAAAAATCGCTAAACATTAATTCAATTAAACAAATCCTTTTAAAGAGAGCTATCAAGTCAATCATTATTTTCTGTGGTGTTGAGTGTCTCTAGAAATAAGCCTTCAAGACTAAACACTACAACACCCAAGCCTTCAATTGTGAGACTTTTTCTTATTACAATTGTTTAGCAAATTTTTAGGCAAGACTTGGTTAACTAAAGCAGATGGAACAAAACGTACTCAACTAAATACCCATGCAAACAAAATTTTACTACAATACAAAGACTCACTCCACCAATATAACATCTTATCATTTACTACTAACTAGCATGGGTTTCTCAAACTTCAAAAGTGGGGAGTCTTAGGGCATACCTCTCATGATTGGTTTCACTTATCTCTTCCCTTTCTATTTTCTTCTTGGAAACTAGAAGTCGATCACTCTCCTACAGATGTGTTAAAGTCACAAGGAGAATAGAAAAGAAGGAAGAGGGAACATAAAGATAAATGGATAAATCTTTTTGTTGTTTTTAAGAGAGGGAATTAAAGAATAGAAAATTGCGGCAAAGGTCGGCTAAAAAAATCTCGAAAACAAATAAAAGTAACTCAATATAAAGTGTTGGGGAAACCAATACGAGTGCTTATAAACTCGAATTAAAAATATAACCTCGAAATAAAAAAAACAAATGAACACCAAATAAAGATAATGAGGAAACTTCCCCAAGCTTAGGCTTTTGAAAGCCCTTCAAATCATTGTAGTGGCGGCAAAAAGTCATTACTCCAGTTCGCAAATTGAGTTAATAAATTACTAGGTGTTTCTTGGAGGTTCAAGTAGAGGTTTTGCATTCTCTCCACAGTTCCTCCAAGTTCTTGGAAGTCTTTGTATGTAGCGAACCAGGTTGGTGGTTGCTCCTCTTCTTGGTCCTCATCGTCATCCGGAATCTCCTCCTCGGGTTGGTGTTGCTCAACCTGCAAGTCATATAGCAAACGTCCTTCCTCGATAGAGAAAAGACCATTAGGCATAGGAGCGGGGTAGAGATGCCCAGCTCCAGCAATATGCAAGTAATAAACACCACCTCTCCTAGTGATATTCCACAAGCCTTTAAAGCAGAGAAACCAACACATCGCTCACCTAGCACTGGTTGCAACTCACCTAGGTTGATGCCTAGGGAAAGGCAAGCACAATGATGATGCCTCCACCTATGACTGGTCCTTGGCTTTGACAGGATTGGTGCTCCGGGTTGCACACAAGAATTGCACCAAAGTTGACTAAAAAGTTGGTGTTGTTGAAAGCAGCCTTTGCAAGGACTAAGATGTCCTCCTCATTGAGCCTCGTGAACTCATTTCGTGCCTGCAAAGTGTAGGTAATAACATAGAAAAAATAGCGAATTGCAGGATGTTGAATATTCTTTCGCTTGCTTACTCTCTAAGTAAAGCTCATTCCATTATAATATTGTTCCAGGGAAGGGTCTAAGCCAGTAAAGGATGCGCCTAAGTCATTATCATTATGTTTGGAAAATTAAAACATGCGCACCATTCATCTAGTGATATAGAATAATTGTTGTTCATAAGTTGGAAAGAAATCACGTCCTCTCCATTCCATGCTTTAACGGTGCTTTGCAAAGAACTTAGAAATACAATAGTTAACCGATGATAAGTAGGCACATCATTAAATACAAAGTTTTGTAGGCCAACCCTATTGCAAAGTAAATTGAAGTCATTAGAAATACCGAGTTGATTCAATATAATGGGGCAAGCCCACTTGGTTGCCTTCACTTCTAGGTACTTGATCATGTTGAAGTGATCACGTTGGGGATCATCCTTGAACCATATCCCCATGCGTTCTTGAGCAACAGCCCGAGAAGCGCTAGCGTCCGCACGAGCATGAGTTTGGCTCCTTGTGTTCATCATCTAAAATAACAAGGAAATACAAAAATAAAACTTTTTGATCCAACAATAATAAGCATAACATATTCCTCATCATAGCATACTAAAGAATCCCCTCAAACTAATAATCTAGGTAAGAGAATTATGGCAATAGTTCATAGTAGGTCTCACCCTATATTTATAATGACAATAGATCAAAGATGAATTTGCAAAAAGTAATTGGAGGATCGGAGGAGAAACATATCATAGATCACTTGTGTGCGAGGAAATCGAAATAAATTGAGTAGATATGAAGATCTCTTGAGGTTTTGAGAGAGTTTGGAGGTAGAAGAGAGAAAAAGGATTGATGTTTTGGGGTTGGAGGTACCTCCCATGGAAATTTTGCGGCCGAACGCAACTATACGACCGGAACTATACAGTCGGAACAATCTGTTCCGGACGTATAGTTGGTCTGCTGACAAAATTTTAGGGTTTCCACTTCGTGCGGCAGTTATACGGCCATAACTATATGACCAGGATTTTTCATCCCTGCCATATAGTTGATCGTCAAACTTTCTGTACAGGGAAAAGTAATTTTACTAAGGCATCAATATCTATACGACCGAAACTATATGACCAGAATTTTTATTCCCGCCGTATAGTTGGTCGTTATACCTTCATTACCTGGGAAAGAAAAAATGTCGATGGCAAAGATATCTATACGACTGGAACTATACTGTCTGAATTTTTATTCTCGCCGTATAGTTGGTCGTTAAACCTTCAGTAATCATAAAAAAATTCCTTTTCTTCGAGAATTATTTCTTATTCTGAAACTTAGCGAAACACCTTGTTTGATAGAAAAATGACAGTAAAAATTGTTGACCAACAATAGCATATACAAAGCAGGATTTTTAGTACTACCGAACTTCTTCTCCTCAACTGGAGCTTTCTAGCACTCTTTAAAACATAAAACTTAAACTAAAACTTAAAAAATTTACTCAATCCTTTATTTCACATGGGTTGCCTCCCATGCAGCGCTCTTTTATGGTCAATAGCTTGACCTTAATGTTGCTCACTTAGGCCAGATGAGTGGAACACCCACTCCAAAATAGTTGCCTTCAAAGTGATGGCCTCCTTTTCATCATGCTTGGCTTTCTTCTTGCTGGGAAAATGAATAACAAAAGGATCCCACGAAGGCAATTGAAGCTTCACGTTCCCTTCATGTCGATTAATCAAAGCCTTAATAGTTCTTAAGAATGGACGGCCTAACATAATAGGAGTAGTAGCATCTTCAGGCATGTCAACAATAACAAAATCAATAAGAGCAGGACAACCTCTAATGTATACTTGATGTCTACTCACACTTCTATTCTTGTAGACAGTGTTGGGCCTCCAAGTGTAGAGGTTTGTAGAACAACAACAAGTTTCCCTTAAGTGGATCACCCAAGGTTTATCGAACTCAGGGAGGAAGTGGTCAAAGGTATCCCTCTCAAGCAACCCTGCAATCAAGATACAAGAAGTCTCTTGTGTCCCCAACACACCCAATACACTTGTCAGGTGTATAGGTGCACTAGTTCGGCAAAGAGATAGTGAAATACAAGTAATATGGATGATTATAAGTGGTAATTGCAATCTGAAATAAGAGTGGCAGCAAGCAAACATGTAACAGGACTGATTGTAAACGGTGTTTCAATGCTTAGAAACAAGGCCTAGGGATCATACTTTCACTAGTGGACACTCTCATATAATATCTTCTCTTTATTATGCTACCCTGAACTACTCTCTAGTTGGACGATGTAGGGCTATAACAGCACACCTTAAAGTTCGCATTCCCCATCTAGATACCCCCTCACTGTCATCTTGAGCTCTAGATGGTTCCAACAAATACCACAATCTCATAGAGACATCCAACTCAAATTATACTCATGATAAGTATTTCTGTAATCTTAGCCAAAGTGGCACACGGTGTGCACACTGTCAACTTCACACACATGGGGATAACCAGAGATTAATTAAAGCACTTGAGTAGCAGAATAGATCTATAGATTACAGAGCTCATGATCTCATAAGATCACGCATAGAGAGAGATATGAACACATAGCTACCGGTAGAGCCCTTAGCCTCGAGAGAGAACTTCTCCCTCCTCATCATGGGAGTCAGCAATAGCGATGGAGATGGCGGTGGAGTGGATGGAGATTTCTCCGGGGGCACTTCCTCGTCCAGGCAAGGTGCCGGAACAGAGACTTTTGTCCCTTGAATCTCCTCTTCGGTGGTGGCAGTGCTGCAGAACTTTTCGTGGAATTCTTATCTTGTCCTTAGGGTTTTCGTCTCGGGGGACTTTTATAGGCAAAGAGGCGAGGTTTGCTAGCCCCTCGTGGCCCCTCTCCGTCTCGTCTGCTAGCTCCGTGAGTCTTCTGGTAAATAGGAACGTTGGCTTTTGTGCCATCCAATTCCAAGAATATTTCCTTACTAGCTTTTCTGAAACCCAAAACAGCAGAAAACAGGCAACTGGCACTATGACATCTTGTCAATAGGTTAGTTCTATAAAATGTATAAAACATCTTCAAAGTTTGAACAAAATATAAGAAAGTAGATATAAAACAAGCATGGAACATCAAAAATTATAGATACGTTTACGACGTATCAAGCATCCCCAAGCTTAACTCCTGCTCGTCCTCCAGTAGGTAAGTGATAAAAAGAATAATTTTTGAGGTGACATTCACCATCATAATCTTGATCAAGGTATTGTAAAACATTGATAGTTGGGATCATAGTACTCTAACATAAACATGAACGATATAGTTCTAACAATAAGACATAGCAACTATGTTGTAACATAAAAAGGTACAAACAAAAGATCGTGAATAACAATGCATTGAAAGACAATTTTTAGTTTCACATATAGATAACATAATAAGAGTGATATTCATCTTGTCCCTCATGGTATAGAAAAACATAAATGCATAGGACACCTTCAAAGTTCATAAGGGGGACTAGATACAAATAATTTAAGAACACACAATATTAAAGTTATGAATCAATCAACAAGTTTTGGTGCAATGCACATTAAACTAAGAATGACCACTATGCTCTCTCAATTGGTGCATAAAGATAGAATATGGTGACTCAACATAAAAGTAAAAAAAAGGCCCTTCACAAAAGCGAAGCAGGGATTCAAGTCTCATAAAGAGCTTCAAAAAATTATGGTACTTATTAGCTTTCAGCTCTCATTGCCCCTATCAAAAGAATCTTTAGGTGATTAAGGTTAAAGTGACACAAATATGAGGATATGATTGACAAGTTATAAGTTGAAAATCTCATGCCCCTTGTTTACGAGTACCGAACCTCATGCTACTCAACTTTAGTCACAAGTAAGTTCTTGTCATTGTAAGTACATGTGTATCATGGAGAACCGCCAACGGGGTACCCCTTGCCCCATGACACTGGAGCTTTCCCATATCAAAATGACAAGTCAATAGATAATGAGCATCTCAGCGATCTTTTTATTTGCTATTTGCATAGGTTTTTGTTGAGGATGCTTCACATAATGCTCACTATGGTTATGCTGCAAGTTTCCACCATGATTAGGCATGGATTAGGTTAGCCGCCCAGGCGTTTCTCTAACACACATACAAACTCCATGATCTTACTAGCTCCCCTTTTATTTCACACCGCCAGGATCCATAAACAAAAGAACATGATATCAACTGAATAATAAGTGCAATGTTGAAAAGCGTTCCCCATGGTATCATGGTTCTACTAATTCACAACTTAAAAAGTGCAAGCATATAAGCAACATAGATGGACACAATGGTTCAAGTTTATTAAGTACAAGAAAATAAAGTGTGCCATCAAGTTTGTGAGAGCTTTAATCACTAATTTTCACATAACAAGTTTAATTTGGAAGATAGATAAAAACATGAATATACTTGGAATGTTGTAACACACCATGCATAGGAATTTATAGTGGGCTCTTTGGAATAACTTGGTTTTCTTGGAGGTTGGATGCATGAGTGGAACTCATACTTGGTATAGGTGGAGGCTACCAAAAGACTGGGAGCGACCAACTAAGAGAGCAATAATGGCCATAATCATGCAAAGAGACAAAACATTATTAATTAAAGCATAAAGTGATATTACAAGTCAAAAACTAAATGATCATAGAGGCTAAGGTGACTGGTTCATAGTCTTAACATGGTGTAAGCATGTGCCAAAGCAACCCAAATAAAGCATCAAAGGAGAATACCACAATATTATGCTTTTGTTTGCTAAAACAACACATGATTCTTCCAAGGCACATTAGGCAATATCAATTGTTTGGAACAAGTAATGCTACAGCAATAATCACTAAGCATAAGGTCAAATCAACATCAAACATGACATGATAAAGTCTAGGCCACAGTCAAAACAAGCTCCTTTTGTACCACTTATAAGCATGAAGCTTCCTACTCTTTTCCAAAACCAATCAACTTATTTGAAACAACATATGGATGCGGGGGTCCAACCATTTTATTGAAGCAAACCAAACAAAATAAAAATAAAAACAAAAACAAAGACGCTCCAAGAACAACACAATTGTGCATGAAACAATAAAAATGAAGTGTTTTGGAAGAAAACCTGATATTTTTATTGATGAAGAAGGAGATGCCTTGGGCATCCTCAAGCTTTGACGCTTGTACCTCTTGAATATTTCTTGGGGTGACACGGGTGGAATCCCCAAGCTTGATCTTTTGTCCATTCTTCATCTCATCACATTATTCTTCCCTACACTTGAAAATTTCCTTCACACAATCTTCATTAGCAACATTAGTGTATTCAAGATAATAAGTCTTTGAGTTTAGTTTCAACACAAGTAAAAGTTCCATAAAAACACAAGCTACTGTTGAAATTCCTTCTAAAAGCTCAAGTGATCAAAGAGAACTCAAAGAGAAAGAAATTAAGAGGCAAATGCAAATAATGGCAGAAGTCTGTCAAAACAGACCGGCAGGTAAAAACCGATTTTTCCAAAGACCTTCTGTTGCTCAAATTGAAAAGTGCTAAACCAACGAAAGTTAGATAATAACCTGGGTCATAAGAACAGAAAATTAGAGATTAATCCGACGTACTAAGATTTTTCACGATTTGTTTTACAGTGACGCATCGAAATCTGTTTCAGGACAACAACTTCCCCATATCTTACTTCCCTCTCATTAGAGGTTATTCTTGGCACAAAAACCAAACAAAAAGGATAATAAGAGGTTATTACAGAGGAAATAACTACCAAGACTCAACAAAACAAAAATAAACTAAAAGTAAAAATATAATGGGTTGCCTCCCAAAAGCTCTTTCTTTATAGCCATTAAGATAGGCATGATAATTTCGATGATACTCACATAAGAAATATGAATTGAAGTAAAAGAGATCATTAAGAAGCAAATATGGAACAAATTTAAGTCTAACCCACTTCCTATGAAAAATAATCTTGTAAATAAACAAGTCATGAAAGCAAAAAGTAACAAGCATAGGAAAGCAAAACAAGTGCAAATTCAAAATTTTCAACATAAAGAGGGGAAACTTAATATTGTTGGGATACATAAAACCATGTTTCCCTCTCTCATAATAACTTCCAGTAGCATCGTGAATAAAATTAAAAATATAAATATCACATAAAACATTCTTATCATGAGCCACATGCATAAAATAATTATTACTCTCCCTATAAGAATAGTCATTCTTATTAATCATAGTGGGAGAAAATTCCATAAAATAGCTATCATTATTATTCTCATCACCATAATCATCAAATATAGGAGGCATATTGTAATCATAATTAACTTTCTCCTCAATAGTAGGTGGACTGAAAATATCATATTCATCATTGTAATCATCATACATTGGAGGTATAGTATCATCAAAGTTAATTTTATCCTCCGTGCTTGGGGGACTAAAAATATCATGCTCATCAAAACCAGCTTCCCCAAGCTTAGACTTTTCCATAGCATTAGCAATAATGGTGTTCAGAGAATTCATACTAATGACATTGCTATTAGCATGCAAATTAAGTTCCATAGGTTTTTTAATTTCTCTTCAAACAATTCATGTCCTAACTCAAGATAAATACTATAAAGCTCTCTAATTTTGTTGTTGTTTTCCATTAAGCCTAACTAGTGAAAATAAAAATAAGAAACAAAAAGATGTAATTGCAAAATCTAAAAGAAATAACTTCGAGCACTCCCACACCAGCAATAGTACTAGAAGATACTTAGTAGCCAGAGGATGTGAGTACCTTTTACCGTACCTCCCCGACAACGGCGCCAGAAAATAGCTTTGATGGCGCGTGGTTGACATGGGAGCTTCCTCTTCTTCAATCCCCGGCAACGGCACCAGAAAATAGCTTGATGTCTGTGCACGCTTCTATTCTTGTAGATAGTGTTAGGCCTCCAAGTGCAAAGGTTTGTAGAATAGTAGCAAGTTTCCCTTAAGTGGATCACCCAAGGTTTGTCAAACTCAGGGAGGAAGTGGTCAAAGATATTCCTCTCAAGCAACCTTGCAATCAAGATACAAGAAGTCTCTTGTGTCCCCAACACACCCAATACACTTGTCAAGTGTATAGGTGCACTAGTTCGGCGAAGAGATAGTGAAATACAAGTAATATGGATGATTATAAGTGGTAATTGCAATCTGAAATAAGTGTGGTAGCAAGCAAAGATGTAACGAGATTGATTGTAAATGGTTTTTCAATGCTTAGAAACAAGGCCTAGGGATCATACTTTCACTAGTGGACACTCTCATATAAATAAGTTCTGTTCATTATGCTACCCTGAACTACTCTCCGGTTGAACAATGTAGGGCTATAACAGCAGACCTTAAAGTTCGCATTCCCCATCTAGATAACCCCTCACTATCACCTTGAGCGCTAGATGGTTCGAACAAACACCACAATCTCATAGAGACATCCAACTCAAATTATACTCATGATAAGTTTTTCTGTAACCTTAGCCAAAGTGCAACATGGTGTGCACACTGTCAACTTCACACACGTGGGGATAAGCATAGATTAATTAAAGCACTTGAGTAGTAGAATAGATCTATGTATTATAGAGCTCATGATCTCATAAGGTAACGCATAGAGAGAGATGAACACATAGCTACCCATAACGCATAGATTATTTTAACTCGGTGATTTCAAAAGACCCAAGATTTAAATTATTAAAAGGACCTTTTGGAATTGTTGAAACGCTTGCACCTAGATCACAAAGTGTTGTTATCTCATTTGTCCCAATTTTAATCTTAATAGTAGGCTCAAATATATCATCAAGCTTAATAAGTAATTTTTCAACAATAATTTTCTTATATTCTTCTTCAAGCTCACGTACATTTATTGCTACATGATTAACGAAGTGTTGATACATATCTTCATCATTTCCTTCACTTACCAGAATATTGATGTTGATCCTTCTTACAAGATCTTCAACGGTGTAACTTGGTGAAGGGCCATTATTATAATCAAGTTATTTAGGCTCCTCCCTTTGGATTCTCATCATCTTGAGGTCTTAAACATGATTGGGCTTAGCTTTACCTGCAAATTTAGCTAGAATGAGAGTTTGACTCTCGGTTATCTTACCTAGATGTGCCTAAACAATCCTCGTTCTTTCTTGGAGGGCCTGCAAATCATTCCTCAAACTTACAGCTTTTTTAGATAATTTACCAAGCATAGCATCATTGTTCTCTGTTATTTTAACAAGGATATTGTTTTGCTCATTTTGTGAGTCTATAAAGGACTTAAGTGTTTCTTGGAGACTACCATTACTTGTTCCCATACTATTATTAGAGTTACCTGCAAGACTATAATAGTGTTTCTAAAAATTAGGATTATAAATCTTCTTCCAAGCAGGGTTATAATCATTACGAGCTATGAAGTCTATTTCTTCAATATTTGTTTCTGGGATAGCTCTTAGCTGGTTTCCTTAACTTTTACGGCTAATATGAGCTCATCCATCTTAGCATTGAGTTCTTCATTTTCTTGTGGTGAGACGGAGTTCACCTTCTTCGTGTTTGATCTATAAATGGAGTCACTGGGCATGGTTGTCTTGCATATTGTCTAGCAACTGCTTTGCTTCGGTAATATGTTTGCCCATAAATGTTCCTCCAGCTATAGTATCAAGCATAAACTTAGACACAGGATTAAGAGAATTATAAAATAAATGGAGTATTAATCAATCTTCCATCCCATGACTGGGACAGTTTCTCATGCATTCTTTCATCCTCTCCCATGCAAGCGCTAGTGGACCACGCTCTTCCTGTTTAAAACCAGTAATATTAGATGTTAGTTGCATAGTCTTTGCAGGTGGGAAAAATTTAGTCATAAATAAAGAAGTACACTCCACCCATGATGCAATAGTATTTCTAGGAAAAGATAGCAACCATTCTTTTGCTCTTCCTCCAAGAGAGAAAGGAAATAAGCGCAATTTGACCGCATCAGGGTCAACTTCTTTTATGCGCATCATATCACATATTTTAGTGAAAGTATTCAAGTGCATACCTGCATCCTCAACAGTAGAGCCTCCAAATTGATTCTGTTGAACCAAACTTAAATAATGGGGCTTAATTTCATAATCATCAGCAGCAATTGCTGGCTGAGTAATAAGAGTACGCAAATAATCATTGTTGGGAGTTGCAAACTCCCCAAGCTTCTTTTCAACCATATTTCCTATGTTTTTGATTTTTCTTAAACAAAGACTTATGACAGTAAAAACAAGAATTTAAAGACTAACTAATTTCTTTGGATTTTCAAATAAAGACTGAAAGCAAACTAAAAAAATTAAAAACAAGAAATAAAACTAGCAAGGTTCCTACTAACCTCACCAGGGTAGCTATTGCTTCCCCAGCAACGGTGCTAGAAAAAGGGTTGATACCTTCAATCCAGACTACCGATGTAGTATAGCTCTTTTTCCCTAGTAGACCTAGGTTTATCGAATCCTCGGGAAGCAAAAGCGTAGTGAAGTTACTTTAACGGACCTTCAGGAGTTTTAGAATTCCTTTTGTGTTTTACCGGACCAAGAGTTTGCTATCTTTTGTTGTTATCGATGATGGAGAGAGAGGGCCTAGAGCGTTCGGTTTCACCTGTAGCTGTGCAAAACATCTGATGGGAATAAAAGATAATAATAAAGTATGCATCTAATTGTTAGAGCAAGATAAATTATATGTGGACAGTGCATCCATAATTGCTATTCCCTCCGCAACCTCTTATAGCAATAACCTACTAGTCTCATCCATGGAAGAAAGAGAACTAATGATATGCATAGTAACGTCACCGTTAATCCTAAGTAAATCCCTCACACATAGCTGTACTACCCCTTCTGTCACTGGGGTTCCCAACCTACAGATTGGTCAATACTCATACTACCTGTACCTGGCTCAATCATCGGGGTGTTGGGGTACCTGACAAGTCCTTAGGTTGAGGCAAGAGAGGATACAATAATCATCATGTCATACAAACTAATACATGATCCCATCTATGACAAATAACATGCACAAAAGCTACATGGCTAGGTCGAGGCCTTTAGCCCAAGGAGAATTACTCACACATAGAGATGAGATCAACAATCGTAAACATTGTAATGGAAATCATGATATTGATAGCAAATTGTCTTACAATGTCGCTAATCGAAGATGAGATCTACTATTACAAGTGGTGGAATATGTCTATGGTGATGGTGAAGGGTTTGGAGATTAGATCTAAGTATATTCCTCCAGCGGCTCTTCTGTGTTGTGGATGGAGATCTGGGGGTGGCTGTTGATCCAAAAGAGCTCTTGTTTCTCGTCGCCCAAGGCCTCTTTATATAGGGGTCCCTTCACGAAAGTTGTTCTGTTTGACCTAGCGGTGTCGATGGTAACTATATGACTAGAACTATATGGCCGGAATTTTATTCCCACCGTATAGTTGGTCATTAAAGCGTCTATCTCCACTTCACGACTCCTGGTTTCTTGAGGTTGTTGGAAATCTCATATCTTTGACTTTAATGTTGTGATTCCCATCATCAAACGTCATTTTTTGCGCAGGAAAAAATAGAAAGAAAGGATTGCATACCCCTTTGATCATTAGGCATTAGTGGCAGGGTTTAGAGAGATATGTCATAAAAAATATGAATAATATCAAGTTTAAATGTGGACGTAGATGGCTATATTTCACAGCCATCAATGGGCACACGCGCCCATACCAGTGGTCGTTAAATTGTAAGTATATCTTTTGGATTTGTCGCATTTCAGTACGGTCGGGCCATACGGGCGGACGCACCCGTACCAATGGTCATTACTAGTTCTGTTTCTCCCTCGTTTATTCTTGTGATCTATTCTAAAAAATGAGAATGATGAAGGTCGGAAATACGCTAGTACAGGCGCACGGTACGGACATGGCCCACATGTATCATTAACCGTAACCGACTCTAGCCCCTTTAATCTAGGTTTATTTTTCCCTTTTGATTGCACCTTTACTCCTTTTTGTTTTTCACCTTCATCTTTTAGATCTAGGGTTTTTCTTCTTTGTCTTCTATTATGACACCTCATATCTCACTTGATCGTTGAAGAACTATGCAACCTTTTTATATCAAGCATATCTGGACCAATAAGGAACATGTTTCTACAGCACAAGCCAAGATAAGGAAATTCAAGAGGGATTCTTTGTATTCCTCAACTAAAGAGTCTACTCAATTGGTTCCACTCCCAAACTGGGAGGATATGTTTCCGTGCAAGTTGGAGATTCTCAGGCATGTGGAATAAAAGAAGAACAAAGACGAATCACTACTCAACCCCTACAGCTACAACCTTCGTGGATCTTCTCTCAAATCTCCTGCTTGATCCTCTTGTCAAAAAGAGGAAAGACATGATGTGTAATACCTCGGACCCTACGCTCTAAGTAATAAGCCAGGATAAACCCAAAAGTGGATAAGGGGTGCTACCACGGAGGCCGAAGGCCACCCACGTGTAGGCCCATAGAAGCGAAGTAGGGCACGGTACCGGCCAACCACCCTACCCAATTTCAAGAACATCGTAACAAGTGCGAGCGGCATAGTCGACAGGTATATGAACAAAACATACATGAATGACTATGTATGTCAATGACATACAAGAGTACATCAGAGCAATTCCATCTATAAAGAAAGGAAATATTACAACGCCATATGACAAGATCCAAATATCCTAGCTAGATATAATAGTTTAGGATACATCCTCATACATCAATGAACATAGTATCAAAAGGAAGCGGAAGACAAAATCCGAGTACGAATTAAGAAGCAAATCAACATAAGATGCCACAGAAATTAGCACTTTCTCTCCCACAGATCTCAGAGATCTCCATCCCCGGAATCTCTACGCAAGAGGGTCGTTGCCTCCAACATCGGCCTCATCAATGTAGTAGCCTCCATATGGATGTACCTGACAACCTAATCAATGTATATGGTGTGAGACCCTAGGAAACTCAGCAAGTCTTTATGCATCTAAAGGGAACAACCTGGGGGTGACGTAATTGCAACGAAAGATAATATCTAAAAAGTTCTATAGAGACACGCTACAACATTCCCCCAACCAGATATGGATGGATGCTCGTTAATTAGAATCAATAGTTATATAAGTAATATAAATAACATCGCTCACCCTCCTGCTCTCTTACCAAATGATAAGGCGGAAGAATATTCCATCCGTTGGAAATTTTATTAACCATTCCATGAGTGTTGCACTATTTACTAGTCATGTTTTAGTCAAATTAAACACGGTACTTTAGTTATAGTTATCTATGATCGAGAAACTGTGCTCCCGGTCATCTATAACCATGGACATGGCTTTCAAAAAGATTTACCCTGCAGGGGTGCACAAATAGCAACACATGCATAATCAACCTCGGGAAGAACCAAATAAAAAACAACGAGGCCTCGTGACAAAGCAGTCACATGATTCAAAACTTATTTCAGGCGGCCACCTAACAAAGCTACCCATAACGAATTTGGTAGGCTCCGAGACGGACACAGGATTTGCGTCAATGGTTGTAAACAGTTGGAACCTAAATGTGTGACTAGGCTTTTTGATATTGCGAAAATACTCCGCATTCCAAAATAGTACAAGTGCTCCACGCACAATAGTAAATAAACCAATAAAGCATGGCATACGTACAAGATAGTAATAAACACTCAAACTAATTGTGGCCCCAAGAAATAAGATGTGAATCAAGCTCAGGCTAAGGGGATTCATGGTCCCACATGCAGATAGTACGGTAGTCAAAGAACATGAATCATGTAATCAAGTCCTACATGACACAAGTGAGCGTGGAAGAACCAGATAACAAATATTATCCGCCGGTGCCTCTTTCTTTAGTTATCCCATTACTACACAGTTTAAGTTGTTTAGGTACCTCATAATCCAAAGACTTGCATAAACCCTACACATAAAACTATACGACTCGCATGGCTCAAACAACTCCTGTAGTAATGGCTCATGGGATCGAGGGTACAAGCTTCGATCAGATTTAATTGTGAAGGCTATGCAATACTTGGGATTCAATTTAATACAATCGTGACTCAATGATGCAAGAATAAGATAGAGGCATAGGCCCTATATGTAATGCAAGCATGGGGAATTGCTTGCCTATCAAATCAGCAGTAGGGTAACCGGGATCTGGGTAGTACTCATGGTTCTCCTAATAGTTCCCTTGCTAGACATTTGTCTAGAATAAAAACTAAACACACAAAGATCCATAACAAATAAAATGCGCAATAATATGAATATATGGAACAAAAAAAGGCATTCCATGACGAAATTATGCAAAATTGCATGGTATGGGTGAGGTCTGAGAGCAACAATAAAGCACTTTAATTAATTATTTAGGCATGTTTTATCCCCATAAACCTTGTTGTTTTCTTAATATTTATATGATTCATACTTCAATTGATATCATGGAATGCATAATTAGAACGGGATCGTTGCACTAATCAATATAGACATATTATTTATCGAATTAAGAGTTACAAATTAAAAGTTATGAATTTATTAATAAAAGGCATTTTAATAGCATTTAAATAATTTCGAAATTTTTAATTAAATTATTTTGGATGGCATAATATGAAAATATATATTATTTGTTACATTTGAAACTACCAAATAAAATATATGCATTTATCAATTGAAACCATTTAAAAATCATTTCTACAATTTCTTGTATATTTCAAAAACTGTTGGAACCTTTTTATACCGATAGAGATTTAGTCTCTTCCACTGACACGTTGGCCATGTCTAGCTGAATTAGCAGCTGAGGCTGTGGTTGCGGACATGCGGCTGACATGTGGGTCCATGCTGTCAGAGGGCGGGGGAAAAGGAAAACCAAAAAGGGCGCCTCGGGAGTTTGAAACAAGGACCTCACATGGTCGCAGTTCAGAACGGACCATAGCCCACGCCATCGGGCTAGGTGCGTGCTAGTGAAAGATCATGGGTTCGTTTCTTCTTAATGTGGCCTTACTGGTAGTCTGAACTCTGAAGAGAAGCACACTCGAACTAACGAACACGACAGGAAAAAAAGGGACGACCGGCAACCTTCCGATGAAGTTTCTCGCCGCATCTCTTCACTAAATCAAGAGTGTAGAGGCTCGTTGGAAAGAGAGGATGTAGGGTTATGATTTTGGTTAAGGAAGACTCGCCAGAGGTGGACCATGGCGCTTGGAAAATTTCAAAGCAAAGTGGGGAAGCAGGTTGAATGGGCGAAGCAATTGTCATGAAGTTCATGAGCGGCTATGGCTAAACGGAGACGAATTCCTGTGATGTTTTCGGACATAGGAGTGTGATGGGAGGTTCATGTGGGGCCCCATATTAATTCTTCGAGAATCCCTATTATGCATACATCACGATCCCATGATCAGTTTGTCATGGCACATAACCGACAAGTATCAAAGTAAACATCCATTACTTAAGCGGATACAAGTCATACCTCAATTGCCATTATGGTTACATTAGTCATCATCGGCGGAAATTTATCGAAGCATAGAGCCTGAGTCATGCCTTAACCTACAGGCAGTTGACTGGGAGAATGTCCTAGCTCGCTAGTCATCATCTGCGCCTTCTTCTCGATATCTGACCAAGTTAATAGCCAGGGACAATGCTAGTGAGTACTTTGAATATACTTGCAAACCACCTTAAGAGAGTAATAACAACAAGAGGATATGCAATATGGCGGTGGTAGTAGGAGGGCTCCATGAGAGGTTATTTTCTTAAACAGTTTCTCTTATAGATATACCATCTATATATCTTTGTTGAAAACTCTTGTAAAACATTTTTGGAAACCTTTTTGAATGTTTTGGAAAACACTAAGATAGGGTCACCCATTCATTTCTTCCTTCCGGACATCCCATGACCAACCTCCTTTCCGACCATCCTATGGTTAACATTTCCAAACCTTTGCTTTTCCAAAGTCGTTTTTGTAATCAAAACCTGCAACACTCTACAACAACCTTCCCAACCATCCTTGACCATGGACACGGCTATTTGACTAGATTTATACTCTGCAGAGGTTGTACACTTTACCCACACCATCCAGGTATCCTGCCCTGATCCCACATAGATTGTGGGTCGAGTAACCGGTCAAGACCCGCAGGATGCCCACTCCAGTGCAAGCGCCTACCCTATGAGTTGTTCCCCTCAACACTGGGACATCAGGTACGGAGGACCAACCGGAGCGCCTTTTTCACTGCACAAAGTGTGCGCTTTCAATGAGAGGCTCATAGTAACGCCTGGCTGCCCGCAGACAGTTCGTTTCTGCACCTGGTCGATGCTTCATGGACCATTACAGGACAAGACCCAACCTCTAGAGATCGACACCTCTTGTAGTAGTTGCGAGGCAACTCATACCAGAGCGAACAAACTTCGAGTCTAGCCCCTTCCCATATAGGATTAATGTGGTTGCATGGGTTAATTTTTCTAGCAAACTACAAAGAACCGGGTGCGTTTTCATAAATTTTTCATCCTTTTTCTTTTAGTACCTCATTTTTCCTTTCTCAAACTTATCTTGGTAGGTCAAACCTCACCAAGGTTTTATCATAAAACTTTTTGTAAAACTTTTCCGGGGTCTTCCCATCCTGTAGCTTTGCTTTGGCTGAATTGAGGTCTCCAAGGGAGTATGTTGTTATACACCATCTACCATACTAGGGACAAGTCAGTGTCATCAAAGGGGGTTGTACTTAGTAGTACAAATGTGTAATGGTTTGGAGGAGCCAAGCCACTACCAGATATAGATCATCATATAATAAAACAATGCAATTTTCATAAACAGTAGGTAAAACATCCATAATTAAAACCGTAGGACAAGTCTTATGAGCAAGAAGGAGGCTTACCTATGATCAACAATCTGGCAATATATATCCCTGGACTTCTTCTTATAAAACCATAATAATAATAATAACCATCTTCTTCGGATCTTTGATATCATCACAACTATCGTCATTAGGGATCATACATGCAAGCAAACAAGGGCATAATCAACACAAGGCATACAAGAACAATTATAATACAACAAGAAACATACCGCACATCACTATCTTCAGTTGGTTTTGATGGGTTGAGTTCATGGCACTTGGTATTACTTTAGTAGCCTTTGTGGAATTTCTTTTATGATTTATTTGCCCAAAACCACTTAATAAAGGGGTTTGGAACTAAGACTAGGGTCTATATGATACCAATGTACGGAAATGATATCAGCAGATAGGTATTGAAATAACAAGGCCAACAAAAGTGGTTTCATTATTTTATCGCTTTTCTTTAATTAGATGTGGATTTATTAATGGAAATAACCCTAGTTTGGTTGGATAATTCTCCAGAAAAGATCTGGAGCTCAAATAAATTTGTCCTCAGAGGTTATGGTATATATTGAAGTTTTTGATTTTTGAGAGATGGAAATACTTAAAAAAATTACCAAAATGCCCTTGGGAAATTTCCAAAGTCATTTCTGCAAGCCATTTGACTTTTTAACTAGATTTAATATATAAAAGATTTTGAAGTGAATCCAATGGCACGGGGTAGGTATTTTCAATACCTTTCTGTAGAAATTGGATTCGCCAATTTTGGAGTTGTAAAACTTCTGATAGGATTTATATAGTGAATCAATACTATGAAGAAGGGTTTAATTCTTTAAAAATCCTCAGAATCTCAACAAAATCTTGAACTCCCGGGTTTTGATAGACCTTAGTGTATAGTATCACTAAGAGTTGGAAATAGGTCAATTAAATTCCTAGTTTGTCCTAGGGATTTTGCTAAAGGCAGGAATGAATTTAATTTGGTATTTTTACTACACACAAAATAAGGCTAAACTTGGCATGGGATAGAGGTTGGATGAAAGTTAAATTAGAAACCTTCCAGAGGCAGTTTTGTTCATTTGATTTGGATATGTGGAAGTCTTTAGGGAATTTATTTACTTAAATAGATACTTTTTAGTAGGTTTATTACCAGAAATTATTGACAAATATTTTTGGACTAGGGTTGGCTCTACATGTTAGACAAAACATACACGGACATGCGGAAAATTTAGATCTAGACAAATGGGGGCATATTCTAGTTTATTTTGCATTTAACCTTGCATCTATAATAACAGATCTAGAAATATTTGAAAAGGAAAAGAAAAGGGAAAAAATGGGCCGCAGCTAGTGGATCTGGCCAGGCCAGTCAATCGTGTCACTGGCGATTGACTGCACGTCGTGCCATTTAAACCCCCACGGTAGGGCCTGTTCGTCAGCCGAGCAAGCTGCCCGAAGCGGTACCGGCATATATCGACCGCCCGATTAGATCGCCATCAACAACACAAGGGAGTCTTCCTCTTCCTGCAGCCCTTAGTGGAGATGAAACTCTAGGGCGAGCAAACCGAGGCCAGGGGATCACCTGGAATCTTGTCAGCGATGGGGAAGAGGACAAGGAGACGCGGTAGGATACGGCGATCCCAACAAGGGGCAACAAAGGCTAGTTTGGCGACTGGAGACGTCTCCCATAGTGGAGTCCACGGAGGAGCTCAGAAGCTCGCTAGAGTAGGCTCAAGGACACATGCATGTCAACAGAGAGGTGCCAAAGGGATCTAGGAAGGTTGAGGAGGCTAGGGAGTGGCCTTGTTGGGGCAGAAGCAGTTCGGGAACCTTGAGCTCGCGGGGAGGTTCTTCTTCGGGCATGGGAGGGAGGTGGTGGTTTCCCGGTGTTCCTACAGTAGAGGAAAAGCATGGGGATGTTGATTAGATTCAGAGGAGCCCAGCTGAAAAGAATAAATAAGATAGGGAGGACTAGTTTGACGAGAACTCCATTTCTTGGAATCCTGCACAACACAATCACAAAGCTTTGCCCCCAACTTACAATGAGGTTGTCAATCTCACCGGTTTTGCTGATAACAAAGGATTAAACGTATTGTGTGGAAGATAGTAATTGCTTGCAGAAAGTAAACATAAAACAATAAATAGATTGTAGATTGATGGTAAAAGAATGGACTGGGGTCCATAGTTCACTAGTGGTGATTATCCTTAAGATAGATGACATGCTGGGTGAACAAATTACAGCGGGGAAATCGACAAACAACGAGAAAGCATACATGCATATACTAATCATCTTGACTCCTATGGTATTTGAGTGGGCATTACAACATTATACATAGACCGTAATCCAACTGCATCTATGACTAATAATCCACCTTCAGGTTATCATACGAACCCCCTCCAGTATTAAGTTGCAAGCAACAAATAATTGCATTAAGCAAAGTGTGTAAAGTAAACAATATGATTGTTCTATGAACAAAGGATTGCTGTTTTCTTCCTAGTAGCAATAACACATCTAGTACCTTAGAGATTTCTGTCACTTCCCCAGATTCCTAGAGGCGTGAACCCACTATCGAGCATAAATACTCCCTCTTGGAGTTGCTAGCATCTACTCGGCCAAGATAGCTACTAACAACAGAGAGCATGCAAGATCACAAATAACAAAGACATGATAGAATCAATAATCAATCTGAAATAGCATCTCAATATCCATCGGATCCCTGCAAACACAACATGTAGGATTACAAATAGATGATCTTGATCATGAATGGAGCTCACAAGATCTAGACATGGTAGCACAAAGGAGAAGAACCAACCATCTAGCTACTACATAGACCCGTAGTCCAAGGATGAACTACTCACGCATCACACCGGAGGTAGGCATGGTGATGAAGAAGGCATCCAGGGTGAATTCTCCCCTACGGCAGGGTGCCGGGAAGAGCTTTAGATCCCTCCCGATCTAGGGATGGAGATGACGGCAGCTACAAACTCTTTTGTCGAATTTTTATCGGGTACTTAGGGTTTCTGTATCGGAGGCTTCTTATAGGCGAAAGGGGAGACCGATTGGGTGCCCGAGGCGGCTGCACCCCCCAGGCGTGGGCTAGGCCTGGCCGCGTGGCCAGGGGGTGTGGCCCCCTCGAGGACCTTCTCCATCTCTTCTTCTGGCTCCGTGTTCCCCTCGGTGAAATATTGACTTTGGCTTTTGTCCTGTCTAATTCCGAGAATATTCATTTTCTGGCTTTCTTAGAACCAAAAACAGCAGAAAACAGGCAACTGGCACTGTGGCATCTTGTTAATAGGTTAGTTCCAGAAAAATGTGTACAAATACTCCAAAGTGTGGACGAAACATAAAAAAGTAGATATAAAACAAGCATGGAACATCAAAAATTATAGATACATTAGCAACGTATCAACATCCCCAAGCTTAACTCCTGCTCGTCCTCGAGTAGGTAAGTGATAAAAAAGAAAGAATAATTTTTGAGGTGACATGCACCATCATAATCTTGATCAAAGTATTTGTAAAATATTGATAGCTGGGATCATAGTACTTTAACATAGCAAGATATAGTTCTAACAATAAGACATAGCAACTATGTTGTAGCATGAAAAGGTACAAACAAAAGATTCATGAATAACAATGCTTTGTAAGACGTTTGTTTGTTTCACATAAAAAAACATAATGAGAATGGTATTCAGCTTGTCCTTCATAGTGTAGCAAAACATAAATGCATAGGACAACTTCAAAGTTCATAAGGGTGACTAGATACAAATAGTTTAAGAACACGCAATATCAAAGTTATGAATCAATCAACAAGTTTTGGGACAATGCACATTAAACTAAGAATGGCCACTATGCTCTCTCAATAGGTGCATAAAGATAGAAGATGGAGACTCAACATAAAAGTAAAAGAAAGGCCTTCATAGAAGGAAGCAGGGATTCAAGTCTCATATAGAGCTTCCAAAAATTATGGTACTTATTAGCTTTCAGCTCTCATTGCCCCTATCATAAGCATCTTTAGGTGATTAAGGTTAAAGTTACACAACTAAGAGGATATGCTTGACAAGTTATAAGTTGAAATCTCATGCCCCTTGCTTACGAGTACTGAACCTCATGCTACTCAACTTGAGTCACAAGTTAGCTCTTGTCATTGTAAGTGCATATGTATCATAGAGAACAACCAACGGGGTACCCCTTTCCCCATGACACAGGAGTTATCCCATATCAAAATGATAAGGCAATAGACAATGAGCATCTCAGTGATATTTTTATTTGCTATTTGCATAGGTTTTTATTGAGGATGCTTCATAGACTGCTCATTATGGTTATGCTGCAAGTTTCCACCATGATTAGGCTTGGATTAGGCTAGCGGCCCAAGCGTTTCTCTAACACACATACAAACTCCATGATCTTACAAGTTCTCCTTTTATTTCACATCGTCGGGATCCATAAGCAAAAGAATCATGATATCAACGGAATAATAAGTGCAATGTTGAAAGCGTTCCCCATGATACATGGTTCTGCTAACTTCAACTTATAAAGCGCTAGCATATACGCAACAAAGATGGACACAATGGTTCAAGATTATTAAGTGCAAGTAAGTAAAGTGTGCCATCAAGTTCGTGAGAGCTTTAATCACTAATTTTCACATAACAAGTTTAATTTGGAAGGTAGATAAAAACATGAATATACTTGGAGTAGCAAATGCTAATAGGTAGGTATGGTGGACTCTTTGGAATAACTTGGTTTTATTTGGAGGTGGATGCATGAGTGGGACTCATACTTTGCATGGAGGCTAGCAAAAGACTAGGGGCGACCAACTAAGAGAGCAATAATGGCCATAATCATGCAAAGCAACAAAACATCATTAATTAAAGCATAAAGTGATATTACAAGTCGAAGACTAAATATCATAGAGGCTATGGTGACTTGGTATAGTCATAACATGGTGTGAGCATGCGCAAGTCAACCCAAATAAATCATCAAAGGAGAATACCATAATACTATGCTTTAATATGCTAAAACAACGCATGATTCTTTCAAGGCACATTAAGCAATCTCAATTGTTTATAGCATGTCATGCTATAGCAAAAATCACTAAGCATAAAGCCAAAACAATATCAAGCATGACATGACAAAGTATAGGCCACAATAAAAAACAAGCTCCTTTTTACCACTTAAGCATGAACTTTTCCTACTCTTTTCCAATCAAACCAACTTATTTGAAAACTAATGTATGAATGAGGGGGTCCAACCAATTTATTCAAGCAAACTAAGCAAACGAAAACTAAAAACAAAAACAAAGACGCTCCAAGAACAACACAACTGTGCATGAAACAATAAAAATGATGTGTTTGGAAGAAACCTGAGATTTTTATTGATGAAGAAGGGGATGCCCAGGCATCCCCAAGCTTTGACGCTTGTACTTCTTGGATAATTCTTGGGGTGACACGGGTGGCATCCCCATGCTTGATCTTTATTCCATTCTTCATCTCATTACATCATTCTTTCCCTATACCTGAAAAATTTATTCATACAAAAGTTCACACAATCTTTATTAGCAACATTAGTGTACTCAAGATAATAAGTCTTTTGGTTCAGTCTTAACACAAGTAAAACTTCCATTAAAACACAAGCTACTATAGCACTTCCTTTAAAAAGTTCAAATGATCAAAGAGAAATCAAAGAGAACTCAAAGAGAAAGAGATTAAGAGGCAAATGCAAATAATGGCAGAAATCAGTCAAAACAGACAAGCAGGTAAAAACCAATTTTTTTGAAGACCTTATGTTGCTCAAATCGAAAAGTGTTGAACTAACAAAAGTTAGGTAACAACCTGTGTCAGAAGCACAAACAATTACAGCTCAAACTGAAGTACATAGATTTTTCACGAATGTTTACAGCGAAGCACGAAAATCTAATTCGGGATAGCAACTTTCCCAAGCATTTCTTCTCTCTCATTAGAGGTTAATCTTGGCACAAAAACCACACAAAAAAGATAAGGAGAGGTTATTACTGAAGCAATAACTTCCAAGACTCAACTAAAACTTTTGGGTTATCTCCCAATAAGTACTTTTCTTTAACGCCTTTAAGTTAGGCATAAGAAGCAAGAAAAGAATCAAGTATTCTCAAATGAAGAAGCATTAAGAGCAAATTTTGTTTTAATAGGAGAGGCAAAAGGAATCTTCTATCTCTTCTTAGGGAAGTGTTCTATACCTTTCTTGAGTGGGAGTTGATATTTAATGGTGCCTTCTTTCATATCAATTATGGCACCAACAGTTCTAAGAAAAGGTCTTCCCAAAATAATAGGACAAGAAGCATTGCATTCAACATCCAAAACATAGAAATCAACGGGGACATAGGCATTGTTAACCATAATAATAACATCATTAATACTCCCCATGAGTTTCTTTTTAGCATTATCATCAAGTTGGACATTTAAATAACAATCTTCCAATGGTGGCAAATCAAGCATTTCATAAATCTTTCTAGGCATAATAGAAACACTACTATCAAGATCACATAAAGCTTTGAGATCAAAATCATTTACTTTCATATTAATGATGGGTTCCCAACCATCTTATAGTTTCATAGGAATAGAAGCTTTATGTTTCATCTTTTCTTCTTTAATTTTTATGAGAGCACCAGTAATGTGTTTTGTAAAGGCCATATTCATAGCACTAGCATTAGGACTTTTAGCAAGCTTTTGTAGGAACATAATTACTTTAGAGATATTGCAACCATCAAGATCAAAATCATACTTATCATCTAAAGTAGTAGAGCTATAGTTTCCCATGTTTCGAAGAATTTCAACATTTTTATTAGAAAAGGTTCCATTGGGTTTACTAGCTTCAACATTAGTGGTAGTGATAGTAGAAATACTAATATTTCTAGAAATTTCATCTTCTCTTTCCCACTTAGCATGCAATTCAGCTAATAGTCTAACATTTTCATCAATTATAACTTGTATGGCATTAGTAGCAGCAAAGGGATTTTCAATAGTTTCAGGTTTGGCAACCATTTTATTCAAGGAAGATTGTGCTTCAGACAATGATGCTATATTTCTTTCAACATTAGAGAGTTTTTCCTCAATAGTTTTATTAAAAGCAGTTTGTTTACTAATAAAATCTTTAAGCATAACTTCAAGTTCAGAGGGTGCACTTCTATTATTGTTATAGGAATTTCCATAAGCATTACCATTGTTGGGAGGATATGGCCTATAGTTATTATTACCACAATTATTCATATAGGCATTGTTGCTAAAATTATTGTTTCTAATAAAGTTCATATCAACTTGCTCTTCTTGAGCAACCAAAGAGGCTAAGGGCACATGATTTGGATCAATATGAGCTTTCCCATTAACAAGCATAGACATAATAACATCAATTTTATCACTCAAGGAAAAAGTTTCTTCAATAGAATTTACCTTCTTACCTTGTGGAGCTCTCTCAGTGTGCCATTCAAAATAGTTCACCATCATATTATCAAGAAGCTTTGTTGCAGCACCCAAAGTAATGGTCATAAAGGTACCTCCAGCAGCAGAATCCATCAGATTTCTTGAAGAATAATTCAATCCTGCATAAAAGGTTTGGATAATCATCCAAGCAGTCAGTGCATGAGTGGGACAATTCTTTACCAAAGATTTCATTCTTTCCCAAGCTTGAGGAACATGTTCATTATTAGATTGTTTAAATTTCATTATTTTACTTCTCATAGATATAATCTTAGCCGGAGGATAGTATTTTCCAATGAAAGCATCTTTGCATTTAGTCCAAGAATCAATAATATTTCTAGTTAGGGATTGCAACCATTCTTTAGCTTTTCCTCTCAAAGAGAAAGGAAACAATTTAAGCTTAATAATATCTCCATATATATCCCTATGTTTTTGCATCTCACAAAGTTCAACAAAGTTATTAAGATGAGCAGCAGCATCTTTAGTACCAATACCAGAAAATTGTTCTCTCATAACAAGATTGAGTAAAACAGGTTTAATATCAAAGAAAGTAGCTTCAGGAATAGGTGGAGCAATACGTGTGCACATCAAATCATTGTTGTTGGTGCTAGTGAAGTCACACAACTTAGTGTTTTCAAGAGCAGTCATTTTTTTGTGTTTTTAATAAAGAAAGCAAACTAGTACAACTAATTTTTTTGTGTTTTTGATAAGGAAACAAGCAAACAAAGCAGAAGTAAACTAAGCAAAACTAATAAAACAAAGTAAAGAGATTGGTTATGAGGGACTCCGCTTGTGAAGATGTCCTTGACTCCCTGGCAACGGCGCCAGAAAAAGTCTTGCTTACTCAATATGTTGAGCTCGTTGGGGAACCCCAAGAGGAAGGTATGATGAGTACAGCAACAAGTTTTCCCCAGTTATGAAACCAAGGTTATCGAACGAGTAGGAGCAATAAAACACCTCCAAGGTGTTGTTTCCAACTTGGAATCCTGCACAACACAATCACAGAACTTTGCCCCCAACTTACAGTGAGGTTGTCAATCTCACCGGTTTTGCTGAAAACAAAGGATTAAACGTATTGTGTGGAAGATAGTAATTTCTTGCAGAAAGTAAACAGAAAACAATAAACAGATTGTAGATTGATGGTGAAAGAATGGACCGGGGTCCATAGTTCACTAGTGGTGATTCTCCTTAAGATAGATGACATGTTGGGTGAACAAATTACAGCGGGGCAATTGACAAACATCGAGAAAGCATACATGCATATACTCTTATGAGATTTTATTGGGCATTACAACATTATACATAGACCGTAATCCAACTGCATCTATGACTAATAATCCACCTTCAGGTTATCATCCGAACCCCCTCCAGTATTAAGTTGCAAGCAACAGATAATTGCATTAAGCAAAGTGTGTAAAGTAAACAATATGATTGTTCTATGAACAAAGGATTGTTGTTTTCTCCCTAGTAGCAACAACACATCTAGTACCTTAGAGATTTCTGTCACTTCCCCAGATTCCTAGAGGCATGAACCCACTATCGAGCATAAATTCTCCCTCTTCGAGTTGCTAGCATCTAATCGGCCAAGATAGCTACTAACAACAGAGAGCATGCAATATCACAAATAACAAAGACATGATAAAATCAATTATCAATCTAAAATAGCATCTCAATATCCATCAGATCCCCGCAAACACAACATGTAGGATTACAAATAGATGATCTTGATCATGAATGGAGCTCACAAGATCTAGACATGGTAGCACAAAGGAGAAGAACCAACCATCTAGCTACTACATAGACCCGTAGTCCAAGGATGAACTACTCACGCATCACACCGGAGGTAGGCATGGTGATGAAGAAGGCCTCCAGGGTGTATTCTCCCCTCCGGCAGGGTACCAGGAAGAGCTTTAGATCCATCCCGATCTAGGGATGGAGATGACAGCGGCTATAGACTCTTTCATGGAATTTTGATCGGGTGCTTAGGGTTTCTGTATCGGAGACTTCTTATAGCGAAAGGGGAGACCGAGGGGGTGCCCGAGGCGGTTGCACCCTCCCAGCGGGCTGTGCCTCGAGCCCTTCTCCGCCCCTGCCTTACTGCTGTGTTTCCCTCGGTGAAATATTGACTTTGGCTTTTGTCCCGTCCAATTCCGAGAATATTCATTTTCTGGCTTTCCTGGAAACAAAAACAACAGAAAACAAGCAACTGGCATTGTGGCATCTTGTTAATAGGTTAGTTCCAGAAAATATGTAAAAATACTCCAAAGTATGGACAAAACATAAGAAAGTAGATATAAAACAAGCATGGAACATCAAAAATTACAGATACGTTAGCAACGTATCATGGGTGGTCGACCAGATTGAGGGGTACTGGCTGAGGGGAGTGCTTGACAAGTTTAAAAGGGTTTGGATGTGGTTTTGTTCATGATGTTGATCCTATTACGGTTTTGGCTATAATAGTAATTACAAAGAAGTTTCTCCAATTTGATATTGCCAAGATGATTTAAAGGGGTGGGAGGTAGATATGGTCAAGGTATAAGCCCTTGAATTATTTGAGATTTTTTAGATATTTTTAGGTACTTCTCTTATCAGAAGTTCAAAAAGTGCTGAAATTGTTTATTGATTTGAGATTTTTGAGTTTAACAAGTGGGGTTTTTGTTTTGATATGGTCCCCAATATGGATTTATACTTTGGAATTTTTTTTGCAGAATTTATTGAGGTGGGAAAGTGTTTAAAGTAATTATTTTCTCATTTCTACCATTTAAGAAAATAGGCAAAAATAATTATTAAAACTCTTTAAAAATATTTATTTTTGAATTGGGGCAATAGGGTATGTTATATAGGCCTCAAATTATCTTAAATATGGACAGGTGTTTTGGAGAAAATCATACTTTCCTTTATAGGGGAAGTTTTTATGTTTTAGTAAAAGAAAGGAATTTAATTCCTTTTGGGTCAAAATAATAATGGATAATATTTGATAAATTTTCATATACAAGGTAGATGATGTCCACATGCTTTACCAATCATTTGCAACCTTGGATTTTGAGATTCAAACTTGATTTTGAAGGAGGACATGGGATAGAGGATCTTAGGCATTATTACTTTTATACCTTCAAAACCTTGTTGGATTTTGGAATTCGGAGCTCCGCTTGGGGTATGGGCTATATTGATAGATAGACCAAGTTATGTATATCACCATGGTACAAAGTGTTGAGGTTGATCATGGTTGAGTTCTCCAAGGATTAACGCCAAACATTGAATAAAATAAGGGTGCCTAAGCAGATTATCAAGTAGCCTCCAAAACCATGTGGGTTTAGGATGCACAAATATCCAAGCGAAAGAAGTGAAGTAGGGGTAGATATACCTTCATGAGAAGAATTCAACCATGCCAAAAGTTGATCCAAAGAATATAGTATGAAGATGTGAGCTTCTTCCAAAGTAGGCATTGTAACACTCCAGATATCAGTCCTATCTGGCAGTGCTACACATACTATAAAGACTTTGGCAGAGTCTCCCTTCTTTAAGAGAACATCCATGGCGACAAGATAAGAAAACACCACCAATTATATCGGAGACGCATGACTATACAGTTCAACGGGCCCAGGTAAAAAAATCATGTATCCAAGATGTCTCACAACTTCCAACTCGATTGCCACAAAATATAAACCAAATCGGACAGTAAATAATAAGTCAAGAGCAGTCTTGAGCGAAGTTAAACTACTACATATATAAAGTATTCTAATGTGTGAAAAGTAGTGTGTAAAATATAGAGGTGCTACTCCCATCTCATTCATGTCGTTGTCGGTGGTACCTAAAAACATAGAAGCCACAAGGGTGAGTACAAAGTACTCAACAACTACATAAAGAAATAATAAGCATTGCATAAAACACGACACCAACGATTATCTTTTAACACTTTTCGTATCAATGATGCTCCTGTATGCCTACACGCTCTTTGCTTTCACTTTTCTTTTGCATATACCGGTACCGCTTGAGTGGACACCCGTCGGCATCCCACTCACTCCAACTTCTGGAGGTTGCCAACGATGTGGGACTCGTCCCAACATCGACGGTCTCAAGGTGCCTACCTCATTAGGTCACAACACTATGCACTAGCTTTAACATGGTATGCAAAATGCACGCGCAACTGTATCATTTGCTTTAATCACTTTGTCTCTCCACATATAAACAATAACCAAGCACTTGAATAAATAACAAGTGCTACAAAATAAAAGTTGAGTGACGGGAGTCATGCAAGTATTATCCCATTATGGACTTGCCTTTGTTAATCGTAGGATCCCAAACTAGAGGTACAACCTTCTATTGAAACATATGTCACACTCGATATACAACATCATCCCATAAGCATACAAACAAATATGAAATTGCCCCTAGGCATAAGAACACAAATATCTCACTCAATCCTCTAGAAACAGATCATAAAAAAAATACATCCTGAGCTCAACCGTATAATCAGGTTTTATGTCTCATAAGTACATATTCAGTTTTCACAAAATATAAGAATTATAGAGTCAAATCACTCAACTGTGAATACAATTGCAGTTATGCTACGCACAGGACAGACCACTTAACATTTTCATAGGAATTAATATACAACATGAAATTTGGCAAACTGTAGGTGATTCAGAATCAAGAATACATTCCCAACAACTTTCATGCTGAAGCTATAATTTAATTTCAATCATAACTCGACAGGAAGTTGCAAACAACATCCCCGTATGCGGAAAACTAAGTTCTGGACAGATCACAAAACCGGTCGCTGCTTGCAATCTGTCCAATCGAAAACAAAAACTCTATGGAAAGCTATAAACAAGGTCTATAACTTTTATTTGGGGAGTACATCGAAATTATGGAGATAGCAAACCAGGTTTTAAGTCAAATATCAGTTCCTTAATGTGTCAGCTAGAATACACACTCTGACAGAACCTACTAATAGAACAGAAAAGAACAAGCTAGGACCGAACTAGATTAAATCACAAAGGCAACTAGCAAAACGTAGACGCTGGTTCGGTGGTTCATGTAAGAATATTGATTCTTCAAAAATACTTGCTACTTTATTTTCCAAGGGAGTACGTACATATAGGGAATAAAAACCACAGCAGATCAACTTGGGTAACTCGAGTGCCTACAAAAATCAATTCTACTAGTTCCTATGCAGCATCGTCCATGCTCTAGGAAGAGCAACTCGCATTAATCCATCTAGTGGCAACCAAGCAGCAACAACGGCAATGACTCACCCGGCAACCTACAGCTCTTGGTCAGATCTTCCCCACGGCGGCAGGACACGATGTCAAATGGCGCAGATCAGAGTCGGCATCAGCGGCGGCAGAACAACTTGGTGGAGAGAGTCAAGAAAAGTGGCGCACAGCCTCACCGAAGCGGCAACGACCCGACGGCGGTGGCACCGTTAAAAGAGAGGACGCGGTGGTGGCGGCGGCCTTAGGGAACTGGGGCTGGAAAAGCTTTAGGTTAGCAGTGTGGCAGCGGTGTCCACCTCGACCCTAGTACACGGGGTAGCGCAAAACAGAGTACAAGTCCAGCTAGAGTCCAAGAAGCCCAGCCCAGCCCGAGTTTCTTATTTCCTCTCGTGCTAGTCTAGATACTAGACATATCAGTTGCTAGGTTTCATATATTTCCAATGACAGAGCAAGAGATAAAGACTCGGCACTCACACTAATCGTTGGTTTGTCCATTATTTTGTCTTCATATCTTAATTCTTATAATTACCAGATCATACTTAAATAGCATCATGAGCATATTTTATTTTATTTTAAATTAAATAAATACAACTAAATGTCATAAAAAAAGAGGGATATTACAGTCTCACCACCTTAAACAGAATTCGTCCCCGAATTCTTCCTTGCATCACTGGTTGCAAAACTAAACACAGCATGTATAAGCATAATTAATGTATAATATACCATCCATGAATAAATATGGTTATTTCTCACCCATGGGGAACTCAAGTCTCCCCATACTCTTTTGTTTTTCATTTGAAAACATAGAACCTTCACATATTCTAGCACTCTTTCAATATCCCCACATGACAAACCACAAAGGTTAAATCTTGCTCAATTGTACTAGGTTTCATAGTCACTCATAATTTTGGATCTCGAAAATTCTTCCACAATATAGACATGGAATATACTAAGCACACCCTTCATCAACTCGGACAACCTAGATTGGTAAGCTATATTTCTCACTCGTGTGTCGCTATCATGAAAGGTCCAAAATACCGCGGACTAAGCTTTTGACTGTTAAATGTTATAATAGCTTATGGTGGGTGATGCCATGAAAAATATGTCCATACCAGCTTGAACTTCCAAAATCGACCTCTTAAAATCACATAACTCTTTTTCCATTGTGTTGCTAACATATCATGCATAATTATGCTTTTCTTGTCTGTCCATACTGATGCTCACAAGGGCCATGTGTATGCTAGTCTCATAGTTATTACTATAAACTAAATCCACAAGTGGCAACTGATCCTACCGGCTCCATTGCCAGGACAACACACAACACCTCAACGTATCTTCTAGATTTGGGTTTACCATAAGTCTGTGGATTAAATGTCATACAAAGCCTCAATATGTATCTTAGGCACTCTCACAATCGCTCCCATCCTTTGATTTAAAATTATCATCCCTTTTAGAAATATTTTTTTAGGAACATATGTAACCTTACTCTATCATCCTCATAAGTACTTGTGAAGTCACTTCCAAAGTATTATGTGCGAAAAGGAATAAAATGAACGACTTTCCTAAGTTGGTACATGATCATCCTAATTTCATCCTTCCCTCTTCGTGTAGGAGGTCACTAACATCCAGTGCCGCTGGTCTGTTATGCTCAGCCTTTAACATATGACATAACCCGGAACAGGGCACCTACTAAGACACACCCGCTTCCATTATTTTCCACCACTAAGTTTATTTCAGGTCGTGATACATCTTTGACTTTACAGGAAGAATGATGGTGTATGATGTGACTCTGTCAAAGTGTCCTCTTTCACCTGAGACTTCTATGCATACAAACATGAGCAGCAAACCAAGCAACTCGGGTTTCACCTAAAGTGAACTCTCTAGTTCTACCTTCACGAATGCGCTCTAGCAATTGCTTTAACAAACATCTTGTTGTGCATATATCTCTATAAGATAAACCGTGTCTACCCATGTTCTACACTATCAAACAATATGAGATTCTTATCCATCCAAAATCAGCAACAAGCCAATCAATGGTGGGAGGAACATACTTTCAACTAAGAACGTTCGAAAGTACATCGCTTGCCTAGGTTATACTGGATAGAGAAGTCAGAGTGAAACTGTCACATGATTAAGGATGGCAGTGGGCACTTTTCTTTATGGTTACCGTGTTAAGAGCATGATAACCCATACACTTTCGCCAATTACTAACCCTCTTGGTTGTAAACATAGAAGGCTCTCCACAAGGTGAGACACTTTGTGGAATTGACCCTTTGGATAACATATCGTCCAATTGTTTCTTCAATTCTTCTAGAAATGGCCATGGGAAGCGATAAGGAGATATAGAGGTAGGTCTCAATGCCATGAATAAGATCGAAGTGTAACTACACTCTCCTTTCTCGGAGAAGTTGGAAACAAGGATGGTATCTTGGTCATAAACAATTATCCTTGTCTCTCAGTAAAACATGAAATCCTTAAGAAGAAGGTAGATGTTACACGACTATTGAATGCTCACCATTCTTAAACTATAGAACACAATTAGAGAACACCACATAACCTTCTAAGACTCTCATGTGGTCCAGCAGATGGTATCTCTAATATGGTATCATAAAAACGATGAAGGTTTATCCTCACTTCATCTCCTACGCTTCCCAGAGGTTGCCTATACGACATGTGGAACCGTATACCATTCTATGGTTTGGGGTGTTAAACAGTATCGTCTCTCAACTAATTAAAGGAAAAGGCACACTATGATTCACTACTCCAACGTACAAGAGCGAATAATAAGGGTAGTTGGTATGGGGGGCCAATCCATCCCTCACCCAAATTATTAACTTTGTAGCTAAAATAGTGAAGCACGCAAACCTAACACTCGGGCATCCTCACATTGCAAAAAGATATCATGGGCAAGAACCAAGGTTCGAGGTCGACTCCATCAATCGTTCTTGCAAAGCATAAAGAAAACTAATTTAGTGATCTCTCTAGAAACCTCAAGGTTGCATCTACCAAACACATTCTTAAAAGAACCAAGAGTCACTTTAATGGTAACTAGCTCCTTGACTTAAAAACTAACACTTAAGATAAATGAAGGAGAAGGTTCTCACCTAGAATAACTACTAAGGAAAAGGCTTTCTGAAAGAAGATGATTTTTTTTTGAAAGAACATCTAGGTTTCCTTCAAGGATAAAAAAGGCATTCGGCATTCTTTGTCCTCAAAAAAGGAGAAGGGACACCAACAAATGTCAAAGAAGAGTACAACAGATAGTGGTTGGGACAAACATAAGTTGTTGATTCTAGCGAACTAATGTTCCGTGAGAAAGACATCTGAAGTACATGATTGACAATGTGTCATCATCCTTAGACGAGAAACCAATACTTGATATTCCAGTACTAGATGACATCCTTAGACAAAGACAAGTGTGTGTGATGCACTAGAAAGGACATGTGATTGTGAAAATGGAAGGCAAATGAAACCTGCGGTTTAGGAGACATTGGTTGAGGAAAGCACTTCTCATACTGGTTTGGATCTTAATAAGTCTTCATAACACACTCCACCACTACACCAGCTAGGTTATCCAATATAGCTTTATTATTTTGCAAGCCATTCACGTTATCCACATAATCTTTAAGATTATCATACTATTCTCTCAAATTCCTTAGATATCGAATCATTAGACAATCTAGGCAAACAAAACTCGTATCTTCCATGATAACCTTATATTAAACTCAAACTTTGATGCCAAACCAAACTCTGCAACAATCTCCTTATGGGTCCAACGAAGCAACATAGATATCTAAATCTATCACACAAATACCCTTACCACGTTATTCATGTGTTTACTGAACTAGCATAGAAGATCAACTATTTTGTTTCCAATGCTGTATTCATCAACCGTGAAGATTATCTCCCTCTCTCTCTAATCAAATAACAACCACAAAGATCAATCATACCTAAAGAAAGGTCTGCATACCTCTCATGGCAATAGTTTGCCCAGAAGAAAAAAAAACATATAAAAAACTATCAGCAATAAACTATAACGGAAACGGGAATGCTACGCATGACCCGAACCCTTCCTATTGTGTACCAGTGTGTCAAGTTTTAAGTTATAAAGATTTTGAATCAATTTTTATTATTTAGGCTAAATAATCGCAAGTTTTAGTTGTTAAATATCTTGGCAAACCCTATTACTATTAACCTACTCCAGAGACCTAAAGCCTAGGCTCTGATACCAACTGTAACACCCCAGATATCAGCCCTATCTAGCAGTGCTACACATACTATAAAGACTTTTGATACTAGTACAAAATTATAAATTTCGGAAGAGTCTCCCTTGTTTAAGGAAACATCCATGGTGACAAGATAAGAAAACACCACCAATTATATCGGAGACGCATGACTATACAGTTCAACGGGCCCAGGTAAAAAAAATCATGTAACCAAGATGTCTCACAACTTCCAACTTGGTTGCCACAAAATATAAACCAAATTGGACAGTAAATAATAAGTCAAGAGCAGTCTTGAGCAAAGTTAAACTACTACATCTATAAAGTATTCTAATGTGTGAAAAGTAGTGTGTGTAAAATGTAGAGCTGCTACTCCCATCCCATGCATGTCATTGTCGGTGGTACCTAAAGGGTGAGTACAAAGTACTCAACAAGTACATAAAGAAATAATAAGCATTGCATAAAACACGACACCAACGATTATCTTTTAACACTTTTCGTATCAATGATGCTCCTGTATGCCTACACGCTCTTTGCTTTCACTTTTCTTTTGTGTATACCGGTACCGCTTGAGTGGACACCCGTCGGCATCCCACTCACTCCAACTTCTGGAGGATGCCAACGATGTGGGACTCGTCCCAACATCGACGGTCTCAAGGTGCCTACCTCAGTAGGTCACAACACTATGCACTAGCTTTAACATGGTATGCAAAATGCACGCGCAACTGTATCATTTGCTTTAATCACTTTGTCTCTCCATATATAAACAATAACCAAGCACTTGAATAAATAACAGGTGCTAGAAAATAAAAGTTGAGTGACGGGAGTCATGCAAGTATTATTCCGTTATGGACTTGCCTTTGTTAATCGTAGGATCCCGAACTAGAGGTACAACCTTCTATTGTACAACCTTCTATTGAAACATATGTCACACTCGATATACAACATCATCCCATAAGCATACAAACAAATACGCATAAGAACACAAATATCTATCCTCTAGAAACAGATCATAAAAAAAATACATCCTGAGCTCAACCGTATAATCAGGTTTTATGTCTCATAAGTACATATTTAGTTTTCACAAAATATAAGAATTATAGAGTCAAATCACTCAACTGTGAATACAATTGCAGTTATGCTCCGCACAGGACAGACCACTTAATATTTTCATATGAAATTAATATACAACATGAAATTTGGCAAACAGTAGGTGATTCAAAATCAAGAATACATTCCCAACAACTTTCATGCTGAAGCTATAATTTAATTTCAATCATAACTCGATAGGAAGTTGCAAACAACATCCCCATATGCGGAAAACTAAGTTCTGGACAGATCACAAAACCGATCGCTGCTTGCAATCTGTCCAATCGAAAACAAAAACTCTATGGAAAGCTATAAACAAGTTCTATAACTTTTATTTGGGGAGTACATCGAAATTATGGACATAGCAAACCAGGTTTTAAGTCAAATATCAGTTCCTTAATGTGTCAGCTAGAATACACACTCTAACAGAACCTACTAATAGAACAGAAAAGCACAAGCTAGGACCGAACTAAATTAAATCACAGAGGCAACTAGCAAAACGTAGACGCTGGTTCGGTGGTCCATGTAAGAATATCGATTCTTCAAAAATACTTGCTACTTTATTTTCCAAGGGAGTACGTACATATAGGGAATAAAAACCACAGCAGATCAACTTGGGTAACTCGAGTGCCTACAAAAATCAATTCTACTAGTTCCTATGCAGCATCGTCCATGCTCTAGGAAGAGCAACTGGCATTAATCCATCTAGTGGCAACCAAGCAGCAACAACGGCAATGACTCACCCGGCCGGCAACCTACAGCTCTTGGTCAGATGCTTCCCCACGGCGGCAGGGCACGATGTCAAATGGCGCAGATCAGAGTCGACAGCAGCGGCGACAGAAAAACTTGGTGGAGAGAGTCAAGGAAAGTGGTGCACAGCCTCGCCGAAGCCGCAACGACCCGACGGTGGTGGCACCGTTAAAAGAGAGGACGCGGTGGTGGCTGCGGCATTAGGGAACTGGGGCTGGAAAAGCTTTAGGTTAGCAGTGTGGCAGCGGTGTCCACCTCGACCCTAGTACACGAGGCAGCGAAAAACAGAGTACAAGTCCAGCTAGCGTCCAAGAAGCCTAGCCCAGCCCGAGTTTCTTATTTCCTCTCGTGCTAGTCTAGATACTAGACATATCAGTTGGTAGGTTTCATATATTTCCAACGACAGAGCAAGAGATGAAGACTTGGCACTCACACTAATCGTTGTTTTGTCCACTCTTTTGTCTTCATATCTTAATTCTTATAATTACCAGATCATACTTAAATAGCATCATGAGCATATTTTATTTTATTTTAAATTAAATAAATACAACTAAATGTCATAAAAAGAGGGATATTACAGGCATGTTGATAAGATTTGCAGGAAATATTATTTTCTTGCCTGCAAAACCATTAAGAGCAAGTGGGTTAGAGGATGATCTAGCCAACGGAAAGAGTGGGCCTTGGTAGTCCTTAGGATGGTTTACAATATGGTTCAAGTGCATTTCTAAAAATGCACAAGGGGTTGGGAAAGAGGGAGGCACAAAGATGGGACATGGAAAACAGTTCTCGAGACTTGGTCATCTTTGGCAGATTTAGGGTTTTTGGACTAGAATATAAGAGTGGAGGGTTTTGAAAATATGCATCGTACAAAATCATCATCAATTGGATGGTGTTGAAGTGTAGAGTGAATAGAAAGGATCCATGCTTGATATTGGTGTTCATTGACTTAGAAGCTTCTAGAATGAATAACTTCAGAAGTGATCTAGTTAAGGGTTTTAGATGATCACCTCGTGGCTATAGATCAGATCCATCTTGGTTAACTTGCTTAGGGATGATATTCTTGGATTAGCTAGATGCTAGATGATGAACTCCTAGGGTAGCTGATACTTCTCCTAAGCAAACAAGTCAAGCTGTAGATCAAGGCAACTCATCTTACAAGAAAAACAAAACTACTACCATGGATATCTCCAAGACTAGCTTGGGGTAAGGATGTGTATTTTGAAAAGGTTGTATCTTGAAGTAGATGAGAGTCCCTTGGTATTTCTACCAAATGTAGAGTTCAGAAGTTTAAGAAAGGTTTTGGAAAAACCTAGGGATAAGAATTGTTGAAAGTTTTGTCTTGAAAACATAAAGAGATCATATCATATAGCTCTCCATAATTTTGTTAATGGAAGCTAGGAAATAATGGTTGTGGCAAAGGAATCTTGGCTCAAGTTTTGAAAAGCCACAACATTTGAGAATATGTAAAATAAGCCAAGACACTTCTTTCGTTAAATAGTTTTTGTCAACTTAGGGTGAGGTAAGGGGTATAACTTCTATTTCACAATCAGATGCATCAGTACAAACAAACAGGCAACATTTCATCATCAAGCAAGAAAAGTTTTTGTTCCTCCTGATTTTTGCATTCTAGACAACTAATCAGGGTTGTTGAAATTGGGATGTTATAGACCTTTCCCCCTTAAAAGAATCTTGTCCCGAGATTCAGGATAGTAGGGTTAGAGGATTTGTAGTCGGGATTATTACTATGGGTCTCATGCATGCTAACTTATGGATTTCGTCTTTGAACGTGATTACTTTGTCGGTGAAGTTGGACTTCAGTTTTCTTGGATGCACGAAGAGTTGAGCAGGCTTCTGTGAGACCAGGCACATGGCTTAATAGGATTGATGGAATACTCATACCAACAAGTTGCAACTTCTTTTTCGGAAGCTCATTCGAAAAGAACTCTAAGGTTAAGCGTGCTTAGCCTAGAGCAATTCTAGGATGGGTGACCGACCGGGAAGTGGATACCGGGTGCGCACGAGTGAGGACAAAGTTCACAGAATAGACTAATGTTGATCTGTGGGGCCAGTCTAGATATCCTATTAAGGTGCCAGGAGTGACACCCCCCCGGCCCAGGAGTGGACGGGGTGTTACAGCTTCAGTCCTGATTGCGATGGAGGATCTTCCTTTTGTAAGGATTTACGGCGGTTCTCTTAAGGGCTTATCGTATCCTAGTTCACGACTTCGGGTCTAACTCCTGGTTGCTTCTAGTAGATGGTTAGTCTCTTGTTGTGGGAAAGATGCAGTCTTTCCCCCTTAGGATTAAACTAGGGTAACTCGAAGATGAGGCAACCCTTCCTTCTTGGAAACATTGGATGATGTTTGATGACCATCATCAACCTTCCGTCCAGAGTTGATTATTCAGAAGACGTCTGCAACTACTTCTTATGAGGAGTATATACTACCTTTATTCATACTTAGCCTATCGGAGTAGTTGAATTTGCGGAATTTCCAAACATGTTAGAACTGATGAGGTTAGCAATTTGGTGGACCTTCAGGTGGGTCTTCAGCTGAAGTAGCAGAGGGGCTTCGTAAATCTTCAGTTATTGCTATTGAAAATATGCCCTAGAGACAAATAGTAATAAGGATTATTATCATATTTCATAAAGTTTATGATTAAGTTTTATATCATGCTATAATTGTATTGAAAGGAAACGTCAATACACGTGTGATATATAAACAACCAGGGGTTCCCGGTGAAACTCTAGTCACTGGTTCATTGGTCAACAGATGATCAAGGTTTCCTGATCATGTGGCATTTTTATGCCAGTTGGAAATGGAGTCATCTAATTCTGGGGAGATGATGAACTAATACCCAACCTAAACATCGTGACCCGATCATGTCACAAAGTTCAAGTTATGATGATTAGAATAGACCTAGTAGACTATTCCTTAGACCGTGAGGCTATATCAATCACTGTCTCTCGAGGGTGCTTTGATAGAATCAAATGTCACTTGGTAATAGAGTGATCATAAAGGTGTGTTAAGGTATTCAGAGGAACATTTGAGTCAATATATGTTTGATGTGACCGACGGCCACCCCCTCTCCCCTCTCCCTTGTTTAGTCCCACCCCACGACTTTGAGGGAGGGTGTACCTCTCCTTCCCCCTATATATAGTGGGGTATTTTGACCAGAAAAGACACACAATATTCAATAAAGGTTTCCTCACTTTTGGAGAGACCTCCAATTGATATTATATCTCTCTCTCTCTCTCTCCCATGACCGTGGTCCCAAGTCTGGACTACGTGAACGAGAGACATATTCACCGCGGAGCACGGTCAGGCTGCGGGATTCGGATCCAGGAGCTCTACTTCCGCAACTACTGCTGGATCAGGGAAGCGGGAGTCTTCGCCAGACACCGGATGCATGTAACTCCCAGCGAGGTGTCACACTTGTGGCACTAGAAGTCGTTGGAGCCGCAGGAGCGCAAGGACTTCATCACGACATTGAGGTTGGCTTGGGCTCGTCTACACCAACCACGCTCTCCCGAGCGTTGAAAACGCTTTTCGGTCTTCAAGGGTAAGTTCACGAAAAGCCCATCCTGTTACTGCATTACTAATAGATAGGTCCTACCAACATCAGGGGTTCAGGGGCATAGGGTATTTTTTTTATTGTTTTCATACGCGAACCCCTACAGTGGTATCAGAGCTAGATCTATGCGTAGTATTGCTAGTATGGGTAGAACACACGAGATGTAGCGTGTGGGCGTTGATCTTTTAGTTGTTACCCTCCCACATGTACTTGTGTATACCGCAGCAATGCTTGATGAAGCGGCCCCAAACGACTTTACGCGTTCATTAGCGAGACTGGTCCATGCTTGACATATGACTTGTACCGTATAAAGTGGCTTTGGGGTGTGTCGCCTCTCTCGCATTAGTTGGTATGGCACTTACAACTAAGGGCCCCGAAAGGGGTGTACTATAGATAACTACTTGATCAGCTTTGTGGTGAAAGTTCATAGGTAAGAACGGTTCTTGTGTGAAAGCCCATTCAGCCACGTAAAATATGCAAAGATAAAGTAGAGGCGTCTAACTTTGTTTTGCAGGGGCATTGCTTTGTGATATGGTTGTGGAAAAAGTAAAGTACTTACCTTACGTTACAAAGTAGTGGTAGATAGTCACGGAGGTGACAGACTACCACGCTAGAAAGTCACTGGTACCCTCATGTCTACGGCACCGGAACCCTGGCGCCCGGAATCCGGTGACACTGGATGGATATCACGACGTGAAGGACCATATCACATCGCATTTACATTCAGTGTTATTGTTTGTATATCTTATTGTGTGCTAGTATTAGATACTCGACGGTAGCCTAATAAGATGATCCCTATTAAAAAATACCAATGATTGTGTTCTCCCTTAGTGTGCACCACCAAGAAAGTTCTTCAGTATGAGGCAGGCCGTGACGATCGGGTGTCAGACATATCTATGTTCGCATACAGTGGGTGTAAGCCATGTTGCACAGTGAATACACTAAGGTTGAGTTGGCGATCCTAGCATGTGTAGTGTAACATCCCAGCATTAGAGCTTAGAAACAAGCTAAGTTAAGATGTGTGCATTGCATTCATGCATAGAAAATCCGGGGAATTTTCGCGCCAAACTAAAAGAGTAGGGTAAATCAGGGTTCTCTCACTCCAATGAATTAGGTTTAGATCATCTGAGATGCATGAGGTGAATTTTTACATGATCCTTAGTATTTTATGGTTTTTGAAGGAAGAAGTTTGAGTTTTGACTCTAAATAAACAATTTAGTTAACTAAAAGTAAATAAATAATAAAAATAGATAAAGAATATGTGATCTTGTAGGTAATAAATAAAAGAACAGAATCCAAATAAGAAAGTAGTATTCTTTAATTTAAATTCATATAAATATGGGATTAAGGAATTGTTATAATTACAAGTATATAATTGTAATACAAGGAAAATAATTACATCTTATTAACTGAGGTAGGTGTTACAAAGTTCTTTTACAATAATAGAAAAGCCAACTATCAGGAAATGTAATTAATAAATGATTATAATATAAAATAATTCTTTTATTAATTAGAAGGCAGGAAGTAGTACAATGTTATTTTTATAACAAAAGAATAAGAGTAAAATACATTCAAAAAATTACACAAATATTAGGAAAGGAAATACAAAAAAGATTCCTTATTACAGAAATACACCTATTACATTGTCTTTACAAAAATAATGGACACATAGTAAAAAGAACTTAATTATACAAATACTTATTACAATGTCTGTACAGAAGTCAAAAATACAAAGGTAATAAAATAAAAACCTAGTCTAAAATCTAACTATTCTTTCATCTAGTGTCCTCATTCCTCACTCTGATTCCTGCAAAATACAAACAAAAGATAGAATAATAGAAAGGGATTAGTGTGTTAGTTTTACTCTCAGTAGAGAACAGTGAAGTGCACTGTTCTTAGTTACATCATTGAGTAATTAAAAAGGGGCCAATTTCATCAATGAATAGTATCTGTTCTTTTAAACATATAAGCTTCAGATCAACATCATCAGCACAAGAAAAAGGGAAAGATTCACCAGACTGGTAACTAGTAAACAGGTAATAGTAAAAGTCAAGTTACTTGAGCATCATAAATCTTGGACATCAATTGAAATTTCCATATTCATAAATAACAACAACCTTAAATCAAGATTCAGGGCACATCGCCTATGGAGTAGCACCTCTGAAATCTAATGATCTTAAAGGATCAATATTTAACAGTAAGGATGCCAATCCTTTTCTTAAAGGACTTAAGAAACATTAGATGATACCATTCATCAGAACACATCTATGAGGGACAGCTAGTAACAACTTCATTCTATCTAGCTATGCCTCAGACCAGCATCATGGGCTAATAAGTTGTAGCATCTTAAGGATAATAAAGCCAGCGAAAGATTTCAATCCATTTAGCGAAGCCATGCTTGGTCACAAGAAAGATTTAACCAATAGGGGTATGGATACTTGTGTACCATTCTAAAGAAGGTGTCACAAATATAACCTCTAAGATGCTACAATTCATTAGTAAGCTGGAAGCTAGCTAACTAATCATTTTCCTAGAATAAACACACAGGAATCATAACCATGGTTGCATATTTACAATCAGAGAATCATAGGAATAACATGTTAACTCCAATCTGGAAGATCAACACAAATTAGTATATACAGATCAAGTGGACAATTACTAACAGAACCACTATCAGTACTCAAACCATGACACAATAGTGATATCTACATCACTGGCATAAGTAGGTAGACGTCCCGGACAGTTTGACAATCAGTCTAATAGAGCTATAATAATCAACCCAGAGGGATGAACCCTAATCAGATCATGCACCCAATTAGGGATTGTCATTAGAAGCACACAGAGGCTACCGAGCAAGGCAGAAGCTAGAGAGCATAGAGGGAAGAACAAGGTAACTTACTCAAGGTCCTCGCAAATTTAGAGAAGAGGAAGAAGAGGCCGGAGAAGAAGGAGCACACGGTGGCACGGGGAGCACCCAGAGGGGCGCTGCGACCCGCGCCGAGCCACAATCATGGCGGTTACCGGATAGGGTGATACCCACCATCACCAAGGCACCAGCGCGGCGTCAATAGGGTATCGGAGCGCCTAATCGCCGGTGAGCTTCTAACCCTAGATGCCGGGGATAGGGCAAAAGCACCACCACCAGAGAGCGCGAGCCACGAATTGAAGAGGGTAGGGCGGTGTAGCACCGGTGGCAATGTCACCATGCACAACGACGTCCGCTAGGAGGGCCTAGGGCCACCGGAATCATAGCGGCGACTGCGTCACTAGGGCATCGCCAAGGATAAGGTCGAGAGGGAGAGAAGGGAGATGACTGGGCCGATTGGGGCCGGTACAGTGACTCTGGGTTGGTTTGACCCAACCCAGTGGGCTGGATCGGGCCGAGTCAGCCCAGTGGACCGGATCGAGCCGGGCCAGCTAGTGGACCAGGCCCATGTTTAATAAGGGGTTTGTTTAAAATTTCTAAATTACAAATATACCCTGAACTTATTTTAATTATAGAAAATATAGGAAAACCTTAAAAATGTGAATAAAATATCGAAGTAATTACAAAAATAATCTCTACATAATAAAAATATAAATCCACTTATTTAGGTTAAATAAAATACCACCAAATAATAAGATTACTTAAATGCCAAATAAAGTTTCATAAATCAAGAAAAATTCCTAAAAATAAATAAAAATCATTTTTACATACAAAATAAAACTAATATTTGTTAAAAATACTAACTTAAATTTTTGCAAATAAAATTTGATGCAAATCTTTAAGAGCATTAAGACCTTTGTGGAATTTTATAAAAAATAAGAATAATACTTAAAAATAAATATAAATCATTATTAAGATCAAAAAAATTACATATAGTTTATTAGAATAATAATAATTATAATACTTCATCAGGTTTTAAAGTAATAAATTTTAAAACTATTTTATAAAATACCATTTTATAAATTCATTAGTAACATTTCTTAAATAAGAAATAATTATAAAACCTTAACTCTTATATATTGAAATACTAGTTATAAAACCATCACTTGGATTTATGCAAAACTTAAAATATAAATTATTAACTGTTTAGCACTATATTAAATCTTAAAACCAAGTAAACCAATAATGTTATTTAAGTTCCAAAACATCAATTAAAAATTCAAGCTTCTTACTTTTTAAACTCAACCAAGTTTAACATAGTTTTGCAAACCTAGCCCATTAATATTCTTATCTAAAATTATTTTCCTTAATAAGTCAAATCAAATTCATAATCACCAAGCATATTTTAAGTTTATCATTCACTTAAAGTGAATGATCTCGCAGAATCAAACATGCTTACTATAGAGCTTAATGCTTTCAAATATTTTGAACACATCACACCCAAGTCTATTTATATTTTCAAGCTAATTTTAGTTCCTAAAGTTATGTATATAGTATATAAAGTTTGATTATGTTTTATAGTTAACTTTTGTCTGTTTATAAGGCATATCAAATGCATATAATCCGAGCCAATACAAACAACATCGATCACATTCTTTTAACCTCACAAATTGTTTAAACCTTGGCAAGGAAACTTTTTCCTCAAATGTTATTCGTTTTGCCACTTCAAACAACCACATTATAAAATAATATCTTTAACTCTTACCAATCTACCACACTAACATCCATCATAATTACTAGATAGTAAATCATCGTAATCTCAAGGTGTTACTACACTTCACTAGCACACTTTGCATATTAAACATATAAACTCTTAACTTAAGAAATAAAACATAAGAATTGATCAAATCTCAAAAAGGTATCACTAATAGATAAACTCATTCATGTACTATAGATTTATCTCGGGATTTTACAAAATACGTTACATTACTTATGCATCAGCATATTGCTTCTTTAAACATTAGTCCTAGTATCACGAAGACTGTGACTGCATAGTCTTGCAATCACCAAAGGCAAGTTCACAACTTGCTCATGTCCTTTGATTATTTTCTATGCTTGTAACTCAACTGTGTCATCACCTGCATTTCAAAAAGGACAGAAAACACTATTTTCATAATAATATGATTATGGATTATTTACTAGATGGTAATAATCTACTAATACAGTTCTAGTGGTAAAGGAACATAATATCTAGGACTTAACAACCAATGTCGCCAGTGATTCTAGCGCCATATAATACGCGTTGACCATGAGATTTGAAATGGGACAGAGAAGTCAGCTGTATCTTCTTCCTTTCATATGGAGGCAAGATGACCCTATCGTGACGTTGGGATTCCTGGTATGGATCCAACATATGGGTGGCACCCTTAGGCCCCATGATTTTGGTATCTAGATTATTTATGAGTGGTTGCCAGAGGTATAGTCGGGCCTTTTTATGGAGCTTACCAGGGGCATCACCATTTCATAGAGTCTTCGGGAACTAACCAGGGTTATAGCTTGCCCTAGTTGGAGGATTAAAGGAGGTGTAGTCAGCCCCGGAGGATCGTGCAGACATATGGGGTCGCGGAGAGGGCAGTGATTGGCTTGGATCACCTACTGGGCCCCACATCAAGGAATTGTGGACGGGAAAGATCGCCTAGTTATGCAACAAGGAGTTGGTCTCTCGTGGGTAAAGCAACTCACCTCTGCAGAGTGTAAGAATTATGACATGTTACTCCTTGTTCCGGGAAGGAGCTACGAACGCAGCAGGAAAGGAACCCCATGAAGGTTCTGGTCAACCTGTGAAGACTGTGGGACATAGTTTTCAGAATAAAAGCAACCTTTGAAGAAATGTTTACGAAAACCTACATTGCCTACGACCTATGGTCTATGGTTGTAGAGATAGTGCATCATACACTCCTTTTTAGTGAACTTGCTGAGTACGCTCATACTCAACCGTACCTTCTCAACCCTTGCTAGATTCTAAGCTATTGAAGACGACGACAACATCAATTTCTGCTCAAGAAACCATCATCAACAACTCAAGTTCTTCAATAAAGTCAATGAAGTCATCATATACATCAACTGAAGTGAAGAGAAAGTGTCGGTTTAGCTAGGAGTAGATTCTCGAGCCATAAAACCTATTTCTATAGAGCATTGCAATAGCAGCAATGGGAAGCCAAATATTTTAGATACTACTCGTAGTTACTAGATATTTCTGAGTTATTATTTCTGGCTCTTCTTTGTAAGAAGTTCTTTTTCTCTCTTTAACCTAGAGTGTTATCTAGATCTTTTGTAAAGAGAAGAGTTGTAATCTATAGCCATGTCTTGGACCTGATGTGTTTCTGTTGTACCACTCCGAGGGATGTAAAACCAGTGAACGGTGTTTCATTGGTGTTATGTCAACGACTATAGTGTACTACATCATGAAGTGGTATGCTGGGTCACCGCATGTAGACATGGCCTCAGAACATGGATGGTCGAAAAATCAAGCACGAGTCGCATGAATGATGTGACCGACGTTTAAGCATCCACCCTAGTACCCACATTGATGGTCGTGACGATCCGAGGAGATGTGGGGAAAAGGGGTCGTGTAATCACTAGAACCCTTTAGGGGATAGGTGTTTTTAGTTGAGTTATTATATTAACTCATTTAATTATAAACTTAGTCTAAATTCCTTTTGCAATTATAAATGTAGAAAATGCTTCTCCCCGATGCTACCATCCCTGTTGACGATTGGTTAGATGGAGAGAATCTCAGGCTAGATGGATCAAACTTCTCTATGTGGGTTGCACGTCTCCATGTTCTCCTTAGAGAGAATGACATGGCCGACTATATACTCAACAAGATGGATTTGGAGTAGCCCAATATCTTAGAGACCCTACAGCAGCGGGAAGACCGCTATTACCATCGTGAGATGTCCACCTTCATAATAGTGACGATGTATTTCGGGATGGTGGATGAGCTATGGCCAGTCGTGGGTAATCTTGACCCTCGTACGGTAATGGTACAACATAGGACACATTTCATGGAACAAGCACGCATATGGGAGCATGAGCTGGTGGGAGATTTCCTCTCCATTAAGATGGAAGAGAACTCTTCACTTGAAGACCACTTGGAGAGCATGCATGATACGTACATGAGGCTTGCATACTTCCTGAATAGCTGGATGACGAGCTCTTTTGCAAATGGCGTGTTGTTGCGGTCGCTACCACCAAGCTACCAAGCACAGGCAAGGATTTGGAATATAAGAGGCGACGCGAAAACATAGGATTTCCACCAGTTCATATCACATTTCAAGAATGTGAAGGTTGAACCCGTCATCGTAGAGGTCATCGATGACAAAGGTATATATTTGATATACAATTTTATAAATGTTATAATCTTGAAAACACATATTGTAGTGTTAAGTATATTTGATACTTGTTCTGTTTTGCAGAAAACATGTCCTTCTGCATGAGAGTTGCTTGCTAGAGAGGAGGTGACGTTGCGTGTTGATGGCGAGCATGATAATGATGGCCAACAACACTCTCCCTCGACATTTATCATTTAGTTTATTGTTTTAGGATGATTATTGTAATCGATGGATATATGAACTTCTTTAGTGTATCTCACACTTCGTGAGACGGTTATTTATATGAGTTTGTAACAAATAGTTGTTCTGCTTTTATGAATGATTTCTATTTGTGTTCATATCTTGTTTGATTCTTTGTGAGTTATCCTGGTTAAGGAACTATTGATAATGCATGAACATTTGTAAAATATTGAAAATGCCTTGAAAAATACCCAACTAAATGATATATTCATTTGGAATGAAACCATTGTTTAATTTCAAAGTTATATTGATAATATGTGAAAGACATTCGTTTTATTGTCACATATGAATCATGCCTAAGTTTGGCAGAAACAACTTAAACACCATGTATTACATGAATACAAAGTGTTTGATGAATTGTTGAAAGTGAATATATATTCAATTTATTGTATTTCAACAAAATGGTAATTATCATTATATGATTGTTTAAAATGTGTAAAGAAGTTTACCAAAAGAAACATGAGCATGAAACTATTTGATATGATCAAAGTATTTCATCAATAAAGGGTATTAAAGATAAATGAGAATCTAATTACTACAATTTGATCAATAGTAATGAAATTTGACTTTATAAGATTTGCATAAAGAAAATTGTGAAATGCAAGGCCTTTGAAATGTCAAAATGCAAAGCATCACAATGTGATATTAGATCTCAAGTGGGTGAATAGAAGGCGCCGAATAAATCATTGTAGTGTAGATGTAAAGACCATTAGTTAGAAATAGTTTGCACTCACTTAGAATATATAGTGAACAATCTAAATTCGTGAGTTCGCCGCCATATCTTGTATGGATCGTCGTAAAAGTTTTGGGGTTATTCGATATAACCAAAACAATAGCGAATAATTCCTTATAGAGTATTAATTGGAAACTTTGAATACGAAACCCATGGCTAGAACAAAAAGAAAGGCAAAATTAGTATTGCTTAAAGTTTTGGACTTTTTCGAGAAAGTTTGTGTTCTTCAATAACAAGTTTTTTGAAGATAGTGAAAAACACGATGATGATTCAAAAACCCCGCATCATAGTGTTGAGAAGCGCAACGGAAAGCATTCCTGAATGATTCTTTTCATAAAGGAAATAATCAATGATAATGATCATTATGTTTTCCCTACTGGTGTTTTCACTACACAAAGTAGGATTCAAAATGTACCCCATATCCTGTATGGAGACATTTGTGAATCATTTGTCATGTTACTGGAATATGACATACATACGAACTACTAAGCAAATAATGGTAAACTAAAGTTATGAGAAATCCTAAATAAAAAATTCACTTAAGATTAGAAAGCAATTTATTGCTGAATCTTAACAAGTAAAGGGATTACTTGGATTTTCCAAACGACTACAAAGTTATGAAGGAAAAAAGTGAATGAAAAAGGCACGATTTGTCATGAATAATGTATTGGACAAATTCAAATGAATATGATTCAAGTGTGCTGAAATTATAGTGGATTTAAAACTAGTAAAGTACTAGTATCTCATAATAAATCTCTCAGTTTGATAATTGACCAAAGGATTTTGGAGTTGTTCAAAATAGTGAGTGGATATGCATCTTGCATGAAATTGAGTGGGATCTATGAAAGTCTTCCTAAAACAATATGTGAATGACATATTTTTGAGTGGGAGGAAAATAAGTCTTAGATTCAAATATATATGAACGTATTTTGAGTTGGAGTAATGACTCATGCTCAAATATGTTGGGAACATGTTTTGCGTGGGAGCTTAAGGATTGATTCTTAATGTGTTGTACAACACATTAAGAATGAAAGCGCAAGTACCGATAAATAATGATTTATAGGTATTAGAAGTTGATAGTAAGTATATTACGATATTATGTAGTATTACTAAAATGGATTCTGAAAAGAGTTTCAGAATAGGAATTGATTAAGGACTAGTCCTTGGTTAATTCAAACTAGGAATAACATTAAGTTAAACATCAACGGTTGGGAAGAAATAAAAGGATGATCATCATCCACTATGTTGAGACATAGGTTCTGTGTTGGAAAACCGTGATGGCAACATAACATAATATATGATCCAAGAAGGAACGTTTGAAAAGTGATTGAGCACGAATCACGGAATGTTGAGATAAGTTTGTCCATAGTGTCTAATAGAGAACTGTAGACATAATTCCAAATCCATGAAGGATGACATATCTTAAAACATAAAGGGTTATGTTGTAAAAAGATTGGAAACTCCTATATCAATAATACCGATTAAAGTCAAGTAGGAAGCGAGGTGAACAAAACATCAAAAGTTGCACCGGGTCCACTAGTGTTTTGATAAATACATTTATAATAATAGATAAGGGTACCATCTAAAGTTATGTATACTGTTATTTCAGGACTAGTTTGTCTTTAATGTAGAGTGATGTGTCCTAGGGCACAGTGCCCATGAGAAATCCCATAAGGTTGATCTAAAGTCACTGTAGGCTTCTGGAAACCAGCCTCGTTCTACTACCATAGCTACGATGCATACATAAAGATGTTATCATGTGATGATAAAGTATTAATGTCAATCAAGGTGACATTAGTAAGTTGCAAAGGATTTGGGACTGTAAAGTACATGCCCAAGACTCAACCTCTTCCATGAGCAAGCATGTTCAGGGTACCGGAATCGATGGTGCCAATGATTAAGAACAAATGCAGCTAGTTTATTTGTACTCTAGTGCAAGTGGGAGACTGTTAGAAATATGCCCTAGAGACAAATAGTAATAAGGATTATTATCATATTTCATAAGTTTATGATTAAGTTTTATATCATGCTATAACTGTATTGAAAGGAAACATCAATACATGTGTGATATATAAATAACCAGGGGTTCCCGGTGAAACTCTAGTCACTAGTTCATTGGTCAATAGATGATCAAGGTTTCTTGATCATGTGGCATTTATGCCAGTTGGAAATGGAGTCATCTCATTCGGAGAATGAGATGATGAACTAATAGCCAACCTAAACATCGTGACCCGATCATGTCACGAAGTTCAAGTTATGATGATTATAATAGACCTAGTAGACTATTCCTTAGACCGTGAGGCTATATCAATCACTGTCTCCCGAGGGTGCTTTGATAGTATCAAACGTCACTTGGTAATACAGTGATCATAAAGGTGTGTTAAGGTATTCGGAGTAACATATGAGGCAATATATGTCAAGAGTGGGATTTGTCCATCCACGTTACGAAAAGATACTCGAGGACCCACTCAGAGAAGTGATACGTCATAAACGTATCTATAATTTTTGATGTTCCATGCTTGTTTTATATCTACTTTCTTATGTTTTGTTCACACTTTGAGGTATTTTTGTACATTTTCTGGAACTAACCTATTAACAAGATGCCACAGTTCCAGTTGCCTGTTTTCTGCTGTTTTTGGCTTCAAAAAAGCTAGTAAGGAAATATTCTCGGAATTTGATGGGACAAAAGCCAAAGTCAATATTTTACCAGAAGGAACACGGAGACCGGAGGGGAGACAAAGTGGCGCACCAGGGCGGCCACACCTAGTGGCGGGGTGGCTAGGGTGGTGCGCCACCAGGGGGTGTGGGCCCCCTGGTACTCCACCGACCTTGCCCGTTCGCCTATAAAAGCCTCCCGAGACAAAAACCCTAAGTACCCGATCAGAAATCCATGAAAGAGTCTGTAACCACCGCCATCTCCATCCGTAGATCGGGGGGGATCCTAAGCTCTTCCCGGCACCTTGCCGAAGGGGAGAGATCACCCTAGAGGCCTTCTTCATCACCATGTCTGCCTCCGATGTGATGCGTGAGTAGTTCACCCTTGGACTATGGGTCCATGTAGTAGCTAGATGGATGATTCTCCTCCTTTGTGCTATCATGTTTAGATGTCACGAGCTCCGTTCATGATCAAGATCATCTATTTGTAATCTTACATGTTGTGTTTGCGGGGATCCGATCGATATTGAGATACTATTTTAGATTGATTATTGATTCTATCATGTGTATGTTATTTGTGATCTTGCATGCTCTCTGTTGTTAGTAGCTATCTTGGCCAAGAAGATGCTTGCAACTCCAAGAGGGAGTATTTATGCTCGATAGTGGGTTCATGCCTCTAGTAATCTGGGGAAGTGACAGAAATATCTAAGGTTGTATATGTGCTGTTGCTACTAGGGAGAAAACAACAATCCTTTGTCCATGGGGCAATTGTATTGTTTACTTTACACACTTTGCTTAATGCAATTATCTATTGCTTGCAACTTAATACTGGAAGGGGTTCGGATGATAACCTGAAGGTGGATTATTAGTCATAGATGCAATTGGATTACGGTCTATGTATAATGTTGTAATACCCAATCAAATCTCATAGGAGTCAAGATGTCTAGTATATGCATTGTTATGCTTTCTCAATCTGTCAATTGCCGCGTTGTAATTTGTTCACCCAACATGCTATTTATCTTAAGGAGAAACACCTCTAGTGAACTATGGACACCAGTCCATTCTTTTACCATTAATATACCATCTACTATTTATCGTTTACTGTTTACTTTCTACAAGCAATTACTATCTTCCACACTATACGTTTAATCCTTTGTTTTCAGCAAAACCAGTGAGATTGACATCCTCACTGTAAGTTGGGGAAAGTTCTGTGGTTGTGTTGTGTAGCATTCCAAGTTGTTAGCAACCTTGGAGTTGTTTCCTGCTCCTACTGGTTCGATAACCTTGGTTTCATAACTGAGGTAAACTTGATGTTGTGCTCATCATACCTTCCTCTTGGGGTTCCCAACGAGCTCGACGTATCTTGAGCCATCAAGCCTTTTTCTGGCGCCATTGCCGGGGAGTTAAGGACAACTTCACAAGGGGAGTCTCTCACAACCAGTCCCTTTACTTTGTTTTTTGTTTTTCTTAGTTTATTTTTTCTTTGTTTGCTTGTTTCTTTTTATAAAAAACACAAAAAAATTAGTTGTATTGGTTTGCTTCTTTTATCAAAAACACAAATTTTTTTATTTCCTATTTCAATTTCTATTTATGTTGGCTTTCTTTAATCTTACAAAAAGGAATACTCCTGAAAACACTAAGTTGTGTGTCTTCACTAGCACAAACAACAATGATTTCATGTGCACACCTATTGCTCCACCTATTCCTGAAGCTGCTTTCTTTGAAACCTGCTTTGCTCAATCTTGTTATGAAAGAACAATTCTCTGGTGCTGGTACTGATGATGCTACTGCTCACCTTAATAACTTTGTTGAACTTTGTGAGATGCAAAAACATAGGGATATAGATGGAGATATTATTAAGCTTAAATTGTTTCCTTTCTCTTTGAGAGGAAAAGCTAAAGAATGGTTGCTATCCCTAACTAGAAATAATAATGATTCTTGGATTAAATGCAAAGATGTTTTCATTGGAAAACACTATCCTCCTGCTAATATTATATCTATGAGAAGTGAAATAATGAAATTAAAACAATTTGATAATGAACATGTTGCTCAAGCTTGGGAAAGAATGAAATCTTTGGTAAATAATTGTCCCACTCATGGACTGACTGCTTGGATGATTATCCAAACCTTTTATGCAGGACTGAATTATTCTTTAAGAAATCTGTTGGATTCTGCTACTGGAGGCACCTTTATGACCATTACTTTGGGTGCTGCAGCAAAGCTCCTTGATAATATGATGGTTAACTATTCTTAATGGAACACTGGGAGAGCTCCGCAAGGTAAGAAGGTAAATTCTGTTGAAGAAACCTCCTCCTTGAGTGATAAAATTGATATTATTATGTCTATGCTTATTAATGGAAAAGCTCATATTGATCCAAATCATGTTCCCTTAGCCTCTTTGGCTGCTCAAGAAGATCAAGTTATTGTGAACTTCATTAGAAACAATAATTTTGGCAACAATGCTTATGGTAATAACAATTATAGGCCTTATTGTTGGGAATATACTTTTCGGGTATCCTCACTGTGCCTCACTGACCAGGGTGGCCCACTTCGGGTTAGAGATTTGCTTCACGGGTGGCCTAGTCAGGGAGAAGAGACGGAGTCTAGTCCGGCTACAGGAAGGCCTAGAAGACTTACCGACATAGGCCTATTAAGTTACTTGTAGTTCAAGACATACTCTGTAACCGACTCTTAGTCGTAGCCATATAGGTCTCTCCTGTAAACCCTAGGCCGCATATCTATATAATACGTCCTAGGGTAAGCCTTTAGGGCACCCTCACAATAGTCTACAATCTCAACTCGCACAGGCGAAACCCTTGTAACCCATATTCCGGCTCTACCGTATTACTGGATTGCTAGCAGGAGTAGGGTCCGTCCAAAGCCGGCGGATTCAAACCTGGGTAAACTTGTGTGCTCACCATCTCGGAATACCATACGTCTCACACCCCTCTCTTCCACATGCCTCGAGGACCCCCTCATGGCGTACTTGTCATCAATCCTCCACCGTGGGGCAAGTGAGCTTCGGATATGCGTTCCGAGCAAAATCTGCAAGAATCGGAATCGGCAAGACCATCACTGTCGGTCGTGTCCTCTACGCCAGCGACATCCCTCTCATCGTTCTCGACAAGACTTGGATTCCAGCTAGGGAGGCCGTGACTTCTTACACCATCATGTCTTTTGGCGAGATCAATGTATACATTGGTTTTGCTGAACCTGTCCCACCCACCCCAGCGGTGATGATAGAGGCAGAAGAAATCTCTGGGTCCACTTTGTCCGCGGAGGTGGCAGTGTTCCGGATCTAAAAAAACCCTAATCCCACCCAGCCCCCACCCGTTGTGGATACAGTAGAGAAAGCCGAACCTGAAGCAGATCTTGTGGTTCAAGTCGAATCTGGAGTGGATCTCCCTAGTGAGGCCAAATCCCAGATCGATCTACCCGCTGAGGTCTAAATCCAGGAGGAGCAGGATAACAACCTTGGTTCCCACTCTGCTAACGCCGGAACATACCAACCTTTCCTGAGGCATACATTGAGGCGCGTGATGCTAAAAGGCGCTAACGTGGATGAGGTTCTCGAGACCATCAGGATTTTCGAGGAAGCCCACGAGGAAAGCCACAACTACCTTAGGACGCACACGTCGTACTTTGTCAGATATGTTGGATCCGGATCCGGCTCTGCCGATGCTAGAGACAACAAAGACTCGGTGCTGGAGGCCATCAGAACAAACACTGACTTACCCGCATCCTTGGATGACTCGATGACGTCGGAGGATTTCCGAAAGTTCTCCATGGAATATGAAGAGGAGTTCAACTCCAAAGCTGCAGAAGAAGGAGAAGCCTTGGATGAAGGATCCGGAGAAAACTCTCCCAAAGCGTAGGATGACATGGATCTTGGAGATAATCCCGATGTCCAGATGTCCGAAAGTACCACTCAGAGCTTGACTCCGGGAAACGGACCCAAAGCCGTCTTTGCTACCGGCGCTGCCAAGAAGGCAAAGAAGAAGAACAAGAAGAACAAGACCCCGGCAAAGGAACTTCCAACAGAGGAAGTGATTGCCGAGGAATATGAGGAAGACTTGGATGGAGCACTTATCCTAGAAGAGCCCAAAGAAGCTTCGGTGGATGGACATGTGGTCATTGCAGGTGATCGTAAACTCATCGATGCTGCTCTAACTACACCTATCCCTACAGCTGCAAAACTTACTGCTAAAGAGCTGGAGGAAAGGGCTCAGGCCCTAGAAGCGCGTCGCCAAGTACTCCTGGATGAAGCCAACAACATCAAGGAAGAGAAGAAGCGCATAGCTATTGCAGAGAAGTATATCTCTCTACAGCATCAGAAGACCCGGAAACGACACACACGTGACAATCAATTTCCAGAAATCCACAAGGTTCTCTTTGAGGGAGATCCAGGGATGCCTCGACTTGACAGCAAGGGAGATCTGGTGTACTCAACACCAGTACAAAACACCGCCGCAGCTCGAGATATCCTGGCAAATAATCCAGGCCTAGAACAAGTCCGATTAGGCATTAAGCTACTCACCAAGGGTCTGGAGCCGCCGAAGGTCACGAAGTCTGGAAGTGAAAAAATGGTGTCTCAATCTGACCAATTCCGCACGGATTTGGCCTAGAATGACGTAAGGCCACAATGGGTTTTGGAGCAACATCACCGTTCCGACCATCGGGAAGAAAACCACTCAAGAACCGGATCTTCAGGGCAGCACCAAAGAACTGCATGTGACTGGCGCAACGTTGCCCTAGCCGCGGAGCAAGAGGCAATTGCTGCACTGTATCCAAGAAATCTTCCCCGGCGAGAGTTGGAACGATTGCAGGGAAGAAGACAAGGAGAAACATCGGGAGGAGGACCATCAAAGAATGCCACCTCCTAGACATATAAGACGTCCGGGTGATCCCCATCACAGTGGGAGTGACGGATGAAGGAACGACGGACACCGTGCTAAGTCAAGCCGGCAGGGGGCTCGTCACAATGAAGACCCTCCCTGAAACCGGAATAATGATGCTCCGGATGGAGGCCGGCAATCAGCCGGAAACAATCCACCTGCTCCACCCTCTCCACCAAGTAGCCATCACAACGGCTCTCCAGGAGGCCAAGGAGGGCGTCGTGGCGAAGGAGGTGGCGGAGAAGGCGAAGTCCGTCTCCAAGGAACCGCAGCTATAGCGAACAACTGAGACGGTGTTCCCTATCACCAAGTGACGCGAGACACCGGATTCATTCCAACATAGAGGCGCAGCGCTACGAAAACGATGATATATACATGGGCCCAAAATGCTTCGGACCATGAATTCGGCAAACACACTTCCCGGATGGATTTTCTATCTCAAGACACATCCAAGCTTACGATGGAGTGGCCCGGCCAAATGCTTGGCTCTAGGATTTTTTCCAGGCTTGTTGCATCGCCAAAGGCGGAAACAACTTGGTCGCAACCCTATACCTCCCACTTATGTTGCGGAAAACGGCATGATCATGGCTCAATGAACTTTCAGAGAACACCATCCACAACTGGTATGACATGCAAAACGTGTTCTTTCGGAATTTCGACGGCACATATCGGAGGCCCTGTATGGTAGGAGACCTACAGTTGTTGCACCCAGAAAGCCGGAGAAACTTGCTGAGATTACCTCGGATGATGGATCGACACCAAGAACTCCTGTGAAGGAGTAAATGACCAAACTATGATTGAAGTTTTCATTGCAGGACTCCCAATTGTTTACTACGTCATCGCTTGAAGTGTGACAAGGTCACTGATTTGGGAAAGATGATAGAAACAGCGAGCAAGTATGTAGATGTTGACAATGATGCAGAGGGATTACTGAACGCCCTAGCTATGCCACAGTCGGCAAAACAACCAAAGCAACAAGCTCAGAAGCGCAAGAACACCTCGGAAGAAAAACCCAACGCGGAAACGGCGGTGGTCACTGCTACTTTCAGGTCTGGAGGACGAGGAGGGCGTGGCGGTGGCCGCGGACGCGGTCGTGGGACATCAAGAGTCTAGGGTAGAGGAGACCAGCAACCTGGCAAACCATATTCCCGGACCAAAATTGCCAACAACCAATGTGTGCATCACTTAGATGCCAGTGGGTGCTCGTCTCACACAAACGTCGAGTGTCATTTTAATGGCAACATAAAGAAATACGATATCGCTAGCTACAGGGCTAAGCGGAAGAAGGGAAAGACGAATCTTGAAAAAGAGAAAGAGACAAAGGAAGATTCCAACATGGAGGAAGCTGACCCTTCAAATCCCAAGCCGGATGGAAAGAAGAACTTCCAATGAAAAAAGACACTTACATCACCTTCCTTGGATCTCAACCAGCTAAGGTCAAGAAAGTAGTTTTGCATGAGCTCAATGCAACTGTTCCGGCTGTCCCACAATTCCTGGACTGGTCGGAAGTGGCAATTACCTTTTACCGTGCCGATCATCCGCCTAAGTTGCATATGCGAGGAAAATACGCCTTAGTCGTCAACCCAAATATTGATGGCTATGGTTTCTCCAAGACTCTCATGGACGGTGATGACCCACAAGTATAGGGGGTGTATCGCAGTATTTTCAATAAGTAAGAGTGTCGAACCCAACGAGGAGCAGAAGGTGTTGACGAGTGGCTTGGAGCAGGAATTCTCTGTAAATACTTAACAAACGGATTTTTAGGGGTTTTTGATAATGCAGGTAAATAAAGTACGAGTAAATAAAAGACAGTAATAATCGATGCGGCAAAGTGGCCCAATCCTTTCTTTAGCAAAGGACAAGCCGGTTGTATTACTTAAGATGACCAAACGTTCTCGAGGACACACGGGAATATCGTAAAGTGCTTTTGCTTCATATAGTTGATTAATCTTCTTTAGTTTGATAAGTGTTGTGTGGGTGAACCTGTGCTAATGTACCGTCCTTCCTAGGACTAATACATACTTGTGATTATACCCATTGCAAGCATCCGCAAGTACAAGAAAGTAATTAAGGTTGAATCCTACAAAGAAAGGTTTCCTAATGGGGGTTCGGGTTTCTGTCACTCCGGCAACCCCTACGATTAGTAGCCAAATACACAATACATTTCCCTAGGCCCATAAAGGTGAAGTGTCATGTAGTCGACCGTTCACATGACACGACTAGAAGAATAACACCACAACTTAAATAACAAACTATTGAATCTTTCTCAACACAATTCCACTACTAACAACATGACTTCTCCCATGTACTTAAGAATTAACGAACTACTCACAAGAAATCATATGGATCAAGATCAGAGATAATATAATGATAATTAACAATCTGAACATAACAATAATTCAATGGCATCAACTACGACAAGTAATCAATACCGAGAAAGTTTCACCTAAGAACTATGCAAGATTCAACCCAATTGTTATAGCGGTATGAAGTGGTGATGATGGTGCTGGTGCTGGTGGAGATGATGATGGAGATGATGGTGATGATGATCTTGATGAAGGCCAGCTTGATGGTGGTGTTGATGGCGACGATCCCCCTCTCTGAGAAGGAATTCCCCTGGCAGAATTCTGTCTGCCAGAGAGATCTTTCTCTCTATAGTTTCCGCCCTGCAGAGGCGGCGAAATCTTTCTGTGGTTGCCCCCTTGGTATTAGGGTTTCATGGGGATAATATACACCAAAGGGGAGAGCCAGAAGTGGGCCAGGGTGACCACACCACCTGGTGGCGCGGCCAGGGGTGGCTCGTGCCAGGGGGTGGTGTGGCCCCCCTGTGGCCCATCTCCACTCCCCCTTCTGGCATCCTTCGTCTTCTGGAAAAATAGGATTTTCTATATATTTTCTCGTATTTTCTGATCTTCGCGAATTTCGCCTCCAAACTGCCCCTTTTCCATCAGAATCCTGACTACATCGGTCCATCCTCCAAAAGTCATCAACCATGCAAAAACAGATGAAATAACATAAGTATCATATCTTAATATGAAATATATCAATGAATAACAGTAAATTATGATATATAATAGTGATGCAAAATGGACGTATCAACTTCCCCAAGCTTAGACTTCGCTTGTCCCCAAGCGAAAATTGAGCTCAATAAACACAACCTCAGGTTTATGGAGTGAAGAGTCGATAAAAGAATACGAACAAGAAGCATCACATTCATTAATACATAAATCATAATAGAAGACAACTCACTATTATATAACTTAACTTGCAATAAGTAAAGGAACCACAATAAAGATACATAAAGTAAATCATAATTGGTAATGGCAAACTTTGCTCTTGGTCAAAGAATAGTTAACAATTTTGCAGGAGTTCAATCATAAAGGGGTTTTCAATGATTGCTTTCAAAGTAATATTCACCAAGATAAGACCAATGAGCAAAACTAGGAACATAAGAAACATGATTGAATAAATCATCATATGAATTAATGAAACATGACAACTCAAAATACTTGCTGAGATAGAAGGGAATAGGTTTACTGACTCAACTAAGAAGTAAAAGATAGGCCCTTCGCAGAGGGAAGCAAGGATTTCAAGTTTCATAAAGAGCTTCCAAAAATTATGGTACTTATTAGATTTCAGCTCTCATTGCCCCTATCATAAGCATCTTTAGGTGGTTAAGGTTAAAGTGATCAAACTATCGAGTATATGCTTGACAAAGTATAAGTTGGCAATCTCATGTCCCTTGAATACGAGGGCCACTCCTCATGCTACTCAAGTTTAGTTACCGGTAAGTTCTTATCATAGTAAGGTACATGTGTATCATAGAGAACCGCCAACGAGGTACCCCTTGCCCGATGATACAGAAGAATCCCCATATCAAAATGACAAGGCAAGTAGACAATGAGCATCTCAGCAATCTTCTTATTTACCATGGGAAAATGGTGGTTTTTTCTCTCTTTCCTCTTTTCTCATCTCTCTTCTTTTTTCTCTTTTTCTCAATCTCTAACTCTTTTTTATATAAGAAGAATTCTTCATGGATTCCTCATTATGGTTACGCTGCAGGTTTCCACCATGATTAGGCATGGATTAGACCAGCGGCCTAGGCGTTTCTCTAACACACATACATAACTCCATGGACTTACAAGCTCCCCTTTTATTTCACACCGACGACGTCCATAAACAAAAGAGCATGATATCAACTGGGTACAATGTACAAGGGCAATGTTGAAAGCGTTCCCCATGACAACATGGTTCTGCTAATTCCCAACGTATAAGTGCAAGCATATACAACTTAGATGACACAATGGTTCAAGTTTATTAGGTGCAAGAAAAGTAAAGTGTGCCATCAAGTTCGTGAGAGCTTTAATCACTAATTTTCACAAAACAAGTTTAATTTGGAAGATAGATAAAAACATGAATTTACTTAAAATAGCAATAGTGCTAATAGGTAGATATGGTGGACACAAATGGCATAGGTTTTGGTTTAAGGATTGGATGAATGAGAAGCAGTCCCTCTCAGTACAAGTTTTTGGCTAGCAAGGCTAGGTAGCAAGCATAGGAGTTGAAGGAAACAAACAAACATACAAGTGATAAAAACAAACATGCAATCTTCCTTGGAAGCACAAAAGATCTTAACTAGAGAATACTAAGCTTATGAGCAAATCAAGAAAGATGATGAAATTATATTCTTTAAGAGTACTTTTATCTTTTTCATTCAATTCTCATAATAGTGTTGCTACTGACCGAGCTAGGTTTGCCAAAACCAACTAAATTAACTCAATGATCCCAAAGTGATACCAATACTAATAACAAGATCAATCATATAACATGAATTTAAAACTAAAATTAGATATGCAAAAGAGTAAATTATAGAACTTCTCACTAATATTCCATAACGGCAACTCACACCAAGGAATACATAGATATCTAACGAGAGGGGGACACTTCCATAATGCAAACCATCGAACATGATAACTTCTCTATTCATGATATGACTCTACTAAAAAGGTAAAAAGATAGAAGATAGTGATATGATACCGCGGCACTCCCCCAAGCTTGGAACAAACGAAGGGGATGCCAAAACCTGATGACGAATTACTCCTTCGGTGGTGGTGTTCTCTCAATGAGCTTTTCAATCAATTTCCTCAAGTACTCAATCTCTAAGGTGAGAGTACGAATCAACTCCGAATTGTGCTCGATGCGGTTTATGATCATGGCGGGTTGTGAATCCCAGCTCGTATGATTGTTTCCCCACTCTTCCTCCTTGAAGTCTTCTTTTCCTGCATGGTTAGAATGAGGCATATCCCAATTGGAGGGTAGTTTATCCTTGGGAACATTATGGAATTGATGCTCATGGATAAGGGTATGGAAGGGATTCTTGGTGTGTGGAGAAGGTGACCGCGAAGCCAAGCGATGACGCGGAGTCTTGCCTCCAGTGGACATCCATGCGGTACTTTTGAACCTGGCAGGATTTGCCACCACTCCAATGCTTGCAATGGTGGTGCTTGTGTGCGGATGTTGGTCTTCCTTTGCCTCCTCTTCAAATTCACTATCGCTCTCCTCCTCCTACTCAGAGTCTTGGAGATCTTCCTCCATAGGATCCTTGACCTTATCTTTGGCGCAGACCATTGTGCTTCTAAACTTTAAGAATAGTTCCTGGCAGAAATAAACCGAAACTAAAACACGACGAGAACACGATATACAAACCTCGGGGGATCCGGGGGATTATATATTACGAATTTTTACAACAAAAGGAAGGTACTCAGAGAAAACGGGTCGGAGACGGACTCCAGGGTGGGCACACCACCTGCTGGCGTGGCCAGGGGCCCATGCCAGGGGGTGGTGTGAGCCACCCTAGCTCTGTTTCTGTCCCACTTTCGCTTTGTTGCTTTCCTTGTTGGATAAAAACTGCAAAGATATAACTGGACAGATTTTTCACGGACTTTTGCTAAACAGAACTGTTACCTATTCGAAAATGGACTCTGCGGGTCTCTAAAGTTGGCATTTAGTAGATTCTTCCGGAGTCACCGCTTGAATAACATCAATATCTTCATATTCATACACATATTGCTTGAGTCATGAAACCTTTCACTATCTTATTACACCATTTTCTCCACTAACCTAGAAATTTCTTTCACACAAAACTCCACACAATTCTCATTAGCAACATTAGTGTAAGTGAGGTAATAAACCATTTAAGTCCAATCTCAACTGAAATCCATCAAAACATAAGATACTTTAGCAACTCCTTCCGAAAACCCAAAAATAATTCAAAAAGAAAATCGATTTAAGAGGCAAATGCAAGAGTGGCAAAAATCTGTCAAAACAGACCAGCAGGTAAAGAACAATTTTTTCGAAAATCTTCTGTTGCTCAAATCAAAAAGTGCAAAACTAACGAAAGTTAAATAATAACCTGGGGCATGCGCACACAAAATTATAGATCAGTACGACATTCTGAAATTTTTCATGAATTTTTCCAGTGAAGCACAAAAATCTGTTTCGGGACAGCAACTTCACCAAATCTTACTTCTCTCTCGTTAGAGGTTGATCTTAACACAAAAACCAAACAAAAAGGATAAGGAGAGGTTATTGCAGAAGAAATAACTTCCAAGAATCAAATAAATAAAAACTTAAAGCAAAACAAATTGGGTTGTCTCCCAAAAACCTCTTTCTTTATAGCCATTAAGATGGGCATGATACTTTTAATGATGCTCATATGAGAATATGAATTGAAGTAAAAGAGAGCATCAAGGGGGGGAAATACACATGTCTAAGTCTAATCCACTTCCTATGCAAGGGAATTTTATAAGCAAACACATTGTTGAAACCTGGAATTGCTAGCATAGGAAGGCAAAACAAGTGCAACATAAAGATATTCAGCATAAAGCGAGCAAACTTAATATTATTGAGATGCATTATAACCGTCTTCCCTCTCTCATAATAACTTTCAGTATCATGAATAAATTTAACGATATAACTATCACAAGAACCATTGTAGCAATGATCACTTATTCTAGCAGAAAACACAGGGACACTAGCTCTCATAACACTACTTTGTGAAAGAATATTAGAAGTATCCTTACAGAGGATAGTGTGTCCATCTTCTACATATTTAGTGACAAAGTCTTTCACATTTTCTACTATAGGTTCATCATCCTATTGTTCATCAGGTTCAACAACTTTATTTGTACGTTCATTAACCCTACTAGCTATCATAGAATGTTCCTTTACTTTAACTGGGAAAGGTATTTTCTCAATGTAAGGTTCAGGTAAAACATGATTAGCAATATAAACTTCAGTATTTCTTACAGGAACACAATTAGCAATATATTTATATGGTTCATGATACTTATTCCACTTCTTTTTAGGCACTTCAATATTGGAAGCAAAAGCCTTAAAATAAGTTGCAATAGCTTGAGAGTCTAGACCATAAGCATTTTTAATATTTTCAAAGTCATCAGTTCCCATAAAAGATTCAATGCATTCATAATCATAATTTATACCTAACTTTCTTCCTTTATCATTCTCCCATGCTTCAGCATTGTCTTGAATACGGTCTAGAATATCCCATTTAGCTCCTTCTTCCATGCGTATAAATGATCCAGCACAAGAAGCATCCAATCAATCCTTATCATGAAGAGAAAGCCTTGCATAAAATTAATTGATAATAATATTGTTGGGGAGCTCATGAATAGGACATTTGAGCATTAGTAACTTCAATCTCCCCCAAGCTTGAGCTATATGAAGAGGCCAAAAGTTGTATATTTGATTCCGATCTTTATGAATCTCACTAGGAGGATAAAATTTTGAATAAAAGAGAGGTACTACTTCCTCCCATTCAAGAGCTTGACCGTTCTTCAGCAGCTTATACCATTCCTCAGCTCTTCCTTTTAGTGATAATGAGAATAACTTCTTCTTGACTTGATCTATAGTAATACCTGCACACTTGAACAACTCGCATAATTCATTTATAAAGAGCAAATGATCATCGGGATGGACAGTTCCATCTCCAAAATAGTAATTATCCATAACACGATCAACAATTCTTGTAGGTATTTTAAAAGTATCATTTTTAGCAGGTGGTGGTTCATCTACTACCTTAGTAGTGGTAGTAGCATTACGAAATAAGAAACTAAGTGAATTATCCATATTGAAATAAAGTAACTAATAGAAGTAAACAGTACTCATAGTAGAAGTTTCCTTTACCAGTTCCACTCTCCAATAGTGATTCACTCCCTGGCAACAGCGCCAGAAGTGTGACAAGGTCACTGATCTAGGAGAGATGATAGAAACAGTGAGCAAGTATGCAGATGCTGACAACGATGCAGAGGGATTACTGAACGCCCTAGCTGTGCCAAAGTCGGCAAAACAACCAAAGCAACAAGCTCAGAAGCGCAAGAACACGTCAAAAGAAAAACCCAACACGGAAATGGCAGTGGTCACTGCTACTTTCGGGTCTGGAGGACGAGGAGGGCGCGGTGGTGGAAGCGGACGCGGTCATGGGACATCAAGAGTCTAGGGTAGAGGAGACCAGCAACCTGGCAAAACCTATTCCTGGGACGACATTGCCAACAACCCATGTGTGCATCACTTAGATCCAGTGGGTGCTCATCTCACACAAACGCCGAGTGTCATTTTAATGACGACATCAAGAAAGACGATACCGCTGGATACAGGGCTAAGCGGAAGAAGGGAAAGACGAATCCTGAAAAAGAGAAAGAGACAAAGGAAGATTCTGACATGGAGGAAGCTGACCCTTCAAATCCCAAGCCAAATGGAAAGAAGAACCTCCCAACGAAAAAAGACACTTACATCACCCTCCTTGGATCTCAACCAGCTGAGGTGAAGAAAGCAGTTTTGCACGAGCTCAACGAAACTGTTCCGGCTAGCCCACAATTCCTGGACTGGTCGGAAGTGGCAATTACGTTTGACCGTGCTGATCATCCACCTAAGTTGCATAGGCGAGGAAAATACGCCTTAGTCGTCAACCCAATTATTGATGGCTATGGTTTCTCCAAGACTCTAATGGACGGTGATGACCCACAAGTATAGGGGGTGTATCACATTATTTTTGATAAGTAAGAGTGTCGAACCCAACGAGGGGCAGAAGGTGTTGACGAGTGGCTTGGAGCAGGAATTCTCTGTAAATACTTAGCAAACAGATTTTTAGGGGTTTTTGATAATGCAGGTAAATAAAGTACGAATAAATAAAAGACAGTAATAGTAGATGCAAAAAGTGGCCCAATCCTTTCTTTAGCAAAGGACAAGCCGGTTGTATTACTTAAGATGACCAAACGTTCTCGAGGACACACGGGAATATCGTCAAGTGATTTCGCTTCATATAGTTGATTAATCTTCTTTAGTTAGATAAGTGTTGTGTGGGTGAACCTATGCTAATGTACCGACCTTCCTAGGACTAATACATACTTGTGATTATACCCCTTGCAAGCATCCGCAAGTAAAAGAAAGTAACTAAGATAGAAACCTAACCACAGCTTTAAACTCTAAGATCCTGACATCCCTTGTACAAAGGTTTCCTAACGGGGGTTCAGGTTTCTGTCACTCCGGCAACCCCTACGATTAGTAGCCAAATACATAATGCATTCCCCTAGGCCCATAAAGGTGAAGTGTCATGTAGCTGGCGTTCACATGACACCACTAGAAGAATAACACCACAACTTAAATAACAAACTATTGAATCTTTCTCAACACAATTCCACTACTAACAACATGAATTCTCCCATGTCCTCAAGAACTAAACGAACTACTCACAAGACATCATATGGATCAATATCAGAGATGATATAATGATAAGTCAAAATCTGAAAATAACAATAATAATTCAATGGTTCCACTCAATGGCATCAACTAGAACAAGTAATCAATACCGGGAAAGTTTCCCCTAAGAACTATGCAAGATTCAAACCAATTGTTATAGCGGTATGAAGTGGTGATGATGGTGCTGGTGGAGATGGTGATGGAGATGATGGTGATGATGATCCCAATGAAGTCTAGCTTGATGGTGGTGTTCATGGCGATGATCTCCCCTCTCCGGGAAGGAATTCCACTAGCAGAATTCTGTCTTCTAGAGAGATCTTTCTCCCTTTGTAGTTTTCCGCCCCGCAGAGGCGGTGGAATGTTTCTGTGGTCGCCGCCTGGTATTAGGGTTTCATGGGGATAATATACGCCAAAGGGTAGAGCCAGGAGTAGGCCAGGGTGGCCACACCACCTGGTGGCGCGGCCCGGGGTGGCCTGCGCTAGGGGATGGTGTGGGCCCCCTGTGGCCCATCTCCACTCCCCCTTCTGGCATCCTTCGTCTTCTGGATACATAGGATTTTCCATATATTTTCCCAGATTTTTCTGATCTTCGTGAATTTCTCCTCCAAACAGCCCCTTTTCCATTAGAATCCTGACTGCAGTGGTCCATCCTCCAAAAGTCATCAACCATGCAAAAACAGATAAAATAACATAAGTATCATCTCTTAATATCAAATATATTAATGAATAACAGTAAATTATGATATAGAATAATGATGAAAAATGAACGTATCAGACAGCGACAACAACATCAATATTCTGTATGTCAAAACGCTAAGCCTGATGTGGATCTCGGAGACACAACTGAATCACAGCCCTGTGATATTTCACGGAGTTGTCCCAGGAAGACAAGCAAATTCCCTGGGAGAGATCACTTTGGATGTTACCTTTGGAACTCCAAAGAACTATCGGACGGAGGCACTTTCCTTTGAAGTGGTCCTGTTCAAGAGCGTGTATTCATGCTATATTCAGACATCCGTCTTACTAGGATTTTATGGCTCGTCCATGTTACATTTACAATATGATGAAAATTCGAGGTCCCAAAGGCGTGATCACCATCAAGGGAGACCCGAAGAAGGCGCGAGAGTGCAAGAACGGAAATGCCACCTTTGCTGAAGCCATGCTGCACACCTAGGAGTACCAGGAGACCAAGAAGACCATTGATCCATCCGAGATGCCCGCGACGAAGAAGAAGGTGACAAAGCCAAATCCAAAGTTCAAGGCATTGGAAGAGACAAAGAAAACGCCATTGAAGGATGATGACCCCTCCAAGGTGACCCAGGTAGCTGTAGGCCTAGATAGCACATAGGAAAGCACGCTCGTTAAGTTCCTCCAAGAAAATCAAGATATCTTCGCATGGCAGCCATCTGACATGACCGGAGTACCTAGGGAACTTGCCGAGCACTCTCTAAATGTACACCCGAACGCTAAACCTGTCAAACAGTCCCTACGATGTTTCGGCGATGAAAAGTGTAAGGAAATAGCTAAGTAACTTGCCCGGCTCGAGTTAGCCGGATTCATAGAAGAGGTCATCAAAACTGAGTGGTCGGCCAATCCTGTAATGGTCCCTAAGAAGGACACCACTGATTTAAGGATGTGTGTTGATTATACTGCCTTGAACAAGGATTGTCCCAAAGATCCATTCGTTCTGCCTAGAATTGATCAAGTTATCAATTCTATGGTAGGCTCGGAACTCCTATGTTTTCTTGATGCATATTCCGGTTATCGTCAAATCTGGATGAAGGAATCAGACAAAGTCAAAACTTCATTAATAACCCCCTTCAGAACCTTCTGTTTCGTTACGATGCCCTTTGGGCTCAAGAATGCAGGAGCTACGTACCAGCACACTATGCAACATTGCCTCCACAACCAAATCGGGCGCAATGTACATGCATATATGGACGACATTGTGGTGATGTCCAAAAAGAAGGAAACTTTAATTTCCGACTTGGAGGAAACATTTGCCAATCTACGAAAATACAACATAATGCTTAACGCGAAGAAGTGTTTCTTTGGAATACCAGCCGGAAAATTGTTAGGTTTCATCGTGTCTCAAAGAGGCATAGAGGTGAACCGAGACAAGATTAAGGCTATACTCAATATTTTCAGGCCAACTCGCCTGAAGGACGTTCAAAGACTAACCTGTTGCATTGCTGCAGTCAGTCGGTTTGTAAGCTGTCTCGGTGAAAGAGTCGCACCACTCTACAAGCTCCTGAAAAAGACCAAAAAGTTCGTTTGAACTGACGAATCTGAAGCTGCACTATAAGACCTGAAAGCAGTACTCTTATGTTGGGGGGATACCCCCGGGTAGGGTGACGCCGGGGTATAGTGGCCGAGTTAGCCGAGGTACGACAAGGTCAAAGCGAATGCTGGCCGAGTCACCTCAAGGCAGGCCGAATCACGGTGTAACCCGAACCGGAGGATGTCCACCTAACTGAGTCCCGGCCGACGTATGTCGTATGTCGACAAGTACTTTGTAACTTGTATGCAGGTACCCACGGGGCCGGATTAACCAGGTACGATCCGGGTTGTATCAGGCTTGCAAGGGAAGGAAGGTATCTCTCTGGTCAAAAGGTGGTCACTGTATGCTTGAGCATGAGCAAAGCGGACAGAGAGAAGGACCATCGAGGCATGGCCGACAAGGGTGACGCGCCCTGTGTTGGATGACACTGGCGCCGCAGAGGCTTACGTAGCCTCAGCATGGCTTATGATGGCGAAAAGTGATCCGGTCGGTTTGTTATTTTGGGAAGAGGCATATTCCCAGGAATATGCCTCCACGTATGCCCTAATTGGAGACCTAGCCTCCCCTTTATAAGGAGCGCTAGGGCCTCTGTAGAAAGGGGTGGGTTGGCATTTGAGTAGTTGGTTCCTGGGAGATAGGTACTGGTGAGAGTAAGAGAGTTCTTTCTTCCTCCTCTCCCCAATACAGCTCAAGGAGCATCTGTAACTGATCTAGTTTGGAGAATACAAAGCATCTGTGTGTGGAATCACCACACTATCCCTCCCTGGATTCCTCTAGTGCATATTGGCCCCACTTTTAGCCTATCCATGGCATCTGCCGTGACACCACCACGACAGTTGGCGCCCACCGTGGGGCTAGCGGCGCTAGCAGGAGTGAAGATCCGGACGGTAAACCTCATCGGCAACGGCGAGCACATCGTCTCTGTGCTCGTTCAGCGCTTTGGAGCACTAGACTTCGTCAGCGACAACGCTGATTGCTTCGGCAAACAACCTCTTCCGCGCAACAGCCTCTTCGTCAAGCTTGGCGCTCACAAGATCTACGTCGCCGTCGATGTGTCGTGCGTTCACCCGCGGCACGTCGTTGAGGGAGACAAGCCACCCCTTAGCGCGTCTCGCATGGCGCGTATCACTCGCTCCCCTAACCGTGCCAAGGTGATGATGACGGCGCCTAGCGCTGGCGCGAGCAAGGATCCAGCACCAGATCCGGAGGTAACACCCAAGGCACCAAGGAAAAGTAGAGGTCCTCCACTAGAGAGGCCAGAGAACGTGCTACAGCAGGCGATAGATAGCCTAGAGAGCCTCATAGCTCCTGCAGTAGATCCGGCTCGGCCACAGGCCGAGTTAGAAGAAACTAGGCAGAAAATACTAGAAGGTGCGAAAAAGGTAGCCGCGGCTCAGCAGTCATTGAACATGACACTGCGTGAGTACGCAAGAGCAAACAAGGTAGATGCTATAAAAGTAAAGGAGAAAAATCTCATCAGTGAAATGAACAAAGAGGGTGATACTAGAGTTGAAGAGTCAAAGAACATTTTGTCCATGGGGCTGCCGAAGTACAGTACCCTGGCAAAGAACCTCAGAGCAGCGGATGCAGCTGCATCCGAGTTAGAGGGTTTGACGGGTGAAGCCCAGAAAAGACAACAGGAGAGGGTCAATGAGTTAGTTCGGATCGCCAATAGACAAAATGAAGAGTTGCTCAGGGCTAACCTGGCAAGGGCTGGGGCTTCCAAAGTCGTTTATTCAGCGGTAGGTAACCCGGAGAAATCTGCTGGAGCTGCATCATCCCCTCATGGTGGCCCAAGAAGAGAGGAAGTGGTAACCTCAGCGAGGAGAAACGAACAGATAGTCCCCTATGACCCGGCAAGGGAAGGGAAAGGAAAAGCAATGCAGGGAAATGATGATTGACGAAGTGTCAATCGAGGTGAAGCTGGCCAAGGTAACCGCGACCAAGGCAATGCCGGTCAGGGAAATGCTATAAACGGCAATGCCGGATAGCGCAACTCGGCGGGTGCAGGGCAACCGCAGCAGCGGAATATACCACGGCAAGAGCAAAGTGCCAGCCATGGTATGCAACAGAGATGCGCTCCACAAGAGCAAGATAGATACAATGATGGTGATTCAGAAATGGTGAACGCAGGATACCCTAGGCCGGACTATCATGTGATAGGGTCAAGGTTGGGAAGCAGGAACTTGATGCCTGACGACGCCAGGTTAAAACTGCATCGACTCTATAGGTCGGAGAAAATTGAGGGGCAAGGTCCTTCGGGTCCAGTGTGCTTTGGGCCCCGGATCATGAAAGAACCTCCGGTACCTAACTTCCAGTTACCCAGAGGCACGAAAACATATGACGGCAGCACCAAGCCGGAGGATTGGTTGATCAACTACGCAACGCTAGTGAAAATTGCTACAAGCAACTTGAGATGGGCTGTGAGATACGTACCTCAGATGCAGGAGGGACCAGCGAGGGTATGATAAAACAATTTAGCACCCGGAAGTATCAACTGTTGGATTGATTTTGAGGAAATGTTTGTCAGTCACTTCTCGAGCACGTATCAGAGGCCGAATAAGCCATAGACCTTAGCAATGTGCAAACAGAGACCAAATGAAACAGACAGGGAGTTCTTGACCCGCTGGTGCACCGTGAGAAACTTGTGTGAGGGCGTGATCGAGTCACAGGCAATAGCTTGGTTTGCACAAGGGTGTAGATATGCAAGCATGCTGTGGCAAAGGCTACAAAGGGATATGCCAACTACACTGGCAGAGACAATCAGGATTGCTGATTCGTATGCTTTGGGGGATCCGACTCAACCCCGGCTTATGTCAAACGAGTCAAATGAGGAGTACTACCAGCGAGATGGAGCCGGATCATCCCGACGGAATGATTACCGGGGTAAGAGAAGAGATGATACACCGGATTACAGATATAGTTCGTAGCAAGTTGCTGCTGTAAATCAAGATCAACCCGGAGCAGGGAGTAATCAGCGTCAGAAAACTGGATGGCAACAATGTACTCCAAGAAATGATGGCAAGAAAACTTGGACGCCAGAGCAGAAGAAACAGTGGCATGAAAAGAAAGACCGGCTAAGGTATACATACGAGGCAATGCTGGATCAGCCGTGCAAATTTCACACGCCAAATCCGAGTAACCCGGCGGGTCACACGACTCGGCAATGCGAATGGATGAGGAAGATTGAACAAAGTGTTTTGGGGAATTCTCAAGCACCTCGGAATGATCAACCTCGGCAGGAGTTACCCTGGCAGCAATTGCTCTCCGGAGCGAACACACAACAGTTAATGTTGCCACCACCTTCGCCGAGGTATGAAAACCATGAGAGAAGGGATGCGGTGCATCAGGTGGAAAATCAGCATCAGCCAAATCAAAGATACCCCGGAAATGAGGGGAGGAATGAATACAAAGAGCATCACCAGAGTTATTGCGTGTTCACCATGAAGGAAACAGATAGAAAAAGCTTGCAACACCGACATATGGAAGTGAATGCGGTTATGCCGGCAGTAACGAGGTATATGCCTTGGTCGGATCAGGAAATTACCTGGAGTATCAAGGATCATCCCAAGCTTATGCCGAGTCCTGGATCATATGCATTAGTGCTGGACCCAACGTTCATCGGGCCCAATATCAATGTGAGATTTTCTAAGGTGCTGATTGACAATGGCAGCAGCATCAATATCATGTACGTGGATACCATGTGCAAGTTGGGTATCTCGGAGAACATGCTCCATACCACGGGGACAACTTTCCATGGTATTGTGCCAGTCATTTCCTGTGAACCTATTGGCAAGGTCCGGGTTGACGTATTATTTGGCACACGAGATAACTGCCGAACTGAGAATTTGGAGTTTGAGGTTGTGAACTTGGAAAGCGCATATCACGCGTTACTCGGCAGGCCAGCCATGAACAAATTCATGGCAAGTTGTCACATCAGTTACCTAAAGATGAAGTTGCCCGGGCCAAATGGAGTAATTACCATAGCAGGAGATTTCTGACGTTTCATTGAGTGTGTGTTAGCCGGGTCTAACCTGGCCGAGTCACTCGTGATCGCACAAGAAAAGAGAAATATCCAGGAAGTAGTGGCATTGGCTCAATCCGCACAACAGTATATGCCGGTGCTGAGTAACCTGCATGGAAGTGTATCATTTCAAGCAACAAAGGATACAAAGAAAGTGCCTGTTGATGATCTGTTCCCAGAGCGCACCGTAACGATTGGTGCCAGGTTAATGGATAAATAGGAAAACGATCTCGTCAACTTCCTCCGTGAGAATCGGGATATCTTTGCTTGGTCCACACAGGAGTTGCAAGGTGTTCCGAGGGAGTTGGCCGAGCACACTTTGAATGTGAGACCCGGAGCAAAGCCGGTGAAGCAACCTCCCAGCCACTTCGCCAAAGACAGGAGAAAAGTCATTGGATATGAGATAGCTCGACTCCTCGCAGCCAGATTTATCATGGAAGTGCTTTACCCGGATTGGCTATCTAATCCGGTGCTTGTGGAAAAGAAGAAAGATAATCCGAATGTAGCAGTGGTTTGGCGTATGTGCATCGATTACACGAACCTGAATAAGGCACATCCAAAAGATCCATTCCCACTGCCAAGGATAGATCAGGTCATAGATTCTACTGCTGGATGTGAACTGTTGTCATTCATAGATGCATATTCTGGTTTCCACCAGATACCTCTGAACCCGAATGATCAAATAGACTGCATTTATCACCCCGTATGGGGCTTATTGCTATCGCACCATGCCTTTTGGGTTACGTAATGCAGGGCAACGTACCAAAGATGTATGCAAAAATGTTTGCATGATCAAATTGGTGGAAATGAGCAAGTATATGTGGATGATGTGGTTATAAAAATCAAGGAAAACAAAACGCTCCTTGACAATATCAGGATAACATTCGCGAACCTAAGGAGATTCCAGATGAAGCTTAACCCGGAGAAATGTACCTTTGGTGTCCCGGCTAGAAAATTACTCGGATTTCTTGTCTCCAGCCAAGATATCGAAGTTAACCCAACGAAAATCCGAGCCATAGAACAAATGGAATTGCCGAAGTGTCTTAATGATGTCCAGAAGTTCACTAGTTGCCTGGCATCCTTAAATCGGTTTATATGTCGGTTGGGAGAAAAGGCATTACCTCTCTATCAACTCATGAAAAAGTCAGACAAATTTGTATGGACGCCCCAGGCCAATGAAGCCTTCATTCAACTAAAGAAAATGTTAGCCACTGCACCAGTATTAGTCTCTCCACTATCAAAAGAGCCAATGTTGCTCTACGTAGCCGCAACCAACCGAGTTGTAAGTGCATTAATAGTGGTAGAGCGCGACGAAGAGGGTAAGTCGGTGCAGAGGCCAGTCTATTACCTGAGTGAGGTATTATCAGCATCAAAGCAGAACTATCCTCACTATCAGAAAATGGCATATGGTGTATATATGGCAGCAAAGAAGTTGAAGCACAATTTTGAAGAACACCCCATTAAAGTGATATGTGAAGCCCCCATATCTGAGATAATGAGCAATAAGGATGCAAGCGGACGGATCGCAAAATTGGCAATTGAACTAGCTCCTTATGCTCCACAATTTGATAGGAGAGATGCGATCAAGTCTCAGGCCGTGGCCGACTTTTTCGTGGATTGGGCCGAGATGTAATATGAGCCACCATTGCCAGATCCGAACTACTAGAGAATGCATTTTGATGGATTAAAAATGAAAACTGGTTTAGGCGCCGGAGTTGTGCTTACGTTGCCCAAGAAGGACCAGCTGAAGTATGTGCTGCAGATCCACTTCGCAGCATCAAACAATGTTGCAGAATATGAAGCACTTGTGCATGGGCTCAAAGTGGAAAAAGAAATTGGAATACATCGGATCCAATGCATTGGTGACTCAGATTTGGTAGTTCAGCATGTGTCAGGACAATGGGATGCTTTGGATGAAAACATGGCACTGTACAGATTTCATGTACAGAAAATATCGGGATTCTTCGAGGGATGCAAATTCCATCATGTACCCCGGCTGGAAAATGAAGCTGCCGACATACTGTCGAAACTCAGATCCACCCGACAAGCGATTCCACCGGGTGTAGCACTAGAGCACCTCAGAAAGCCGTCTATCAGGCCACCCCCAGAATCCGAGTCAATCTATATCCCGGCAAATCCGGAGTCGGAAGCTGTGCCCATGGACATTGATGTGAGAAGTGGCTCAGGAAACTCGGGGACTGCTTCGGCAAACCCGGGGACTGCTTCGCAGAACCCGGGGACTATGCAGCCTGACCCGGTAGAGGTTATGCCGGTAGATCGAATGGAAGTGGACGAGGATGTGTTTCCAGTGCGAGCCATACCAGCTTGGGCACTGCCCATATTCCAGTTCCTGAAGGATGGATCCTTGCCCGATGAAGAAGTGCTTTCAAGGCAAGTTCAGAGGCCCACAAAGGCATACACGATTATCAATACCGAGCTATACAAGAGGAGTGTCACGAATGTCCTGCAGCAGTGTGTTGACACGAAAGAAGGGCTTGACATCCTCCGAGATATACATCAAAGGGAATGTGGGCATCACGCCTCATCCAGAGCATTAGTGGCAAAAGCTTTCCGGGATGGGTTCTACTGGCTAAGTGCCTTGGAACAAGCAGAAGATCTAGTGAGAAAATGCAACGGCTGTCAGAGGTATACTACCAAGACACACATGCCAATGTTAGAGCTCAAGACCATACCAATTACCTGGCCATTTGCTGTATGGTGTTTGGATATGGTTGGCCCATTTAAGCCGGCGAGAGAGAACATGACCCATATCTTGGTCATGGTTGACAAGTTTACAAAGTGGATTGAAGTAAATCCAATAAGAAAATGTGATGGAGCTATAGCCATGACATTCCTCAAAGATATCATCTTGAGATATGGCTATCCTCACAGTATCATAACAGATAACGACACCAATTTTGCTGAAGGAGCATTTGTGCGATTTTGCCGGGATAAAAAGATCCTGCTGGACGTTGCCTTGGTAGCCCACCCCGCATCGAACGGACAAGTGGAAAGATCCAACGGATTAGTGTTATTTGGGATAAAACCCTGGCTCATTGAGCCGCTGCAAAGATCAGCGGGATGCTGGATAGAAGACTTACTAGCGGTATTATGGAGTTTAAGAACAACTCCGAATCGATCAACAGGCTATACGCCATTCTTTCTGGTATATGGGGCAAAAGCTATATTACCAGCGGACATAGAGCATGATTCGCCTAGAGTCACCCAATACACAGAAGCCGAAGTTCGAGAAGTCCGGCAAAATGATGTTGATCTGCTGGAAGAAGCGAGAGAATGGCATTGTCAAGATCCGCCATATATCAGCAAAACCTTCGACGCTATCATAGCCAGAACATAAACCCCCGAGTCTTCTAGGAAGGTGATCTGGTACTCCGGCTGGTACAACGTACTGCTGGCATGCATAAGTTATCCCCCCCATGGGAAGGGCCATTCATTGTGAGCAAATCATTGCACAATGACTCTTATTATCTCATCGATGCAAAACCACAGGAGAAGAACAAGGCGGATAGGTCCGGCGAGGAATCTAAGCGTCCATGGAATGTAGCTTTACTTCGTCCGTTCTACACTTAACAAAGAAGTGTCTGTATGCGAGTCTCTCATATGTTGGTATGTATGTCTGCAATGAGTTTATCAATGAAATCTTGGCACCTCGAGCAGTAACTCGGGGATTGCATTAGTGATATTTGTTGTTGTTTTCTGTATTTGTTATTTATATGTCGGCTGGCGTAAGTTACTTCTACCTAAGCCGGATTAGTAGTGTGTGAGCACCAAAAACTCAACTCTTCGACTTGCTGCTGTCCAACAAGATTTGGCTTCATGGCAAGCAAGAGAACAAGTTTGGAATTGCGTAGCACACGAAAAACGACTAAGGAAAAGAACTTAATCGAGCCGACATTTGTTATTCGGACTAACCTTATGTTTACTTTATGTTTACTATGCTGGATTACTTTGAGCTAAGCCTAAAGTTTCCAAGTATTGTTAAGTCAATTTTTGAAACTCGGACTCGTAAGTCACAAAACCGAATCAAGGTAGATGCGAGCCGAGCCATGAAATTGAAGGAACAAGAAAATGAAACTCGGGGAATACGCCCAAGATAATCTGGCATAAATAACTTGGTAGCAAAATTAGTATGCTTAATACATCTGCACCCGGCATACCGGGGATCTAATAAATTTCAAAGTGTTTTTTGGGTGCTCAAGGAGCAGCAGGAGGAGGTAACTCGGCGCCAGTAGGTGGAACTCCAGCCTCAGCTTCATCGTCATCTTCATTTTCGTCGACGTCCGAGGCTTTGTCCTCTTCCTCCTCATCTGAACCATCTTCGACATACTCGTCGTCAACAACACCGAGAAAGCTTGGTCCCTCGATCCATTGATGGATGGGGGCAAACTGAATGAGGTTATGGGCACAAGCCTTGCGCTGAGCTATCCAATCCATATCATTTGACCACCTTGATCCGGTGAGCAAGCGCTCGAAAAGATTCAGATTTATTTTCTCATACCATGTGAGCACGAAGTGGAGAACAGTTTTAGCTTCGGCGCGTGCGGCGGATTCCCTCTAGAGGTCAAGCTGGGTCTCGCAAGCCATCAATCTGTTGATCAAGGCAGTGGATCCCACCGGAACATCCTCTTGAGGCCAAAGGGCGCGAAAGATCCGGACGGCTGCGTCTAGGATATCCGAACCATAGTTTTTTATAATCTCAAGGCGAGAGGATAGGCTGACCAGCAAGTCCTCCATGTCAAAGGGAATGGTTTCAGATCCAGGACCAGTTGGAGTACCCCTCTGCTGGCGGAACTTGGCAACGGCTGTAGCCGCAATGGCATTACCCTCTGGGAATTTGCCTGAAAACAAGACAAGTGAAATGAATAAAGGAGGTTGACCCGGAGAGATTCATGTCGGCTGAAGGAAACGAACTTACGAGAGATATGGCTATGGATCCAGATCATCTCTGTGGTGCAATCAGCACGCCTCTTCCGGAATATCTCAAGTTCAGCATTTGCCGATTCAAGCTTGATGTCGGCCTCCTTCAGTAGCTCTTGATCTTTTGCAAGTTGAAGCTTGAGGCGTTCTTGCTCCTCTGTGAAATCTTGGCCAGCCTTGTGCATCTCAACCTTATGGAGCTCCTTAAGTTTTTTCATCTCGGCCTTGAGCTTGGCAATTTCATCGTCTTTGGCTTGGAGTTGGGCGAGCTCATCATCCTTCTTCTTAAGTTCGGCCTGGTGTTGCCCTGCTTGTTCGAGAAAATGCAGCATCATATCAGGCACGGGCACACTATCTTCAAGGGATGCTGAAACAGTTTGTTGACTCGGCAAAGCCGAGGTATGAATATTTTCTGAGCTTAGGAGAAAGGAAAGAGAGAACAGAGATTAAGTAACCGAAGTGACTTACCTTTTATCTGATCCAAGTTCTTCCTCATGATGGTGTTTTCGGCCTCCACTTTGGCTGACCAATCCAAATAACAGATTAGTTTGGCGAAAAAGCAAGGAAGGATAAGGAAGAAGTGCAGAATGTTACGAGCGCAACGCCTTGTGTGTGTCCAAAAGGCGCTGAAACTCAGCACTTCGATGATTGGTGGTGACCTAAGAACATCAAAGTTGACTTAATCATGTGCATATTCGAAGTATACAAAATCCAGGCCAAGTGGGACTTAACCCGACTCTAGGTGTGTGCATATACGAAGTGTACAAAATCCGGGTCAAGTGGAACTTAACCCGGCTCTAGGTGTGTGCATATTCGAAGTGTACAAAATCCGGGCCAAGTGCAACTTAACCCGGCTCTAGGTGTGTGCATATTCGAAGTGTACAAGATCTAGGCGAAGTGGAACTTAACCCGGCTCTAGGTGTGTGCATATTCGAAGTGTACAAGATCCGGGCCAAGTGGAACTTAACCCGACTCTAGGTGTGTGCATATTCGAAGTGTACAAGATTCGGGCCGAGTGGAACCTAACCCGGCTCTAGGTGTGTGCATATCCGAAGTTACTAAGGAGCTACGCTAGTTCTCTAAGGAGCATCCGTCCGAGTAACAAGTTACTCCCCCGGAGGCTCGGGGACTAATGGATATATCTCTAAGCACTTGTATATGCTAAAGAAAAGACAAAGTAGCGTACCTCCATCATCCGGCCAGCAAGGTTGATAGCCTTGGCGGATGTGTTCATTTGTGCGGCAAACTCGGCAGGCCCGAACTTCTCCCGGAGATCGTCGTTTTTGGCGAACTCCGCCTTGTTCTAGTTGTTGACAAACTCAATTAGGGCTGGAGGATAATGCTCTCCACTAAGAATATGGGGTGCAATCAAACCCTTGGCGTGGGCCTTCCTCCTTTCAACTTGGGCAGCAGAAGGGCTGGTGTGCAATGCAAGTTGCGTGTTGGATGACCCGGAGGGGCATCGTTCTTCGGTGGAGTTTTCTTCGGGAGCATGGACGCGAGTGTGCGCTATCCGGCCTCGATTGATGCTGCCCTGGCAGCGTCAGAATTTTCTTAGCCTTGGGCTGCTGCTGAGAGGTTGAAGTTGGTGCTGCAGCCTTGGACTTGGGTGCAGCCTTGGAGCTAGCTGGGCCCTCTCGCTGAGTCTTGGAGGAATCGGACGAGGCGGAAGGAGTTGGTGATACTGCTGGTACTTGTGGTGTTGCTGTTGGTGCTGGCGCTGGTGCTTGTGTTGGTGATGGTCTTGGCGGGGGTGCTGTTGGTATCTCGGAGGTGGCAGATTGCGGCTGAGACGAAGAGGAGCTAGGAGCATCTGCTGCCTCGGCAGAGCCACTTCCTCCTGCTCCAAGGTTTCCCTCCTCTGGACAAGGTGGGCTAGAACCTGGAGCAGCCGATGAACCCTCCTGAATGGGGCTCAGCGGGCGTGTATCGTCGCCACGAGGGGGAGATGGGGTATGCCGGAGAGGCAAACCAATGCTGGATCCGCTCTAGGGAACCTCCACCGCAGCCCTGCCGAATCAAACGACGAATAATAAATTATAACAAAGGAAAAGCATATGAATAGCAAAGCACCAAGCAGAGAATTGGACAAAGAGAAAAGTGACTTACTCTTCAGAAGTCAAAGGCTTCTTGGGATTTCGAGCTCTCTGGACTATAGCCTTAGTCGGAGGCTTGGTGGCGGTCTTGTCGGCGGACTTCTTTCGCCTCTTGGTCGTTTTAGCAGGTCCGGAGGAAGCAGCGGAAGTGGCAGACCGTTTCTTAGACGCGGCTGGGACCGACTCACCCGTGGCAAGAGTTGGATCTTCGTGGATCTTCCCAGCCAGGTTAGCTGAAGCTGGAAAGGCGTAAGAAAGGGGTACAACGTCAAATGCTTCCATCACCTCAACGTCGGAATCATGTTCATCATCAGGCCAATCTCTTAAGGAAGAGAAGTTACCAGTGGGTCGCTTGGTTGCATCGGGGAACAACAGGAACATCTCCTGATCCGGCTCCTCGTCCGAGACAAGTCGATCCTTCGCCCATTTGAGTGAAGGATCGGTGCCATGTTTGAGGGTTTGCTAAAGAAATAGCTAAGAAGGAAATACAAAAGGATCAGATAAACAATATACTCCAACATAGAATATAACTCGGAAAAAGATTGAATCACGAATTTACCGTAGGAAGAGGCTTGTCCCGGCAGAAATGTTCTATCCCCCACTCCCAATTAGTGGAGAAGTTTTTGTCGGTCGTGAAAAGGGCCTTGACCCGGCGGAATATCTCGGTGTTGTTCAGTTCAAAGGAAGAAGTCCGGTTGGGGTCAAGGCGCCAGCTCATGTGGCAAATCTTGTGTGTGCGCTTCTGGAGAGGGGAGATCCGGCTGCGGACGAAAGTGATCATCGCGTCCTTGTTGCGCAGCCCAACATCTTTCAGCTCCTAAAACCGCTTGTTGACTTGATTCGCCAAGACAGTGGGTTTCTTGGAAACGCGGTCCCACAAATCCGGATTAGGAGGACCCGGAGCATAGGGGCGCAGCCCGATCAGATCTTCATTCGTGCCATTTTTGACATAGAAGAAAGTTCGGGCCCAGCCCTTGCAAGAATCAAGCCCCGTGACTCGGGGAAAGACGGATTGTTTCTGGGGACAAATAGAGGCAGCACCAAATTGTGTCAAATGTTTGTCCTCCGGGTCAAGCAGTTTATTCGGAATCACGTTCCTTCGCAGACCGAAGAACCGGATCCAAAGCTCTTTGGAGGGCCACAAACCGACATATCCTTCTATGGTGGAGGCGAAGGAAGAAAGGGATGTGATGGCTTCGCCGGGAGATGGTGAGGTTGAAGCTCATAGATATTGAGGAAGTCATGGAAGAAATCACTGACGGGGAGGCCGAAGCCGCGCTGGAAATGGGAGAGGAACACGACGAACTCACCCGGATTGGGTGAGGGAGTGAGATCCTCGGAGGCGAGGCGGGCAATGACACCCTCGGGGATGTGGCGGGTGCGGTAGAGCCAGTCCAGGTCGTCCTGGTACACCCAGGAACCAGCCCAGGCGCCGCGCTCTGTGTTTTCCGCCTCCTCCTCCATCTCCTGTTCCGTGACGACGAGCTCCTCTTCAGTCATGTCTAGATCACTGTCCTCACCGGTGGGGGGAGAAACTTGGACTGGCGCACACCCGTGGCGGTGGAGCTGCACGGGAGCGGCAGCGATGCAGGTGCGGAAAGGCACGGTGCGATAGCGGCGCTGTCGCTAGGAAGAAGAAAGGGCAGAGAGGCGAAGGGTCACGAGAAGTGGAAAATGGCCAAGGGACGCGCCCCCTCCCCTATTTAACCATGCCTCAGCGGGGGTAGTGGGATCGTGTAATGCTCCAGGGCCACACGATGTGGCCGTGTATTACTCGGGTCATCCAATCAGAGGCGAGCCACAGGAAGGGCCATAGGGCGCAGGGGATCCCACGAAGCAACGTGGTGATACAGTTAACAAGGAGACAGACGCGACGTGACATATGCAACAGTAACACCTGACATTAAGTGCAGTAACTGGCGCAGGCCCTTAAAATGAGGCAAGATAATGATTACCCTCCACGTGGGGAAGCGTACGAGAGAAGGAAGGATAACCCGGATAACTAAAGGGTGACCCGGCCAGTGAGTGAAAACTCGGAATGTGCCAAGGGAAAGTTATTCCATGAAATCCGGACTATGAAGTAACTCAGAAAAAGGAGCAAAAGGCTCGGTAAATTGAACCTGTTGTGGCCTTAGCGGCTGAAGCTGCTAAGACCGCACTAGCTTCGGGGACTAATGTTGGGGGGATACCCCCGGGTAGGGTCACGCTGGGGTATAGAGGCCGAGTTAGCCGAGTTATGGCAAGGTCAAAGCGAATGCTGGCCGAGTCACCTCAAGGCAGGCTGAATCACGGCGTAACCCGGACCGGAGGATGTCCATCTAACTGATTCCCGACCAACGTATGTCATATGTCGGCAAGTACTTTGTAACTTGTATGCAGGTACTCATGGGGCCAGATTAACCAGGTACGGTCCGGGTTGTATCAGGCTTGCAAGGGAAAGAAGGTATCTCGCTGGTCCAAAGGTGGTCACTGTACGCTGGAGCATGAGCGAAGCGGACAAAGAGAAGGACCACCGAGGCGTGGCCAACAAGGGTGACGCGCCCTGTGTCGGATGACGCTGGCGCCACAGAGGCTTATGTAGCCTCTGCATGGCTTACGATGGCGAAAAGTGATCCGGTCGGTTTGCTATTTTGGGAAGAGGCATATTCCCAGGAATATGCCTCCACGTATGCCCTAATTGGAGACCTAGCCTCCCCTTTAGAAGGAGCGCTAGGGCCTCTGTAGAAAGGGGTGGGTTGGCATTTGAGTAGTTGGTTCCTGGGAGATAGGTAGTGGTGAGAGTAAGAGAGTTCTTTCTTCCTCCTCTCCCCAATACAGGTCAAGGAGCATCTGTAACTGATCTAGTTTGGAGAATACAAAGCATCTGTGTGTGGAATCACCACAATATCCCTCCCTGGATTCCTCTAGTGCATATTGGCCCCACCTTTAGCCTATCCATGGCATCTACCGTGACACCACCACGACATCTCATCTTCTCCTATCCTTGTAGCACCGGAACCACGGGAGCCGATGTTGCTCTATCTCGCTGTGATAAACAGAGTCGTCAGTGTCATCATGGTGGTGGAGTGACCAGAGGAAAATTAGGAACACCTGGTGCAGCGTCCGACTTACTACCTCAGCAAGGTCCTAACTGAATCAAAGCAGCGGTATCCGCACTATCAAAAGCCAGCTTATGGTGTTTTTTTGCATACTGTAAGTTACAACATTGTTTTCAGGAACATCCCATTACCGTGGTGAGCACAAATCCCATGAGAGATATAATCAACAACAGTGATGCTACAGAACGCGTCGCAAAATGGGGCATAGAGCTTTTAGCTTTCGACATGGAGTATAAACCTCGTACAACAATCAAATCCCAAATCCTCGCTGACTTTGTCGTTGACTGGACAAAGACAACGGAAAATATGACCCTCCCAGAGTCGGAATACTAGACCTTACATTTTGATGGGTCTAAGGCGCTCGGGGGCTGGCGTGGTTCTCAAATCACCCCAAGGAGATAAACTTTTCTATGTGTAGCAGATCCACTTCACGGTGACGAATAAAATTTCGGATTATGAAGCACTGCTGCATGGAATCCGGATTGCTAAGGATATCAGCATCCCACGTTTGATGTGTTATAGAAATTTGGATCTTGTTGCCCAACAGGTGTCGGATATCTGTAATGCGAATAAACACATGGCAGCATATAGAGCTGTCGTGGATGAACTATGTAAATCATTTGAAGGGTTTGAAGTTCAGCACATCCCTCGAATAGAAAATGAGGAAGCAGATGCACTATCTCGTATAGGCTCTGCATAGAAAAAGGTCCCGGATGGCGCTTTTTTGGAGCACCTCAAAGTTGCCTCTATAAAAGGAGTAGACGAGGAATATCCGACCAAATCTGACTCACCTTTAGTAGTAGTTCTGGCTGTAATTCCCAGCTGGAGTCAACCCTACCTTGACTACTTGGTAGACGGCAAATTACCCAAAGACGAGGTTCTGAGCCGGCAGATCATCCGACGAGCAAAATCCTATACTATAATTAGTGGTGAGCTCTATAAGCGGAGCGTATCTGGGGTCTTTCAGCGCTGTGTATCTCCGGAAGCAGGAGTGGAAATCTTGCGAGAAATCCACGAAGGCGAATGCGGTCACCATGTTGCAACCAAATCTTTAGTGGCAAAAGCTTTCCGTCATGGTTTTTTCTGGATTACAGCCAAGCAAGATGTCGAACGGCTAGTCAAGACGTGCAAAGGCTGCTAAAAATACGCCAAACAAGCTCATTTTCTGGCTGATTAGCTGTGAACATACCTATAAGATGGCCTTTCGCGTTCCAGAGGCTTGACATGGTAGGACCGTTTAAACGGGCTCCAAATGGATTTACTCATCTCTTAGTGATGGTGGATAAATTCACAAAATGGATTGAGGCTAAACCCATCACTAGTTGTGATGGAGCAACAACCAGAAGATTTGTCGAGGATGTCATAATCTGATACTGCAATGAACAAAATATCCAGCTTGACATTGTGTCAATCGCACATCCACAGGCTAATGGACAAGTCAAAAGATCAAATGGCTTAATCCTAAAAGGCCTAAAACCAAGACCCGAAGCACCACTATGACATGATGTGGGGGCTTGGGCAGAGGAATTACTTTCTGTGATATGGAGTTTACGAACAACTTGGAACAGGTGAACTAGATATACACCTTTCTTCTTGGTTTATGGTGCAAAAGCAGTTCTTCCGAGTGATTTGATTCATACTTCTCTCCGAGTTGCTGCGTATATTGAAGAGGATGCCGAAATTTCTCGACAAAATGATCTCGATTTAATCGAAGAAGTTCGTTTTATTGCTGAGATGAGATCAACAACCTATCAGCAAAAGTTACGCAAGTATCATAGCCAGAGAGTCAGAAACCGATCTTTCAATAAGGCCAATTTGGTTCTCTGGCTTGTGTAGAGAAGAAAGCACAAACTTTCCCCAGTATGGGAAGGGCCCTTTTTAGTTAGCCGAGTATTACACAATGGTTCTTACTATCTAACTGATATGCGGCCAGTCAAAGAAAGACCTGCTACTAAGAAAAGAAAGAGAGATGGAGGCAGTATAGACCCGGAAGAATTAGACAGACCATGGAATATTGCTCAGCTACATCCCTTTTATTCTTAGTTTATCTTTCTCTGTAATCATATATGTGTACATGTTCAATGAGAAATAAAGTATTGGTTGCCTCATTTTTTTGACAAGTTTTATATTACCATCTTATTTCTGAATGGTCATGTCACAGTCGAAAATCCTAGAATACTTGAAATATTTTATGCTCATGTTTGTTCTGGTTAAGATTTCCGAATTCTAAAAATGCTACCTTCGGGTATAAATTTAAATTTTCTAGTTTGTACTTTGGTTATTTATTTGATTGCCGGATGCGGGCATTTTCCGAGTAGTGAATTGTTGGTACTGGAAGCCAACTTTGTTTCCGAGTTTAAACTGGTTTAGCAATTGAGCTCCGTTGCTCGGCAAAGTTTCCATGCTAAAAGTTGGCCGGCTCACGAATCGGACGAGGTGGAAAGCCAGATAAACGATAAGTACAGCCAAAAAACATAAGTGCTTATGTAAAACATTTCAGGCACATAAAATTAAAGCCAAAAGTGCTAAATAGAAATAACAAATCTTGGCACTAGCAAAAGTATTATACTACTTATTTACAACCCGAATTGTTTTCAGAATAACATATTGTTTTTCTGATGCTCTACGATGCAGGGGGAGAGGTAGGAGCTATCGGCTCACAGGAGACATCGGCCTCGCCTTGATATCTTTCTGAGACGTTCAAATCCGAAACGGTTTGTTCATCGTCGGAGACTTCTGCTATTACTTCAGCAGGCGGAGGAGGCATCTCCATGCGAGTGAAGAAAGGAGTGTCGTAGATGGTTAAGTCAGCTATGTGGCACCCATATCCGGCACAGGGGTCCATGATTGCTTTGATGTCCTGCTCATGTCCGTCTTCGTCCATAGTTGAATACCCTCTGGTTACTTGCTAGATTTCCGTGCTTCCATGGTGGCTCATAACTATGGTGAGAGTGTTTTGAGCCACGGTTCGCGCGTAGGACATGTTCCAATCCTGGATGAGCTGAGGCATATCCTTGGCCTTGTCTCGCACTTCAAAGCCAGACATTCTATGCATGTCCAGAACTTTGAGTGCTTCGCCAATATCCTCCAAAGATTGGCGGAGATCGTGAATCAGATCACCGACTTGAGTAAGACGGTTGGTGCGAGACTCGGTCAAGGCAGAATCCAGCAAGTTCAGAGGACCTGCGCATATAATGCAGAAGGTTAAGCAAATATATCTGAGCTCCAAAAGTCGGAAAAGGTAGAAAATCAGAAAGAGGGAAACATACCGAAGATGACATCGTCAACTTTGGTCTTCTCTTCCCGTAGGCTCTGGAGTTCAGCCTGGAGTGCCTCCGTGATGTCCTTCTCTCTGAAAAAAGCATCGTTGTTATCCGAGATCCTTTGATCCTAGGCCACGATCGTTCAATCATGTTCTTTGGTGGCCATGGAAGATGATTCAAGAACTTGAGCAATGCTCTGTTCATAATTCGCCTTCAGCTTGTCCAGCTCCCGACATAAGTCGGTGTTCTCCACCGCTAGGGTCTTCAGGTTTTTGGCTTCTTCAATCGTAGCACATAATTTCTTTACCAGTGAAGTAGGCAAAAGAACAATAGTTGAATAAAAAATTCGACTATGAAATAAAGTGAAAGGTTTGAGGACTGGAAAGTTTACCTTCAGCCTCATCCCTTGACACTTTCAATTGAGCATTTTCAAGCCAGAGAGCTCTGATCTCTCTCCTCTTGTTGCAGATATTCTTCAACAATTCCTGGTTATACGAATTGACTTTCTGTAAGTCAGAATACCCAGAGTCAGAAGTCTACTAAAGACTCGGGCTAATATTTTTACTAATATCCGCACGAGCCTTGGGGGCTACACTAGTTCATTCTTTGGCATCCTAGGGAAGCATAAATCCGGATTGTCTATCCAACTTCATGCTTGGGGGCTAGAGGATACCATATGAAATAAAGTAAAAAATGTGAGCTGGAATTCGACTCACATGATGTTCATGGGTGAGCTTGTTTAAGCTCATAGACACCTCGGTGCTAACCTTCTCGTCGAGGGTCAGTGGGACTACTGGTGGTGGCGGTAGCACATCGGTTCTCAGCCCCTCGTCACAAAGACGGATCTGCTCGAGGAGTTCGCATTACTTGACGTCCTCCGCTTCTTTTGCCTCCTCCTCGACAGTAATATTCCGGCTCTCCAAGCATTGCCGGGATAGCTGTTGGATTTCCTCCACACACTTCCGAGTAATTCCAAGCTTGGCAAGACCCGGATTGTTCAGGAGATTTTCAGCGAATACCTCTACCGAGGGATCATTACCCGAAGAGGGTTCACCCTTATCAAAACCTGAGTCACCCATAGTGACGTCAATTTGTGATCTGAGGATCGCTGGCTCTGCTTGTTGAGCCGGATCTTCTACTACGGTCGGAGATGGAGTAATCTCTGACGCCACAGAAGGCTGAGGGGCAGGAGTCGGAGGCGCTGTGGCATCAGCTTTGACTGGCGCAGGGGATTCGACGAGCCTCCTTTCCCCTTGCCCTTGGTGAGATGTTTATCTCTAAGGAGGTAATAGAATAAAGAACATTACATCTCGGAAAGAATTATGAACAAAATACAAAAACCTTGTGAGGAAAGTTACCTCTTCACAATGGGCACCTCCTTCGTGCCAATAGCCAGAGTCGGAGCCTTACGCTTTTGAGTAAAGCTCTCCAGCAGTGCAATCAATTCTCCGTCGTCCTGAGAAATCCGAGGAGGATATCCCCCAAGAGGAGCAAGCTCCAACGCGGGGAGGTTCGCAAGCTGAAAAGAAGAGATACCTCAGTATTGCAAAAAGAAACAACAATGTAAAGATGAACACATAATTCGAGTTACTACTGGAAACTTACCGGTACCACAAGATCTTCAGCCGTATGCATATCCAAATACAGCTCTAGGATTTTCTTCTCGATCCGCTCCCTTATCAGCCACTTGATTTTGGACTCGTATTCTTTATCCATGTAAGGGCGGGATCAGATCCGAAGAGTATCTTTCTTGGACGCCGTAATGGAATGCATAAGCCGGTCTCCATGATGTTGAAGAGGATGGATCCGGCGTGCCACCTAGTAGTGAACCAAGTCGGACCCCTTAAGGCCCTTGTGCTTCATCAAATATTCAATCCACCTCTTGGAAAGAAGTAGATCATCACTGAGAGCCGGTGCATCTGCGCCCTAGGAATCTTGGGGCCTGGCGGCACCGTCGACAAAATTCGGCAAAGCAGTAGCTTTGCCTGCAGCAGGAATATCCTTGTGATAGAAGAAAGTGGACAACCACTAATTCACCGACTCACTGGCCTTAATCCGAGGATAAACACGCTCTCTCCTAATGGAAAAACTAATGGTTCTGGTAATGTATGGATTACCAGCAGTGATAGAATTTCTCCAGATATAAAAATAAAACCAGAAAAGAGTGAGACTCGGCCTAATGCGGAGGTACCCCTTGCACAAAGAAGCGTACACGCTCATATCTAAGAGAGAGTTCAGGGAAGATGATGGAGTTCAACTCCGTAGTGATCTATAACCTTAAAAAAGAAACCTGAGGGTGGGAAACTCAATCCTCTATCGAGGTGGGTGCCGAAGTGCACCCGCTCGTCAGCGCGAGGAGTAGGGACGGTTTGGCCATAGGTGCTACGCCAGTCACCGGCGCGGAGGAGCCCTTTGTTCTCCACGACGCGGAGCTTGGCGTCATCCAAGTCAGAGGGGATCCAGACCCCGCGGTGACTCTCCTTCTCTGCTGCCGAAACCATCGCTGCCGTCGCTACCGCGCCGAAAGATGAGGTCGCAGCCATTTTTTCGTGGGCCGGTGACCTGGGATGGGTGGCGCTGGAAGATTCTGGGGAGGCATAGGAGCTATGTTTTTGTGGGAAGTGTTAGGAGGAAGGAAGCGGCGCAAATGCTGGTGAAGAGAAGAGGGAGAGAATCTCAGTCCCTTATATCCTTCGTTCGTGCCAAGATTCGTGCAATATGTACAGTAATCGTGACACGCGTCGTGGAAGGAGCTGGGTAAACCCCATGCGATGATTATGCCGCCTCGATCTCCGTTCATGCATTAAAACTATGCCTCGGTTCCACAATAGGCAGACCCACCGACGGTCGTACTAACGGGAATGTCTATCAGGGACGCGACTTGGCCATGACTGGTGTCAGGATACATCAGAGACCAAGTTCCGCCTTAGTTTGAATTTCAAGCTGGAAAACCAAATAATGTATTCATAGGTTCGACTCATTTTGAGACCCGGATTCTATCCTTTCTTTTGAAGTATCAGGAACCCTTCAAGATTCTGCAAGCCGAAGATTAAGCTAGATGATGATGAAATCCGACTTTAGATCTTGGAGGCTTCTAGGGGCTGCTGCTGGGATATACTTTCCGGGTATCCTCACAGTGCCTCACTGACCAGGGTGGCCCACTTCGGATTAGAGCTTTGCTTCACGGGCGGCCCAGTCAGGAAGAAGAGACAAAGTCTAGTCCGGCTACGGGAAGGCCTAGAACACTTACCGACATAGGCCTGTTAAGTTACTTGTAGTTCAAGACATACTCTGTAACCGACTCTTATTCTTAGCCGGATAGGTCTCTCCTGTAAACCCTAGGCCGGATATCTATATAAGTCGTCCTAGGGTAAGCCTTTAGGGCACCCTCACAATAGTCTACAATATCAACTCGCACAGGCAAAACCCTTGTAACCCATATTTTGGCTCTTCTGTATTATTGGATTGCTAGCAGGAGTAGGGTCCGTCCAAAGCCAGCGGATTGATCCTAGGTAAACTTGTGTGCTCACTGTCCTGGAATACCATACGTCTCACACCCCTCTCTTCCACACGCCTCGAGGACCCCCTCATGGCATACTTGTCATCAATCCGACGACACTTATCCTCCTAATAATACTAATGGTTATCATGGTAAATCTAGAATGCCTAGTGAAGCAAGAATTTTAGAAGTTGACAGAGCCATTAAAAACTTCATGCAAATGCAATATGAGCAGAATAAATTATTCACTAAAACCATGGAGGAACAATCTACTATTTTGAAAAATATTAGTCATCAAATTGAGAGTTTAAATAGGGAAATTCCAGGTTTGCAATCCAAAATTTCGAATGCTGAAAAAAATCATCTTTATCTGAAGCACAATGCTCTTTGATTAATAAAATGGTTGCTAAACCTGAAACTATGGAAAACCCCTTTGCTGCTACTAATGCCATACAAGTTAGAATCGATGAAAATGTTAGACTGTTAGCTGAATTACATGCTAAGTGGAAAAGAGAAGATGAAATTGCTAGAAATAGTAGTATTTGTACTATTACCACCACCAATGTTGATGCTAGCAAACCACATGAAGTCCCCATTCCTTTTGCAACAATGCCTAAAACAAATGGAACCTTTTCCAATAAAAATGCTGAAATTCTTCAAAATATGGGAAACAATAGCTCTACTACCTTGGATGGTAATTATGATTTTGATCTTGATGGTTGCAATATTTCTAAAGTAATTATGTTCCTACAGAAGTTTGCTAAAATTCCTAATGCTAGTGCTATGAATATGGCCTTTACAAAACACACTACAGATGCTCTCATAAAAATTAAGGAAGAAAAATTAAAACATAAAGCTTCTATTCCTATGAAACTAAAAGCTGGTTGGGAACCCATCATTAATATGAAAGTGAATGATTTTGATCTCAAAGCTTTATGTGATCTTGGTGCTAGTGTCTCTATTATGCCTAGAAAGATTTATGAAATGCTTGATTTTCCACCATTAGGAGATTGTTATTTAGATGTCTAACTGGATGATAATGCTAAAAAGAAACTCATGGGGAGTATTAATGATGTTCTTATTATGGTTAACAATACCTATGTCTATGTTTTGGATGTTGAATGCAATGCTTCTTGTCCTATTATTTTGGGAAGACCTTTTCTTAGAACTGTTGGTGCCATTATTGATATGAAAGAAGGCACCATTAAATATCAATTCCCACTCAAGAAAGGTATAGAACACTTCCCTAAGAAGAGAGAGTAGATTCCTTTAGCCTCTCCTATTAAATCAAAATTTGATCTTAATGCTTCTTCATTTGAAAATACTTGAATCTTGCTCCTATGCCTAGCTGAAAGGCGTTAAAGAAAAGCACTATTGGGAGATAACCCAAACTTTTATTCAGTAAGTTTTTCTTTTATTGAGTCTTGGAAGTTATTACCTCCGTAATAACCTCTCCTTATCCTTTTTGTGTGGTTTTTGTGCCAAGAATAACCTCTAATGAGAGAGAAGTAAGACTTGGGAAAGTTGTTGTTCCGAAACAGATTTTTGTGCTCCACTGTAAAAAATCGTGCAAAATCCCTGTACGTTGGATTGAGCTGTAATTGTTTGTGCTTATGCCCCAGGTTGTTATCTGAGTTTTGTTAGTTAATCACTTTTCGATTTGAGCAACAGAAGGTTTTCGAAAAAATCGGGTTTTACCTGCTGGTCTGTTTTGACAGATTTCTGCCATTATTTGCATTTGCGTGTTAATCTCTTTCTCTTTGAGTTCTCTTTGATCACTTGAGCTTTCAGAAGGAATTGCTACAATAGCTTGTGTTTTAATGGAAGTTTTACTTGTGTTGAAACTAAACCCAAAAAATTATTATCTTTAATACACTAATGTTGCTAATGAAGATTATGTGAAGTTTGTATGAAGGAAACTTTAAAGTGTAGGGAAGAATAATGTGATGAGATGAAGTATGGACAAAAGCTCAAGCTTGGGGATGCCACCCGTGTCACCCCAAGAAATATTCAAGAAGTACAAGCGTCAAAGCTTGGGGATGCCCAAGGCATCCCCTTCTTCATCAATAAAAATCTCAGGTTTTCTTCCAAAAACTTCATTTTATTGTTTCATGTACAATTGTGTTGTTCTTGGAGCGTCTTCGTTTTTGTTTTTAGTTTTATTTTGTTTGGTTTGCTTAAATAAATTGGTTGGACCCCCACATTCATACATTGTTTCAAATAATTTGATTTGTGTTGGAAAAGAGTAGGAAGTTTCATGCTTATAAGTGGTACAAAAGGAGCTTGTTTTGACTGTGGTCTAGACTTTATCATGTCATGTTTGATGTTGCTTTGACTTTATGCTTAGTAATTATTGTTGTAGCATGACTTGTCCAAACAATTGAGATTGCTTAATGTGCCTTGAAAGAATCATGCATTGTTTTGGCATACAAACGCATAATATTGTGGGTTGACTTGGCACATGCTTACACCATGTTAAGACTATACCAGTCGCCTTAGCCTCTATGATCATTTAGTTTTTGACTTGTAATATCACTTTATGCTTTAATTAATAATGTTTTGTCGCTTTGCATGATTATGGCCATTATTGCTCTCTTAGTTGGTCGCTCCCAATCTTTTGCTAGCCTTCACATGTACCGAGTATGAGTTCCACTCATGCAGCCAACTCCAAATGAAAGCAAGTTATTCCAAAGAGTCCACTATAAATTCCTATGCATGGTGTGTTACACCATTCCAAGTATATTCATGTTTTTTATCTACCTTCCAAATTAAACTTGTTATGTGAAAATTAGTGATTAAAGCTCTCACAAACCTGATGGCACACTTTACTTTCTTATACTTAATAAACTTGAACCATGGTGTCCATCTATGATGCTTATATGCTTGAGCTTTATAAGTTGTGAATTAGCAGAACCATGTACCATGGGGAACACTTTCAACATTGCACTTACTATTCAGTTGATATCATGTTCTTTTGTTTATGGATCCCGGCGGTGTGAAATAAAAGGGGAGCTTGTAAGCTCATGGAGTTTGTATGTGTGTTAGAGAAACGCCTGGGCGGCTAGCCTAAGCCATGCCTAATCATGGTGGAAACTTGCAGCATAACCATAGTGAGCATTCTGTGAAGCATCCTCAATATATACCTATGCAAACAACAAATTAAAAAGATCGATGAGATGCTCATTGTCTATTGCCTTGCCATTTTGATATGGGATAGCTCTTGTGTGATGGGGCAAGGGGTACCCCGTTGGCGGTTCTCTATGATACACATGTACTTACAATGACAAGAACTTACTTGTGACTAAAGTTGAGTAGCATGAGGTTCGGTACTCGTAAGAAAGGGGCATGAGATTTTAAACTTATAACTTGTAAAGCATATCCTCATATTTGTGTCACTTTAACCTTAATCACCTCAAGATGTTTATGATGGGGGCAATGAGAGCTGAAAGCTAATAAGTACCATAATTTTTGGAAGCTCTTTATGAGCCTTGAATACATGCTTCCCTTTTTGAAGGGCCTTTCTTTTTTACTTTTATGTTGAGTCTCCATCTTCTATCTTTATGCACCAATTGAGAGAGCATAGTGGTCATTCTTATTTTAATGTGCATTGTCCCAAAACTTGTTGATTGATTCATAACTTTGATAGTGCTTGTTCTTAAATTATTTGTATCTAGTCACCCTTATGAACTTTGAAGGTGTCCTATGAATTTATGTTTTGCTATACCATGAGGGACAAGATGAATACCATTCTTATTATGTTTTCTATATGTGAAACAAACAAACGTCTTTCAATGCATTGTTATTCATGATCTTTTGTTTGTACCTTTTCATGTTACAACATAGTTTCTATGTCTTATTTTTAGAGCTATATCTTTCATGTCTATGTTAGAGTACTATGATCCCAGCTATCAATGTTTTACAAATACCTTGATCAAGATTATGATGGTCCATGTCACCTAAAAAATATTCTTTTTATCACTTAGCTACTTGAGGACGAGCAGGAGTTAAGCTTGGGGATGCTTGATACGTCATAAACGTATCTATAATTTTTGATGTTCCATGCTTGTTTTATATCAACTTTCTTATGTTTTGTTCACACTTTGAGGTATTTTTATACATTTTCTAGAACTAACCTATTAACAAGATGCCACAGGGTCAGTAGCCTGTTTTCTTCTATTTTTGATTTCACAAAAGCTAGTAAGGAAATTGTAACACCCCAAAAATATTAATCAATATTATCAAGTTCTAATCACCCAAGTTTAAGGTTAACAAAAACTTTTATTATTAAATCTAATATGAGTATATGTGTGAATAGCATTAGTGTATGAATGAGTGCAATTGCCATGTTTGATTGCTACAAATGATAAAGAATGGTTTAAAGATGAATACTACATCATCTAGGCCAATTACAAAGAAATTCAAAAGAAAAGAAATTCAAATATGAATCATAAGATCAAATGGTCATTTTGACCAAAGTTAACCAATAGACCACTTTGGGTGTCTCTAGTAAAAGATTTCTAATATAAACTTTTCCAATTCTTTTCACCCCTTGCAAGACCAAGTAAAAGTGAACCAAGGCCCACTTTACAAACTCATAGAAACTATTTTCAAATCTATTTAAAGGACAGTTCAAAATTGAATCAAGTTCATATGGTAAGATCACCATTTTGCAAAAACCACTCAAATCAATTCATGTTGACTTTGCTAAGCAACCATAGAAACTCAAGCATAAGATAAAAACACTCACCAAATTTCATTAAAAAATTTCAAATTTGAATTCTTGCGACCATTTGTTCAAACGCATTGCAAACACTAATTAAACTGTGCCTAACTCCACTGTTTGGAGCAGTGATCACTCGACCACTTGCCCTCATTTCACTCCCCTGTTTCCCCCTTTGCTGTTGCGCTAGTGAAGCGCCGCCCGAAGCCTGCCGTGTCGGCCGACCATGGACCGCTCGCCACAGACCGCGCCGCCCTCGTCCATGATGTCTAGGAGGCAGGCCACCGTCGATCGCCACCCCTGTTCAGCCCTCGACCGCAGCCAGGCCATGGACCACCCCAGCATTGCCACACCCGCTTTCTCTGCGCCGTGCTGAGAGCGCGCCAGAGCGCCGCAGCCGACCATGTCGCACGCACCGCTCCTTGCCCTCTCCGCGCGTGCACACCCTCGCCATAACACCAGCTAGCTCCCAGACATCCCCGTTCGCTGCCGCTCGACCCATAGCCCCCGTGCGCCATCTCGAACACCGCCAGTTCTGCGCAGAGCACCGCACGCACCCGACCATCCTCGACTGCCCCGTGCCGTGCCTTTAAGCCCGTAATGACCGCCAGGAAGCACCGCGTCGCCCCCTACCCTCAGCCACGCCGATAGCTCGCTGTACCGCTGTCGCCGGAGAAGCCAGTCCATCCTGCTCTGCTCCCCTCGCCGGTGTCTAAATAAAGCCTCCCCGCCTCAATTCACCACACCATCCCACTCCCCACTCCTCACAACACCTCCCACACCCTTTCCTGGAGCAAGGCGAGCGCCGCATCGCCAGAATTTGGCCGTAGTCCGCCGCTACAGAGGTGAAGAGTAGCCGTCGATTGGAGCCGCCCCAGGAGCCGCCGCGACCACCGTTCGAACCGTCGTCCTCTACAACATCAGTTGCCCCCATTGCCGACCCTAGTTGGAGCCCAGGTGAGCCTCACATGACCCCCACCGCCGTGTTAGGGTTAGAACCTCACCGGAGCTGTTCGTCCTTGACGATGAACCTCAGCTGTTAGATCAGGTTCTAACCATAGGGCCTAAATTAAAAGATACCGTTTCGGTTAGATAGAGTCACTGACTAATGGGACCGTTTTGTCAGCAGCCTGCTGCGCCGTGCTGTGCAGATTGGGCCGGCCCAGTTAGTTTCTCGAGCAGAGCCCAGTGATTCAAATAGTTATTTTCCATTTTAGTTAATACCAGTTTCCATCAGTAGATTCAAAAATCAATTCAAAGAGATTCATTGAACCAAATTGCATGATTCCAATTTTGTTAAAAATATATTTAAATTATCTATCCAATCCCGTTGGATTCAAATCATTTGGAGTTAGAGATAACCTAGAGTAAAAATAACAAGACAGAGACTTTTCAACTTCAAACATTTTTCAAAAATCAACCATAAATGCTTTTGAGTTGATTCCAACTCTCAAAAATCACATTTGATAATATCTATCTGAATATATAAAAATATTTAGGTTTACATGCAGTGACATTGGACTAGTACCAAAGGAATGCTATATAGGCATTTGTAGTCACTTTAATTCTATTAAATGATAATCTTAAACTTTAGCAAATATGACCACCACTTTAAATCGCATTACCATGTATTAGAATATATGGTGATGGCATGTGTCAACATGATACCATATTTTAATTGGAGAATATTAAATCTTAAGTATTTTCAATGAGTAGAAATTACTTTTCTAAAATAAGATAAACAAGATTAAGTCTTTATTTCATGTGATGATTGTGATGATGCTAGATCATCAAGTGTGAGCCTTAGTGTGCTAAATAGAAATAGTTAAGTATTGTTTGGTGATTGTGTACCTCGTATTCATTTATAGACGATAGTACCGACCCAGGACACGAGGAGGAGTACTACCAAGAAGAAGAAGAGGAGAACTTCAATCACTACACTACTCAAGGCAAGCTAACAGTGCAAGTTTCCTAACTATGCAAGCTAGAACCATGCAAGTCATCCTTGCAAGATAACCTATGCAAGATGCATTAGGCATTCTTGGTTATCCAACTTTGATTATACCAATCCCAAGTTTTAGTTGCAAGCTTTATTCTTTTACTTTACCAAAGTTCTTTACTTTTAGTTAGTGCTTTGTGAGTATTGGAACAATTGTATAGATACCATAAAGAGTATAAAACTAGGCCTAACTAGTTATACTTAGATGTCATTCCAAGGCATGAGATTAGAGTTGGATAGCTATACTTGATTAGCACCCCTCATTAGTGATTACCCTCAACTTTAGTGGCTAGTGCTAAGCATAAAAGTTGGTCACTTTATATGGGAATACTCGGTGAAAATGATTATGAAAATATTGGAATGAGGATTCATTCTATCGAAATGTTTTGACATGTGTTATGGACACAAAAAGGATTTGATGAGGAAAATGTTGAGGCATGATCCTTAGCCCTTTGTAAAAACTGATGGTTGGGTTCAGATGCGATACCATTCAAATTTTACCGTACAACCACAATATCTGAATTGGGTAAGGTTTATGGAAGTTTATATGCCTTAGTTGCGTTCCCTTGCGAAAAGAGGTTGAGCTGAGGCTACCTCGTGAGTGTGAATGTGCACCTATGTAGTTCCTAGGATGGCAGATGGCCATGGCTGGGAGGCCAAGCTCATAGGGGAGGTGCCTATACTAGAGTGTGTAAATGAAAGGTTATGATTGATTATCCGCATACTAAGTATGATGATTCAGGGTTATCCCTGGCGGATGTATCGAATTTTGTGGTGAAAGTGTACCACCTCTGCAGAGTGTCAAACTATTCGAATAGCAGCATCCGCGGTCATGGATAATTGGAGTTGCCATACTATTCCGTCATCAGATTGTTTTCAAAGTGACTTATGAATTGAACTATGACTTTGACTTGACCATAACAAGGTTGTGGATATGAAAACTAGGTTCCCACTTTAGTGTTTTAGAACATTAACTTAGTTTTCTTTACTTCTAAACTCAGTATGAGATAAACCTGGCTTTTTGCAAATAAATCTAGAGCTTAAGATTACTACCTTACTTGTTAGTGATAGTTTGCGAGTACTTAAAGAGTACTCATGGCTTTGTCCCTAGCTATTCCCATGGCCAGACTATGAAGAGGACTACCAGGATGATGGATAGCAGGGGGTCTACGACAACTAGGATCATCTCCCATCATTAGCATTGCCTGTGACTCTGAAGATGGAGCCCATACTACGTTGATTTACTGCTACTTGATTTGTATTAAGATTGGATCATGAGATCCTTTATTTGTAAGACCTTATTATGGTTTGTAATGGATGATGTACTGTGGTACCAATTCTGTTATGTCTCGCAAAAATGGTAATCCTGGGATTGCGAGGTATGGCATAACAGACATCTAGGATTAAAAATCCGTGTGTTGATAGAAATATTCTCAGAATTTGTCGGGACAAAATCCAAAGTCTACCAGAAGGAACATGGAGTCCAGAGGGGAAACGAAGTGGCACACCAGGGCCGCCACACCTGGTGGTGGTGTGGCCAGGGGGGGCACCACCAGGGGGTGTGGGCCCCTGGTACTGCACCGACCTTGCCCCTTCACCTATAAAAGCCTCCCGGGACGAAAACCCTAAGCACCTGATCATAAATCCACGAAAGAGTCTGTAGCCACCGCCATCTCCATCCCTAGATCAGGGGAATCCGAAGCTCTTCTCGGTACCCTGCCAAAGGGGAGAGATCACCCTGGAGGCCTTCTTCATCACCATTCCTGCCTCCAGTGTGATGCGTGAGTAGTTCACCCTTGGACTATGGGTCCATGTAGTAGCTAGATGGTTGGTTCTCCTCCTTTCTGCTATCATGTTTAGATCTTGTGAGCTCCGTTCATGATCAAGATCATCTATTTGTAATCTTACATGTTGTGTTTGTGGGGATCCGATAGATATTGAGATACTATTTCAGATTGATTATTGATTCTATTGTGTCTATGTTAGTTGTGATCTTGCATGCTCTTCGTTGTTAGTAGCTATCTTGGCCAAGTAGATGCTTGCAACTCCAAGAGGGAGTAATTATGCTTGATAGTGGGTTCATGCCTCTAGTAATCAGGGGAAGTGACATAAATCTCTAAGGTTGTAGATGTGCTGTTGCTACTAGGGAGAAAACAGCAATCCTTTGTCTATGGGGAAATTGTATTGTTTACTTTACACACTTTGCTTAATGCAATTATATATTGCAACTTAATACTGGAAGGGGTTCAGATGATAACCTGAAGGTGGATTATTAGTCATAGATGCAGTTGGATTACGGTCTATGTATAATGTTGTAATTCCCAATCAAATCTCATAGGAGTCAAGATGTCTAGTATATGCATTGTTATGCTTTCTCAATCTGTCAATTGCCCCGCTGTAATTTGTTCACCCAACATGCTATTTATCTTAAGGAGAAACACATCTAGTGAACTATGGACCCCAGTCCATTCTTTTACCATTAATATACCATCTACTGTTTACCATTTACTGTTTATTTTCTGCAAGCAATTACTCTCTTCCACACTATATGTTTAATCCTTTGTTTTCAGCATAACCAGTGATATTGACAACCTCACTATAAGTTGGGGCAAAGTTCTGTGGTTGTGTTGTGCAGGATTCTAGGTTGTTAGCAACACCTTGGAGTTGTTTCCTTGCTCCTACTGGTTCTATAACATTGGTTTCATAACTAAGGGAAACTTGTTGCTGTGCTCATCATACCTTCCTCTTGGGGTTCCCAACAAGGTCGACGTATCTTGAGCCATCAAGAAGTTATATCCAAAAGCTGTGTAGCGTGTGATTTGATCACATGGATATCACTTGTCGAAATGAGTCAAGTAGCATTTGTCGGTACCGACATTGAACACGACATGGTGATGTCATTAATCGGATCTTGGGCAATGCAAGTATCAAGATACAAAAGGAATAAGACGCGATAGTCACGGTTCAAACGATGAAAGATCTTCGTGGAATGCACAGGGGTCACATGGCCATCCAGGTCCCTCTGTTGATCATTGGTCCGGGAGTGTCCCAACCATGTCTAGAGTGTTCTCGAACCATGGTGTATCACCCTTAAGGGCTTGGTGATGGTTACAGAGTCTTTATAGGATCAGTATAATCGCCGAATAATAGAAAGAGAGAAAACTGGAAGGGTTTCGGTATGTCCGGAGGATGTCTGGTGTGAAGGTGGAAGGTGTTCCATAGCCACAGAGATTGAATAATATGTGAATGAATGTTAAATATTGATTTAATCATTTATTCATAATTATTTAATAAAGAGAAAATCAATTAAAATGTGAAAAGTCTTAATGGGACAAATTCCGGAGGGAGAAGAGCCCATGAGGGAATGGCAAAGAGAGGAAGGATGGAGGAGATGGCCGGCTAGGCCTAGCCCCCCCTCCCGTGTGTGTCCCACTAGGGCCCCTTGGGGCCGGTGGCCACCCCCTCTCACCCTCTCACTTGTTTAGTCCCACCCCGAGACTTTAAGGGTGGGTGTACCTCCCCTTCCCCTATATATAGTGGGGGTATTTTGGCCAGAAAAGACATAATATTCAATAAAGGTTTCCTCACTTTTGGGGGGACCTCCAATTGATATCCCTTTCTCTCTCTCTCCCTTGAATGTGGTCCCAAGTCCCGACTGCACGAGCAAGAGACATCTTCACCGCGGAGCGCCATCACACTACGGGATTCGGATCCAGGAGCTCTACTTCCACAACTGTTGCTGGATCGGGGAAGCAGGAGTCATCGCTAGACAGAGGATACATGTAACTCCCTGCGAGGTGTCACACTTGAGGCACTAGAAGTCGTTGGAGCCGCAGGAGTGCAAGGACTGCATCACGACCTTGAGGTCGGCTTCAGCTCATCTACGTCAACCACGCTCTCCCAACCGTTGACAACGCTTTTCGGTCTTCAAGGGTTAGGTTGCGAAAAGCCCCTCCCGTTACTGCATTACTAATAGATAGGTCCTAGCAACATCAGGGGTTCAAGGGTGTAGGGTAAATTTTTTATTATTTTCATACACGAACCCCTACAATTGCCTCATTTGATGACCTATGAGTTCAAGATTGGCGAAAGACATCGGATCTTGAAATCTTCCTGGAACTGAGTGGAAAGACGCAGTCTTTCCACCTTAGATCTTCACTAAGGTCCTTCGAGAGCGGTGTAGATCTTCCGTTTGAAGTGTTGGCGTGATGCTATAGAGGGATGTATCTCCTTGGGTCTTGAGTTTGTAAGTCCCCGAGTGACGTTCTATTGCATAAACCTTGTCAGGGGTGGCTTCCTATTAAAGCTTTAAGAGGTTAGTTCTGGGCAGGTTAATGGTTAACGACACTTTTTTGCTAGTCTTTAGTCCGAGTAGAGGCATCCAGCTTCGGAGGAGTTGTCTGCACTTGAATACCTTGCATGGTTTTTGCGTGATGTTAGAGTAGACTCGTCGTCTTCACACATCCTTACCTTCAGGATTTTGTGGGTGTTCTAGGCTTTAGGTGAGGAACATCTCGCAAATGTGGTGGAGGGATTAATTAAAATAGTTAGTATTTTGGGTTGTCAAAAGCTTTAATATCCCGAAGGTTAGCGGAGTTAGGTCTTCACTTCTTGTCATGTTGTTCCTTGCGGAGAGTGAGGATCCTTCGGTGGTAGACTTCCAGCTTCGATGGGACTCTTGCTATGGTCGGCAGATGCATAATGGCATGCAATGATGATGATGAGTCTTGAGAAGCAAGTTTCAAGAAATATGCCATCCTGCTGAGGAGAAGTCCTTCGAAGATTCAAACTTTAAAATGTCGAAGTCCTGGTTCTTGGGGCACTCTTCCTCTCATATACTCTCGAGGTTAGTCTTGGTTCTCGTTAGCGACAACTAACAGGGGTTCCTGAGTTCCTAGGGGGTGTGTCGATCCTCAAACACCATTGATTTGGGTTAAATCAAGCCAGAACACGCATACAAGGTGAACAAATTGACGGGGTCGCGATTATCTTTGCAAGAAGCACACATCAAGCAACACAATATGCACTTAGGCAAGAAACACGACCTACTATAGGTACCAAGGAGTTAACTACTCGCGATATAGGGGAATCCTAATTTAGGACTATTGATCCTAGACATCACGTTATTGTGGTCGGGTTCACTATCTTATGATGGGAGCTTTCGCCGTATCATTGGATGCTTCATGATAGTGTAGCACCTGATTCTTCTGGTTATGGGGATTCCGTTGGTACGGCGATCTTGTAGTCTCCTTGTTTTTGTTGATAGTTGCTTGTCTTCATCTTGTCATCACTACCTTCATCGGGTCCTAGGTCATGTTTGTTTAAAATCCGTACGTTTGAAATTCGGATGAGAGAATAAAAGAAGGCTTTTTTGAAATCATTTAAAGTAGAATAAGATAAGAAGTAGAATCCTTCAAAAAGATTTGAGAAAATAGTTTTCAAAAGCCAGTGTTTCCAAAATATTTTTACTATCTAACGAGCATGCTAACTAAGCTTCTCCTACAATCAGGATGGCTCTGATACCAAGTCTATGGGCCGCCCAGATTAATCCTTCGAGAATCCTAGTTATGCACACACCATAATCCCATGATCAGTTTGTCATGGCACATAACTGACAAGTATCAACGTAAACATCCATTACTTAAGCAGATACAAGTCATACATCTATTGCCATAATGGTTACATTAGTCATCATCAGTGGAACTTTATCCAAACATAGAGACCGAGTCATGCCTTAACCTACTGGCAGCTGACTGGGAGAATGTCCTAGCTCGCATAGTCGTCATGTCCACCTTCTTCTTGATATCTGACCAAGTTAATAGCCAGGGACAATGCCAGTGAGTACTTTGAATGTACTTGCAGACCACCATAAGAGAGTAATAACAACAAGAGGATATGTAATATGGCGGTTGTAGTAGGAGGTCACAAGAGAGGTTATTTTCTAAAATAGTTACTCTTGTAGATATAACATCTACATATCTTTGTTGAAATTTTTTGTAAAATATTTTTGTAAACTTTTTGAAACTTTTGGAAAACACTAGGATTGGGTCACCCATTCGTTTCTACCTGCCGATCATCCCATGACCAACGTACTTTTCTTCCTTTCCGACCATCCATGGTCAACATTTCCAAAGCCTTTGCTTTTCTGAAGTCCTGTTTGTAATCAAAACCAGCACCACTCTACAACAGCCTTCCCAACCGTCCATGACTGTGGACAGGACTATTCGAACAGATTTACACTCTGCAGAGGTTGTACACTTTACCCACACCATCCGGGCACCCTGCCCTGATCCCGCATAGATTGTGGGTCGAGTAATCGGTAAAGACCCTTAGGATGCCTACTCCATTATAAGTGCCAACCCTATGAGTCGTTCCCCTCAACACCGGGATGTCGGGTACCAAGGACCAACCAGAGCGCCTTTTTCACTGCACAAAGTGTGCGCTTTCAATGAGAGGCTCATAGTAATGACTGGCTACCCACAGATAGTTCATTTCTTCACTTGGTCGACGCTTCAAGGACCATTATAGGAGAAGACCCAGCCTCCAGAGATGGACATCCCCTGTAGTAGTTGCAAGGAAACTCATACTAGAGCAAACAAACTTCGTGTCTAGCCCCTGCCCATAGAGGTTTAATGTGGTTGCACACGTTAATTGTTCTAGCAAACTACAAAGAACTGGGTGCGTTTTCGTAAACATTTTCCTCCTTTTTCTTTCAGTACCTTTTGTAAAAGAAAAACATTTTTCCTTTCTCAAACTTATCTTGGTAGGTCAAACATCACCAAGGTTTTATCATAAAACTTTTTGTAAAACTTTTCCGGGGTCTTCCCATCCTGTAGCTTTGCTTCGGCTAAATCGGGGTCTCCAAGGGGGTATGGTGTTATACACCATCTACCATACTAGCGACAAGTCGGTGTCATCAAAGGGGGTTATACTTAGTAGTACAAATGTGTAATGGTTTGGAGGAGCCAAGCCACTACTAGATATAGATCATCATATAATAAAACAATGCAATTTTCAAAAACAGTAGGTAAAACATGCATAAGTAAAACCGTAGGACAAGGCTGATGAGCAAGAAGGTGGCTTACCTATGATCCAAATTCTGGCAATATATGTCCTAGGACTTCTTCTTAGAAAACCATAATAATAATAATTACCTTCTTCTTTGGATCTTATTGGGTTCATCCTATTTGGATATGCGGAAGTCTTTGGGACTTTATTTACTAAAATAGATACTTTTTAGTAGGTTTATTGCCAGAAATTATTGATAAATATTTTTGGACTAGGGTTGGCTCTGCATGTTAGACAAAACATACAGGGACATGTGGAAAATGTAGATCTAGGAAAATGGGGGCATATTCCAGTTTATTTTGCATTTAACCTTGCAACTATAACAAAAGATCTAGAAATATCAAAAAAGGAAAAGAAAAGGGGCAACTGGAATGGTCCCAGATATGGATTTATACTTTGGAGAATTTTCGCATAATTTATTGAGGTGGAAAACTGTTTATATTAATTATTTTCTCATTTCTGCTATTTAAGAAAATTGGCAAAAACAATTATTAAAACTCTTCAGAAATATTTATTTTTGAAGTGAGGAGATAGGGTATGATATATAGGCCTAAAATGTTCTTAAGTATGGATAGGTGTTTTGGAGTAAATCATACTTCCCTGAGTTTTTCATATCCAAGGTCAAAATAATTATGGATAATATTTGATAAACTTTCATATCCAAGGTAGATGAAATAGGGGTAGATAGACCTTCATGAGTAGAGTACAACCATCCCAAGAGTTGGTCCAAAGAGGATAGTATGAAGATGTGAGCATCTACCAAAGTAGGCATGTTGATAAGATTTGCAGGAAAGATTATTTTCTTACCTACAAAACCATCAAGAGCAAGTGGGTTAGAGGATGATCGAACCAATGGAAAGAGTGGGCCTTGGTAGTCCTTAGGATGGTTTACAAGATGGTTCAAGTGCATTTCAAAAAATGCAAAAGGGTTGGGGATGAGGGAAGCACAAAGATGCGACATGGACAATAGTTCTCGAGACTTAGTCATCTTTAGCAGATTTAGGGTTTTTGGACTAGAATATCAGATGGGAGGGTTTTGAAAAGATGGAGGGTACCAAATCATCATCAAGTGGATGGTGTTGAAGTGTAGAGTGAATAGAAAGGATCCATGCTTGATATTGGTCTTCATTGACTTGGAAGCTTCTAAAATGAATAACTTCAGACGTGATCCAGTATAGGGTTTTAGATGATCACCTAGTTGATATAGATCATAACTAGCTTGGTTAACTTTCTGAGGGATGATATTCTTGGATTAGATAGATGCTAGATGATGAGCTCCTAGGGTAGCTCATACTTCTCCTAAGCAAACAAGTCAAGTAGCAGATCAAGGCAACTCATCTTACAAGAAAAACAAAACTACTACCATGGATACCTCTAAGACTAGCTTTGGGTAAGGATGGGTATTTTGAAAAGGTTGGGTCTTGAAGTAGATGAGAGTCCCTTTGTATTTATACCAAAAGTAGTGTTCCGAAGTTTAATAAAGGTTTTGTTCAAACCTAGGGATAAGAATTGTTGAAAGTTCTATCTTGAAAACATAAGGAGATTATATCATATATATCTCCATAATTTTGTTAATGGAAGCTTGGAAATAATGGTTGAGGCAAATGCATCTTTTGATATAATGGTTGAGGCAAAGCTCATGTTTTGAAAATCCACAACATTTGAGAATATGTAAAATAAGCCAAGACACTTCTTTTGATAAATAGTTTTTGTCAACTGAGGATGAGGTAAGGGGTATAACTTCTATTTCACAATCAGATGCATAAGCACAAACAGACATGCAACATTTCATCATCAAGCAAGAAAAAGTTTTTGTTCCTCCTGATTTTAGCTTTCTGGTCAACTAATCAGGGTTGCTGAAATGGGGATGTTACGGTTCATCTAGACTGAGTGCATCCGACGGACATTCTGGTGGTGGATAGAGGGGGCGACAACAACGGGGATCTGCAGAAGCGGCGGTGGATGGTGGCACGCATGACATGCTCGACAAAAGTCAGCGGTACTACAGGGAGTTAGAGGCAACAGGAGCATGTCAGAGAGGGAGTAGAGCCTTATCAGAGTGCTTCCTTGTGAGTAGAGCTTGTTGGAGAGGCGGCTATTGGCGGCGGGGTTCGTGGACTGGGTCTTCGGGCTCCTCATAGGCATGGTAGCAACGGCGAACTTCCGACGAGCTCTAGTCGAGGCCACTGGTTCAGGGCGACATAGGCGACATAGGAGAAGTTCCTAGTTCTGCTGGTTGGGCTCGAAGTTCACCAGGTCGTCGGGGTAAGAGGATGGTCGTGGCTAGGTTTGCTACTACCATGGCTATGGCTTGGGAAAGTCAGAGGGAGAGAGGAGGACGGAGAGGAAAGCTGGGTACTCAGACGCCTGGATTTTGATCTAGTTTTGGTGGTTATTGAGGAGATAAGGAAGAGAGGAAGAGAGCACATGGGGTGTAACTTTAGCTATTTGCAAAAGAGAGAAAAGAGGGCATCGAGTAAATAGGATATCTTCTCTCATCTTCTTGTTCTTAGCTAGGAGAGGGAGAGAGGGGGCTAAGGAGGAGGGATGGTGTGGCTGGCCTTCTTATTGTGGTGCAAGGCAAAATAAAAGGGGAGGACGTGGAGGGAGGTAGGCCTAGCGTGCCATGGATAATGCTCATGCATGGGGTGTAGCATGTGTATGTGTGTTGGTGTGAGTAGATGTAGTGTAGGTTTATTTATTCTTTTTATTTTCCAAACTTTTGTTTGACTTCAAATCATTCAAAACCATCTTAAAATTCAACTAAAATGCAAAAGAATAAAAGAACAAAGAGATGTAGCAATTTTGCATGGCCCATGCGTGTAAGACATGCATGCATCCTAGTTGTGAAAACACTAGGTTTAGAAAAGGCATTGGTATTATGCAAGCATGACATTGTTTAGAAACCAACCAAAAAGGTTAAGGACACCATCTCTCTTCACATGGCTTAATAGGAAAACTATGAGCATGTTTGAATGAAGGTGGACACACTAGTATGCATTTTCCACTATTGGTTTCATATAGTCTCCTTAATTCAAATAAACTCATAATCCAAACAAAAACCAAGTAAAGAGCATAAATAAGGGTTCTAGTCTACATAGCATACAAAGGTAGCCAAGTAGACTTCCATATTCCACTTTGTGAAAACAAGAGAGGTTCATATATGGAAGCATGTAGACAAGGGTTGGATCCACCCGAACTCATATGAGCTAGATTTAAATACCAAAGAGAAATGCAATTGCTCATATTATTTGGGATGGTGGAATTTAGATGAAGCCAAAGAAAGGTGGCAAAGTGGATGGTGGAATTATAATAGATATGCCCCCAAATCAACTTGAGCATCAAGCATTATATCAAGAACCAACTACAATATATCAAGAGCCAAATACAATTAATAATCCCAATGCAAAATGTGGAGAAGAACCAAACGAAAGGATTTTAATATGATACTCAAATGCAATGTGGCATGGTGACACGAGCATGATATAATGATGATGCAATTAATGATATGTAGGAATTAGCAATATATTTATTAAACCATGCAACATTACAATTGTTAGACAATTGGGATGCTACAAGATGAGATTAGGGAAAATATTGAGATCCTTGAAAATATTTCCAAAGCTTGTGTTGAAACTATTGGGGAAGGAGTTGACTCTTATTGGATGATGGGCAAAAACGTCGAAAAGAAAGTAGATGACATTGATGTGTAGAGTTAAACTCCTAACCAAGATTAGCATGGAGATAGCTAACGATAGAAATATGCTAAGTAAAATACTTAAGGAATAACATGTTAGCATCATAGACTTATCCGCTCGATTCGCATGTATTGCTCATGCCTACAGCCTCAAGGCGAAAGAAGGAGAAGAAGATGATGACTTCTTCACCCCCAATAAGGAGTAGGTGCTGAAAAGGATTTTTGGGATCCTCCCTGCCTTGATTACAAGCTTGGGGGATCTTCCTTGTAATTAATCTTATAGTTTTAGCATGTCTACTTTACTACACGCATGTTAGGTTTGAATTCTAGAGTTTGCATTAGTTGCATCATATTCAAGCTCCCTTCTATTCGATAAAAGAATTATATCCGTTTAGTTTCGAGACTTTATGATATTTGAAGTTATCTTTTTATTTATGATTATTATATTAGATAATTGAATTAGGTTGAGTGTTATGATACTTGTACATCTATCGTGATTTTAGAGACTTCCACACCTATTCAAGTATTGATTAAACTATGAGAATAAGAATTTTGGTAGTATATTATACTCACGGGTTTTAAAAAGCCATTAAAAGTAGTGGGCGTGATCAAGTGGATGTACTAAAAATAAGAGATAACAGAAAAGCTATCAAAAGAATTCCAAGGAAAAAGAGAAGTACATGCTTGGAAAGAGAAAAGAAAAAGAATGATCATGAATCTTCATTACTTAAATTAAGTTTTCAACTAATTTAACTTTATGATTATTTTCACATGCCAATTATTAGAATTGGTACTCCATATCATTCATGGCATTGCATCATATTCATCTTTCCAAAAATTCTGTTTAAAAGCCTTTTGCTAAAAACACCACACAATTGCTTGTGCATTCATATGAAGTGACCACTAGGGTTTTTACCTCGCATCTGCTATAATTGTATTATATAAACATTCGGTATGCATAGATACGTAGAGTATTCCCATACAAAACTGTAGGAATTAGTGTCACTCGAAACGGAGCTCTAAAACAGAAGTTATGGCCAGAATAGTTTCAGACTTAAATTCAGATTTAGAAAACAGACAATGTCCAGCCGCAGCAGCCCACCGGGGCCCAACAGCGGGCGAGCCAGCCGGCCCGACAACCCGACAAGCAGGACCCGCCTATCAGCTCCTGCGCAGAGCCGTCCATGCTCGACACGAGCACCCCAACGGTCGCCGCCTTTCTCGCTGTTCGCGCTCGAGTCCGAGCCATCTTCGCCCTCTCGACCCCTGCCCTTTAAAGCCCTCGTCTCCCTCTTCCGAACCCCCCTAAACCCTAGCTAATCATGCCACCGAGTCGCCGCAATTGCTCGTCGGAGTTCCCGGAGCCGCCGTCGCCATTGACGTCGATACGAGCTCCAACTCTAGTCTCCGCGCCCTATCTCCTGGCTAACAGCACCGTAGTGCCGCACCTCCACTTTTCTGACCCTTATTTTTCTCTTACAGCCGTCGAACCGTCGTCGCCGAGCTCGCCGGAGTCAGCTGCCGCCCCGATGCTCCATCCGTGAGTCTCTGTTGCCCGAGGCAGCCCCTGCCCACGCCGATACCACCCCCGGAGCCACCACATGCCGCCGCACCCCGCCGACCTCACCGCCGGCCGAGGGATCACCGGAGCAACCGTCGTCTCGCGCCATCCCTTCGATCTGTGGCCAACGGCCCAGATCAAAGGTTGACCCCTGCGGTGGACCGCTGACCGGTCAAAGACCCAGTCAGCGCCAGGTAGGCATAGACTAGTCAGCGCAGAATATTTCTAGGGAATATTCCCTTGTTATTTGAAATAGATTAAAATTGCAGAAATTATATTTTAACTTGAAAAATTCATAGAAAAATATTTATAGATCCAAAAATAGCAAATAATGTACCGTTGGATTCACAATTTTGTGAAGAATATTAATATGTAACTTTATCAGACATTTACTGTAAGTATTTGTCGTGATTACTTAAATGGTTTAATGGCCTTTTTGGAGTAATAAATTCATAAGAAAATAACTATTATTTAGAAAATTGGAAATAATATTTCTTTGCAATCACAAGAAAGTGTAGAACCTATTTCTGAATTAAAATTTCAAGTTTATTGTACTAATATGTTTGAGTTTAATTAAAGGCTTATTGTACTATAAAAATTGCAGAAAAAGATCTGTAACACCTTTTTGCGTGATTCTAGTTGCCCCTGGCTCTAAATCACGTTACCTACACAGTAGTATTTTTGTCCAGTTTTTACAACATTGTTTACTACAGAGGCTTAGTATTTTTCCTAAAGGCCTATTAATTGGAATAATAAATTGCATAATTTGTTTTTATTGCATTAAAGGTTTTTCCATGCATCATTCAACAGTAATAAACATCAGAGAACATAGAAGGGTTACTGAAACCTTTATTAAGCTATCATGCATGCATTTGTGCACTTGTCTATGATTGTGTATGTTTGTTTATGTGTCGAAATTGTATCGTGTAGATTGTGATGAGTGCAATGCTTGTTTCTGTGAGGATTGTACTCTCGACTCCTATCGCCAAGGCAAGTAGATGCTATTTTGATCATACCTTGTCCTAATATTTTATCTTATGCATATGTAGTGTATTTATGTAGATTATGTGTAGGAATTACTATGCTATGCTATGTCATATGTATATTATGGTAGGATCACATTACGGTGAAGTATGTGTTTGTTCAAACTAAAAACAACATAATGTTAATGAACTACCTAGGCGGAGTGGTTAGCTTATCAACAGAGTGTGGATAATGGTGGGGAATGCCGCTCAGGGTACTGAGAAGGATTGGTTCTCTTTGTTAAAGTAGCTTATGTGTGCAACCATGTGCCAGTAAGAAATGGGTGGTTGGTTGGATTTAGTAGGTCGGGGTGATCTGAACCCAGTGTAGCCAGAGATGTAGTGAATGGTAGGTTGGGACCGGTGCGTAGTGGGGTTTGGAGATCTACTTTCCGAAAGGTCTCATCTTGGACTTCTTCCTATCATCACACAATATGAGTGTGGTGGTACGAGCTGGGTTGGCCAGGTCATATGGGTAAAGTGTACAAATGCCTACAGGGTGTAAAAACTAAGTACTTAGCCGTATCCCCGGTTATAGACGATTGAGTTGCTTGATTTTGAGACTATGACATATTCTCACTCATCCTTATTTCCTAATTACTAAAACTTGATGGATGAACCTAATGGGTTGCTGTGAATCAAATGGTTTACGAAAGTAGGATAAATGTGTTTGAAAAGTGCAAGCTAGTTAAAGCTCCACTTGCCAAATAAGCATGTAGATGCTAGGTGCATTGTCTTTTTACCTTAGCGCTACTTGCCATACATTCTATGTATTGACCCTTCGGGGCAGCTACGTTTCATGTTGCAGGTTATTCCGATTCCGAGTGATCGAATAGGTCACGGTACTCTACTCGACACTTGTTCCCTTGTGGGAAATTTGAAGATGGAGTAGTTATCTTTATTTATGTTGCTACTTGAATAATGTGTAAGCTAGCCTTCAAGCTAAGTGAATATTGTAATAATTGAATCTTCTAGATCTTAGTTATTTATGATACACGGATTATTATTTTGTTATTTCATCTATGTTCTATTTAAGCCAATGAACTGATCTAGGGATTGGCATGTTGCATAGAAGCTACAGTCTTTTTAGTACTATAGTGTTACATATGGTATCAAAGCCATGTGTTGACTGTAGGATTGTGACCTAGGATTGGAATAGGAAGCCATAGTATTACTTGAGTCTATTTTAATTTCTGTCTTTATTCTTATGACTTTCATTCTAGTAAATTCTTATCCTTTGCTATTCTCACACTTTCCTTTTTAAAATTGATAGATGGGAGATGTCACCAGAGTTGAGCATGTTGGGTTCCAATCACCAAGACTCTTCGCAAGGCAGTTGGCGGAGCTTTGTCAAACGCTGGACATGTTAATGCCAATGTTCAAAGGATGAGGATGAACGCATATGTGCCTGGAGATCGCGTGTGGGAGATCACCACTATTGTTCTTACAGATCCCACCGTGCGTGACATTGGGAACCTGAACCGCACCAAGAAATACCTTACCTGGGAGCAAGGAGTGGAATCATCCATGCACGAGGCATTGTCACGCCTGTGCTACCTTCACCAACACCGACTGCCAGCAGGTTCACCTTTCCTTTCATTTGGAAAACAGAATGAAGACAGGAACGTGATGGTTACCGCAGGCAACCAGAACAACATGCCATTCCTTGAGAAGCATATAGAGGACATGGAAATTAAATCTTGGGAGAGGAAAGAGAAGCTGATGCAGCAAAAGGAGGCGTTGGATTATTTTTAGGGCACTGTGCATTTACAAGGATATGAGATGGAAACCCTGCACACCGCTATGAATACAATGGACCAAGCCCTCATTGGTAGGGATCAAACCATAGCGGACCTCAATGGGACCATAGCAGAAAAGGATGGCACCATTTAGGAACAAAAGAATGTTGTGGTGTAAAGGGATGCCACAATTGTTGGGCTGAACCAAACTATTGTGGGAATTACTCAAGTTGTGGTGGAGTGAGATCAGACCATTGTGGAGATGGCTACCCAGATTGCTGCCCTTCAAGCACAGCAGAACCCGCCACCAAATAATGGTAATGACGATGATGGAAATGATGATAATGATGCGGGTAATGGTGATGGTGGTAACAATGACAATGATGGAGGCAATGACGATGATGGAGGCAATGACGATGGAGGAGACTAGGAGAACCCCTTTGCTGAAGATAGCTAGGAGGAGGACCCCGATGAGGTGGACTTCAAGGACTCGAGTGCTGAAGATTCAGGGGAGGTGTACACGCCACCGCCAAGGCATGCACGAGGATCGAAGCGCCAGCGCATGGACTCTAGAACCTATTGCAATCTGTTCATCAAATAGTTAGAGATGGTCCTCCAAAATTAGTCTTCCTTAGGAGTTTTGTTAGCCATTATATATCGATCAATTTAAACTTTGGAAATATTATATTATTGTGTTTAGGATGCTCTATTCAGTACTATGAAGTTGCAGGATTTTCTTGTGTGATTTATTAAATGGTTTTGGCAAGTTTTGGGTAAAATTCGTGTTATTGCTGCACTAATTTTCTGCTGAATCTGCTGTACTATATGATTTTTCATATTTTACTGGTAACTGATAAAAATATGCAAAATTGGTACCTGGTGCGTGGTTGTATGTACTACAAGCACAAAAATCAGAAAAAATTCCTGACGAGATAAAGTCAGTCAGAAAAATTCGTGAACACAGCTAAACTGTTCTGGCAGATTTCTGTTTATTGTTCTTTTGTTGCTCTTTTGCATCTAAATGTTGATGCAAATGTTTTAAAACTATTTTGTAGTTATATACTATTAAGATAAACACCTGGAACTATGCTTGTTGTGTGTTGCTTGTGTGATACCTGTTTGTTATTGTCTGTAAACATATGGTTGTTGCATGAGCATTATACATGGGTAGGGATTATTTCCTTAGATTCTTCTTTCTAATCTTACCTGTGCTGAAACGCAGATGGATCCTCGCCGAGTACCTGATGAGATGGCACAACTCATGGCCGCTCAGGCACAGTTGACCCAGGTGATGACACAGTTCTTGGCAAATCAAAACAACAACAACAACAATGGGAACAATCAGCCCTAGGGAGATGCTCTCACCAGGTTCCTGAGTTTGAGGCCAACTAAGTTCTCCTCTGCACCTGAGCCATGGTTTCTCTTGATTGGCTCTGTTCTGTGAATAAGGACTTGGTGACCTTTGGTTGCGCTGATGCTGAAAAGGTGAGGTTTGCTGCTCACTTGTTGGAAGGATCAACTGCTTCTTAGTGGGATTCATTCTAGATCACCCACCCACTAGACACAGTTACTTGGGCTATGTTTCAGGAAGGGTTCAGAACCAACCACGTCTCCGCTGGGACCATGAGCCTAAAGAGGAAGGGATTCTGCAACCAGCGTCGAACCAACCGCACTGTGGCGGACTACATAGAGGAATTCAACAATTTGTCCCTCTATGCCCCTGAGGATGTGGACACTGATGGTAAGAGGAGGGAGAGGTTCTTGGATGGTCTCAGTGATGAGCTTTCACTTAAGCTATCTGTGGTTTATTGCCTGACATTTCAGGAACTGATGGACAAGGCCAGGATTCTAGAAGGGAAACACCAGCAGGTGGAGAGACGCAAGAGGAAGAACAACCATCACTCCTCAGGATCATACCACCATGCTCGCACCTCTTATGATGCACTCTGGATATTCTAGGCATGGCGGAGATGACCGCAACCACCGTGGAAGTAATGGACCTCGCCACGATGGTCACAGGGGCAACAATCACCACCGTGGAGGAAATGACCACCACCATAATGGTCATAGGAGCCACCACAACAACTCTGGGAGGAACAATGGACACAACTATGTTAGCAAGAAGTACCTCAGCAATGTGGAGTGTTACAAGTGCAAGAAGCTAGGCCACTATGCTAGTACCTGCCTGGAGAAGACCACAGGTGTAGGACCCAAGCTTGGACCCAACCAGAAGGCAAATGTGAACCATGTGGATGTGGAGGAAGTCTGTGATGAGCCTGATCTCGTGATTGGTAAGTTTCCAACCGATTCCCATATTGCACTCGTTCTATTTGATACTGGTGCATCACATTCATTCATATCAAGGGCATTTGTGGATAGACATAAGTTAACCACTGAGTCACTAAAAGGGACTATTAGAGTGAGCTCACCAGGAGCAGAGATGCTAGCTAGTAAGGGATGTCGTGATCTTACCCTAGATATTGGAGCACACAGTTTCCCAGCACGTTTGGTAGTTTTGGAGTCACAAGGATTAGATGTAATGCTGGGCATGGATTGGTTGTCCGAGCATGATGGCCAGATAGATTGTGGACAGCATGCCATCTCTCTCAGGACACCACAAGGCATAAAGATTAAGTTCAAGTCGGCAGCACGTCTTAGGGGTGCTAAGGCAAACTCTCTTAAGGGGGTTAGCATGGACACCGTACCCATAGTGAGAGAATATGTCGATGTGTTTCCGGAGGAGTTACCAGGGATGCCACCATACCGTGATGTGGAGTTTCTCATTGACTTAATGCCGGGAACTAGACCAATAGCCAAGAGACCATACAAGGTGGATGTGGATGAGCTAAAGGAGTTGAAGAAGCAACTTAGAGAACAGATGGACAAGGGATTCATTCAGCCAAGTTCTTTATCTTGAGGTGCACCTGTTCTATTTGTTGAGAAGAAGGACAATAGTAAGAGACTGGTGGTAGACTATCGCTCGCTTAATGAGGTTACCATCAAGAATAAATATCCTCTGCCAAATATAAATGAATTGGTTGATCAGTTGAAGGGAGCAAAGGTATTTTCCAAGATTGATCTAAGATCAGGATATTTCCAGTTAAAGATCTGTGAGCAGGACATACCAAAGACCGCCTTCACCACTAGGTATGGTTTGTATGAGTATACGGTTATGTCTTTTGGACTAACAAATGCTCCAGCATATTTTATGACCATGATGAACAAGGTATTCATGGAGTACTTGGATAAATTCGTCGTGGTGTTCATCGATGATATATTGATTTATTCTAAGGATGACAATGAGAATGAGAAGCATTTGCGCCTAATTATGGAGAAGTTGAGAGAGCATAAGCTATATGCTAAGTTTAGCAAGTGCGAGTTTTGGTTGAACACTGTTGGTTTTCTCGGACACATAGTGTCAGGTGAAGGAGTTGCAGTTGATCCAACCAAGGTATCGTTAGTTACTGAACGGGAGTCTCCCAAAAATGTGGGAGATATTTGTAGTTTCTTGGGACTTACTGGATACTATAGGAGGTTCATAGAAAATTTCTCCAAGGTTGCGAAGCCAATGACTGAGTTATTGTAGAAGGAGAAAATGTTTGAGTGGACAGAAGAGTGCGAAGCTAGTTTCCAGGAACTGAAACAACACTTAGTGACCACACCTATCTTGTGTTTGCCTGATATTCAGAAGGGTTTCCAAGTGTACTACGATGCATCTCGTCAAGGACTTGGAACTGTGTTGATGCAAGATGGAAGAGTGGTATCCTACGCCTCACGCCAACTTAAACACCATGAGCGGAATTACCCCACGCATGACTTAGAGTTAGCATCAGTTGTGCATGCGCTCAAGGTATGGAGGCACTATTTGATGGGTAAGCATTGTGATGTATTTACGAACCACAAAAGCTTGAAATACATATTCACATAGAAGGAATTGAACATGAGGCAAAGGAGATGGTTGAAGCTCATAAAGGATTATCACATGAGCCTGCAATATCATCCTGGGAAGGCTAATGTTGTAGCATTTGCGCTAAGCCGCAAAGTGTATGCTAATGGTTTGACCGTGGGAGAGTTACCCAAGGATTTGTGTGAACAATTCAAGGATCTTAGGTTGGAGGTAGTATACGAGGGGTATTTGGCAACACTAGAAGTCAAACCAACGCTTCTGGACATGATCAGGGAGGCTCAAAAGAAGGATAGCGACATGGAAGGAATAAGAGCAAACATACCTGAGGGTAAAGAAAAGGGATCTCGCAAAGATGAGCAAGGAACCCTATGGTATGGAGATCGTCTGTGTGTGCCTAACGATTAGGAAATTAGGAAGTTGATTCTCCAGGAAGCGCATGTCTCGATGTACAAGGATTTGAAGGAAAGATTTTGGTGGGTTAATATGAAGGGAGATATCGCAGAGTATATCGCCTTATGTGATGTCTGCAGCATAGTGAACGCTGAGCACCAGAAGCCAACAAGATTGCTACAGCCATTGCCAGTACCTGATTGGAAGTGGGATAGAGTTGGAATGGATTTTATCATAGGACTGCCCAGGACGAGGTCAGGATATGACTCTATTTGGGTAGTGGTTGATCATTTCACCAAGGTAGCTCACTTTATACCTGTGAAGACCAACTATACTAGTGCTAGATTGGCCAAGATCTAGATGGACAAAATTGTGTGTCTACATGGAGTTCCCAAGAGTATTGTTTCAGATAGAGGCACCCAATTTACACTTTTGGCGCCAGCTGCATGAGTCATTGGGAACTAGGTTGGAGTTCAGTACAGCTCTCCACCCTCAGACAGATGGACAGACAGAGAGGGTGAATCAGATTTTGGAGGATATGTTGAGAGCTTGCGCTCTAGCTCATGGCTCTAGCTGGGACAAGAATTTGACTTATGCCGAGTTTTCTTACAACAATAGCTACTAGACTAGCATCAAGACATCACCGTTCGATGTGCTATATGGTAAAATAAGCAGAACACCATTATTATGGTATGGTGTAGGTGAGCGTCAGTTGTTTGGACCTGATTTGATCAAGGATGCTGATGAGAAGGTCAGTTTGATCCGAGATAGGCTAAAGGTAGCACAATCAAGGCAGAAGAGCTATGCTGATGCTAAACGCAAGGAAGTGGTGTATGAGATGGGAGATCGAGCATACCTCAGAGTTTCACCACTGCGTGGAATTAAGGTATTTGGAATTAAGGGCAAGGTGGCACCTCGATTTATAGGACCATATAAGATCCTAGCACGCAAGGGAGAGGTTGCATACCAGTTGGAGATGCCAGAGCCTCTATCCGCTGTTCATGATGTGTTCCATGTGTCTCAGCTGAAGAAATGCCATCCGGAGATGGTGAATACACCATTGAGGGACACTGTGCCACTAGATGAGGTTCAGCTAGAGAATGACTTGACTTATGAGGAGAAGTGTAACACCCCTAGTTTTATTACTAGTATTTAGGGTTTGATTGTGCATCATGAGCATAGCATGCATCTCATGGTTTGATAAATATCGCATTAAGAGAAAGAATAAAACCCTAAACCCTTGTGTTCCCTCTCTTTGAAACTTATTCAAAAGGGTGGTTTTGAAAGTATTTTGAAAATTATCAAAATATGGGGATCCCAAATGGACTAAAAGGGCCCCACCAATATTTCTCTAGTTTTACAAAAGCCTCTGGTATTTTGGAAATACTCAAAACAGAAAAAGAAAAGGTTTTCTAAAAAACCTGCTTCCTATGCTAACTGGGCTGCAGCCCACCTCCCTCACCCCTTTGCCTGTCACCCGCGCAGTAGCCAGAAGCCCGCTATGCAAGCTTTGCCGTGGCCCGTTCACGGCCCACCTTCAGCCCACGCCAGCCCGTCCGTGGCCCATACCCCTTTGGCCTCTCTATTCTGCGTCGTCTTCCCTGCCGACGGGAAGCACCTCGGTGGACGCTGCTTTGTCACCCAATGGTCGTCGCTGCGCCGAGATGAACGCCGCCGCTCCTCCGCGTCTATAAGGCCTCACCGACGCTGCTGAGAATCCCTAGCGTGCCCTAGTTCTTCTTCTCTTCCTCGTTCCCCACCATGGCCTAAACCCTAGCCCAGACCTCGCCGGTGCCCCGCCATCTTCGGCCGCCCGAGCCTCACCATCCACCCCAAGAGGTTCCCCTCGTCGTCCTTGTTCACCTCCTACCAACCACGCAAGCAGGTGTGCTTCAAATCGCCCGGAATCGACCCCGCCATCCTCTTCTCCCGACGGTCGCTGTCGTCGAATACCACCGCCTCCAACCTCCCCTAGCCTTCCTGAGCCCTGCACCATGTTCCTGGTGAGCCTCCGGTGCTTAACCACCCCTCCACTAGCTCCCTCTCTTCCTGTAGTGCACTGCCGACGAGCACCTACCGCCACAGCCGCTGTTCGTCGTCTCCGGCCATACTGCGGTGTCCAATAAGTGGAGGCGCCACCTCTACAAGGTCGCCCGCGTCGTGCCCTCGCCAACGCGCCTCTCTGTGCTCCAAGGCAAGCTTGGGATCGGGCGGATCCTTGCAACTACCTGGGAGCATTGCCATTGCTGATGTCATGCTGACATCAGCATGACGCAATACCCCTTTTTCTTTTGTTTTGTAATTATTTTCTGTAAATATTAATATGACAGGTGGGTCCCGGTTGTTAGCGTTTTATTAATTTCCTAAATCATTTATGAAATGAATAAAATCCTAACAAGTGGGACTAAATGGAAAAATATTTAATATAATCCAATTTTTTTTAATTGTTATAAAAATGAATTAAAATTAGGAAAATCATAACTAATTCATTTTAAATCAGAAAAATACAAATAATATATCAAAATGTTCAGAAAAATGACTTCTACACCATTGACTCATACTCATGCATTGTTAAGCACGCTACATGAAAAGTTTAATTAGAAGAACAAATTAACCCCTCTCATATGCATCCGGGGTTTCTCTGAATTAGGGTTTGCACCCCTCGGACCCTGTTTGAGCATGATCTAGGGCTCATTTCAATATACTCTAACTTGTCATATCATCATCCTTGCTTGAGCATTGCATCAATGCCATGTGTTGATTGTTGCTTTTCTTTTCGGTGTTTCTGCTTCTTCTTGGTAGTCCTCGGAGTTGATGTGAGCAACGAGATAGAGTCCAACATTGAAGACCGGGATTAACACCATCGAAGAGAAGTACTTTATCAATGGTGAACAATGTCAAGAAGATGAACCTGAAGATCTATATCCGAGTATCAACAGGAAAAGGCAAGCGTAGCCCCACACATGATAAAATCCTATGCTTTCAAAGTATTTCATTCTTGCCATGTGCATACAATTTCAAAGTCTTTTATCAATAGATAGAGTAATCCTATCTGATGCATGTTTCCTTTGTAGCCTATATTCCCTGATCCACTGCTCCTAGCATAACTAGGGTTTGGCTTATGAGCTTCGCTAGAGCTGTTATATCTGTTGCGCTTAGCCATGCTTAGCTGTTATCGCTGGTCCATCCGATTGATGAATCAGAGCTACGATTGAACCTAGTATGATAGGATGATGTGGTATGATCAGAGATGAAGGTTAAACATGCTAAGGCTTGTATGGGAGGCCACGGTGGGTTGTGGTTTTTGTAGTCCCATACTTGCTGGGGATATACTTTTTGGGGATATACCTCAGTTCTTTCCTCTTGAACCAAGACGAGCCTTGCTGGGGATATACTTTCCGGGTATCCTCATAGTTCCTCACTGACCAGGGTGGCCCACTTTGGGTTAGAGCTTTGCTTCACGGGCGGCCCAGTCAAGGAGAAAGATGGAGTCCAATCCGGCTACGGGAAGGCCCAGAAGACTTACCGACTTAGGCCCATAATGTTACTTGTAGTTCAAGATGTACTCTGTAACCGAATCTTAGTCGTAGCCGGATAGATCTCTCCTATAAACCCTAGGCCGGATATCTATATAAGCCGTCCTAGGGAGAGCCTTTAGGGCACCCAATACTTTAGACCCTCAACTCGCACAGGAGAAACCCTTGCAACCCATATTCGCTCAGACATCTTTGGATTGCTAGCAGGAGTAGGATCCGTCCAAAGCCGGATTGAACACAGGTAAACTTGTGTGCTCACCGTCCCGGAACACCGTACGTCTCACACCCCTCTCTTCCGCACGCCTCGAGGACCCCCTCATGGCATACTTGTCATCAATCCGACGACAGTTGGCGCCCACTGTGGGGCAAGTGAGCTTTGGATCTGCGTTCCGAGCGGAATCTGCAAGAATCAGAATTGGCGAGACTATCACCGTCGGTCGCATCCTCTATGCCAGCGACGTCCCTCTCATTGTTCTCGACGAGACTTGGATTCCGGCAAGGGAGGCCGTGACTGCCTACACAATCATGTCTTTTAGCGAGATCGATGTTTACATCGGTTTCGCTGAACCTGCCAAACCCACCCCAGCGGTGATGATAGAGGCAGAAGAGTTTTCTGGGTCCCCTTTATCCGCGGAGGCGGCAGAGTTCCGGATCTCAGAAAATCCTAATCCCACCCAGCCCGCACCAGTTGCGGAGATAGTGTAGAAACCCGAACCTGAAGAAGACCTAGCGGTCAACGTCGAATCTAGAGTGGATCTCCCCGGAGGAGCCGAATCCCAGATCGACCCACCCGTGGAAGTCGAAATCTAGGAGGAGCATATCAACGACACTGATTCTAGCTCTGATGATGCCGGAACAGACAGGCATTTCCTAAGGTACACACTACGACGTATGATACTGCAAGGCGAAAGCGCAGATGCAATCCTGGAGACCATCAAAAGTTTCAATATGGCTGATCGCGAAAGCCGCAGGTACCTCAGGAAACACGCGTCGCACTTCGTCGGATACGTGGGATCCGGATCTGGCTCTGCCGATGCTGGAGAAAACATCGACTCGGTGCTGGAGGCAATCAGAACAAACGCCGACGTACCGGCATCCTCGGATGAGTCGATGACGTCAGCAGATTTCCGAAAGTTCTCCGCGGAATATGAAGAGGAGTATAACTCCAAAGCTGCAGAAGAAGGAGAAGCCATGGATGAAGGATCCGGGGAACACTCTCCCAAAACGCAGGATGACATGGACGTCGGAGATAATCCCGAGGTCCAGATGTCCGAAAGTACCGATCAGAGCCTGACTTCGGGAAACGGACCCAAAGCCGTCTTTGCTACCGGCGCTGCCAAGAAGGCAAAGAAGAAGAACAAGAAAAACAAGCCCCGACAAAAGAGCCTCTGACAGAGGAGGTGATTGCCGAGGAATACGAAGAAGACTCGGATGGAGCACTTATCCCAGACGAGCTGAAAAAAGAAGCATCGATGGATGGACACGTGATCACTGAAGGTGCGCGTAAACTCATCGATGCCGCATTAACCACACCTATCCCTACAGCTGCAGGACTTACTGCAAATGAGCTAGATGAAAGGGCGCAAGCCCTAGAAGTGCGTCGTCAACAACTCCTCGATGAAGCCAAAAACATCGAGGTGGAGAAGAAACACATGTCGAACAAGGAGTACATGTCTCGTCTGCATCAGAAGACACGGAAGCGTCACATAGATGACAACCAATTTCCACGTGTCTGTGCCGTCCTTTTTGGAGATGAGAATGGGAAGCCACGGAAAGATAGCAACGGAGATTGGGTATACCCAACGCCAGTATAAAATACCGTGGCAGCACGAGAAATTCTATCGGCTAATCCAGGACCAGAGGAGATCCGTTTGGGTATCAAGCTACTCAACAAGGGACTGGAGCAGCAAAAGGTTGCCATGTCCGGAAGTCAAAAACTGGTCTCAGATGCTGACCAATGTTGCACAGATCCGGCATGGACTGGCGTAAGATCCCATTACGGCCGGGCACAAGATCATGACCCCGAACGCAGGGAAGACAACTATTCAAGAACCAGATCTTCAGGACAACATCACAAAACTTCACGTAACTGGAGCAACGTCGCCCCAGCGGCCGAGAAAGACGCCATCGCTGCCTTGAATCCGACGAACCCTCCCCGACGAGAATCTAAAGATCGAAGGGGAGAAGATAAAGAGAAACGTCGGGAGGAAGACTGTCAGAGAATGCCACCTCCTAGACATGAGAATCGTCCGGCTGAGCCTCACCATGGTGGGAACGACGGACGAAGTAATGACGGAAACCATGCCGGTACAAGCCAACAGGGGGCTCGTCGTAGTCAATCTGCTCCACCCTCTCCACCATACAGTTATCACAACGGCTCCCATGGAGGCCAAGGAGGACGACATGGCGGAGGAGGTGGTGGCATAAGCCGAAGTCCGGCTCCACGGCACCGCAGCCACAACCGACATTCGGGACGATCTCTATCCCCGAACGACGCAAGGCACAGGATCAACTCCAACATAGAGGCTCGACGCTATGAAAATGATGATGTGTACGTGGGACCAAAGTGCTTCGGTCCATGCATCAGAGCTACAAAATTTCCGGAACGGTTTGCTATCTCAAGACATATCCAAGCCTACAACAGCCTTGCTCGGCCAGACACCTGGTTACAGGATTTCTTCCAAGCTTGCTGCATCGCCAAAGGCGGAAACAACCTGGTCGCAACCCGATATCTCCCACTTATGTTGCGGAAGACGGCATAATCATGGCTCAATGAAGTTCCGGCAAACACCATCCATAATTGCTATGATTTACAAAGCGCCTTCTTTCGGAATTTCGAAGGCACATATCGGAGGCCCTGTACGGTTGGAGACCTACAGCGTTGCACCCAGAAAGCCGGAGAAACTTGTAGGGATTACCTCGGACGATGGATAGACACCAAGAACTCCTGCGAAGGAGTAAATGATCAAACCGCGATTGAAGCTTTCATCGGAGGTCTCCCTATTGGTTTACTACGCCATCGCTTGAGGTGTGACAAGGTTACCGATTTGGGAGAGATGATAGAAACAGCGAGCAAGTATGCAGATGTTGACGACGATGCAGAAGGACTACTCAATGCCCTACTTGTGCCTCAGTCGGCAAAACAACCAAAGCAACAAGCTCAGAAGCTCAAGAAGACCAAGGATTTTGTCTGGACTGACGAAGCTGAAGCTACACTACACGACCTGAAGAAAGTACTCTCATCTGCTCCTATCCTTGCAGCGCCGGAACCTTAGGAACCGATGTTGCTTTATATTGCTGCGACAAATAAGGTCGTTAGTATCGTCATGGTGGTGGGGAGACCAGAGGAAAATCAGGAACACTTGGTGCAGCATCCGACGTACTTTGTCAGCGAGGTCTTGACAGAATCAAAACAGCGATATCTACACTATCAAAAGTTGGCTTACAGTGTTTTCCTAGCATCTCGTAAGTTACGACATTATTTTCAGGAGAACCCAATTACTGTGGTGAGCAAAGATCCCATGAGAGACATAATCAACAACAGCGACGCCACAGGACGTGTCGCCAAATGGTGCATAGAGCTCTCAGCTTTCGATATTGAGTATAAACCTCGGACAACAATCAAATCCAAGATCCTTGTTGACTTTGTCGCTGATTGGACAGAGACGAAGGAGAACATGGTCCTCCCTGAGTCGGAATACTAGACCCTCTTTTTTGATGGGTCTAAGGATCGAGGGGGCTCGGAGGCTGGCGTGGTGCTCAAATCACCCCAAGGAGATAAACTATTATAGTATTGCAGATCCACTTCACAGCGACAAACAATATTGCAGAGTATGAAGCACCGCTGCATGGAATCCGGATTGCCAAGGATATTGGCATCCGACGTTTGATGTGTTACGGAGATTCGGATCTTGTTGCTCAGCAGGTCTCGGATATTTGTAATGCAAATAAGCACATGGCAGCATATAAAGTTGTCGTGGATGATCTATCTAAATCGTTCGAAGGGTTTGAAGTTCAACACATCCCTCGAGCAGAAAATGAGGAAGCATATGCACTATCTCGAATAGGCTCTGCGCGGAAAGAGGTCCCGGATGGCGCATTTTTAGAGCACCTCAAGGTTCCCTCGATAAAGGGAGTAGATGAGGAATATCCGACCAAATCCGACTCACCTTTAATAGCAGTTCTGGCTGTAATTCCCAGCTGGAGTCAACCCTACCTCGATTATTTGGTAGATGACAAATTACCCGAAGACGAGGTGCTGAGCCGGCAGATTATCCGACGAGCAAAATCCTATACTATTGATAAGGGTGAGCTCCATAAACGGAGTGTTTCTGGGGGTTTTCAGCGCTGTGTATCTCCGGAAGAAGGAGTGGAAATCTTAAGGAAAATCCACTAAGGTGAGTGTGGTCACCACGCTGCAGCCAAATCTTTAGTGGCAAAAGCTTTTCGACATGGATTTTTCTGGCTTATAGCTCAGGCAGATGCCGAATGATTAGTCAAGACATGCAAAGGATGCCAAAAGTATGCCAAGCAAGCTCATGTTCTGGCTGATCAGCTGTGAACAATACCTATAACATGGCCTTTTGCGGTCTGGGGGCTTGATATGGTAGGACCCTTTAAACGAGCTCCAAGTGGATTTACCCACCTCTTAGTGATGGTGGATAAATTCACCAAGTGGATCGAGGCTAAACCTGTCACTAGTTGTGATGGAGCAACAGCCAAAAGATTTGTCGAGGATGTTATAATCCAGTATGGTTATCCACATAGCATTATCACGGACAATGGGAAGAACTTTTCTATGGGAGAACTGGCTGAATTCTGCGATGAGCAAAATATCCGGCTTGACATTGAGTCAGTCGCACATCCACAGGCTAACGGACAAGTCGAAAGAGCAAATGGTTTAATTCTACAAGGCCTGAAACCAAGACTCAAAGCACCACTACGACGTGTTGCGGGGGCTTGGGCAGAGGAACTGCCCTCTGTAATTTGGAGTTTACGAACAACTCCGAACAGGTCAACAGGATACACACCTTTCTTCTTGGTCTATGGCGCAGAAGCAGTTCTTCCTAGTGATTTAATTCATACTTCTCCTAGAGTGGCCGCGTATATCGAAGAGGATGCCGAGATTTCTCGACAAAATGATCTCGACTTAGTCGAAGAAGTTTGCGTCGTTGCTGAAATGAGATCTACAGCCTATCAGCAGAAGTTACGCAAGTATCATACCGAGAGAGTCCGAAATAGATCTTTCAATAAAGGTGATTTGGTTCTCCGGCTTGTGCAACAAAGAAAGCACAAACTTTCCCCAGTATGGGAAGGGCCCTTTTTAGTTAGTAGAGTATTTCATAATGGATCGTACTACTTAACTGACATGAGGCCAGTCAAAGAAAGACCTGCTACTAAGAAGAGAAAGAGAGATGGAGGCAGTACAACTCCGGATGAGTTAGACAGACCATGGAATATTTCTCAGCTACGTCCCTTTTATTCTTAGTTTATCCTTCTTTGTAATCATACATATGTACATGTTTTGTGAGAAATAAAAGTTTTGGTTGCCTCAAGTTTTTCTGAGAAGTTCTTAGACCATATTATTTCCGAATGATCATGTCATAGTCGAAAATCCCAGAATGCTTGAAAGTACTTTATGCTCATGTTCGTTCTGGTCTAGATTTCCGATTCTAAAAACTGCTACCTTCGGGTATAACTCTAAAAATTTCTTGTCTTTACTTTGGTTATTTATCTGATTGCCGGATGCGGGCATTTTTCGAGTAGTGAATTGTTGGTACTGGAAGCCGGCTTTGTTTCCGCGTTTAAATTGGTTTAGCAATTGAGCTCCGTTGCTCGGCAAAGTTTCCGGCTGAAGGTTTAGCCGGCTCACGAAAGGGACGAGGCGGAAAGCCAGATAAACGATAAGTCAAGACGAAAAATATAAGTGCTTGTGTAAACATTTTAGGCACGCAAAAATTTCAAAAGTCAAAAGTGCTGAATAGATCAAAAGCTTAGCACTTGCAAAAGATAAATAGTACTTATATTTATAATCGCATCAGTTTTTTCGGAATAATACATGAATTTCTGGTCTATGATGCAGGATGATATGAAGGATCTACTGGATCGCTGGTCACTCCGCCTGGATATCGTTCCGAGATATCCGCATCCGAGTTGGTGCGTTCATCGTCGGAAACTTCTTCGGCTTCTTCTACAGGAGGTGGCGGAGTATCCCGCGGGTGAAGAAGGGGATCTCGTAGCTGGTCAGATCAGCTACGTGGCACCCGTATCTGGCGCAGGAGTGCATGATGGCTTGAAGGTCCTGCTCCTGGCCGTCTTCGTCTACCTTGCAGTACCCTTTATTCACTTGCCATATTTCCATGTTTCCATGGTGGCTCATGACCATGGAGAGAGTGTTCTGCGTAGCAGTCCGCGTGTAGGACATGTTCCAGTCCCGAATAAGCTGCGGCATCTCCTTGGCCCTGTCCCGCACCTCAAAATCCGATATGCTTGGCATGTCCGGAATCCTGAGAGACTCGCCAATTTCCTCAAGGGACTGGCGGTAGTCATGAAGAAGATCACCGACTTGGGTAAGCCGGTGGGTGCGGGGCTCGGATGAGGAAGAGTTTGTCAACTTCAGAGGACCTATACATCAAAATGAAGTTAAGAAAAAACGACATCCATAAAATTCGAAGAAAAGATAAAGTCAGAGAGGTGGAACGTACCAAAAATGACGTTGTCAATCTTGGTCTTCTCCTCCCGGAGACTCTGGAGTTCAGCCCAGAGCGCCTGGGATATGTCCTTCTCTCTGCCAAGCTCATTCTTGAGGTCCGAGATTACTTTATCTTGAGCGTTAATCTTGCGATCGCGCTCTTCAGTGGCCATGGAGGAGGATTCCAGGACTTGAGCTATGCTCGTTTCATGATCCGCCTTGAGCTTATCCAGCTCTTGGTGAAGTCCCTTGTTTTCCACCACCAGGGTTTTGAGGTTCTCGGCCTCTTCAATCATAGCGATGGATTGTTTCACCAACGCTGTAAGACAAAAAGAACAACAGTTCAGAAAAATTCGACATAGAAAAAGCAAAAGACAAGGTTTGAATCTCGAAATGTTTACCTTCGGCTTCATCCTTGGCTACCTTGAGCTTAGCATTTTTAAGCCAGAGAGCTTTGATTTCTCTCCGCTTATCAAAGACATTAGTCAATAATTCCTGGTTATAGGAACATACTTTCTGTAAGTCAGAATACCCAAAGTCAAAAAGCTACTTAAGACTCGGGCTAATATTTTTTGCTAAATATCAGCACGAGCCTTGGGGGCTACACTAGTTCATTATTTGGCATCCTAATGAATGCATAAACTCGGATTCTATATCCTACTTCATGTTTGGGGCTAGAGGATATGATATAACATAATGTAAAAACAAGAGTTGGAATTCTGACTTACATATTGCTCGCGGGTGAGTTTGTCGAAACCCGCGTTCACTTCAGCTGCCACCTTCTCGGTGAGAGTAAGAGGGATCACTGGGGTTGTTGGAAACTTACCAGTCCTGATCCTCTCGTCGCGAAGGCGGACTTGAGCGAGAAGGTCAGAGAACTTGACGTCCTCTGCTTCTTGTGCCTCCTCTTTGGGGGATGTATGGCTTTTGTCCAGGACTTGCCTGGCTAGCCGCTGGATCTCCTCTGCAGATTTCCGTGTCAGGCCAAACTTGGCAAGACCATGATTGTTGAGGAGGTTTTCGGCAAAGACTTCAGCCGAGGGATCATTACCCGAAGAAGGTTCACCCTTATCTTGACCTGACGCACCCACAGTGGCGTCAGTTTGCGACCCAAGGATCGCAGGCTCCGTTTGAGGAGCCGGATCTTCTGCAGCATCCGACGAGATAACCGGAATTGCATAAGGTTGAAGGGCCGGAGTCAGAGGAGCTATGGCAGGCGAAGCTATGGAAAGCTTCGTTTGGCGTAAGGGCTTCAAAGAAATCCCTTTCCCCTTGCCCTTGATGATTAATTTTGCTTTGAGAAGGTAACAAAGTCGGAAACGTTACATCTCGGAAAGAAGTTTAAGTAAAGCACAAATATGGAAAAGTTGTGACAAAAAGGATACCTCTTCACGACAGGCACCTCCTTTGTGCCAATCGCTACTGTCGGAGCTTTGCGCTTCTTGAGCGCAAGATCCGGCAGTGGAACTACTTCCACCTCCTGAGAGAACTTCAGAGGGTATCCTTCAAGCGGAGCAAGTTCTGACTCAGGGATGTGAGCAAGCTGAAAACAAGAAAACACACAAAAGATGTGATGATGAAAGCTTACCGGCACCACGGGGTTTTCCGCCGTGTGCATATCCAGAGAAACCTCTGGAATCCGCCTTTCGATCCGCTCCTTGATCAGCCACTTGATTTGGCTTATGTAGCCTTGAGTGGTGTAGGCCTTGGGGCTGATGCAGAGGGAGTCGGTTAGAGAAGACGTGACGGAGTGCATCAGTATATCCCCGTGGTACTGAAGTGGCTGGATCAGGCGTGAGACCTAGCACTGGACCAAGTCGGATCCCTTCAGACCATTATGCTTGATCAGATATTCGATCCGCCTCTTAGCAAGGATCAGATCATCTGTGAGAGCCAGAGCAGCCTCGTCCCAGGAAGGTTGGGCCGTGGCGGCTCTGTCAACAAAAGCCGGCAAATCACTATCTTTGCCAGGAGCCGGAATATCCCTATGGTAGAAAAAAGTGGCTGGCCATTGTTTGAACGAGTCACTGGCAGAAATTTTGGGATATGCCTGGTCTTGTCTAAGAGAAAAAATAATGGTGCCGGTGATGTAAGGAACATCAGCAGTGATGGAATTCCTCCGGACATGAAAGTAAAACCGGAACAGAAGCAAACTCGGCCTAATGCTGAGAAAGCCCTCGCAAAGCGCAGCATATGCGCTCATTTCTAGAAGATAATTGGGAGGAAGATTGTGGAGTTGAACTCCATAGTGATCTATCACCTCAGAGAAGAACTCCGAGGGAGGAAAAGACAGACCTCGGTCCAGATGAGTGCCGAAGTGGACTCTTTCGACCTCGTGTGGGTTGGGGACGGTTTCGCCGGAGCCGCTCCGCCAGTCGCCGGCGACGAGCATCCCCTCCTTCTCCACGTTCTTGAGGTCTGCTTCGTCGAGGGCGCAGGGGATCCAGATTCCCCTGTAGCTTTCCTTCTCCGCTGCAGCTTCCGCCTTCGCCGCCGCCGCCGCTGCCGCCAAGCCAGAGGAAGAAGATGATGATGCCATTTTTCTCCGGTGAGAAAGTGACCTTAAAGGGGTGGCGCTGGGAGTTTCTGTGGGGGAAGGACGAGGAGGCTCTATGCGCGCAGGAGGATTGGGAAGGAAGGAAACGGCAAAGGACTGGTGGAAAGGAGAAGAAGAAAGCTGAACACCTTATATCCACCTACCTGTGCTAAGATTCGTGCAAACGCTACAGAGCAACCACCCGCGTCGTGGAAAGAACTGGGAAGGACCCGCGCGATGACTGCGTCGCCTCGATCTCCACGCACGCATTGAAACGGCGCCTCGGTTCCACGGACCATGGACCCACCAATGGTCGTGCTGACAGAACGCCTGTCAGATGACGTGACTTGACGATGCTTGTGTCAGGTGGCGTTAGAGACCAAGTTCCGGCTTAGTTTAAAAACGAGCTGGAAAATCCGAGTATCCAACTGAAAGGTCCGACTTATTTTTTAAGACCCGGATCGTATCTTTTGTTGTGAAGTTTTAGGAACCCTTCAAGATTCTGCAAGCCGAAGATCAAGCTAGACGATGATAAATCCGACTCTGGATCTTGGAGGCTTCCGGGCTACTGTTGGGGATATACTTTTCGGGTATCCTCACAGTTCTTCACTGACCAGGGTGGCCCACTTCGGGTTAGAGCTTTGCTTCACGGGCGGCCCAATCAGGGAGAAAGATGGAGTCCAATCCGGCTACAGGAAGGCCCAGAAGACTTACCGACTTAGGCCCATAATGTTACTTGTAGTTCAAGATGTACTCTGTAACCGACTCTTAGTCGTAGCCGAATAGATCTCTCCTGTAAACCCTAGGCCAGATATCTATATAGGTCATCCTAGGGAGAGCCTTTAAGGCACCCAATACTTTAGACCCTCAACTCGCACAGGCGAAACCCTTGTAACCCATATTCCGGCTCTGCCGTATTACTGGATTGCTAGAAGGAGTAGGATCCGTCCAAAGCCGGCGGATTCGAACCTGGGTAAACTTGTGTGCTCACTGTCCCGGAACACCGTACGTCTCACACCCCTCTCTTCCGCACGCCTCGAGGATCCCCTCATGGCGTACTTGTCATTAATCCGATGACAAGCGTACAGCCACACGGGATCCTGGAAACCCCCTCGACCAACTAACTTGCCTAGTAGATTCCATGAGTCACCTAGTTCGGGCGTTCCATTCAACATATGCATTATGGTTGTTCTCAAAGACAGTGGAGGAGGTGCATTCATACATGTAGGTAAGCGTGGCAGGGAATGGGAGAGGCACGGCCTCCGTAATCTCAAACCCTATTCACATCTCTAGGGACCGACTTCGGGACTTGACCCGTTACGCTGGCATCTCCTTAGGGCGTGACTCATGGTCTCGGCGAAAGCAAGGTAAAGGTAGTGTCCAACCGCTCTCTGCCAGCCTTCCAAGGAAGAGGGCTAACGATATCTGGCATTAAGAGGAGGTTGGTACGTGTGGGTAAAGTTGTGCACCCCTGCAGGGAAATAATATTTTCGAAAAGCCGTGTCCACGGTTATGGATGACTTGGGAACGGACGTGATGATCATAGAGAACTATAACCTAATCGTAAAACTTGACAAGAGATGTGAGGTGTGCTTAAGGATGCTTCCTCGGGGATCAAGGGGGTGATCCTAGTTGGTAGGTTCAGCTAATAAAGATTCGGTGGATGTCAAAAGAAGATCAAAGCTAGTGATATCATTTTCCTTATCCCCTTTTAAAAGGTTCTATTAGTCTAGCTTCTCCTCTCTCTTTTACAAAGAAAGATAGCTTTATGCAAATGAACCCCACCAGCCATAAGTCTTGCAGACTACACCATGTACTCAGCCTTGCTTTGTTGATACTTTTGCAGTAGGTAAGTGTTACCATAGAAGATGAGTTCGTTACAGCATCGACATCGATGAGTAACTTGGGGTTCCCGGTCGGCAGCCTAGAATCTATGGAATGGGACGTCATAGTTATGTTTTAGGCCTCTTAGGCCATTTGTTAAGTTTGCTATACTTAATAGCATATTTTCCTTCCGTTGTTTGATGTTTGTGCTCAGTGACCTCTGCTTGTAATAATTTGGTTCTCTGCTCAGTTATGAGCTTGCTGTAATAATTTTTGTGTCGTAGGGTCACTGTAATGTTACCGATTCTTTCTCTGTATGCTTCCAAGATTTAGGTTAGGCTTATATCAGACGGATGTCTGGGATTTGTCTAGACTTAATCCCGGGGGTCACAAGAAGCCGGTCAAGATTTTGGAAACAGCGGAGAGGTTTACACGTAGCCGAACGATCAGGTTTTGTAAGGTGCAATGGAGCCATCACACCGTAGAGGAAGCCACTTGGGAGCGAGAAGATGACTTCCGAGAGGACCACCCACACCTATTTGCTAGCCACGGCGAATCTCGAGGATGAGATTCATATTAAGGGGGTCAGTCTTGTCACATCCCAATTATTAGATTTGGTACTTCATATCATTCATGGCATTGCATCATATTCATATTTGCAAAAATTCAGTTTAAAAGCCTTTTGCTAAAAACACCAGACAATTGCTTGTGCATTCATATGAAGTGAACACTGGGGTTTTTACCTCGCATCTGCTAGAATGGTATTATATAAACATTCAAGATGCATAGATGCGTAGAGTATTCCGATACAAAACTGTAGGAATTTGTTTCACTCGAAACGGAGCTCTAAAAAAGAAGTTATGGCCAAAACAGTTTCAGACTTAAATTCAGATTCAGAAGACAGACAAAGTTCAGATAAGATTCAGTTAACTGAAAATGTTCAGAGAAAAGAATAAAGGAAGAAGAAAAAAGGGCGAAAACGGTGCAGCCCACCGCGACCAGCCGAGCCAGCCTAGCCGCGGCGGCCCACCAGGGCCCAACAGCGGGCGAGCCAGCCGTCCCTGCAACTCGACAAGTGGGACCCGCCTGTCAGCTCCTGCGCAAAGACGTCCATGCTCGACACGAGCACCGCAACGGCCGCCGCCTTTCTCGCCATTCACGCCCGAGTCCGAGCCATCTTCGCCCTCTCGACCCCTACCGCTTAAAGCCCTCGTCTCGCTCTTTCGACCCCCTAAACCCTAGCTAATCGCGCCGCCGAGTTGCCGCAATTGCTCGCTGGAGTTCCCGGAGCCGCCGTCGCCATTGACGTCGGTACGAGCTCCAGCTCGAGTCTCCGCGCCCTATCTCCTGGCTAACACCACCGTAGTGCCGCACCTCCACTTTTATGACCCTTATTTTTCTATTACAGCCGCCGGACTGTCATCGTCGAGCTCACTAGAGACAGCCGCCGCCGCACCGCTCCATCCGCGTGTCTCCGTCGCCCGAGGCAGCCCCTGCCCGCGCCGTGACCACCCCCGGAGCCACCGCATGTTGCCGCACCCTGCCGAACTCACCGCGGGCTGAGGGATCACCGGAGCAACCGTCGCCCCCACCTCCGACCACATCGCCGGTGAGTACCCACCACCTCGCGCCAACCCTTCGATCTATGGCCAACGACCCAGATCAGAGGATGACCCCTGCGGTGGACCGCTGACCGGTCAAAGGCCCAGTCAGCGCCACGTAGGCATAGATTAGTCAGCGTAGAATATTTCTAGGGAATATTCCCTTGTGATTTGAAATAGATTAAAATTGCAGAAATTGTATTTTAACTTGTAAAATTCATAGAAAAATATTTATAGATCTAAAAATAGCAAATAATATATAGTATTTTTGTCCAGTTTTTACAACACTGTTTACTGTAGAGGCTTAGTATTTTGCCTAGAGGCCTATTAATTGGAATAACAAATTGCATAATATGTTTTCATTGCATTAAAGGTTTTTCCATGCATCATTCAACAGTAATAAACATCAGAGAACATAGAAGGATTACTAAAACCTTTATTAAGCTATCATGCATGCATTTATGCACTTGTCTATTATTGCGTATGTTTATGTATGTGTTGAAATTGTATCATGTAGATTGTGACAAGTGCAACGCTTATTTCTGCAAGGACTGTACTCTCGACTCCTACCGCCAAGGCAAGTAGATGCTATTTTGATCATACCTTGTCCTACTATTTTATCTTATGCATGTGTAGTGTATTTCCATAGATTATGTGTAGGAATTACTATGCTATGCTATGTCCTATGTATATTATGGTAGGAATCCCTTGTAGTTGAGCCTCCGTAAGGTAGAAGTGGTTAGACCTGCTATATACACGGGGGAAGGGATCACATTATGGTGAAGTATGTGTGTGTTCAAATTAAAAACAACATAATGTTAATGAACTATCTGGGAGGAGTGGTTGGATTGTCAACAGAGTGTGGATAATGGTGGGGAATGCCGCCCAGGGTACTGAGAAGGATTGGTTCTCTTTGTTAAAGTAGCTTACGTGTGCAACCATGTGCCAGTAAGAAATGAGTGGATGGTTAGACTTAGTAGGTCACGGTGATCCGAACCCAGCGTAGCCAAAAATGTAGTGAATGGTAGGTTGGGACCGCTGAGTAGTGGGGCTTAGAGATCTACTTTCCGAAAGGTCTCATCTTGGACTTCTCCCTATCATCACACAATATGAGTGTGGTGGTACGAGCTGGGTTGGCCAGGTCATATGGGTAAAGTGTAAAAACCCATGCAGGGTGTAAAAACTAAGTACTTAGCCGTGTCCCCGGTTACGGATGATTGAGTTGCTTGATTTTGAGACTATGACATATTCACACTCATCCTTATTTCCTAATTACTAAAACTTGATGGGTGAACCTAATGGGTTGCTGTGAATCAAATGGTTTATAAAAGTAGGATAAATGTGTTCGAAAAGTGCAATCTAGCCAAAGATCCACTAGCCAAATAAGCATGTAGATGCTGGGTGCATTGTCTCTTTTACCTTAGCGCTACTTGCCATACATTCCATGTATTGACCCTTCGGGGCTGCTACGTTTCATGTTGCAGGTTATTCCGATTCCGAGTGATCGAATAGGTCGCGGTACTCCACTCGACACTTGTTCCATTGTGGGCAATTTGAAGATGGAGTAGTTATCTTTATTTATGTTGCTACTTGAATAATGTGTAAGCTAGCCTTCGAGCTAAGCGAATATTGTAATAATTGAATCTTCTGGATCTTCATTATTTATGATACCCGGATTATTACTTTGTTATTTCATCTATGTTCTATGTAAGCCAGTGAACCGATCCAGGAATTGGCATGTTGCATAGAAGCTACAGTCTTTTCAGTATTGTAGTGTTACAATTATATAATATGTTGAATCACTAAAATCGTCCTATATCTTCGTTGATACCAAAAAGGTTTGGAAGACCCTAAGTCATGTGATGTGTAAAGGTGTGACAATACCCCCTAAGTAACTTTACATCTGATATTGTATTCCTGTTTCAATTTCTGCATCATTTATTGTAACGACTCATGCCTCATAAACATAATGATCTTATCCATAAGCCACCATCTTGCTGGGGGATGAGCAAGAGTCTAGCTTGGCGGAGTTGATGAATCCAAAATTGAAGCATATTTACCTTTTGTTTTTGCATAAATAGAATAGGGATTTTTGTATTTTACTGCGTTTGCGTGCACCTTTTTCCTTCTTTCAATAGGATCTCGAATTACTGAGTCTCTTATGAATATATCAATTGTAAGTGTCATATTATGTTGTATTATGATATTTTTAAGTGATAAAAGTCATTTAATTGATTTGCCTAAGCACTTGGGATAATAGCAAACACAAGGAAGGCTTCTGCAGTGATAACGACCAGTGGTACGGGGGGAGCCCGCCCGTAACATCCACCCATACCACACGGCAGCACGTCCACCTCATCAAATACTTTCTCCTAGCAAAGACGGATCATAGATCCGACATTCACATCAACCTTGAACCACAAAAAACCACACCAGAAAGGGATCCGAAGGAGGAACTTGGAGAAGGGCAAATCCCTGTTGCTTCGCGGATCACAGCAGGACATCGCATCATCCGCTTCATCACCATCTACACTAGATTTATCCCCATACTTTTATATATCCATTTGATTATGATGATGTCATTGATTGCTTCCATGTGTGAGTAGTTTACCCTCGTTCTTGGAGAGGTGTATAAACCCTAGAACTGTTATGAAATTGAAATAAAGATGATCTATTCTTGTTTCCATATGACTTACTATTCTATGATAGATTTATGATGTGTATTTGATCTCCCTCTTTAGATTGTATGTGTAGTCGGCCACAAATCATTTACCTTCAGAACTAAAGAAGAGGGAGAAATCCTTTGTACATGTTTGGAGGTGTGCCCCAAAAAGCTATCATGACTAATTGGCACCGGCTAGCAACCTGCACGGTCAAAGGAGGATAAAGAGAGATTCCCTAAGGTAATTACAATATCCATGGGGAGACCCTTAATTATGGTGGTCTGTATGGGTGATTTCTCTCAGACATCACGGTGGTTATTTAGAGGTGACCTCATTCTTGGCTCAACAAAGCCTACAATCCTTGTAGTCAACATCTTATTATGGAGCCCTCTCCACACATATCATGACATACAGAGACATGCGAAAAATTTAGATCTGGTCAAATGGGGGCATATTCTAGTTTATTTTGCATTTAACCTTCCAGCTATAATACTAGATCTGAAATATCTGAAAAGGAAAACAAAAGGGGCAACATGGGTCGCAGCCAGTGGATCCGGCCAGGCCGGCCCATCACGTCGCTAGCGATCGAGCACGCGTGGCACCAATTAAACCCCCACGGTAGGGCCCACTCATCAGCCGGGCAAGCATTCCAAAGAGGTACATGCCAATACCGGCCACCCGATTAGATCACTATCATCGGCACATGAGAATCTTCCTCCTCCCGCGGCCCTCAGTGGAGATGAAACCCTAGGGTGAGTAAACCGGGGCCAGAGGCTCAACTTGGAAGCTTGTCGGCGATGGGGAAGAGGATAGGGCAACGCGGTAGGCGACGATGATCACTACGAATGGCGGTAAAGGCTGGTTTGGCGACCGGAGACGTCTCCCGCAGTTGCACCCATGGAGGAGCTCGAAATCTCGCCGGAGGGGGCTCGCAGACTCATGAATGTCGATGGAGAAGTGCTGAAGGGAGCTAGGAAGGTTGAGGAGGCTAGGGAGTGGCCTTTTCGGGGCGGAAGCAATTCCAGAACATTGAGCTCGCAGGGAGATTTTTCTTCGGGCACATGAGGGAGGTGGTGGTTTCCTAGTGTTACTATAGTAGACGAAAAGCATGGGGATGTTGATTAGATTTAGAGGAGCCTAACTGAAATGAAGAAAGAAGATAGGAAGGACTAGGTCAACGAGAACTTCCATTTCTTGTTGATGACCGAGAGGTAAACCTTCTCTTCTTTTCCATTGAGGGGGACGGTAGAGGAGGAGGAGGTTGTCCCTGGGTGGTTTTGGGTTGGTGTGGGACGAAATGGGGGTGAGAGGGGAGGTTGGTGTGGCTGCTGGCCCTTTATTTCCTAGGGAATGGTTCATGGTGGACTTTTTCCACTAGGGAAATAGGGGAGGAGGCCTGGCTATAGGTTGGGCATGAGGGGTGGCATGGGGTGGTGTGGATTGGGCCCTGGTATGGCTAGAGTGGACATGGCAGGGCTGGTGGTGGCTGCTGCATTAAATTTACAAGATTTGAGATATTTGGTACCCCTCTCTCTATGCTTCCAAGGTGGATAGGACAATGGAGAGGGTTTGCTACAGTGTCGTGGTATAGTGGGTGGTCGATCAGAGTGAGGGGTGCTGGCTGAGGGGAGTGCTTGACAAGTTTGAAAGGGTTTGGATGTGGTTTTGTTCATGATGTTGATCCTATTCAAGTTTTGGCCATAATAGTGATTATGAAGATTTTTCTCCAATTTTATCTTGGCAAGATGAGTTAAAGGTGTTGGAAGGTATATATGGTCAAGGTCCAAGCCCTTGAATTATTTGAGATTTTTCATATATTTTTAGATCCTTCACTTATCAGAAGTTCAAAAAGTGCTGAAATTGTTTTATGGATTTCATTTGAGATTTTTGAGTTGAACAAGTGGGGTTTTTGTTTTGATATGGTCCCAAATATGGATTTACACTTTGTAGAATTTTTGAACAAATTATTGAGGTGGAAAAGTGTTTAAAGTAATTATTTTCTCATTTCTTCTATTTAAGAAAATACGCAAAAAGAATTATTAAAACTCTTCAAAAATATTTATTTTTGAAGTGGGGAGATAGGCTATGATATATAGGCCTCAAATATGCTTAAATATGGACATGTTTTTCGAAGAAAATCATATTTTCCGTTATCGGGAGAGTTTTTAAGTTTTAGTGAAAGAAAGGAATTTAATTCCTTTTCGGTCAAAATAATTATGGAAAATATTTGATAAATTTTCATATCCAAGGTAGATGATGTCCACATGCTGTACCAATCATTTGAAAGCTTGGGTTTTGAGATTCAAGCTTTATTTTGAAGGAGGACATGGGATAGAGGATCTTAGGCATTATTACTTTTATACCTTCAAAACCTTGTTGGATTTTGGAGCCCGGACCTCCCCTTGGGGCTAGGAAATAATTTCGCGGCCCGAAAATTGAGACGCCAAGGCAAAGTGGTACCCAAGTTGCTTTTAATCATCCGTGTTGCCCACAGTTGGTGTGCCAAATACTCAGAGGGTCTTTTTCGGCACGAATTCAACTTAACGTCTGAATACAAAATAGCAGGCTAACGCTCGTCAAGTTGGGGCCCTGTCAGTTTTCACCATTATGTCTCTGCCATCGTGGAGGCATTTTTGCTGCCATGTACTCCCTTCGTCCCGAGGCTTAAGGACTATAATTTTGTTGAAAATTCGAGGCGCTTGCCACCTTGCATTGCTGGCGCCTGTATCCATTCCTCATTACGCAGTCTTCTTCTTCCCCAGAGCGGCGATCTATGGTCGCAGCCATGGTGTGGAGTTGGGACGCCATTTCCATCGGTGGTGAGATCCGGGACATGGACGAAATGACTCAGCCCCGCTCTCCTCCCTATACTGAATCCCATCTTCTCCTCCTGACAGTGGGATTTTCATAGACGGAATCGCCAACCCACTTTGCAAGATCGCAAGGCTAGAGGATTTCTCTCTCAAAAAATGCTGCAGGATATGCAACAAATGGGTATGCACAAATAAATTAACCGATAGGATTTGACACATGAAAACTAATGACGTAGAGCACATGAGCTAAGGTGACACAGCGGATAGGAAAACATGGCCGATAGCATGTATTCATGAGACAACACATGGCGCATATATCCTTGTTATTACTATTTTTAATATTTGTTTACTCAGAAGATGGAACGGCCACCACCACGTGTCTCTCCATTGGACTTCTGTCCCCGTTGTTAACCACTACATCAGAAATGCATTGATGGTTCCACCATTCCCCTGTCTCGCAGAAACCACTCTTCTTCTTCATGTCCTCTGTCTTCTGCTTCCCCCATCGTCTTCTTTCCTTCTTCTCCTTGCCACCATGGAAGGTTGCACTCTAGAGACAAGCTTCATTGCCCATGGCAATAAGAAGATAGATGTCGTCTACATCAAAGATGCGGAGACAATGGTGCGAGTCCTGAGGATGTACGAGGATTGGCTTGAGAAAGATGAGGACAAGTTCATGGAATTGGACCTCGATTACACCCCACAGGACCCAGAGTTCGAGATTGAACTCGCCGTCGTTCAACTGGCCATGAGGAAACACGTCCTCTCCTACCACTTCTCCTGGTTTGTAGATCTGCTCTCTGTTGTTAACCGCTTTTAGGGTTTTCTCCTCTTGTTCTTTATCCATTTGCTCATCTTGCGACTACTGAATTTTAGTAGGACCAAATAAATTATGACAAGCCAATGTTGAGAGCCTTGATCTTGCATTTACAAAACTTTTGTATCTTAAAATTATATTCAGAAGATGATCTTGCATTGACAAAGCATTTGTAGTTACAAATTTTGGTCACACATTTTATGATGACAAACTACATACTTTCAGGACTGACAAGAAGTGTCCGGCGCTGCGCCAATTCCTTGTAGAAAAAGGAATTGTTTTCTGCACTATCAACAAAAGAACTGATTTTTTAAAATTTCGTCTAGAGGGAATTATAATTTCTGCACACAAGTGGATCGATATTCAGAGTCTTGTCAAGATTTAGGGGACTCGAGAATGATGGAATGACTACACTCGTAACTAGAATCCTCGATGAGTCGTACGACAGAATGCAGGCATATTTCCCTATGGATAGACACGATTTCTGGGAGGAGAGGCCATTGTCTGAGATAAACCTGAAGTATGCAGCCATAGATGCTTACGTGACCTACCAGTTGTATGTTAAGATCTATTTCTTTCTATGTTTCCTCATGTTTTTCCCCAGTTGCAAGAGGGAAGACGAGCTTAGGGGAGCCCTTTGTACCAAATGCAGTATAGCTGAGCGTGACGCTGCATATGCAAAGAAAATGGCTGCATCTGAGCAGCAGACAGAGAGGCTGCAGCTGAATCGGCAAACCGAGAGGCAACATCATCTAGTGGCAATAACCAGGCATGTGATGCACCACTCATTGTGCCGCAGGATGCTGAAGATAGGGAAGCCAAGTCAGCTTCCTGGTGGGATGAACTTGCATTTGGTATGCAGTGGAAGGCCAATAATGAAAGCAACAACTAGGATGATGGCAGTTGGTCTCCTAGCAACTACGGCAATCACCTCAAGTTCTTTGATGAGAAGTGAATTAAATTTTACTTCTTTGTGTTATGTTTCTGTATGTGTCTGGTAGCTTGTCAAGATGGCTAGCTCCTCTAGTGTTTTGAAGAGAAGTGAATAAAATTTACTTCTCTGTGTTATGTTTCTGTAGTGTGTCTGGTAGCTTGTCAAGATGGCATCTCGTTAATTCGCAGTTTGAAAGAGCACCTTTTTCCTCTCTCGCTAACAGTTATGTTTCTTTTTTCCCAAATTGGTAGCAATAGAGCAGCAAATCTAGAGCATTCATTCCTTTTGGCCCTCATTTTGGCACGATCTGGTAGCAAATCTAGAGCAGCAAATCACATCGGCAGAATAAATACATTCATAAAACAAAACAAATGTTGATATAGATGTGCGTAGATAAATAGGATATAGCGATAGAAAGTAGGTTGCTTAACGAGGTTCGATAGATTCGCTGCTCAACAGCCATCACACAATATATACAAAAACAAAAGAAGATGCTTAGTAGCAGTAGCAGTCGTAGACACGTTCAACCCCTCCTTGCCTGCGCCTCCGCCTCCTCCCTCTGGCGCTTCCTGATGACTACAAGTGCACATATCAATTGTAGCTAGTTTCGAAGTAAAGATATCGAAACCACAGAGAGCTATTGGTAAAGGTCTTTATGCCCCTCGTTACTATCTACCAAAGAATACATGTAAGTTGTCTTTGATCTCAAGTAAACGGTGTTTGAATGGTTTATAGTTGTTTGCAGAAAAGTAATTAAAACAAGTAAAAGAAAACAAGTAACTAGATTGTATGAAAGCATGGTTGAACTGAATAGGGCTAAACCATTCTCGGGGATGTAGGATACACCACTAGCATAGTACTATTATTATATGTAATCAAGATAACATAATTGTTATGTCATGATATGTGAGGAGAGAGCCCCATAATAAGATGTTCACAACAAGGCTTGTAGGAAGCCACATTGTTGAGCCAAGTCTGAGGTCACCTCTAAATAACCACTTCAATGCCTGAGAGCAATCATCCATCTAGGCCACCGCAATTACGGGTTTCCGCATGTATATTGGAATTAGCTTAGGGAGTCCCTATTAATCCCCCTTTGACCGTGTGGGTTACGAGCCGGCCCCAATCTGTCACAAGGCACTCCGAGTACGCTTCCACAACACGTCCAAAGGGTTTTTTCCTCCCTTTAGTCCCGAAGGAAAATGATACATGGTCGACTTCACATATCATCTAAAGAGAGAAATCAAACATAAGTCATAATTATATCATAGACAAGCAAGTCATATGGACACAAGAATAAATCATCTTCACTACCAGTTCATAGCGGTGCTAGGACTCTCCATCTCCCCAAGAATAAAGGAACTACTCACTCATGGAAGAAATCAACAACATCATCATAATCAAATGGATGGATTAAAGTACATGTGTAGATCTAATGCAAACCACAATTGGATCAGGAATTACAAACAGATCTAATAGATGAAAGATGGGGTAATGGTGGTGATGAAGATGCAGCGGTTGATGGTGAAGGGGATGATGTGTTGTCCTCCAATGATCCGCGAAGTAGCTAGGATTTTACCCCAGCCAAGTTCCTCCTTTAGATCCCTTTCAGATGTGGTCTTTCATGGTTTCTAGTGGCTGTGAATGTCAGATCTCTCTCGTCTTTGCCAGGAGAAACTATTTGATGAGGCAGTCCCGATGGCTCCTAGTACGGGCGGACGGTATGGGTGGGCTCTGCTCGTACCAGTGGTCGTTATCGGTGCTGATGCCTCCTCCTTGTTTGTTATTTGTCCAGGTGCGAAGGTAAATTCATAAAATGGCTTTTATCACTTAGAAATATCATACAATTACACAATATGACAGCTCTAATTGATATGTTCATCTATGACTCCATGATTTGGGATCCTGTTGAAACAAGAACGAAATACCGCGCGGAGGCGCAGTGAAATACAAAAATCCCTACTCTATTTATGCAAAAAAAATAGGTAAAAATGCTTCAATTTTGGACACATCAACTCCCCCAAGCTAGGTTCTTACTCATCCCCGAGCAAGATGGTGACTTCTGGACAAGATCATCATGTTCATGAGACACGAGACGTTACAATAAATGAGGCAGAAATTGAAACAAGAATATAACATCGGATGTAAAGATACATCGGGGGTATTACCATACCCTTACACATTACATAACATAGAGGATTCCACACCCTTTTTCTTGTATTAATGAAATTATAAGAAGCTACTAGTGATTCAACATATCATATAATCACGGAGTTTAGAGATTTATTGCTCTAAGTTTAATAGTGAAGATCCATGATCATTTACTTTTTCTTCTTCCTTTTATATGCTTGATTCTTTTGGTAGCTGCTTTATTTTTCGTTTTCTATACTTGTATTTCTGTATTTTTCCTTGCTCTCTCTTTCTCTCATTTTTTTCTAGCAAGCTATTTGATCATGCTCACTACTTCAATGACTTTTGAAAACTCTTAATCATAATATGCTACCAGAATTCCTCTTCTCATAACGTAATCAATACTTCTAAAGGTGTGGAAGGTCCTAAAATTATGACAGCTATACAAGTATCATAACACTCAACCTAGTTCAATCATCTAATATAATAATCATGAATCAAACACAACTTCAATTATCATAAAGTCTCATAACTCAACGGATATAATTATTCTCTTGAACAAAGGGAACTCGAAGTTGATGCAACTAATGCAAAATTTGGAATTTAAATCTAACCATTCGCGCAGGAAACGTAAACATGATAAAAACGTAAGATAGATTACAAGGTTCTCATAGATACCCCCAAGCTTGATGTCAAGCAGGTGGATCAAATAATCCATTGCGATTATTTGATACTATGGCATGCTTCATGGTGGGGAGATCTTGTTGGAAAGTGCTGCTCGGAGCTTCTTATTTGTCCTCTCCAGGGAAGATATGCATTGGAGACACTTCTGTAGATCCAAACGCAAGAGGAACATCCCATCAGTGACTTTGCTCATCATCTCATCGAGTTCCTTCTTGCCTTCAAGATCCAAGAGGTGCTTACACATGATCTCTATGTGAACGAGTTCTTCTTTCTAGTACTTCTCTATCTTGTTGAGGCGGTGTTTATTGTCCGGGACGTGCATACCCACCGATACGTCTAGAACTTTGAACTCCTAGTCCTTTTGTGGCTTCACGCTCATACATGCGTTCATGGTGATTTTCTTTGTTATTGATCTGTGGGCCATAGTCTCTTGATATGTTCCTGCAATGGGGTTATTAGATTTCTTATGCTTTGGTGACGAGTAGTTGGCGGAGATGAGCTTGAGCGACTCCGTGCATCCCTTCCATGGGGTTTCTTGGCTTCTTCCTCATCTTCGGGCTTCGCCATTGCCAAGTAGTCCAGTTGCTTCCACCCACCCTTCGATTGCTCCATGAAGATCTAGAACTCTTCATCTTCAGAATCATCATCAGAATCATACGTGTACTGCTTGTTATTTGGGCTTAAGCCTTGAGCTTCAAGATCATCGACTTCGATGGAGGAGGTCTAGGAACTATCCCACAAACGAGCCATGAGGTTTAGAGGCTTTCCCTTGCCTTGAATCGAGCAGCGCATCGGGTAGATTAGATCTATTCATATAAGAGAGAGGTGGATCTCTAAGGAGACCTATAAAGGGTTAGAGGTAAGGTAAAATCCGTGCTGGGAGAAAAAGGGTCGCCTAAGAAAAGAATCCCAACAAATAAGGAAACAAATAAGTGCAAAATAAGGAAACTCGGGTCGTAACGACCAAAGCGGTACAAGCGGCGCCCGTACGGTGCGCCCGTACCGGGTCATTTCCAAAAACTGTGCGACATGAAGTCGGTAAAAGGTCAACCAACTAAGTGGTATGGGTGGGATCCGCCCGTACTACCCGTCCATAACGACTTTGCAACTCAGAAAGGAAGTTTTATTTATTTATTTATAGACACAAGAATAAACGACGAAGAACATAATAAGAAAGTTGATGTCTACACACTTCTATTCTTGTAGACAGTTGTTGGGCCTCCAAATGTAGAGGTTTGTAGAACAGCAGCAAGTTTTCCCTTAAGTGGATCACCCAAGGTTTATCAAACTCAGAGAGGAAGTGGTCAAAGGTATCCCCTCTCAAGCAACCCTGCAATCAAGATACAAGAAGTCTCTTGTGTCCCCAACACACCCAATACACTTGTCAGGTGTATAGGTGCACTAGTTTGGCAAAGAGATAGTGAAATACAAGTGGTATGGATATAAGATAATGGTGCTAGAAAATAGCTTGCTGGCGTGTGGTTGACATGGGGAAAGACTAAAGGCAAACTGAAATAAAGATGGAAGCAAGCAAACATGTAACAGATCTAATTGAAAACGATGTATCAATGCTTAGAAACAAGGCCTAGGGATCATACTTTCACTAGTGAACACTCTCAGATAAATATATTCTTCTTTATGATACTACGTTGAACTACTCTCCGGTTGGACACTCTAATCGTTGGTAGGGCTATAACAACACACCTCAAAGTTTGCTTTCCACATCTAGATAACCCCACACTATCACCTTGAGTACTATATGGTTCCAACAAACACCACAATTTGATAGAGACATCCAACTCCAAATACAACATATAACAAGTATTTGAAATCTCTAGCCTAAGTGCCACCATGGTGTGCACACTATCAACTTCACACACATGGGGAGAGCAGAGATCTATTAAAGCACTTGAGTAGCAAGGTAGATCTATAGATTACAAGCTCATGTCCTCAATAAGATCATGCATAGAGAGAGATTAACACATAGCTACCGATAGAACCCTTATCCTCGAGAGAGAACTACTCCCTCCTCATCATGGGAATCAGCAATGGTGATGGAGATGGTGGTGGAGATCGTTGGAGATGGCTCTGGGGCCCTTCCCCGTCCTGGTAGGGTGCCAGAACAGAGACTTTCTGTCCGCCGAATCTCCCCTTCGGTGGCGGCGGTGCTGTGGAACTTTTCATGGCTTTTTGATTGACCCTTTAGGGTTTCTGCCTCGGGAGGAATATATAGCCAGGGGGCCCACACCATGCCCTGGCGCGGCCTAGAGGTACCTGCGCCTAGGGGGGTGTGGCCACCCTGTGGCCCCTCTCCGACTCTCCTTCTGGCTCCGTGAGTCTTCCGGTAAAATAGGAACTTTGGCTTTTGTCCCATATTATTCCGAGAATATTCATTTTCTGACTTCCTGGAACCAAAAACAGCAGAAAATAGGCAACTGGCACTGTGGCATCTTGTTAATAGGTTAGTCCAAGAAATCATATGAAAAGTACTCCAAAGTGTGGACAAAACACAAGAAAGTATATAAAACCAAGCATGGAACATCAAAAATTATAGATACATTTGCAATGTATCAACATCCCCAAGCTTAACTCCTGCTCGTCCTCGACTAGGTAAGTGATAAAAAGAAAGAATAATTTTTGAGGTGACATGCACCATTCATAATTTTTGATGTTCCATGCTTGGTTTTATCCACTTTCTTGTGTTTTGTTCCAACTTTGGAGTACTTTTCATATGATTTCTTGTACTAACCTATTAACAAGAGCCACAAAGCCTGCATGTTTTCTCGCTGTTTTTGGTTCCGTGAAAGTGAAAATGAATATTCTCGACTGGACGAAAAAAGCCAAAGTGCCTATTTTTCCTAAGAGATCAAGTGCTAGAATACGAGACGGAGAAGGGCCAGGGGCCACCATCACTGGCCGCTGCCAGGCCTGGCTCAAGGCCAGGTGGTGTGGCCACCCCGTACCCTCGGCCTCTCCTTCCGCCTATATATTGCCCTCGACGAAAACCCTAAGCACCGATCAAAAATCCACGAAGAGTCTATAGTGCCATATCCATCCCTAGATCGGGAGGGATATGAAGCTCTTCCCGGCACCCTACCGGAGAGGGGAATTCACCCTGGAGGCCTTCTTCATCACCATGCAAGCCTCCGGTGTGATGCGTGAGTAGTTCATCCTTGGACTACGGATCCATGTAGTAGCTAGATGGCTGGTTCTCCTCCTTTGTGCTTTCATGTCTAGATCTTGTGAGCTCTGTTCATGATCAAGATCATCTATTTGTAATTCTTCATGTTGTGTTTGCGGGGATCCGATGGATATTGAGATGCTATTTCAGATTGATTATTGATTCTATCATGTCTTTGTTATTTTTGATCTTGCATGCTTTCTGTTGTTAGTAGCTATCTTGGCCAAGTAGATGCTAGCAACTCCAAGAGTTAGTATTTATGCTCGATAGTGGGTTCATGCCTCTAGTAATCTAGGGAAGTGACAGAAGTCTCTAAGGTACTAGATGTGCTGTTGCTACTAGGGAGAAAACAACAATCCTTTGTTCATAGAACAATCATATTGTTTACTTTACACGCAGTTCAGAAGCAATAACTGCTGCTTGCAACTTAATATCGGAGGGGTTTGGATGATAACCTGAAGGTGGATTATTAGTCATAGATGCAGTTGGATGGCGGTCTATGTATTATGTTCTAATTCCCAATCAAGTATCAAAGGAGTCAAGATGATTAGTATATGCATGTATTGCTTTCTCGGTGTTTGTCAATTGCCCCGCTGTAATTTGTTCACCCAACATGTTATCTATCTAAGGAGAGCCACCTCTAGTGAACTATGGATCCCAGTCCTTTTCTTTACATTCAATCTACTATCTTTTATTGCTTTGTGTTTACTTACTGCAAACTTTTACTTCTTTCCATTCGATACGTTTAATCCTTTGTTTTCCGCAAAACACGGCGAGATTGACAACCTCATCGCAAGTTGGGGACAAAGTTCTGTGGTTGTGTTGTGTAGGTCTCCACGTTGCTGCTAGCACCGGTAGTGCGCCCTGCCAAAGCTCAGCTAGTAATACCTTTGGGGTGTTTCCTTGCTCCTACTGGTTCGATTAAACCTTGGTTTCATAACTGAGGGAAACTTGCTGCTGTGCTCATCATACCTTCCTCTTCGGGTTCCCAACAAGCTCTACATCAACACCGCCATCAAGCATTTTTCTGGGTGCCGTGCACTGAGCCATTAACCATCATAAACTTGATCAAAGTGTTTGTAAAGCATTCAAAGCTAGGATCATATGTAACTACCTCGGTGAACTACACTCTAAGTTGCATGCCTGGATGAGCGAAAGTGGTTAAAATAGTACGGTGGGGGCCAGGGGCCACCCATAGGTAGACCCGTCGGCCGTCCTAACCACTTCTAGAACATCGGGACAAGAACGAGCGGCGTAGTCGGCAGGCGAAGGGATCAACTACATACACACGTGAGTATGTATGCAAGCCACCATATAACTGTTCTTAGAGCCATACCATCTAAAAGAAGTAGAAATATTGCAACGCCATACGGCAAGATCCAAATATCCTAGATAGAGATAATAGTTTAGGATAGCTCCTCATACATCAAACATCAGAGTATCAAGCGGAAGCGGGAAACAAGATCCGAGTACGGACAAGAAACAAATCGGCATAAGATGCCACCGAAGTAAGCACATCCCGCCCACAGATCTCACGGATCCCCATCCCCGAAATCTCTACACCGAGTGATCATTGCCAACATCATCTGTCTCCTCCATCCAGTATCCATCTTGCGAATACACCTGTTCATCTGAATCAAACAATTTATCGTGTGAGACCCTAGGGGTACTCAGCAAGTCTTTATGCCTCTAAAGGGGACATAAACCTAGGGTGATGCAATTGCAGCAAAAGATAATAACTAACAAGTCTATAGATACTCGCTAACCATCCGCCTAACCAATGATAGACGGATGTCCGTTAAATAGTAACAATAGTTATAACAGTATAATTATCAGATCCATCCTCCTTCTCGCTTACCAATGAGAAAGCGGACGAACAACCCCTCCGTTGGCAGTTTTATTAACCATTCCATGAGTATTGCACTATTTACTAGGCAGGTATTTAGTCAAATTAAAAGCGGTACTTTAGTTATGCTTGTCTATGATCGAGAAACTGTGCTCCAAGTCGTCCATAACCGCGGACACGGCTTTCAGAAAGATTTACCCTGTAGGGGTGCACAAATAGAAACACACACCCGATCAACCTCGGAAAAACCAAATCAAAACCCAACGAGGCATTCACGACAAAGCGATCACAGGATTCAGAAATATTTCAAGGGGCCACCCCAATAAGCTACCCGCAACGAAGTTGGCCAGCTCCGAGACGGACCCAGGGTTTGCGAGAACGGCTGTAAACGACTGGGAACCCGAAAATGTGACTGGGCTTGTCGATACCGCGAGATCGTGCCGCGATCCCTAAACAGTACAGGTGCTCCTCGCACAATCTTAAATAAAATAGTAAACATGGCATAAGTACAGGATAGTAATAGAGCCCCAAACTACTTTGTGGCCCCACGAAATAGAAATGAATCAAGCTCTGGCTCAGGGGGGTCCATAAGGCCTCCCGGATGTGGATAGTGCAAATAGTCAAGGAACAGGAATCAAGTACTCGGGGTCCTACAGGACACAAGTGAGCATGAAAAACCAAATAACATATATTGCTCACCGGTGCCTCTTTCATTAGTTATCCCATTACTGCTCAGGTTAAGTTGTTTAGGTACCTCGTTATCCATCAGACACTCACATACCCTACACATGCTGTTCTATGACTCGCATGGCTCAAACAACTCCTGTAGTAATGGCTCATGGGATGGAGGAACAAGCTTCGGTGGGGTTTAAAAGTAAAGGCTATGCAGTACTTGGGATTCAATTTAATGCAATCGCGACTCCATGATGCAAGAATAAGATAGAGGAAATAGGTACTATATGTATGCAAGCATGTGGTAGTGCTTGTCTAGCAGCTCAGTTGAAGCGAGAGACGGATCGGGGTAGTACTCCTGGGATTCCTGATATTTCTCCTGCTCGGCGTCTATTCGAAGAAGAACCAAACAAACAAGGGCCAACATAAATAAAGTGCACAAGTATATGAATTTGAATGCGACAAGCAAACAAGCATGCCATGATGAATGATGCACAAATTACATGGCAATAATGTAGCATGGTATGGGTGAGGTGTGGGGTACAAGAATAAAGCATTTTATTGAGTTTTAGTCATGTTTTACTCCCAAATAAGTTGCTGTATACTTATTATTTTTATGATGCATGCTGCAATTCAGAACATGGAATGCATAGTTAGAACGGGCTCGTCGCACTGATCGAGTTAGACATATTATTTGTCGAATTTGGAGTTGTAGAATTAAAGTTATTAATTATTTAAGAAAAGGCATTTTATTGCATTTAAACAATTTCGAAAATTTAATTTGCCCAAATGATATTTTGAATGGAAAATTTGAAATCCTCACATTTTTCTGATTCCAAAACATATATTATAAGTATTATTTGGAATTATATTTCAAAAGTTATTAAAACAGAATTTAAAACATATTTAAACATTTCTGAAATTATTTTATTAAAAACAGACAAACCCAGAAACTTTTTATACCCAGAAGCGGCCAGCCCCAGACGCTAACGGGTGGGACCTGCGTGGACTGGCGAACGGCAAGACTTTTTTCCCACCGTGCAGGTTAGCCGGAGACCGACAGTGGGCCTAAAGCTGGCGCTGGAAAGTGGCGGAAGCGCGAACGGCCTTTTTCTCACGCGGGGCTTTCCTAGCCACCGAGGCTGACTGGTGGGGCTGGGTAACAATGGGGCCGCACGCGTGCGACACCAGCCTGGAAGCGACACGTGGTGGATCTGAGGCCCGCGCGGTGGGGAACAGCGAAACTGCGGTTGCCTTTTTGCAAAAAAAGCACCGGACACTGACCGGTGGGGTTCGGGGGACCAGACGTTGATTGACCAAGAGTGCCAGGGGGTTTTCCGGGAAAAAGACACCCGTGCTCTGAACTAAACCCGACGCCTGTTCTCTGAACCATGGTGAAAACCCGACAACGTTGGCGAGTTCCGGCGAGGCTAGCGTCGGGGTTGTGGTGTATCTCGCGATGACTCTAAAAAAAACGAGAAGAGGGGTCTACCAGCTACAGATCTCGTTCACGAAGAAACGTAGGAGATGGACCGTATCGGACGGGGATCCTCGAGGAACATCAGGGGAATGCACGATCCAAAACTGCCCGTCGGCGGGGCACATCACCGGCGGGAGCCCAAAAATCGGGCGGCGCTCGGCACAGGGAGGGGTGGAAAAGGGAGGGAACGATGGTGGCGTTCACCTTGTCTAATTCCCCAGGGAATCAGGGGATGGGGCGGCTGGAGCGGAGGGAGACGACGATGTCGCGGCGGTGGTGCACGGTTCACCAACGAGGAGGAGGCTCCGAGCGGGTCCGGCTCCTCCTAGCAGGCTGGATCAACGCCAAGGTCCACGACGGTGCTTCCCGGCGAGTCCATGATCACCAACTAGGACGGGAGCGGCAACGTGGGGCTTTGACCAGCGGCGGCCATGGCACGGAGGAGAAGAGGGAGAGGGGTAAACGAAGAAGGGAAGCTAGGGTTCGACAACGAGGCGCGAGAAGATAAGGGCGGGGAGGGTCACGCGTTCGGCGTGCTTGCTGACGCGGATGACGGCAGGGACGGACACCTGCCCGCTGCCGTCTGTCGCTGAGAGAGAGCAGGCCAAGGGAGAAGAAGAACAGAGGGAGACGGCGTGAACGCCGAAGGGGTATCGGCCAGGGGAAGGAAAAGGTCGGCCCAGGAGGAAGGAAGGGTGCGGGGCTGAAGCTGCTGCTGGGCTGCGACCATGTAGGGATGGGCTGCTGCTGGGGCTCTCTCTCTTGTTTTGTTTTCTTTTTATTTATTTATTTGTTTTCCTTTTGTTTTGTTTCAGATTCAAGCAAGCCAATAAAATAAACCTTTTTGGAAATTTTGCAAGATTTGAATAAAGGGGGAGAAGATGGATATGGAGTGAGGTGAGAATCTTGATGCACATGGCAAGGAAACAAAGATCAAGGTGAGGAGGTTTGAGAGAGAAAAATGGGAGCTCTCAAAAGAAAGGATCCACTCAAAAAAAGGAAAAACCAAAGGAGAATAAGATGGTGGTGATTTGCATGGCCCATGCATAGCAATAAATGCCCTGTTTATTCTTGTAAAAATAATAATAAAGTCCCATGACATTTCTTCATGTGCATTCCAAAATATGGAGTAAAGGCCAAGCAAAAGGAATTAAAAGGAGGTTCCATGTGGAGTAGATGGAGATGATCATATTTGAATATAATTTGGGACATGCTAGTGTGTGTGTTCCACTAGGTGCATAATATCCCTAATAATATTCCAACCTGAGCAAATATCCCAAAACAATCCATATGGAAGTTAGAAAGAGGGATGCCACTCACAAAGCATGCAAAGGTGGATCCACATATCAATAATGTGAAAACAACATGATGCTTGCATGTGAGCATGTGGATTTGTAAGAGGATCCATCCCAACCCATATGAGCTAGAGGTAAACCCAAATAAGATGTAAAGCTCACATATAGTTGGATGGTAGAATTATGGGGTGGTGACAAGAAAGGTGGTGGAGTTAATAAAAGATATGCCCCCAACTCAACTTGGGCATCAAGCATTTATCAAGAACCAAATACAATATATCAAGAGGGAAATACAATTAATAATGCATACGAGATAAGAACCAAATGAAAAAGGGTTTTATATGATGCTCAAATGCAATGTGGCATGATGACATGATCATGATATAATTATGATGCAACAATTATAGGTAGGAAGTAGCAATTATATTACTAGACCATGTAGCATTACATATGTTAGACCGATGGGATGCTGCATCATAGAACATCAATCATAACATGAAAGAAAAAGTTCTAGCAATAAGACAAAGAAACTATGTTGCAACATGAAAAGGCACAAACAAAAGATTCATGAATAACAATGCTTTGCAAGACGTTTGTTTGTTTCACATAAAGAAAACATAGCATAGTGGCATTCAGCTTGTCCCTCATGGAGTAGCAAACATAAATGCATAGTACACCTTCAAAGTTCATAAGAGTGACTAGATACAAATAGTTTAAAACAAGCAATATCAAAGTTATGCATCAATCAACTAGTCTTGGGACAATGCACATAGAACTAAGAATGGCCACTATGCTCTCAAAGTAAGTGCATACAGGTAGAAGGTGGAGACTCAATATAATGGTGGAAGAAAGGCATTCATAGAAGGAAGGAAGGATTCAAGTCTCATAAAGAGCTTCCAAAAATTATGGTACTTATAGCTTTCAGCTCTCATTGCCCCTATCATAAGCATCTTGAAATGATTAAGGTTAAAGTGAACAAACTATGGTGTACATGCTTGACGAAGTATAAGTTAGAAATCTCATGTCCCTTGAATACGAGGGCCACTCCTCATGCTACTCAAGTTTAGTCACCGGTAAGTTCTTGTCATTGTAAGTACATGTGTATCATATAGAACCGCCAATTGGGTACCCCTTGCCCGATGATACGGAAGAATCCCCATATCAAAATGACAAGGCAAGTAGGCAACGAGCATCTTAGAAATGTTCTTATTTACCATGGGAATATGGTGCTTTTTTCTCTCTTTCCACTTTTCATAATCTCTTTTTTTTCTTATATGACTCTTTTTTTATAAGAAGAATGCTTCATAGACAGCTCATTATGGTTACACTGCAGGTTTCCACCATGTCAGCGTGGATTAGACCAGCGTCCCAAGCGTTTCTCTAACACATATACATAACTCCATGGACTTACAAGCTCCCCTTTCATTTCACACCGACAACATCCATAGACAAAAGAGCATGATATCAACTAGGTACAAAGTACCAAGTGCAATGTTGAAAGCGTTCCGCATGACAGCATGGTTCTGCTAATTCCCAACAAATAAGTGCAAGCATATACAACATAGACGACACAATGGTTCAAGTTTATTAAGGGCAAGAAAAGTAAAGTGTGCCATCAAGTTCGTGAGAGCTTTAATCACTAGTTTTCTCATAAAAAGTTTAATTCGGAAGGTAAACAAAAACATGAATATACTTGGAATAGCATATGCTAGTAGGTAGGTATGGTGGACTCGTTTGGAATAACTTGGTTTTAGGGATTTGGATGTATGAGTGGAACTCATAATTGGTTATGGAGGCTAGCAAAAGACTGGGAGCGAGAAACTAAGAGAACAATAAGGGCCATAATCATGCAGAGTGACAAAACATCATTGATCAAAGCATAAAGTGATACTACAAGTTGAAAACTAAAGGATCATAAAGGCTATGGTGACTTGAGATAGTCATAACATGGTGTGAGCATGCGCCAAATCAACCCAAATAAAGCATCAAAGGAGAATACCACAATACTATGCTTTAATATGCTAAAACAACGCATGATTCATCCAAAGGCACATTAAGCAATCTCAATTGTTTATAACAAGTCATGCCACAACAAATAATACTAAGCATAAAGCCAAAACAATATTGAGCATGGCATGACAAAGCATAGGCCACAGTCAAAAACAAGCTCTCTTTACCACTTAAGCATGAACTTTCCTACTCTTTTTCCAAACCAAACCAAACTATTTGAAAACCAATGTATGAAAGAGGGGGTCCAACCAATTTATTTATCAAACTAAGAAAACAAAAAACCAAAATGAAAACGAAAAAGAAGACGCTCCAAGAACAACACAACTGTGCATGAAACAATAAAAATGAAGTGTTTGGAAGGAACCTGAGATTTTTATTGATGAAGAGGGGGATGCTCTGGGCATCCCCAAGCTTTGATTCTTGTACTTCTTGGATATTTCTTGGGGTGACACCCATGGCATCCCCAAGCTTGAGCTTAGTCCATTCTTCATCTCATTACTCATTCCTTCCATACATACCTGAAATTTTTCCTTCATACAAAACTTCACACAATCTTTATTAGCAACATTAGTGCACTCAAGATAATAGGTCTTTAGGTTCAGTTCCAACACCAATAAAACTTCCATTAAAACACTAGCTACTATAGCAGTTCCCTCAAAAAGCTCAATTCCCCAAAAGAACTCAAAAAGGAACCAACAGGAAGCAAATGCAGAAAATGGCAGAAATCTGTCAAAACAAACCAACAGGTAAAGACGAATTTTTTCAAAGACCTTATATTGCTCAAATTAAAAAGTGTTGAACTAACGAAGTTAGATAACAACCTGGGGCAGAAGCACAAAAATTCACTCCCCAAAAGGACGTAGAGAGATTTTACACAAATTTTCACGATGAAGCACAAAAATCTGTTTCGGGACAACAACTTTCCCAATCATTACTTCTCTCTCATTAGAGGTTACTATTGGCACAAAAAGCAAATAAAAAGGATAAGGAGCGGTTATTACTGAAGTAATAACTTCCAAGACTCATCTAAAACTTTTGAGTTATCTCCCAATAAGTACTTTTCTTTAACGCCTTTAAGTTAGGCATGATAGTTTGAGAAGATGCTCACATAAGAAATATGAATTTAAATAAAAGAAAGTATCAAGAAGAAAATTCAAAGCACATTTAAGTTTAACCCACTTCCTATGCATAGGAATCTTGTAAAGAAACAAGTCATGAAAGCACAAAGAAACAAGCATAGTAAAGCAAAACAAGTGTAACTTCAAGACTTTCAACATAAAGAGGGGAAACCTAATATTATTGAGATGCATAAACCCATGTTACCCTCTCTCATAATAACTTTCAGTAGCATCATGAATAAAATTAACGATATAACTATCACATAAAACATTCTTATCATGAGCACATGCATATAATAATTACTACTCTCCACATAATCATAGTCATTATTATTAATCATGGTGGGAGCAAATTCAACAAAATAGCTATCATTATTATTCTCATCACCATAATCATCAAATATAGGAGGCATATTGTAATCATAATTAATTTTCTCCTCAATAGTAGGTGGACTGAAAATATCATATTCATTATTGTAATCATCATATATTGGAGCCATAGTATCATCAAAGTAAATTTTCTCCTCTAAAGATGGGGGACTAAAAAGATCATTTTCATCAAAACTAGCTTCCCCAAGCTTAGAGTTTTCCATAGATTTGCAATAATGGTGTCCAAAGAATTCATACTAACAACATTTCTATTAGCATGCAAATAAAGTTCCATAGGTTTTTTAATTTTCTCTTCAAACACTTCATGTCCTAACTCAAGATAAATACTATAAAGCTCTCTAACTTTGTTGTTGTTTTACATTAAGCCTAACTAGTGAAAACAAGAAAGAAAAAGACAAAATTGCAGAATCTAAAGGAAATAACTTCGAGCACTCACACCGGATGATGTGAGTACCTTTTACCTTACATCCCCGGCAACGGCGCCAGAAAATAGCTTGATGTCTACACACTTCTATTCTTGTAGATAGTTGTTGGGCCTCCAAGTGCAGAGGTTTGTAGAACAGCAGCAAGTTTTCCCTTAAGTGGATCACCCAAGGTTTTTCGAACTCATGGAGGAAGTGGTCAAAGGTATCCCCTCTCAAGCAACCCTGCAATCAAGATAAAAGAAGTCTCTTGTGTCCCCAACACACCCAATACACTTGTTAGGTGTATAGGTGCACTAGTTCGGTGAAGAGATAGTGAAATACAAGTGGTATGGATATAAGATAACGGTGCTAGAAAATAGCCTGCTGGCGTGTGGTTGACGTGGGGAAAGACTAAAGGCAAACTGAAATAAAGATGGAAGCAAGCAAACATGTAACAGATCTAATTGCAAACGGTGTATCATTGCTTAGAAACAAGGCCTAGGAATCATACTTTCACTAGTGAACACACTCAGATAAATATATTCTTATTTATGATACTACGCTGAACTACTCTCCGGTTGGACACTCTAATTGTTGGTAGGGATATAACAGCACACCTCAAAGTTTGCTGTCCACATCTAGATAACCCCACACTATCACCTTGAGTACTAGATGGTTCCAACAAACACCACAATTTCATAGAGACATCCAACTCCAAATATAACTCATAACAAGTATTTGAAATCTCTATCCTAAGTGCCACCATGGTGTACACACTGTCAACTTCACACACATGGGGAGAGTAGAGATCTATTAAAGCACTTGAGTAGCAAGGTATATCTATAGATTACAAGCTCATGATCTCAATAAGATCATGCATGGAGAGAGAGAGATTAACACATATCTACCGGTAGAACCCTTAGTCTCGAGAGAGAACTACTCCCTCATCATCATGGGAATCAGCAATGGTGATGGAGATGGTGGTGGAGATCGATGGAGATGCTTCCGGGGGCACTTCACCGTCCCGGCAGGGTGCCGGAACAGAGACTTTCTATCCCCCGAATCTCCGCTTCGGTGGCGGCAGCGCTGCAGAACTTTTCATGGCTTTTTGATTGACCCTTTAGGGTTTCTGCCTCGGGAGGAATATATAGGCGAAGGAGGCAAAGTCGGTGGCTAGCCAGGGGGCCCACACCATGCCTTGGCGCGGCCTGGGAGGACCCGTGCCTGGGGGGGTGTGGCCACCCTGTGGCCCCTCTCCGTCTCGTATTTTGGCTCCGTGAGTCTTTCGGTAAAATAGGAACTTTGGCTTTTGTCCCGTCCAATTTCGAGAATATTCATTTTTTGACTTCCTGGAACCAAAAACAGCAGAAAACAGGCAACTGGCACTGTGGCATATTGTTAATAGGTTAGTCCAAGAAATCATATGAAAAGTACTCCAAAGTGTGGACAAAACACAAGAAAGTAGATAAAACCAAGCATGGAACATCAAAAATTATAGATACATTTGCAATGTATCAAAAGTCACCGAATCGACAACGACCAGCAGTACAGGGAGGTGCGCCCGTACCGCGCGGTCGTACTTCTTTTGCAAGAAAATGTCGTAGCGTCAACAGGCTTAACGACCATTGGTACGGGCAGATCCGGCCATACCGTCTACCCGTACCAATCTCATAAGACCAGTAATCAACTTAGAAAAATGAAAGGAGTTCAAATATGCAAAGAGAAATACTAGAAAGTTATCCAGAACGAAAGTGTGTGTAGAATAATGTTCATCGAGGGAATATGGTCTCACTTAAATTTTATTCTTCCTCTCTTTGAATAAAACAGGTCATAGAAAATTGCCAAAACTATTATAACGGGAATTAGGAGATTTCCTTTTTGGTTGTGTGGTTCCCAAAGGTATTCACACAGATGATACCTCCTTAGGATGGAGAAATCCTTGAATATCCGTGAATGCTTCCTCCACATCTTCCTTTCTTTGTAGGATCTGTAAATCAAGTTCTTGCAAAATTAGAGTCCAACGGATCATTCTTGGCTTAACATCAGTCCTTTCTAGGATTTCTTTCAAGCCAACAAGATCAGTGTGTACTCTTACTTTGGATTCCGTGATGTAAGATCTAAATTTATCACAAGAAAAGACTACAATGAAGAATTCGTTTTCAGCCATTGGATAGTTCTTTTGAGCCCCGTTTAAGGTGCGACTAGCATGATCAATGATATTTGGATCATCACCATCATACTGGCAAAGAATTGCCCCTAGAGCTTCATGGCTAGCTTCACAAAATAGTTCAAAGGTTTTCTTCCAATTAGATGTTTTAATAACTTGTGCTTTAGGAGATCTTGTTTTAATATGTTGAAAGAGACAAGACATTATTCATCAAAATTAAAACGAACATCCTTTTGGAGAAGGTTATTTAATGGTCTAGCAGTTTTTCAAAAGTTCTTAACAGCTCTTCTATAAAACCCTACATGACCCAAAAATCTTCTTATACCTTTTGTATCTCGAGGAGGGGGTAACTTTTCAATTGCTTCAATCTTTTCCTTACCGACTTCTATGCCCTTACCTCAGACTTTGTGACCAAGTACTCTGCCTTCTTGGACCATGAAATGACATTTCACCCAGTTCAAGAATAAGTTAGTGTATTCACATGTCTGCAAAAACTTTGTGAAGATTATGGAGACAATGATTAAAGGAAGTTCCATAAACAGAGAAATCATCCATGAATACTTCCATAACACTTTCAACATAATCGGCAAAAATAGCAGTCATGCATCTTTGAAAAGTGGCAGGAGCATTGCAAAAAACAAAAGGCATACGATGATAAGCATAGAGACCATAAGGACATATGAAAGTTATTTTAAGTTGATCATCAGGGTATACCACAATTTGGGAAAAGCCGGAATAACCGTCTAGGTAGCAAAAATGAGAATCCATGGCAAGTCTTTCTAAAGTTTGATATATAAATGGTAGAGGGTAATGATCCTTCCAAGTTTCCTTATTAAGATATCTATAGTCAATGCACATCCTGTGGCCAACAACATTTCTAGTTAGTACCATTTTGTTATGTTCATTTTCTACAACCATAAACCCACATTTCTTTGGAACATAATGGACGGGACATACCCATTCAGTCTCCTCCACGTGAAAGTTAACGCCTTCAGCCAACAAACGTATTATTTCTTTCCTTACCTCCTCTTTCATGTGAAGCTTGAGATATCGCTGAAAGTCCGCCACCGGCTGGGCTCCCGCTTCCATGAATATTCTATGGGTGGCTATCAAAGGAATAATCCCCTTTAAGTCACTCATCGAATACCCAAGAGCGTTTCGATGCATGCGAAGAACCTTCATCAGATTTTCCTCCTCTTTCTCTATGAGGTTAGCACTTACAATAACAGGGAAGTTATTTGTATCGTCATGGTATCTATATTTTAATTCCTTTTGTAGAGTTTTAAGGGTTGGAGGAGGAAGAGGCTCATATCCCTTTCTTATAGGTTCTTCATACTTTTAATTAATATCGATGTCCACCTCCGGTGTGGAGTCGAGATAGTTATCTATTTCAGCTTTTTCTATGTCCTCAAGAATGTTATTATTGTTGACTAGACTTCTTGCTAGATCATCATCTGGAGCCTCGATAATTATGGAGGCTAAGTTTATGATATTACCTTCTTCCTCACATTCGTAATCTTCATCATCTAATTCTTCGATAGCTGGTTTATGGTCAAATTTAGAGAAATGAAAATTCATCTTCTCTTCAACAAACTTGAGAGACACAATCTGCTTCTTGTAGTCTATGTTCGCACCTGCGGTATTTGGAAAGGTCCTTCCAAATATGATGGGGCAATAAACATCAATTGGCATATCAATAAGAACAAAATCAATAGGATATTTATGGGGTCCAATACATATTGGTACATCCCTAATTATTCCCATAGGGAATATCAGAGTTTTATCTGCAAGCATTATAGTCATATATGTATCTTCCATTTTAGTTGGGGTTAGTTTGTTTTGAATTTTTAAATAAAAGTTAAAAGGAATAACATTAACAGTAGTGCCTATATCACAAAGACCATAATAGGAAGTTCCACCGAAAGTGCAGGGAAGGATAGGCTTACCCACTTCTTTGGCTTTTACCTTTCCTTCAACAAATTGTGAGGCTTCGGAATCTAGTTCGATCACATTGCAATGTGTAAACATGGTCAAAATATCTTCTTTTATTGATGCCTCTGCCTCTTGTTTACTTCCCTCATTGGTTTTCCTTATTAGTGTTCCTTCTTCTAGCTGCTTGAGAAATAATTCTTCCTCTTTGTGTTGATCCTCAAGTTGTTGAGTCATCATGTATTTTCTCACTGTCCTTGGAAAAGGAAGAGGTTTAACATACGAAGGAACCTCCCTCATTGGCTCGATGATGACCCACAAGTATAGGGGGTGTATCACAGTATTTTCGATAAGTAAGAGTGCCGAACCCAACGAGGAGCAGAAGGTGCTGGCTAGTGGTATGGATCAGGAATTCTTTGCAAATACTTAGCAAACGGATTTTTAGGGGTTTTCGATAAAGCAAGTAAACAAAGTACGAGTAAATAAAAGACAGTAGGAATAAATGTAGCAAGTGGCCTAATGCTTTATGCAGCAAAGGACAAGCCGGTTGTATTACTTAAGATGACCAAACATTCTCGAGGACACATGGGAAGACTATCAAGTGCTTTCGCTTCATATAGTTGATTAATCTTCTTTAGCTTGCTAAGTGTTGTGTGGGTGAACCTGTGCTAATGTACCACCCCATCCAAGACTAATACATACTTGTGATTATACCCCTTGCAAACATCCGTACTTAGAAGAAAGTAATTAAGGTAGAAATCTAACCACAACTTTAAACTCTAAGACCCCTACGTCCCTTGTGCAATGGTTTCCTAACGGGGGTTCAGGTTTTTGTCACTCTGGCAACCCCTACGATTAGTAGCCAAATACACAATGCATTCCCCTAGGCCCATATAGGTGAAGTGTCATGTAGTCGACGTTCACATGACACCACTAGAAGAAGTACACCACAACTTAAATAACAATCTATTGAATCTTTCTCAACACAACTCCACTACTAACAACAAGACTTCTCCCATGTCCTCAAGAACAAAACAAACTACTCACAAGACATCATATGGATCATGATCAGAGATGGAATAATGATGTATACCAATCTGAACATATACAATAATTCAATGGTTCACTCAATAGGATCAACTACAAAGAGTAATCAACACCGGGAAAGTTTCCCCTATGAACTAATGCAAGATTCAACGCAGTTGTTACAGCAATATGGAGACGGTGATGAGGGTGCTGATGGTGATGATGGTGGTGATGATGATGATGATGATACCGATGAAGTGCAGCTTGATGGTGGTGTTGATGGCGACGAGCTCCCCTCTCCGGGAAGGAATTCCCCCGGCAGAAATCTGTCTGCCGAAGATCTCTCTCTCTCTCTCGGTGTTTTCCGCCCCGCAGAGGCGGCGAAATCTTTCTGTGGTCACTCCTCAAGTCTTAGGGTTTTGGGAGGATGATATATGCCAGAGGGGAGAGGCTGGAGTGGGCCAGGGTGGCCACACCACCTCCAGGAGCGGCCTAGGGCTGCCCGCACCATGGGGTGGTGTGGGCCCCCTATGGCCCATCTCCACTCCGTCTTCTGGCATCCTTAGTCTTCTGGAAAAATAGGATTTTCCGTATATTTTCCCGAATTTTGCCTCCAAACAGCACCTTTTCCATCAGAATCCTGACTGCAGCGGTCCATGCTCCAAAAGTCATCAACCATGCAAAAACAGATGAAATAACATAAGTATCACCTCTCAATACGAAATATATCAATGAATAATAGTGAATTAATACATAGAATAGTGATGCAAAATGGACGTATCACTCGACAGGGGCCATAATTATTGGGTCTTCTTCATCGATTGGCTCAGGTGGCGGAGTATAATGAAGCAAGTCCTTGTTTGGAGCTTAAATATGTTCTGTAAAAGACTGAAGGATTTGCAAGACAATATCATCATCAAGTTCCAATTCATTAGAAGTTTCTTTTACCTTACCAGAGTCTTGATAAGCATTAAGACAATCATATTCAATTTCTATACCTCCTTTGCCTCCTAAATCAAATCCCCATGTTTCTCTATTACAGCAAATTTATCTAAAAGTTCCCAAGCTTTTATTATAGATAACTCTATTGATGAACCTCCTAAATTCGTGTCAAGCTCATGTTTAATTTCTTGATTAAGTCCTCCATAAAAAATATGCAGTACATACCATTCTGGTAAATCATGATGGGGGAATTTGTGAATTAGAGACTTATACCTTTTGTAGGCTCTCACCAAACCTTCGCCTGGGCGGTTTTTAAAGTTTGTAATTGCCCTTCTTACCTCAGCAGTCTTTACCTTGAGAAAGAATCGAGACACAAATTCTATTTTAAGCTTTTCCCAGGTATCAATCTTCTCTGCAGGGAAAAATCTATACCAAGCCAAAGCAGTGTTGGTTAGACATTGGCTAAACAATTTAAGTTTTAATTCATCATCAGAATAGCCTCTCAATTTTAGAGTACAACATAGCTCGGTAAAGTGCATTAAATTATTATAAGGATCCTCATCGGGATCATCTGTTGCAAAAGTTTTTCTTTAATAATAGTGATAAAACAAGGGTTAACCTCGTACTCTGGTTTGCTCCCACTTAGGAATTCTTTCAGTAATCCTCTATTGAATCTCCCGAGGTATTCAGTAGCATCGATCTGATTAATCAGTCCGAGTGCGGCATGGTGCCTACCTGAAACTAGTAAACTACCTTAGTAGAATAGTAAGTAAAATGAGTAACTAAGAACAAAGACCAAAAGTGCTTAGCTCCACGGCAACAACGCTAGAAAATAGGTTGATGACTTTAAGTGCATAGATCAATTGTAGCTAATTTCGAAGTAAAGATATAGAACCCACATAGAGCTATTGGTAAAGGTATTTATGCCCCTCATTACTATCTACCAAAGAATACTTGTAAGTTGTATTTGATCTCAAGTAAACTGTGTTTGAATGGTTTGTAGTTGTTTGCAGAAAAGTAATTAAAACAAGTAAAATAAAAGAAGTAACAAGATTGTATGAAAGCGTGGTTGATCTCAATAGGGCTAAACCATTCTCAGGGATGTCGGATACACCACTAGCATATTACTATTATTATATGTAATCAAGATACATAATTCTTATGTCATGATATATGTGTGGAGAGAGCCCATAATAAGAAGTTCACGACAAGGCTCGTAGGAAACGACTTTGTTGAGCCAAGTGTGAGGTCACCTCTAAATAACCATTTCAATGCCTAAGAGCAATCACCCGTCTAGGCCACCGCAATTAAGGGTTTCCCCATGGATATCGTAATTATCTTAGGAAGTCCCTCTTAATCCCCCTTTGACCGTGTGGGTTATGAGCCATCGCCAATCTGTCACAAGGCACTCCGGGTACGCTTCCACAACATGTCCAAATGGTTTCTTCCTCCCTTTAGTCCCGAAGGAAAATGATACATGGTCGGCTTCACATATCATATAAAGAGAGAAATCAAACACAAGTCATAATTTTATCATAGACAAGCAAGTCATATGGACACAAGAATAGATCATAGTCATTACAAGTTCATAGTGGGCTAGGGTTTCTCCATCTCCCCATGAACAAAGGAACTACTCACTCATGGAAGCAATCAACAACATCATCATAATCAAATGGATGGATTAAAGTACGGGTGTAGATCTAATGCAAACCATAATTCTATCAGGAATTACAAAGAGATCTAATAGATGAAAGATGCGGTAATGGTGGTGATGAAGATTCAGCGATTGATGGTAAAGGCGATGATGCGTTGTCCTCCAATGATCCGCGAAGCAACTAGGATTTTACCCCAGCCAAGTTCCTCCTTCAGATCCCTTTCAGATGTGGTGTTTCATGGTTTCTGGTGGTTGTGAATGTCGGATCTCTCTCTCGTCTTTGCTAGGAGAAACTATTTTACGAGGCGGTCCTGATGGTGCCAGGTACCGGCGGATGGTACGGGCGGGCTCTACCCATACCATTGGTTGTTATCGGTGCTGATGCCTCCTCCATGTTTGTTATTTTTCCAGGTGCAAAGGTAAATTCATAAAATGGCTTTTATCACTTAGAAATATCATATAGTTACACAATATAACAGCTCTAATTGATATGCTCATCCATGTCTCCATGATTTGGGATCCTGTTGAAACAAGAACAAAATAGCACGTGGAGGCATAGTGAAAAACAAAAATCCCTACTCTATTTATGCAAAAACAATAAGTAAAAATGCTTCAATTTTGGACGCATCACTTCCCCCACTTCTTGCTGCCCAGTCCCTTGATCTTGGGGACCTTGGGCTTGATTGGAGGCATGCGAACCTCTTCGATGGCCACCCGCTGGAGGTTGCGGAGGTGAATGTCGAGCGCCTGGTGTTCAGCGATGTAAGCATTGAAGTCCACGGTCTGGCTAACTTTGGGGGTGCTGGAGCTCGAGCCCTCTGCATGCGTCACGACACAGTTGAAGTCGGTGTCGGCGAGTCTCGTCCTGCAAAAGGGGCAATTGTAGACGCCGCCAGGAAATAAGGCATCGTACTGGCTAGCCTACAGCCTCCTCAGCACCTGCCCAGTCTTGGTGTTCCTGGACTCGTCATCGCTACAGACGTCACTGTTGTACACCTATTGGAAAAAATAGAGGATTAGATGATGTAAGAATATCGAGAAACCTAAATGCGAACAACCGAGCCCTAATAAACAAAGATCTAACATCCAACGATGGAAATAGGAGAAGAACCAGGGAAGGGGAGCAAACCCTAGTTACCTTCGACCATGGGCCATCGATGCCAGTGTCGTATGGGTTCACCAGAGCGATGTACTCCTCTGGATTGTAGGGGTCCTAGAAGAGCTGGATCTACCCATGACTAGTGGGGTCTCCTATCCGGTGGGGGCCACCTCACCGGCGGCTACATTGGAAGCGGGGACGGGGCCTGGATGGGGACAGCAGCTGCCATTTATTCCTCGATGAGGGCCTGGACAGGATGGTGGCTATTTCAATGCCTCGGGAGGGGGGGTGGAACAGAGACGGGGGCCTCCTTGTCGGCGTCCTTGGAGGCGATGATGGCCACCGCATCCTCCTTTTCCATCGCCGTTGCGGTTGGGGTTTTCTCGGGAGATTGTAGAAGGTGATGGGACAGTGGAGACGGTTGCGTGAGGAGAGTGAGCGAGAGTGAGACCCGCCAGGCGGAGAAGGAGAGGGGATCTATAGTAAAGGTGAAGGGAAGCGGCATTTTGTTGCACCACCATGCACTACGCCACGTAGGGTACTAGATCGTGCACTGTGATATGCGTACAGTACGTCATGTTTTTCCCGGGCCATGCATGGCAGTTTTGTATTTAGCCACATGCAAAGGTAATAGACACAATTTCTACGTATGAAGTTTGACACGGCCATTAAATTAGTGATAATTAAAAGGGGAAATGTAGAGGAAAAGGTAGGTGGATGTATGACGAGATTTGTGGGGTTGTGCTAAATCGGCCAGAGGGAGGTGCGGATACGAGGGACTCGATGAAGGCGGAGACGTTTCTTATCTGTTCGGCCTCCGGCTGACGCGTGGAAGTTTCTTGCAGTAGGGCCCATTTGGAAGTGATATTGAGAGCACGCTACATAAAAATGGAATATGTCTTATTAAAATCAAGTGGCAATAAATTACAGCACCCGTCGATGACCGTGCACTCAATGACCCCGTTGCCCTGTGCATGTCTTGTGGCATAGTAGTACTAGTTGTAGGCTTTTGAGACGTGATTAAACATGACATGACCACTCGACGACTTTTTTCATGGACGACTTGGTGTTCCTTCTTGTAGAAGTCTTGCTGAGAGAGACATATATGCTGTCTCACGTTGTACTATGAAGGGCACGACGTGTGCAATGATCCATGTTGGATCACAGAAGATCAACGGTTGGTGCGCACGATCCGCGTAACAACTGTGTCAACCAATCAGGGCATACAGCCAGAGTGAGCACATGTTTGGGCTTTTATGTGATTTGTTACCGAGAGAGAGGGAAAAACTGAGTAGTATCAAAAAACCATGGGCAAAATTGACTAGGAGATTCAAATAGAAAATAGAAAGAGATTTAAAAAAATGGAAATTGATTGTCTTATACAATGAAATACATCACCGATGACCCACGAGTATAGTGGGTTTATCGCAGTATTTTCAAGGGAAGTGAAACCCAATTTATTGATTCGACACAAGGGGAGACAAAGAATATTTATAAGCCTTAACAACTGAGTAATCAATTCAGCTGCACCTGGAAACAATCTTGCTAACAGCAGTTTATCAGTAGCAACAGTTTTGTAGTAGCAATAGTAAAGTAATAGCAGTAGTAAAAGTAAAGACAGTAGTAACAATTGCAGTAAACAGTAGGATTAAAGCGCGGTAGGCATAGGGATGGATGGACGGGCATTGCATGGACAAGACAATTCATATAGCAATCAAGATATAGGGCATTTGCAGATAAATAAGATAAAGCATCCAAGTACTAAATAATCATATGCATGTATTCCATATATAGTCATACATGCTCGCAATGAGAACTTGCACAACATCTTTTGTCCTGCCAGCCCGTTTGCAGCGGGGCCTCAAGGGAACTACTGGCAATTAAGGTACTCCTTTTAATAGAGCACCAGAGCAAATCATTAACACTCCGTGAACACATGTGATCCTCACATCAAAGCCATCCCCTCCAGTTATCCCGATTACTGTCACTTCGGGGCCTTTGGTTCCGGACAACAATATGTGTATACAACTTGCAGGTAAGACCATAAACAATACTATCATAATGAATCAATAACATGCTCAGCTCTGAAATCATGGCACTCGGGCCCTAGTGACAAGCATTAAGCATAACAAGTTGCAACAAAGTCAAAAAGCACTAAGAATAGATACTAGGCACCATGCACTAACAATCTGATGCCATTACATGAGTGATCTCATCCAATCCCTACCATCCCCATAGCCTACAGCGGGGGATTACTCACACATGGATGGGGGAATCATGGATGGTCAATGGAGAAGCGATGGTGATTATGATGGCGATGATCTCCTCCAATTCCCCGTCCCGGCAGGGTGCCAGAACGGAGTTTCTGGTTCTTATTTGCGAAATATGATGGTGGTGGCGTAGGAGAACTCTCTCTAGACAAACATTGAACCCCCTTGGTTTTTAGGTTAAGAGGAGACTTATAGGCGAAGAGGGAGGCCGAGGGGGTGACCGAGGCGGCCACACCACCCCCAGGCGCGACCAGGTGGTGTGGGCCCCTCGTGGCCCTCCTCCGTCTCGTCTTCTGGCTCCATGAGTCTTCTGGTGAAATAGGATTTTTGGCATATTTTCCGGGATTTTTCCTGATAGTTGATTTTCTGCACAAAAACTAGACACCAAGGTAATTCTGCTCAAACAACATCAGCCCGTGTTAGTTGTATCCAAATCACACAAGTTTAGAGGAGAAACAATAGCAAAAGTGTTCAAGAAAGTAGATATGTTTTGGACGTATCAACTCCCCCCAAACATAGATTATTTCTTGTCCTCAAGCAATTCAGTTGAAAACTGAGTGCGATAAAAGAAACTTTCACGAACACATTTGCTTCATAAGATGTATATATTCTCAGCATATGATCAAGTACTTGGTAAGTTCACAATAAAGATGATGCAACTAAGTTTACTTAATAGTCATTGCAAGCTATGAAGAGATTCCAACTCAAAAATAACAAATAGCATGAAACATAAACATAAGCAACATTGCAATGTTCATAAAAAGGTATGATAGAGTAGTATCTCGCTTGCCTTTGATTGTAGAGCAAACATAAATGCCAAGCCACCTCTGAAGTTCAAGTGAAGACTAGAAGTAAAGATATCAAAGATACAAGCATCAAAGTTATGACACAATTAATCAAGTTTTGAGACAAGCATATTACACTAAGAATGGCAACTATGCTCTCAAGAAAGTGCTCATAGAATATGTGGTGACTCAACAAGGAAGTGAAAAGGTTTTGAAAAGTTTGAAAGGCTTCCAAATGCTAAAAGTATGGTACTCATTAGCTTTGATCTCTCATTGCCCCTATCATAAGCATCTTTAAATGGTTAAAGTGAAAGCGAGGTCCAATACGAGTTATATGCTTGACAAACCATAAACTGGAAATCTCCTTGAGTACGAGGGCTGCTCCTCATGCTACTCAACTTTAGTTACCATTAAGTTCTCGTCATAGTAAATGCATGTGTATCATAGAGAACCGCCAACGGGGTACCCCTTTCCCGATGATACGGAAGAATCCCCATATCAAAATGACAAGGCAAGCAGACAACGAGCACCTCAGCAATCTTCTCATTTACCACGGTAAAATGGGTCTTTTTTCTCTCTTTCCTCTTTTCTCATCATCTTTTTTTTCTTTTTCTTTTTCTCAATAACTATCTCCCTCTTTTTTTATAAGAAGAATGCTTCATAGATTGTTCATTATGGTTACGCTGCAGGTTTCCACCATGATTAGGCATAGATTAGACCAGCAGCCTAGGCATTTCTCTAACACACATACATAACTCCATGGACTTACAAGCTCCCCTTTTATTTCACACCAACGACATCCGTAAACAAAAGAGCATGATATCAACGGGGTATATATTTATAGGTGTTGAAAGCGTTCCCCGTGACAGCACGGTTCTGCTAATCCCCAGCCTACAATTTGCAAGCATATAACTTTCATGGACAGTCACAATGGTTCAGGTTTATTAAGCGCAAGAAATAAAGTTTGCAATCAAGTGCATGAGAGCTTTACTAAGTAACTTTCTCATAACAAGCAAGCATTTTATTTGGAAGAAAACAAGGCATACTGAAATATGCATGGAATATCAAATGATGCTAATAGGTAGGTATGGTGGACACTTTTGGCAATATTGGTTTTTGGGGAATTGGAAACACGAGTAGAGCTCATACTCAGTGCAAGTGATGGCTAGCAATAGTAAGGGAGAGACAAACAAGAGAGCAATAACTGTCATAATCATGCTTGCAACAAAACAGGACTAATCATGGCATGAAAGTGATTCGAGACCCCTGAGGCAAAATAATTCATCGAGGCTTAACTGATTATTGTTTTAGTCATATGCATGCGTGGGCATGTGCCAAGTCAATTCAAGTGAAACATTTAGAGGAGGATACCACAGTGTCATACCAAGTTATGAATAGAGCAATGCAACCAAACATTCATATGACATGCCACAAACCATTAGCAAGCCGGAGCTAATCATAAGAAAGCAAGAACTACTAAGCATCCATAAACAACATACACCCTACATGGACAGACTAAGCATGCCCACAATGATGAGTATATGTACAAAACTGAAAACAAATAGAGTTCGTTACCAGCCTCTTACCACACCTCAAGTTGTCATTAATCCTCATTATTGCCCTTCACTTGTCTGGCTTGAATAATAACATGAAACCAAATTCCACTGAGGACTGCTGAACCCTGCAACGAACTTCACAAAACCAAAGAAGAACAACAAATATTTTTGGTGTTTTTTAATTTTTAATGGCAAGAACGGAAAGGAAGAACAAGCAAAGCAAAATATTTTTGGGTTTTTCAGATAGTCCAATCAAAGCAAAAAGGAAGAAGCAAACCAAGGCAAAAAGAAAAAGAAGCAAATAAAGAGGAAAAACAAAAATATTTTTGGTCTTTTTGTGTTTTAGAAAGCAAAAGAAAGAGAAAAATGGATATACAAAGTACCGACTAAACATGATATGTAGATGAGTGTGATGTCAGTGTACCTCCCCCCAAGCTTAGGCTTTTGGCCTAAGTGGGTATCAACCCCAACGCGGGTAAGGGTTCCGAGCAGGCGGGTCATCGTAAGAATGATCGTTGTTAGGCCCTTGGGAAGAAGAAGCTCCCCAATCATAGGTAGGTTGCTGATATGAAGACTCCCCCTCATTCGAGGGCTGGACCGAATCATCTATAACCTCCCTTCTAGTATCCTGCTCCTACTGGGAGAGCTCCCCCAGATATGTATCGAGCTCCTCCTTAGTGAGTGACCATCCTACACTGGTTTCAAGGTTAAACAAAATAGGTGTAGGCAAAAGAAAAACATGTTCGGACTTACTCCTTCTCCCACCAGCCTTGAGAAAGGTTATTTCATAAGATAAATCACTCAAATTATCCCATGAAAAAACAAATTTATGTTGTATCATGGAATTAAGGTCAAGCCTCTCTATGGGAAACTGTAGGTCTAGATGATGAGGCACTACACCATGCAAAGCTAATAGACGAGAGGCGATGAGGCCTCCACAAATTCCACCTTTCTCGCGGTTAGCAGCAAGACGGAAAGCTATTAAGGCACCCAAATTGTAAGTTCTATCTCGTTTTAAAGCAGCTGAGATGAATGCTAGATCATATGAGGATAACTTATTAGCAGTTTTCCTAGCGATAACACACTTGGTAATGTGACGAATTTATCCACTCTCCTTTGAGAAGCTGCTCCCTTGGCAAATCTCTGCATACAATTCCATGAGTGGTGCAGGTCGCTTTATAATCCTTTCACATAATCCCCACTAAGGTACTTTAATAGCTGTACAAAAGTCATCAAAAGGAACATTGACAGCTATATTGTAAATTTTGTAGTGAACCATGGGGTTAGGCAAAGAGCAACTAAATCGAAAGTCCTGCACCATAGACATAGTTAGTTTCACAAATTGGTAAGGTTCATCTCCCACAAAATGCTCCAATCCTGCATTAGTTATTAAAGTATGGAAGTCCTGAGAAATCCATATAGCCCTCATGAATTCGGGGCGCAGATAGATGGAAGGAAAAACTTCCTCCTCTCGGTGAACCTTCATAACCTCAGGCACCCTTAATTCATGTTGGTTGAGTTGGTGTTTATTCATCTTCTTTTCTGAAATTTAGGACAACCATTATACAAGTGATTACATAACAAAGGGAACTACTCATAGGGACTTGTCAGAGGCCCGAGCATGCATCAAAACAATTTCTCTAAGCATTTAACAAGCTTACAAGCTCACATAACCTATCACCTACAGCAGGAAAATACTCAAGATATAAACCACTAAACACAAATCTACTTGGACAAGCGGAGGAGTCACATACCGAAGAACAAATGCTCCAAATTTCAGCAGCAAAAATGGGCTGAGCAAGGAGATCAAAAAATCATGGACAAGAACAGCAAGAACGCGATTTCGAGCAATGAGCTGGTGTTTTCTCGGGAGAGAGAAGGAAGAGGCAAGTGAGAGAGTGAGTGGAGGGCCAGGGGTGGCCCACACCATGGACAGGCGTGCCCCTGGGGTGGCCGTGCCACCAGGTGGTGTGCCTGCCTGGTGGGCCCCCCTGGTACTCTCCAGGGACTCCACTGCCCCTTTTTTCACGAAAAAATTTAATATGAATTTTCTGGAATTTCTCGAGACACTTTATTTTTGAGCAATTTTCAGGTATTGATGAATGATTTTCTGACAGAAAGATGTTTTTGGAATGATGCAATGACAAAACAAAACTAAAATTTTAGAAGTTCTAAGACACTCTAAAATGCAAGCAACTAGCAATAAAAAAGTAAACTAAGCGAAAGCAAAAACTAAAATGGATAAACTAAAAGTAAGCAAAGATAATCATGGTGAAAACATTGTTTTTGTTCATTAAAATCCCTTTATTAACAAGGTTGATCAGGTCTTGTCACCAAAACAATTTTATATGAAACAAAACTTTGTATTCCACTAATGATTATGTTACCTCAACCTTGATAGCAATGGTCCCAATCATAATAGTTTCATATTTTTCTCGTGGTATGGGACAATATATTTCTCCAACTTGGACGCCCTCAACATGTTCAATTGAATTTAAACCATAATTCTTATTAATCTTCTTAGGGAAATAGACAGTATGCTCCTTGTTATTAACATTAAAAGTCACCTTTCCTTGAGTACAATTAATAACAGCTCCTACAGTATTAAGAAAAGGTCTCCCAAGAATAATAGACATATTGTCATCTTCAGGCATTTCAAGCACAACAAAATCAATTAATATCAAGCAATTATGAGCCACTTGAACAGGTACATCCTCACATATACCAACAGGGATAGTAGTATATTTATCATCATTTGCAAATATATATCAGTTGGTATTAGTTTTTCCAATTCAAGTCTCTTATAGAGAGAAAAAGGCATAACACTAACTCCTGCTCCCAAATCACACAAAACAGTTCTGACATAACTATTTTTAATAGAGCAAGGAATAGTTGGAATCCCAAGGTCTCTAAGTTTCTTTGGAACCTTACCATTAAAGGAATAATTAGCAAGCAAAGTAGAAATTTCTTCATTAGGGCTCTTCCTTTTATTAGACACAATATCCTTCATATACTATGAATAAGGAGGCATTTTAATAGCATCAGTCAAAGGTATTTGCAAAAATAAAGGTTTCATCCACTCACAAAACTTATTATAGTGTTCGTCTTCCTTTGACTTGTGTTTCTTATCAGGGAAAGGCATAGGTTTTTGGACCCAAGGCTCTCTTTCACTACCATGTTTCTTAGCAACAAAATTTTATTTAGTTTATTTAGTATTCTTAGTGTGCCTTTTAGTTTCAGCATCAGAGACAGATATACTATTAGGATCTTTAGCAGGTTCAGAAGGTTCTACAATAGTTTTATGTTTCTTTTTCATTTTCTGATGAGTAGTACCACTATTTTCAATTTGTTGAGAATCCTGCTGAATTGTTTTAGGATGCCCCTCAGGATATAGTGGATCCTGGGTGGCAGCATGATGTCTACGCACTTCTATTCTTGTAGATAGTTGATGGGCCTCCAAGTGCAGAGTATTGTAGAACAGCAGCAAGTTTTCCCTTAAGTGGATCACCCAAGGTTTATCGAACTCAGGGAGGAAGTGGTCAATGGTATCCCCTCTCAAGCAACCCTGCAATTAAGATACAAGAAGTCTCTTGTGTCCCCAACACACCCAATACACTTGTCAGGTGTATAGGTGCACTAGTTCGGCGAAGAGATAGTGAAATACAAGTGGTATGGATAATTATAAGTGGTAACGGTGATAGAAGATAGCTTGATGGCGTGGAAAAGACTAAAGTAAAACTGAAATAAAGAAGGAAGCAAGCAAACATGTAATAGATCTAATTGCAAACGGTGTATCAATGCTTAGAAACAAGGCCTAGGGATCATACTTTCACTAGTGACCACTCTCATATAAATATTTTCTCTTTATGATACTACTCTTAACTACTCTCTGGTTGGACACTCTAATCCATGGTAGGGCTATAACAACACACCTCAAAGTAAGCCTTTCCCATCTAGAAAACCCCACACTATCACCTTGAGTACTAGATGAGTCAAACAAACACCACAATTTCATAAATACATCCAACTCCAAATATAACTGATAACAAGTATTGGTAATCTATAGCCTAAGTGCCACCATGGTGTGTACGCTGTCACTTTCACACACATGGGGAGAGCAGAGATCTATTAAAGCACTTGAGTAGCAAGGTAGATCTATAGATTACAAGATCATGATCTCAATAAGATCATGCATAGAGAGAGAGATGAACACATAGCTACCGGTAGAACCCTTAGCCTCGAGAGATAACTACTCCCTCTTCATCATGATAACCAGCAATGGTGGTGGAGATCGATGGAGATGGCACCGGGGGCACTTCCCTATCCCGGTAGGGTGCCGGAACAGAGACTTTCTGTCCCCTGAATCTCCGCTTCGGTGGCGGCGGCGCTGTGGAACTTTTTGTGGATTTCTGATTGACTATCTAGGGTTTTTGCCTCGGGGGAGATATATAAGCGAAAGAGGCAAGGTCGGTGGCTGGCCAAGGGGCCCACACCATGCCCTGGCGCGGCCAACGGGGACCCGCGCCTAGGGGTGGTGTGTCTACCCTATGTACCCTCTCCATCTCGTATTCTGGCTCCATGAGTCTCCAGGAATATTGGCTTTTGCCCCGTCCAATTCCAAGAATATTCATTTTCTGACTTTCTGGAACCAAAAAAAGCAGAAAACAGGCAACTGGCACTATGGCTCTTATTAATAGGTTAGTCCAAGAAACCATATGAAAAGTACTCCAAAGTGTGGACAAAACACAAGAAATTAGATAAAACCAAGCATGGAACATCAAAAATAATAAATACATTTGCAATATATCAACATCCCCAATCATAACTCCTGCTCGTCCTCGAGTAGGTAAGTGATAAAAATAAAGAATAATTTTTGAGGTGACATGCACCATCATAAACTTGATCAAAGTGTTTGTAAAACATGGATAGCTGAGATCATAGTACTTCAACATAGCATGAAGGATAAAGTTCTAGCAATAAGACATAGCAACTATGTTGTAACATGAAAACGCACAAACAAAAGATTCATTTATAACAATGCTTTGTAAGACGTTTTTTTGTTTCACATAAAGAAAACATAGCATAATGGCATTCAGCTTGTCCCTCATAGAGTAGCAAACATGAATGCATAGGACACGTTCAAAGTTCATAAGAGTGACTAGATACAAATAGTTTAAAACAAGCAATATCAAAGCTATGCATCAATCAACAAGTCTTGGGACAATGCACATAGAACTAAGAATGGCCATTATGCTCTCAAAGTAGGTGCATAAAGATAGAAGGTGGAGACTCAATATATAAGTGGAAGAAAGGCCTTCATAGAAGGAAGCAGAGATTCAAGTTTCATAAAGATCTTCCAAGAATTATGGTACTTATAGCTTTCAGCTCTCATTGCCCCTATCATAAGCATCTTGAAGTGATTAAGGTTAAAGTGAACAAACTATGGTGTACATGCTTGATTAAGTATAAGTTAGAAATCTCATGTCCCTTGAATACAAGGGCCGCTCCTCATGCTACTCAAGTTTAGTCACCGGTAAGTTCTTGTCATCGTAAGTACATGTGTATCATAGAGAATCGCCAACGGGGTACCCCTTGCCCGATGATACTTCAGAATCCCCATATCAAAATGACAAGGCAAGCAGACAACGAGATTCTCGGCAATCTTCTTATTTAACATGGGAATATGGTGCTTTTTTCTCTCTTTCCTCTTTTCATAATCTCTTTTTTTCTCTTTTTCTCTTTTTTTTTCTCAATATAGGACTCTTTTTTTATAAGAAGAATGCTTCATAGACAGCTCATTATGGTTACGCTGCAGGTTTCCACCATGTCAGCATGGATTAGACCAGCGGCCCAGGCATTTCTCTAACACATATACATAAGTCCATGGACTTACAAGCTCCCCTTTCATTTCACACCGACGACATCCATAGACAAAAGAGCATGATATCAACTAGGTACAAAGTACCAGTGCAATGTTGAAAGCGTTCCCCATGACAGCATGGTTCTGCTAATCCCCAAAAAATAAGTGCAAGCATATACAACATAGACGACACAATGGTTCAAGTTTATTAAGGGCAAGAAAAGTAAAGTGTGCCATCTAGTTCGTGAGAGCTTTAATCACTAGTTTTCTCATAACAAGTTTAATTGGAAGGTAAACAAAAACATGAATATACATGGAATAGCATGAGCTAGTAGGTAGGTATGGTGGACTCTTTGGAATAACTTGGTTTAGTAAGTTGGATGCATGAGTGGAACTCATACTTGGTTGCAGAGGCTAGGAAAGACTGGGAGCGACAAACTAAGAGAGCAATAATGACCATAATCACATAGAGCAACAAAACATCATTGATCAAAGCATAAAGTGATACTACAAGTTGAAAACTAAAGGATCATAAAGGCTATGGTGACTTTGGATAGTCATAACATGGTGTGAGCATGTGCCAAGTCAACCCAAATAAAGCATAAAAGGAGAATACCACAATACTATGCTTTAATATGCTAAAACAACGCATGATTCATCCAAGGCACATTAAGCAATCTCAATTGTTTATAACAAATCATGCTACAACAAAGAATACTAAGCATAAAGCCAAAACAATATCGAGCATGGCATGACAAAGCATAGGCCACAGTCAAAAACAAGCTCTCTTTACCACTTAAGCATGAACTTTGCTACTCTTTTCCAATCCAAACAAAACTATTTGAAAACCAATATATGATAGAGGGGGTACAACCAATTTATTCAGCAAACTGAGAAAACCAAGAAAACGAAAAACCAAAACGAAAACGAAAAAGAAGAAGTTCCAAGAACAACACAACTGTGCATGAAACAATAAAAATGAAGCGTTTGGAAGAAACATGGGATTTTTATTTATGAAGAGAGGGATGCCTTGGGCATCCCCAAGCTTTTAAGCTTGTACTTCTTGGATATTTCTTGGGGTGACACGCGTGGCATCCCCAAGCTTGATCTTTAGTCCATCCTTCATCTCATTACTCAATCCTTCCATACACCTGAAATTTTTTCCTTCATACAAAACTTCACACAATCTTTATTAGCAACATTAGTGCCCTCAAGATAATAAGTATTTAGGTTCAGTTCCAACACCAATAAAACTTCCATTATAACACAAGCTACTGTAGCACTTACCTAAAAAAGCTCAATTCCCCAAAGAGAACTCAAAAAGGAACCAACAAGAAGCAAATCCAAATAATGGCAGAAATCTATCAAAACAGACCAGCAAGTAAAGATGAATTTTTTAGAAGAACTTCTGTTGCTCAAATCAAAAAGTTTTGAACAAACCGAAGTTAGATAACAACCTTGGGTAGAAGCACAAAAATTCACGCCTCAAAAGGACGTACAGAGATTTTAAACGAATTTTTACGGTAAAGCATAGAAATCTATTTCGGGACAGCAACTTTCCGAATCATTATTTCTCTCTCATTAGAGGTTACTCTTGGCAAAAAAAGCAAATAAAAAGGATAAGGAGCGGTTATTACTGAAGTAATAACTTCCAAGACTCATCTAAAACTTTTGGGTTATCTCCCAATAAGTACTTTTCTTTAACACCTTTAAGTGAGGCATGATAGTTTGAGAAGATGCTCACATAAAAAAAATATGAACTGAAGTAAAAGAGAGCATCAAGAAGCAAATTCAAAGCATATTTAAGTCTAACCCACTTCCTATGCATAGTAATCTTGTAAACAAACAAGTCATGAAAGCACAAAGCAACAAGCATGGTAAAGCAAAACAAGTGCAACTTCAAGACTTTCAACATAAAGAGGGGAAACTTAATATTATTGAGGTGCAATAGAATAGCTATCTTCCAAAGCTGGGGAACTAAAAAGATCATTTTCATAAAAACTATCCTCCCCAAGATTAGACTTTTCCATAGCATTAGCAATAATGGTGTCCAAAGAATTCATACTAACAACATTGCTATTAGCATGCAAATAAAGTTCCATAGGTTTTTTAATTTTCTATTCAAACACTTCATGTCCTAACTCAAGATAAATACTATAAAGCTCTCTAATTTTGTTGTTGTTTTCCATTAAGCCTAACTAGTGAAAACAAGAAACAAAAAGACAAAATTGCAGAATCTAAAGAAAATAACTTCGAGCACTCACACCGGAGGATGTGAGTACCTTTTACCTTACCTCCCCAGCAACGGCGCCACAAAATAGCTTGATGTCTAATGGTGATAGAAGATAGCTTGATGGCGTGGAAAAGACTAAAGTAAAACTGAAATAAAGAAGGAAGCAAGGAAACATGTAACAGATCTAATTACAAACGGTGTATCAATGCTTAGAAACAAGGCCTAGGGATCATACTTTCACTAGTGAACACTCTCATATAAATATCTTCTCTTTATGATACTACTCTTAACTACTCTCTGGCTGGACACTCTAATCCATGGTAAGGCTATAACAACACACCTCAAAGTAAGCCTTTCCCATCTAGAAAACTCCACATTGTCACCTTGAGTACTAGATGAGTCCAACAAACACCACAATTTCATAAATACATCCAACTCCAAATATAACTCATAACAAGTATTTGTAATATCTAGCCTAAGTGCCACCATGGTGTGCACGCTGTCACTTTCACACACATGGGGAGAGCAGAGATCTATTAAAGCACTTGAGTAGCAAGGTAGATCTACTTGATTACAAAGCTCATGATCACAATATGATCATGCATAGAGAGAGAGAGATGAACACATAGCTACCGGTAGAACCCTTAGCCTCAAGAGATAACTACTCCCTCTTCATCATGGGAATCAGCAATGGTGATGGAGATGGTGGTGGAGATCGATTGAGATGGCTCTGGGGGCACTTCCCCGTCCCGACAGGGTGCCGGAACAGAGACTTTTAGTCCCCTGAATCTCCCCTTCGGTGGCGGCGGTGCTGCGGAACTTTTTGTGGATTTATGATTGACTATCTAGGGTTTTTGCCTCGGGGGAGATATATAGGCGAAAGAGGCAAGGTCGATGGCCGGCCAGGCGGCCCACACCATGCTCTGGCGTGGCCAAGGGGGACCCGCGCCTCGGGGTGGTGTGGCCACCCTATGGCCCCTCTCCCTCTCGTATTTTGGCTCCGTGAGTCTCCAGGAAAAATAGGCATATTGGCTTTTGTCTCGTCCAATTCCGAGAATATTCATTTTCTGACTTTCTGGAACCAAAAACAGCAGAAAACAGGCAACTGGCACTGTGGCTCTTGTTAATAGGTTAGTCCAAGAAATCATATGAAAAGTACTCCAAAGTGTGGACAAAACACAAGAAAGTAGATAAAACCAAGCATGGAACATCAAAAATTATAGATACATTTGCAATGTATCACAGCACCACTTCTAGTTCTAATTTCATAAGCATGTTTTTCTTTAGCAGCATTAGCTAGCAAATATTTTTGTACTTTAATAAGCTGATCAATTTGAGTTTGAACCATTTGAAAATGTTTAACAAGCATTTTAACATCATTAGAGGTTCTTTCCACAATATCCTTCAACTCAACAATAGCTCTAGAGTTTTCCATTAGATGATTTTGCACCCTTTTATTAAAATTATCTTGCTTAACAATTAAAATATCAAATTCTTCTAAGCATTGATCATGAGGTTTAGAGTAGGGAATATCACCTTCATCAAAATGTTGGAGAGAGTGTACCTCAATAGTGGATGAGTGGGATATTGGCTTACATAATTCTTCTATAGGAGGTAAATTCTTCACATCTACAGCTTTAATTCCCTTCTCCTTAAGAAATTTCTTAGCTTCCTTCATTACTTCATCATTTAGTTCAATAACTCCCCTCTTCATTGGTTTTGGCTTTGGTGTTGGTGTTGGCTTAGGCACAGTTAACTCAGGTGTAGTTGGCTCAGATGAAGTCTAGTCTTCATAATTATTGCTTATTTTAGCAATTAATTCCTTAGCTTCTTTGGGAGTTCTATTCCTGAAAACACAATCAGCACAACTATCCAGGTATGTCCTAGATTCTTCAGTTAGTCCATTATAATATATATCAAGGAGCTCATTTTTAGGTAATGGACATCCAGCCTATGCATGAATCAAAGCACAAAACCTTGCCCATGATTCAGGCAATATATCTTTTTCTCCCTGTTTAAAATCAAAAAGTTCCTGCAAAATAGCATGTCTAGCACTAGGAGGGAAATATTTCTAAAGGAAGGTACTAATCAAGCAATCAGGGTTATCAATAGATTCAGGAGGTAAACTATTAAACCAAGTTTTTGCTTCTCGTTTCAGTGAAAAGGGGAAAAATTTAGCAACAAAGTAGGTGCAAATCTTAATATCATCAGAAAATAAGCTACTCATGGTAGAAAGCTCAGTCATATGTGCTACAACACTTTCATTCTTAGTCCCACAAAAAGGTTCTTTCTCAACAATGGTTATGCAAGATAAATCAAGAGAGAAATCATAATCCTTATCTTTAATGATTATGGGAGATGCAACAAACTTAGCATTAGGAGATAATTTAGGTCTAATAGTATGTTTCTCAAGAAGACTCTTAATAGCACTCCTATCATGGGTGTTTTGGCATTCTTTAATAAATTCATCAGTCATTTCTATATATCCATCTTCAATATCATAGCTCTCTCTAGACTCAGGTGAGCTGACAGGTGTAGTAGTGTCTTCATTAGGAGTTTCAGTATTTCCAGCTATAGTTCTAGCAATCGTAGCATCTAGGAAAGGACCTAATGAACCACTTTTATCAAGCACAGTAGAAGCAACATCATAAGTATCAGAAGTTTCAGATTCAGTAGTAGTAGCAATATGTGTAACATGTGTATGTGGTGGTGTAAGGAACTTACTCATAATAGATGGTGAATCAAGAGCAACACAGGTGTTCAGAACCGTACCTCTCCTTGTAGTGAATGGTAAAATAGGGACCTTGCCATCATGAGACTTACCCATGATGGATGGATGGCAGCGAACAATAGTGATTCCAATTGAACTTGATAAACAGAGATATGATCCCTGGCAACAGCGCCAGAAAATAGTCTTGATGACCCACAAGTCTAGGGGGCGTATCGTAGTATTTTCGAGGGAAGTGAAACCCAATTTATTGATTCGAAACAAGGGGAGCCAAAGAATATTTATATGCCTTAACGACTAAGTTGTCAATTCAGCTGCACCTGGAAACAATCTTGCTCACAACAGTTTATTAGTAGCAATAGTTTTGTAGTTGCAAATTAAAGTAATAGCAGTAGTAAAAGTAAAGACAATAGTAACAATTGCAGTAAACAGTAGGATTAAAGCGCGGTAGGCACAGGGATGGATGGACGGGCATTGCATGGACAAGACAATTCATATAGCAATCAATATATAGGGAATTTGCAGATAAATAAGATAAAGCATCCAAGTACTAAATAATCATAGGCATGTGTTCCATATATAGTCATACATGCTGGCAACCAGCCCGTTTGCAGCGGGGCCTCAAGGGAACTACTGGCAATTAAGGTGCTCCTTTTAATAGATCACCGGAGCAAAGCATTAACACTCCGTGAACACATGTGATCCTCACATCAAAACCATCCCCTCCAGTTATCCCGATTGCTGTCACTTCGGGGCTTTTGGTTCCGGACAACAATATGTGTATACAACTTGCAGGTAAGACCATAAACAATACTATCATAATGAATCAATAACATGCTCAGATTTGAAATCATGGCACTCGGGCCCTAGTGACAAACATTAAGCATAACAAGTTGCAACAAAGTCAAAAAGCACTAATAATAGATACTAGGCACCATGCCCTAACAATCTGATGCCATTACATGAACGATCTCATCCAATCCCTACCATGCCCATAGCCTACAGCGGGGGATTACTTACTCATGTATGGGGGAATCATGGATGGTCGATGGAGAAGCGATGGTGATGATGATGATGGCGATGATCTCCTCCAATTTCCCATCTCGGCAGGGTGCCAGAACGGAGTTTCTGGTTCCTATTCATGAAATCTGGTGGTGGCAGCGTAGCGGAACTCTCTCTGGAAAAACGTCGAACCCCCCTTGGTTTTTAGGTCAAGAGGCAACTTATGGGCGAAGAGGGAGGTCGAGGGGCTAACCGAGGCGGCCACACCACCCCCAGGCGTGGCGTGGCCTGGCCTGGCCCACCTGGCCAGGTGGTGTGGGCCCCTCGTGGCCCTCCTCCGTCTCATCTTCTGGCTCCGTGAGTCTTCTGGTGAAATAGGATTTTTGGCATATTTTCCGGGATTTTTCCTGAAAGTTGATTTTATGCACAAACACTAGACACCAAGGTAATTCTGCTGAAAACAACGTCAGTCCGTGTTAGTTGTATCCAAATCACACAAGTTTAGAGGAGAAACAATAGAAAAAGTGTTCGAGAAAGTAGATACATTTTGGACGTATCAATCACCACATTCTAGCATGTGTCCAACCATGTCCAAGAACCCTAGAAGCATGCTGGGATTCAGCTACAACATGCATTCTACCACCAGTTTGAAAGATTTTGCATCACCACACCCACTTTGATGTGTGTGTGTATCAGTGTGCATCATTGTGGTTTTGTAAAATAACACATGCAATGATGTCACTCTAGCATGTGGTGTCCAACCATTTCCAGAAACCCTAGCAGCATGCTGGGATTCAACTACAACATGCATTGTATCACTAGTTTGAAAGATGCCGCATCACCACACCCGCTTGGATGTGTGTGTATTAGTGTGCATAATTGTGGTTTTGGAAAAGAACACATGGAATGATGCCACTCCAGCATGTGTCCAAACATGTCCAGGAACCCTAGCATCATGTTGGGATGCAACTGCAACATGCATTGTATCACTAGTTTGAAAGATGCTGCATCACCACACCCACTTGGATGTGTGTGTGTATAAGTGTGCATCTTTGTGGTTTTGGAAAATAACACATGCAATGGTGCCACTACAAAATGTTTCCAAATATGTCTAGGAACCCTAGCAACATGTTGGGATTCAACTGCAACATGCATTCTACCACCAGTTTGAAAGATGTTACATCACCATAACCACTTGGATGCGTGTGTATCAATGTGCATCATGGCGGTTTTCTAAAAGAACACACGCAATGATGGCACTTTAGCATGTGTCCAAACATCTCCAGGAATCCTTGCAGCATGCAACTGCAACATGCATTCCACCACCAGTTTGAAAGATCCTGCATCACCACACCCACTTGGATGTGTGTGTATTTGTGTGCATCATTGTGGTTTTGGAAAAGAACACATGCAATGGTGCCACTCCAGCATGTGTCCAACCATGTCCAGGAACCCTAGCAGCATGTGTTCTTTTCCTAAACCACATGGATCCACTAGATGTCATTGCATGTGTTTTCTTTTCGTAAACCACATGGATCCACTAGAGTCACTAGATGTGTGTATGTATTAGTGTGCATCATTGTGGTTTCGGAAAGGAACACATGCGATGATGCCACTCCAGCATGTGTCCAAACATGTCCAGGAACCCTAGCAACATGCTCGGATTCAACTACAACATGCATTGTATCACTAGTTTGAAACATGCCGCATCACCACACCCACTTAGATGTGTGTGTATCAGTGTGCATCGTTGTGGTTTTGGAAAAGAAGACATTCAATTATGCCACTCCAGCATGTGTCCACACATGTCCATGAACCCTAACAGCATGTTGAACTACAACATGCATTCTACCACCAGTTTGAAAGATGTTGCATCACCACACCCACTTGGATGTGTGAGTGTATCAGTGTGCATTATTGTGTTTTTGGAAAGGAACACATGCAATGATGCCACTACAGCATGTATCCAACCATGTCAAGAAACCCTAGCAGTATGCTGGGATTCAACCAATGTCATTACATATGTTTTCTTTTCATAAACCACATGGATCCACTAGATGTCATTGCATCTGTGTTCTTTTCATAAACCACATGGCTCCACTATATGCCATTGCATGTGTGTTCTTTTCCTGAACCACATGGATCCACTAGAGTCATTGCATTTGTGTTCTTTTTGTAAACCACATGGATCCACTAGATGTCATTGCATGTGTTCGTTACATAAACCACATGGATCCACTAGATGTCATTGCATGTCTGTTCTTTTCATAAACCACATGGATCCACTAGAGTAATTGGATGTGTGTGTATATCAGTGTGCATCATTATGGTTTTTGAAAAGAACACATGCAATAATGGCACTCCAGCATGTGTCCAGACATATCTAGGAACCGTAGCAGCATGCTGGGATTCAACTTCAACATGCATTGTATCGCCAGTTTGAAATATGTTGCATCACCACACCCACTTGGATGTGTGTGTGTGTATTAATGAGCATAATTGTGGTTTTTGGAAATGAACACATGTAATGATGCCACTCCAGCATGTGTCCAACCATGTCCAGGAACCGTAGCAGCATGCTGGGATTCAACTTAACCATGCATTGTATCACCAGTTTGAAAGATGCTGCATCACCACACCGACTTGGATGTGTGTGTGTATCAGTGTGCATCATTGTAGTTTTGTAAAAGAACATATGCAATGATGCCACTCCAGCATGTGTCCAAACATGTCTAGGAACTCTAGCAGCATGTTGGGATTCAACTATAACATGCATTCTACCACGAGTTTGAAAGATGTTGCATCACCATAACCACTTGGATGTGTGTGTGTATCAATGTGCATCATGGTGGTTTTGTAATAGACACATGCAATGAGGCCACTCCATCATGTGTCCAGGAATCCTAGCAACATGCTGGGATTCAACTACAACATGCATTCTACCACTAGTTTGAAAGATGATGCATCACCACACCCACTTGGATGTGTGTCTATATGAGTGTGCATCATTGTGGTTTTGGAAAACAACACATGAAATGGTGCAACTCTAGCATGTGTCCAACCATGTCCAGGAACCCTAGCAGCATGCTAGGATTCAACCGACATCATTGCATGTGTGTTCTTTCCCTAAACCACATGGATCCACTAGGTGTCATTGCATGTGTGTTCTTTACATAAACCACATGGATCCACTAGAGTCATTGGATATGTGTGTGTGTCTATTAGTGTGCATCATTGTGGTTTTGGAAAAGAACACAGGCAATGATGCCACTCCAGCACGTGTCCAAACATGTCCAAGAACCCTAGAAGCATGCTGGGATTGAACTACACCATGCATTGTAGCACCAGTTTGAAAGATGCCGCATCACCACACCCACTTGGATGTGTGTGTGTATTAGTACGCATGATTGTCATTTCGGAAAAGAACACATTCAATGATTCCGCTCTAGCATGTGTCCAAGCATGTCCAGGAACCCTAATAGCATGCTTAGATTAAACCACAACATGCATTCTACCACTAGTTTGAAAGATGTTGCATCACCACACCCACTTGGATGTGTGTGTGTGTCTGTGTGCATCATTAAGGTTTTGGAAAAGAACACATGCATTGATGCCACTACAACATGTGCCCAACCATGTCTAGGAACCCTAGCAGCATGTTGGGATTCAACTGCAACATGCATTGTATCACTAGTTTGAAAGATGTTGCATCACCCCACCCACTAGGATGTGTGTCTGTATTAGTTTGCATCATTGTAGTTATCGAAAAGAACACATGTAATGATGGCACTCCAGCATGTGTCCAACCATGTCTAGGAACCCTAGCAGCATGCTGGGATTCACCAGCAACAAGCATTGTATCACAGTTTGAAATATGTTGCATCACCACACCCACTTGGATGTGTGTATCAGTGAGCATCATTGTGGTTCTGGAAAAGAACACATGCAATAATGCCACTCTAGCATGTGTCCAAACATGTACAGGAACCCTAGCAGCATGCTGGGATTCAACTGCAACATGCATTGTATCACCAGTTTGAAAGATGTTGCATCACCACACCAACTTGGATCTATTTGTATCAGTGTGCATCATTGTGGTTTTGGAAAAGAACACATGCAATGATGCCACTCCAGCATGTGGCCAAACATGTCCAAGAATCCTAGCAGCATGTTGGGATTCACCTGCAAGATGCATTCTACCACCAGTTTGAAAGAATCTGCATCACCATACCCATTTGGATGTGTGTACTAGTGTGCATCATTGTGGTTTTGGAAAATAACACATGCAATGGTGCCACTCCAGTATGTGTCCAGCCATGTCCAGGAACCCTAGCAGCATGCTAGACCGACGTCATTGCATGTGTGTTCTTTTCCTAAACCACATGGATCCATTATATGTCATTGCATGCATGTTCTTTTCATAAACCACTTGGATCCACTAGAGTCATTGGATGTGTGTGTATTAGAGTGCATCATTGTGGTTTTGGAAAAGAACACATGCCATGATGCCACTCCATCATGTGTCCAAACATGTCCAAGAACCCAAGAAGCATGTTGGTATTGAACTACACCATGCATTGTAGCACCAGTTTGAAAGATGCCGCATCACCACACCCACTTGGATGTGTGTGTGTGTATCAGTATGCATCATTGTGGTTTTGGAAAAGAACACATTCAATGATTCCACTCCAGCATGTGTCCAAGCATGTCTAGGAACCCTAACAGCATGCTTAGATTAAACCGCAACATGCATTCTACCACTAGTTTGAAAGATGTTGCATCACCACACCCACTTGGATGTGTGTGTGTGTGTCAGTGTGCATTATTCTGGTTTTGGAAAGGAACAGATGCAATCATGCCACTACAACATGTGTCCAACCATGTCTAGAAACCCTAGCAGCATGTTGGGATTCAACTTCAACATGCATTGTATCACTAGTTTGAAAGCTGTTGCATCACCCCACCCACTAGGATGTGTGTCTGTATTAGTTTACAACATTGTGGTTTTCGAAAAGAACACATGTAATGATGCCACTCAAGTATGTATCCAACCATGTCCAGGAACCCTAGCAGCATGCTAGGATTCACCAGCAACATGCATTGTATCACCCGTTTGAAATATGCTGCATCACCACACCCACTTGGATGTGTGTGTATCAGTGTGCATCATTATGGTTTTGGAAAAGAACACATGCAATGATGCCACTCTAGCATGTGTCCAAACAATTATAGGAACCCTAGGAGCATGCTGGGATTCAACTGCAACATGCATTGTATCACCAGTTTGAAAGATGTTACATCACCGCACCCACTTGGATGTGTGTGTATCAGTGTGCATCATTGTGGTTTTGGAAAATAACACATGCAATGATGCCACTCTAGCATGTGTCCAAACATGTCCAGGAACCCTAACAGCATGTTGGGATTCAACTGCAACATGCATTCTACCACCAGTTTGAAAGATGTTGTATCACCACAACCATTTGGATGTGTGTGTGTATCAATGTGCATCATGGTTGTTTTGGAAAAGAACACATGCAATGATGCCACTCCAGCATGTGTCCAAACATGTCCAAGAATCCTAGCAGCCTGCTGGGATTCACCTGCAACATGCATTCTACCACTAGTTTGAAAGATGCTGCATCACCACACCCACTTGGATGTGTGTGTGTATCAGTGTAAACCATTGTGGTTTTGGAAAATAACACATGCAATGGTGCCACTCCAGTATGTGTCCAACCATTTCCAGGAAACCTAGCAGCATGCTAGACCGACGTCATTGCATGTGTGTTCTTTTCCTAAACCACATGGATCCACTATATGTCATTGCATGTGTGTTCTTTTCATAAACCACTTGGATCCACTAGAGTCATTGGATGTGTGTGTATCAGTGTGCACCATTGTGGTTTTGGAAAAGAACACATGCAATCATGCCACTCCAGCATGTGTCCAAACATGTCCAAGAACCCTAGAAGCATGATGGGATTGAACTACACCATGCATTATAGGACCAGTTTGAAAGATGCCGCATCACCACACCCACTTGGATGTGCGTGTGTATCAGTATGCATCATTGTGGTTTTGGAAAAGAACACATTCAATGGTTCCACTCCAGCATGTGTCCAAGCATGTCCATGAACCCTAACAACATGCTTAGATTAAACCACAACATGCATTCTACCACTAGTTTGAAAGATGTTGCATCACCACACCCACTTGGATGTGTGTGTGTGTTAGTGAGCATCATTGTTGTTTTAAAAAGAACACATGCATCGATGCCACTACAACATGTGTCCAACCATGTCTAGGATCCCTAGCAGCATGTTAGGATTCAACTGCAACATGCATTGTATCACTAGTTTGAAACATGTTGCATCACCCCACCCACTAGGATGTGTGTCTATATTAGTTTGCATCATTGTAGTTTTCGAAAAGAACACATGTAATGATGCCACTCCAGCATGTGTCCAACCATGTCCAGGAACCCTAGTAGCATGCTGGGATTCACCATCAACAAGCATTGTATCACCAGTTTGAAATATGCTGCATCACCACACCCACTTGGATGTGTGTATCAGTGAGCATCATTGTGGTTCTGGAAAAGAACACATGCAATGATGCCACTCTAGCATGTGTCCAAACATGTACAGGAACCCTAGAAGCATGCTGGGATTCAACTGCAACATGCATTGTATCACCAGTTTGAAAGATGTTGCATCACCACACCCACTTGGACGTGTGTGTATCAGCGTGCATAATTGTGGTTTTGTAAAAGAACACATGCAATGATTCCACTCTAGCATGTGTCCAAACATGTCCAGGAACCCGAGCAGCATGCTGGGATTCAACTGCAACATGCATTCTACCACCATTTTGAAAGATGTTGCATCACCACAACCACTTGGATGTGTGTGTGTGTATCAATGTGCATCATGGTGGTTTTGGAAAAGAACACATGCAATGATTCCACTCCATAATGTGTCCAAACATGTCCAAGAATCCTCGCAACATGCTGGGATTCACCTACAACATGCATTCTACCACCAGTTTGAAAGATGCTTCATCACCACACCCATTTGGATGTGTGTGTGTACCAGTGTGCATCATTGTGGTTTTGGAAAATAACACATGCAACGGTGCCACTCCAGTATGTGTCTAGCCATGTCGAGGAACCCTAGCAGCATGCTAGACTGACGTCATTGCATGTGTGTTCTTTTCCTAAACCACATGGATCCACTATATGTCATTGCATGCGTGTTCTTTTCATAAACCACTTGGATCCACTAGAGTCATTGGATGTGTGTGTATCAGTGTGCATCATTGTGGTTTTGGAAAATAACACATGCCATGATGCCACTCCAGCATGTGTCCAAACATGTCCAAGAACCCAAGAAGCATGCTGGGATTGAACTACACCATGCATTGTAGCACCAGTTTGAAAGATGCCGCATTACCACACCCACTTGGATGTGTGTGTGTATCAGTACGCATCATTGTGGTTTTGGAAAAGAACACATTCAATGATTCCACTCTAGCATGTGTCCAAGCATGTCCAGGAACCCTAACAGCATGCTTAGATTAAACCGCAACATGCATTCTACCACAAGTTTGAAAGATGTTGCATCACCACACCCACTTGCATGTCTGTGTGTGTGTCAGTGTGCATCATTGTGGTTTTGGAAAAGAACACATGCATTGATGCCACTACAACATGTGTCCAACCATGTCTAGGAACCCTAGCAGCATGCTGGGATTCAACTGCAACATGCATTGTATCACTAGTTTGAAAGATGTTGCATCACCCCACCCACTAGGATGTGTGTCTATATTAGTTTGCAACATTGTGGTTTTCGAAAAGAACACATGTAATGATGCCACTCCAGCATGTGTCCAACCATGTCCAGGAACCCTAGCCGCATGCTAGGATTCACCAGCAACATGCATTGTATCACCAGTTTGAAATATGCTGCATCACCACAACCACTTGGATGTGTGTGTGTATCAGTGTGCATCATTGTGGTTTAGGAAAAGAACACATGCAATGATGCTACTCTATATGTGTGCAAACATGTACAGGAACCCTAGCAGCATGCTGGGATTCAACTACAACATGCATTCTACCACCAGTTTGAAAGATGCTGCATCACCACACCCACTTGGATGTGTGTGTATCAGTGTGCATTATTGTGGTTTTGGAAAATAACACATGCAATGGTGCCACTCCAGTATGTATCCAACCATGTCCAGGAACCCTAGCAGGCTGATAGACCAACGTCATTGCATGTGTGTTCTTTTCCTAAACCACATGGATCCACTATATGTCATTGCATGTGTGTTCTTTTCATAAACCACTTGGATCCACTAGAGTCATTGGATGTGTGTGTATCAGTGTGCATCATTGTGGTTTTGGAAAAGAACACATGCAATGATGCCACTCCAGCATGTGTCCACACATGTCCAAGAACCCTAGAAGCATGCTGGGATTGAACTACACCATTGATTGTATAACCAGTTTGAAAGATGCCGCATCACCACACCCAATTGGATGTGTGTGTGTATTAGTGTGCATCATTGTGGTTTTGGAAAAGAACGCATGCAATGATGCCACTCCAGCATGTGTCCAAACATGTCCAAGAACCCTAACATCATGCTAGGATTGAACTACAACATGCATTCTACCACAAGTTTGAAAGATGTTGCATCACCACACGCACTTGGATGTGTGTGTGTGTATCAGTGTGCATCATTGTGGTTTTGGAAAAGAACACATGCATTGAGGCCACTACAGAATGTGTCCAACCATTTCCAGGAACGAAAGCAGCATGCTAGGATTCAACTGATGTCATTGCATGTGTGTTCTTTTCATAAACCACATGGATCCACTAGATGTCATTGCATGTGTGTTCTTTCCACAAAACACATGGATCCACTAGATTTCATTGCATGTGTGTTCTTTTTATAAACCACATGGATCCACTAGATGTCATTGCATGTGTGTTCTTTCCACAAAACACATGGATCCACTAGATGTCATTGCATGCGTGTTCTTTTCCTAAACCACATGGATCCACTAGAGTCATTGCATGTGTGTTCTTTCCGTAAACCACGTAGATCCACTAGATGTCATTGCATGTGTGTCCTTTATATAAACCACACGGATCCACTAGATGTCATTGCATGTGTGTTCTTTTCATAAACCACATGGATTCACTAGAGTCATTGGATGTGTGTGTGTATCGGTGTGCATCATTTTTGTTTTGGAAAAGAACACATGCAATGATGCCACTCCAACATGTGTCCAAATATGTCCAGGAACCCTAGCAGCATACTAGGATTCAACTCCAACATGGATTGTATCATCATTTTGAAAGATGTTGCATCACCACATCCACTTGGATATGTGTGTGTCTTAGTGTGAATCATTATGGTTTTGGAAAAGAACACATGTAATGATGCCACTCGAGCATGTGTCCAACCATGTCCAGGAACCCTAGCAGCATGCTGGGATTCAACTCCAACATTGATTCTACCACCAGTTTGAAAGATGCTACATCACCACATCCACTTGGATGTGTGTGTATATCAGTGTGCATCATTATGGTTTGGAAACCAACACATGCAATGATGCCACTCCAGGATGTGGTGTCCAACCATGTCTAGGAGCCCTAGAAGCATGCTGGGATTCAACTACAACATGTATTCTACCACCAGTTTGAAAGATGTTGCATCACCACACCCACTTGGATGTGTGTGTAACACCCTCGAATCGTCCCTATGCAAGTTTTAGCGCTTCCCGCCAAAACCGCATAGAAACGATTCAAGGACGCCCACCAGGCACTTGCGTGCGGGTGGAAAACAAAGTAATACCATTACACATTAGTCCACGATGGAACCCACAGAACATATATATACAACAACGACTCCATGAGTCAAGAATACAAATATACTATACAAAGATCCAAATCACCTTGAAAATGATAGGGCGTCCAACTACGGACAAGATGCAAATGGGGCTAAGAGCCCTGAAGAATAACCAATGGCATCCATAACCCTGTCCAGGCCAAGCCGGAAGGGTAACCCTGCTAACGACGTTGATCTCAAACCTGCTAAAACAAAAGGGGTGCCGACAAAGGGCAAAGGAAAAAGAGGCGCCGATCGAGGCCAAGACAGCGAGGCTAGAATTCGGCGGTCCTCGCCTGCATAGGTATGGTGGACTGAAGCGGCAACATAGCAGCACTAAACAACCTATAGAGACTGAGTAAAACTGGCGGCTATTAGAGAGGGATAAGAAAGACCTATTCGGATCCAACCTTATAGTAACACCAAACATACCCATCCTGGCATTTCCTCCTCGAGACCAAACGAGGAAGTCAAACCGAGGAATTCACACAGTTGGCAGTTTTATTCATTCCGTTATAGTTGAAGCACTTACTAGTCAGATATAGATAGCATGAGTCATCCTAATAGCATAAGTAGTGGGCAGTTTTAGTTAACCATTCAGTTGTAGTTGCAGTACTTACTAGTCACATACAATTAACATGTGACATCCCAAACCCAGAAGTTGTTGGCACTTTTATTTCATTCCATTGGAGTTGCGATACTTACTAGGCAGGTATAACATGACACGATACACCCCAGTTCCACCAGTTGTTGGCACTTTTATTATCCATTCCATTGTAGTAAAGCTGATTACTAGTCACATATTAAGTCAAATTTATAGCACTACTTTAGTTATGCTTGTCTATGATCGAGATACTATGCTCCAAGTCATCCATAACCGCGGACATGGCTTTCAGAAAGATTTACCCTGCAGGGGTGCACAAATAGCAACACACACACGATAAGCCTCGGAAAAACCAAATCAAAACCCAACGAGGATTTCACGACAAAGCAATCATAGGATTCATAAAAGATTTCAGGGGGCCACCCCACTAAGCTACCCGCAACAAAGTTGGCCGGCTCCGGAACGGACCCAGGGTTTGTGACGATGGCTGTAAACGACTAGGAACCCGAAAGTGTGACTGGGCTTGTCGATACCGCGAAAACGTGGCACAATCCAAAATAGTACAGGTGCTACACGCACAATCTTAAATAAAGCAGTAAAGCATTGCATAAGTACATGATAGTAATAAATCCCCAAACTAGTTTGTGGCCACAAGAAATAAGAAATGAATCAAGATCTGGCTAAGGGGGATTCATAGAGTCTCCCATATGTGGATAGTGCGAAAATTCAAGGAACAGGTATCAAGTACTCGGGACCTATGGGACACAAGTGGGCATGAAAAACCAAATAGCTTACATTTCCCACCGGTGCCTCTTTCATTAGTTATCCCAACATTTTAATAGTTGTATTTAAAGTCATGATCAACTCCACCGTAAAGCGTCACCACCATTAAGCATATGCTAACCTTCCATCAACGGTGGAACGACAACGACACGAAGCACCACCTGAGCAAGCAACTACAACTCGCAAGGCTGACTATCTATCAAACAACAGGCAATAGGATGTGTCCAAGGCAATATAGAGGCTGCAGGGAATATAAATGGTGCATGGAAACTAAAGCATCGCAACAAGGATAGCAATAGATCAACAGGAGGAAATAAAGACTATAAACACAAAATAGGTAGAAAAGGGGAGGATGTGTGCCTGGAAACCTTGCCGAAGATACATTAGCCGAAGAACTTGTCGATACTCGCGTCAACTCAACGGCCTAATCCGTGAAGAAGCAAAGCACTAAAAGAAACACCGGATGCACTATTTAATACTACGGCAAAAGATCCGACATGATGTATGTATGATGCATGCCATGACAAAGATGCGGTGCAATTTTGCAATATTAAGCGGAACCAGGGTCCCGACAATTAATTAGGATGGTTCATGTTGTTTAGATACCCCGCAATTTAAATGTTGTCTTAACAAGGCAAAACATGGCATCGTTCTCTACACAAATTTAAATGGGGCTAATATAAGACTAGAAAAGCCCGCATATAGCCTCCATGTTTAATTTAGGTGAATCGTCTAAATCCCCCCAAATGCCAAACATGTATGCGGTCATGAACAATTTAATATGCAACAAGTGTATAGATGGTATTTATAAAATAGGGTTCTCGGAAAGGGGATCACATTAGGGGTCGAAGATCTTGGGTTCACCGAGGGTCGATGGGGTTTGGTCTTGGCGGGATCGGTCTTCGGTTCCGTGTGGTAGATCTTAGGCTTCCGACGTCACCGGATCCGGGATGGAGGTCTTGAGTAGCACCATGTACATCCTTCTAAAACCATCGGCGTCGAGACGGTCTTTTCGGCTAGCGCCCATGAGGAAGATCTTGTCGAGGTTCGCGGTCCTTCACCAATTTGCCATCTCGTCGTACCCGCGAAGCCTTTGTTTGAGTTCCGCACATGTTGTACCCGTGGTCTTCGTGTCGTGGAATACTTCTCGATCAACTAAATAGGAACTGGGCTTGTAGGAAATCACACGACAAGGGAACCAAGCCACGTGCGGAACAGAGCAGGCTGACAAATTACACGCTCATGGAGACGCATCTGCACGAGTATGAGTTGCAGGCCGAGCAGGGCTCTGAGTTGGCGAGATTGGTCGTCGCGTGGCCGAGGCAGAGCTTCTACAAGCTAGAAGCCGGAAGGGGTGACAGAGGCAACGTTGGCGGTTGCTGGCGCATGCCTCGGGCAGCGAGGAGCGGGGCGTGCTACTACTTGCAGCGAGAGGAGCTCCGGCGAGGTCAGGCCCGAGGAGAACCGCGGTCGGAGTGGCGGCCGGCTCCGGGGCCTGGTCGACGAAGAGGGTCGGGGACGGAGCGGCCTGCCCGTGGCCACGGCAGCGGCAGGTGAGCATAGAGGGCGGTGGCCTCTTGCGCAAGAGGTCAGGGCAAGGGCGCAGGGTGCCGAGGAGAGGGCGGGCCGGCGACACGGGTCGCTTGGATCTAGGCGAGGAGGACCTGTGTGGCCTCGTGGTGGCCAGGGAAGCTCGACTGGGAGGGCTCGGGGAAGGGCACGCAGGCCAGGCGACAGCGGCGGACGCCGGGGTCACGCTCGAATACAGAGAGGGAACTCTAGGGGCGGGTCGGCCAGTCAAGCGGGAGTGGAGACCCGGGGGAGGCAGCCGCTTGGGCCGCAGAAGAGCCAGGCGGTAGCGAGGCTGGTGGGGAGATCGATCAAGTGGGGAGATTGATCAAGGAAAGCGCGTCGCATGGTTGACGAGGTTTAATCTCGTCAATGCCCATTGTTATGGACTTGGGTTTTGGAGAAGATGGGGATGCTGGAGATCGTGGCACGGTTAATAGAATAGACAAGCAACCAGGGGACACGAGATTTACCCAGGTTGAGGCCCCCGGAGGGAAAACCCTACTCCTGCTTGTCTTCTCTTTGATTACGGCAGAACCGAAGGTTACAGGGTGCACAGATTCAATCTGGCGTGGATGCGTGTGCGAAAGTATGAGTCTGGTCGACCTAGGACGTGCCCTCCTGGCCTTTATATAGACTTAGGCAGGTCCCGGGCGTAGTCCTAGTCGGTTACAAGTTCTAGGGTTTTACCCCTTTGAATTTCCTATCTCCGCTAGTCTTGCTCTCCAAGGACCGAAGGCGTCAAGGGCCTTGGCCACCCGAAAATCTTCATGGGCGGTATTATATGTGGGCCTTCCTTGGGCTGGACTAGGTATGCTGAAGTTACGTACCGTGAGGGTATAACCATGTCGATAGCCCCGGTGATCGGTCAGAATCGTACCGAGGACTCTTCCATCCTTCGGGAGCAGCTATGTGTTAATAGTATATGTGTAGGGATTGTTGATGCGTGTGCGACTCACCCGACGGATCAGGGTCGATTAAGCATCTTAGGACGAAACAACACGATCTTCTTCAGGTTGGGTCCCTCAACCCGGACTGGAACATATCTTGGCGTAATTCGACTCGGCCGTGGAGGACTTACGGTGGAATTCAGTGATTTTAATTGGTGTACCCAGCGTCCGTCAGGATTTTTCATCATACCTGCTGATGCAGTTCATACTAGCGGGCGCGATCAGTGCATTGCGGGCCATCAGATGATATCTGTAGGTCTTATCTTTGCGTCGCAGACGCAGCATCCGAATGTTTATCACCGCGAAGGTGTTTCGGGTGGCCAAGGAGGATGTTACTCACTTAGCATTAATTGGGGCAGAGTTGCCGAAAAGTTTTGCGTGCTGATCCGAAAGATCGCAGACGAAGATTTCATAGGGTGCACGACCAGCGCTCCCTATGGGAGTAGCCCCCAAGTGTCTGTTCGAGTCGACTCGAACGGAGACTTTTAGTTCAAGCATTGTCTCAATCATTAGGTCCGCAGGACTCGAAAATTTTCGGATGCTTAAATCCATCCTCCCTATGGGAGTAGCCCCCGAGTCCGTAGTGGAGTCGTAAACTCGACGTAGGACTCAGAGAAATAATGTTGTCCTCATTTGTCTGTCGGGTGCGGGGCCAGCGCTCCTGATAGGAGTAGCCCCCAAGTATTTAGTCGAATCGTAGATTCGAGTGAGTACTTTTAGCTATGGAGCCGAAGTGGTGCTAGTATAGCTTTTGATGATGTCAGTGCTTACGATCGATGACCTCAAGCGTGTGCTATGCCAGAGATGACTTGACTGGACGAAGCGTGGGTCCCACTTGCTGACTTTGAATTGACCGGTCACGCGCGGCGTGGAGATGATTACGGCGTCTCCTCGATTTCCGCACGTAGTGGACGGCGTGGTAACGGCGGTTCATTTTGGTGCTGACACGTGTACGGCCAGATCTACCGTTGGCGTTAGGTCTTCTCGATGGACGACCAACGTGCGTCGTCTTCGTTGTTATAATCCCTGGTGAAATCGTGGTTTGTTTTTCACCGCAGCAGTTCATCTATTCACTGCCCCCTCGTTCTTGAGCTATTCTTGCGCTGAGAGTTTCCTCCACATTTCCTTTGTCTTTCTTCGTTGGCAACGCCACCACCGCCGTAGCGCCATGGGGAAACCAAAGAAGTCCTCATCTGCAGTTGGGACCAGCGCCGCCGGAGGCAAGAAGGGCACCGCCACTGCTCGCGTCATCGACGGTGGCTGGCGGCGATCGAAGCAGCGGAAGCGATCTCCATAAGCGCGCGAAGCGGAGCCTGATCCCGCAAGACACGACGGCCGTGATACTCCCTGGCAATGAGGTAATCCCCCGTCCCCCGTCTGGGTATCGGGTTATGTTTGTTGCCTTCATGATTCGCGGGTTTTCTTTTCTGGTCCATGACTTCCTTCGTGGACTGCTCTTTTTCTATGGGGTTGAACTCCATCATCTGTCTCCCAACTCCCTTCTTCACATTGCGTGTTTTATTACGCTTTGCGAGTGTTGGCTTGGCATTGAGCCGCACTTTGGCCTCTTCCGGAAGCTTTATTCCGTGAAGAGGCAGTCTGGTTCGGATGGTGTGTATCCCATTGGTGGTTTCATCATCTCCCTCATGTCCAAATCTGTCCAGTACTGGCGGAGGAAATGGTTTTACATCCGTGACTCCGTAGTGCCTGGGCAAGATTTTGGTCTCGTTCCTTTTGACCCCTCCCAATTGATTGAGAAGAAAAGATCCTGGAAAAACCAAATCTTAGACGGTGAAGTGGCGGAGATAGAGGCCCTGTACCGTCGGGTAGGGGATCTCCAATTGATTCCTGAGAAGGAGGTGAACGGTGTCGACATCATCCGGACGTTTCTTGAGCGTCGGGTGCAGCCTCTCCAAGCGAGGGCGCATCCAATGTTTCTTTACTCTGGGCCGTGATCCGACGAGGTTTGGTGAGAAAATCTCCGGTGGAACTTGACAAGGCTCTTCGCGCTGTTGAAGTTCAAGGCCGACGAGGACTCCGAGAAGTCGTGACTCCTCCCTTTTCTTGACGTTGGCCGTGCCAAAGGTGTAGATTTATGCACGTAGTGCTCCCCTTTTTTGTTGGGTGTTTATTTGTGTCCTTTGTTTGCTAACAAAGTTTCTTCTCATCTTGTAGAGCTTCAAAGTGCCGGGCATGGCACCACCATTGCCCGAAAGGTATCTGAATGCCCCGGATAATGAAGTGGTGGATTCCGTGTCCGAGCTACCGTCAGCGCAATCCCCAGCGGAGGATGCCGACGAATCGAGTGAGGACCATTCGCGCAAGCGATCACGGAGCTCCAGCGAGTCTTCGGATGCTTCAACTACTCCGACTCCCAGAAATCCTCTGGTCCTTGAGCGTCATGATGATGTTCATGGGGGTTCTTCCTCTCCCCTTCCTGCCATTCCTGTGCAGGCTGTTGCAACGCACCCGCCAGCAAAGCGGAAGAAGGAAGAGAAGAAGGAGGAGAAGAAGGAAGAAAAGAAGGAGGAGAAGAGGGCCCGAAGGGCTTCTCCTATCTTCGACCTGAGCGCGTTGGGCTCGTAAGTTTTCTTGTTGCCACTATTGTCCTTTTCTTTTTATGATGTTTGCACCTGTGCTGATTGGCTTCATATGCAGGCAATCCTCCGACGGCTCCAGTGATGGTGCGGGGGAGATGATGGGGGAGTCGAACATTGCGTCGCCTCCTCCTCAGACGGTGGCGACTTCGGGTGACGCTGCGCCAGTTCCTCCTGTGCAGGAGAGGCTGGTGGTTGCACCTCAGAATTTCGCAGGCGGGCCTGCAGGTTCGCCTTCGGAGCACGTAAGTTTTTCTGCTTGATGTTACGGGAGGAGCCCCCGAGTGTCTTCGTATGCTGATGTTGTTTATGCTTCTTTGTGTTGGGCGTAGCCCCCAAGTCCTGCTCTTACTACTATTGCCTGTTGCTGCAGCCTTCTGTCCAAGAGGCCAATCGGCTGGTGGAGGAACGCCTGACGCTGGAGGCGAAATTGCGGCAGCTTCAAGGTATTCGTCTGCCTTGTAGTACTTCTCTTGCTTATCTTGGTCCTGTTCTTTGACACTTGCTTGTTGTAAATGCAGAGGAGCATAACAACTCTCTCCGTGAGGTCGATGCTCTGAAGAAGAGCCTTGTGTCGACGAGAAGACCGCAAGGCTGCGAGAGAGCGCCTTGAGCTGGAGCTAACGAAGGCAGCCGAAGCGAAAGAGCGTCTGCAGCAGGAAGCCGCAGATCGTGAGGAGCAGCTGGCCACCGTTGCGGCTGCTCGTGAAAAAGGGGTGGCGGAGGAGCTCATGGCTGCTGCCAAGGCTATTTCGGGTGAGCGTTAGCTTTTGTACTTGCTCCTTTTTCTATGGATCTTCTTCTATGTTGCCTTTCTTCATGTTTTCTTCTTTTTTTGTCTCAGATGCCGCAGGCATCAAGTTCGACCGCGGTGCTCTGGAGCACGGGAGTGCTCTAGATGATGCCACTGTAGCGGTCGAAGACCGCTGCAGCACCATCGTCAACTCCCTCGCCAAGGTGAAAGGGGTCCTTGGTCGCTTCTACCAGGAGCTCTTCCCGAAGGGCGCATCCCTTGAAGACGTGGATGGCCTGGCAGAGGCTCTGTCAGCTGAAGCGCCTGCAGCGTACAAGCGCAAGCAGAAGGGCATCGGCGCGTCTGTCGGGCTGGCGATGGCCATGGCGGCTGGGGTGGAGCTGGACCTGCCCCAGATTACTTCTCGGATGCCGACGGCTGCAGATGGATCCGAGGTAGCCTTCGCCGCCTACTCCGCTCGCTGCAGACGATATGGGCCCAAGCTCATTGACTTGCTGTCTGAGTACGCATTGCAGCGGCGAGGCCAAAGCTAAGCGATCTGGTTACGGCGACTCGGTGCCCTCCGCTTAGGCGTAGTAGGCGTGGTAGCTTGTAGTCTATTTTGTTGTGAGTATCTTTTGTAGTACCCTCCTTGTGCCCGCGTGGTAACCTTATATACTTTAATGAATTCCTCCGAGTTGTGCTCTATCCTTGGCTGAATGTCTGTGTGCCTTCTTTTTTCTGCTGCTATAGGTTCCTTCGGGTGCTGACCCGGTTGACACTTCATTCGAAAGGCCCTTGCGAGCATCATTGGATGATTTCTCGCAGATCGCGTTTCTTCGAGATCGCGTGCGCAGCTTGGAGAGAGATTTGCTTGGGTTACGTGGTCGCGCTGACGTTTGGAAATCCAAAGCAGACCGTGGTGCAGCCAGAGAGGAGTATTTGATGGCGGAGCTGGGTCGGCTGTCCGAGCAGCTGCAATGTAAGTTGATCCTTCTTTCGGGCTGTAGCTCAGTTCTTCGAGTGAGCCTGCTGGCCTTACTCTTGTTTTGTGCGGTTGTCGCAGGTGCCAATCTTGCTCCGAGGGAAGAAAAGGAGCGTATTGGTGTTCGAGTCAATTGCTTGACTCAACAGGACATGGAGGCCGACGACTTCTTCTAGATGGATCGTGATCGTGCCATAGTTCTGGCGACGGTGCAGGATCGTGTCTACCAGGTTTCGCGGGTGCTCCGCTAGGTGCAAACATCGCTTTCCTCGGTGCTGCACGTCATGTTTCTGTTGGATGCCGTGCCAACGACCCTTGTAGGTCTTCTGACGAAGTTTCGGAGTGCCAGCAATGTCAAGGAGCTGGTGCGGCAGCAGCTCATCGCAGGGGTGAAGGTTGCCTTGTCTCTTGTGAGGGTGCACCGTCCTGATGTAGATTTGGCTGTTGTGGCGACTGGGCCACCTCCTCGACCAGATGGTGGCGAGTGGAATATGTGTCCGCATTACGCGGCTGTAAGGCAGTATGCCGAACAGATTGTAGATTTGTTTGAGCAGCGTGCTCAGGTTATTCTTCAGAATAGGTAGGACCTGAAAATAAACAGATAGATGTAAAATTTGTATATTGCGGCTGGGCGTGTATGTGCCCTTTGTTGTAAAGGTTTGCTTGTTTGCGAGCACGTAGTGCTTTGATTTAGTACGTGCCCTTTTCGTTTGCCTGACGTGGTCAGCTACTCAGGTGTACACGTTTTGTCCTCAGTCGATGAAATCGTGAGGTGGGGGGAGCCCCCGAGTGCGTTTGTAGCATGTAATAAAGTTGCAGAGAAATAGTCAACCGAAGGTTGGGGGCGAGACACTTAGCTTTATTTGTATCGTAATGGAGGAGGTACATGGTTCGGCTGAGTACCCTTGGCTGTAAGCCTTGTCGAAAGTAAAAAGGGGGTACATTGCTATGGGTAGAATCATCGCAGGTGCGAGATGTTCCATGGGTTGGAGTATGCGACTCCAGACTCCACGTGCTTGAGGCGATAGTCGCCACCTAGGATGACCTCGGTGATGGCATAGGGTCCTTCCCATGGTGACTCGAGTTTATTCGGTCACTTTTGCTTAAGTCGCAAGACGAGGTCTCCTTCGACGAAGGACCTTGGGCGCAGCCGGCGGCTATGGTAGTTGCGGAGACTTTGCTGGTACACCGCTGATCTAGCTGCTGCTATATCCCGTGCTTCGTCGAGTGTGTCGACGGCATCTTCGAGTGAAGCCGTGGATTCGGCTTCGCTGTAAGTGACGACTCGTGGAGCCTGGTGGCGTACTTCGGCTGGTAGCACGGCCTCAGCTCCGTGCACCATGAAGAACGGTGTGTAGCCGGTGGAGCTGTTTGGCGTTGTCCGTAAGCTCCACAGGACAGACAGTAGCTCTTTCGTCCAGTTTCCGGCTTTGTGCTCGAGTGAGCTCATGAGGCGCTTTTTGATGCCGGCGCCGATTAGGCCGTTGGCCTTTTCCACTTGCCCGTTTGTTTGCGGGTGTGCCCGAGCATACGTGATATTGATCCGAGGCCTTGAAGTCTGAATTCTTGGAGATGAAGTTCGATCCGTTGTCGGTGATGATGCTGTGCGATGCGCCAAACCTGTAGACAATGGATTGAAGAACTTGGCAGTTTACCCTTCGGTTGGTGGCGGCATGGCTTGATCCACTTGGTGAATTTGTCATTGCGACCGGAGGAAGATGTGTCCTCCTTCGAGGATTTTGGCGGTTTGCGATCATGTCAAGGCCCCATTGGGCAAAAGGCGAGCTATGGGTATGGGTGAAGTTCGGACCCAGTGCGTCGGTTTGTCGGCGAACCGTTGGCACCGTTGCATCTTCGGACGATGTCCTTTGCGTCGCTCATGGCGCTGGCGATAGAATCCTGCTCGCAGAGCTTTGGCGACGAGGCGGCTACTGCGTGGCGGCGCGGATGCCCTCGTGGATATCTTGGAGTATGGCCTTGCCGTCATTGATGGTGGCACCGTTGTAGTACGCCCGTAATGCTGCGTTTGTACAGCTTCGCCGTTGATGATGGTGAAGGCTTTGACCGACGAGATATGCACCGGGCATCTGTCGCCGTCGAACAATTCTCCGCTTATCGAGGCGGAGGTATGGGCGTGTCCAAGTTTTCGACTGCCATGACCTGCATCAGGTTGACCATGGCAACCGGTATCCAACTTTTGGTCCTTCATGACCTTCGGGTAGCGTAGCCCCAGGTGTTACGCTTCTTCGGGTGATCCCTTGGGAATTTCCGCTTGATGGATGTACGCAGATCTGTTCGAGAACACACTGGTGGTACCTTTGCACAAGTGGAGCCGATGTTGGCGAGTCTATCGGCCTCCTCGTTGCTCTCTCTTCCAACGTGCCGAAGTTCGCAGCCGTCGAATTCTCCTTCGAGTGCGTTGTATAGCGCGCGGTACGCGATCATGTTTTCGGCGTGTGCGTCGCACTCATTCATCGTCTGCTGTACGACAAGGTTGGAGTCACCGTAGATGACCAGGCGCGTTGCGCCACATATTTTTGCCATCTTCATGCCATGGATGAGGGCTTTGTATTCGGCCTCGTTGTTGGAGGCTCTGAATTTCATCTGAAGGACGTACTTCATCTTATCACCTTGCGGGGAGGTCAGTATGACTCCTGCCCCTGCTCCGGCTTCGCGTTTGGAGCCGTCAAAATGCATTGTCCAGGACTGCGACATGTCTGGGGTGTCAGGCAGCTGCAGCTCCGTCCAGTGCACCAGGAAGTCCGGAAGGACTTGAGATTTGATTGCGTGTCGCTTCTCGTAGATGATGTCCAGGGGTGATAGTTCAATGCCCCACAGGGCCACGCGCCCTGTGGCCTCTAGGTTATTCAGGATGCTGTTTAGGGGTGCCTCATTGACGACCATCACCTGATGCTCCTGGAAGTAGTGGCTCAGTCGTCGAGCCGTCATGAACACGCCGTGAAATAACCACAGTAGTGCGGGTACGCTGTTTTGTTGAGTGAGAACCTCGCTGAGGTAGTAAATTAGGCGTTGTACCCGTGGGTCTTGCCTTCTTTGGGTCGTTCGACCCACAGTCTCTTGACCACGGTGTGTGGCTGCTATGTACAACAGGGCTCGTGCTCTTTTGGCGTGACCAAAACTGGCGAGGTGGAGAGGAGCCGCAGGGCTTTCGAATGCGTCGTTGGCTTCTGGTGTCCACTCGAACTTGTCTGCCTTGCGCAGCAGCTGGTAAAATGGTAGGGCCTTCTCGCCCATGCGGCTGATGAACCTGCTTAGTGCCGCTACTCGCCCTGCGAGCTGCTGAACGCCCTTGAGGTTTTTCGGCTTCTCCATTGTCATGATAGCTTTGATTTTCTTGGGTTATTGTGATCCCTCGTTGAGAGATGAAGTACCCGAGCAGCTGACCGAGGGGCGCCGGCGCACTTTTCTGGATTGAGCTTGATCCTGTAGCGATCAAGGTTGTCGAACGTCTCGTGGAGATCGTCGATAGGTGTTCTTGCCTCCTTGGTTTTTATGACTATGTCATCGACATAGACTTGGATGTTGCGACCGATCTGGTCCTTGAGGCAGGCCTGCATGCATCGCTGGTACGTGACACCCGCGTTCTTTAGCCCAAAGGGCATTGTGTTGTGTGATATACTCGAGCGGTGTGATGAGCGTTTTCTCTTGATCTTTGACCTTGAGTCGAATCTGGTTATAGCCTGAGTAGGCGTCGAGGAAGGAGAGTTTCTCACAACCTGCAGTCGAATCGATGATCTGGTCGATCCGAGGAAGATGGAAGTGGTCCTTAGGGCAATGTTTATTTTAGTGACGTGAAGTCCACGCACATCCGCAGGATGTCCGTGTCCTTCTTCTGGACCATCACCGTGTTTGTCAGCCACTCGCTTTCCTTGATTTCCCGGATGAAGTCTGCTGCGAGTAATCTGTTGATCTCCTTGCCGATAGCTTCGTGGCTCCGGCATGGATCTTGGATGGACTGCTTGGTGTGCAGGAAGACATTGAGTGCGTGCTCGGCGAAATCCGAACTCTGGCATGTCCGCGAGACACCAGTAAGATTTCAGCGCTCACGGAGGAATTCGAGGAGCGCGCCTTCCTATGCGGTGCTGAGGTCGTTGGCGATCAACGCCGTCTTGGAGGTATCCGTTGGATGGACCTGCACTTTCTTGGTGTTGATGGTGGAGTCGAAAGACATGGCAGGTGCGTTCTGCTTTGTGACTGGGGTAGCCCATTGTCCGTCACCTCGCGGAGCCTTACAAGCTCGTCTTGCATGCCGAAAGACTGGGAGATTTTGTTGAAATCCCTGTCGCATTGGTCCGATCGGGTGAAGCTCCCGTGGACTGTGATGACGCCTTGGTCTGGCATCTTGAGTAGTAGGTATCGTGAGTGTGGGATGACGGGAACCTTGCGAATGCTACACGTCCCAGGATGGCATGGTATTGCGACGGCCAGTCTACCACTTCGAATTCTAGGCGCTCCTGCCGAAAGTTGTCCGGCTTCCCGAAGATGACGTCGAGCCCTATTTTGCCCAGGGGGAAGATGCCTTTCCCTAGGACAATGCCGTGGAACGTTTTGTCTGATTGTTCCAGGCTTCATTGCGGGATCCGCATAGCTGCTAGAGTGCTTGCGAACATTAGGTTGATGCCGCTGCCGCCGTCCATGAAGACGCGACTCATCTCGAAGCCTCCGATCTGCGCCTCCAGCACCAGGGCAGCATGACCTGGGCGAGGGATCTGGCAAGGGTGATCCGCGCGAGTGAATGTGATGCAGGACTCTGATCCGCTGAGGTACTCAGGGATTGCAGGCGGAGTTGCCACGGCCAAGTTGATTTGTCGGGTGATCTTCTTCTGCACCCTGTTGGTGGGGCGTCCCTTCTGGATCATATTTAGTGCTCCCTTTGGGGGGTATCGACCGGCGTTGTTTTGCGCTGGTGCGACTGGTTGATTTGGGCCTCCAATAGGCGGCGGTGGAGGAGCTCCGTGTGCTATTTCACCTGGCGCAGGTGTGTTTCCGAACGTAGGAATTGGAGCTTGTTGCCTCATCTGCATCATGCCTTCGCTGAGTTTCTGGAACTCGCGGCAGTCCTTGAGCATGTGGCTAGCTTTCTTTTTGCCATCTTGTTTGTCGATGTAGAAGTGGATGGTGCATGGACCCGAAAGTTTGTCGAATGCTGAGGGTCCGTTGTCGCGGCGCGGCGTTGCCACGACTGCGTTGGTCGTCCGTTGTCGCGGAAGTTTCTGCTGTGGTATCCTCCGCTGTTGCGGCTGTTGTCATTACGGCGGTCGGCGTAGCCGGCTGCGACCATGTCGGGTCCGTCGCGGTCCTCGTAGACGTGCAATCTCCTCTTGCTGCGGCGTTCGCGTCTTCGACCATAGTCGTCCTCTTCATCGGATTGCGCCCGCTGGATGCAATCTTCGCCGTCTGCCCAACTGTTGGCGATTTCCATGAGGTGGTCGAGTGTCTTGGGCTTTACATGCCCAAGTTCCTCCTTGAAGTCTGGGCGCTTGACACCGTCCCTGAAGGCGTCGATGGCCCTTTCTTCGGAGATGTGTGCTGCGGAGTTCTTGGTTGTAGCCCAGTGTAGTATGTACGAGCGAATAGATTCACCCGTTCTCTGAGTGCAGGCTCGCAACTCTTGGATTGAGGCGGGCCTCTTGCTGGTGCCTTTGAAATTTCGGATGAAGCTATAAGCGAGCTCCTCCCAGCTTCGGATGGATCCTGATGATAGGCTGCTAAGCCAAACCCGCGCCACGCCTGTCATTGCGGCTGAAGGCATTGCATGGCGATTTCTTTGTTGCCTCCGTGAAGCTTGCGGATGACAGATGATCACGAGCAGGACTTTGGATCTTGCGTGCGTTGAACGGAGTATCCGAAGGAAGCTTGAGATTGCGTGGCATCTGTGTTCGCGGACGGATCTGCTGAAGCATCGAGGCCCCGAGTTCTCGCCGTCTTCATCCATCTCAGATTCAGACGAGCATGCGCGTTTAGCGTGTGCTTTGTCGATCTTGCGCTGTGTAAGCTTGTCTCTGGCGTCGTAGTCGCGTTTATGGCGGTGCGAGCTCTTCTTCCTTCGAGGAAGATCATGTTCCTCTTCATCTTCGGATGAGGGAGTGGGGCTGCGGTCACGCCTGGCCGGAGCTTTCTTCTTCGGCTCCGTAGGAGCGTCTTCGTGGAGCGCAGCTCCGATTAGTCCTAGTCCGGTGAGTGCGGACCTATGCATGGCCCTTTTCGGGTCCCCCTCCGGAGGTGGGTGAGCGAGATCTGTGATGGCTGCCATGATCGCGGCTTGTGGCGTCTTCGGGATGATGTTGCCGTCGGCGTCCATATCCATGAACGATGTATCGAGAGTTCGGGTCACGTCACGCCGCTCCTTTGGGTCCATGTTTTCCACCCGAGAGTGGTGCTTGTTTCCCTGGTTTCCGTTTGTGCTAGAGCCGGGTCCTTTGGCGGAGAGCGCAGCTCGTCGCGCACTAGACTCGGAGGCTGCTTGCTTGCGTTTGTCGAGCGTCTCCTGCATCTTGACTTGCTTCTTGTGCTCCTCGATGAGGAGGTAGTGGTATGCCATCAGTAGGTCACGTGAGTAGTCCAGAGGTAGGACTATTTCGCCTGCAACGGCGCGGCGTGCTTCGACCCATCCTTCTTTGCTAAGTTGGATGAGGTGGCCCCTGTTTTCCCTGTTTTCGCCGTTTCCACCGTTTTCGCCGTTTCTGTCCTGCGGGTTGGGGTTGGGCGGCGGGTTAGGCGTTTCCTCGTCGGTTTGGATGACTGCGGCGCACAGATAGCGCCTGCAGATTGGTTGGCTGCTGCCGCAGCTTTCGGATCCGGAACCGTAGGTCCCTTCATCCGAAGGTGGATCGCACAGATCGGAGTTGCAGCAGCTGCTGTAGAACTCATCTGTTGATGGTGACGTGCGTAGCACGGGGTGTGGAGCCCACGAAGCGGGCCTGATTGATGGCACGGGCACCCGCTCAGGGAGGCGGAGGGTGCCAGTTTGTCCCACCTGGAAGCAGAAGCTCCCGAACAGAATTTCGAGTCCGTCGCCTACGGGCTCGAAATCCTTCATGGTATCCGGCGAGTGGGCGGTGAAGTCGAAAGCGCCGAAGAGGAGGTGATTCTCCGTCACCGCGGAGTTGTAGATCGATCGGGTCGGAACCGTCATGACCGCACAATCAGCAGCCCCAATTCCCACAGACGGCGCCAATTGACGAGGTTTAATCTCGTCAATGCCCATTGTTATGGACTTGGGTTTTGGAGAAGATGGGGATGCTGGAGATTGTGGCACGGTTAACAGACAAGCAACCAGGGGACACGAGATTTACCCAGGTTCAGGCCCGGAGAAAACCCTACTCTGCTTGCGCTCTTTGATTACTGGCGGAACCGAAGGTTCTGGTCTGTGATTCGATCTGGCGTGGATGCGTGTGCGAAAGTATGAGTCTGGTCGACCTAGGACGTGCCCTCCTGGCCTTTATATAGACTTAGGCAGGTCCCGGCCGTAGTCCTAGTCGATTACAAGTTCTAGGGTTTTACCCCTTTGAATTTCCTATATCCGCTAGTCTTGCTCTCCAAGGACCGAAGGCGTCATGGGCCTTGGCCACCCGAAAATCTTCATGGGCCAGCGTATGTCTGCCGTGGGCCTTCCTTGGGCTAGACTAGGTATGCTGAAGTTACGTACCCGTAGGGTATAACCATGTCAATGGTGGAGATGGGGGGGTGCTCGACTATGGAAGGAAGGTGGGGTCGAGGTGGAGAGGGAGTTGAGTCGTGGTGTACCGTGTGCGGGACGGGAGCGTGCGACACGGTCGCTAGGGCAGGCGGTAGCGAGACAGGGTGAGGCCAAGGCAGCATGTACGTGCGTTGAGTGTTGCTTGTAGGTGTTAGGTGAGAACCTCTACTTCTAGGGTGTGGTGGCAGCGGCTTGCAGGGATGGAGGGGATTTGGGGTAGCTAGGGTTTAAGGTGTGAGGAGTTTTAGGGTTAGGGTTTGATAGATGGGCCAGGTGGTAGGTAGTCAGGCCCGGTTGGCTTGATCGGCTAGATTGCCTCCTCGGAACAAAACACTTTCAACATTTATTTAATTTTTTTAGAAAGACTTTTGTAAATAGTTTTTAGAGAAAATATAAAATCCAGAAAATACCGGGGTTTTGATTTGAAATAAAGACGGGGGATATTTAGAAAACAAAGATCGGCTTTTGGAAAATAGTTTTAGGCAAACAATATGAATGCATACATGAAGATGCTCAAATGTAATGTGGCATGATGACATGAGCATGCAGTCATGATGATGCACAAAATAAAACAACACACGATTTTCTAGTAGTGGTTTTACCGGGGTGCTACAATTCGACACCACTAACAATGGATCTTGCCCTCTAGATCCGCCTCATGGTACGGAGAAGAAGGCCAACGGTCTAAATCTTTTCGCTTCGTGTAGATCCTCGAGACACCACTAACAAAGACTCTTGCTCCATCTTGAAAACGACGACACCACCAACAAGGGGTCGTTGCTCACGTTTGTCGAGAGGACACTCTGGAGAAACGTAGACGAAGGCCAAAGGTCTCAAAAGATAATGCCACCTTTAACTCCGTAGAAGGAGTAAATTGCATTGATGCCCCATTCAATATACACAAGAGAATTATAAGAGTAGTGGTATGGTAGCTACTACATCCCGCACTCAAAGCGTTACTATATACATGAACAAAAGAATCGTGCAACCAACTCTCGAAATTCAGACTGAAGATCTTTACAAGCGGTGTCCGAAAACAAAGGATTGATGCAAGCTCTTCATTAGATCTGACGTAGATGAGGATGTCATGTTGGAAAGCACCGTAAGGCACAAGAAGGAACAAAGAGAAGTACAACAGATGAAGGATTCCTCAGATAGGATGAAGACCGAATGTAGAAGCACCATTACCAAAGGAGGAAGCGAAACCCTGAAGGTACGACAGAAACCCAACCACGAGAATTCCTGGACTTGAGGAAAAGATAAGAGAATAGATTCAAAACCGACAAAGGTAAGTGGAGAACAGCACAGGGGCAAGGAGTCAAAACAGAGCTATTTAGATCTATCCAACCGATTTTGCAAAAATAGTTTTGACACTCTACGTCGGCCGCTAGCTAGGTTATCCTACAGGCTAGACCAGTGGGGTACCGTAACTGCTGAGCTCTGATACCACTTTGTAACACCCTAGAATCGGCCCTATGCAAGTTTTAGTGCTTTCGGCCAAACCCGCATAGAAACGATTCAAGGAAGGCCACCAGGCACTTGCGTGCGGGTGGAAAACAAAGTAATACCATTACACATTAGTCCACGATGGAACCCACAGAACATATATATACAACAACGACTCCATGAGTTAAGAATACAGATACACTATACAAAGATCCAAATCACCTTGAAAACGATAGGGCGTCCGACTACGGACAAGATGCAAATGGGGCTAAGAGCCCTAAAGAATAACCAATGGTGTCCATAACCCTGCCCAGGCCAAGCCGGATGGGTAACCCTGCTAACGACGTCGATCTCAAACCTGCTAAAACAAAAGGGGTGCCGACAAAGGGCAAAGGAAAAAGAGGAGCGTCAATGCTGAGCCCAGTACACGGCGAGGCTAGAATTCGGCGGTCCTCACCTACATAGGTATGGTGGACTGAAGCGGCAGCGCAGCAGCACTAAACAACCTATAGAGACTCAGTAAAACTGGCAGCTATTATAGAGGGATAAGAAAGACCTATTCGGATCCAACCTGATAGTAACACCAAATATACCCATCCTGGCATTTCCCCCTCGAGACCAAATGAGGAAGTCAAACCGAGGAACTCACACAGTTGGCAGTTTTATTCATTCTGTTATAGTTGAAGCACTTACTAGTCAGATATAGATATCATGGGTCATCCTGATAGCATAAGTAGTGGGCAGTTTTAGTTAACCATTCAGTTGTAGTTACAGTACTTACTAGTCAAATACAAAACACATGACATCCCAAACCCAGCAGTTGTTGGCACTTTTATTTCATTCCATTGGAGTTGCGATAATTACTAGGCAGGTATAACATGACACGATATACCCCAGTTCCACCAGTTGTTGGCACTTTTATTATCCATTCCATTGTAGTAAAGCTGATTACTAGTCACATATTAAGTCAAATTTATAGCACTACTTTAGCTATGCTTGTCTATGATCGAGATACTATGCTCCAAGTCGTCCATAAACGCGGACACGGCTTTCAAAAAGATTTACCCTGCAGGGGTGCACAAATAGCAACACACACACGATCAACCTCGGAAAAACCAAATCAAAACCCAACAAGGCTTTCACGACAAAGCAATCACAGGATTCATAAAAGATTCTAGGGGGCCACCCCACTAAGCTACCCGCAACGAAGTTGGCCGGCTCCGGAACGGACCCAGGGTTTGTGACGACGGCTGTAAACGACTAGGAACCCGAAAGTGTGACTAGGCTTGTCGATACCACGAAAATGTGGCACGATCCAAAACAGTACAGGTGCTCCACGTACAATCTTAAATAAAGCAGTAAAGCATGGCATAAGTACATGATAGTAATAAAGACCCAAACTAGTTTGTGACCCGAAGAAATAAGAAATGTATCAAGCTCTAGCTAAGGGGGATTCATAGAGTCTCCCGTATGTGGATAGTGTGAAAATTCAAGGAACAGGTATCAAGTACTCGGGGCCTACGGGACACAAGTGGGCATGAAAAACAAAATAGCTTATATTGCCCACCGGTGCCTCTTTCATTAGTTATCCCCACAATTTAATAGTTGTATTTAAAGTCATGATCAACTCCACCGTAAAGCATCACCACCATTAAGCATATGCCAACCTTCCATCAACGGTGGAACGACAACGACACGAAGCACCACCTGAGCAAGCAACTACGACTCGCAAGGCTGACTATCTATCAAACAACAGGCAATAGGATGTGTCCAAGGCAATATAGAGGCTGTAGGGAATATAAATGGTGCACAGAAACTAAAGCATCGCAACAAGGATAACAATAGATCAACAGGAGGAAATAAAGACTATAAACACAAAATAGGTAGAAAAGGGGAGGATGCTCGCCTGGAAACATTGCCGGAGATACATTAGCCGAAGAACTTGTCGATACTCGCGTAAACTCAACGGCCTAATCCGTGAAGAAGAAAAGCACTAAAAGAAACATCGGATGCACTATTTAATACTACGGCAAAAGATCCGGCATGCTGTATGTATGATGCATGCCATGACAAAGATGCAGTGCAATTGGGCAATATTAAGCGGAACCAGGGTCCCGATAATTAATTAGGATGGTTCATGTTGTTTAGATACCCCGCAATTTAAATGTTGTCTTAACAAGGCAAAATATGGCATCGTTCTCTACACAAATTTAAATGGGTCTAATATAAGACTAGAAAAGCCCGCATATAGCCCCCATGTTTAATTTAGGTGAATCGTCTAAATCCCCCCATAATGCCAAACATGTATGCGGTCATGAACAATTTAATATGCAACAAGTGTATAGATGGTATTTATAAACTAGGGTTCTGAGAAAGGGGATCACATTAGGGGTCGAAGATCTTGGGTTCACCGAGGGTCGATGGGGTTCGGTCTTGGCAGGATCGGTCGTCGGTTCCATGTGGTAGATCTTGGGCTTCCGACGTCACTGGATCCAGGATGGAGGTCTTGAGTAGCACCATGTACATCCTTCTAAAACCATCGACGTCAAGACGGTCTTCTCGGCGAGCGCCCACGAGTAAGATCTTGTCGAGGTTCGCGGTCCTTCACCGATTTGCATTTCGTCGTACCCGCGAAGCCTTTGTTTGAGTTTCGCACATGTTGTACCCTGGTCTTCGTGTCATGGAATACTTCTCGATCAACTAAATAGGAACTGGCCTTGTAGGAAATCACACGACAGGGGAACCAAGCCACGTGCGGAATAGAGCAAGCTGGCAAATTACACGCTCGTGGAGACGCATCGGCACGGGCATCAGTTACAGGCCAAGCAGGGCTCTGTGTGGGCGAGGTCGGTCGTTGAGTGGCCGAGGCAGAGCCTCTACAAGCCAGAAGCCGGAAGGGGTGAGGGAGGCAAGGTTGGCAGTTGCTGGCGCGTGCCTCGGGCAGCGAGAAGCGGGGCGCGCTACTGCTTGCACCGAGAGGAGCTCTGGCGAGGTCGGGCCCAAGGAGAACCGTGGCTGGAGTGGTGGCCGGCTAAGGGGCCTAGTCGACGAAGAGGGTCGGGGATGGAGCAGCCTGCCCGTGGCGACGGCAGCAGCAGGTGAGCACAGAGGGCGAGGGCCTCTTGCGCAAGAGTTCGGGGCGAGGGCACGGGGTGCCGAGGGATAGGGCGGGCCGGTGACACGGGACGCGTGGGTCTAGTCGAGGAGGACCCGTGGGGCCTCGTGGTGGCCAGGGAAGCTCGACTGGGAGGGCTCGAGGAAGAGCACACAGGCCAGGCGAGGGCGGCAGACGTCGGGGTCACGCACGGCTACAGAGAGGGAACTCCAGGGGCGGGTCGGCCAGTCAAGCGGCAGAGGAGACCCGAGGGCGGCGGCCGCTTGGGCTGCAGAAGAGACAGGCGGCGGCGGGGCTGGTGGGGAGATCGATCAAGTGGGGAGATTGTTCGAGGAAAGCGTGACGCATGGTGGAGATGGGGGGGTGCTCGACTACGGAAGTAAGGTGGGTCGAGGTGGAGAGGGAGTTGAGGACGGGTCAGGCTCGCGGGGTGGTGTACCGTGTGCGGGACGGGAGCGTGCGACACAGTCGCTGGGGCAGGCGGTAGCGAGATAGGGTGGGGCCAAGGCAGCATGTACGTGCATTGAGTGTTGCATGTAGGTGTTAGGTGAGATCCTCTACTGCCAGGGTGTGGTGGCAGCGGCTTGCAGGATGGAGGGGATTTGGGGTAGCTAGGGTTTAAGGTGTGAGGAGTTTTAGGGTTAGGGTTTGATAGATGGGGCAGGTGGTAGGTAGTCAGGCCCGGTTGGCTTGATCGGCTAGATTGCCTCCTCGAAACAAAACACTTTCAACATTTATTTAATTTTTTTAGAAAGACTTTTGTAAATAGTTTTTAGAGAAAATATAAAATCCAGAAAATATCGGGGTTTTGATTTGAAATAAAGACGGGGGATATTTAGAAAACAAAGATCGGCTTTTGGAAAATAGTTTTAGGCAAACAATATGAATGCATACATGAAGATGCTCAAATGTAATGTGGCATGATGACATGAGCATGCAGTCATGATGATGCACAAAATAAAACAACACACGATTTTCTAGTAGTGGTTTTACCGGGGTGCTACAATTCGACACCACTAACAATGGATCTCGCCCTATAGATCCGCCTCATGGTACGGAGAAGAAGGCCAACGGTCTAAATCTTTTCGCTTCTTCTAGATCCTCGCGACACCACTAACAAAGACTCTTGCTCCATCTTGAAAACGACGACACCACCAACAAGGGGTCGTTGCTCACGTTTGTCGAGAGGACACTCCGGAGAAACGTAGACGAAGGCCAAAGGTCTCAAAAGATAATGCCACCTTTAACTCCGTAGAAGGAGTAAATTGCATTGATGCCCCATTCAATGTACACAAGAGAATGATAAGAGTAGTGGTATGGTAGCTACTCCATCCCGCACTCAAAGCGTTACTATATACATGAACAAAAGAATCGTGCAACCAACTCTCGAAATTCAGACTGAAGATCTTTACAAGCGGTGTCCGAAAACAAAGGATTGATGCAAGCTCTTCATTAGATCTGACGTAGATGAGGATGTCATGTTGGAAAGGACCAGAAGGCACAATAAGGAACAAAGAGAAGTACAACAGATGAATGATTCCTCAGATAGGATGAAGACCGAATGTAGAAGCACCGTAACCAAAGGAGGAAGCGAAACCCTGAAGGTACGACAGAAACCCAACCACGAGAATTCCTGGACTTGAGGAAAAGATAAGAGAACAGATTCAAAACCGACAAAGGTAAGAGGAGAATATCACAGGGGCAAGGAGTCAAAACAGAGCTATTTAGATCTATCCAACCGATTTTGCAAAAATAGTTTTGACACTCTACGTCGGCCGCTAGCTAGGTTATCCTACAGGCTAGACCAGTGGGGTACCGTAACTGCTGAGCTCTGATACCACTTTGTAACACCCTAGAATCGGCCCTATGCAAGTTTTAGTGCTTTCCGCCAAACCCGCATAGAAACGATTCAAGGATAGCCACCAGGCACTTGCGTGCGGGTGGAAAACAAAGTAATACCATTACACATTAGTCCACGATGGAACCCACAGAACATATATATACAACAACGACTCCATGAGTTAAGAATACAGATACACTATACAAAGATCCAAATCACCTTGAAAACGATAGGGCGTCCGACTACGGACAAGATGCAAATGGGGCTAAGAGCCCTGAAGAATAACCAATGGCGTCCATAACCCTGCCCAGGCCAAGCCGGATGGGTAACCCTGCTAACAACGTCGATCTCAAACCTGCTAAAACAAAAGGGGTGCCGACAAAGGGCAAAGGAAAAATAGGAGCGTCAGTACTGAGGCCAGTACACGGTGAGGCTAGAATTCGGCGGTCCTCGCCTACATAGGTATGGTGGACTCAAGCGGCTGCGCAGCAGCACTAAACAACCTATAGAGACTCAGTAAAACTTGCAGCTATTAGAGAGGGATAAGAAAGACCTATTCGGATCCAACCTGATAGTAACACCAAATATACCCATCCTGGCATTTCCCCCTCGAGACCAAACGAGGAAGTCAAACCGAGGAACTCACACAGTTGGCAGTTTTATTCATTCTGTTATAGTTGAAGCACTTACTAGTCAAATATAGATAGCATGGGTCATCCTGATAGCATAAGTAGTGGGCAGTTTTAGTTAACCATTCAGTTGTAGTTACAGTACTTACTAGTCAAATACAAAACACATGACATCCCAAACCCAGCAGTTGTTGGCACTTTTATTTCATTCCATTGGAGTTGCGATACTTACTAGGCAGGTATAACATGACACGATATACCCAGTTCCACCTGTTGTTGGCACTTTTATTATCCATTCCATTGTAGTAAAGATGATTACTAGTCACATATTAAGTCAAATTTATAGCACAACTTTAGCTATGCTTGTATATGATCGAGATACTGTGCTCCAAGTCGTCCATAACCGCGGACACGGCTTTCAAAAGGATTTACCCTGCAGGGGTGCACAAATAGCAACACACACACGATCAACCTCGGAAAAACCAAATCAAAACCCAACGAGGCTTTCACGACAAAGCAATCACAGGATTCATAAAAGATTCTAGGGGGCCACCCCACTAAGCTACCCGCAACGAAGTTGGCCGGCTCCGGAATGGACCCAGGGTTTGTGACGATGGCTGTAAACGACTAGGAACCCGAAAGTGTGACTGGGCTTGTCAATACCACGAAAATGTGGCACGATCCAAAACAGTACAGGTGCTCCACGTACAATCTTAAATAAAGCAGTAAAGCATGGCATAAGTACATGATAGTAATAAAGACCCAAACTAGTTTGTGGCCCCAAGAAATAAGAAATGAATCAAGCTCTGGCTAAGGGGGATTCATAGAGTCTCCCGTATGTGGATAGTGTGAAAATTCAAGGAACACGTATCAAGTACTCGGGGCCTAGGGACACAAGTGGGCATGAAAAACCAAATAGCTTATATTGCCCACCGGTGCCTCTTTCATTAGTTATCCCCACAATTTAATAGTTGTATTTAAAGTCATGATCAACTCCACCGTAAAGCATCACCACCATTAAGCATATGCCAACCTTCCATCAACGGTGGAACGACAACGACACGAAGCACCACCTGAGCAAGCAACTACGACTCACAAGGCTGACTATCTATCAAACAACAGGCAATAGGATGTGTCCAAGGCAATATAGAGGCTGCAGGGAATATGAATGGTGCACGGAAACTAAAGCATCGCAACAAGGATAGCAATAGATCAACAGGAGGAAATAAAGACTATAAACACAAAATAGGTAGAAAAGGGGAGGATGCTCGCCTGGAAACATTGCCGGAGATACATTAGCCGAAGAACTTGTCGATACTCGCGTGAACTCAACGGCCTAATCCATGAAGAAGCAAAGCACTAAAAGAAACATCGGATGCACTATTTAATACTACGGCAAAAGATCCGGCATGCTGTATGTATGATGCATGCCATGACAAAGATGCGGTGCAATTAGGCAATATTAAGCGGAACCAGGGTCCCGACAATTAATTAGGATGGTTCATGTTGTTTAGATACCCCGCAATTTAAATGTTGTCTTAACAAGGCAAAACATGGCATTGTTCTCTACACAAATTTAAATGGGTCTAATATAAGACTAGAAAAGCCCGCATATAGCCCCCATGTTTAATTTAGGTGAATCGTCTAAATCCCCCCAAATGCCAAACATGTATGCGGTCATGAACAATTTAATATGCAACAAGTGTATAGATGGTATTTATAAACTAGGGTTCTCGGAAAGGGGATCACATTAGGGGTCGAAGATCTTTGGTTCACCGAGGGTCGATGGGGTTCGGTCTTGGCAGGATCGGTCGTCGGTTTCGTGTGGTAGATCTTGGGCTTCCGACGTCACCGGATCCGGGATGAAGGTCTTGAGTAGCACCATGTACATCCTTCTAAAACCATCGACGTCAAGACGGTCTTGTCGGTGAGCGCCCACGAGTAAGATCTTGTCGAGGTTCGCGGTCCTTCACCGATTTGCCATTTCGTCATACCCGCGAAGTCTTTGTTTGAGTTTCGCACATGTTGTACCCTGGTCTTCGTGTCATGGAATACTTCTCGATCAACTGAATAGGAACTGGCCTTGTAGGAAATCACACGACAGGGGAACCAAGCCACGTGCGGAACAGAGCAAGCTGACAAATTACACGCTCGTGGAGACATATCGGCATGGGCATCAGTTACAGGCCAAGCAGGGCTCTGTGTGGGCGAGGTCGGTCGTTGAGTGGCCGAGGCAGAGCCTCTACAAGCCAGAAGCCGGAAGGGGTGAGGGAGGCAAGGTTGGCGGTTGCTGGCGCGTGCCTCGGGCAGCGAGGAGCGGGGCACGCTACTGCTTGCACCGGGAGGAGCTCTGGCGAGGTCAGGCCCAATGAGAACCGTGGCCGGAGTGGCGGCCGGCTAAGGAGCCTAGTCGACGAAGAGGGTCGGGGATGGAGCTGCCTGCCCGTGGCGACGGCAGCAGCAGGTGAGCACAGAGGGCGGCGGCCTCTTGCGCAAGAGTTCGGGGCGAGGGCACGGGGTGCCGAGGGATAGGGCGGGCCGGTGACACGGGACGCGTGGGTCTAGGCGAGGAGGACCCGTGGGGCCTCATGGTGGCCAGGGAAGCTCGACTGGGAGGGCTCGAGGAAGGGCATGCAGGCCAGGCGAGGGCGGCAGACGCCAGGGTCACGCACGGCTACAAAGAGGGAACTCCAGGGGTGGGTCGGCCAGTCAAGCGGCAGAGGAGACCCGAGGGCAGCGGCCGCTTGGGCTGCAGAAGAGCCAGGCGGCGGCGGGGCTGGTGGGGAGATCGATCAAGTGGGGAGATTGTTCGAGGAAAGCGTGACGCATGGTGGAGATGGGGGGGGTGCTCGACTACGGAAGTAAGGTGGGGTCGAGGTGGAGAGGGAGTTGAGGACGGGTCAGGCTCGCGGGGTGGTGTACTGCAAGTGTCTTGAGCGGAAGCGTCATTTCTGGGGCAGGCGGTAGCGAGATAGGGTGGGGCCAAGGCAGCATGTACGTGCATTGAGTGTTGCTTGTAGGTGTTAGGTGATAACCTCTACTGCCAGGGTGTGGTGGCAGCGGCTTGCAGGGATGGAGGGGATTTGGGGTAGCTAGGGTTTAAGGTGTGAGGAGTTTTAGGGTTAGGGTTTGATAGATGGGCCAGGTGGTAGGTAGTCAGGCCCGGTTGGCTTGATCGGCTAGATTGCCTCCTCGGAACAAAACACTTTCAACATTTATTTAATTTTTTTTAGAAAGAATTTTGTAAATAGTTTTTAGAGAAAATATAAAATCCAGAAAATACCGGGGTTTTGATTTGAAATAAAGACGGGGGATATTTAGAAAACAAAGATCGGCTTTTGGAAAATAGTTTTAGGCAAACAATATGAATGCATACATGAAGATGCTCAAATGTAATGTGGCATGATGACATGAGCATGCAGTCATGATGATGCACAAAATAAAACAACACACGATTTTCTAGCAGTGGTTTTACCGGGGTGCTACAATTCGACACCACTAACAATGGATCTCGCCCTATAGATCCGCCTCATGGTACGGAGAAGAAGGCCAACAGTCTAAATCTTTTCGCTTCGTCTAGATCCTCGCGACACCACTAACAAAGACTCTTGCTCCATCTTGAAAACGACGACACCACCAACAAGGGGTCGTTGCTCACGTTTGTCGAGAGGACACTCCAGAGAAACGTAGACGAAGGCCAAAGGTCTCAAAAGATGATGCCACCTTTAACTCCGTAGAAGGAGTAAATTGCATTGATGCCCCACTCAATGTACACAAGAGAATGATAAGAGTAGTGGTATGGTAGCTACTCCATCCCGCACTCAAAGCGTTACTATATACATGAACAAAAGAATCGTGCAACCAACTCTCGAAATTCAAACTGAAGATCTTTACAAGCGGTGTCCGAAAACAAAGGATTGATGCAAGCTCTTCATTAGATCTGACGTAGATGAGGATGTCGTGTTGGAAAGCACCAGAAGGCACAATAAGGAACAAAGAGAAGTACAACAGATGAAGGATTCCTCAGATAGGATGAAGACCGAATGTAGAAGCACCGTTACCAAAGGAGGAAGCGAAACCCTGAAGGTACGACAGAAACCCAACCACGAGAATTCCTGTACTTGAGGAAAAGATAAGAGAACATATTCAAAACCGACAAAGGTAAGAGGAGAATATCACAGGGTCAAGGAGTCAAAACAGAGCTATTTAGATCTATCCAACCGATTTTGCAAAAATAGTTTTGACACTCTACGTCGGCCGCTAGCTAGGTTATCCTACAGGCTAGACCAGTGGGGTATCATAACTGCTGAGCTCTAATACCACTTTGTAACACCCTCGAATCGACCCTATGCAAGTTTTAGTGCTTCCCGTCAAACCCGCATAGAAACGATTCAAGGACGGCCACCAGGAACTTGCGTGCGGGTGGAAAACAAAGTAATACCATTACACATTAGTCCACGATGGAACCCACAGAACATATATATATACAACAACGACTCCATGAGTTAAGAATACAGATACACTATACAAAGATCCAAATCACCTTGAAAACGATAGGGCGTCCGACTACGGACAAGATGCAAATGGGGCTGAGAGCCCTGAAGAATAACCAATGGTGTCCATAACCCTGCCCAGGCCAAGCCGGATGGGTAACCCTGCTAACGACGTCGATCTCAAACCTGCTAAAACAAAAGGGGTGCCGACAAAGGGCAAAGGAAAAAGAGGAGCATCGATCGAGGCCAAGACACGTGAGGCTAGAATTGGCGTCCTCGCCTACATAGGTATGGTGGATCAAGCGGCAAAGCAGCACTAAACAACCTATAGAGACTCAGTAAAACTGGCAGCTATTAGAGAGGGATAAGAAAGACCTATTTGGATCCAACCTGATAGTAACACCAAATATACCCATCCTGGCATTTCCCCCTCGAGACCAAACGAGGAAGTCAAACCGAGGAACTCACACAGTTGGCAGTTTTATTCATTCTGTTATAGTTGAAGCACTTACTAGTCAGATATAGATAGCATGGGTCATCCTGATAGCATAAGTAGTGGGAAGTTTTAGTTAACCATTCAGTTGTAGTTACAGTACTTACTAGTCAAATACAAAACACATGACATCCCAAACCAAGCAGTTGTTGGCACTTTTATTTCATTCCATTGGAGTTGCGATACTTACTAGGTAGGTATAACATGACACGATATACCCCAGTTCCACCAGTTGTTGGCACTTTTATTATCCATTCCATTGTAGTAAAGCTGATTACTAGTCACATATTAAGTCAAATTTATAGCACTACTTTAGCTATGCTTGTCTATGATCGAGATACTATGCTCCGAGTCGTCCATAACCACGGACACGGCTTTCTAAAAGATTTACCCTGCAGGGGTGCACAAATAGCAACACACACACGATCAACCTCGGAAAACCAAATCAAAACTCAACGAGGCTTTCACGACAAAGCAATCACAGGATTCATAAAAAATTCTAGGGAGCCACCCCACTAAGCTACCCGCAACGAAGTTGGCCGGCTCCGGAACGGACCTAGGGTTTGTGACGACGGCTGTAAACGACTAGGAACCCGAAAGTGTGACTAGGCTTGTCGATACCACGAAAATGTGGCACGATCCAAAACAGTACAGGTGCTCCACGTACAATCTTAAATAAAGCAGTAAAGCATGGCATAAGTACATGATAGTAATAAAGACCCAAACTAGTTTGTGACCCGAAGAAATAAGAAATGAATCAAGCTCTAGCTAAGGGGGATTCATAGAGTCTCCCGTATGTGGATAGTGTGAAAATTCAAGGAACAGGTATCAAGTACTCGGGGCCTACGGGACACAAGTGGGCATGAAAAACAAAATAGCTTATATTGCCCACCGGTGCCTCTTTCATTAGTTATCCCCACAATTTAATAGTTGTATTTAAAGTCATGATCAACTCCACCGTAAAGCATCACCACCATTAAGCATATGCCAACCTTCCATCAACGGTGGAACGACAACGACACGAAGCACCACCTGAGCAAGCAACTACGACTCGCAAGGCTGACTATCTATCAAACAACAGGCAATAGGGTGTGTCCAAGGCAATATAGAGGCTGCAGGGAATATAAATGGTGCACGGAAACTAAAGCATTGCAACGAGGATAGCAATAGATCAACAGGAGGAAATAAAGATTATAAACACAAAATAGGTAGAAAAGGGGAGGATGCTCGCCTAGAAACATTGCCGGAGATACATTAGCCGAAGAACTTGTCGATACTCGCGTCAACTCAACGGCCTAATCCGTGAATAAGCAAAGCACTAAAAGAAACATCGGATGCACTATATAATACTACGGCAAAAGATCCGGCGTGCTGTATGTATGATGCATGCCATGACAAAGATGCGGTGCAATTGGGCAATATTAAGCGGAACCAGGGTCCCGACAATTAATTAGGATGGTTCATGTTGTTTAGATACCCCGCAATTTAAATGTTGTCTTAACAAGGCAAAACATGGCATCGTTCTCTACACAAATTTAAATGGGTCTAATATAAGACTAGAAAAGCCCGCATATAGCCCCCATGTTTAATTTAGGTGAATCGTCTAAATCCCCCCAAATGCCAAACATGTATGCGGTCATGAACAATTTAATATGCAACAAGTGTATAGATGGTATTTATAAACTAGGGTTCTCGGAAAGGGGATCACATTAGGGGTCGAAGATCTTGGGTTTACCGAGGGTCGATGGGGTTCGGTCTTGGTAGGATGAGTCATCGGTTCCGTGTGGTAGATCCTAGGCTTCCGACGTTACCGGATCCGGGATGGAGGTCTTGAGTAGCACCATGTACATCCTTCTAAAACTATCGACGTCAAGACGGTCTTGTCGGCGAGCGCCCACGAGTAAGATCTTGTCGAGGTTCGTGGTCCTTCACCGATTTGCCATCTCGTCGTACCCGCGAAGCCTTTCTTTGAGTTTCGCACATGTTGTACCAGTGGTCTTCGTGTCATGGAATACTTCTCGATCAACTGAATAGGAACTGGCCTTGTAGGAAATTACACGACAAGGGAACCAAGCCACGTGCGGAACAGAGCAGGCTGAAAAATTACACGCTCGTGGAGACGCATCGGCACAAGCATCAGTTACAGGCCAAGCAGGGCTCTGTGTGGGCGAGGTCTGTCATTGAGTGGCCGAGGCAGAGCCTCTACAAGCCAAAAGCCGGAAGGGGTGAGGGAGGCAAGGTTGGCGGTTGCTGGCGCGTGCCTCGGGCAGCGAGGAGCGGGGCGTGCTACAGCTTGCACCGGGAGGTGCTCTGGCGAGGTCGGGCCCAAGGAGAACCGTGGCCGGAGTGGCGGCCGACTAAGGGGCCTAGTCGACGAAGAGGGTCGAGGATGGAGCAGCCTGCCCGTGGCGACGGCAGCAGCAGGTGAGCACAGAGGGCGGCGGCCTCTTGCGCAAGAGTTCGGGGAGAGGGCACGGGGTGCCGAGGAAAGGGCGGGCCGGTGACACGGGACGCGTGGGTCTAGGCGAGGAGGACCCGTGGGGCCTCGTGGTGGCCAGGGAAGCTCGACTGGGAGGGCTCGAGGAAGGGCACGCAGGCCAGGCGAGGGCGGCAGACGCCGGGGTCACGAACGGCTATAGAGAGGGAACTCCAGGGGCGGGTCGGCCAGTCAAGCGGCAGAGGAGACCCGAGGGCGGCGGCCGCTTGGGCTGCGGAAGAGCCAGGCGGCGGCGGGGCTGGTGGGGAGATCGATCAAGTGGGGAGATCATTCGAGGAAAGCATGTCGCATGGTGGAGATGCGGGGTGCTCGACTACGGAAGGAAGGTGGGGTCGAGGTGGAGAGGGAGTTGAGGACGGGTCAGGCTCGCGGGGTGGTGTACCGTGTGTGGGACGGGAGCGTGCGACACGGTCGCTGGGGCAGGCAGTAGCGAGACAGGGAGGGGCCAAGGCAGCGTGTACGTGCGTTGAGTGTTGCTTGTAGGTGTTAGGTGAGAACCGCTATTGCCAGGGTGTGGTGGCAGCGGCTTGCAGGGATGGAGGGGATTTGGGGTAGCTAGGGTTTAAATTGTGAGGAGTTTTAGGGTTAGGGTTTGATAGATGGGCCGGGTGGTAGGTAGTCAGGCCCGGTTGGCTTGACCGGCTAGATTGCCTCCTCGAAACAAAACACTTTCAACATTTATTTAATTTTTTTTAGAAAGACTTTTGTAAATAGTTTTTAGAGAAAATATAAAATCCAGAAAATACCGGGGTTTTGATTTGAAATAAAGACGGGGGATATTTAGAAAACAAAGATCGGCTTTTGGAAAATAGTTTTAGGCAAACAATATGAATGCAGACATGAAGATACTCAAATGTAATGTGTCATGATGACATGAGCATGCCGTCATGATGATGCATAAAATAAAACAACACACGATTTTCTAGTAGTGGTTTTACCGGGGTGCTACAATTTGCCATGACAAAGATGCGGTGCAATTGGGCAATATTAAGCGGAACCAGGGTCCCGACAATTAATTAGGATGGTTCATGTTGTTTAGATACCCCAAAATTTAAATGTTGTCTTAACAAGGAAAAACATGGCATCGTTCTTTACACAAATTTAAATGGGGCTAATATAAGACTAGAAAAGCCCGCATATAGCCTCCATGTTTAATTTAGGTTAATCGTCTAAATCCACCCAAATGCCAAACATGTATGTGGTCATGAACAATTTAATATGCAACAAGTGTATAGATGGTATTTATAAAATAGGGTTCTCGGAAAGGGGATCACATTAGGGGTCGAAGATCTTGGGTTCACCGAGGGTCGATGGGGTTTGGTCTTGGTGGGATCGGTCTTCGGTTCCATGTGGTAGATCTTGGGCTTCCGACGTCACCGGATCCGGGATGGAGGTCTTGAGTAGCAGCATGTACATCCTTCTAAAACCATCGACGTCGAGACTGTCTTGTCAGCGAGCGCCCATGAGGAAGATCTTGTCGAGGTTCGTGGTCCTTCACCGATTTGCCATCTTGTCGTACCCGCGAAGCCTTTGATGGAATTCCGCACATGTTGTACCCGTGGTCTTCGTGTCATGGAATACTTCTCGATCAACTGAATAGGAATTGGCCTTGTAGGAAAGCACACGACAAGGGAACCAAGCCACATGCGGAACAGAGCAGGCTGACAAATTACATGCTCGTAGAGACGCATCAGAACGGGCATCAGTTGCAGGCTGAGCAGGGCTCTGTGTGGGCGAGGTCGATCATCGAGTGGCCGAGGCAGAGCCTCTACGAGCCAGAAGCCGGAAGGGGTGACGGAGCCAAGGTTGGCGGTTGCTAGCGTGAGCCTCGGGCAGCGAGGAGCGGGGCGTGCTACTGCTTGCAACGGGAGGAGCTCCGGCGAGGTCGGGCCCGAGGAGAACCGCGACCGAAGTGGCGGCCGGCTCCGGGGCCTAGTTGACGAATTCGGTCAGGGACAGAGCGGCCTGACCGTGGCCACGACAGCGGCAGGTGAGCATAGAGGGCGGCGGCCTCTTGCGCAAGAGGTTGGGGCGAGGGCGCGGGGTGCCGAGGAGAGGGCGGGCCGGTGACACGGGCCGCGTTGGTCCATGCGGCCTCGTGGTGGCCAGGGAAGCTCGACTGGGAGGGCTCGGGGAAGGGCACCTTGAGGCGGCGACACGGCGGCCGGGACGGGGTCACGCGCTCTGACAAGGGAACTCTGTGGGCGGTCGGCATCAAGCAGCAGAGGAGACCTAGGGTCGGTGGCCGCTTGGGCCGCCGAAGAGCCAGGCGGCGGCGGGGCTGGTGGGGAGATCGATCGAGGAAAGCGCGTCGCATGGTGGAGATGGGGGGGTGCTCGACTACGGAAGGAAGATGGGGTCAAGGTGGAGAGGGAGTTGAGGACAGGTCAGACTCGCGGGGTGGTGTACCATGTGCGGGACGGGAGCGTGCGACACGGTCGCTGGGGCAGGTAGGGATGAAGGGGATTTGGGGTAGCTAGGGTTTAAGGTGTGAGGAGTTTTAGGATTAGGGTTTGATAGATGGGCCGGGTGGTAGGTAGTCAGGCCCGGTTGGCTTGACCGACAAGATTGCCTCCTTGGAACAAAACACTTTCAACATTTATTTAATTTTTTTTTAGAAAGACTTTTGTAAATAGTTTTTAGAGAAAATATAAAATCCAGAAAATAGCGGGGTTTTGATTTGAAATAAAGACGGGGGATATTGAGAAAACAAAGATAAGCTTTTGGAAAATAGTTTCTGGTAAACAATATGAATGCAGACATGAAGATGCTCAAATGTAATGTATCATGATGACATGAGCATGTAGTCATGATGATGCACAAAATAAAACAACACACGATTTTCTAGTTGTGGTTTTACCAGGGTGCTACAGTGTGTGTGAATCAGTGTGCATCATTGTGGTTTTGAAAATAACACATGCAATGATGCCGCTCCAGCATGTTGTGTCCAACCATGTCCAAGAACCCTAGCAACATGTTGGGATTCACCTGTAGCATGCATTGTATCACCAGTTTGAAAGATGATGCCTCACCACACCAACTTTTATGTGTGTGTGTGTCAGTGTGCATCATTGTGGTTTTGGAAAAGAACACATGCAATGATGCCACTCCAGCATGTGTCCAAACATGTCCAGGAACCCTCGCAACATGCTGGGATTAAACTGCAACATGCATTCTACCACCAATTTGGAAGATGCTGCATCACCACACCCACTTGGATGTGTGTTTGTGTGTATTAGTGTGCATCATTGTGACTTTGGAACAGAACACATACAATGATGCCACTCAAGCATGTTTCCAACCATGCCCATGAACCCTAGCAGCATGCTGGGATTCAACCGATGTCATTGCATCTGTGTTCTTTTCCTAAACCACATGGATCCACTAGATGTCATTGCATGTGTGTTCTTTTCATAAACCACATGGATCCACTAGAGTCATTGGATGTGTGTGTGTATCAGTGTGCATCATTATGGTTTTGGAAAATAACACATGCAATGATGCCGCTCCAGCATGTGTCCAACATGTCCAGGAATCCTAGTAGCATGTTGAAATTCACCTACAACATGCATTGTATCACCAGTTTGAAAGATGATGCATCACCAAACACTTGGATATGTGTGTGTATCAGTGTGCATCATTGTGGTTTTGTAAAAGAACACATGCAATGATGCCACTCTAGCAGGTGTCCAAACATGTTCAAGAACCCTAGCAGCATGCTGGGATTCAACTATAACATGCATTGTATCACCAGTTTGAAAGATGCTGCATCACCACACCAACTTGGATGTGTGTGTGTATGAGTGAGAATCATTGTGGTTTTAGAAAATAACACATGCAATGATGCGACTCCAGCATGTGTCCAACATTGTCCAGGAACCCTAGCAGCATGCTGGGATTCAACTGCAACATGCATTCTACCAGCAGTTTGAAAGATGGTGCACAACCACACCCACTTGGATGTGTGTGTATACGTGTGCATCATTTTGGTTTTGTAAAAGAAAACATGCAATGATGCCACTCCCGCATGTGGTATCCAACCATGTCCAGGAACCCTAGCAACATGCTAGGATTTATTTGCAGCATGCATTGTATCACAAGTTTGAAAGATCCTACATCACCATACCCACATGGATGTGTGTGTATGAGTGTGCATCATTGTGGTTTTGGAAAATTACACATGAAATGATGCCACTCCAGCATGTGTCCAAACATGTCCAGGAACCCTAGCAGCATTATGGGATTCAACTGCAACATGAATTGTTTCACTAGTTTGAAAGATGTTGCATCACCACACCCACTTGGACGTGTGTGTGTATAAGTGTGCATTATTGTGGTTTTGGAAAAGAACACATGCAATGATGGAAATCTAGCATGTGTTCAAACATGTCTAGGAACCCTAGCAGCATGCTGGGATTCAACTGCAACATGCGTTCTACCACCAGTATGAAAGATGCTGCATCAGCACACCCACTTAGATGTTTGTGTGTATCAGTCTGTATCATCGTGGTTTTGGAAAAGAACACATGTAATAATGCCACTCCAGCATGTGTCCAAACATGTCCAGGAACCCTAGCAGGATGCTGGTATTCAACTTCAACATGCATTCTACCACCAGTTTGCAAGATGCTGCATCACCACACCCACTTGGATGTGTTTGTATCAGTGTGCATCGTTGTGGTTTTGAAAAGAACACATGCAATGATGCCACTCCAGCATGTGGTATCCAACCATGTCCAGGAACCCTAGCAACATGCTAGGATTTATTTGCAGCATGCATTGTATCACAAGTTTGAAAGATCCTGCATCACCATACCCACATGGATGTGCGTGTATGAGTGTGCGTCATTGTGGTTTTGGAAAAGTACACATGAAATGATGCCACTCCAGCATGTTTCCAAACATGTCCAGGAACCCTAGCAGCATTATGGGATTCAACTGCAACATGAATTGTTTCGCTAGTTTGAAAGATGTTGCATCACCACACCCACTTGGATGTGTGTGTGTATAAGTGTGCATTATCGTGGTTTTGGAAAAGAACACATGCAATGATGCAACTCCAGCATGTGTCCAAACATGTCCCGGAACCCAAGAAGGATGCCGGGATTCAACTGCAACATGCATTCTACCACCAGTTTGCAAGATGCTGCATCACCACACCCACTTGGATGTGTGTGTATCAGTGTGCATCGTTGTGGTTTTGAAAAGAACACATGCAATGATGCCACTCCAGCATGTGGTGTCCAACCATGTCCAAGAACCCTAGCATAATGCTGGGATTCACCTGTAGCATGCATTGTATCACCATTTTGAAAGATGTTGCATCACCACACCCACCTTGATATATTTGTGTATTAGTGTGCATCATTGTGGTTTTAGAAAAGAACAAATGCAATGATGCTACTCCAGCATGTTTCCAACCATGTCTAGGAACCCTAGCCGCATGCTGGGATTCAACTGCAACATTAATTCTACCACCAATTTGAAAGATGCTATATCAGCACACCCACTTGGATGTGTGTGCGTGTGTATATATCAGTGTGCATCATTGTGGTTTTGGGAAAGAACACATGCAATAATGCCACTCCAGCATGTGTTGTCCAACCATGTCTAGGAACCCTAACAGCATGTTGGGATTTACCCGCAACATGCATTGTATCACCAGTTTGAAAGATGTTGCATCACCACACCCACTTGGATGTGTGTGTGTATCAGTGTCCATCATTGTGGTTTGGAAAACAACACATGCATTGATGCCACTCCAGCATGTGGTGTCCAACCATGTCCAGGAACCCAAGCAGCATGCTGGGATTCAACTGCAACATGCATTGTATCACCAGTTTGAAAGATGTTGCAACACCACACCCACATGGATGTGTGTGAGTGTATCAGTGTGCATCATTGTAGTTTTTGAAAATAACACATGCACAGATTCCACTCCAGCATGTGTCCAACCATGTTCAGGAACCCTAGCAGCATGCTGGGATATAACCGATGTCATTGCATGTGTGTTCTTTTCATAAACCACATGGATCCACTAGATGTCATTGCATGTGTGCTCTTTTAATAAACCACATTGATGCACTAGATGTCATTGCATGTGTGTTCTTTTCCTAAACCACATGGATCCACTAGAGTTGTTGCATGTGTGTTCTGTTCCTAAACCACATGGATCCACTAGATGTCATTGCATGTGTGTTCTTTTCATAAACCACATGGATCCACTAGATGTCATTGCATGTTTGTTCTTTTCATAAACCACATGGATCCACTAGAGTCATTGGATGTATGTGTGTGTATAAGTGTGCATCATTATGGTTTGGAATAGAACACACGCAATGATGCCACTCCAGCATGTGGTGTCCAAACATGTCTAGGAACCCAAGCAACATTCTGGGATTCAACTGGAACATGCATTGTATCACCAGTTTGAAAGATGTTGCATCAACCCAACCAGTTGGAGGTCTGTGTATTAGTGTGCATAATTATGGGTTTGAATAGAACACATGCAATGATGCCACTCCAGCATGTGTCCAACCAAGTCCAGGAACCCTAGCATCATGCTAGGATTCAACTTCAACATGCATTGTATGAGCAGTTTGAAAGATGCTGCATCACCACACCCACTTGGGTGTGTGTTTTTGTGTGTATATTAGCGTGCATCATTGTGGTTTTGGATAAGAACACATGCAATGATGCCACTCCAGCATGTGGTGTCCAAGCATGTCTAGGAACCCTAGGAGCATGCTGGGATTAACCTACAACATGTATTGTATCACCAGTTTGAAAGATGTTGCATCACCACACCCACTTGGATGTGTGTGTGTATATATCAGTGTGCATCATTATGGTTTTGGAAAAGAACAGATGCAATGATGCTACTCCAGCATGTTTCCAACCATGTCTAGGAACCCTAGCAACATGCTGGGATTCAACTAAAACATGCATTCTGTCACCAGTTTGAAAGATCCTGCATCACTAGACCCACTTGGATTTGTTTGTGTGTGTATCAGTGTGCATAATTGTGGTTTTGGAAAAGAAAACATGGAATGATGCCACACCAGCATGTGTCAAACCATGTCTAGGAACCCTAGCAGCATGCTAAGATTCAACTGCAACATGCATTCTACCACCAGTTTGAAAGATGTTGCATCACCACACCCACTTGGATGTGTGTGTATAAGTGCACGTCATTGTGGTTTTGGAAAAGAACACATGCAATGATGCCACTCCAGCATGTGGTGTCCAAACATGTCCAGGAACCCTGGCAGCATGCTGGGATTCAACTACAAAATGCATTGTATCACTAGTTTGAAATATGTTGCATCATCGCACCCACTTGGATGTCTGTGTATCCGTGTGCATCATTGTGATTTTGGAAAAGAACACGTGTAATGAAAACAAGTGTGTGTGTGCGTGGTGGCCATTAGATCGTAACCTTAGCCCCCAATGGTAGCTGTTAGATTGAGTCTTCTAGAAGGCACGCCGCAAGGCACTTGTTCTGCATGAAGATTGTAACAGACCATTCGATCGGGGCGCTTGGATGATTGGGATGGTCCTTCATAAGAGCCATCCGTGTGTAGGCTATTCTATGACATGAATGCCCACGCGTAGTGTCCACTTGCTCAAGAAAAACTAGCAACACCACGCGCTCCCACTTGCCAGTGTGACGTGTTCCGTGGGCCCACTAACTAGTGGCACGTCCCCTTTATTTCTCTTCCTCCCCATACTTCTCTTCTTTCCCTCGAATTCACTTCCCCACTTCTCTTCCATCCCACCGTAGCTGCATGCCGACGATGCCTACAGCGATCTCTCGCAAGCCACCCTAGTCCCCCACCCCCTTTCGCCAGGGTTCAAGGGCAGATGGTGAGGAAACGCGTCATGGTAACAGCGACGGTGATTTCGATGTGAGTCATCTCATATCTAACATCTTAGGCCATTTATCTATTTTGAGATAGATCTACTCTGATTACTCATGCACATATGATGTGTTAGGCAGAGCAAGACGGGCCTCCGCTATGTGAAAATGGATATGTGGCTACTAAATTTGTAGCGTTCGAAGGACGAAATGAGGCAGGAGGTTTTTAGGGTGTCAAGGTCATGGAGCAATGTTGCCACATAGAAGTTGTCGTGTTTTTAAATGGGTAGATCCAAAGTGGCCCAAATCGATGCAAAAAACGCTATACAAACTATGGGATATGACTGTTGAGTTGAAAGAATCCATAGTCAGCTCAATTCTTGAGAGTGCTCAAATGAAGTTATTTGACCATGTTGACATGACCAAGCTTCACCGAGACCTCAGGAGGATGCAAGACAAGGTTAGCGAAGTCAAGAAGGAGAGGGATGTGGTGTTGGCCCTGAAGGCTAAGGGAGAGCATGAACTAACTCAAGTAAGGAATGAACTTCACCAGGACAAGTCCTGCAATAAACACCTACGGGTATTGACAAGTGCATGATGATAAATGCAGAGAAACAATTGAAGCTATACAAGGTAGATGCTAAAAGGACGGAGCAAACGATTTGATCCTTGATCTCGCAGGAAGATGCGCATCGGTCTAAGATTAGGAAGATCAAGGAGATGTGTGATAACTAGTCCTATTTAGCTTGAGCTCCGTACTTTTCTAATTGTAATAGCAGTACTTGTTGACCTAGAGGTCTGAACTAGTGGTCTCAGAGTCCTGGGAGAAAAAAATTGGTCGCCCGTTAATGTGTCTTAGCCCTACATTACTTCATTTTGTCTGATGATGGTGGTATTCTGACTTTGGTGGTTTGTTTAAACTAATCTACGTGGACTCTGCCACATGCAAATGGCACATCCACAATTTATAAAGTGGAAGCACGTTCACCCTGTTACTGGAGATCTAGCAGCTTTGCCAGATGCAGGAGCAGGGAGGTGGTGAGATAGACAGGCTCAAGATTAGACCAGAAAGTGGCACTGATTTCCTCATTATCTGGACATTATCAGTTGGCATTGTTGTTTATGTTCCCATGTCATTGTCTAGTAGCTAAAATAAGTTACTGCTTCCTGGAGTGTAGCAACTTAAATAATTTATTTCTATGCCACTAATATTCCATCGAATTTGGATACCTCATGCCCCTCAGCAATTGTGGAACTGGTGCTGCGTGTTTTCATATAGTAGTGGCACAATAACAATTTCAGATTCAACTAGTGACTCAGCCATTTCCAAACCTCAAGTAACGATGCATTTTACTCCGAGAATGTGGGTAGATTGTTTCGCCCGACAAGTCCCACGCACAGAGCTCCAGAATTTAACCGAATTACATATATAGGTTCAAGTTCAACACATTATTATGCATATTCATTGCCCATAGCCTTCTTCCCCTGCCTGGTTTAAAGTCTTCACATCCACTGGCTTCTTCATTTCCTACCTTCTTCCTCTTACTGGGTGCAAATTTTCTTAGGTTCATGTACTCTGCATCGCCGGGACAATCAGCACCAGAGTCGTCTCCAACATCATCACTTCACTCATTTTGAATTTCTTCAGGTAGCAAAATTACTGACACGACAGTCATGTTTCTAACCTTGTGGCGCTTCCTGCCAAATAAATAGGGCACGGCTAACTACCTAATATCTAGAGAGTAAAAAAACAAAAAATACAATTTAGCACAAACATGCGAACCCCAAGAGACTTTTGCTTACCAGGAGCAAGGGTTCGAGTGACCACCCTGTCCAAGAATAGCAGGGTAACTCCTAGTTATAACAGCTTCCATAAAAGGATACCTTTTCATTAACCCAATTAGCTGTCTTTCACATGTTAGAGGAACCACGATGCCTCGTTCATCCATGAAGCTGAACTTTGTAGTCTGCTTCGACCCTATTCCAGCATGTCTACGCAGAGCAGCAACCATACTAGGGATAGTGCAGATCTGGGCAGGCGCTTCTTCCATCTTGAGATAATGGTGTCCATAACACTTGCCCTTCACCCTTGCTGATTTAGAGTCATAGATGAAGAGGGATATCTTAACCAGGTAAGGGTGGTCCGTGGAGATCCCACTTGAAAGAAAACTATGGACAAAAATTGTTTGTCAGCGTTGGGCTAGCAAACAATTCTAGGTTCAATAGCCAGCTAATAGTTATAGTTAGTGCGAATAGCAAATAGAATAGTAGCTCACCTGCATGTAGCCAAAACCTCTTCTTCCTTGGTAGTAGGATTTGCCATCCTCCGTGTTGCTCAGCTTGCTGGCGGCGGAGGCAGGATAAAGCCTCGCAACGATGGATACGATATGCAGCATTGGAGTTCGGGGTCAGCGAATGGGCGCAGCAACTTGGCGCTCGAAGTCAAATGTCCGAAGGGATCGTTCTGCTTGGAGAGTGGATTTCGACGATGTTAGTGCTAGGGTTCATGCGAAAGGAGGGAGTGGATTTGTGAATTTGGTTAACACACCAAGCCCTTTACGTCCTCGATTTTCCTAAGAGGATGCCGTATTGGCGCTCACGTCACAAACAGATTGCTGGCATGTGGGTCCCGACCGTCTACTTCACATAGCAGTTTAGTTTAACAGAATGTTTGAATTGTGTAGGGGTGAGATAAGTTTTCCTTGAAATGGCCCCTGTTAGTAGTTGGCAGCCCAACTTTGTGAAACGCGGCAATTACAGGCAAGTTGGGCCCCACGATGCACTCACCCATGAACTTTGGAGCCACAAAAGAACAAGCCCCCTTGGGGCATGGGATATATGGATAGATATACCAAGTTATGTAGATCACTATGGTACAACGTGTTGAGGTTGATCATGGTTGAGTTCTCCAAGGATTGACGCAAATTTTGAATAGAATAAGGGTGCCCAAGTAGATTATCAAGTAGCCTCCAAAACCATGTGGTTTTCGGATGCACAAAGCTCCAATTGAAGCAAGTGAAGTAGGGGTAGATACACCTTCATGAGTAGAGTACAACAATGCCAAGAGTTGTTCCAAAGAAGATTGTATGAATATGTGAGATTCTGCCAAAATAGGCATGTTGATAAGATTTGCAAGAAATATTATATTTTTGCCTGCAAAACCATAAAGAGCAAGTGGGTTAGAGGATGATCTAGCCAAGGGAAAATGTGGGACTTGGTAGTCCTTAGGATGGTTTACAATATGTTTGAAGTGCATTTCCAAAAATGCACAAGGGTTGGGGAAGAGGGAGGCACAAATATGGGACATGGACAATAGTTCTCGAGACTTAGTCATCTTTGGCAGATTTAGGTTTTTTGGACTAGAATATAAGAGGGGAGTGTATTGAAAAGATTCAAGGTACCAAATCAACATGAAGTGGATGGTGTTTAAGTGTAGAGTGAATAGAAAGGATCCATGATTGATATTGGTCTTTATTGACTTGGAAGCTTCTAGAATGAATAACTTCAGAAGTGATCTAGTTAAGGGTTTTAGATGATCACCTAGTCGCTATAGATCAGATCCAACTTGGTTAACTTGCTTAGGGATGATATTCTTGGATTAGCTAGATGCTAGATGATGAGATCCTAAGGTAGCTCATACTTCTCCTAAGCAAACAACTCAAGCAGCATATCAAGGTCACTCATCTTACGAGCAAATCAAAACTAATACCATGGATACCTCCAAGCCTAGCTTGGGGTAAGGATTGGGTATTTTTAAAAGGTTGGATCTTGAAGTACATGAGGGTCCCTTGGTATTTCTACCAAAAGTAGAGTTCACAAGTTTAAGAAAGGTTTTGGAAGTACATATGAATTATTGAAAGTTTTGTCTTAAAAACATAAGGAGATTATATCATATATCTCTCCATAATTTTGTTAATGGAAGCTAGGAAAATAATGGTTGTCGAAAAGGCATCTTGGCTTACGTTTTGAAAAGACAGAACATTTGAGAATATGTAAAATAAGCCAGGACACTTCTTTTGTTAATAGTTTTTGTCAACTGAGGGCGAGGTAAGGGGTATAACTTCTATTTCACAATCAGATGCATAAGTACAATCAGAAAGGCAACATTTCATCACCAAGCAAGAAAAAGTTTTTGTTCCCCCTAATTTTTGCATTCTGGACAACTAATCAGGGTTGCTAAAATTGGGATGTTATAGTTCATGTAGACTAGTCACGTCCGACGGACATGCTGGTCGCGGACGGAGGGGAGATAATGACAGGGATCTGCAGAAGCGGTGGTAGATGGTGGAGCGCACGGCATGCTCGACAAAATGCAGCGACACTATGGGGAGTTAGAGGCAACATGAGCATGTCAGAGAGGGAGTAGAGGCTCACCAGAGCGCTTCCTAGCGAGTAGAGCTTGCTAAGAGGAGGCGATTGGCGGCGGGGTTCATGGACTGGTTCTTCGGGCTCCTCGTGGGCACGGTGGCAATGGCGAACTTCTGGTGAGCTCCAGTCAAGGCCACCGGTTCAGGGCGACGTAGCCGACATAGGAGAAGCTCCTGGTGCTACTGGTTGGGCTCGAAGTTCACTAGGTCGTTGGGGTAAGAGGATGGTTGTGGCTAGGTTTGCTACATCCATGGCTATGGCTTGGGAAAGGAGGATCAAGAGAGGAGGACGGAGAGGAAAGCTGGGTACTCAGACGCCTAGATTTTGATCCAGTTTTGGTGGTTGTTGAGGAGATAAGGAAGAGAGGAAGAGAGCACATGGGGTGTAACTTTAGCTTTTTGTAAAACATAGAAAATAAGGCATTGTGTAAATAGGATCTCTTCTCTCCTCCTCTTGTTCTTAGTTAGGCGAGGGAGAGAGGTGACCAAGGAGGAGGGATGGTGTGGCTGGCCTTCTTCTTGTGGTGCAAGGAAAAAGAAAAGGGGAGGACGTGGAGGGAGGTAGGCCTAGTGTGCCATGGATAAGGCTCATGCATGGGGGTGTAGCATGTGTATGTGTGTAGGTGTGAGTAGATGTAGTGTAGGTTTATTTATTCTTTTTATTTTCCAAACTTTTGATTGAGTTCAAACCATGCAAAACCATCTTAAAATTCAACTGAAATGCAAAAGAATAAAATAACAAATAGATGTGGCAATTTTGTATGGCCCATGCGTGTATGACATGCTTGCATCCTAGTTGTTAAAACACTAGGTTTAGAAATGGCATTGTATTATGCAAGCATGACATTGTTTAGAAACCAACCAAAAAGGTTAAGGACACCATCTCTCTTCACATGGCTTAATAGGAAAAATATGAGCATGTTTGAATGAAGGTGGACAAGCTAGAGTGTATTTTCCACTACTGGTTTCATATAGCCTCCTTAATTCAAATAAACTCATAATCCAAACAAAAACCAAGTAAAGTGGATAAAGCAGGGTTCTACTCTACATAGCATACAAAGGTGGCCAAGTAGACTTCCATATTCCACTTTGTGAAAACAAGAAAGGTTCATATATGCAAGCATGTAGACAAGGGTTGGATCCACCCCAAATCATATGAGCTAGATTTAAATACCAAAGAGAAATGCGATTGCTCATATTATTTGGGATGTGGAATTTAGATGGAGCCAAAGGAAGGTGGCAAAGTGGATGGTGGAATTATAATAGATATGCCCCCAAATAAACTTGGGCATCAAGCATTATATCAAGAACCAACTACAATATATCAAGAGGCAAATACAATTAATAAGCCCAATGCGAAATGAGGAGAAGAACCAAATGAAAGGATTTGAATATGATGCTCAAATGCAATTTGGCATGGTGACATGAGCATTATATAATGATGATGTAATTAATGATATGTAGGAAGTGGCAATATATTTATTAAACCATGTAGCATTACAATTGTTAGACATTTGGGATGCTACAGGATGAGATTAGGGAAAAGATCTAGAACCTTGAAAATATTTCCAAAGCTTGTTTTGAAACTATTGGGGAAGGAGTTGACTCTTACTGGATGATGGGCAAAGACCTCGAAAAGAAAGTCGATGACATCGATAGTAGAGTTCAACTCCTAACCAAGATTAGCATGGAGATGGCGACGATAGAAATATGCTAAGAAAAATAATGAAGGACCAACATGTTATCATCACAGTGTTATCCACTCGATTCGCATGTATTTCTCATGCCTGCAGCCTCAAGGCGAAAGAAGGAGAATAAGATGATGAGTTCTTCACTCCCAAGAAGGAGTAGGTACTCACAAGGATTTTTTGGATCCTCCCCATCTTGATTACAAGCTTGGGGGGATCTTCCTTGTAATTAATCTTATAGTTTTAGCACGTCTACTTTACTGCACGCATGTTAGGTTTCAATTCTAGAGTTTGCATTAGCTGCATCATCTTCATGCTCCCTTCTGTTCGATAAAATAATTATATCCATTGATTTTCGAGACTTGTAAGGCTACCTTCATGATATTTGAAGTTATCTTTTGATTCATGATTATTATATTAGATGATTGAAATAGGTTGAGGGTTATGATACTTGTACAACTGTCATGATTTTAGAGACTTCCACACCAATACAAGTATGCATTAAACTATGAGAAGAAGAATTTTGGTAGTATATTATACTCACGGGCTTTAAAAAGCCATTAAAAGTAGTAGGCATGATCAAGTGGATGTACTAAAAATAAGAGATAAAACAATAGCTATAAAAAGAATTGTAAGGCAAAAGAGAAATACAAGCTTCGAAAGATAAAATAAAAAGAATGATCATGAATATTCATTACTAAAATTAAGTGCTCAATTAATTTAAATTTATGATTATATAATATGTTGAATCACGAAAAGATTCTTATAACTTCATTGATACCAAAAAGGTGTGGAAGCCCCTAAGTCATGTGATGTGTAAAGGTGTGACAATACCCCCTAAGTAACTTTACATATGATATTGTATTCCTGTTTCAATTTCTTCCTCATTTATTGTAATGACTCGTTCCTCATGAACATAATGATCTTGTCCATAAGCCACCATATGCTGGGGGACGAGCAAGAGTCTAGCTTTAGGGAGTTGATGAATCCAAAATTTAAGAATATTTACCCTTGGTTTTTACATAAGTAGAATAAGGATTTTTGTATTTTCCTGCATTTGGGTGCACCTTTTGTCCTTATTTCAATAGGATCCCGAATTTCTGAGTATCTTATGAACATATCAATTGGAACTATAATATTATGTTATAATATGATATTTTTAAGTGATATAATTCATTTAATTGATTTACCTAAGCACCTGGGAGAATAGCAAACACGAGGAAGGCTTTTGTAGCGATAACGACCAGTGGTACGGGCAGAGCCCGCCCATACCGTCCGGCCGTACCACACGGCAGCGCGTCCGCCTCGTCAAATACTTTCTCTTGATAGAGACGGATCACAGATCCGACATTCACAGCAACCTTGAACCACGAAAAACCACACTAGAAAGGGTTCCGAAGGAGGAACTTGGAGAAGGGCAAATCCCTGCTGCTTCACGGATTACTGGAGGACATCGCATCATCCCCTTCATCATCAACTGCTGAATCACCATCACCACAATTACCCCCACCTTTCATCCAATATATCTTGTTGTAATCCCAGAATCAATTGTGTTTTGCACTAGATTTATACCCTATACTTTTATCTGTCCATTTGATTATGATGATGTTGTTAATTTCTTCCATGTGTGAGTAGTTTACCCTCATTCCTAGGGAGGTGTAGAAATCCTAGCACTGTTATGAAATTGAAATAAATATGATCTATTCATGTGTCCATATGACTTATTGGTCTATGATAGATTTATGATGTGTGTTTGATCTCTCTCTTTAGATGGTATGTGTAGTTGGCCACATATCATTTGCCTTCGGGACAAAATAAGAGGGTGAAATCCTTTGTATGTGTTTAGAAGCATGCCCCGGAAAGCTATCATGACTAATTGGAACTGGCTAGCAACATGCATGGTCAAAGGAGGATAAAGAGACTTTCCCTAAGGTAATTACGATATCCTTGGGGAGACCCTTAATTGCGGTGGTTTGTATGGGTGATTGATCTCAGACATCACAGTGGTTATTTAGAGGTGACCTAATTCTTGGCTCAACAAAGCCCATGAGCCTTGTAGTGAACATCTTATTAGGGAGCTCTCTCCACACATATCTTGAGACAAGAAGTAGGTTATCCTAATTATGAATAATAATATCTTGCTAGAGGTGTATCCTACATCCCCAAGAACGCTTTAGACCTATTGAGTTCAACCACGTTTCCAAAAACTGTTGTTACTTCCTTTCTTTTACTTATTTTGATTACATTTCTGCATTCAACCAAAAAACTTTCAAATGCCCTTTACTTGAAATCAAATGCGGCTTACAATTATCCTTTGGTAGACAATGACAAGGGTCATAAAGACCTTAACCAAATAGCTCTCTGTGGGTTTGATACCCTTATTTCAAAACTAGCTATAATCGATATGTGCACTTGCAGTCATCAAAGGCCCACTCGATGACTTCTCAAGGTCCATGACACCCATGAAGGTTCGGATGATATGAAGCCCATATGGACATGGATTCCGAGCATGCAAGACAAGGAAATCTCAAAACTATAGTTCGAATCCAACTTGTAACCTACTTGTATTGGTACCTGAGACCTAGCCTCCCCATATATAGAGGCTAGTTAGGGTCCAACGAGAAGGGCATCCCACAATAGACAATAGATATAGACATTGAAAACCCTAACACGCATACACCCGCTAGATCCAATCTGCGCACCATCAGCATCAAGGCACCATTGTAACCTTCGGTTCCTCCATCAATCAAGAACAGACAATTAGGAGTACGGTTTTCCCTCTAGGGGCCTGAACCTGGGTAAACCTCGTCTCCCAGCGTTGTTTTATGTTAGCCGATGAATTCTCCAACGCACCGCTCTTCCTCTGAATCCCACGTGAATGCTATACTCAATCTATCTTTGTATCCCTTGCTAGACAATGGTAAGTAGTTAATGTTATTCCATTCCAAGAAGATGACAATGGAGGACAACACGAGGAACTAAGGAGAAAAGTAGTTAACGGTATCAAACACTTCAAATAGAGATGGTGGAGATCAAGTTAAACATAGATGATAATCAATTCTCAAAGATTGGAACCATACCATTAGAGAATTTTGTTAGAGCATATGGCCAGCCTTTTGTTATTGAGATAGATCTAGGGGTAGATCTAGTGCTAGACTTTTCTACAAGATGCTTCTTCTAGATTTTGGCTTAGATAGGAACTTACTTGATGAGTTCATTGTGTCATCGAGGTTCCGAGGAAGTTCTATGAAGATCTGTGATACAAATATATAGCTATACCTTGGATCTGTGATGTTTCTGTTGTCATACTCTGATAGGTGTAATATTCATGGAACAGTTTTCCGTGAGTGTTATGCCAACGATATATGCACTACCACATGCAGTGGTGCGCTGGGTCACTAATGGCCTGCAAGTGCAGAGGTTTGTCAGCGCAAGTTTTCGTGGAAGTATTAATTCCTGATTTTATATTGATCCCAAGAAGGAGCCTAGGTAAGTATTTTATGCATTGTTTCTGTCGCACTCAAGGTGTCACCGGTCTTGAGTGAATTGACTGCAATTGTTGAAGGTGGAAGGTGGGTGAGTGAATAATAGAGGAAACTTGCGTAAAGGAAAAAATGAGAATTAAATAACATAAAACTAAAGACGAAAAAGGTGTTCGAGGTTCCTGTAGATGAGAAGTTAGGCGTGGAGAGAAACAATTTATGGTAATAGTGAAGGTGCTAGATGAATAAAATTGAATAAGTTATTGTGATATTTCTTATTTATAAGTGAGTAGGCAAGCAACCCATAACCGATTGGGAGTCCCCATGGCCAATTCTTCCCAGTCCCAATGATCCATCTGCCTGTTACCACGGCAATGGTCAGCACATTAATTAAGGTCTTCCGACCGGATCAAGGCTTTAGTATTGATGGTTCCTTGTTGTCCTCAAGTAGTAATAAAGCCTCATTGATATCGGTCGTTTCACTCGGGAGGTCGCCGATTCGCTAGCATACAAGTTCATACCTATGAGATCTCTGGATTATGTTACCTGGGCCCTTAAATTGGACAATAAGCATTAGGCGAACATAGATATTTATTCTCACAATTTAATAAACACAACATAAATCACAAATGGATGGAATTAAAGAAGGCACACCATATCTCACCAATCCCCTACGACTCCCGCGCCTATGGGGATTTACTCAGACATGAGAGGAAGATAAATCAAAAGCACAATTGTATTGCAAATGGAAGTCATCTCAAAGTTATCATAGCAAGCCACAATACCAGTTGAAGATCAAAACAAATACAAACCAAGGTAGATCAAAGTATCAAACCCTAATCTTACAAGTGCCAATATCTCTCTAAGTACCAATGGGGATTATGGTGGAGTGAATGGTTTAGACTCTAGAGATCGTCGAAGAATGAGACGGTGTTCTTCTCCTTCTCTAGATCTGATCTCTCGCCTTGTAGATGAGTATGCAGCACTTGTGTTCCCTTCTTCTTCTTGTCCCCGTCATGAAAGTTTCTTGTATTTATATTACGGAGCTGGCAGTGGGCAGTACGAGCAGACGGTACAGACGCACCCCGACCGAACCAGTGGTCATTATGCACTGTGAATGCCTCCAATGAAAGAGGCTCAAATTGGGGATTTGCTTCTTTTGGTGTAATTAGCCCATAAATGCTATTAGATCTTCAAAAAATGTTCATTCCCTAAAAACCATCACAAGAAACCAAGGATTCACTAATTGCGATGTTAAGATTAGTAAAAAGGGTAAACTTTAGTGAAATCCAGCAATAAACAAGAGGAAAAACAATGATAAAAAGCGTTGAAATTTGGAGTTATCAACTTCCCCAAGCTTAGGAACGAGTCACAAGTTCGAGGTTGTATCATATTCCATTGTCTCAAATCCTACAACCTTGAACATGAGCATAATATATCTAAACAATTGAACTTAAATTCACTTCATAACCACAAATAACTCAATAGCTAATAGTTCTTAAAACTCAAAAGAGATGTCAACAATTTGGCAAGGCTTGTGAAACAATTCTTTTTAGCGCCCCTCTTTTATGTGAGTAAATTTTTTTCAAGCGAGGATGCTTTCTGTCAAAATTAAGGATTCACAAGTAGATGTCAAAAGAAGGATAAACTTAGAGCTTTTCATTAACACCCACTGCAATAACCGCGGCTATCAAACACCCCATCTTTTCCTTGTTTGTCAAGAACTCTAGTTTTTTAATTTTAGGTGGTGAGGTGATACCAATGCTGTCATAAGTATTGAATATTATCAGCTCATATCTCTTTGTAGTTCTATTTTTGTAAATCGACTACTTGGCCCATGGAACTAAAAAAATCCCATCTCAGCAATGTTATCAATGTCTAACCAACTCATAACCGAAATCTGAGATGAACTCAAGATCGTTCATAGGCCATAGGAGTTGTTAGTTCCATGAAGTTTTGGTACTCTCATAATTCGTAAGAAGTGAGCACAGCTCACATGGTTAGGGAAGTGGATGTCCAACCCAACCACTCAGGTTCAAGTCCCCATAGACGCAGATTTGGATTCTTATTATTTCAAAAAACAAACTCGATGCAGGGGCTTCCCCTATTGCATTTCTTTCAAGAAAACTCTCATAATTCTTTTTCTCATGAAGTATCTCCTTTCAGCTGATCAAAAACAGGTTTTGCATCTCCCTCAACCACCATAAAAAGTTCGTTCCATCAAACAATCCTTTTTAGAAGGTATTATCAAGTCAATGATTAGTATGAGGGGTTGAGTACTACTAAGATTAAGCCCTTAAGAGAAAAACATGGCACTAAAGTTGTCAATAGAAATTTTCTCTTGTTCTCCAAAAGTTTGGAATTTAATCCAAAGGGTTATTTTTCTAACAGATAGTAATTGTCATAAGTCTAAACCAAAGTAGTGACAATAACCTTTGAGATCAAGTTCTAAAATATAACGAGCTGAGCATGGAGTAGAACTAAAGTGCAACCAAACAAACACAATATGCTCATGAATAAACTTACAGGAAGAGGGAAAGTAGGAATGTGATACCTCCTCTTGCTTTCTCATCTCCCACTTGGGTCAACTCCTCGCGTTCGTCTCCATAGCTAAATCACTAGAAGTGAATAGCCTGAAAAAAATCAACGAGAACCAATAGAACTTTGCACAAATCAAGATAAAAGCTAGTATAATATTTTTGGGTTTTATTTTATCAATGTAAACTAAAAGGAAACATGCACTAGAATGAAAACAAATAAATCAAAATCAAGAACGAAAATATGAATGCAAAGGTGGGGGCGAGTTCAAAAGAGAACTTAGGCTCCTGGCCTATCTAGAATCAAAAGTTGTCGCCATAACCGAGTGGTGGTTCATGGAATGGAAAGTTCCGATAGCAGCTTGGAAAGTCGGTCATGAAGGAGGTGAAGTCCTGGTTGAGGTTGACTATGTTAGCATTCACATCATGCAAAGTATTCTCTATGTTGTCGATGCGATAGACCATCTGGTCAAAATCACTCCTCGGGACATATTTGAATCACGACTGAGGTGGAGGCATACCTTGTTGCTGGTGCTGAGGACAAGGTTGTTGGTGATGATGCTGCTGAGCGTAGTCATCCCAACCTGCTGCGTTCCAGTCCTCTCCACCTTGATCCTACTTTTGTTGGCCTGCGGCTGCGTCCTCCCAGTTTGGATGACCTTCCGGCGGTGCAATCCTTCCTGAGGTTATCAATGCCTGCTGGAATTATTCCTCATTGAGGACCCAACTCTGTTTACCTGGTAAACCAAAATCTTGCACAAAAGGAAGCAAAACTTGGTGGAGATCACTGTTAGGCTCAAAGTAAAATTGATAAGAACATAGGGAGCATTGGGGTCTATAGACCCCCATGAATTTGGTGCTATCCATGTGAATGTCATCTAGAATCTTACTGCCAGCCACAACTCTTTCCTAGGGCATGAAAAACTCGCTTGCATAGGTGATCTATGTGATCAAGCCACCACAACGGATGTCACCCGAGAAAGTTGACCTTTGGTGGCGGAAGTGCTGGATGACCAAAGCACCCAAGTTTACCTTGTGCTCCATATCAAGATGTAGAGCCATATAAATTACACTTATCTTGGGGCCTGCCATTGCCCCGACATATCCCTTACCAAAAATAGAATTCACCAAGAAGGCGGGGAAGTAACGTATAGTGGGATTCTATATGGTGACACTCTTTTTGTGTAAACAATCGGTGTTCCTGTGGACATAAATGTATTCTCAAGCATGCATTTCCTCTATGTGGACATTATCATTATTATCGAGCTCCCCCTCATAGGAGAACCCAAAACAATCACAATATTGATGGAAAGAGAGGCTATGGGGTTGCCCATTGAGCACAAAAGTGATAGTGCAATTATGCTCCTAGGCCTCAAGGTCATCGTGGAATGATGACAGAAACTTGTACATGGCGAGATGGTAGGTGTTGGTGGAGAAGTAGGAGAAAGGGATCATGCCATCTTGCACGGTCATCTCTTCGAAGTCTTCCAATAGACCTTGGTGGGAGAGAAAATCACGGTTTACCCACTTAGTGGGTAAAACCTTGCATTGGCTCACCCTCTCGTAGTCCTTGTTCATCGAAGATCTCAAGTTATCCGCCTCCGAATGCCTCTTCTTTGAACCGGGCAGCCTGGTGCGGCCCGAGGCCCTTGCCATTCCCGAGCCCTTGCCCGAGCAGAAAATCCTTCCAATGTTATGCATTTTGCTATGAAATTTTCAAAAAAACTATAGGCATTAGGTTTCTATCATATAAACAAATGATTACAGGCAGAAATTACAAATCCTAACGCGAGGAATCAAAAATAATATCAAAAAATGATGAACTCACCTAAATAGTTAATGTGAGGAATGTAACCATGTATTTCATAAAGTAAAGCATGGATTGAATGAGAAACTTACTAATGTGAAGATTCCCCCACTTAAAAACACAAAATCAATAAAGAATCAAAGGTTCTAGGGGATTAGGGTTTTAGGTGGCGAGAGAAAGAGAAAGAAAGGATGAGGAGGAAGAAGAAAGGGGCTGGTTGTGAGCCAGCCGCCGTCGGCCTTTACCTGGCGATGTAGTCTATACAGGTGGGCGGTACGGGAACATCCCGCCCGTACCGGTGGTCATCACCATTGGATCAAGCTTAGGGTTCCGAGATCAAACATGTAGGTCTAGTACGGCTGGACGGTACGGGTGCGTTCCAGTCGTACCAGTGCTCATTACACGGATATGAGTTTTGAAGAAATTGTTGAAGTTCAGTATGAGTGGGAGGTATGGGTACCTCCGACCATACTATTGCTTGTTATGAGTACTTAATAAAATAAACTTTGGCGACTGAATTTTCTTCGATGGTATGGGCATGTGCTATGGGTACCTCCGGCTGTACCACTGCTCGTTACACAATTTGAACCTTGTTTAATTCTTCCTTTCTCCTTTCATTTTCTTTTCTTTAAACTTCACTAAGGTATAAATTATGTTCAAGTCTAAAAGCTTGAACGAATTTATTAAGACACACAAAACAAAATAAAACAAAAAAAATAAAACTTTAACTATTAAGAATGGATTGACTCCGATCAAGCATTTTTTGAGGAGAGTTAGCTTATCAACCAACCTCCATGTCATTATCGTTTACCTCAAGTTTCCCTTCCTTGATGGCTTTAACCTCTTGGATACACTTAGGTGGTGGAACATATTTGCCACTATGCTCTCATTTCTTTGGAAAATAACAAGCAATATAATCATCATATATATTGAAAACAATCTTACCACTAGAACAATCGACATTAGCTCCAACAGTGCTAAGCAAAGGTCTTCTAAGGATGATTGAAAGTTGTCATGTTTTGGAATATCTAGTATGATAAAATCAGTGGGTATAACACGTTGGTCAATTCTAAGTAAAACATCTTTGATCATACCGACAGGTTGTTTAATTGTCTTATTAGCCATTTGCAAAGTAATTGAAGTGGGAGAATACTCAATTAGGATAAGGAATTTTCTTTTTAGTGGGTATTACCTTCTCCTTTGCCTTTCCCACTAATTCAACATCCTTTTTAGTCTTCTTCTTTGTTGAAGGTTTTTGCTTATCGGCACGTTCTTCACGTGGGGTGGTAACTTGCTCTTCTTGTTCCTTTCTGAGATCGGTCTTTTCTCTTGATTAAATTGTCTCAGCATATGAATCATATTTTTTTATGTCTATCTCCTGCTTCTTCTTCTTCTTCTCTATTTTTATATGTTGCATGTTCTCTTTACTCAGCTTCATAATCAGTATCATCTTGAGGATCTACTTGGTCCTTTTATTCTTGACTCATCTGTTGAGTCTCTCTTGCCTTGCGAGCATGTCCTTCTTCATACCCAGGTGGCCCTTTGGGTTCTTGTGTCTCTGCACCACGTCTAGTGACAATGTTAGTAGAAATAGTATTAAAATTACCTTGGCTTAAAATTAGAGCTTGAGTTTCAATTATTTGATCGCATTGAGTTTTAACCATACTCAAGTATCTATCCAAATGCTTCATGGCATGTCCCAAGTCATCAAACACTTCGGTTAACACTTTTATATTCTCTTCTTGAGTCATTAGACGTTTATAATATTTTACATGGAAGTGCTTTTTTTTATATCTTAAATTTTGCATTACAAGATTTATTTCATCTTTCATTACATAAGGTTGAAGAATGTTAACTTTATTTCCTTCAGTAAGTCCCGAAGCTATTCATTTTTCTACCATGGACTTTTTACTTTAGGCATAAGATCTTGGGGTATGTGCAACATAGCTTTTCGCGGTTGAACATCCTCAATTGGATTGTATTGTTCATCATTGAATGATCTTACGTTGAAAAGCTTTACACATTTTGGTAATGTTAAGTTGCAAATATCTCCCCTGTAGATAACTTAATGATTTCTTTTGTATCATCATTAAGCCCATTATAAAAATATTGGATAATTAAATGCTCATGGAAACTATTATCCAGGACTTTCATAATCATTGCATCAAATCTATTCCATGATTGATAAAAGTTTTCTCCAACTATTTGAAGAAAGTTTGTAATGCTACGTTTAATCTACATGATTTTAGTAAACGAGCAATATTTATGCATAAACTCTCGGATGCAATCTTCCCAGCTCTTTATAGTGTGATTGGGTAATGATTGTAACCAGGTAAAATCATTATCTTTCAGAGACCAGCAAAAAAGTTTATGGAGCACAAACTCTATTGTTAAACTTGCTGGTTTAAGAGTAGCACAAAGGTCATAGACCTTCGTCAAGTGATCACTAGGATCTTCCTATTCTTTTCCTGCAAAAGCAATTTCTTTCATCATATAAATTAGGTCAGGATATATTTCAAATTCCTGGCCTTCAAGTTCAGGACAAGAATAGGCATTTTTCTTAAGTTCCTATATGGATTCTCATATTCTCCTAATGGTAGCTTAGGCTCTCCGGCCTCCTGGGTGATGGTTAAGTCTGCCATCAAAGGAATCAAACTATTCACGTCAATAGTACGTGAGTTAGAAAATCTTCAATAAATTCTAGGCGTATTTGAGTCAGAAAACGGTAAATATACGAAAGTAAATAAGTTTTTACACATAGAGTGGTACTATCTTCAACAAAGATTATGGATGGTGTCAACAATCACTTATGTCAAGAAACAACACTTTGCGCTTAGCTCCCCAGCAACAGCGCCAGAAAATAGCTTGATGGCCTGGAAGTGCGTAGGTTCGTTAGAGCAAGTTTTTGTGGAAGTATTAGTTCCATTTTTATAACGATCCCAATAAGGGGCCTAGGTAAGTGTTTTATGCAGCGTTTCAGTCGCAGTCAAGGTGTCACCGGTCTTGAGTGAATTGACTTCAATTGTTGAAGGTGGTTGAGTGAATAATAGATTGTCGGCGTAATGAGATTGGGGGTCCCTCACATTGCGCCGAAGCACATGGGCCAGGACCCACCGGTCAGCGACTCAGCGGACGCGTAGCCTGGCAGGAAAGGGCGTCGCAAGGATATGAGCACTCTGTGCTCCAAGCAGGTATGGCCTTGGGATGATGAGCCTATGGAGACTTACTATCGGCTATAGTGTAGGTGCCTATGGATGAGACACCATGAGACAAGCCTCGATCCGCCAGCCAGGCGCAGCAGGAAGGAAAAGACAAGGATGCGAGAGGTGGTCTGCTCCCCCCTTCTAGGGGGTACCCCGGAAGGAGGGTAAGGACGTAGTTGCGATGCAGCAAAGCTAAGGGATGGCCTCGACTGAGCCCCGGAAGGACCATGGAGCAATTCTCCAGGGCCAGGCGCGGCTCAGGAACCAGAGTCAATCGACAACAGGCGTGTCAGCCCACCTTTGAAATCGGATGCGCCAGCCTGCTGGACATCATCATAGGGCTTGCAGTCCGCTGAAGTTCGCATCGGTGAGTGATAGCTCGAGCACAGGCTGAGCTCACCCAGCCATCGAGTGCACCTGTGCACCACCCCTAGCCATCAATTGGCCATGGGCACTGCCTGTCTGCCCAAAGACCGCGTGGCACCCCATGATTGAGCCTGGGAACGCCCCGGATGGTCCTCCACGCCAGCCCTTGTAGTGACCCCTTGGTGTATAAAAGGAGGCACTTGGCCAAGAGTTAGGAAAATGGGTTTTTTGGAAGAGAGATCTGGAGGGGTTTTGGAGAGGAGTTGAGGAGAGCTTGGAGGGCGGTGTAAAAGAGAGAGAGAGAGAGAGAAGGAAGAAAGAGGAAGCCCAGGGAGTGTAGAATCTAGAGAGGAAGTGTTACCCTGGCACCAGAGAGATCATATTCTTGTACCTCGATCCACCCTAGATAATCAACCAAAGTAGGACGTAGGGTTGTTAGCCTAAGGGCGGCCCGAACTTGGGTAAAAATCTCTATATGTGCTCTGTGTGTGCTGTGTGCTCGAATCAGCGAGTTCCTTTATAGACGTTGAGGCTGGAACTCCTTCGTGCCCACTACCTACAAATAGGGGGTGTCGAACATCCCTGATGTCAGCATAGGCGAGACGCGACATCTGCCGCGCCAGGTAGGGGGCACTTGCGTTTTCGGCTTTGGAAATCATCTTCATCGTCAACAGCTTCGTGAGCTTCATCGTCATCACTATCATTGTCACCGGCTTCTGTTTTTTCTTCGTGGTCAACATCGGCATCGACGTGCCATCACCATCTATGGCGCCCAAGAGAGGTGCTAGCGCCGGGACCGGCCCTGCGGCGGTAGACTCGCCCGCTACACAAACTCGCTACCACGCCCTTCCCACGACTGGGGGCTTGGATGCCAAGCCTCATGCATGGCGCGCGACTACTGTCGCAGGTGCTGACCCCCATCTAGGTCCAAGCGCAAATGCACCACCGCCATCACCGTCGCAACCGTACCCCGTTGTTGAGGCAAGCGAGCATGCTGGCGGAGGCGCCGCTGTGCAAGAAGTACCACCACCAGGCGACACAGGACGCGTCACGCTCGAAGATCCTTTCGCCGACAACGCAGGAGGGGCCGCTAGAAGAATGTCTCTCTGGTGGCGTAGGGGACGCTGCCGAAGGGGGCCATCTACTAGAAGGAATAGCGTCGGGCGGGGCCAGAGGAGCCGACCCCGACCCTGAGCCAAAGAATCAAGCGCTGGCCCAGCACGAAGCAGCTTGGGCCGTGGCTCGCCTCGCCATCCCAAGTACTAACCGCAAACTCTAGTCCCATTTCTCTGGGAACTAAACTTTGGGGGAAGCAATCGCTACTGACCGTGCCATAGCTCTCAAAATGTAGCTAGAGTTCATCGGGTTGCATCAGGAGTCTGCCTAGGTTTGTTACCAATCTAACATGTTGCTGAGGCGTGGGGAGGAGCACGCTCCCACCACCACCGTATGGCCCATGCAAAACCCTGCATTGAGGCTATGTTCCTGGAATGCTGCCCCTGGGCCGGGGGTTGTTTGTCTGCAGTACCAAAGTTCCCGGGCCAGCGCATGGAGGTACCTAAGTTGCCTAGAATTGCCGCGTTTCGAAATGTTGGGCAGCCAACTAATGAGAGGGGCCATTTCGAGGCAAACTCATCTCACCCCTGCCAAATTCAAACATTCCGTTAAACTGCCCCGTGAAGTAGACGGTCGGGACCCTCACGTCGGTCATCTGTCCGTGACGCGAGCACCAACGCGGCAACCTCTTAGGAAAATCGAGTAACTAAGTGGATTGGATGCGTTGACCAATTTCACAAATCCATTCCCACCTTTGCCCTAGCACCGGTAGTGTTGGAATCCACCCTCCAGGCAGGACGATCCCTTCGGACATTTGACTTCCGGCGCCAAGATGCTGCACCCAGTCGCTGATCCCGAGCTCCAATGGCGCATGCCGTAGCTGCCGTTGTGAGGCTCTAGCCCACCTCCGCTGCCGACGAGCCGAGCAGCTCGGAGGATGGCAGATCCACTACCAAGGAAGAAGAAGTTCTGGCTAGAAGCAGGTGAGCTACCCTTCTCTTTGCTATTCGCACTAATTATAACTACTAGCTTGCTACTAAACCTAAAATTGTTTGTTAGCCCAACGCTGACAAACATATTTTGTCCAGAGTTTTCTGTCAAGTGGGATCTCCGTGGACCATCCTTACCTGGTTACGGTAGTCCTCTTTAGGTACGACTCCAAGGGCAAGTGGTATGGACACCATTGTATCATGATGGAAGAAGTGCCTGCGCAGATCTGCACTATATCTGGTATGGTTGCTGCTCTACGTAATCATGATGAATTATGGCCAAAGCAGACTGCAAAGTTCAGCTTCATGGATGAACGTGGCATCGTGGTTCCTCTAATGTGTGATAGTCAGCTAATTGGTTTGATGAAAAGGTATGCTTGGGCTTGCATGTTTGAGCTGAATTGTGATGTACTGCATGTGGAAGCTACTGCAACTAGGAGTCGCCCTTCTATTCTTGGGCAGGGTGGTTGCTCGAACCCAATTAGCTCCTGGTAAGCAAAAGTATCTTGGGGTTCGCATGTTTGTTGTGAATTGTAATTTTTGTATTATTTACTCTATAGATATTGGGTAGTTATGCAACTGTCTCGTTTCTTTGACAGGAAGCGCCGCAAGGTTAGAAAAATGACTGCCGGGTCAGTCATTTTGCTGCCCGAAGAAATTAAAAACAAGTGGAAAGATGATGTTGGACATGATTCTGGTGCCCATTGTCTCGGCGATGTAGAGGACGTGAAGCTAATAAAATTGGCACCGAGGAAGAGGAAGAAGGCAGGAAATGAAGAAGCCAGTGGACGTGAAGGGTTGGCACCCAGGCTGCGGAAGAAGGCTGGTGGCAATGAAGATGCATAGTAATGTGTTGAACTTGAACCTATATATGTTATTCGGTTAAATTATGGAGATCTGTGTGTGGAACTTTGCTGGGCGAAACAATCTACCCACGTTCTCTGAGTAAAATGTACCGCGACTTAGGGTTTGGAAACGCCCGAGTCAGTAGTTGAATTTGAAATTGTGATTGTGCTACTACAATCTGAAAACACGCAGCATCGGTTCCACGATTGCTGAGGGGCAGGAGGTCTCCAAATAAGACAGAATGTAAGTGGCACAGAAATAAATTATTTAAGATGCTACACTCCACGAAGCAGCAACTTACTTCAGCTGCTGCACACAACGACATGGCAATATAAACAACAATGGCAACCGATAATGCCTGGATGAGGAGGAAATCAGTACCACTTTCTAGCCTAATCTTGAGCCCGTCTATCATTAATTCAACCACAAATTATTCTAAACAAAGGTGCAATTTCACATACTACATTAATTCAACCAGTAATCAACAATTTCAATTCCGCTGCCGCTGTCCTCCGAGCCGCCGACTTCCTCATCGTCGTTGGACGGAACCTCCATGATTTCCGCATTGTTCGCGAGACGGAGCACCTCTTCGCGGCGAGCGGCGGCAATGACGGTGTACTTGGTCCGTCTAGGGATGGACCAGAACCTCTCCCGCCCTTCTCGGTTGCGGAGATCCCGGTGCACCACGCGCCCGTAAATGATGCGGTTGCCAATCTTGGTCTTCCGCTCCTTCTTGAACAGCGCCGGCCAGTACGGGCTGGCCGCCACATACCGGGGCAGCACCCTCTTCCACGGGGTCATCTGGCGGCGGCGCATCGTGATTTTGCTCTCCATCTCGGCTCCACCGGGGACGAGGAGCAGAGCCACCGGCACCCCCGCATAGCTGATGCGCCATCCGTGGGGCACCATCGCAGCCGGCGGCGCGAGGATGTCGAAGTACGCGAACATCACCGCCTCGTAGAAGTTCAGCGCGGGCATCTCCATGGCGGTGGGGTGGAGATTGGAGAGGGAGCGAGGGGATGGATGATGAAGCGACGGCACAGTGGAGATTGGAGAGGGCGAGGGGATGGACGACGAAGCGACGCGCTGTGGCGCCTCCTATTTGTACACGAGGACTATGGGGCCCTCGGATTAATCCTCCGAGAATCCCTGTTATGCATATAACCACGATCTCATGATCAGTTAGTCGTGGCACATAACCAACAAGTATCATTACAACATCCGAAACATACCAAATTAGAAGACTTACATAGGTGCCATTATGGCTACATCAATAATCATCAGCGGAACTTCATCAAGCAGAAAGCCCGATCCATGCCTTAGCCTACAGGCAACTGACTGTGAGAACTTCCTAGTTCGCATAGTCGTCCACTTCACCTTCTTCTTGATATCTAACGAAGTTAATAGCTAGGGACAATGCTAGTGAGTACTTTGAATGTACTCGCAAACCACCTTAAGATAACAATAATAACAAGAGGGTATGCAGTATGGTTGTGGTAGTAGGAGGGCTCCAAGAGGGTTTCTTTTCTCAATTAGTTTCTCTTGTAGATATAGCATCTACATATCTTTGTTGAAAACTTTTGTAAAACATTTTGGAAACCTTTTTGGAAAAGTGTTGGAAAACACTAGGATTGGGTCACCCATTTGTTCCTGTCTTCAGGTCGTCCCACGACCAAACTCCTTTCTCCTCCTTCCGACCATCCCATGGTCAAAACCTTTATCCTTCACGACCATCCCATGCTCACAACATTTCCAAAGCCATTTATTTTCCGAAATCCTTTTTGAAAACAAAACCAGTACCGCTCTACAGCAACCTTCCCAACCGTCCATGACCGTGGACATGGCTATTCGAATAGATTTACACTCTGCAGAGGTTGTCCACTTTACCCACACCATCCGGGTACACTACCCTGATCTTCACCTATCGTGGGTCGAGTAACCGATCAAGACTCTCCGGATGCCCACTCCAATATAAGTGCCTACCCTATGAGTGTTATGCCCCTCAAAACCAGGACGTCGGGTACCGAGGACCAATCAGAGCGCTTTTTCCACTTATCGAGTGTGCGCTTTCAATGAGGAGCTCATAGTAACGCGTGGAGGTCCGCAAACCCTTCGCTCCTTCTCCCGATGGATGTCCCACATGGACCGTTTATCCAGAGAAGACCCACCCTCCAGGGATCACGATCCCCTGTAGTAGTTTCGAGGCAGCTTATACCAGAATAGACAAACATCAAATCCAGCCCTGTCCCATTCCACTCTAATGTGGTTTCACAGGTTAATTGTTCTGGCAAAACTGCAAAGAACCGGGTGCATTTCGTAAACCTTTTTCCTCCCGTTTTCCTCCATCATTTTTGTAAAACAAAACCTTTTTCTTTCTCAACTTATCTTGGGAGGTCCCACCTCACCAAGGTTTTATCAGAAAACATTTGGTAAACTTTTGCCGGGGTCTTCCCATCCTCTAGCTTTGCTTTGGCTAAAACAGGGTCTCTAGAGGGTTATGTTGATATACATCATCTATTCTACTAGGGACAAGTAGGTGTCACCAAGGCGGATTGTACTTAGTAGTACCAAAGTGTAATAGTTCGGAGGAGCGAAACCACTACCATATATACATCAACATATAGCAAAACAATGCAGTTTTAGTAAACTGTAGATAAAACATGCGTAAGTAAAATAGTAGGAAAAGTCTTATGATAAAGAAGGTGGCTTGCCTGAGATCGTCAATATGGAATAATTGTCCCTGGACTTCTTCTTTAGATAACCAAGAATACCAATACCAATACCAATAATAATAAGATCTCTTCTTCTTGGTGTCAATACAAGCGCAACTATTGTTGTCATCGAGTATAGACGCAATCAAACAAGTCCACAATCCATCAAGGCATTCAAGCATCAAAGCCATACAGTAAGCAAATGACAATACAAGTTTACAAATCAGCAGTGGTGTTGATAAAATGGATTAGAAGGATTGGGAGCATGTGTTGGAACATTTGAAGGAAACCATATGGGTTTCATAGTCTAGAAACAAGGGATGAGAGGGTTTTGGACCAAAGACTTATTTTATGAGATACCATTGTAAAAACATGATACCAGTAGATAGGTATTGATAAAATGAAACCAACAAAAGTGGTTTCACTATTTTATCACTTACCAAAGATTTATAGTGATTTTTATAGTGAATAAGACTCTAGTTTTAGGAAATAATTCACCAGAAAAGTTTTGGAGCTCTAAAAATTATTTTCTTGGGAAGTTAGGTAGGGCTTGATGTACATGTTCATTGAGAGTTGGAAACATGCCAAAATATTTAGCAGAATGCCCTCAGGAAATTCCCAAAGGCAGTTCTATAGACAACTTGTCTTTTTCACCAGATTTAATCTACATATGATTTTGATATGAGGTAAAGGGCAATGGATAGGAATTTCAAATACATCCTAGTACCAACTGGAATCGCTATTTTTGGAGTTGCAAAGGTACTATAGTAATTTATCTAGTGAAAGCACTACACACAGAATTGTTTAATTCACTAGAAACCCTCAGAAGCTCAATAATTCTGGAGCTCATGGATTTTGGTGGACCTTAGTGTACCACATCACAGAGAGTTAGAATTAGGTAATTCCAACCTTTTGTTTGACCTAGAGAAATTCCTAAAGGATGCAATGGCTTGTTTTTGTTATTTTTGTAAAACTACTACTACTGTTCTACTTGGCAGGGGACCAATGCCAAAAGATGGTGAAGGACAATACATAATAGAGGGAAGTTAAATCACTCCATTTGGGTTTCTAGGATTTGCTAGGGAATTTATTTAGTGCAGAGGATACATTTTAGTAGATTAATTGCCAATAAATAATTAAAATTATTTTTGGCCAAAGACCAGTTTTGCATGTTGCATAAAACATGAAGGAACTCTTAGAAATTTGGATCTTGACAAAATATTGAGATTTCCAATTTTATTTGGAGTTAATCCTAGCAGGTAGTTTCTAGAATTAATATATCTGCTAAAAAGAAAGAAACAGCCATTGTGGGCGGATCTCGCGTTGGGCTGAGGAGTTAACTCAGCCCACCCGGCGAGGCCAGCGTGTGGGAGACGGATTTCAAAACCGCCGGGGTGGGGCCCGCCTGTCGGAGACCCGGCGAGGATGAACAGGTACGTTGCGCTGCTGGCCGTACTATAGAATCGAATCGACGACCCCCGCTTATCCCCTTCCTCATGATGTCGGCGGCGGAGAAACCCTAGCAGAGGGGCAGGGAGATGCGAGGGAGATCACCAGCAGGCAGAGAAGAGCCGTGGAGGGTGCAGGGCGACGCGGTGGATGACGACGAGCCTGGGAAGGGGCGGCACGAGGTGGTTCGACGTCTGGGTTTCTCGTGGAGGACGCCAACGCTCGGCTCGGGATGGCGGTCGGTGGAGGCAGTCCTAGGCCAAAAGAGGGACAGGGTTAGATAGAGGAGGAGAAGGGGGTCACCGTAGGGTGACATGTAGAGGGAGAGAGAAAGAGGGGAGGGGACCTTGCTCGATTTTTGTAGAAGGGCCGAGGCTCCTTCTCCTCCTTCTCTTGGGTAGCAAAGAGCAGGGGAGAGGAAGAGAGGGTTCTGGGAGGTAAGTGGGGGTGGTAGGGAGCAAATGAGAGGCTAGTGAGACGGTGGGGTTGCCTTTGGACTTTTATATGGGGGAGGGTAATGTCCATGGTGAACCATGTTCATAGAGAGTGAGAGGGAGAGGTAGAAACCAGGGGCTCGTTACTGTGGGCGTGGAGGGGTGAGGTGAGTGGTTTTCTGGTCGGGCTAGGGTAGAGAGGGGGAGTGGTAGCAGCTATGAGCTAATACAAGGCAAGAGATGACATAACAATGTGTTTTTCTCCTCTTCCAAGCACTAAAGGACAAGGGGGAGGGGGTTGCTACAGTGATGCTACAGTGTTTTCGACCAGAGGGAGAGAAGTGTGCTCTAGAAGCTTAGGGGAGAAGAGTGGATGGGGTTTGATTTGGTTTTTTGGGTACTAAAAGGTTAATGTCCAATTCAGCCATAAAGAATGATCAAGTGGTATGTCTTGATTTTTGATCTTGACAAACTGAGATAAGGATGCTGGTAGATGGGTAGGGTTAAGATGCATCTCTGAGATTTATTTGAGATTTTTCATAGAATTAGAAGTCCACTTAAATCTATTTATTCAAAAAATGCATAAGAGAAGTAATTGGAGCTCATTTGATATTTTTTACATTGGACAAGGTGGGTTTTTTAGTTGAGATGGTCCCAAATGTGAATACACACTTAGGGGAATTTTCCCAAGATTTATTGAGGCTTAAAAGCATTTAAAACATTTATTATCCCATTTCGGCCATTTAAGAAAATAGGTAAAAAGAAATAATAAAACTCTTCAAAAATATTTATTTTTGAAGTGGGATGATAGGGTATGATATATAGGACTCAAAACTTCTTAGAGTTGGGGAAGTGTTTTGGCAAAAAACAAACCTTCCTTTGGGAGAGGAGTTTTGGAGATTTTGACTATTAAAGAGATTTATTAGATTTGGAGCCATAATAAATATGGAGAATATTTTATAAATCTTGATGATCAAGGTAGATGATGTATACAAGGTGTATCAAGCATTTTCAACCTTGGGAATTGGAAAATCCAAGTTGATTTTGGTGGAATACCCTAGATTAAGGATCTAGGGTGATGTTAATTTCATACCATCAAAACATGGTTATATCTTGGAGTTCAAATCTCCCCTTAGGGCATGGGATAGATGGTTAGTTATACCAAGTCATATAGATGACCATGTCAGAAGGAGTTTGGATTCGTTGCATTTGAGGTGGTCTGGAGGTGATGGCAAACTTTGTTGAAAATAAGGCTGCCATACCAGATGAGTCAAGATGCCTTATAAACCATGTGGGTTTAAGAAGCACAAGGATACATTTGGAACAAGTGAAGTAGATTTTAATAGACCTATATGATTAGAACACGACCATGCAAGGAGTTGGTACAGAGAAGGTTGGGTGATGGTGTGAGCTTCTATCAAAGTAGGCATGTTGACTAGATTTGCAGGAATAGTTATTTTCTTGCCTGCAAAACCATCAAGAACAAGTGGGTTTAAGGATTATTTAACCAAGGTAAAGAGTGGGCCTTGGTAGTACTTAGGATGGTTAACAATATGGTTCAAGTTAATTACCAAAAGTGCACAAGGGTTGACAAAGGGAGACATCCAAAAAGGTGATGTTGGAAATAGTTTTCCAGACTTTGCCAAATTTAGCAGATTTCAGGATTTTGACTAGAGTATGAGAGGAGATGTTTCTGATGGGTTGCAAGGTATCAAAGCATCATCAAGTGGATGATGTTTAAGTGTAGATTGGGTAGAATAGATCCATGCTTGATATTGGTCTTTGTTGACTTGGAAACTTCTAGGAGGGATCACTTCAGAATTGATCTGGGTAAAGGTTTTAGATGATCCCCTAGTATCTAGTGATTTGATCTTGCCTTGTATTCTTGCTTAGGGTGTGGTGATTTGGAAACATCTTGATCCTAGTGATGAGCTCCTAGTGTAGCTCATACTATCTCCTAAGTTGACAAAACAAGCATTAGATCAAGGCAATTCATCAGAGAGCAGATCAATGCAACTCATCTAATAAACCAAGTAAACCTACTACTAGGGTTACCATCAAGCTTAGCTTGAGGTAAGGATGGTTATTTTGAAAAGGTTGTGGTTGGGGTCAGGTGAGAGTCCTTGGTATCTCTACCAAGAATAGAATTCAAATGCTTTGAAAAGAGGTTTTGGGAAAACTAGAGATAAGAATAGTTGAGGGTTCGGTCTTGAAAACATAAGAAGGTTATATTATATATCTCTCCATAGTTTTGTCAATAGAAGCTACTAAAATAGTTTTGGTTGCATAAGCATCTTGGCTCAGGTTTTGAAATGCCAGAACATTGGAGAATATGTCAAATGAGCCAGGATAGTTTTGTTAAATAGCTTTTGTCAACTGATTATGGGGTAAGGAGTATCATATGGTATACACTCACATGCACAAACAAAAACAAACAACAAGCAATACTGCACTAATGAACAAGAAAACGTTTTTGTTCCCCCTGATTTTTGCATTCTGGACATCAAATCAGGGTTGCTGAAATTGGGATGCTATAGACCTTTCCCCCTTAAAAGAATCTCGTCCCGAGATTCAAGAGAGTAGGGTTAGGGGATTTTTGAGTCAAGGGTAGCACTACTGGTTTCAAGCGTACTGTCTTATAGACTCTGTCTTTGGAAGTGGTTACTACGTCTGTGAAGTTGAGCTTCAATCTTCCGGGATGCACTGAGAGTTGAGCCGAGTCTAGTCCCGATTGTGAGGGATGACCTTCTTTTCCTTCCGGAATCTATATGTCGAGGGTTTAGACAGGGCCGACTATCTCGATGCTGAACTTCACGGGGTACTCGTCGAAGGATAGAATCTACGGCTTGGTGTACCTTTCTATGAGGGTCCACAACTCTTCTTTAGGGGTGTAGAATATCCTAATTAAAGATTTTACGATCGATACTCCTAGGTTTGCTTCTAGTGAAGGGTTACTCTATTTTGGTGGGAAAGACGCAGTCTTCCCCCCCTTAGGATTAGACTAGGGTATAATTTTAGGAGTGGATGTAATCCTTCCTTCTTGGAGTCGTAGATGGATGTTTTGAAGGCTGTCGCACATCTTCCTCTGGGAGTTGGAAGCTTCCGATGACGTCAGCGAAGGTAGGTCCTACGAGGCTTATGTACTACGATCATTCGTACTTAGCCAGTTGGAGTCTCAAATCCTCTAAGCGATTGGAACTGAGCGGTTAGCGATCCTGTGGCCCTTTCGATGGGTCTTCAACTGAAACGGCAGAGGGACTCCGTAGGATCTTCAGTTAGTTTCTCCTCTGATAACTCCTGGGTTGTTGTTTGGAGGGAAGGCGTCCAATTCTGGAGGTCTTCTGAAGTATCCTCTGGTAGACAGTCTTCTGAGGATTGAGTGGAAAGACGCACTTTCCACCTTAGAGGTTCACTAAGGTGGTTTTAGGAGTGATGCTGATCTTCCGTCTTGGAGTGCTGCCTGGAGATTAGCGGAAAGTTGTCTTCTTTCTGTGACTTGATTGGAGCCTTCGAGTGACGCCCTATTATCGCAAACTTTGGTGGGGGTGGTTTCCTAACGCAGCCTTTAAGGGGTTAGCTCTAGGAGGGTTAGCGTTTAACAAGACTTCTGGATAGATCTTCAGTTAGAGTAGAGGCATCCAACTTTAGGGAAACTGTCTTCACGCTTCCTAATCATCTGACTTTAGGGGTGGTTCTGACCTTCTAGGGAGGAACTTCCCGTTGGTTTGGGTAGGTTTGACTATAATAGGTAGTCTCATGAGGTGGTCCGAAGTTCTAATGTACCGAAGGTCAGCATAGTTAGGTCTTCACTTCTTGTCTTGGTTGACTTATCAGGTGGTTTCTTGAGGATATTGAGGATCCTTCGGAGATTGACTCCTGGCTTCAACGGGATTCTTGTTGTAGTAGACTGAGGAACGAGGGAGTTGGGTGCTATTGATGAGTCTTGCAAGGTGAGCTTGACAAGGCATGTCGTCCTGCTGAGGTGAAATCTTCGAGTTGATTCTGACTTGACAATGTCGAACTCCTAGTTCATGTGATGCTTTTCCTCTCATGTACTCTCGAGGTTAGTCCGGGTCTCATTACCGATAGCTAACACAGGGATTTCCTTAGTTACTAGGTGGGTTATCGCTCCTCGAGTCACATATTTAAGGAGGTCAAAGCAAACCAGAACATATAAACAAGGCGAACAGAGCGAGGGGATCGCAATGTCCTCGGTAGACAACACACATAAGGCCACACATAATGCACTTAGGCAAGCAAACACAGTCAACGTTAGGGACCAAGGAGTTAACTACTCGTGATGTAGGGGAATCCTATTCTTAGGACTATTGATCCTAGTTATCGTCTTTCTTTAGGTCAGAGTCACTATCTTGCAGATGAAGCCTTCATCATATCTTGGACGCTTCTTGATAGTGCAACACCTGATGTCTTCTAATCATGGGGATTCCGCTGGTAGAGCGATATTGTAGTCTCCTTGTGTTTGCTGGTAGTTGCTTGTCTTCATCTTGTTCTCATTGTCTTTACTGGGTTCTAGATCCTAGTTATTTAAAATCCGTAGGTTTGAAGTTTGGACGAGAGTTAGAGGAAACCATTTTCGAAAGCATTTACTTAGAGTAAGAGAATAAGTAGAACTTTTTGAAACTCATTGGGAAACTAGTTTTTTTGAAAGCCGGGGTTTTCAAAATAAGGTTCTTGTTTATTGACCATGCTAACTAAGGTTCTCCTACAGTCAAGATGGCTCTGATACCAAGTCTATGGGCCCCCCGGTTTAATCCTCCGAGAATCCCTGTTATGCATACAACCATGATCCCATGATCAGTTAGTCGTGGCATATAACCGACAAGTATCATTACAACATCCGAAACATACCAAATTACAATACTTACATAGGTGCCATTATGGCTACATCAATAATCATCAGCAGAACTTCATCAAGCGTAGAGCCCGATCCATGCCTTAATCTACAGGCAACTGACTAGGAGAACGTCCTAGCTCGCATAGTCGTCCACTTCACCTTCTTCTTGACATCTGACCAAGTTAATAGCCAGGGACAATGCCAGTGAGTACTTTGAATGTACTTGCAAACCACCTTAAGATATCAATAGTAACAAGTGGGTATGAAGTATGGCTGTGGTAATAGGAGGGCTCCAAGAGGGGTTCTTTTCTCAATTAGTTTCTCTTGTAGATATAGCATCTACATATCTTTGTTGAAAACTTTTGTAAAACATTTTGGAAACCTTTTAGGAAAAGTGTTGGAAAATACTAGGATTGGGTCACCCATTTGTTCCCGTCTTCAGGTCGTCCCATGACCAAACTCCTTTCTCCTCCTTCCGACCATCCCATGGTCAAAACCTTTCTCCTTTACGACCATCCCATGGTCAAAGCATTTCCAAAGCCATTTATTTTCTGAAATCCTTTTTGAAAACAAAACCAGCACCGCTCTACAGCAACCTTCCCAACCGTCCATGACAGTGGACATGGCTATTCGAATAGATTTACACTCTTTAGAGGTTGTCCACTTTACCCACACCATCCAGGTACACTACCCTGATATTCACCGATCGTGGGTCGAGTAACTGATCAAGACTCTCCAGATGCCCACTCCAATATAAGTGCCTACCCTATGAGTGTTATTCCCCTCAAAACCAGGACGTCTGGTACCGAGGACCAACCGGAGCGCCTTTTTCCACTTATCGAGTGTGCGCTTTTAATGAAAGGCTCATAGTAACGCGTGGAGGTCCGCAAACCCTTCGTTCCTTCTCCCGGTCGATGTCCCACATGGACCGTTTGTCCAGAGAAGACCCACCCTCCAGGGATCGCGATCCCCTGTAGTAGTTGCGAGGCAGCTTGTACTAGAATAGACAAACATCAAATCCAGCCCTGTCCCATTCCAGAGTATTGTGGTTGCACGGGTTAATTGTTCTGGCAAAACTACAAAGAACCGGGTGCGTTTTGTAAACCTTTTTCCTCCGGTTTTCCTCCAGCATTTTTGTAACACAAAACCTTTTTCTTTCTTAGCATCTCTTGGGAGGTCCCACCTCACCAAGGTTTTATCAGAAAACATTTGGTAAACTTTTGTCGGGGTCTTCCATCCTCTAGCTTTGCTTTGGCTAAACAGGGTTATGGGGATATACACCATCTATTCTACTAGGGACAAGTATGTGTCACCAAGGGGGATTGTACTTAGTAGTACCAACGTGTAATAGTTCGCAGGAGCCAAACCACTACCATATATACATCAACATATAGTAAAACAATGCAGTTTTAGTAAACTATAGATAAAACATGCGTAAGTAAAATAGTAGGACAAGGCTTATGATCAAGAAGGCGGATTTCCTGAGATCGGCAATATGGCATAATTGTCCCTGGACTTATTCTTTAGATAACCAAGAATACCAATACCAATAATCATAAGATCTCTTCTTCTCAGCGTCAATACAAGTGCAACTATCGTCATCATCGAGTATACATGCAATCAAACAAGTCCACAATCAATCAAGGCATTCAAGCATCAAATCCATATAGTAAGAAAATGACAATACAAGTTTAAAAATCAGTAGTGGTGTTGAGAAAATGGATTAGAAGGATTGGGAGCATGTGTTGGAACATTTGAAGGAAACCATGTGGGTTTCATAGTCTAGAAACTAGGGATGAGAGGGTTTTGGACCAAAGACTTATTTTATGAGATACCATTGTAAAAACATGATACCGGCAGATAGGTATTGATAAAATGAAACCAACAAAAGTGGTTTCACTATTTTATCACTTACCAAAGATTTATATTGATTTTTATAGTGAATAAGACTCTAGTTTCAGGAAATAATTCACCAGAAAAGTTCTGGAGCTCTAAAAATTATTTCCTTGGGTGGTTAGGTAGGGCTTGATGTACTTGTTCAATGAGAGTTTGAAACATGCCAAAATATTTAAAAGAATGCCCTCAGGAAATTCCCAAAGGCAGTTATGTAGACAACTTGTCTTTTTCACCAGATTTAATCTATAGAGTATTTTGATATTAGGTAAAGGGCAATGGATAGGCATTGAAATACCTCCAAGTACCAACTAGAGTCACTGTTTTTGGAGTTGCACAGCTACTGTAGTGATTTATCTAGTGAAACTACTACACATAGAATTGTTTAATTCACTAGAAACCCTTAGAAGCTCAATAATTCTGGAGCTCCTGGATTTTTGTGGACCTTAGTGTACCACATCACAGAGAGTTAGAATTAGGTCATTCCAACCTTTTGTTTGACCTAGAGAAATTCCTAAAGTATCCAATGGCTTGTTTTTGTTATTTTTGTCAAACTACTACTACTGTTCCACTTGGCAGGGGATGCCAAAAGATGGGGAAGGACAATACCTACCAGAGGGAAGTTAAATCACTCCATGTCATGGTGGTGTCACGGAAGATGCCATGGATAGACTAAAGGTGGGGACTAATACACGCTAGGGGATTCCAGGGAGGGATCGTGAAGTGATTCTCCACACAGAAGTTTATATTTGCTTTGCCGCCAAGGTTACAAGTGATCCTAGAGCTGTATTGGCGAGAGGAGGAAGAAGGAGCTCTCTTACTCTCACTCACAGATCACACTTAAAATCCTAGCCAAAACAGAGAAAACGGAACCCCCTCTTCAGAAGCCCTAGCCCTACTTATATAGGGGGGCTAGGTCTCCACTTAGGGCATACATGGAGGCACATTCCTAAGAATATGCCATCTCCCAAAGTAGTAAGCCGACCGGGTTACTTTTCCCTCGCATCACACACGCAGAGGCTACGTGAGCCTCTGCGGTGCCTGCCACACATTGGGGTATCGTCACCCTGTCGGCCACGCCGTGGTCCTGCCTTGTTCTGCTGGCCAGCAAAGGTGTACCGGGGCTTCTTTTGACCAGTGAGATTCCTTCCTTCTCCTAGAAGCTAGATGTGACCCGGATCATAGTTGATCCGGCCACATCCGTTCCTGCATACAAGTTAAACATGCATTTCCGACTTACAATATAAGTCGACTGAGACCCAGTTAGGTGGACATCCCCTGGTCCGGGTTACCCCGTGATTCGGCCTGCCTTGAGGTGACTCGGCCAACATCCGCTTTGGCCTTGCCGAACCTCGGCTAACTCGGCCTTTATACCCCGGCGTGACCCTACCCGGGGGTATCCCCCAACACTCCATTTGGGTTTCTAGGATTTGCTAGGGAATTTATTTAGTGCAGAGAATACTTTTTAGTAGATTAATTGCCAATAAATAATTAAAATTATTTTTGGCCAAAGACCAGTTTTGCATGTTGCATAAAACATGAAGGAACCCTTAGAAATTTGGATCTGGACAAAATATTGAGATTTCCAATTTTATCTGGAGTTAATCCTAGCAGCTAGTTTCTGGAATTAATATATCTGCTAAAAAGAAAAAGAAAACAACCATCGTGGGCCGGATCTGCCAGGGCGTTGAGACGTGGAGGAGGAACTCGGCCCACCCAGCGAGGCCAGTGCACGGGAGACGGATTTCAAAACCGCCAGGAGGGGCCCGCTAGTCGGCGACCGGGCGAGGACAAACAGGTACGGGGCGCTGCTAGCCGTTCGATTAGAATCGACTCGACGGCCACCGCTTATCCCCTTCCTCACGACACCGGTGGTGGAGCAAACCCTAGCAGAGGGACAGGAAGATGCGGGGGAGCTCACCGGCAGGCGGAGAAGAGCCGGGGAGGCTGCAGGGCGACGTGGTGGATGATGACGAGCCTGGGGAGGGGCGGCACGAGGTGGTTCGACGTTGGTGCGGGGCTCATGCGAGGACGCCTGAACGGGGCTCACCGGAGCTTGACGGTGGCGGTCGGTGGAGGCAGTCCTGGGCCAAAAGAAGGACAGGGTTAGATTGAGAAGGAGAAGGGGGTAACCGCAGGGTGACATGCAGAGGGAGAGAGCAAGAGGGGAGGGAACCTTGCTCGATTTTTGGAGAAGGGACGATGTAACATTCCAAAACTTTAATCCAAGGTTATTAAGATCCAAATCATCAAAATTAGGGTTAACAAAAACTTTTCCAATTTAAAATTATTAAAGCATTCATATGTGTGCATTTAAATACGAGTTATTTTGAATTGCCATGATTAAGTGATCCATTGATTGTAAAATGATTCTTAGGTGAAATAAACATCATCTAGATCATTCCCAAACAAATCCCAACGAAAAGAAAATCAAAATGATTCTTAAGCTATTCCTAGTACTCAATTCTTAACAGAAATAAATGTGGATCTTTGCACCCCTTGCTAGTACATGTAATGATGTACCAAGGCCCACTTTGTGATCTGCCAAAAACTTTCAAACACTAATTTTCAATGGCATTTGAAAATTAAATCTAGTTCATATGGGAAGATCCACCTATTTCAAAAACCACTCAAATGAGCTTTATTTTCAAAACCCAAGAAACCACAGATGATCAGGCTTATGCCTAACACACCCACCAAATATCTTTTCAAAATTCAAAACTAAATTTCTTGCGGCCATTTTCACAAACACTTGGCAGGCAGGAATCAAACTCTGATCCTAGCTCACTGTTTTCTACAGGGTTTTGCCCCCATTTGATCTCCATTTACTCCCTCTGTCTCCACTTGATCCAACCAAACCTTAAACACCCCATCCCCTACCCCCTAGCAGCAATGCCACGCCACCCCAAGCACCATGTTGTCGGCCTAACTTGCCCTCGCCGCAGCAGACCACCCCTCTCTCTCTCTCGCCATGTCTATGAGCTAGCCTAGACCACGCCGCCACCCTCTGTCCCCTCCCCGAGCACAGCCGAGCCATGGACCACCAAGTGCTATACCAGACTGTTTACACCATGCCGCACGCTGTAACACTGCTACCGACACGCGTGCACACGCCGCCCCTCGACCGCAGCCCGTGCTCACCGCTTGGCCACGACCCATGGAGCCCCCCAGACATGCCCGTTCGCCGCCATTTGCACCACAACCACCACCCGCCGTGAAGACCGTCGCCTCTACTGCTTAGAGCGTGAGCACCGCCCGACCAAACGCCACCGCCCCTAAGCCTGCATTTAAGCCCTAGAGCACTGTAGCAGCCATGCCGCTAGCAGCCCGTAGCTATGTCGCCACCGTCGCCTGGCCATGCCGCGATGTCCCGTCGTCGAGCCTATAAAAGGAGGGCACCCCCAGCCCCATTCCGCACACCACTCACCTCCCCTCTTGCCACTGATCAGTCCCCACTTCTCCCCGGAGCCGCTCGAGCTCGTAGTCGCCGGAATTCCACCGAAGATGGCCGCCTCTGGAGGAGAAAGGGCCCGCTGATTGCTACCACCCCCAGAGCTGCCTCGACCACCCCTGAGCTCGTCGTCGTCCACCAGTTCGTTTGCCCCCATCGCCATCATTGCTGGAGCCCTGGTATGCCCCCTGAGCACCCCCACCGAGCCGCTAGGGTTTATCTTCGCCGGCGACCTATCCGCCGTCGATGACGAGCCCCAGCCGTCGATCCTAGTTCTAATATAACGGCCCACATCCTCCTGTACCGCTTCGCGTGTAAATAGCCACTGACCGGTGGACCCCCCTGTCAGCTGTGCCCCACGCTGCGGAGTGTCACTAGGCCGGCCCGTTAGCTTTCCCGCGTGACCCATTTAATTCAAATTAAGAATTTTCTATTTAGTTTGAACCTAGTTCTGTCCTTTAGTTTGAAAATCAATTCAGAGAGATCTACAAATCCAAATGGAGTGATTCCAATTTTGTTAGAAAGCTACTGAAAAGATCTACCCAAGCCCATTGGATTTAATTCAATTAGAGTTAGATATCTCCCCTAGTAAAAATATCAAGACAGAAGCTTTTGCACATTCAAACATTTTTATAAAATCAACCATGACAGAATTTGAGTTGATTCCAACACTAAAAAATCACATTTAACCATACCTATCTGAATATGTAATAATATTAGGGTTTACATGCAGTGACTTTGGACTAGTACCAAAAGAATGCTATATAGGCATTTCTAGTCACTTTAAATCATTAAATAATAAACTTAAACCAAAGTAATTGTGATCCAGCCCTTAAATCACATTCCCACATGTTAGAATATGTGGTGATGACATGTGTCCACATGATCCCATATTTAAGTGGTGAATATTAAATCTTAGTTAATTTGCAATGAGTAGAAATTACTTTTCTTAAATAAAAAGAATGAAACTAGTTAATAAAACTTGTGATGCTTGTGATGATAATCGATCATCAAATGTGTGCCTTAGAGTGCTAATTAGACTAGTTAAGTATTGTTTGGTGATTGTGTACTCCGTATGTATTTATAGACGATAGTACCGACCAAGCTTTCGAGGAGGAGGAGTTCTATCAAGAAGAGGAAGAAAACTTCAACCACTCCACCAACCAAGGCAAGCTAACACTTGCAAGTATAATTCTTAGCAAGCTAGAATTAAGCTAGATGATTGAGGAAAGATGCTTTAGGCATGCTTGGTCACACCAATTTGACTATTACTTACCCCAAGTATTACTTTCCAAGCTTTACTTCCTTTACTTTACCAAAGTCCCTTACTTGTTTTTGAAGGTAGCATAAAGATTATAAAACTTGACCTATTTAGATAACTTTAGATGTCATTCTATGGCATGAGATTGATCCCATCTTTCCACCTTAGTGAACACTCTTAACTTAGTAGTTTAGAGTAGATAAAAACTTGAGTCACTTTAGATTGGAACACTTGGTGAAAATGAATTGTGAAAACCTTAGAATGATGAGTCATTCTATTGAAATGTTTTGACATGTGTGGAGAAACACAAATGGTTTATGATGATGAAAATGTTGAGGCTTGAGCCTTGACCCTTTTACAAAACTGATGGTTGGATTCGGATGCGATACCATTCCAAATTTACCGTACAACCACAATACCTGAATTGGGTAAGGCTTAGCCGGAAATTTATATGCATTAGTATTAGTTCCCTTGCGGGAGAGGTTTAAGCTGAGGCTACCTCTCAATGTTATCCACCTATGCAGTGCCCAAGATGACAGATGGTTATGGTTGGGAGGCCATGCTCATAGGAGATGTGCTTATACTAGGGTGTGTAAAGGAAAGGTTATGTTTGATTATCTGAATACTAAGTATCATGATTCAGGGTTATCCCTGATAGATGTATCGAATCTTGTGGTGAAAGTGTACCACCTCTGCAAAGTGTCAAACTATTCGAATAGCCGCGTCCGTAGTTATGGACAGTTGGAATGTGAAGGGAATATGCCCGAGAGGCAATAATAAAGTGGTTATTATCTTATTCCATGTTTATGATAAATGTTTATTTTGCATGCTATAATTATATTGATCGGAAAGATCAATACATTCATCTGAAGTATAGCATCCGAAGATATAATTGTAATAAACAAAAAGGGTTCCTAGTTATGCCTCTCTTATAGACTAGCTTCTTGATTAACAAGATGATCAAGGTTTCCTGATCATGGACATTGGATGTTGTTAATAACAAGGTCACAACATTAGTTGAATGATGTGATGAACATTCATCCGAAGTATAGCATTACGATCAAAGTCATTATGTTTATATTGCTATAACATCATACGAAGTAATATTTATCCTTAGACCATGAGATCACGTTAATTGCTAACAACGGAAGAGTATCTTGATAACATCAAACGTCACACCGGAACAGGGTGACTATAAAGATGGGTTCAGTGCTACGAAGGTGTTATGTTGAGGCTCATGGATCAGGAGTGGAATTTGTCAATCCCGATGACGGATAGATATACTCTGGGCCCTCTCGGTGATATCACATTAAGATAGCTTGCAAGCAAGTGATGTGATCACTAGAATGTTATATCACAGGAATGAGAAAAGAGTGCATGTCGGCAACGAGATCAAACTGGGTATAGAGATACCGATGATCGAATATCGGACATGTAATATATCGCGAGACAAAGGGATTTAGTTACAAGCGTTAAAGATTCTCACGATCACAGAAGTCATCGTTGAATATGCATGAGTCAGTATGGATCTCTAGGTCCCGCTTCTGATTATTGATCTGAGAGGAGTCTCAATCATGTCTGCATTATTCGCGAACCGTAGGGTGACACACTTAAGAGTTACCGGACACCATTTTGGAGCACATATGTTTCAGACGAAAGAATTGCAAAGCGAATGAATTGTTTCGATAGAAACCGAAAATTGTTTTGGGTGAAATTGCAGAAAGTGGTTCTGCATGTGATTTTGAAATATTGCAAGGGGTTATATGTGAATGTTTGTTAATTAAAGTAATTAACAAAATTGTGAATAAATTTAAAAAAAGAGTTTTATTAAATGAGAGAGCAATAAACTTGGAGAATTTTAATGCATTTAAAGTAGGGACTTTAAAGGAGAATGTGAAGAGGCATTTTAATGTGGATGGGTTACCACCACATGAATGGGGGAGGTGAGGAGTCACCCCCCATGCGCCGGCCATGAAGGAGGGGCACCCCCTCCTCCTATAAAAGGCCACCCTCTTCCTCCTTCTTCCTCACACCTCCTTGTGAAGGATCTTTCTCCCCCTCTATAATTATTCCCCCATGGTCTCGGATTAGCGAGATACATGTTCCTGGAGGTATTTCGTCTGGAAGGAGTTGCTGCTTCCGCTGGATCGCTGCAGCGAGGAGGTGGAGGTTGTCCAGTGGCTTGAACGTGTGTTCGAGTACGGATGCACTGCTGATTTGCGGCGCTCAGACTTCCTCGTGATCTTGAGATTGGCAAGTGTACGACTACATCAACCACGAGTTCCTACTCGTTAACAAACTTGTTGTCTTTGAGGGTAAGTTCCCGTTGGATGTATGTCCACTCATTGCTTTGTACCTAGTAGATAGAACTTGGCGTGTAGTTCTCATCGTAGGAAATTTTTTGTTTTCTATGCTGCGGACCCAACAGTGGTATCAGAGCCTGATCTATGCGTAGGTGCTTTGCACGGGTAGTACACATATGTTTATATGTGGGCGATGATGATCATGTTATTGCATCTTATATGTATTTTGTACATTGGTGGCATAGTGGGATGAAGCGGCCGGGACCAACCTTACATGTCATCGTACATGAGACCGGTTCCACGACTGACATGCAACTTGTTTTGCATAAGTGGTCATGGTGTCATCTCTCCTACTATAGTCAATATCTGATTTACAACGAGTTGCTAATAACTTGGTTATCCTTGTTGTGGTTCATGTTCGTAGGTGAGAACGGTTCTATCTCAAAAGCCCTAAGCCACGTAAAACTTGCAACTGATAAATTAGAGGCGTCTATTTTAGATCGTTGCTGGGCTAGTGTATTGATATGGTATTGTTGTAAGTAGATGTATGATGGATACTCTTACACCACATTCAACGTGTAAGTTCCATAGACCTTGGCCTTACACACAAAGGAATGATAGAGATCATACCACGATGCAAATGATAGAGATCAAATGCATGGACTATATCATCTCACTTTACACATTAGATGTTAGCATCTTATACTGCTAGTTTGGCGCTTTTGGTAGCATTGTAAGACGACCCCTCATTTAGATATAAAGATAAAATGTGTTCTTCCTTAAGTATGCACCGTTCTATGGATCGTGTTTCGAGACATCACGTGATGATCGGGTGTACTCGACTCTACACTTTCATACAACGGGTGTAAGACAGTTTTACACACGCGAGTACTAAGGTTCTTACTTGGCGAGCCTAGCATGTACAGACATGGCCTCTGAACATGGACCGAAAGGTTAAGCATGAGTCATATAGTTGATGTGATGCCCATATTGATGCTCGCCTTTGAAGCTACACCGACTCACGTGATGATCGGACTTGGTGTAGTGGATTTGGTTCATGTAATCACCAAAAAGGCACGAGGGATGTAGTTTTTGAGTGGGAGTTCATTTCTAATTTGGATTAGTAAAACTCAATTTTTCATAAACTAAATCGAAGTGAATTTCCATAATTTGTTTTAGTCATTGGTGTCCGTTCACTACCTTATGCTTAGTTTTAATTAAGATAATAGAACTATAGAATTCTGGATATTTACTTTACGAACTGGTATCGTATTGTCTTGAATGTCAATTTAAAGTTTATAAGTCCTATTGCAAACTTTCAGCAAACTCTATTTACTCCATGAAGTTTAATAAATAGTATTAAATCAAGAGTAAGAATTCCAATGTTAGTATCAAAAGTATCATGTTTGCCTCCATGGTTATTGATATTCAAAAGTTCTTTTTATATCAAGATTATAAAGGAGTTGAAAATTGTTTTAGAAACCATCATGTGTGAAAGATATTATGATATCTGAAACAATGTTTTTTGTTGCATTATGATAGAGTATAATTTAGCAAAATACATGTTCTCATATTGTATGAGAATTTGTGAAGGATGGAGATGCTAAGCATCCGGATCTTCCAAAAGGTTTTGGGAACTAAAATTATACTCATCATTCTTCCTTATAAGCTATAATAGCTTGATCATGAAAGTTGTCATGAGGATCAATAGAAGATGTAAGTAAAATGTTTACTACACTAAAAGATTACTAAAGAATGGATTTTTGAAAGAATGCCAAACATTTGATGACGGTGATCCACTTCAAAGTGCAAGTCCAAAGGTATTAGTATTTGACTATATACAAGCTTTGTACCATGTGTCATGTTAATGACACCACTATTGATGTTGATAGATTATTTTAAAAGAAAAGAAATTGTTGAAAGAGAATCTATAAAATATTGGCTGAAAATAAAAGGTTGGAGATGTCCAACTTAGGTATATAGAAGATATACATGTTATCGCTGTATTCCTTGCTTGTTAAACAATGTGGTTCTTAGGTATTGGATACCGGTATTGGATACCGGTATTGGATACCGAATTGGTTGGTATGAAGTGTCATACAGGACAACGCAATTCATGAACTGCAATGGCCTAAGTAACTAGCAAGAGAATAAGTGATGATGTTCATCGAAAACAAATAAAGTGTTATTATGTTTTTCATTGTCGTCAAACCTAGTCTTCAAGATTTGTTTTAATAATTGTTATTTTGTTCCGGTATTACGAGAACAATGGTTGTTCAAATAATTACCATATTCCATAAAGGATGGATGAACTTTTACAAGTCTAGTGGGAGAAATCACATCCATAAACATTATTGCTAAAATGTCGCAAGACAAATGATTAAAAGATCACTTATGAAGTGAGATCGCTGTTTTTAAATTATATTGAAAAGAAAACATGAAGAAACTCCATGTTGATGGATTTTTGGAGTCTTTGATTTTGGTCAATTGACGCATGTGAAACTTTCCTCGAGATAATTGAAACTACGTTCATAGGCCAAAGAGGAACGAATGACTAGCTTATTGGAAATTGTACATGCTGATGTGCATAATCCATTATGTGTAGCCATATGTGATGGATCTTTTAGCTTCATATGCTTTCTCCAGAAATTTAATGAATATATCTATATATTTACTTAATAAGGAAGAAGTATGAAACATTTGAAAGTTGTTCAAAGACTTTCAAGATGAAGTGGAAAATCATTGTAACTAGAAAATAAAGAGTTTATGATTCGATCATAAAGGAAGATATTTGAGTTACATGTTTAGCAAAAACACCTAAGATTTGAGGAATTGTTCCATGATTTGTGTTTCCCGATAAACCATAGGAGTATGGCATATTCGAGAGATGAAATCAAACCATGTTTGACAAGGTAAGATCAAGGGTGTCATTTATAAAACTACCATTATGTTTTAAGGATTGAAGCTTTAGAGACTACCGCTTTTACACTAAAAAGAGCACCATCGTGATCCATTGAAATGACACCATATATGGTTTGGGATAAAACCCGAATTGTCTTTTCTTCAATTTTGGTATGCTAAGCATAAGTAAAATGTTTACAACCAAAGTAGGAGAAGCACGTCTTTGTAGGTTACCCCAAAGAATTTTTTGGGAATTTCTCCATAACACCGAGGAGAAAAGAGTTTGTTACTTGGAACGTCAAGTTTCTTGAGAAGGAATTTTTCGTGATAAGTTAAGTGGGAGGACAATAAAACTTTGATAAGGTTGTTGAACCTTAGCTATATGTGCCAAGTAGCGCAGCACCGGAAAGTGTCCCGGTGGCGGCCACAATGCTCATGGCTCCCGTGATTACAAAGGTTGTGATCTCAGAGATTAGAGTTCATATTGAACCGTGTGGGTGGGTAAGAATCAAATAGTGTGATTTGATAAGCAAGTCGTTATTGTTTTTACAATGATGAACCAACTACATGCAAAGAAGCGATGATGGGCCCTAACTCCATAAAATGACTAGAAGTCATAGAATCCGTGATAGTATCCATAGACGAGAAATCAAGTTTCTGAACTTGGAAGACCCTCCGGAAAGGCGTGAAGCCTATCGGTCGTGTTTGGATCTATAAAGAAATAAGAAATGGATGTTTAACATCTATGAAATAGTCGACATGTCGGAAAGAAGTTTACGACAATGTTAAAGGAGTTGACTATGACAAGATTTCATCTTTCATAGCGATATTTAGTCTTGATAGATTAATGTAGCAACCACTACATATAATTTGGTATATGGTAGTTGAATAAACAAAACAAGGTTCTTCTAATAGAATGGTTACCTAGGACATGTACAAGACACGGTCCGAAGGGTTTTGTTAATTCAAAGGGTGCTAAAAGGGCATGCAAACTTCAATAGTTGAAGTAAGCATAGCGGAGTTGGAATCTTCACCATGATGAAACTATTAAAAGAGTTTAAATTCATCGGAGATGATGAAGATGCTTGCATTTGCAAGACATTAAGTGGGAGCGCTGAAACATATTTCTAATACATTATGTAGAGGACATATTGTTGATTGGAAATGATGTATCTTATACTGACACAAGTTAAGAATTTCATTAAAATGAAATTTCGATAAAAGACTTGGGCAAACCCGGAATATTTGGCATCAATATCTATATGGATAGATTGAGGCGCTAATATGGTTGTGCCAGACATACATATATGAGATATTGAAAGGGTTCAATATGGAAACAACAAGAAAGGATCTTGCTGCATGGAAAGAATTGTATCAAAAATTCATGTGTTTAAACACTTGGTGAGTAAAATCACATGAAGATTTTGATCGATTATACCATGATATGTATATATCCATAATGTCCTATGCTCTAAATGTCATGAGCACATACCAGAATGATTCATGAGATGATCATTGGAAGATAGTAAAGATATTCTTATGAGCTTTGGAAGAACTAAGAATATATCATGTATAAGTGACAAATAGTTAAAGGTATTCATTGTAAAGTGTTACATTGATACTAGTTTTGTCACAGGATACAAATTAAATTTATCTCAATTTACACTATGGGTGGCACAATGTAATGGAAAGGATGTTCCACGGTGGATTTGGATGAGTTCCAAAGTTGAGACATTGTGACGGATACTACAACAAAAGGCTAAGTATATAACTGCTATAGTAGCAGCAAAGGAGGGCATTTGTGTTAAGTAGTTTGTTATCAAACTACATGTGGTTCAAAGTGGGCTAATAATATGAAGATATATTGTGTGACAATAATATTAACATATTTTAACCGGAACGAACTAAAGGTCTCCCCAAATGACCAAATTTATACAATGCCATCTCATTTGAGAATGAGTGATGCGTAGAGACGCAAAGACATGCAAATACACACGGACCTGAAACTGTCAGATCCAGAGATTATGTTAACCACGAGCAATAGCATATATGCAACACCAGAAAGCCATAGGTGTTCAATACGCAAAGTTTTTCAAACTAGATTATTGACTCTAGTGCAAGTGGGAGACGGAAGGGAATATGCCCGAGAGGCAATAATAAAGCGGTTATTATCTTATTCCATGTTTATGATAAATGTTTATTTTGCATTCTATAATTGTATTGATCAGAAACATCAATACATGTGTGTTTAATAAACAAAAAGGTTCCTAGTTATGATTCTCTTGTAGACTAGCTTGTTGATTAACAAGATGATCAAGGTTTCCTGATCATGGACATTGGATGTTGTTAATAACAAGGTCACAACATTAGTTGAATGATGTGATGAACATTCATCCGAAGTATAGCATTACGATCAAATTCATTATGTTTATATTGCTATAACATCATACGAAGAAATATTTATCCTTAGACCATGAGATCATGTTAATTGCTAACACCGGAAGAGTATCTTGATAACATCAAACGTCACACCGTAACCGGGTGACTATAAAGATGGGTTCAGTGCTACGAAGGTGTTATGTTGATGCTCATGGATCAAGAGTGGAATTTTTCAATCCCGATGACGGATAGATATACTCTAGGCCCTCTCGGTGATATCACATTAAGATAGCTTGCAAGCAAGTGATGTGATCACTAGAATGTTATATCACGGGAACGAGAAAAGAGTGCATGTCGGCAACGAGATCAAACTGGGTATGGAAATACCGATGATCGAATCTCAGACATGTAATATATCGCGAGACAAAGGGATTTAGTTACAAGCGTTAAAGGTTCTCACGATCACAGAAGTCATCGTTGAATATGCAGGAGTCAGTATGGATCTCTAGGTCCCACTTTTGATTATTGATCTGAGAGGAGTCTCAATCATGTCTGCATTATTCGCGAACCGTAGGGTGACACACTTAAGAGTTACCGGACACCATTTTGGAGCACATATGTTTCAGATATTGAAATATTGCAAGGGGTTATATGTGAATGTTTGTTAATTAAAGTAATTAACAAAATTCTGAATAAATTTAATAAAAGTTTTTTATTAAATGAGAGAGCATTAAACTTGGAGAATTTTAATGCATTTAAAGTAGGGACTTTAGAGGGGAATGTGAAGAGGCATTTTAATGTGGAGGGGTTACCACCACATGAATGGGGGAGGTGAGGAGTTACCCCCCATGTGCCGGCCATGAAGGAGGGGTACCCCCTCCTCCTATAAAAGGCCACCCTCTTCCTCCTTCTTACTCACACCTCCTTGTGAAGGATCTCTCTCCCCCACTAGAATTATTCCCCCATGGTCTCGGATTAGCGAGATACATGTTCCCGGTGGTATTTCTTCTGGAAGGAGTTGCTGCTTCCGCTGGATCGCTGGAGCGAGGAGGTGGAGGTTGTCCGGTAGCTTGAACATGTGTGCTAGTACGGATGCGCTGCTGAGTTGTGACGCTTGGACTTCCTCATGATCTTGAGATCGGCAAGTGTACGACTACATCAACCACGAGTTCCTACTCGTTAACAAAACTCGTTGTCTTCGAGGGTATGTTCTTGTTGGATGTATGTCCACCCGTTGCTTTGTATCTAGTAGATAGATCTTGGCGTGTAGTTCTCATCGTAGGAATTTTTTGTTTTCTACGCTACGGACCCAATAGAATGGCCATTCTGTTTCATTGTCAGATGTTTTCAAAAGAACTTATGAAATGAATGATGAATCTTGACTTGACCACAACAGGGTTGTGTTTATGACACTAGATTCCCAACTTAAGTGATTCTAGAACTTTATTTTATCTTTCTTTGCTTATGAAGTCAGCTTAGGTTTCAAACTTAACCTTATAGTTAAACTTAGAGTTAGTACTTTACTTGTAGAATTATACTACTTGTTAGTGGTAGTTTGCGAGTACTTAAAGAGTACTCATGGCTTTTGTCCCTGGCTATTCTCATGGCCAGACTATGAAGGAGACTACCAAGATGATGGCCAGCAGGACGGCTATGATAACTAGGACTATCTGCCTTCATCAGCATTGCCTATTCCCCTGAAGATGGACCCCACCGCTACGCTTATCTTTTATTCCGCTGCTTGTTGTATTAAGACTAGATCATGAGATCCTTATTTGTGTAAGACCTTATGTATGGTTTGTAATGGATGATGTACTGTGATATCCAATCTGTTATGTCTCGCAAAAATGGTAATCCTGGGATTGCGATGAATGACATAACAGGCATCTGGGATTAAAAATCCGGGTGTTGATAAGTTGGTATCAGAGCCATCCTGACCATAGGAGACCCTAGTTAGAATGGACGTCCAAACAAAAACTTAGTTTCAAAACCAAAGTGAGTATTTATGAAAAACTATTTCCTCTCTTATCCTTGGGAATTCATTCTTTCTCATAAATTCATGTTCCTCAAAATTCTTACATTATTACTTAAAATTTGACACACTTGATCACTTCACTTATTTCCTCATCCTAAATTCTTGTAGATGGAGACTCAGTTCAGCAAGTTCTACCAGTTGGGAAACGGAGGTCCGCTGATCTTTGAGAGGGATCTGGATTCACTGTCGGAGTTATTGGGATGCCCGCATCCGGAGTTTCTTGGAGCTCAACTTCCAGGACCCCCAGGAGGAGATTTACAGTGGCTAGTCACCTCTAATCTTAGAGGAAGCATGGAAGCACCAACGTCCGGGAGAATCCAGTTCTCCGTGAGAGAGAACAATTGGCTAGATGGATTAGCCAGGGCAATGCATGAAGCTCTCGCACGTCTATGTGCCCTCAATGTCAACCAACACCAGGGAACCCATTTTGCTCACTATGCAAGACGTGACTTCATGGGGATGCCAATGGAGATGCCAAGTCACCCAGAGATGAAGCGTCAAGTGGAGAATCTTGACTTCCTGTTGTACAATCGTCAGAAGGAATTGCACAATGCTAGGGAGTTCGCCAACCACAACCGTGCCATTGCCGCCCAGAAGGCCCAGACTATCTCACTGCTAGTCAAGGATCGTCAGTCTCTTCACCTCCAGCGCGACAAGAAGGATCGCACCATCGCCTGTCTTCGCAAGAAGGTGGCCGACCTTGAGAAGACCGTCAAGGAGCAAGAAGCTCTGCTTGCCGCATAGGAGGAAGAAGAGGAGGGTGAAGACATCCAGGGAGACATGGATTCTTACCTTCGCAATGATGATGACTTTCTAGAGGAGGATGCTGTGGACTTCTACACTGACGATGAGGACTCCGACTTCATCGATGATGAGTAGATGCACTAGAGCACTATCGTAGCATGAGATGTATCGGTCCCACTATATCGTAGCTCATAGAATGGTTCTCCAAACCATATGTTTTCCTTTATTGTTGTGGTGTGTGATTGTATCGTATGCTTGTTTGCATGAATGAGATGAAGTTAGTTGCAAAACCTGAGTCAAACTCAAATTTTTAGCTTGAAATCAAAACCATGAACCTTAGAACTTCCCTCTTACCCCTTTATCTACCTCAACCTTCAGATGACTCGTGGAAACCAAGGAGGGAGCATCTCGTCGCAAGACCCAATGCTGCAGATCTTGTAGAATCTCATTGCAGACAGAGAAGCAAGCAGAGCAGAACGCCAAGCTAATCTACCAACACTGCAACAGATTGCCCAGATGGCTCTCAACAACCAAGGGCATGGAAACCAGGATCACCATGGATTCAAACTCAAAAACTTCTAGAATACCAATCCCCCAATCTTCAACCAAGCTGAAAACCCACTATATGCTAATGACTGGTTACAGATAATGGAAAACAACTTAGAAGTGGCAGGAGTTGATGACAACGAGAAAGTTCTCTTCGCCACCCACTATCTGGCGGGATATGCAAGAGCTTGGTGGACTAGTATCCGTAACATGAATCATGGTCAAGTGATGACATGGGAAGCCTTCAAAACCAAGTTCAGCCGCACCCACGTGCCGCAAGGTCTAGTCACCAGACTAAGGGATGAGTTTCACGATTTGAAGCAAGGCAGAATTACTGTGGTGGAATACCGTGACAGATTCCTATCGGTTGCAAGATATGCCCCTGATGAAATCAACACAGAGGTCAAGAACAAAGAGAGATTCCTGAACGGACTGCATGATGAGATGCAGACTGTCCTCGTCAACATCTGTTTCGAGGATCTCGAAGAGCTAGTCGACTCTGCCATTCAGATGGAAGGGAAGATTAATCAGGCAAACGACAACCGCAAACATCATATGATGCAGCAATCTAGATCTAGCAGTCACTAGAAGTACCGTCCCAACCCCTCACCAGGATATGCACCAAGGAACAATCAACCCCCAATGTCCCGCCCAAGCTACCCCAACCGTAGCGGAGGCAATGTGAAGTCCGGAGGAAACAATCACAACTCCGGCAACACCAACAATTTCAATCGTGCCCCTCCCAAGAACATCAACAACAACAACAACACTACACCCAGAACTGGCAGCAATGTTGTGCCTTTCGCAGGAAAAGACAAGTCCCAGATCACTTGTTTCGAGTGTGGAGTGAAGGGCCACTATTCCAATGAGTGTCCCAAGAAGAGTGCTGCCACTGCCAATGTGAATGACCCAGCTCAACAACAGCGTCGTGTTCAATCAGGGAGAAGAGTTGCCCCAGGGAACCCTCACAACTGCAATGGTCGTCTCTTCCACATGAACGGCGAAGAAGCCCAAGAAGCGCCAGATGTAGTGTTGGGTATGTTTTCTGTCAACTCAGTTTTAGCAAGAGTATTGTTTGATTCAGGAGCATCGCATTCATTTGTCACCGAAGAATTGGCATGCACTAGTAAGATTCACCCAACCAACCTGAAGCATGTCATGATAGTTCAAATCCCGAGATCAACTACAAAAGCTAGAAAAATTTGCAAAGCTGTACCTATCAGGATACATGGGATAGATGTTTATGCCAACCTAATAGTACTTGGAACCAAAGGATTGGAAGTAGTACTAGGTATGGACTGGATGTCAAGGCATAAAGGAATGATAGACTGTGCTAAGAAAGCCATCACCATGACCAGTAGCTCTGGAGTAACAGTAGAGTATATATCTGAAACCTTACCTCGTCAATTCAAGTGCAACAAGAGTCTAGCCCTACCCACCATAGACCAAGTAAGAGTAGTCTATGAATACCCCGATGTATTCCCAGATGAATTGCCAGGTATGCCCCCAGATAGGGATATTGAGTTCATTATCGAACTAATCCCTGGAACTGAACCCATAGCCCAGAGACCCTATAGCATGAACCCCTCAGAGTTAGCGGAACTGAAGAAGCAGTTGGATGCTATGTTGGCAACAGGCTTGATTCAACCAAGCGCTTCGCCATGAAGATCACCAGTGTTATTCATCGACAAGAAAGATGGAGGCAACCGTTTGTGCACAGATTACAGACAGCTAAATGACGTCACCATTAAAACAAGTACCCCTTGCCAAAGATAGAGGAACTATTTGATCAATTGACTGGAGCTCAGGTATTCTCAAAGATTGATCTTAGGACTGGTTATCACCAACTTAAGATTCGTGCAACGGATATTCCAAAGACCGCCTTCACTACTCGCTATGGTTTATACGAGTATACTTTTATGTCTTTTGGATTAACCAATGCCCCTGCTTATTTCATGAACCTCATGAATAAGATCTTTATGAATTTCCTAGATAAGTTTGTAGTTGTGTTCATCGATGATATCCTTATCTACTCCAAGTAAGAAGAAGAGCATGAGCAGCATCTGAGAATCATCCTAGAAACCCTGAGAGAGCACCGGTTGTATGCTAAGTTCAACAAGTGTGAGTTTTGGCTGAAGGACGTAGGATTCCTAGGACATATTGTGTCTGCCGGAGGAGTTTCTGTTGATCCCGCCAAGATCAGAGATGTCGAAGCATGGGAAGCCCCAACCGCTGAAACCCAAGTCCGTGCCTTCCTCGGATTTGCGGGATACTACCGCAAGTTTGTCGAAGGATTCTCGAGCATCACCAGACCCATGACCCAATTGTTGAAGAAGGACAAGAAGGTTGAATGGACCGACAAGTGTGAAGCCAGTTTTCAGGAACTAAAGAAGAGATTGATATCAGCCCCAATATTGATCATGCCAGATATCAAGAAGCCGTTTGATGTATATTGTGATGCATCCAAGATTGGTCTCGGATGTGTATTGATGCAAGAAGGCAAAGTCATCACCTATTTGTCTCGACAACTGAAGCAGCATGAGCAGAACTATCCGACCCATGATCTTGAATTAGCAGTCGTAGTTTTGGCATTGAAGACATGACGTCATTATCTTATGGGTAATCGCTATGAGATTTACTCAGATCATAAGAGCTTGAAATATTTTTTTACTCAGAAGGAGCTGAATATGAGGCAAAGGAGATGGATAGAGTTAATCAAGGATTATGACCTTGACATTCACTATCACCCCGGCAAAGCCAATGTGGTAGCGGATGCTCTTAGCAGATTGCCGTGTAGGCTTAACACCACGATCAAGGAGAAGTAGCCAAGTTCGTATGAAGAGTTGGAGCAGTTTAGGACTAAGCTAGTTAGCAAAGGATTCTTAGCTAGCATTGAACTTCAACCCACATTAATCAGCCAAATCAAGGAAGCCTAGAAGGGAAATGAAAGTATTAATGGAATCAAATGTTGTATTGGTATAGGGAAGGTACCTGGATTCACTGAAGACGAAGAAGGAGTGTTGTGGTACAAAGGACGTATCTGTGTGCTAGCAGATTCGGAGCTGAAGCAAGTTATCATGAAGGAAGCTCATGATACTCTTTATTCTATCCACCCTGGAGGAACGAAGATGTATCAAGACCTAAAACAGCAATTTTGGTGGTAGAAGATGAAGAGAGAGATCGGAAGTTTCATCGCCAAGTCTGACATCTGTCAGAGAGTCAAAGCAGAGCATCAGAGACCCGCATGACTGTTGCAACCATTGTAGATTCCAGAATGGAAATGGGATTCCATCAGATTGGACTTTATCACTGGTTTGCCTACTTCCAGTAGGGGAAATGACCCAATCTGGGTCATAGTTGATAGACTGTCCAAGGTATCTCACTTCATACCTGTCAAGACTACCTACCACAGTGCGAAGCTAGCAGAGCTGTACATTGCTAGGATTGTTAGTTTGCATGGAACCCCCAAGACCATAGTATCAGATCGAGGAACCCAGTTCACCTCGAGATTTTGGCAGAAAGTCCAGGAAGGATTAGGCACCAAGTTGAACTTCAGCACCGCTTATCACCCACAAACTGATGGACAGACTGAGATAGTTAACCAGATCCTAAAAGATATGTTAAGAGCTTGTGTGTTAGAGTACGGATCAAAATGGGAAGACTGCCTGCTTTCGTAGAATTCTCATATAACAACAGTTATCAAGCTAGTTTGCAAATGGCAACATTTGAATTCCTATACGGAAGAAAGTGTTGTACCCTTTTAAATTGGTCGCAAGTAGGAGAGAGTCAGATCTTTGGACCTGACATTCTCCGAGAAGTCGAAGAGAAGGTTCACAAAGTCCGTGAGCACCTCAAGACCGCCCAATCCAAACAGAAGAGTTATGCTGACAAGAGAAGGAGAGACCTGAGTTTCAATGTCAGAGATTTTGTATATCTCAAGGTTTCGCCATTGAAGGGAACTCAACGCTTTAGTCTGAAAGGAAAGTTAGCCCCTAGATATATTGGGCCCTTCAAGATTCTAAACCGTCGAGGAGAAGTATCGTATCAACTGGAACTACCTGAAGAGATGACAGCCATCCACAATGTGTTCCATATCTCGTTACTTCGCAAATGTCTGGAAGTGCCGGAGAAGACTGAAGTTTTTCAGACCATCGATCACCGAGCTGTGGAGATCAACAATGACCTGACATATCGTGAAGTGCCCATCCGTATCCTAGAAGAAGCTTACAGAACCACCAGGACCAGGAGTATCAAGTTTCTCAAGATTCAATGGAGCAACCATACCGAAGAGGAAGCCACTTGGGAGCGAGAAGATTACATTAGGACAGAGTTCCCAAATCTCTTTAGTTCCTAGTTTTGTTTGTAAATCTCAGGACGAGATTTTGTTTAGGGGGGAAGGTAACATCCCAAAACTTTAATCCAAAGTTATTAAGATCCAAATCATCAAAATTAGGGTTAACAAAAACTTTTCCAATTTAAAATTATTAAAGCATTCATATGTATGTGCATTTAAATAGGAGTTGTTTTGAATTGCCATGATTAAGTGATCCATTGATTGTAAAATGATTCTTAGGTGAAATAAACATCATCTAGATCATTCCCAAACAAATCCCAAAGAAAAACAAATCAAAATGAATAAAAGAAGAGAATGGTCATTTGTGCCATGTTAATCAACATGCCTACTTTGGCTATTCCTAGTACTCAATTCTTAACAGAAATAAATGTGGATCTTTGCACCCCTTGCCAGTTCATGTAATGATGTACCAAGGCCCACTTTGTGATCTACCGAAAACTTTCAAACACTAATTTTAAATGGCATTTGAAAATTGAATTTAGTTCATATGGGAAGATCCCACTATTTCAAAAACCAATCAAATGAGCTTTATTTTCAAAACCCAAGCAACCACAGATGATCAAGCTTATGACTAACACATCCACCAAAATTCTTTTCAAAATTCAAAACTAAATTTCTTGCAGCCATTTTTACAAACACTTGGCAGGCAGGAATCAAATTCTAATCCTAGCTCACTGTTTTCTATAGGGTTTTGCCACCATTTGATCTCCATATACTCCCTCTGTCTCCACTTCATCCAACCAACCCATAAACACCCCATCCCCTACCCCCTAGCAGCAATGCCACGCCACCCCGAGCACCATGTCGCCGGCCTAACTTACTCTCGCCGCAGCAGACCGCCCCTCTCTCTCTCGCCATGTCTATGAGATAGCCCACACCGCACTGCCACCCTCTTTCCCCTCCCCGAGCACAGCCGAGCCATGGACCACCCACAACGCGCCGCGCCCAGAGTGTTTGCGCCATGTCGAGCACGCGCCAGAGCGCCGCGCCCGACACGCGTGCACACGCCGCCCCTCGACCGCAGCCCGTGCTCACCTATTCGCCACGACCCAGGGAGCCCCTAGACATGCCCGTTCGCCGCCATTTGCACCACATCAACCGCCCGCCGTGAAGCCCACCACCTCTGCCGCTCAGAGCATGTGCATCGCCCGACCAAACGCCACTGCCCCTAAGCTTGCATTTCAGCCCTAGAGCACCACCAGGAGACCGCGCATCGATCGCCGCGCGCAGCCATGCCGCTAGCAGCTCATCGCTTAGCCACGCCGCGATGTCCCGTCGTCGAGCCTATAAAAGGAGGCCACCCCCAACCCCATTCTGCACACCACTCACCTCCCCTCTTGCCACTGATCAGTCCCCACTTCTCCCTAGAGCCGCTCGAGCTTGTAGTCGCCGGAATTCCACCGGAGCTGGCCGCCTCTGGAGGAGAAGGGCCCCGCTGATTGCGACCACCCCCGAAGCTGCCTCGACCACCCCTGAGCTCGCCGTTGTCCACCAGTTTGTTTGCCCCCATCGTCATTGTCGCTGGAGCCCTGGTACGCCCCTGAGCACCCCGACCGATGGCTAGGGTTTGTCCCCGCCGGCGACCTGTCCGTCGTCAACGACGAGCCCCAGCCATCGATCCTAGTTCTAATCTAACAGCCCACATCGCCCTGTACCGCTTCGCGTGTAAATAGCCACTGACCGGTGGACCCCCCTGTCAGCTGTGCCCCGCACCACGGAGTGTCACTGGTCCAGCCTGTTAGCTTTCCCGCGCGACCCATTTAATTCAAATTAAGATTTTTCTATTTAGTTTGAACCTAGTTCTGTCCTTTAGTTTGAAAATCAATTAAGAGAGATCTACAAATCCAAATGGAGTGATTCCAATTTTGTTAGAAAGCTACTGAAAAGATCTACCAAAGCCCGTTGGAATTAATTCAATTAGAGTTAGATATATCTCCTAGTAAAAATAACAAGAAAGAAGCTTTTGCACATTTAAACATATTTGTAAAATCAACCATGATAGCTTTTGAGTTGATTCCAACTCTCAAAAATCACATTTAACCATACCTATCTGAATATTTAATAATATTAGGGTTTACATGCAGTGACTTTGGACTACTACCAAAAGAATGCTATATAGGCATTTCTAGTCACTTTAAATCATTAAATAATAAACTTAAACCAAAGTAATTGTGATCCAACCCTTAAATCACATTCCCACATGTTAGAATATGTGGTGATGACATGTGTCCACATGATCCCATATTTAAGTGGTGAATATTAAATCTTAGTTAATTTTCAATGAGTAGAAATTACTTTTCTTAAATAAAAAGAATGAAACTAGTTAATAAAACTTGTGATGATAATAGATCATCAAATGTGTGCCTTAGAGTGCTAACTAGACTAGTTAAGTATTGTTTGGTGATTCTGTACTCCGTATGTATTTATAGACGATAGTACCGACCAAGCTTTCGAGGAGGAGGAGTTCTATCAAGAAGAGGAAGAAAACTTCAACCACTGCACCAACCAAGGCCAGCTAACACTTGCAAGTATAATGCTTATCAAGCTAGAATTAAGCCAGATGATTGAGAAAAGATGCTTTAGGCATGCTTGGTCACACCATTTTGACTATTACTTACCCTAAGTATTACTTTCCAAGCTTTACTTCCTTTACTTAACCAAAGTCCCTTACTTGTTTTTGAATGTAGCATAAAGAGTATAAAACTTGACCTATTTAGATAACTTTAGATGTCATTCTATGGCCTGAGATTCATCCCATCTTTCCACCTTAGTGAACACTCTTAACTTAGTAGTTTAGAGTTAAATAAAAACTTGAGTCACTTTAGATGGGAACACTTGGTGAAAATGAATTGTGAAAACCTTAGAATGATGAGTCATTCTATTGAAATGTTTTGACATGTGTTGAGAAACACAAATGGTTTATGATGATGAAAATGTTGAGGCTTGAGCCTTGACCCTTTTACAAAACTGATGGTTGGATTCGGATGCGATACCATTCCAAATTTACCGTACAACCACAATAACTGAATTGGGTAAGGCTTAGCCGGAAATTTATATGCATTAGTATTAGTTCCCTTCGGGAGAGGTTTGAGCTGAGGCTACCTCTGAATGTTGTCCACCTATGTAGTGCCCAAGATGACAGATGGTCATGGTTGGGAGGCCATGCTCACAGGAGATGTGCTTATACTAGGGTGTTTAAAGGAAAGGTTATGTTTGATTATCTGCATAATAAGTATGATGATTCAGGGTTATCCCTGACAGATGTATCGAATCTTATGGTGAAAGTGTACCACGTCTGTAGAGTGTCAAACTATTCGAATAGCTGCGTCCGCGGTTATGGACAGTTGGAATGGCCATACTGTTTCGTTGTCAGATGTTTTCAAAAGAACTTATGAAATGAATGATGAATCTTGACTTGACCACAATAGGGTTGTGTTTATGACACTAGCTTCCCAACTTAAGTGATTCTAGAACTTTATTTTATCTTTCTTTGCTTCTGAACTCAGCTTAGGTTTCAAACTTCTTATAGTTAAACTTACAGTTAGTACTTTACTTGTAGAATTATACTACTTGTGGTAGTTTGCGAGTACTTAAAGAGTACTCATGGCTTTTGTCCCTGGCTATTCTCATGGCCAGACTATGAAGGAGACTACCAAGATGATGGCCAGCAGGACAGCTATGATAACTAGGACTATCTACCTTCGTCAGCATTGCCTATGCCCCTGAAGATGGACCCCCCCGCTACGCTTATCTTTTATTCCGCTTCTTGTTCTATTAAGACTGGATCATGACATCCTTATTTGCGTAAGACCTTATGTATGGTTTGTAATGGATGATGTACTATGATATCCAATCTGTTATGTATCGCAAAAATGGTAATCCTGGGATTGTGATGAATGACATAACGGGCATCTGGGATTAAAAATCCGGGTGTTGACAGCCGAGGCTCCTTCTTCTCCTTCTCTTGGGCAGCATAGAGCAGGGGAGAGGGAGAGAAGGTTCTGGGAGGTAAGTGCGGGTGGTAGGGAGCAAATGAGAGGCGAGTGAGACGGTGGGGTTGCCTCTGGAATTTTATATGGGGGAGGGTAATGTCCATGGTGAACCATGTTCATGGAGAGTGAGAGGGAGAGGTAGAAACTAGGGGCTCGTTACTGTGGGCGTGGAGGGGTGAGGTGAGTGGTTTTCTGGTCGGACTAGGGTAGAGAGGGGGAGTGGTAGCAGCTGCGAGCTAATACAAGGCAAGAGATGACATAACCATGTGTTTTTCTCCTCTTCCAAGCACTAAAGGACAAGGGAGGGGGTTTCTACAGTGATGCTATAGTGCTTTCGACCAGAGGGAGAGAAGTGTGATGTACAAGCTTAGGGGAGAAGAATGGATGGGGTTTGATTTGGTTTTTTGGGTACTAAAAGGTTAATGTCCAATTCAGCCATAAAGGATGATCAAGTGGTATGTCTTGATTTTTGATCTTGACCAACTGACATAAGGATGCTGGTCGATGGGTAGGGTTAAGATGCATCTCTGAGATTTATTTGAGATTTTTCAGAGAATTAGAAGTCCACTTAAATCCATTTATTCAAAAACTGCAGAAGTGAAGTATTGGAGCTCATTTGATATTTTTACGTTGGACAAGGTGGGTTTTTTAGTTGAGATGGTCCCAAATGTGAATACACACTTAGGGGAATTTTCCCAAGATTTATCGAGGCTTAAAAGCATTTAAAACATTTATTATCCCATTTCTGCCATTTAAGAAAATAGGCAAAAAGAAATAATAAAGCTCTTCAAAAATATTTATTTTTGAAGTGGGATGATAGGGTATGATATATAGGACTCCAAAGTTCTTATAGTTGGGGAAGTGTTTTGGCAAAAACCAAACCTTCCTTTGGGAGAGGAGTTTTGGAGATTTTGACTATTAAAGAGATTTATTAGATTTGGAGCCATAATAAATATGGAGAATATTTTATAAATCTTGATGATCAAGGTAGATGATGTAGACAAGGTTTATCAAGCATTTGCAACCTTGGGAATTGGAAAATCCAAGTTGATTTTGGTGGAATACCCTAGATTAAGGATCTAGGGTGATGTTAATTTCATACCATCAAAACATGGTTGTATCATGGAGTTCAGATCTCCCCTTGGGGCATGGGATAGATGGTTAGTTAGACCAAGTCATATAGATGATCATGGCAGAAGGAGTTTGGATTGGTTACATTTCAGGTGGTCTGGAGGTGATGGCAAACTTTGTTGAAAATAAGGCTGCCATACCAGATAAGTCATGATGCCTTATAAACCATGTGGGGTTAAGAAGCACAAGGATCCATTTTGAACAAGTGAAGTAGATTTTGATAGACCTATATTAGTAGAACACAACCATGCAAGGAGTTGGTACAAATAAGGTTGGATGGTGGCGTGAGCTTCTATCAAAGTAGGCATGTTGATTAGATTTGCAGGAATAGTTATTTTCTTGCCTGCAAAACCATCAAGAACGAGTGGGTTGAAGGATGATTTAACCAAGGGAAAGTGTGGGCCTTGGTAGTACTTAGGATGGTTAACAATATGGTTCAAGTGCATTACCAAAAGTGCACAAGGGTTGAGAAAGGGAGATATCCAAAAAGGTGATGTTGGAAATAGTTTTCCAGACTTGGCCAAATTTAGCAGATTTGAGGATTTTGACTAGAGTATGAGAGGAGATGTTTTTTATGGGTTGCAAGGTATCAAAGCATAATCAAGTGGATGATGTTTAAGTCTATATTGGGTAGAATAGATCCATGCTTGATATTGGTCTTCATTGACTTGGAAACTTCTAGGAGGGATCACTTCAAAATTGATCTGGGTAAGGGTTTTAGATGATCACCTGGTATCTAGTGATTTGATCTTGCCTTGTATTCTTGCTTAGGATGTGGTGATTTGGAAACATCTTGATCCTAGTGATGATCTCCTAGTGTAGCTCATAATATCTCCTAAGCAGACAAAACAAGCATCAGATCAAGGCAATTCATCAGACAGCAGATCAAGGCAACTCATCTTATAAACCAAGTAAACCTACTAATAGGGTTACCATCAAGCTTAGATTGAGGTAAGTATGGGTATTTTGAAAAGGTTGTAGTTGGAGTCAGGTGAGAGTCCTTGGTATCTCTACCAAGAGTAGAATTCAAATGCTTTGAAAATAGGTTTTGGGAAAACTAGAGATAAGATTAGTTGAGGGTTCGGTCTTGAAAATATAAGGAGGTTATATTATATATCTATCCATAGTTTTGTCAATAGAAGCTACTAAAATAGTTTTGGTTGCATCAGCATCTTGGCTCAGGTTTTCAAATGCCAGAACATTTGCGAATATGTCAAATGAGCCAGGATAGTTTTGTTAAATAGCTTTTGTGAACTGATGGTGGGGTAAGGAGTATCATATGGTATACACTCACATGCACAAGCACAAACCAACAACAAGAAATACTGCACTAATGAACAAGAAAAAGTTTTTGTTCCCCCTGATTTTTGCATTCTGGACATCAAATCAAGGTTGCTGAAATTGGGATGTTACAAGGATGATGAAGCTACGAGCGGAATATCCAAGGGGCATTGGTCAGACAAAAGGAAGTAATGCAGGGTTAAGACAGATTATCGGGGGACCAATTTTTTTCCTCCCAGCACTCCGGGGCCAATAGTTTAGACCGCTAGGTCACCAAGTACAACTATTACAACTTAAAAAGGCACGGAGCTCAAGATAAATAGAACTAGTTATCACACATCTCCTTGATCTTCCTAATCTTAGCCCGATGCGCATCTTCCTACGAGAGCAAGGATTGAATCATCTGCTCCTTCCTTTTAGCATCTTCCTTGCACAACTTCAATTGTTTCTATGCATTTTTCCTCATGCACTTGTCAATACTCGTAGTTGTGAACTGCAAGACTTTGGCCTGGTGAACGTCATTCCTTTCTTGAGTCAACTCTTGCTTTGCTTTAGCCTTCAGGGCCAACCCCGTGTCCCTCTCCTTCTCGACTTTGCTAACCTTGTCTTGCACCCACCTGAGATCTTGCTTATTCTTGGTCGTGTCAACTTGTTCCCATAGCTTCATCTCAACACTGTCAAGAAGTGAGCTGAATACGGATTCTTTCAACGCAACAGTCATTTCCCATAGTTTGTCCAGCGTTTTCTGCATCGATTTGGGCCACTCTGGATCTACCCATTTGACAACACCGCAACTTCCTCCTTGCATCATTGCACAATGTCCTTGAGACCATAGAAACCTCCTGCCTGTGTTTCGTCCTTCGAACGCTACAAATTTAGCGAGCACATATCCATGTTTACATAGCAGAGGACTGTCTTCATCCGCTAAACCGTGATAGTCAGAGTCATACATCGTCCGGTTGGCCTAACACATCATACGCGCATGAGTAAACAAAGTAGAGCTAGCTCAAAAAATAGATAACTGGCCACAGATGATAGAGATAGAGATGAGATGACTCACATCGAAATCACCGTCCCTGTCGTCATGACGCGTTTCCTCGCCGTCTCCACTTGAACCCATGGAGAGAGGGGGGGGCAGAAGGGGGGGTGACTGCCGGAGAGGGGATTGGGATGGAGGCGCCATCGGCATGCGGCTACGGCAGGATGGGAGTGAAACGGGGAAGTGGCTTCGAGGGGAAGGAAGAGAAGTACGGGGAGGAAGAGAAGTAATGGGGACGTGACACTGGGATATGGCCCACTGAACTCATGAGTCATGACACTCGCAACAGGGGAGTGCCCGGTGTTGCCAGTTTGTCCAGAGCAAGCGTGGCCAATCATGCCATAGAATAGCCTACTCACGGATCGCTCTCACGAAGACCATCCCAATCGTCCAAGCGCCCCAATCGAACGGTATGTAACCATCGTCAAGCAGAACAAATATGTTATGGCGTGCCTTCTAGATTAAGGTTAGGGCTCTCCTAAGGTTAGGATCCATATGTGGTTTATGAAAAGAACACACATCCAATGACACTGGTGGATCCTTAAGTGGTTTTTGAGAAGAACACACATGCAATCACACGGGGTGGATCCATATGTGGTTTATGAGAGGAACACACATGCAATAACACTCGTGATATGTGGTTTGTGATAAGAACACACGTACAATGACTCTAACTGTGGTTAATGAAAAGAGGAGACATGCAATGACACTGGTGGATCCATGTGTGGTTTGTGAGAGGAACACACATCCAATGACACTGGGTGTGGTTCATGAAAAGAACACACATGAAATGACATTGGTGTATACTTATGTATTTGTGAGAATAACAGACATGCAATGATTCTAGCTGTGGTTCACGAGAAGAACACATATGCAATGATACTAGTGGATCCTTATGTGGTTTGTGAGAAGAACAGACATGCAATAACTCTAGTTGTGGTTTGTGAGAAGAACACACATGCAATGACTCTAACTGTGGTTAATGAAAAGAGTAGACATGCAATGACATTGGTGGATCCATGTGTGGTTTGTGAAAAGAACACACATGCAATGATTCTAACTATGGTTAATGAAAAGAGCAGGCATGCAATGACACTGGTGGATCCATGTGTGGTTTATGAGAGGAACACACATCCAATGACACTGGTGTGGTTCATGAAAAGAACACACATGCAATGACACTGGTGTATCCTTATGTGGTTTGTGAGAATAACAGACATGCAATGACTCTAGATGTGGTTCATGAGAAGAACACACATGCAATGACACTGGTGCATCCATGTATGGTGTGTGAAAGAACACACATGCAATGACTCTAGCTGTGGTTCATGAAAAGAACACACATCCAATGGCTCTAACCGTGGTTCATGAGAAGAACACACATGCAATGACACTGGAGGATCCTTGTGTTATCTGTAAGAGGAACAGACATGCAATGACACTATGTGTAGTTCATGAAAAGAACAAACATCCAATGACACTGGTGGATCCTTATGTGGTTTGTGAAAAGAACACACATCCAATGACACTGGTGGATCCTTATGTGGTTTGTGAGAAGAACACACATGCAATGACACTGGTGATATGTGGTTTTGAAAAGAACACACATGCAATGACTCTGGTGGATCCATATGTGGTTTGTGAAAAGAACAAGACATGCAATCACACTAGGTGGATCCATGTGTGGTTCATGAAAAGAACACACATGCAATGACACTGGTTATATGTAGTTTATGAAAAAAACGCATGCAATGACACTGGTGGATCCATATGTGGTTTGTGAAAAGAACAGACATGCAATCACACTGGATGGATCCATGTGTTGTTCATGAGAAGAACACACATGCAATGACACTGGTGATATGTGGTTTGTGAAAAGAACAGACATGCAATGACTCTAACTGTGGTTATTGAAAAGAGTAGACATGCAATGACACTGGTGGATCCATGTGTGGTTTGTGAGAAGAACAAACATCCAATGACACTAGTGGATCGTTATGTGGTTTGTGAGAAAACAGACATGCAATGACACTGGTGGATCCATATATGGTTTGTGAGAGGAACAGACATGCAATGTCACTAGTTGTGGTTCATGAGAAGAACACAGATGCAATGACACTGGTGGATCCTTATGTGGGTTGTGAGAAGAACATGAAGGAAATATGCCCTGAGAGGAAATAATAAAGTTGTTATTGTGTATTCCTTATATATGATAGATGTTTATTTTGCATGCTATAATTGTATTGATCGGAAACGTCAATACACGTGTGTTTAATAAACAAAAAGGGTTCCTAGTTATGCCTCTCTTATAGACTAGCTTGTTGATTAACAAGATGATCAAGGTTTCCTGATCATGGACATTGGATGTTGTTAATAACAAGGTCACAGCATTTGTGAAATGATGTGATGAACATTCATCCGAAGTATAGCATTATGATCAAGTCATTATGTTTACATTGCTATAACATCATACAAAGTAATCTTTATCCTTAGACCACGAGATCTTGTTAATTGCTAACACCGGAAGAGTATCTTGATAACATCAAACGTCGCACCATAACAGGTTGACTATAAAGATGGGTTCATTGCTACGAAGGTGTTATGTCGAGGCTCATGGATCAAGAGTGGAATTTGTCAATCCCGATGATTGATAGATATACTCTGGGCCCTCTCGGTGATATCACATTAAGGTAGCTTGCATGCAAGTGATGTGATCACTAGAATGTTATATCATGGGAACGTGAAAAAGAGTGCATGTCGGTAACGAGATCAAACTAGGTATTTGGACACCGATGATCGAATCTTGGACATGTATTATATCAAGAGACAAAGGGATTAAATTACAAGTTTTAAAGGTTCTCACGATCACAGAAGTCATCGTTGAATATTCAGGAGTCAGTATGGATCTCCAGATCCCGCTTCTGATTATTGATCTGAGAGGAGTCTCAATCATGCCTGCATTATTCGTGAACCGTAGGGTGACACACTTAAGAGTTACCGGACACCATTTTGGAGCAGATATGTTTCAGACGAAAGAATTGCAAAGCGCAGGAATTGTTTCGATAGAAACCAGAAATTGTTTCGGGTGAAATTGCAGAAAGTGTTTCCGCATGTGATATTGAAATATTGCAAGGGGTTATATGTGAATGTTTGTTAATTATAGTAATTAACAAAATTCTGAATAAATTTAATAAAAGAGTTTTATTAAATGAGAGAGCATTAAACTTAGAGAATTTTAATGCATTTAAAGTGGGGACTTTAAAAGGGAATGTGAAGAGGCATTTTAATGTGGAGGGGTTACCACCACATGAATGGGGGAGGTGAGGGGTCACCCCCATGCGCCGGCCATTGGGAGGCGGTACCCCCCTCCTCCTATAAAAGGTTCCCCTCTTCCTACTTCTTCCTCACATCTCCTCGTGAAGGATCTCTCTCCCCCTCTAGAATTATTCCCCCATGGTCTTGGATTAGCGAGATACATGTTCCCGGTGGCATTTAAATGCGGAAGGAGTTCTGCTTTTTGGATCCTGGGAGCGAGGAGGTGGAGGTTGTACGGTGGCTTGAACATGTGTGCAAGTACGGATGCGCTGCTCAGTTGTGGTGCTCGGACTTCCACTTGATCTTGAGATCGGCAAGTGTACGACTACATCAACCACGAGTTCCTACTCGTTAACAAAACTCGTTGTCTTCGAGGGTAAGTTCTTGATGGATGTATGTCCACCCGTTGCTCTATACCTAGTAGATAGATCTTGGTGTGTAGTTCTCATCGTAGGAAATTTTTTGTTTCTATGCTGTGGACCCAACAGTGGAATCAGAGCCTAATCTATGCGTAGGTGCTTTGCACGGGTAGTACACATATGTTTATATGTGGGCAATGATGATCATGTTATTGTATCTTCTATGTATTTTGGATATTGGTGGCATAGTGGATTGAAGCGGCCCGGACCAACCTTACATGTCATCGTACATGAGACCGGTTCCACGACTGACATGCAACTTGTTTTGCATAAGTGGCTGCCGGGTGTCTATCTCTCCTACTATAGTCAATATCTTATTTGCAACGAGTTTCTAATAACTTGGTTATCCTCGTTGTGGTTCATGTTAGTAGGTAAGAACGGTTCTATCTCTGAAAGCCCTAAGCCACATAAAACTTGGAATTGATAAATTAGAGGCATCTAGTTTAGATTGTTGCTGGGCTAGTGTATTGATATGGTATTGTTGTAAGTAGATGTTTGATAGATACTCTTACAACACACTCAACGTGTAAGTTCCATAGACCTTGGCCTTACACACAGAGGAATGATAGAGATCATACCATGATGCAAATGATAGAGATCAAATGCATGGACCATATCATCTCACTTTACACATTAGATGTTAGCATCTTATACTGCTAGTTTGGCGCTTTCTGTAGCATTGTAAGATGATCCCTCATTTAGATATCAAGATAAAAATGTGTTCTTCCTAAAGTATGCACCGTTCTATGGATCGTGTTTCGAGACATCACGTGATGATCGGTGTACTAGAATCTACGCTTTCATAGGAACGGGTGTAAGACAGTTATACACACGCGAATACTTAGGTTCTTACTTGGCGAGCCTAGCAGGTACAGACATGGCCTTGGAACACGGACCGAAAGGTTAATCATGAGTCATATGGTTGATATGATGCCCATATAGATGCTTGCCTTTGAAGCTACATCAACTCACGTGATGATCGGACTTGGTGTAGTGGATTTGGTTCATGTCGTTTTTGAGTGGGAGTTCATTAGTAATTTAGATTAGTTGAACTCACTCTATCATAAACTTAGTCTAAATAAACTTTACAAATTCTGTTATAGATGGCACCTGCTATTAATTTCAATGTGTTCATGGAGAAAGAGAAACTTGCGGCGAATGGTAGGAACTTCACCAACTGGGCTATGAATTTGAGGATTCTCCTCACTGCTGCACAAAAGCAATATGTGCTAGAGGTGCCGCCAGGCCCCCCACCAGCTCCTGATGCCCCTGACAAGGAAAAGAATGTCTATATGACTCGTTAGAAGGACCACAACTTAGTTCATTGCGGCATACTGTATGGGCTAGAGCCAGAACTTCGAAAGCGTTTTGAAAATGGCAATGCCTTTGATACCATGGGATAATTGAAAATCATTTTCGATACCCATGCTACCGTAGAGAGTTATAATGCTTCTGAAAAGTTCTTTAGCTACATGATGGAGGAAAACAACTCCGTTAGTGAGCACGTACTGAAAATGTCTAGGTACGCCGATAAGCTTGTGTCCTTGGGAATAAATATTCCCATTGACTTAGGCATACATCGTGTTCTCCAATCTCTGCCACCTAGCTACAAGAGCTTCGTGATGAACTATAATATGCAGGGCATGAAGAAGTCTCTTCCCGAGCTTCTGTCAATGCTTAAGACTGCAGAAGTGGAGATTAGGAAAGAACATCAAGTGTTGATGATCAATAGGACCACCGGTTTCAAGAAGGACAAGAAAGGCAAGCACAAGGGAAAGAAGGGTGGCTAATCTGTTGCCACACCTGAAAAGAAACCCTGAGATGGCCCTAAGTCTAACATCGAGTGTTACTATTTCAAGGGGACTGGCCATTGGAAGCGCAATTTCCCCAAGTATTTGGCAGACAAGAAGTCCGGCAAGGCAAACAAAGGTATATGTGATATAAGTGTTATTGATGTGTACTTGACTAGTACTCGCAGTAGCACCTGGGTATTTGATACGGGATCGGTTGCTAATATATGTAACTTTCGGTTGGGGCTGAACAAGCGACAACTAGCAAGGGATGAGGTCAGGATGCAGGTCGGCAATGGATCAAGAGTTGATGTGATCGCCATCGGGACGCTACCTCTCCATATGCCATCGGGATTAGTTATAAACCTAAATAATTGTTATTTGGTGCCTACACTGAGCATGAACATTGTGTTTGATGCAAAGTGGTTATTCCTTTAAATCTAAAAACAATGGTTGTTTGATTTATAAGAATGATATCTTTTATGGTCATGCACCTATGTTGAATGGTTTATTTCTGTTGGATCTCGATAGTAATATTACGCATATTCATAATGTTAATGCTAAAAAGATTAAACTTGATAATGATATATCTGCATATATGTGGCGCTGTCGTCTAGGTCATATTGGCGCTAAACGCATGAAGAAACTCCATTCTGATGGACTTTTGGAATCACTTGATTTTGAATCATTTGATACATGTGAGCCATGCCTTATGGGCAAGATGACTAGAACGCCGTTTTTCGGTTCAATGGAACGAGCGACAGATTTATTGGAAATCATACATACTGATGTATGTGGACCAATGAGTGTGTCGGCGCGAGGTGGATATCGTTATTTTGTTACTTTCACGGATGATTTAAGTAGATACGGGTATATCTATTTGATGAAACACAAGTCTGAAACCTTTGAAAAGTTGAAGGAATTTCAGAATGAAGTGGAAAATCATTGTAATAGAAAGATTAAATTTCTTCGGTCTGACCGTGGAGGTGAGTATCTAAGTTACGAGTTTAGCACACAAATGAAAGAGTGTGGAATAGTTTCACAACTCACGTCTGCCGGAACACCAAAACGTAATGGTGTGTCGGAACGTCGTAATCGTACTTTATTGGATATGGTTCGATCTATGATGTCTCTGACTGACTTGCCACTGTAATTTTGGGGTAATGCACTGGAAACAACTGCATTCACTTTAAATCGGGCACCATCTAAATCCGTTGAAACGACACCGTATGAATTATGGTTTGGAAACAAACCTAAGTTGTCATTTCTTAAAGTTTGGGGATGCGATGTTTATGTGAAGAAACTTCAACCGGATAAACTCGAACCGAAAGCGGAAAAATGCGTCTTCATAGGATACCCTAAGGAAACGATTGGGTATACCTTCTATCACAGATCTGAGGGCAAGGTTTTTGTTGCCAAGAATGGATCCTTTCTTGAGGAGTTTCTCGCGAAAGGTGTGAGTACTCGGAAGGTAGAACTCGAAGAGGTTATTGAACCTTCTCTTTATGAAATGGTGAGTAGCGCAGCACCAGAAACTGTTTCGGAATTGACTTCACCTAATGAAGAGAGAGCTAATGATATTGATCATGAAACTCCGAAAGAGGACAATACCGAACCTCGCAGGTCAAGTAGGACACGCAGCGACTCCTGATCACGGCAATCCTGTTGTGAATTTCATGGTTGATGAAATGGATGACCCTGTGATGTATGAAGAAGCGATGATGAGCCTGGATTCCAACAAATGGCTAGAAGCCATGAAATCCGAGATGGAATCCATGTACGAGCACCAGGTTTGGACCTTGGTGGACTCACCTCACGATCGAAAGGCCGTTGAGAATAAATGGATTTTCAAAAGAAAAACTGATGCTGATGGTAATGTGACCATCTATAAGGCTCGACTTGTCACAAAGGGGTTTCAACAGATTCAAGGAGTTGACTACGATGAGACATTCTCTCCCGTAGCGATGCTTAAGTCGATTAGGATTATGTTAGCAATTGCTGCATATTTTGATTATGAAATATGGCAGATGGATGTCAAAACTGCGTTCCTCAATGGTAATATTGAAGAAGAGTTGTATATGATACAACCTAAGGGTTTTGTCGATCCTAAGGATGCCAATAAGGTATGCAAACTTCAGCGATCCATCTATGGACTGAAGCAAGCATCCCAGAGTTGGAATCTCCGCTTTGATGAGGTGATCAAAGAGTTTGGATTTGTCCAAACTTATGGAGAGGCTTGTATTTACAAGAAAGTGAGTGGGTGCAATGTGGCATTTCTGATATTATATGTGGATGACATATTATTGATTGGAAATGATACAGATCTTTTAAACAGTGTTAAAAGTTATCTAAACAGCAAATTTTCGATGAAAGACCTTGGTGAAGCGTCATATATATTAGGCATTAAAATCTATAGAGATAGATCAAGGTGCCTAATTGGGCTATTGCAGAGTACATACCTTGATAAGATATTAAAGAAGTTTAATATGGACGGAAGTAAGAAGGGGTTCTTACCTATCTTGCAAGGCAAGACATTGAGTAAGACTCAAAGTCCAGCTACGGCGGCAGAAAGAGAGATAATGGGTAAGATCCCCTATGCCTCGGCCATAGGCTCTACAATGTATGCCATGCTATGTACAAGACCAGATGTGGCACATGCTATTAGTTTGACTAGTAGGTACCAATCTGATCCATGTTCGGAACACTGGATAGCGGTCAAGAAAATCCTCAAGTACTTGAGAAGAACTAGGGATATGTTTCTTATATACGAAGGTGAAGAAGAGCTAGTCGCTAAGTGTTATGTTGATGCTAGCTTTGACACCGATCCGGATGACTCTAAGTCTCAATCCGGATACGTATTTCTCTTGAACGGAGCAGCAGTTAGTTGGAGGAGTTCCAAACAACCTGTGGTGGCTGGATCAACAACGAAGGCGGAATATGTTGCTGCTTCAGAAGCGGCGCAGGAAGCGGTTTGGATGAAAGAGTTCATTACGGAACTAGGTGTGGTTCCTAGTGCATTGGACCCGATGGTGATCTATTGTGACAACAATGGAGCCATAATAGCCAAGGAACCGAGGTCTCACAAGAATTCCAAGCATATTAAGCGCCGGTTTCACTCCATCCGCGAACATGTCAAGGATGGAGATATAAAGATTTGTAAAGTACACACGGACCTAAATGTAGCAGATCCGTTGACTAAAGTTCTCCCTAGGGCAAAACCTGATCAACACCAGAACTCCATGGGTGTTAGATTTATCACTATGTGAACTAGATTATTGTCTCTAGTGCAAGTGGGAGACTGAAGGAAATATGCCCTGAGAGGCAATAATAAAGTCGTTATTATGTATTCCTTGTATATGATAGATGTTTATTTTGCATGCTATAATTGTATTGATGGGAAACGTCAATACATGTGTGTTTAATAAACAAAAAGGGTTCCTAGTTATGCCTCTCTTATAGACTAGCTTGTTGATTAACAAGATGATCAAGGTTTCCTGATCATGGACACTGGATGTTGTTAATAACAAGGTCACAACAGTTGTGAAATGATGTGATGAACATTCATCTGAAGTATAGCATTCCGATCAAGTCATTATGTTTACATTGCTATAACATCATACGAAGTAATCTTTATCCTTAGACCACGAGATCATGTTAATTGCTAACACTGGAAGAGTATCTTGATAACATCAAACATCACACCGTAACAGGGTGACTATAAAGATGGGTTCGGTGCTATGAAGGTGTTATGTTGACGCTCATGGATCAAGAGTGGAATTTGTCAATCCCGATGACGGATAGATATACTCTGGGCCCTCTCGGTGATATCACATTAAGGAAGCTTGCAAGCAAGTGATGTGATCACTAGAATGTTATATCACGGGAACGCGAAAAAGGGTGCACGTCGGTAACGAGATCAAACTAGGTATTTGGATACCGATGATTGAATCTCGGACATGTATTATATCAAGAGACAAAGGGATTAAACTAGAAGCGTTAAAAGTTCTCACGATCACAGAAGTCATCGTTGAATATTCAGGAGTCAGTATGGATCTCCAGATCCCGCTTCTGATTATTGATCTGAGAGGAGTCTCAATCATGTCTACATTATTCGTACCATAGGGTGACATAGTTAAGAGTTACCGGACACCATTTTGGAGCACATATGTTTCAGACGAAAGAATTGCAAAGCGCAGGAATTGTTTCGATAGAAACCAGAAATTGTTTCGGGTGAAATTGCAGAAAGTGGTTATGCATGTGATATTGAAATATTGCAAGGGGTTATATATGAATGTTTGTTAATTAAAGTAATTATAAAAATTCTTAATAAATTTAATAAAAGAGTTTTATTAAACGAGAGAGCATTAAACTTGGAGAATTTCAATGCATTAAACTTGGAGAATTTCAATGCAAGGGAATGTGAAGAGGCATTTTAATGTGGAGGGGATAGCACCACATGAATGGGGGAGGTGAGGGGTCACCCCCCATGCACCGGCCATGGGGAGGGGGTACCCCCCCCCTCATCCTATAAAAGGCCCCCTCTTCCTCCTTCTTCCTCACACCTCCTGGTGAAGGATCTATATCCCCCTCTAGAATTATTCCACCATGGTCTCGGATTAGCGAGATACATGTTCCCGGTGGCATTTCATCTGGAAGGAGTTGTTGCTTCCGCTGGATCCCTGGAGCGAGGAGGTGGAGGTTATCCGGTGGCTTGAACGTGTGTGCGAGTATGGATGCGCTGCTAAGTTGCGGCGCTCGGACTTCCACTCGATCTTGAGATCGGCAAGTGTACGACTACATCAACGATGAGTTCCTACTCGTTAACAAAACTCGTTGTCTTTGAGGGTAAGTTCTTGATGGATGTATGTCCACCCGTTGCTCTGTACCTAGTAGATAGATCTTGGCGTGTAGTTCTCATCGTAGGAAATATTTTGTTTTCTATGCTGCGGACCCAACAGAACATACATGCAATGGCACTGGTGATATGTGGTTTGTGAAAAGAACACACATGCAATGACTCTAACTATGGTTAATGAAAAGAGCAAACATGCAATGACACTGGTGGATCCATGTATGGTTTATGAGAGGAACACACATCCATTGACACTGGGTGTGGTTCATGAAAAGAACACACATGCAATGATACTGGTGTTTCCTTATGTGGTTTGTGAGAATAACAGACATGCAATGAACCTAGATGTGGTTCATGAGAAGAACACACATGCAATGACACTGTTGTATCCTTATGTGGTTTGCGAGAAGAACACACATGCAATGACTCTAGCTATGGTTCATGAAAAGAACATAAATGCAATGACACTGGTGGATCATGTGGTTTGTGAAAAGAACAGACATGCAATCACTCTAGCTGTGGTTTGTGAGAATAACAGACATGCAATGACTCTAGTTGTGGTTCATGAGAAGAACACACATTCAATGACACTGGTGGATCCATGTGTGGTTTATGAGAAGAACACACATGCAATTACTCTAACTGTGGTTCATGAGAAAAACACACATGCAATGACACTGGTGGATCCATGTGTGGTTTGTTAGAAGAACACACATCCAATGACACTGGGTGTGGTTAATGAAAAGAACACACATCCAATGACACTGGTGGATCCTTATGTGTTTTGTGAGAAGAATAGACATGCAATGACTCTAGATGTGGTTCATGAGAAGAACACACTGATGACCCACAAGTATAGGGGGTGTATCGCAGTATTTTCGATAAGTAAGAGTGTCGAACCCAACGAGGAGTAGAAGGTGCTGGCTAGTGGTATGGATCAGGAATTCTCTGCAAATACTTAGAAAACGGATTTTTAGGGGTTTTCGATAAAGCAAGTAAACAAAGTACGAGTAAATAAAAGACAGTAGGAATAAATGCAGCAAGTGGCCCAATCCTTTATGCAGCAAAGGACAAGCCTGTTGTATTACTTAAGATGACCAAACGTTCTCGTGGACACATGGGAAGACTGTCAAGTGCTTTCGCTTCATATAGTTGATTAATCTTCTTTAGCTTGCTAAGTGTTGTGTGGGTGAACCTGTGCTAATGTACCGCCCCATCCAAGACTAATACATACTTGTGATTATACCCCTTGCAAACATCCGTAAGTACAAGAAAGTAATTAAGGTAGAAACCTAACCACAGCTTTAAACTCTAAGACCCTTACGTCCCTTGTGCAATGGTTTCCTAACGGGGGTTCAGGTTTCTGACACTCCAGCAACCCCTACGATTAGTAGCCAAATACACAATGCATTCCCCTAGGCCCATATAGGTGAAGTGTCATGTAGTCGACGTTCACATGACACCACTAGAAGAAGGACACCACAACTTAAATAACAATCTATTTAATCTTTCTCAACACAACTCCACTACTAACAACAAGACTTCTCCCATGTCCTCAAGAACAAAACGAACTACTCACAAGACATCATATGGATCATGATCAGAGATGGAATAATGATGTATAACAATATGAACATAAACAATAATTCAATGGTTCACTCAATAGCATTAAATACAAAGAGTAATCAACACCAGGAAAGTTTCCCCTATGAACTAATGCAAGATTCAACGCAATTGCTACAGCAATATGGAGATGGTGATGAGGGTGCTGATGGTGATGATGGTGGTGATGATGATCCCGATGAAGTCCAGCTTGATGGTGGTGTTGATGGCGACGATCTCCCCTCTCCGAGAAGGAATTCCCCCGGTAGAAATCTATCTGCCGGAGAGATCTTTCTCGCTCGGTGTTTTCCGCCTTGAGGCGTGGAATCTTTCTATGGTCGCTCCCCGAGTCTTAGGGTTTCGGGAGGATGATATACGCCAGAGGGGAGAGGCTGGAGTGGGCCAGGGTGGCCACACCACCTCCAGGCGTGGCCTAGGGCTGCCCGCGCCAAGGGGTGGTGTGGCCCCCCCTGTGGCCCATCTCCACTCCGTCTTCTGGCATCCTTAGTCTTCTGGAAAAATAGGATTTTCCGTATATATTCCTGGATTTTCTGATCTTCGCGAATTTTTCCTCCAAACAACACCTTTTCCATCAGAATCCTAACTACAGTGGTCCATGCTCCAAAAGTCATCAACCATGCAAAAACAGATGAAATAACATAAGTATCACCTCTCAATAGTAAATATATCAATGAATAATAGTGAATTAAGACATAGAATAGTGATGCAAAATGGACGTATCAACTACCCCCAAGCTTAGACTTCGCTTGTCCCCAAGTGAAACTGAGCTCCATAAACATGGCCTCGGGTTTATGGAGTGAAGAGTCGATAAAAGAATACGGACAAGAAGCATCACATTCATCAGATACATAGACCATAATAGAAGACAACTCACTATTATATAACTCAACTTGTAATAAGTAAAGGAAACACAATAAAGATACATAAAGTGAATCATAATTGGTAATGGCAAACTTAGCTCTTGGTCGAAGAATAGTTGATAATTTGCTGGAGTTCACAAATAGCTGGTTTTTCAATGATAGCTTTCAAAGTAGTAAACATCAGGATAAGAGCAATGTGCAAAACAAGGAACATAAGAAACATGATTGAATAAATCAACATATGAATGAATGAAACACAACAGCTCAAAATACTTGCTGAGATAGAAGGGAGTAGGTTTACTGACTCAACTACAAAGTAAAAGAAAGGCCCTTCAAAGAGGGAAGCAGGGATTGCAAGTCTCATAAAGAGCTCCCAACAATTATGATACTTACTAGCTTTCAGCTCTCATTGCCCCTATCATAGGCATCTTTACGTGATTAAGGTTAAAGTGACACAACTAAGAGGATATGCTTGACAAGTTATAAGTTGAAATCTCATGCCCCTTACTTATGAGTACCAATCCTCATGCTACTCAACTTCAGTCACGAGCAAGCTCTTGTCATTGTAAATACATGTGTATCATTGAGAACCGCCAATGGGGTACCCCTTGCACATGACACAGGAGCTATCCCATAATCAAAATGACAAGGCAAGTAGACAGTGAGCATCTCAACGATCTTTTATTTGCTATTTGCATAGGTTTCTATTCAGGATGCTTCATAGAATGCTCACTATAGTTATGCTGCAAGTTTCCACCATGATTAGGCATGGCTTAGGCTAGCGGCCCAGGCGTTTCTCTAACACACATATAAACTCCATGATCTTACAAGTTCCACTTTTATTTCACACTGCCGGGATCCATAAGCAAAAGAACATGATATCAAATAGGTAAAAAGTACCAAATGAAGTGTTGAAAGCGGTCCCCATGATACATGGTTCGGCTAATTTCAACTCATAAAGCGCAAGCATATACGCAACAAAGAAGGACCCAATGGTTCAAATTTATTAAATGCAAGAAAGTAAAGTGTGCCATGAAGTTTGTGAGACCTTTAATCACTAATTTTCACATAACAAGTTTAATTTGGGAGGTGGATAAAACAAAAATTTACTTGGAATAGCAATAATGCTACTAGGTAGGTATGGTGGACACAAATGGCAAAGGTTTTGGTTTAAAGGAGGTGGATGCACGAGAAGAATACCCTCTCAGTACAGGTTTTTGGCTAGCAAGACTGGGTAGCAAGTATAAGAGTTGAAGGAAACAAACAAACATACAAGTGATAAAAACAAACATGCAATCTTCCTTGGAAGCACAAAAGATCTTAACTAGAGAATACTAAACTTATGAGCAAATCAAGAAAGAAAGATGATGAAATTATTTTTCTCTAGAGTACTTCTATCTTTTCTTTCAACTCTCAAAAATAGTGTGCTACTGACCGAGCCAGGTTTGCCAAAACCAACTAAATTAACTCAATGATCCCAAAGTGATACCAATACTAACAACAAGATCAATCATACAACCACGAATTGAAAACTAATATAAGCTATGCAAAAGAGTGAATGATAGAACTTCTCATTAATATTCCATAACGGAAACTCATAGCAAGGGATACATATCTAACGACAGAGGAGACACTTCCATAATGCAAACCATACTACATAATAACTCCTCTATTCATGATATGACTCTACTAAAAAGGTAAAAAGATAGAAGATAGGGATGTGATACGCGGCACTCCCCCAAGCTTGGAACAAACCAAGGGGATTCCAAACCTGATGACGAATTACTCCTTTGGTGGTGGTGGTATCCTCTCATCTTCGTCCGTCTTCCAAGGTAAAGGCTTCCCATCAACAAAGGACATCGTGGTTTCCAACATCCTGAAACTTGCAGCAGCACTTATGAGTTTACATCTAGCCTCATACTCACAGTTTTGATTTTGAACGTCATAGAACTGTGCTTGTAGTTCGTTGGTTGTTTGGCGGAGTGAGAGGACTTCGTTTTTGAGTTTAGCACTCTCCTTTTGGTGCTCGGTGATGAGTTCAGAACAAATCTTATGGATGATATCCACTTCGCGCTCCGCCATCTTCTTGTACCCAAAGACTTCTTGTTCCAATGCTTCCATCCTGTCCTCCAGACTTCTTTCACCTTTAGGGCCTTGAACCTCTTTAATCTGAACCTCCCCACCTTTGAGCAATAACACCTTGGGATGAATCTTCAATTCTCTCATGTATGGGTTGATGATATCTTCCAAGGAATCTCCCTTGACTGATCTAGTGGAAGACATTGAGGCTACAAATCTGAGATTTTACCTGGCAGAAACAGATCGAAACAAAAACACGACGAAAACATGATATACGAACCTCGGGGGCTCCGGGGGGTTATATAATATGAAGATTCATATCAAAGGGAAGGTACTGGGAGAAAACGGGTCGGAGACGGAGTATGGGGTGGCCTCACCACCTGGTGGCGCGGCTAGGGGTGGGCTCGCGCCACAGGGTGGTGTGAGCCACCCTGGCTCCGTTTCCGTCCTTTTTTCACATCAGAACCTCCCTTATTGTTTGAAACCTGCAAAAATATAGTTGCATTGTATTTTCGCGGAACTTTTCTTACCAGAATTGTTACCTAGTTGGAAATGGACTCTGCAGGTCTCTGAATTTGGTATTTAGTGGATCCTTCCGGAGTGACCACTTGAATCATCAATATCTTCATCTTCATACACTTATTACTTGAGTCATAAAACCCTTCTTTTCCTTATTACACCATTATCTCCACTTCCTGGAAATTTCTTTCACACAAAACTTCACACAGTTCTCATTAGCAACATTAGTATAAGTGAAGTGATAAAACCTTTTGAGTCCAACTTCAACTAAAAACCATCAAAACAAAAGCTAATGAAGCAACTCCTTCCGAAAATTCAAAAAGAATTCAAAAAGGAAATCGAATAAAGAAGCAAATACAAGAGTGGTAAAACCTGTCAAAACAGACAAGAAGGTAAGATCAATTTTTTCGAAAATCTTCTGTTGCTCAAATCAAAAAGTGCAAAACTAACGAAAGTTAAATAACAACCTTGGGCAGAAGCACAAAAAATTACAGCTCAATCCGACATACAGAGATCTCTCACGAATTTTTACGGTGAAGCACAAAAATCTGTTTCGGGACAGCAACTTCCCCAAATCTTACTTCTCTCTCATTAGAGGTTGATTTTGACACAAAAACCAAACAAAACAGATAAGGAGTGGTTATTACCGAAGTAATAACTTCCAAGACTCAAAGAAACAAAAACAAACTGAAAGCAAAAACAAATTGGGTTGTCTCCCAAAAAGCTCTTTTTTTATAGCCATTAAGATGGGCATGATAATTTTGAAGACGCTCTCATAGGGATATGAATTGAAGTGAAAGAGAGCATAAGAAGCAAAACACACACACACATTTAAGTCTAACCCACTTCCTATGCAAGGGAATTTTGTAAACAAACAAGTTTTTCAAAACCAGAAGCAACTTGCATAAGAGGGCAAAAGAAGTGCAACATAAAAACTTTCAGCATAAAACGAGGAAACTTGATATTATTGAGATACATAAGAACACTTTTCCCTCTCTCATATTAGCTTTCAGTATCATGCATAAACTTAACAATATAACTATCACAAGGACCATCATAGTAATGATCGGTTATTCTAACGGAAAACACAGGAATACTAGCTCTCATAACACTACTTTGTGAAACAATATTAGAGGTATCCTTACAAAGGATAGGGTGTCCCTCTTTTTCATATTTAGTAACAAAGTCTTTCACATTTGCTTTTATAGGTTCATCAACCATTTGTTTATCAGGTTCAATAGCTTTATTTGTACTTTCATTAACCATACTAGCTATCATAGAATGTTCCTAAATCCTAACTGGGAAAGGCATTTTCTCAATATAAGGTTCAGGTAAAACATGATTAGCAGTATAAACTTTAGTATTTCTTGAAGGAACACTCTTAGCAACATCTTTATAAGGTTCATGATACTTATTCCACTTCTTTTTAGGCACTTCAATGTAGGAAGCAAAAGCCTTAAAATAAGAAGCAATAGCTTGAGAGTCTAGACCATAAGCATTTTTAATATTTTGAAAGTCATCAGTTCCCATAAAAGATTCAATGCATTCATAATCATAATTTATACCTGACTTTCTACCTTTGTCATTCTCCCAAGCTTCAGCATTGTCTTGAATACGGTCCAAAAGATCCCATTTAGCTTCTTCTTTCATGCGAGTGAATGATCCAGCACAAGAAGCATCCAATAAATCTTTATCATGTAGAGGGAGCCTTGCATAAAAGTTATTGATAATAATATTGTTGTGGAGCTCATGAATGGGACATTTGAGCATTAGTAACTTCAGTCTCCCCCAAGCTTGAGTTGTGCTCTCTCCATCAAGAGGCCAAAAGTTGTATATTTGATTCCGATCTTTATGAATCTCACTAGGAGGATAACACTTTGAATAAAAGAGAGGCACTATTTCCTCCCATTTCAGAGCTTGGCCATTCTTCAGGAGCTTATACCATTCCTCGGCTCTTCCTTTCAGCGACAATGAGAATAACTTCTTCTTAACTTGATCTGTAGTAATACCTGCACACTTGAACAGCCCGCATAATTCGTGTATAAAGAGTAAATGATCACCGGGATGGACAGTTCCATCCCCAATATAGTAGTTATCCATAACATGATCAATAATTCTTGTAGGTATTTTGAAAACATCATTCTCAGTAGGTGGTGGTTTATCTACTACCTTAGCAGTGGTAGTAGCATTACCAAATAAGAAACTCAGCGAATTATCCATAACGAAAATAAAGCAACTAACAGAAGTAAACAATACTCACAGTAGAAGTTTCCTTTACCAGTTCCACTCTCCAATAGCGCTTCACTCCCCAGAAACGGCGCCAGAAAATAGTCTTGATGACCCACAAGTATAGGGGGTGTATCGCAGTATTTTTGATAAGTAAGAGTGTCGAACCCAACGAGGTGCAGAAGGTGCTGGCTAGTGGTATGGATCAGGAATTCTCTGCAAATACTTAGCAAACAGATTTTTAGGGGTTTTTGATAAAGCAAGTAAACAAAGTACGATTAAACAAAAGACAATAGGAATGAATTCAGCAAGTGGCCCAATCCTTTATGCAGCAAAGGACAAGCCGATTGTATTACTTAAGATGACCAAATGTTCTCGAGGACACATGGGAAGACTGTCAAGTGCTTTCGCTTCATATAGTTGATTAATCTTCTTTAGCTTGCTAATGTACCGCCCCATCCAAGACTAATACATACTTGTGATTATACCCCTTGCAAACATCTGTAAGTAGAAGAAAGTAATTAAGGTAGAAACCTAACCACATCTTTAAACTCTAAGACCCTTACGTCCCTTGTGTAGTGGTTTCCTAACGGGGGTTCAAGTTTCTGTCAGTCCGGCAACCCCTTCGATTAGTAGCCAAATACACAATGCATTCCCCTAGGCCCATATAGGTGAAGTGTCATGTAGTCGACATTCACATGACACAACTAGAAGAAGTACACCACAACTTAAATAACAATCTATTGAATCTTTCTCAACACAACTCCACTACTAACAACAAGACTTCTCCCATGTCCTCAAGAACAAAACGAACTACTCACAAGACATCATATGGATCATGATCAGAGATGGAATAATGATGTATAACAATATGAACATAAACAATAATTCAATGGTTCACTCAATAGCATCAACTACAAAGAGTAATCAACACCGGGAAAGTTTCCCCTATGAACTAATGCAAGATTCAACACAATTGTTACAGCAATATGGAGATCGTGATGATGGTGCTGATGGTGATGATGGTGGTGATTATGATGATGATGATCCCGATGAAGTCCAGCTTGATGGTGGTGTTGATGGCGACGATCTCCCCTCTCCGGGAAGGAATTCCCCTGGCAGAAATCTGTCTGCCGGAGAGATCTTTCTCTCTCGGTGTTTTCTGCCCCGCAGAGGCGGCTGAATCTTTCTCTGGTTGCTCCCCGAGTCTTAGGGTTTCGGAAGGATGATATACGCCAGAGGGGAGAGGCTGGAGAGGGCCAGGGTGGCCACACCACCTCTAGCGCCTAGGGTCGCCTAGGCTGGGTGGTGTGGGCCCCCTATGGCCCATTTCCACTCCGTCTTCTGGCATCCTTAGTCTTCTGGAAAAATAGGATTTTCCGTATATTTTCCCGGATTTTCTGATCTTCGCGAATTTTGCCTCCAAACAGCACCTTTTCCATCAGAATCCTGACTGCGGTGGTCCATGCTCCAAAAGTCATCAACCATGCAAAAACAGATGAAATAACATAAGTATTACCTCTCAATACGAAATATATCAATGAATAATAGTGAATTAAGACATAGAATAGTGATGCAAAATTGACGTATCACACACATGCAATGACACTGGTGTATCCTTATGTGGTTTGTGAGAAGAACACACATGCAATAACTCTAGCTGTGGTTCATGAAAAGAACACACATCCAATGACTCTAGCTGTGGTTCATGAGAAGAACACACATGCAATGACTCTAACTGTGGTTAATGAAAAAACACACATGCAATGACATTGGTGGATCCATGTGTGGTTTGTGAGAAGAACACACATCATATGACACTGGGTGTGGTTCATGAAAAGAACACACATCCAATGACACTGGTGGATCCTTGTGTGGTTTGTAAGAAAAACAGACATGCAATGACTCTAGATGTGGTTCATGAGAAGAACACACATGCAATGACACTGGTGTATCCTTATGTGGTCTGTGAGCAGAACACACATGCAATGACTCTAGATGTGGTTCATGAAAAGAACACACATCCAATGACTCTAGCCGTGGTTCATGAGAAGAACACACATGAAATGGCACTAGTGGATCCATGTGTGGTCTGTGAGAGGAACAGACATGCAATGACACTGGGTGTGGTTCATGAAAAGAAAACACATCCAATGATACTGGTGGATCCTTACGTGGTTTGTGAGAAGAACACACATGCAATGACACTGGTGATATGTGGTTTGTGAAAATAACACACATGCAATGACTCTAACTATGGTTAGTGAAAAGAGCAGACATGCAATGACACTGGTGGATCCATGTGTGGTTTATGAGAGAAACACACATCCAATGACACTGGTGTATCCTTATGTGGTTTGTGAGAATAACACACATGCAATGACTCTAGCTGTGGTTCATGAGAAGAACACACATGCAATGACACAGGTGGATCCTTATGTGGTTTGTGAGAAGAACAGACATGCAATTACTCTAGCTGTGGTTTGTGAGAACAACACATGCAATGACTCTAACTGTGGTTAATGAAAAGAGCATACATGCACTGACACTCGTGGATCCATGTGTGGTTTGTGAAAAGAACACACATGCAATGACTCTAACTGTGGTTAATGAAAAGAGCAGACATGCAATGACACTGGTGGGTCAATGTGTCGTTTATGAGAGGAACACACATCCAATGACACTGGGTGTGGTTCATGAAAAGAACACACATGCAATGACACTGGTGTATCCTTATGTGGTTTGTGAGAAGAACAGACATGCAATGACTCTAGCTGTGGTTCATGAAAAGAAAACACATCCAATGACTCTAGCTGTGGTTCATGAGAAGAACACACATGGAATGGCACTATTGGATCCATGTGTGGTTTGTGAGAGGAACATACATGCAATGACACTGGGTGTGGTTCATGAAAAGAACACACATCCAATGACACTGGTGGATCCTTATGTGGTTTGTGAGAAGAACACACATGCGATGACACTCGTCATATGTGGTTTGTGAAAAGAACACACATGCAATGACTCTAACTGTGGTTAATGAAAAGAGCAGACATGAAATGACACTAGTGGATCCACGTGTGGTTTATGAGAGGAGCACACATCCAATGACACTGGGTGTGGTTCATGAAAATAACACACATGCAATGACATTGGTGTATCCTTATGTGGTTTGTCAGAATAATAGTAATGCAATGACTCTAGATGTGGTTCATGAGAAGAACACATATGCAATGACACTGGTGTATCCATGTGTGGTCTGGGAGAAGAGCACACATGCAATGACTCTACATGTGGTTCATGAAAAGAACACACATCCAATGACTCTAGCCATGGTTCATGAGAAGAACACACATGCAATGACACTGGTAGATCCATGTGTCGTCTGTGAGAGGAACATACATGCAATGACACTGGGTGTGGTCATGAAAAGAACACACATCCAATGACACTAGTGGATCCTTATGTGGTTTGTGAAAAGAACACACATCCAATGACACTGGTGATATGTGGTTTGTGAAAAGAACACACATGCAATGACACTAACTATGGTTAATGAAAAGAGCAGACATGCAATGACACTGGTGTATCCATGTGTGGTTTATGAGAGAAACACACATCCAATGACACTGGGTGTGGTTCATGAAAAGAACACACATGCAATGACACTGGTGTATCCTTATGTGTGTTGTGCGAATAACACACATGCAATGACTCTAGCTGTGGTTCATGAGAAGAACACACATGCAATGACACAGGTCGATCCTTATGTGGTTTGTGAGAAGAACAGACATGCAATGACTCTAGCTATGGTTTGTGAGAAGAACACATGCAATGACTCTAACTGTGGTTAACGAAAAGATCAGACATGCAATGACACTCGTGGATCCATGTGTGGTTTGTGAAAAGAACACATATGCAATGACTCTAACTGTGGTTAATGAAAATAGCAGACATGCAATGACACTGGTGGATCCATGTGTCGTTTATGAGAGGAACACACATCCAATGACACTGGGTGTGGTTCATGAAAAGAACACACATACAATGACACTGGTGTATCCTTGTGTGGTTTATGAGAATAACAAACATGCAATGACTCTAGATGTGGTTCATGAGAAGAACACACATGCAATGACACTAGTGTATCCATGTATGGTCTATGAGAAGAACACACATGCAATGACTAGCTGTGGTTCATGAATAGAACACGCATCCAATGACTCTAGTCGTGGTTCATGAGAAGAACACACATTCAATGACACTTGTGGATTGATGTGTGGTCTGTGAGAGGAACAAACATGCAATAAAACTGGGTGTGGTTCATGAAAAGAACACACATCCAATGACACTGGTGGATCCTTGTGTGGTTTTGAAAAGAACACACATCCAATGACACTGGTGGATCCTTATGTGGTTTGTGAGAAGAACACACATGCAATGACACTAGTGATATGTGGTTTGTGAAAAGAACACACATCCAATGATACCGGTGGATCCTTATGTGGTTTGTGAAAAGAATAGACATGCAATCTCACTGGGTGGATCCATGTGTGGTTCATGAAAAGAACACAGATGCAATAACACTGTTGATATTTGGTTTGTGAAAAGAACACACATGCAATGACACTTGTGGATCCATATGTGGTTTGTGAAAAAACAGACATGCAATCACACTGGGTGGATCCATGTGTGGTTCATGAGAAGAACACACATGCAATGACACTTGTGATATGTGGTTTGTGAAAAGAACTTACATGCAATGACTCTAACTGTGGTTAATGAAAAGACTAGACATGCAATGACACTGGTGGATCCATGTGTGGTTTGTGAGAAGAACACACATCCAATGACATTGGTGGATCCTTATGTGGTTTGTGAGAAGAACAGACATGCAATGACACTTGTGGATCCATGTGTGGTTTGTGAGAGGAACAAACATGCAATGACACTAGCTGTGGTTCATGAGAAGAAGACACATGCAATGACACTGGTGGATCCTTACATGGTTTGTGAGAAGAACAAACATGCAAGGACACTGGTGATATGTGGTTTGTGAAAAGAACACACATGCAATGATTCCAACTGTGGTTAATGAAAAGAGTAGACATGCAATGACACAAGTGGATCCATGTGTGGTTTATGAGAGGAACACAAATCCAATGACAGTAGGTGTGGTTCATGAAAAGAACACACATGCAATGACACTGGTGTATCCTTATGTGGTTTGTGAGAATAACAGACCTGCAATGAATCTAGATCTGGTTCATGAGATGAACACACATGCAATGACACTGGTGTATCCATGTATGGTCTGCGAGAAGAACAAACATGCAATGAATCTAGCTGTGGTTCATGAAGAGAACACACATCCAATGACTCTAGCTGTGGTTCATGAGAAGAACACACATGCAATGACACTGGTGGATCCATGTGTGGTCTGTGAGAGGAACAAACATGCAATGACACTGGTGTGGTTCATGAAAAGAACACACATCCAATGACACTGGTGGATCCTTATATGGTTTGTGAATAGAACACACATCCAATGACACTGGCGGATCCTTATGTGGTTTGTGAGAAGAACAAACATGCAATGACACTGGTGATATGTGGTTTGTGAAAAGAAAACACATGCAATGACTCTGGTGGATCCATATGTGGTTTGTGAAAAGAATAGACGTGCAATCACACTGGGTGGATCCATGTGTGGTTCATGAAAAGAACACACATGCAATGACACTGGTGATATGTGGTTTATGAAAAGAACACACATGCAATGCCACTAGTGGATCCATATATGGTTTGTGAAAAGAACATACATGCACTCACACTTGGTGGATCCATGTGTGGTTCATGAGAAGATAACACATGCAATGACACCGGTGATCTGTGGTTTGTGAAAAGAACAAACATGCAACGACTCTAACTGTGGTTAATGAAAAGAGAAGACAGCAATGACACCGGCGGATCCATGTGTGGTTTGTGAGAAGAACACACATCCAATGACACTGGTGGATCCTTATGTGGTTTGTGAGAAGAACACACATGCAATGACACTGGTGGTTCCATGTGTGGTTTATGAGAGGAACAGACATGCAATGACACTGGGTGTGGTTCATGAGAAGAACACATATGCAATGACACTTGTGGATCCTTATGTGGTTTGTGAGAACAACAAACATGCAATGACACTGGTGATATGTGGTTTGTGAAAAGAAAACACATGCAATGACTCTAACTACAGTTAATGAAAAGAGCACACATGCAATGACACTGCTGCATCCATGTGTGGTTTATGAGAGGAACACACATCCAATGACACTAGGTGTGGTTCATGAAAAGAACACACATGCAATGACACTGGTGTATCCTTATGTGGTTTGTGAGAATAACAGACATGCAATGACTCTAGATGTGGTTCATGAGAAGAACACACATGCAATGACACTGGTGTATCCATGTGTGGTATGTGAGAAGAACACACATGCAATAACTAGCTGTGGTTCATAAAAAGAACACACATCCAATGACTCTAGTCGTGGTTCATGAGTAGAACACACATGCAATGACACTGGTGGATCCATGTGTGGTCTATGAGAGGAATAGACATGCAATGACACTGGGTGTGGTTCATGAAAAGAACACACATCCAATGACACTGGTGGATCCTTATGTGGTTTGTGAGAAGAATACACATGCAATTACACTGGGTGTGGTTCATGAAAAGAACACACATCCAATGACACTGGTGGATCCTTATGTGTTTGTGAAAAGAACACACATCCAATGAGACTGGTGGATCCTTATGTGGTTTGTGAGAAGAACACACATGCAATGACACTAGTGATATGGGGTTTGTGAAAAGAACACACATGCAATGACTCTAGTGGATCCATATGTAGTTTGTGAAAAGAACACACATGCAATCACACTGGGTGGATCCATGTGTGGTTCATGAAAAGAACACACATGCAATGACACTGGTGATATGTGGTTTGTGAAAAGAACACACATGCAATGACACTAGTAGATCCATATGTGGTTTTTGATAATAACAGACATGCAATCACACTGGGTGGATCCATGTGTGGTTCAATAGAAGAACACACATGCAATGACACTAGTGATATGTGGTTTGTGAAAAGAACAAAAATGCAATGACTCTAACTGTGGTTAATGAAAACAGCAGACATGCAATGACACTGCTGGATCCATGTGTGGTTTATGAGAAGAACACACATCCAATGACACTGGTGGATCCTTATGTGGTTTGTGATAAGAGCATACATGCAATGACAGTGGTGGATCCATGTGTGGTTTGCGAGAGGAATATACATGCAATGACACTGGTGTGGTTCATGAGATGAACACACATGCAATGACACTCCTGGATCCTTATGTGGTTTGTGCAAAGAATAGACATGCAATGACTCTAACTATGGTTAATGAAAAGAGGAGACATGCAATGACACTGGTGGATCCATGTGTGGTTTGTGAGAAGAACACACATCCAATGACACTGGTGGATCCTTATGTGGTTTGTGAGAAGAACAAACATGCAATGACTCTAGTTGTGGTTCATGAGAAGAACACACATGCAATAACACTAGTGTATCCTTGTGTGGTTTGTGAGAAGAACACACATGCAATGACTCTAGATGTTTTTAATGAGAGGAACACACATCCAATGACACTGTTGGATCCATGTGTACACTGTGAGAGGAACACACATGCAATGACACTAGGTGTGTTTCATGAGAAGAACACACATGCAATTTCACTAGTGTATACTTATGTGGTTTGTGAGAAGAACAGACATGCAATGACTGTAGCTGTGGTTCATGAGAAGAACACACATGTAATGACACTGGTGGATCCATGTGTGGTTTATGAGAGGAACATACATGCAATGACACTGGGTGTGGTTCATGGAAAAAACACACATGCAATGACACTGGTGGATCCATATGTGGTTTGTGAAAAGAACATACATGCAATTACACTTGGTGGATCCATGTGTGGTTCATGATAAGAACACACATGCAATGACACTGGTGGATCCATGTGTGGTTTGTGAGAAGAACACACATCCAATGACACAGGGTGTGGTTCATGAAAAGAACACACATCCAATGACACTGGTGGATCCTTATGTGGTTTGTGAGAAGAACACACATGCAATGACTCTAGATGTGGTTCATGATAAGAACACATATGCAATGACACTGGTGTATCCTTATGTGGTTTGTGAGAAGAACATACATGCAATGACTCTAGCTGTTATTAATAAAAAGAGCAAACATGCAATGACACTGGTGGATCCATGTGTTGTTTGTGAGAACATAACACATGCAATGACACTGACTGTGATTCATGAAAAGAACAGACATGCAATGATACTGGTAGATCCATGTGTGGTTTGTGAGAAGAACACAAATGCAATGACATTGGGTGTGGTTCATGAAAAGAATACACATCCAATGACACTGGTGGATCCTTATGTGGTTTGTGAGAAGAACAGACATGCAATGACTCTGGGTGTGGTTCATGAGAAGAACACACATGCAATGACACTTGTGGATCCATGTGTGGTCTATGAGAAGAACACACATGCAATGACACTAGGTGTGGTTCATGAAAAGAAAACACATGCAATGACACTGGTGGATCCATGTGTGGTTTGTGAGAAGAACAAACATGCAATGACTCTAGGTGATCCATATGTGGATTATGAGAAGAACACAAATGCAATAAACTCTAGTGGATCTATCTTGGCATAATTTGATGTATGCCACGATGTATTTCATTGTACAAGACACTCATTTTCGATTTTTATACTACTCAGTTTTGCCCTTGGTTTTTTGATACTACTCAGTTTTGCCCTTGGTTTTTTGATACTACTCAGTTTTTCCCTTCGTTCCCCCTCTATCTTTCATAGAAGCCCAAACCTGTGCTCACTCTGTCTGCTACGCCCTGATTGGTTGTCACAGTTGTCACGCGGATCGTGCGCACCAACCGTTGATCCTGTGTGATCCAACGATGATCGTTGCACACGTCGTGCCCTTCACAGTACAGTGCGAGACAACACGAACGTCTCCCTCTACAAGAAGGAACGCGATGCCATCCATGGAAAAATTCGTCGAGTGGTCATGTCACGTTCAATCTAGTCTGCAAAGGCTACTACTGCTACTACAACACATGCATAGGGCAACGAGGTCATCGAGTGCACAGTTGTCGATGGGACGCTGCAATTTATTGCCACTTGATTTTAATAAGAGATATCCCATTTTTACGCAGCGCTATCAATCTCACTTCCAACAAGGACCTACCGCAAGTAACTTCCATGAGTCAAGGGCCACCCTCGAGTAGATCTAACATTGCTAGAAATCAGTTCCGCACCACTCGCATGCAGTGGAATCGAGGTTTGCCATGAGCGTGTTTTCAGTGCAACTCTAAAGTGGAGATCGTGGCTATTTCAAAAAAAAAGAACCCAACAAAAAGAGGTGGAGATCGTGGTAGCCCCCGGCCCACCACACGTGTCCACTCGAGGACTACGAACGGTTCGGTGTTTATAAACCCGCTCGACCTTCTTCTTCCGTGTGCTCGTGTCATTTTTCTCCAGTCTGTCTAGTCCCAAGACCCCAATATGCAACTACCGCACTCGCTGAAGCTCCCTCGCTTGCACTACCTCCTTCCCTAGGTGCGCCATGAAGCGTATGCGTGGAGACGAGGCGAGGTGAAGCCAGTTGAAGGCGCAGCAGCAGATGGCTCGGTCGTCGCCAAGAAGGCAGAAGCGTCTTCTCCGGGCACGAACGCCGCTCGTTGTCGCGTCCTCGAGGGTGCGAGCTCATCCGTCCAGCCAGTAGCCGTCACCACCGAGCAGCAGGTGGCTTACAATGTCGTGGTGCCAGTGGTAGATCTGGATGGGGGGCAGGCGGCAGGCGGAGGCAATCTGGTGCTCTACATCAATGACCCCATCGCTGTAAAAGAAATATTCGACGTAATCATAGAGAATGACGAGTTCGAGGAAGAGGTCCGTGATGAGGAGTCCGAGGTACTACATTGCTAGCTTCTCTAGTCGCAGCCACAGATTTCACTGTTCATACATAGGATTTGCTCAATCGTGTACAGATTCTTTTGCTCTTGAAGTAGGGTAGTATATATATGATTCGATCGGTCGATTGATGCATCTGCCATCTAGTCACAAAACCCCAATCCGTCTAGTCACAAAGCCCCAATCTGCTCATCTGCCATCTAGTTGAGTTTGCAAGTTGAGTGTTGATTTTGATACACAGCATGCCTATAACATTACATTTCTATTCCTTACTAAGCCCAATGATTCAATTTTTCCCCAAAATAGTGCAAGGGCATCTATGATGTCATTTTCTTAGGGATGGTTAGTCAACCTGAGGCAGCAATGCACATAAACAATATAGGTTATGCTGTTGGTATTTTCGTTCTCCGACTCCATCGCTGAAAAAAATGAGGCCCTAATTTTTTTCTCATATGGAACCTATATATATAATCTTTGTATTGTTTCTAATCTACAAATGCATTGTATGATGCATATGTATATCCCGGAATATTGTTTTGTACGATTACATTTCAATTTCTTATTGTGTCAATGATTCAAATTTGCCCCAAAGAGAGGCAGACACATTGGTGTCAGATTTTTTCAGGGATGAGTTAGCGAACCTGGGGCCATGTACAAGATCAATATAAGTTGCGCAATTGTTACTTGGTTCGGTTATGCCATCTCTGTAGAAACTTATGAGGCTGCAATCTTTATTCTACATTCATAGAACTATGATATTTGAATTATCTATTCCATGCATTCATAGTGTATAAGAATTACATTTTAGTTTGTCACCGAGGATGATGATTGAAATTTGCCCCAAAAGAGTGCAAGGGGAGACACATATGATGGTGTCGTGTTTTAGGGATGGGTTGGTGAACCTTAGGCAGTAATGCACACAAACAATATAGGTTGTGTTGTTGGTACTTTGGTTCTCCAACTCCATCTCTGAAACAAATTATGAGGCCCTTGATTTATTCTCATATGGAACTACATATATGATCCTTGATTTGTTTCTGACCTTTTAATGATTGGTATGATGCATATGTATATGAATGGTTTTCATCATAAGTATTTTTAACATGTACCTGAAGATTAATTGTTTGGTTTTTTATTTATAACTACAATATTTAGGCTTGTTTTTGTACCTGACTATGTATATCCCTGAATATTGTTTTGTACGATTACATTTCAATTTCTTATTATGGCCAATGATTCATATTTGCCCCAAAGAGAGGCAGACACATTGGTGTCAGATTTTTCAGAGATGAGTTAGCAAACCTGGGGCCACGTACAAGATCAATATAAGCTGTGCAATTGTTACTTGGTTCGCTTACGCCATCCCTATAGAAACTTATGAGGCTGCAATCTTTATTCTACATTCATAGAACTACGATATTTGAATTATCTATTCTATGCATTCATAGTGTATAAGAATTACATTTTAGTTTGTCACCGAGGCTGATGATTGAAATTTGCCCCAAAAGAGTTGAAGGGGAGGCACATATGATGGTGTCGTGTTTTAGGGATGGGTTGGTGAACTTGAGGCAGCAATGCACACAAACAATATAGGTTGTGCTATTGGTAATTTGGTTCGCCAACTCCATCTCTGAAACAAGTTATGAGGGCCTAGATTTATTCTCATATGGAACTACATATATTATCCTTGAATTGTTTCTGATCTTTTAATGATTGGTATGATGCATATGTATATGAATGGTTTTGATCATAAGTATTTTTAACATGTACCTGAAGATTAATTGTTTGGTTTTTTATTTATAATTACAATATTTAGGCTTGTTTTTGTACCTGACTATGTATATCCCTGAATATTGTTTTGTACTATTACATTTCAATTTCTTATTGTGGCCAATGATTCAAATTTGTCCCAAAAGAGAGGCAGACACATTGGTGTCAGATTTTTTCAGGGATGAGTTAGTGAACCTGGGGCGATGTACAAGAACAATATAGGTTGTTCAATTGTTACTTGGTTCACCAACTCCATCCCTGAAGAAACTTATGATGCAGCAATCTTTATTCTACATACACTCCGATGCAATTATTTGTCATTATGTTGAGATGAAATGATATATGAACCGATCAAACTATTGCTGAGATGCTTTCTCTATGATATCCACGTATATATTGTCTTACATATAAATGTTGTTAATTCTTGAGTTGTAATACAATTCAATCATATGTACGAGTTCTAAGTTATGTTCTTAAAAATTAACATGAGGATGATGATGAAGTGGACGGTAGCAAGGAATCCAGGGACAACAAGAGCCGCTACGTGCTGAGGAGGTTACGGTGTGGGCTAATCCGTTTCTACCGTAAGGGGAGACTGTTTTGCCCATTCTGTGGCAGGGCAATCAACATGGACCTCGACAGCATGATCTAGCACGCGGTGGGCATTGCTAGAGGCGGAGGCAGAAGCCATAGGCTGATTATCTTGGCACGGCATGCAGCCTTCGGCAAATTCCTCCAGGATTATGTCAGGACTGGCTTGTATCCCACCGACTAGGCTGTCCCTGCCTCCTGCTAATGCCCCTGCCCTGCTAGGCGTCTCCATGTCCCGGCCTCCTGCTGCCGCCCCTGCTTTTATTTTGTTTTAGTTAATTATTACCTGTGTGTGGCATGTAAGACATTATATCCGTGGTGTCTCTGGTGAACCTTCTATATTAATCTACTCCTTTATATGGAGTGCCTTAAAATTTCTAGTGTTCAATTATATTACTGATCATGCTCATGAACATTACAAAATATTTCTAGTACTCGATTATATTATAATTGTCAAGGAATACATCAACAAGTTAAATTGGTCGATATTTTGGATTGAAGTAACTAAATGATCTCACATCAGTGGTGGATGTTTGCAGAAGCCGAAGGCATCAGCCGAAGACCTTGGAGCGGCACACAGTCTTTAGCAAATTCCTTACAGGTTCAACAATGGGTTGCCGCCGCCCAGCTCCGAATTCGCTTACAGGTCCAACATGGCAGAACTTGAGCTACCACAGAGACCTCGGCAGAGGTGGCAGAATTGGTGCGGGTGCAACCACAGCGATGACGAGCTCGGATTCTAGAGGAGGAAAACAGAACCGAGCATGGTCGACACGCTGTCAGATCTCACCGGTAACCAATTCTCGTTCCCGCACCGTGCCATGGGTCCGTCCATGGTGAGGGCGAGCTCCGACTCGGGATGGGGAGGAGAGTGGGGCCGAGCAGGTTCATCACGTCCCAGCTCTGCGCCATGTCCACGACCACAGATTGTCGCTCCGGGGATGAAGAAGACGCGTAATGGATGCAGGCGCCAATGCTGCAAGCCTAATTGACGCCTAAGTGACGGGAGCGACATAACGGCGAGAACAGACAGGGGGGCCAACTTGACGGCCATTAGCCTGATATTTTGTATTGAAACATAAAGTTGAATTTGTTCCGAAAAAGACCCTCTGAGTATTTGGCATACCAACTCTAGTCATCGCGGCTGATTTCAGGAAACTTCGGTACCGTGTTGCCTGGGCGCCCCAACTTTCGGGCCGCAAAATGATATTCTCCCCGGGCCAGGGGCTGCAGGACCCTGCGAGGAGGAAGGAGAACCGACAACCATGCTACATGCCACATGGGGGTTGCGCCCCAATACCTGCAGGGCAAGCTCATCTTTCTGCAGAATCACCAATCAACCGGCCAACCCCGGAATGCTCGGGGAAGAGTAAGTAAAGAGGTTGATGGTATGATAATCCATGTGCACTTTTCGCTAACACATCGATGGGTTCGGCGACCGCGTGGGAGGGGGCCAGGCGCCCCCTGTATGGCAAGTGTGGCAGCATTCCGTTCCCACCTCGGAAGTAAACCGCTGAGCGAGAGTGAAGGAGCTAACATGCCCCCTAGGAGATAGGACAGTTATATCTAGTAGGTCTAGGAACCTACTGGCCCGAAGCTTGGCGAAGGAATGGATCCATCATTAATGTTCCTATGTGCGACACACATAACTGTCATCTGAGTTATCAAAAGTGTGAAAGCCTAGGATCGGCTCTTGGTGAATAAACATGGTACGTTGTATTTTCTCCACACGTGGGGAAAAAAAAGGAAATGAGTGCCCACACATAGGGAGAAGGGACGCATCCATGTTGGGAAGGACAAGGGCTAGGAGGGTGACCCAACCTGGCTATGTTTTAGTTACTTGTTATTTCTAAAAAAGACTAATGAGTAGCTAGTGTGTGTCGGACAAAGCTGGAGCAAGGCAGATGGCGTCCTGGGAACGCCCTTGTAGTGCTGACGGGCGTTGAGGAAAGATACCCTACGATAGCGAAAAAAGCTAAGTGGATTGCTTAAACCTCTTGCTATTGTAAAAGTTTCTCGTGTAAATTTAAAATTTGTTTGGGTTTCGAAGGGATTGTCCGGTGAAGTGTGATGGCTCGGGTGTCCGAAGGACAATGGCAGGTAGTGTGGTTCTCGCGAATGGGAACTTGGGCCAGGACCAAGGCATCATGCTTGGAACCAGCCTACCCTGAGGGTGAAGTTGTGTCTGTGTGGCATGGTACCCTGCAACATTGCGTGGCTGGATCCGTACCCGTGCTGAGCGAACTGGTATGCATGTGCACAAAAGGAACACCCTAGAGACACAAGGCCACAATGTCACATAGAGCCGAACGATTCCCCTTAGCTCCAAGAGGCAACTAGATATATAAAAAGAATGCTAGCCAAGATTTTGTCTATTAGCATAGCTTATAATGTTTAAGTTCTCGACTAGCAAAAAACTGATATGATGCGGGATTAATGTGCAGGAGAACTAAATACAAAAGATAGTGAAGGAGGCACTGACTTCCGTCCAGCTTAAGCCTCTAAAGAAGGTCCTCAATGTACGGATCAGAGAAGGGCCATAGTGGCCTCACGAACATCGTCGTCCTCATACTCATCAAAGAGCTGGTCGAAGGGGAAGTTGGGCTCTATGTGGCAGACTCGCGGTAGAACTGTGCTCGCTGTTGCGGCGGCCGCGGCCCTCCCCAGGTCCTTCACTCTTTGCTCAACCATCGGTTGGAGCTGCTCCAATTTCCCTACCAGGTTGGCAAAGAAGTGTGTAAGGCGGGCAACGCTGGCACCATCGACAGTAGCATCATCAATGCCCAAGGAGGACATGAGCGCCTCCACCTTGGATGCCATGTTGCGAAGGCCGGAGATATTGGCGCAGCGCTCCGCATTGTACTGACGAGAGATTCGCAGTGCGGCAACCTTGGCGTTAGAGAGCTCCTTCTTTAGATGATTAGCATTGAACCCGGGAATAGCCTCTTTGTCAAGCACGACTAGCGTTGCAAGTTGCCGGCCCTCGACGAGGGCTTCTGTCGGCATAATGAGATCGCGAGTCCCTCACATTGCGCCGAAGCGCGTGGGCCAGGACCCACTGTTCAGCGACTCAGCGGACACGAAGCCTGGCCAACAAGGGTGTCACAAGGATATGAGCACCGTGTGCTCCAAGCAGGTATGACCTTGATGTGATGCGCCTATGGAGACTAACTGTCAGCTATGGTGTAGGTTCCTATGGATGAGACACCATGAGAGAAGCCTCGATCCGCCAGCAGGGTCTGGTCAGGAAGGAAAAGACAACAACGCGAGAGGCGGTCCAATCCCTCCTTCTAGGGGCTGCCCGGAAGGAGGGTAAGGACGAGGTTGGGGTGCAGAGAAGCTAAGGAGCGGCCTCGACCGAGCCTCGGAAGGACTATGAAGCACTTCTCCTGGGCCAGGTGCGCCCCAGGAACCGGAGTCAACTGTGCCTGACAAGGCATGTCAGTCCTAGCCTTGGGAACTGGCGACGCGCCAGTGCTGCTGGACATCATCATGGCACTACAGTCCGCTGCACTATGCCATCAACATGAGTGACAGCTCGGAGCCTAAGTTGTCATTCAGCCATCGAGTGCACCTATGTACCGCCCTTAGCCATCCATTGGCCACAGGCGCTGCCCGTCTGCCTAAAGACCACGTGGCACCCCACGATTGAGCCCGGGAATGCCATGGATGGTGCTCCACGCCGGCCCTTGCAGTGACCCCTTGGTCTATAAAAGGAGGCACTTGGCGGAGAGTTAGGAAAAGGGGTTTTTGGCAGAGAGATTTGGAGGGGTTTTGGAGAGGAATTGGGGAGAGCTTTGAGCAAGGTAGAAAAGAGAGAGAGAAGGAAGAAAGAGGAAGCCCGGTGAGTGTAGAAGATAGAGAGAAAGTGTCTCCCCAGCACCGGAGAGATCATCTTCGTGTACCTCGATCCACCACAGATAATCCACCAAAGCAGGACGTAGGGTTGTTAGCCAAAGGGCGGCCCAAACCAAGGTAAAAAATGTCTGTGTCTGCTCCCTATGTGTTGTGTGCTTGAATCAGCAGGTTCCTTCGTCGATGTTGAGGCCCGAACGCCTTCGTGCCCACTACCGAAAAAATAGGGGGGGTCCAACATCCCCGATGTAAGCGTAGGCGAGACGCGACATAGAGGAAACTTGCATAAATAAAAAATCAAGGATTAAATAACATAAAAGTAAAGACGAGAAAGGTGTTTGAGGTTCCTACAGATGAGAAGTTAGGCGTGGAGAGAAACGGTTCATGGTAATAGTGAAGGTGAGAGATCAATAAAATTGAATAAGTGATTGTGATATTTTTATTTATAAGTGAGTAGGCAAGCAACCCCTATACCGAATAGGACTCCTCATGGCCAATTCTTCCCAGTCCCAATGATCCGTCTACCTGTTACCATGGCAATGGTCAGCACATTAATTAAGGTTTTCCAACGGGATCAAGCCTTTAGTCTTGATGGTTCCTTGTTGTCCTTGAGTAGTACAAGTTCATACCTATGAGATCTCTGGATCATGTTACCTGGGCCCTTAAATTGGATAACAAGAATTAGGCGAACATAGATATTCATTTTCACAATTTAATAAACACTACAATAATCATGAATGGATGGAGTTAGAGAAGGCACAACACATCTCACCAATCCCCTACATATCACACACCTATGGGAATTTATTCAGACATGAGAGGAAGATAAATCAAAGGCATAATTATATTGCAAATGGAAATCATCTCAAAGTCACCATAGAAAGCCACAATACTAGTTGAAAATCAAATCAAGTACAAACCAAGCTAGATAAAAGTACCAAACCTTAATCTTACAAGTGCAAATCTCTCTCTCTCTAAGTACCAATGGGGATGATGGTCGAGTGAATGGTTTAGAGGATAGAGATTGTTGAAGAATGAGACTATGTTCTTCTCCTTATCTAGATATGATCTCTCCACTTCTGGATGAGTTTTCGGCGGTTATGTTCTGTTTTTTGCCATCTCCCTTTCACGAAAGTTGCTTGTATTGATATAACGAAGCTGGTGGTGGGAAGTACATGCGGATGGTACGGGTGCACCCCGACCGTACCATTGGTCATTATGCACTCTGAGTGCCTCCAATGAAAGAGGATCAAATTGGAGATTTGCTTCTTTAGGTGTAAGTAGCCCATAAATGCTATTAGATCTTCCAAAAATGTTCTTTGCCTGAAAACCATCAGACAAAACCAATTATTGCTAATTGCAATGTTAACATTAGTAAAAAGGGTAAACTTTAGTGAAATCTGGCAGTAAACAAGAGGAAAAACAATGATAAAAAGTGTTGAAATTTGGAGCTATCAGTCACCATAGCTGGTATCAAAGCATATGCTTCGACCTTATAATTAAAACCCTTTAAAGGAGACCTTTAGGATGGGTAGTACTTATAGGAAGCCACCTTTTTCAAACCAACTATTTCCTATAATTATAGAATAACATTATCACATTTGAGTAGAATTTTCTTATTTATCTTCCTTAGGTAAAATTTCTTATCTATTTAAGATCTTTCTAAACAAGGCATAGTAACACTACAAGAATCCAGACGATTGATGATGTTTTTTATGACATAGCCTAGAACCGTCGTGGATTCCTGATGTTCTAGAACATTTCATCACAACGAGCTCGAAGGCCCTCCATCCCGGTATCCATGACATTCCTTGTTTTCTCATGGAAAATTCAACGCAAATTTCATCTCCAGCCCTGAAGCTCAGTTTTCCATTTCGTCTAGTGCCAAATTCATCATGGATTTCATCATGGCCCATGTTCGATTCTTTTTTCCCATGAACGTGTTCTTCGTGGTTCAACCCCACATGTCAGCTCGGTGTCCATGGTAGTCTCTCACGGTAGTGTTGGGTTTGATGGTGCTTTGTGATGTTTTTTGTCGGCCCCAGCTGTTAGTGCGCTTGATCGCAATTAAACAACATAAAGATAGTTCGTGTAGGTAGACGAAATCGAACCGGCAACCAATCTTTGGCAGTAACAACTTGCAACCGCTACAAATGTCCATTGGTTTTGTCAGATCTACTACTTTAGTCTATATATTACATACTAGCTCTCAGTCACAGGAAATGAAGTAATTTGAAAATAGACAATTGGCAAAGTATGTATCGACACAATTGATACATATTGTACATTTCATACAACTATAAAAGACAAAACAAGAGAGAATATTTTTAAATAATCTTTTACGAGTACGTAGAAAAGCAACAACATGCACACAATCAACCAAACATATACATAACATATAGAGATAATATTACTTAGCATGTACAACACGAGGTTGACAACAAGTTCTTTACCACTACAAGTTCATTGACAATATATTACATTAATGGTTCATCCAACACCAGCATAAAAAAGATACTTTTGGGCCTCACTACATAACATTAACACGACCGGTGAAGCGTTATAGCCCCTCATTTAAAAAGGTCAAGAGGCACACATTCCCCTCCCTTATTCCAGCAAGTTCGAGAACCTTAGACCAACCTCTTGTCATCTAGGTAGCATCATTGGTGCCTTGGAAGAAGTTACCATGCTAGAAAGTGGTCTTGTAGGAGCATGCTAGTGGTAAATACTTTGGGAGATAGTGGTTGAGGTGGGCACTGCTGTAGCTAGCTGAAAAGTACCGTAGGAGAAGAATAATATTAGTTGTTGGCTAGTGTTCAATGTTCATAAGAAAATTTAAATATTGAAATGTCAAATTTTAACCACGTTAGCCTTCCCAGGTATGACATTCGACTTGTTCATCTTGCACACATAGTATGGGATAGATGGATTGTGTTGTTTAACTATCACTTTGAGGGAAGAAACTTGGTCAGAAGTCAATTCCAAATTGAGTCAGAACACATAGTGATCATCGAGTTCCTTACCCCCTTCGTCCTTGGACCTAGAAAGAAAATATTAGAAAGTAATAATATGTAGCTACATATAAATGTAGCAAAATATATCCTTAGCCAGTGCCACACCTATACGAATAAGGATCCTCGGTTTCTTGACTAATTTATATCTTTTCATATAAGCCTTAGCTCTTAGCCTTGCTATATTAGCTTTGACCTTGCGAAAAACTAGAACATGTTTCTTCACATCATCATCAGATGAGACATTGATGACGACAGCCTTAGTTTCACCAACCTTGTAGGCATCCTTTTTAGGCTAAATTAGACATTGCACTAATTAGAATGTTTAGTTTTTATGCCATATACAGTAGTGCCAGTAGCAACAATGTAAACCTACTCATGTATCTCCCTGGCTTTCATCCTACCTACCCCAAAGAGTAGATACAAGAATTAAGTTAGAATACAATTCTAATTAGTGAGTTATTACAAGAATCAAATTTAGTGAGTAAAACTAAAGGGCCCTTCTAGTGAACTAGATTGAGCCTTTGTCGTAAGCAGCAACATCGACGCGTGGACCACTAGATTGAGTACATACGTGGTGCAAAAGAACAAGGAGGTGATGCATCGAACTAGAATGATGCGGCATCTAGAGAATAAAATTGTAACATAGAACTAAACAACAATGTCAACGCTGTGACCTAGAACAAGGAGGCAACCGTTCAAATTAGAACAAGGAGGCGACCACATGGCCGATGATGAGGAGGCGACGACATCACCTTCTAGTCAACGAAGAGTTGATGCGGTGATAGGGCGGTAGGTTGAGGAACACTTACACATAAGTTTGTAGTCTCCGCTTCTATCATTGTCGCCGGGATTTGGTCGGTGGTGGGGAGGGGATTTGGTCGCTGGTGGGAAGGGGAGAGGGTTTTTCTAATGTAGATTTGGGGGAAGTGGTGTGGGATTTGGGAGTGGCATGGAGGGAGAGGGTTTTTCTAACTGCTATAATAGGTGGGTCCCATGCATGAGCGGTTTTGGTTCACACTTGCTTCATCTACGAGGCTGACAAATGGGTCCCACGCGGATTGAATAACAACACAAAATTTCTACCACAAAAAGAGCTTATGTTCATTCAAGTTTGACAAACAAGATCAATATGACATTTGACTTGTTGATCTTGCACACAGAGTATGGGATAGATGCATTGTGTTGTTTAACTATCACTTTGAGGGAAGAAACTTGGTCAGAAGTCAATTCCAAATTGATTCGGAACACATAGTGATCATCGAGTTCCTCACCCCCTTCATCCTTGGACCTAGAAAGAAAATATTAGAAAGTAATAATATGTAGCTGCATATAAATGTAGCAAAATATGTCCTTAGCCAATGCCACACCTATACGAATAAGGATCCTCGGTTTCTTGACTAATTTATATCTTTTCATATAAGCCTTATCTCTTCGCCTTGCTATATTAGCTTTGACCTTGCAAAAAACTACAACATGTTTCTTCACATCATCATCATATGAGACATCGATGACGACAACCTTAGTTTCACCAACCTTGTAGGCATCCTTTTTAGGCTAAATTAGACATTGCACTAATTAGAACGTTTAGTTTTTATGCCATATACAGTAGTGCCAGTAGCAACAATGTAAACCTACTCATGTATCTCCTTGGCCTTCATCCTACCTACCCCAAAGAGTAGATACAAGAATTAAGTTAGAATACAATTCTAATTAGTGAGTTATTACAAGAATCAAATTCAGTGAGTAAAACTAAAGGGCCCTTCTAGTGAACTAGATTGAGCCATTGTCGTAAGCAGCAACATCGACGCGCGGACCACTAGATTGAGTACATACATGGTGCCAAAGAACAAGGAGGTGATGCATCGAACTAGAATGGTGCGGCATCTAGAGAATAAAATTTTAACATAGAACTAAACAACAACGTTAATGCTGTGACCTAGAACAAGGAGGCAACAGGTCAAATTAGAACGAGGAGGTGACCACATGGCCGGTGATGAGGAGGCGACGACATCACCTATCGGTCAACGAATAGTTGATGCGGTGATAGGGCGATAGGTTCCAAATCAGATTTAAAATACAACACCTTGATATCCTTAAAGACACCATGACAATTGATATCCTTCTCCAAGTGATAACCTTCAGTCATTACTATGTTGTTTTGTGTTTTCTAGCCCTTCTCACGTCATTAGTGAGGAACCAAACACCTTCCACAATACAAGATGAATAGTTTCTTACTCGGAAGTCTGGGCCACACACCAACGCAAAAATCTCTTCATCCACAGCTTCTGGATTCTCCTATTGCGTATTCATGATCTGTATATGTACTGTAGCAGAAATACAATATAGTAAAATCATGCATTGAAATTCTATATATGAAGGACATAGATAAATTCAAAAGGAAACTAACATGGTCCTTGAACTATCTTTGAAATCCCTACTCAAGCCTTCTTTCCAATTTGGGCATCGCATCGTTCACCAGCTATTCTCGGCGAAGACTTGAATCCAGAGAGTAACTCGGAATTAAAATCTTTAGGTGTATGGCAATATTTAATTCATATGTATGGGAGATCAAAACATACATGATATATGGCTTAACCTCCTCGCAGTTGTTTAGGACATACCATGTTGTCTTGTTTAGCTCCCTTTGGAGGGTCAAATCATTATCGTCATTTCCTCCATAGCAGGTGACATGGATTCCTCCAATCAAATTCACACCATGGACAAACACATCAGAAGATGATTCATGTTGGTCTCCTACATTTCTTGCTAGACGATTGAATCTTGTGACAATATCAACAAGGTATTTAGAGAAAAAAAGTCACGCACTCGGTAGCAATGTAGGACTCTGCCACTGAACCTGTTAGACGTGACATGTTCTTGACATATCACTTGAGAGTACACAACAACCTCTCCATTGGAATTTTCCACCCATAGTTCATAGGGCCTCAGAGCATCACATCATTAGGTAAATGCATAGCCAGGTGGACCATCACATCAAAGAATGTCAGAAGAAAGATGTGTTCAAGTTTGCATAGAATTTCTAGGATTTCATCTTTGATCCTTTCCAACAACAACAATTTCAATTTTTACTACACAATTTCCTAAAAAATCTTTCCATCTCTCCAAGTGTCGTGAAGATATCGGGTTGCAAATACCCTCGCATGCCAGAACCCAATATTCCCTGCAACATGATGTGGCAGTCATGGGTTTTATGTCCCATGATCTTGCGTGTAGGAACGCTGACACATTTTCCCATGTTTGAACAAAACCCATCAGGAAAAGTGTAGTCCCACAGATATTGACAGAAAACCATCTTCTACGCCTTATTCAGGTAATACGATGCATATGGACATAGAAGGTCCTTTTCTACGTATGTTGGTTGCACCTATAGATCTCTCCTAATGCCTAGTGCTTCACAAGCATACCTAGCATTCATGATGTCCTTATTCTTCCTGTCAAGTTCAAGTAGTGTGCCAATCAAATTGTCACACATGTTTTCTCGATGTGCATCACGTTGAGATTGTGCCAAAGTTTCAACGATGCCTAGTAAGGCAAGTCCTAGAAACCATGCCGTCGGTTCCATATTGGTGAAGGATCTCTTCGCTTCCACTTTTTCCTCCTAGGATCACCTCCAACTCCTCGTTTAAGATGCCTAACCTTCTCTATCTCAGCTTGTAACTCAACTACAGCAAATTTTCTTGGCTTGGAGTGGTCATCATGAATGCGAGCAAGCTCCATCTCTTGCCGCAAGCAGTGGCTCTTTAGGAGGAAACGATGGAGCCCAATGTAGCATATTTTTATCTTTATGGATTTGGATAGAGGATTTTTGTCACAATGTAGGAATACATGATATCCTTTTGTTGTACGCCCAGACATAGTGTTGCAAGCTGGGTAGTCATGGGTACACCTAAGAACTGATGCACAATGATCAAACATATCGTTTTGAAATGAATCGTAAGAATTAACGCCCTTCTGAAGGTGTTGCAAATCGTCCATCAGAGGCTCTATAAAGATATCAAAGTCCTTTCCAGGATTTGATTTGTTAGGGATTAGATGGCAAAACATGTTGTTTGATGCATCCATACAATCCCATGGTGAAAGATTGTACGGCAGGGAAAATATAGGCCACATACTATAGCTTGTTCTCATGGTTCCATATAGATTGAAGCCATCGGTGGCAATGTCAAGCCTTATGTTTCTAGGGTCAGCTAAAAAGTCCTACCATGTTCTATCAAAATACTTCCATTCTTAGCCATTAGCTGGATGACTAAGTATACCATTTCTAGGCATTCTCTTTAACTTGTGCCACTACGTGTTCTCTGTTATTGGCAGCTATGGCGCCAAAGTAAAATGATGCAAGACTTTGACAGCCGGCGACCTTCTTTCTGGATATTTCCACCTTGAGGCGCCACACTTGACGTAGTTTTCCATCTTTTCATTGTCCTTCCAGAAGAGCATGCAATTGTTTCTGCACATGTGTGCTGTCATAGGAAAGTTCAAGCTCCTTCAGATAATTTTTTGCTACACGGTATGATCTCAACAGAGTATTGGGCCCTGGCAGTGCATAGCTTCATCCAATCATTGAAACTAGTGTTGGTGATTCAGGGATATGACTTGTGATGAAGGAGATTTAGAACAAATGCAAACATGTAGTGTTTACTTCCTGGGTAAAGCTTGCGCTTTGCCTCTTCCAACAACCTTGTAAACAATTTCTCATGTTTATCGTTAGTTGGGACATTAGCAACAATCTTATCTGCAGTTAATGCATTGCATTCATGCTTAAGGTCTTGCAATATATCTAGAATGCTGTGACTTCCATCATCATCGCCTTCATCGTCCGTATACATATTGTCATTGTCATCACGGGCATGACCACCATTGTTACCACCGTTGGGTGCATCTTCAATAATAGCAAGATCAAGTGGCTCTCCATGTTGTATCCACCGAGTATACGTGTGCTACATGCCACTAAGGAGTAAGGGGTGATAAATAAGCCCTACATGTAGCGTTTTCTAGTTCAGGCACTTACGGCAACGGCATGAAACCTCAGCATTCTCTCCATATCCCTCTTTGAAAAATCTGACAAACTCTTTCAGACCATCTTTGTAGGGTTTAGTAAACTAGTAGCCATGAACAATCTAACTCCTATCCATCTCTTAAAAATTAAATAAACAAATCACGCTTTCAGAACATGCTAGTAATTTTTTAGAACAATTTTCTTTGCAATGAACAATCCAACTCATATCCATGTGTTGAAAAATTAAAACAACAAATATCATTTTTATAATAGACCAGTCCCAACTCCTATCGATCTGTTGGACAATTAAACAAACTAATCATATTTTTAGAATGGACTAATCATTTTTAGAACAATTTTCTTAACAATGAACAATCAATGTTATATCCATGTGTTGAGCAGTTAAACAAATTAATCACATTTTCTGAGCAGAATAATCCTTTTTAAGAAGATTTTTGTGTACCATGAACAATCCAAGTGATATCCATGTGTTGAGGAATTAAACAAATTAATCACATTTTTAGAGAAGGATAATCCTTTTTAGGAAGAATTTTCTATACCATGAACAATCCAAGTGATATCCATGTGTTGAACAATTAAACAAACTAGTTTTTACCTTGGTAGATATGGAGATGAGCGAGTTGACCATGGAGATGGCACCCGGAAGGGCAGCTACCGCGGTGCGCGGAGGCGTCGACTGGAAGCTTGTGGTGGACCAGCAAAGGAAGCGTGCCCTAGCCGCCGCCACGTGTGGTGAAACGAAATTTAGATCTGATTTTAAAATCTCCCGGGTGGACTTCAGGTGAGTGCGTGGGCGGCAAAAAGGTTTGTCCCACAAGTCAGTAAAACAAACTTCTCTTGTCCAGCTGACATGTGGGGTTCCGCATAGGTGGACCCACCGATCAGGGACCTCTTGGTTGCTGGTTCAAGACCTAGAGGTATCCATTTTATTGAATTTCTTCAAACTTTATTTTGGCTCCATTTTTTGGGAACTGAAGAGGCACATAGAGAGTGAGAAAGACAAGTACAGCTCTTCTAGAGAGAGATAGAGCGTGCCACATCGCTACCTCCGGCGAGCTTTCACCGACAACAGGTCCGTGACTTATAAATTATCCAATCTATGGCTAGCTTCCTTCGCGTGTAGGTGCACGTCACGCCGCCCGATCTCACACATTTTCTTGACAATTGTAGGGGAGCTATAACATCCACGAGCGCACGCGGTGATGGCAGAGTGAGGGATGCAATCAGCCATAGAATAACCAGCAGCGAGGCTCACCAACAGCGGTAATAATCCAATTCACCGGAGTATAACCGACGACAAGGATCTTCAGCAGCAGTAGATCGATGAATCAGTAGGCTTTTCAGAACTTCATATATAGTACTAGTTCTTCATCAAAGTTGTAGCATTTTCTCTATGATTGCTTCATCAAATCCGTACTGTTTTCTCTATGATTGCTTCATCAATCTCTTGAGTAAATCTAGGATCTACAAAAAAACTTATTGCATACTTTGTTGGGTTGAATTTCTGTAGATTTTTTTGTTGGTACAGTATCTGCTGAGATTTTGTTAATAACAATATTTAGTATATGTATGCAGAACTATAGATTATTATAGTATGCACATCATTAGTTGTATTTTTGCAGGATATCTATATAGAAATGCAAACTAGTTGTATTTCTACATATATAGTACTAGTTGCAGTTAGTAGTATATATACTAGATAAAGTGTAATGTAATAAGTATCATTAATATTCCAAGCCTGGGTATAAAACCCATAATTTTAGTATCTTGGAGAATGTAGTTTTTCCTCAAAATATCATTGCTGCAAATTTAGTGACGAGGGGTTAACTCGCCAATGCCCATGGATGACTGACTTGGGTTTAAGGAAGTAGGGAGCATTGGAGGCATCGATCGGCTAGCAAACAAGCACATCAGGGACAGACGGTTTACCCAGGTTTAGGCCCTAAGAAGGGACACTACTACTTCTTGTCTGCTCTTTTTATTGATGAAATTGATAAGTACAGAGGTGCGCACATGCGATCTGGTGGTGTGTAGCTAGGTTATGGATTGTCCTCCTCGACGCCCCTCCTAGCCTTTATATAGGGGGGGCTAGGTCTCTGGATAGCAGGACGAGTCGGTTATAGATTAGGGTTTTTCCTTTTAAGTATCCTAACTACACATTGCCATGGTTCCCAAGGATTCGCATCTTCCTGGACTTGGGCCACCCAAATCTTCTTGGGCCCTGGCATGGGCTTATCTTGGGTTGCACCATATAGGCCAAACCTAGGTGCCCGTGGGGCATACCCATGTCAGTATTACCCGAGTGCCCCCCGAATCATAGATTCGAAGGGAGACTCTAAAGTCTTCGAGTGCTCATGCGAATGTTTTATCGGGTGCCTGCTTATATCATAGGGATGGCTGATATGCGTGCCTGATTCATCTGACGGATCGGGATCAGTTAACTGCCTTAGGGAAAAACAATGCTATCTACTCAAACTTGAGTCCACGAACTTGAATTCGGAAAATTGATGGCGTAATTTGAGTCATGCCGTGGAGGCCTTATAGAGTCGAATTCTAGTGTTTAAGGTGTGCACTCGACATGTTCGTCGAGGCTTTCTCATTGTGCCTATTGGCACGGTATGCTTCTAGTAGAGCGTAGCGGATGCGTTGCCAGGCCATTGGATTGTATGCGCATTTCTTATCTTCACGTTGTAAACGCGACATCCAAAGTTTCATCATTGGGAAGGTGTTTCGGGTGGCCCAGGAGACGTTGTAACATTGCAAGGAACTTTTGCGTTTGGTGAGAAGCAAGGTTGCTGGATGCTTCGAATGCTTACAACATGAACATGGTCTATGCTCTTTGCCACAAATAATTTATTTTTCCTTTTCATAGGGTGCGCGACCAGTGCTCCCTATGGGAGTAACCCCTAAGTTCCTATTCGAGTCTTAGAATCGGGTGGGGACTTTGAACTTTTGTGACTGCTTTCATTGACCGTAGCTTGTCGATTGAGCTTCTAGTGCTCCCTATGGGAGGAGCCCCCAAGTCTGTAGTCGAACTGTTGATTCGAAGAAGGGATCAGGGCACAATGGTCCTGTACTTGTATTTGGATGGCGTGTTCACTAGACGCGGAAGACCTTCGGGTGCACAACTAGAGCTCATGTTAGGAGTAACCCTCGAGTATTTGTTCGAGTCGTAGACTCAAGCAAAAACTAAGTGAGTCGAAGAAAAATTACCATTGCATACTTCTTTCTTGAACTGCTGATTGTGCAAATGCTGATAACATCATTGCTGACGATTGATGAGCTCAGCCGTAGGCGTGAGCGGTGCTGATGGGGCATGACATATGTGGGCCTCAATGTCTGACTGAGATTTGACCAGGTATGCATAATTTAGGGTTTTAACTACATCTCCTCGATTTTCGTGCTGAGTGGGGATCCTACATCGATGATTGATTGCGCACACCACCACGCGTCATCACTGATGTGTGCCACACGTCAAAGTAGAGGTTTGGTGACCATCGGGTGGTATCTTGGCAGTGCTTAAGTAGCAAACTGCGGTAGTAATTTTGAAACTTTGCTTCTTCTTCCTTCTCCTATTATTGCCATTGTAGCGCTTCTTCTCTCCACTGCTCTTCACCTGTTGTTGCGCTAGATGTCGACCTCATCCGAACGTGGCTGCGACATCGAGTGCAGCCACTATAGTCCAGGGCTTATCTGATGTATCTCTATACTAACATGATGGATCCAACACGCATTTGATCAGAGGACATGTCTTCGGTGGAGCTCGAGAAGAAGATCAGGTCGTTAACCAAGATCACCTTGAAGGAGACTCTTCCTGCGGAGTCGAACACCCAGCTTTTCCATGCTACTTTTCCTCCTCCAGAGGTAATCTTCTGTTGAATGTTTCCTTTTGTCCGTAAGGTAATTTTAGTGGTGAACTAAATGGCATATCCCCTTTGTTTCAGGAGTGGAAGGTTATAGGCTCAATGCCTCTTTAGCCGGAGGGCGTAATCCCTCCTAAGGCTGAAGAAGAGGATGATTCAGACTCGACTGTGCCTACTGCCGAGGCACATGGAGCCCCCGAGTCGATCAAGTCAGGGTCGCGCAAGCTAGAACATAGTGAGGATTCGGATGCCTCCACGCCGGAGACACCGAAGGAGCTTGCTCCTGAGGAGGGCGCCGCGGATCTGATTCCTATGATACTTGTCCGTAGCATGCACCCCCTCCATTGAAGAAGTAGAGCAGGATGAAGTTTTTGACCTAGACACATTTAACGGGTGAGCGTCCACTCTTTTTTGCGATGTTTGGTAGATTTTTTTCTCACTATTCTCCTTGCACTTAATTTCTTTTGCTTGTACTGGAGTGTCGTGGCGTCATGTTTGTCTGACACCTTACATGAGTTGGAAGACGAGGGAGTCGTGGACTCTAGGGGGAAGGGGTGCGGAACAACCCGATCCTTCCCTAAAGACAGCGGCTAACTCCGGTGTGAGCTCCTCAAGTTCCTCCAAGCTGGGGGGAACACAGGGTTCGGACCCGGACTACCAGAAAAGAACTTTCGGAGTCTTCGGGTGATCAAGTAAGTGTATGTTTAGTCATTCGAGGGAGCCCTCGAGTACTTTTTGTGCTCTTTTGATGCATAATCTATTGCATCCCTTTCTTCAAGACATCATTTGCCTTGGCAATGGTTATGTGCGGCTGGATACTGGCCATCGGCAGAAGGAAAGTAAGGTCCTTTATTCTTCGAGTGATTCACATAAAGTTTGAATCAATGTTCTGACTAATGTGCCCTTTTGTTGTTAGAGGAAAATAATGAAAATATTGTCCAACTAAGCTTGTTGAGAAGAGTCTCAGCACGACACAGACAAAGAGAAAACACGTAGCCGACGCCCTCAAGTGCTACAAGGTGGAGGTGCAGCGGCAGGAGGAAGACCGCGCAAAAGCTACAGCTGAAAGGGAGAGAGGGTTTGTAGAACAACTTCTGGCTGCTGCCTAGGCTCTTTCAGGTAATACTTCTGGTCGTTTTGACTCTAGTGTTGTGTCTTCCATAACCCCTTTTTCGTCTGACCATGAACTGCTATGATTTTGCAAATGCGGACGGCATCGACTTCAATCGTCAAGCGCTAACCTACGAGGACCTTTTGGCTAGCGCCGTGGCTAGAGTCGAGGACCACAATGTTTTCGCCAAAGATGCACTCTAGAAGGGCAAGGTCGTGCTTGGATGTCTCCGAGAGGAGATGATGTCGAAGGCCAAGGCTTTTGATGTTGATGGTCTCGCTGAGGCTTTCGGAAGTGGTGTCCCTGCAGACTACAAGAAGATGTAGAAGGGAGCGGGTGTGTCCCTCGGGATGGTAATGGCATAGGCCTATGGAACTGGGTTGAATGTGAGCAAGGTCATGTCGAAGATGCCGCTGACTGAAGGAGGCAAAGAGGTCGCCTTTGCACCTTTTGCTGCTCGCTATAAAAAGTACGGGCCTTGGCTCATAGAAACTCTTGCGAAGTACTCCGCAGAGCAAAAGCAACTGAACACGACGAAGGCCACAACATCAGGGGTTCCTGCTGCAAAGGCCACGACATAGAAGGTTGCCACAGAGTCTACAAAGCTTGCGGATGCTAATGCAAAGGCCTAGCTGTGCTTCTGTTTGTTGTATAGTTGTGCTAGGAACTCGTGGTATCTTTTGAGTACTATCGCGGAGGTGCCCCACCAAGAACTTATTTAATCTCGATGTCTCTATTTTTTGGTTGCCTGATGATTTTGTTTCTTCAAACTTGAATTCCTCGATCAATGATTCCTCTCATTCGATTGTTTTGCGTGGCTAGGGGCTAGGAAGTGTGCGCAAGACATGTCATCTTTTGTCGCATCCTTGGATCCTCCATGATCAAGGGTGGATGAACTGTCGCTGCTTTCTCGCCTAAGTGACCGCGTGAAGGAGTTGGAGAGAAACGTGTTGATCATTTGCGGCAATGCTGATGTGTGGAAGTCGAAGGCAGAGAAAGCTATTGAGCGAGAGAATTTTCTTCTTGGTGAGGTTGGTCATATCAACGATCGAATGCAATGTGAGCATTATTCGGCTGTCTTGCATTCCTTTTTAGCTTGCTATGAACTCGAATGATGTGTCTTGCTTTGTATCTCTAATTGTGAATCTCATTCCGCAGGAAGAGAAAGAGCATATCAGCATTCGATTGAATTGCCTGACTCAGGAGGAGATGGAAGCTAGAGGTTTCTTCTAGACCAATCAGAATCAGGCAGCGGTGCTGGTGACTTTGAAGGATCACGTTTCATAGGTGCCGCACTTCTTAAATAAGGCACGATAATCTTTTAAGCATATTTTCAGGGTGATCTTCCCTCTAGACGCAGTCCCGGCAACCCCGTTGACGTTGCTATGGAAATTCCATGACGCTAGTGTTGTACACGAGTGCGTGCACCAACAACTTGTCATAGGTGCCAAGGATGCGCTGGCACTCGTGCATATGAAACGTCCGGATGTGGAATTCGATGCTTTAGCACAAGGGCCACCGGCACCTCTAGATTGTATGGTGTGGAAGATGGTTTCACACTACCAAGTGGTTGCTCGGCCAGAGGAGGACACCGTGAATTTATTTGATGAGTGAACCAACGTCCTCCTTTAGCATCAGTAAAGTAGTTTTTAGCCTGCATAGAACGTATAAGTGTAAAGATCATACAATTTTGATTTGGCGTTGTATGTACATTTTAATTATTGCAAACTTGTTATCTGTATATATTTCGAGTATGATTATGTGATGCCTTTTTGTTAGCCTGATTCTCCTAAATCTTAGCACCTTGCCAACCTGTCAGTTGTGTTGCAACTAGGCTAGAGTTTTCAAGGGTTAGATTGTAAGATGAATCATCTACTCGGGCAATCGCGATGGTGAGTTATGTGTGTGACGAGGTCGTTAGGGAGGCGTAGCCCCCGAGTGTGAAATGCACAGAAAGTAAAATAGTATAAGACACGTAGTTCATGCACTTAGCTTCATTTATTGAGAATAGAAGAAGGTACATTGTTTGGCTAAGTAGCCTAGATGAGTAGCCTTATTGTAAAGGAAAGACATCTAAGGGTAGAAAGGTCATAGCTACGCGATGTTCCACAGGTTGGATTATGCGACTCCCGTTTCTAAGTCATTGAGGCGATAGGTGCCACCTAGGATCACTTCGGTGACCACGTAGGGTCCTTCCCATGGAGATTTGAACTTGAGGTGGGCCTTCTGCTTCAGTTGCAGGATGAGGGATCCTTCGATGAAAGACCTTGGTCTTTTCTGTCGGCTGTGGTAGTTGTGGAGGCTCTGCTGGTACGGTTGACCGTTCCGCGATTATTTCGCATGCTTCATCGAGGAGATCGAAGGAGTCTTCGAGTATGGTCGTAGATTCGCCCTTGCTGTAAGTGACAACCCTTGGGGCTTTCTAGCGCACCTCCGCGGGTAGTACTGCTTCAACACCATGCACCATGAAGAATGGTGTGTAGTCAGTGGTGCTGTTCGGCGTTGTGCGTTGGCTCCATAGCAAGGAGGGAAGTTCATCGGCCTAGCATCCGGCTGCTCATTCGAGAGGCCCGAGGAGTCTCTTCTTTATGCCATTGTAGACTAGACCATTGGCCTTCTCGATTTGACTGTTGGTCTGAGGGTGTGTCACAGAAGTGTAGCTGATGTTCATGACCAGGTTTTCGCAGAAATCCTGGAACCCATTCGAGATTAATTCATCCCGTTTCCAGTGATGATGTTGTGTGGCAACCTAAACCTAAAGACGATGGACTCTAAGAACTTGATGGTGGTGTCTCTAGTTTGGTTTGTCACAGGCATGGCCTCGATCCACTTGGTGAACTTGTCGACTGCTATGAGGAGGTAGACGTATCCTCTAGGCGATGATTTTTGCATCTTGCCGACCATGTCAAGACCCTACTGCGCAAAGGGCCAGGACACAGGTATTGGCCTAAGTTCTGCGCCTGGTGCGTGCGAGTTATCCATGAATCTCTGACAGACATTGCACGTCTCGACGATGTCCTTGGCATCGCACATCATAGAGGGCCAATAGAAGCCATGTTGTAGAGATTTATGAACAAGGGCACGATTGCCAACGTGATGTACGTAGGTGTCATCATGTATTTTGAGGAGGATTCCTCTACCGTCACCGTTGTTGATGCATGGTTGGAGGACACGAGTGATGCCTTGCTTTTATAGCTCGTCGTTGATTATTGTGAAGGCCTTGGATCACCGAGCGATGTGTCGTGCATCCGTCGGGTCATTCGATAGCTTCTTGGTGAGAAGGTGCGTGATGTACGGCTATGCCCAGGATGGCTCAATAAGCATGACCTCCATGGGGCCAATATTTTTATAATGGGTTTAATGATAAAACCAAAGATATGATTGATTTATCTACAGGAGGAGCAATATGCAACTTGACACTATCGCAATGTGTTAAGATTTTTGAGGTAAGATCCTTTAATGACGAACAATACAATCCAGTTGAGGATATTGTACCACAAAAAGTTATGATTCACATACCACAAGATCTTGTATCTGAAGTGAAAAAGTCCATGGAAAAAAAAGGTATAGCTTCAGAACTTGTAAGAGAAAACAAAGTTGATGTTCTTCAAAGTTATGTAATAGAAGATGATTTAATTCTTGTAATGCAAAATTTTAAATATCAACAAAATCAATTCCGTGAGAAAAATTATAAACACCTTATGACACAAGAAAATAATATAAAAGACCTAACATAAGTTTTTAATGACCTAGGTCAATCCACGAAACATTTAGATAGATATCTAAGTATGGTCAAAACCTAGTGTGAGAAAATAAATGAAAACCAAAATTTGATTTTGAACCAGGGAAATTTCAATACTGTTTCTACAAACATTGTTACTAGAAGTGGTACAAAAACTCAAGAACCACAAGGGACACCTTGGTATCAAGAAGAGCAAGCTCGAAAAGCAAGATAGACTCAGGAGATGAGTCAAGGAGAAGGTTATCTCATAGACCCTCAAGATGATATTGACTATGAATCCCAGAAAAGGGAAAATAAAGCTTCCGACACTCAAGCAGAAGAGGAAGTGGGGGATAAGGACAAATCATATGATTCGGATGGTGATACTATCAATTCAAGGGAAGAAGCCGATCACAGAATGGAGCAAAAATACCAAGTTGATGTTCCGCGTTAAGAACGCGCCAATAAGAAAAAATCAACTGCAAGGAAAAATAAAAGGAGTGCTAAACCAGTGACAAAGGTAAAAGAAAAGGTAATACCTACCAAAAAGAAAATTCCTTACCCTAACCGTGTTCACTATGAACCAGATAAGGCTATTTATGATTCTTTTGTTGAGGCACTGAGCAGTTTGTGTTTAGAACTTCCTTTAACTGATGCTATTCATGTTCCTACTTATAAAAAAATTATGCTAGTTATACTTAATAGAAAAAAGAAAGTAACCAAGACTGTAGCAGTAATGACAAGCTTTTGTGATCAACTTCCTTCCAAGCTTGGGGATCCTGGCATACCAACCATCTCCTATGCATTAGTGAAAACTAATATATTCAATGCTCTTTGTGATTTAGGAGCAGCTGTTAGTGTTATGCTGTAACTACCTCGGTGAATTACGCTCTTAGTTACAAGCCTGGATGAGCGGAAATGGTTAAAATAGTACGGTGGGGCCAAATGCCACTCACAGGTAGACCTTTCGGCCGTCCTAACCATTTCCAAACATCGGGACAAGAACGAGCGAATCGTGTCGGCGAAGGGATCAACTACATACACAAATGACTATGTATGCAAGACACCATACAACAGTCCTCAGAGCCATTCCATCTAAAAGAAATAGAAATATTGCAACACCATACGGCAAGATCCAAATATCCTAGATAGATATAATAGTTTAGGATATCTCCTCATACATCAAACATCAGAGTATCTGGCGGAAGCGGAAAACAAGATCCGAGTACGGATAAGAAGCAAATCGGCATAAGATGCCCCATAAATAAACTCATCCCGCCCACAGATCTCACGGATCCCCATTCCCGGAATCTCTACACCGAGTGATCGTTGCCCACATCGTCCGTCTCCTCCACCCAGTATCCATCTTGCGAGTTCACCTGTTCATCTGAATCAAACAATTTATCGTGTGAGACCCTAGGGGTACTCAGCAAGTCTTTATGCCTCTAAAGGGGACACAACTGGGTGACGAATTGCAGCAAAAGATAATACCTAACAATTCTAGGGATACTCGCTAACCATCCGCCTAACCAAAGATAGACGGATGTCCGTGAATTAATAACAACAGTTATAACAGTAATATTAACAGATCCATCCTCCTCCTCGCTTACCAATGAGGAAGCGGACAAACAGCCCCCCATCCGTTGGCAGTTTTATTATCCATTCCATGAGTGTTGCACTATTTACTAGCCAAGTACTTAGTCAAATTAAAAGCGGTACTTTAGTTATACTTGTCTATGATCGAGAAACTGTGCTCCAAGTCGTCCATAACCGCGGACACGGCTTTCAGAAAGATTTACCCTGCAGGGGTGCACAAATAGCAACACACACTCGATCAACCTCGGAAAAACCAAATCAAAACCCAACGAGGCATTCACGACAAAGCGATCACAGGATTCAGAAATATTTCAGGGGGCCACCCCACTAAGCTACCCGCAACGAAGTTGGCCGGCTCCGAAACGGACCCAGGGTTTGTGTGGACGGCTGTAAACGACTCGGAACCCGAAAATGTGACTAGGCTTGTCGATACAGCGAAAACGTGTCATAATCCTAAACAGTACAGGTGCTCCACGCACAATCGTAAATAAAGCAGTAAAGCATGGCATAAGTACAGGATAGTAATAAAGCCCCAAACTACTTTGTGGCCCCAAGAAATAAGAATGAATCAAGCTCGCCTGTGGGGGTTCATAAGCCTCCCGGATGTGGATAGCGCGAATATTCAAGGAACAGGAATCAAGTACTCGGGGTCCTACGGGACACAAGTGAGCATGAAAAACCAAATAGCAGATATTGCCCACCGGTGCCGCTTTCATTAGTTATCCCATTACTACTCAGGTTAAGTTGTTTAGGTACCTTGTTATCCATCAGACACTCACATACCCTACACATGCTGTTCTACGACCCGCATGGCTCAATCAACTCCTGTAGTAATGGCTCATGGGATGGAGGAACAAGCTTCGGTGGGGTTTAAAAGTAAAGGCTATGCAAAGATTGGGATTCAGTTTAATGCAATCGCGACTCAATGATGCAAGAATAAGATAGAGGCAATAGGTACTATATGTATGCAAGCACGTGGTAGTGCTTGCCGGCATTTCGATTGAAGCGAGGGACGGATCTGGTAGTGCTCTGGTTTCTTGATATATCCCCTGCTCAGCGTCTATTCGAAGAAGAACCAAACAAACAAGGGCCAACATAAATAGAGTGCACAAGCATATGAATTAAAATGCGACAAGCAAACAATCATGCCATGATGAATGATGCACAATTTGCATGGCAATAAAGTAGCATGGCATGGGTGAGGTGTGGAGTACAAGAATAAAGCATTTTATGGCGTTTTAGTCACCTTTTATCCTCAATAAGTTGCTGTATACTTTATATTTATATGATGCATGCTGCAATACAGAACATGGAATGCATAAACAGAAAGGTCTCGTCGAGCTGATCATTTTAGACATATTATTTGTCAAATTTGGAGCTATAAAACAAAAGTTATTAATTAATTAAGGCAAAGGGAATTTTATTGTAATTTTGACCAACTCGAAATTTAAAGTGTTCAAATAATATTTTGAATGGCATATTTGAAATCCTCACATTTTTCTGATTTCAAAACATATATCATATGTTGAATTTGGAATTATATTTTAAAAGATATGAGAAACAGATTTGAATTTGAATAGAATTTGAATTTAAATAAATTTTGGAAAAGATTTGAATAAAACAGACTCAGCGAAAAATAACTAGGGTTACTCAGGCAAATCTAGCCACGGTCACTGACGGTGGTGGGTCCTGGCTAATGCTGAAAACCTTTTGTCACCGCGGGCTCGCCTACGTGACAGCAGCGAGAGAGACAGGGGCTGACAGGTGGGCTGAGGCTAGAGCACGGGTTGCGGCTGAGAAAGGCGGAGGGTTTTTCTGCAAGATGTCCTGGGCGGCTGACCGGTGGGGTACGAGGTGCGCGGGTTGCGAGAATTAAAAAGGGGGGCTTTTTGTAAAACTACCACATGCCCGTACTGTTCTTCGTCTCCGCGGTCTGATGAGAAATCGGTCGCTGTGGCGGGATCGAACCAGTGTCGCGGCGCGCTACGAGGGGCTAGCCAGTGCGGTGGTTTACAGGATGGTGACAGAGGAGCGGCGGGCGGCTAGATGTGGTTCTGCGCGACGCGGGAGCAAACCAACAAAGTGGCCGACGGCGCGCGCAGCGTGTATGACGAAAAGACTGACGGATCTAGACGACGACAGCGAGGCGGAGGATGTCAGGGCGGTCGAGGGGCTCACCGCGGGTTGGTTGGTGTGGTCAGATCAGGGAGTGGCGCAGAGGATCGTCGGGGAGGCTGGCGGCCAGAGTTCTAGGGTTTGGCGTCGGGTGACACAGGTACTGGCGAGCCTGGTGCTTCTCCTCCTCGCTGGCGGGTACGGGGCGAAGCAGAGGGTGGTCCTCGTCTTTACTCGACAACCACAGCTCCTCGCCACCGGCTGCAAGAGGGGGGGGGGACGGTGGAGACCGATGGATCGCCGGCCGGTGGAGAGAAAGGTAGAGGGGGAGGAGAGGTGGTTGCGGCGCGAGGCCAGGGGAGGTTTGGTGAGGCAGAGGAAGAAGGGGAAGGGATAAGGGCGAGCTCAGAGGTAGGCGATGCCGTGGGGGACGCGGTGGTGGGAAAAGGTGGCTCGGTCACCTTTCCACCTCGCCCTCACGTGCTTGACCGGCTCAGGCAGGGGGTGCAGGGGCTGCAGGGTGGGGTCAGGGCGAGGCCAAGGTGGCTGGCTCGGGTGTGGGGTCGGCCTGGCAGGGATAGAGAGAGAGAGAGGGGGTGTGGCATGGAGCTAGGGTTGGAGGGAGGGGGTAGGAGGCTAGATGGGACCAGCATGGTAGAGAGAGGAGAGATGAGAGAGGGGGGCTTAGGGTTTTAGGTTCTTGCATGAATCAAGCTAGATCATACAAGAATGGGTGGAAGTGGTGTAGGGTTTTTAGCAAGCTCAAACAAAATCAAACAAAAAGGAGTGGTAGAGAGGGATAGAGGTGATGGATGGATATGGCCCCATAAAGAGAAAACCCATTTAAACCAAGAGAGAAACAAATGGCTAAAGTGGTGGTACTCTTGCATGGCCCATGCAAAAAATAATAAATGCCTTGGTTAAATTCTTGTGAAAACAAAAATAATAGCATGGCATTATGCTTATGCATTCCCAAGAAGTGGAATAAAGGCCAAGCCAAAGAATTTATAGAATTGGATCCACCCTATCTCCCATGAGCTAGATTAAATAACAAAAGAAATAAAATACAAGCTCCTGGATAATGGGATGGTGGAATTATAAGGTGGTGAAAAGAAAGGGTGGTGGAGTAGAATAAAAGATATGCCCCCAACTCAACTTGGGCATTTAAACAATATATCAATAACCAAATACAATATCAAGAGGCAAATACAATTAATGATGCATATGAGAGAAGATCCAAATTGAAAAGGGTTTTATATGATGCTCAAATGCAAGGTGGCATGATGACATGAGCATGATATAATTATGATGCAACAATTATATATAGGAAGTAGCCATTATATTACTATACCAAGTAGCATTACAATTGTTAGACAATTGGGATGCTACATATGCCTTATTCCCTATTTAAGACATTGAATATTGGAGAATGTTCTCCTACTTCAATAACACTAAAAATGGCGGGTAAGACAAATAAACAACCTGTGATACCAACTGATTTCATTATTCTTGATGTTCCTGAGGACAACAAACTATCTATCATTCTCGGAAGACCCTTTCTTAGTATAGCTGGGGCTAATGTAGATTGTTCTAGCGGCAAAACTATCTTCAACATATGATGAACAAATTGTGAGATAATTTCCTAAGAGACAAGAGCATAATGCAAAATACGCTCCACCACCTAAGCGTGATGAAGCAGCAAAGGCTAAAGAAAAAGCACTGCTTGAGATGAACACCGATGATATGGAGTTTGATTAGTCAAATCTATAGAATTAAATACTTAATGGGAGTTAACCCATTCTTAATAAGTTTAATTTAACCTTTTATTTTGTTTATTATATACTAATTTACAATATTTACCATTTAATAAGTTTATTTTGAGTTTTTAGCTTGTTGAGAGAATTTACCCTAATGAAGTTGAGAAGCAAGGGAAAAATGAAGAGAAGATAGTGGGTCCAATACATGTAACAAGCATCGGTATAAAGTGGAGTCGCATACTCCAACCCCTAGAACGTCGTGCAGCTGTGTCGTTTTTACCGTTAGATGTTTTTACTTTACAAATAAGGCTATTCAGCAAGGTTACTTAGTCACACATTGTATCTCCTGATATTCTGCGAATAAATAAAGCTAAGTGCCTCCAACCTTGTGTTTCTGTTTTTTACTTGTAATTACATTACTCGGGGGCTACGCCACCCTTTCCACCTCGTTACATGAATAATGCATTAGCCTGAGTAGCTGACGTACTATTAATCGAACCCTTGGGAAAATCAACCCAGCTGCAACGCACCTGACAGGCTGACAAGGTGCTAAGATAAGTATGCTTCAGGCTAACAAAAAGGAACTTCAGAGTACAAGCTACTTGAAAAATATACAAGCTAGCAAGATTTTACATAAAAAATGGGTAACAAAAACACCTGACTCTCTTATACAAACTTTACAACACCTATACACCTCTGTGCAGGTCCAAAACTACTCTACTGTCGTAAAAGGAGAACATTGGTACGTTCTTCGAACAACTCGATGATATCTTCGGCTGGCTGGTCAACCGTCCGATAATGGGGCACCATGTTCGACGCCATCCCCTCTAGGGGGTGGAGGTCCAGCGACAACAGCTGCAAGATCCATATCAGGTCAATGCAGGCGAACAAGTGCTAGTGCAGCCTTGGCACCCGTGACTAACTGCTAACGCACGCATTCGCAAATCGTGCTGGCATCCTGTAACTTCTTCACTAAAGCTAGCAAGCTTGAGGGCACCACGGCGAAGGGAACATTGCCCAAAAGATGTGCTTCAAGCATGACTGCGCCTTCTTCAAGGACAGCAGCACCTGCGACACACGATCCTGCAACATCGTCAACACGACCATGCGATCCCGGTCAACCCAAATGTACCCAAAAGCTTCTAGTTGTTCCTGGGTCAAGCTATTTAGTTGAATGGCAACTCGGTCCCTCTCCTCCTATGGACGGCGAGTACTAATAACTCCAAAGGGAAGGAAAAAGCATAAGGGCGAATCGCCGCCACAAGTGGCTAGGAAAGAAGAACAAGCTAAGGAAACTAACACTCTAATTGCTCATTCAGCCGAGCCACCTCGCCCAGAAGATAATTCTCCCATTCACTGGATTTTTTGGCTTTCGACTTCCACACATCAGCGCTACTATGGATCATGGGCATTTCTCGCTCCAAGTGCTTTATAGGATCACGCAATCGAGACAACAACGACAATTCCTCCACCTTTGAACGTGGTTGCGCCACATGTTCATCGATGGCAAGTGCGTTAGATGGATGACTCGAAGGACCCTATCCAAGCAGAGGAAGAGACGGATAAGACCAACCATTCATAATAACACTAAAAGTAGAAATATCGAAATTCAGCAAGTCTTAAAAGGGGTACCCCCACAAAGCACAGCGCAATTAAAGAAGTCTGGAGAAGCTAGAATATTACAAAAAGACGACAAAGAGACAGCCTACAGCTACGCATTGTCACTCGGGGCCTTCCTCGAGTCAGTAGCAGCCTCCGACGCCTCGACCTTCTCGGTTACAACTTCTGATGCTGTGGTTTTTGCCGTCTTCGACCACCTCAGCTCCACCGAGTACTTTGCGAGTGTCTCAATGAGCTGAGGCCCATATTTAGGACAGCGAGTGGCAAAGGGAGCAAATACTACCTGATGGCCATCCGCGGTGACCGGCATCGCCTTGGAGACCTCGCTAGGGTTCAGATCAACACCATGACCCTGCGCCATCGCAAGTCCCATGGTAGCTCCAACTCCCCTCTGAGCATTCTTGAAGTCCATGGGCATGCCCTTGGCAAAGGACTCCACAAGGCCATCAAGATCTTCGACAAGCTTGGCCTTGGGGACCATCTCCTCTTGAAGACACCCAAGCACACCCTTGGCCTTCTCAAGGGAATCCTTGGTGGAGACACTGCGGTCTTCAACTATACCTATGGCACCGGCCAAGGCATCTGGGCAGGCCAAAGCTAGAGTTTCGAAGTCCACACTAGCAGCATCTGCAGAAGATGCATATGAGAACAACCAAATATATCCAAGTGTGGAGCAAACAAAATGACGTAGCATTGTACCGAGAGTGCCTTAGCAACAGAGAAGAGCTGTTCCACAAACACCTTCTCCCTGTCGGTTGTAGCACAACGCAGATCCTCCTCGCGCTTCTTTGACTCTTGGGCAGAGCGTTCCAAGGCTTCGAGTGCCTCGTCGCGTTTCTTCTCCGCTGCGACAAGACCCTTCTAGAGGGAATTGACGTGCCGGAGGAGTTCATTGTTCTCACCTGCAAAAAGTGATGGAAAAGCTCAAGACTATTGATTTTCTGTGCCAACAATACAAAGATAAAAGTGCAAGTTCACCTTCGAACGCGCGATGCTGGGTCTCCAACAAGGCATGCTGACGGCCCATCGACGTAATCTGTTCAGCGAGGCGAATATATTCCTTCATGACAGGATGCAAGAAGAGAAGTATTAGTACAAACCTAACTTCAACTGATATAATAAAGAGAAACTTACATGCTCCGTGAGGGACTCCGAAGTTTCCTTCTATGTAGACGTCCGGGCAACCATATAGTGCCCCTAGTGTGGGGGAACTGAAAGAATTGGCACCGGAGGTGGCTAGCACCTCGGGAGAATGCGACTGCTCTGCCACATCCTTTTCTTTGGATTCCGCGACTCCAGACTCCTTCACAAAGCGGCAATCATTGGACGATGATGATGCAGTTTTCCTAGAACATAAACATACAAAAACAACTTCAGAGAAAGAGATTTTAGGACATAAGGACAAATCAGGAGAGGCACAGACTTTCCAGTCGAAGTCATCGAGGTCGAAGAAGTCCATAGACACGTCCTTCAGCGTCCTTAGCTTCTTCCATGGAGGAGGAGCCACAACGCATACAGGAACCGCGGGATTAGCTCCTCTACCTCAGTCGAAGGACCCTCCGGCATCATCGGCGAAGATGCATCCGAGTCCTCGCTTTGGGAGAACTTGCGAGTCCCGTTCCTGCTAGACTCGAGGGTGCAACGGGGATAGTGGATCCCGACTCATCCTTCTCCTCCGATTCCCGAGGGATTACTCTCTCAAGCTGAAGAGGTAGAACGGTAGCCACTTTCCAGTCCTAGCACAAAAGTCAGCGTCAGTATAAAGGAAAACATAGTAGGTAATCAAAAAACAAGAAGAGATAACAAGAAAGCCACCTCAGGCAGAGGGCGACTTGGTCAGCTGCATGGAGGAACGGCTGAGTTGCTAGGGAGTTTCTCCTTGGCTATGTACTTGGTCAGCATGCGAAACCTCCTGTTTACTTCACCCGAAGAAATATTTTCTCGGGAGATGTGAGTGATGTCGTCAACACCAGTCCAATAGCACATCGGATGCGCCCTAGCCTATAGTGGCTGCACTCTACGACGCATCCAGGTGCGAATGAGGTCTGTGTCGCCCACTTCCTTCCCTAGGCGAAGTTCAAGGTTGCAAACATGCTTGTACATAACTTCAGTTTCTTCGGCTTCGTCGGGCATCACTGTGTTCTTCCACGACCTCCTCCTATTGCACTCTGCCTTTGAATCAAAAGGCGCGAGTCCGAAGTGTTCGTCGTCAGCCTTCTGTTCACGGATGTAGAACCATTTCTCCCTCCATCCTTGGATAGATGCATTGAACTTTATGGAGAAATATTGGACATTGGGGTCTTCATGGATTCCCCAGCCTCCTATATCATAGAATATCGACCCAGAGCCCGACTGGCGCTTCAATTTGAAGAGTTTTTTGGAAAGACCAAAGTGTGGCTCGATTCTGAGCCAACACTCGCAAAGGGTGATGTAGCAAGCAATGTGGAGAATGGAGTTGGGGGGTAGCTGATGGAGCTGGAGATCATAGAAGTAGAGTAACCCTCGCACAAACTTGTGGAGGGGGAGAGACGCTACAAATGACAAAAGTGAGAAACATCACCTGAAATCTAGCGAGGGATCGAGGATTACCTCATTGTCGGGCATCCGGCAGTCATCTTCAGTAGCTGGGAGAGCGCCATCTTGGCACCAGATGAAGAGCTATGTCTCCTTTATGGTGGTGCACCACCACGATCCGTTGGTGACGCGCATTCCCACACCTTTCTTCTTGGTAGTTGCATCAGCAGTACCAGATCCCATAGCGGCGGCGCCCTTCTTCTTGGCCGGAACGGTCGCGGACGTAGATCCAGCGGCGAAAGCACCCATCTTATTCCCCATCTTTCGACTATGGTGGGAGTGCAGAAAGTAGCTAGGGAAGGTCTTGAGGCTGTCCAGCGCAGCAAGGGAGGCGCGAGCAATGGAACAGTAGTGAGCAGCAATGGAGGCAGAGCGCGAGGAAGAAGATGAATTGTGAGGAAATTAGCGGATGGAAGATCCCTACTTAACCTTCGCATAGATGCAATACAACGGCCAGTAGCGCAGTAATCAGACACGTGGCGCAAATCAAGATGGACGTGTGGCAAGACAAGCAGTGAATCATTGCCCCACTTTTCCCATTTTGCACGAGAATCGAGGAGATGTAGTTAAACACCAAAGATTACGCACACCTGGTCATATCCAAGTCAGAAATGGGGTCCCACCTTCGTCACGTCCCATCAAAACCGCTCACGTGGGTAATTGAGGTCATCTCGTTGTCAGCACTAATGTCATCCACTCCAGCAGGAGCATCTTCTGACTAATCTAGTCCTCACTCGACTCTTCGACTCGACCAAGCACTCGGGGGCTACTCCTAACAGGAGCGCTGGCCGCGCACCTGAAAAACTTCATGGACATAAAAACATTTCGACAACATAGTTGCAATTAAAAAACCCTCAATTGAATCAACGATTCGATTGTGGACTTGGGGTCACTCCGATAGGGAGTGGTGGAAGCATATTCGGCTGAAACAAGAAAAAGACAACAAGAGTGAAAAACATTCATAGTCCAAACTCGAGTCTACGACTCGAGTAGGTACTCGGGGGCTACTCCCATAGGGAGTGCTTGCTTCGCACCCTATTCTTTTCTTTTACTAAATATGTGATTGACTACGTCCACACTCGAAAGCATTGGCGACTCCGTCTTATATTTTCGCTAGAAGGAGACTGTGTCTCCTTGACCACCGGAATCATCTCCACGATGACAAAAATTCAGATGCCATGCTCACAGTGTGAAGATAAGACCAGAGAAAGGCCTAGCAACGCATATGCTGCGCCGTACTAGAAATAATCCATGTCTGCAGGTACGATGAAAAAAGCCTTGACCGACGCGTCGAGTGCTCACACTTATACACTGAAATTCTATTCTGTAAGACCTCCGGGGCATGAGTCGAATTACGCCAGCACTTTTCCGAATTCGAGTACAGGGACTCGAATTTGAGTAGATTGCGTTGTTTTTCCCTAAGGCAGTTAACTGATCCCGATACATCGGATGAATCAAGCACGTATATCGACAATCCCTATGACATAAGCTAAAGCACTCAAAAACACATTTGTCTATGCACTCGAATGTCTCATAGTCTCCACTCGAATCTACGATTCGACTAGACACTAGGGGATACTAACATGGGCATACCTTATAGGTACTCGAGATCAGCATGTACGGTCCAGCCAAGAAGAAGCCCACGATGTTGCTAAAGCCCAGTCGAGATTCGGGTGACCTGGGAGACTTCAACTCCTTGCGAAACACGGCAAATACATGATAGAAGTTTAAAGGGGAAACCCTAACATGTAACCGACTCGGCCCACTATCCCGAGACCTAGCCTATCTATATAAAGGCTAGGAGGGGACGACAAGGAGGATATCCATAACCCTAGTTTCCACACCATCGCCAAATTGCATCTGCGCACCCCTATAACTTTTGACTCCTCGATAATTCCAAGAGCAGACAAGCAGGAGTAGGGACCTTTGTGAGGCATGAACCTGGGTTAACCTCGTGTCACCTGTATGCTTATTTGCTAGCCGATCGATGGCTCTAGTGCTCCCCACTTCCTCGAACCTAAGTCCATCTACGATGGGCATTGATGAGTTAACCCCTCGTTAGTGAGCATCCAACAGCATAGCCAAAAAGCAAAATTGAAAAATGGAAAATGCGATGCCAGAATTGGAAAATGCCCTGCATTTGCGTGTGCCCTGAGAGACCAGGGAGCGCACATTTTCTCCTTAGATTTTCGGATAATTAAATACAATGAGGTTATGATACTACTACTACTACTACTACTATCATCCTACACCTATACATTCGCGGGCTCCTAGGAGTTGTACACTCGTGTGCACGACCGTTGTCCCATAATTAGTGCACGTGCGCATGCGCATGCCTGTGCCAGCTTGATGAAATGCATTTGCGGTTGTTGTGTGCATTCCATCGTCTCGTTTCCACACACTTCGCTTGGCTTTTCGAGGCCTTTGTTTAAATGTGTGTCTCTAGAACCGCTTCCTGTGCCAGTCGATGGGACCGAGACCACTCGAACACAATCATCCATGGCTTGCACGAAGCAGGAGGACTCACCTTGGGCTGGTCTCTCTAAGGCACTCGTCTAGAAGATAGGTGACATCTTCCTTTCGACAGACGACTTTGACTACTACGCCGCCTCCGGGCAGTCTGCAACGCCTGGCGCGGCTTCACGAAGGAGCGATTTATGCTAGCCAACTAGATTGTTCTAGAGCACTAGTTCTCAGAGGAGTATTGGGTAGACGATACTGCCATCACGTTCCTAAACGTGAGAACTAGCCACCACCTTGAGAAGAAGAGTAGTCGGGTTATTCGCAGGTGCTTTCTTGATATTCATATGTATATATGCGATCCTGTTTTTGCATTCACATCCTATACTATCTGTTTTTTCAAGTTTTGTTTCTTCGTCCACTTTTTACCCAAGGTTTTGCTCCATGGTTTACCTTGACTGAATCTCTGTTTCTCCTCTCTCTCTCTAGAAGGTACTTTTATGTCGGTAGCGGCCTCCTTGTACTTGGACAGAGGTTGCAGCCATACAAGACCCGGTTGTACAACCCCTTCTTGGACGCTATCAAGCGCTTGAGGGAGGAGATACTGATCGAGCAGGTGGCTTATGTCACTGTGATGATGTTCCCGTCGTTGATGGTGTTTACATCAAACCATCAAAACACCACCATTCGGTGGGTGGATGAGGGCACGGAGGATGGGAGTCGCCCAGTCTTTGGTGAAGGGTGGTACTCGCTGTATGACTTCACAGAACTCCGGAGCATGACTTCTTACGCCGGTGATGGTTTCGTCCCAGACAGATACGGGTTTGTCCTCTCAACTAGGTGTGATGCTGCTCATGGAAATGTCCAGCTGCAGTGCTCCGCACGAACCTTGGAGATGCATCCCACTGTTGTAGGCCCTGTTCCGGGCTACTAGTTCCTAGAGAATCGTTTTTACCTCATTGAGTCTGACAGGGAGTTGTTGTTTGTTGTGAGTGGAACCGTTTACAGCGGCAGGCCGCTTGTTTACTGGGTTGATACCCAGAACCGTGTCCTTCAGCCGGTCAGAGGCATCGGAATTCATTCTCTCTTTGTTGCTGACAATCAGTGCGTCTGCATCGACAGTGCCAGGGTACCCACAGTGCAGGCCGTCGACTTATACTGTGCGGAACTATCCGAGATTAGATCTTACAACTTTGAGGCTCTTGCATGGGAAGAGGAGCCAAGGGTTGTATATGGGTATGGAGTAGGAGGATTGCTGGCGGAGTATTGTAGAATCATTGAGCATTCTGAGTTGCAGATGGTGCCGCCTTATGGCGAGGATGGTACCACCCACTATGATTACTACGACGACTATCCTTCAGATTGATGGATTGTGTGGGTCTGCTCCTGATGCATTCTCTTCAGGTCATCTCTTTATGTGTTCACTTTGTTGAGTGAACGTCTATGAATTTTGCAAGTTCTATGGTGCCTGTGTAATACAATGGATGTTCTCCCTATTCCAGAAGATCGTGTGCTGTACCTCTCACAATTTTACTTTTTTTCATGTGCGTGTAGTAATTCTGATAGATGCTCAGTTTGTAACAATCCTCAAACGACTTACAACTGCGAATTACAGTAGCTAATTACAATCCTCAGTAAACTTGATAGTAATAAAATGAAGCATAAAAGTTGCATCAGAGTCTAGATAACTAAAAAACACCATAACTGGTGTTACATAAAAGGTCTCTATGAAGCTTGCATCGCGAGACATGTAACAACTAGCTTCCCATGAGAGCTACAGATGAGATTATTAAGTATGTTTTGGGTCAAAGCTTGCCTATTTTTCCCTTCATAGAAGTCTTTACGTGCTATGGTGATTACTGAATCTGTTTTGTTGGCTTCTTACTCAACAATATCACGGGCATCTTGGAGGGCATCCTCAAATAATCTTTTGGCTGGAAAAGGAGGATTAGTCGAAGCGGTGTGCCATGAGCAATAGGTATTGTCACTGCTGTTGTGTGAAACAAAATCTAAACTTGGAGAAGCGGGTCTTTGTTCGGCATTCAGAGGTTCATTTGCAGCCTTAAACAAACACAAAACAATTTATAACAGCATTACCATGCAATCAAACCACCATGAATTTTAAATGTGTCAATTCGGTAATATATAAGGAAGGAATGAATTAATAGTGGTAGATCATACATCTATTTCTTATTGAATAACTAACCCAGCTGGTGCTATGGAGCGATGCGAGCATGTGTTGCTCTGTGAAATGACTGCTCTACTTGAAGATGGCTGAGACCATGAAAAAACAAGTTACTTAAACAATAGACTTAGGAAACAAACTACAAGTTCATTTCGAATAACAATTCGAGCAATCAACCAAAGTACCTGATGCAGACTGCTCAAACTTGAATGTGCAGAAGATGAATAAAACGAATATGAAAACTAACCCATTATGTTTCTCATATCTATACTTGCCAGACACTATACAACGAAATCTTCCACTGATTTAATCATAGATAAAGAAAGAGTATCTTAGCCAACAAAAATACATCAAATGTGAGCCTCAAATATACTAGCCAGATAATTTTAGAAAAACAATAAATCAAGCAATAATACATTGAGTTATTAATGAATAGCCAGATAATTTCAACGGTTCGGCAGCCTAACAACAACAAATTGAACCATCAATTGCCTCGTATTAAAATAGCCAGTTCATGTAACTACGATACACAGTAGATACAAGAGTGAGATGAAGTGCGTAGAGTTCCTTATGATACATGTGTAGATCTTATCGCTAGTGTGACCTTGTTCTTATTATCAGACAACTCAGATGCAATACACCCGACCTCACCATATCTAGGAAGTTTAACTAAGCACATGGAACAAAAGAAGACCATAGTGGGGCTAAAATATTTGACGCCAATTTTTGGCAAAAAAATATGAAAACAAGAAAGACAAATGGTAAATTTAAGAAAAAAAATGTGGCAAGGACCAAACTTCGGGTGGGGGGCCTTACGGTAGGTGTTACATGATATCTACGACATCTCGTGTGGACGGGCGGAGTATGTACTCCATTGTGGCTCCTCTACATAAAGGTAAGGCCAACTTCAAATACAAATAGGTTCCAACATGATATACGTTGGCATGAAGTGAAACAAAAGTGATGGGGTCTTACGAGATTATAGGAGCCATTCACTCTATGATATTGTGTGCGAACTGAAGCTGCACCTTGCATAATAATATTAAACAGTTTGAGCTGCAGGTTAAGAGGGATCAAATCGACAATACATAATGGTCAAATAGTATGATGTGTTCAAATGTATAGTATAGGATAGTAGTACAATAGCACGATGGAAATACTATAGTTCGTAAATCAGCGAATGAGAGAGATATTATATAATCATATCTCATGTGGATAGGTACATCAGAGAATGTAAACAAATATGTTAAGTGACGTCTACGCACGCTTCTATTCTTGTAGACAGTGTTGGGCCTCCAAGTGCAGAGGTTTGTAGAACAGCAACAAGTTTCCCTTAAGTGGATAACCCAAGGTTTATCGAACTCAAGGAGGAAGTGGTCAAAGGTATCCCTCTCAAGCAACCCTGCAATCAAGATACAAGAAGTCTCTTGTGTCCCCAACACTCCCAATACACTTGTCAGGTGTATAGGTGCACTAGTTCAGCGAAGAGATAGTGAAATACAAGTAACATGGATGATTATTAGTGATAATTGCAATCTGAAATAAGAGTGGCAGCAAGCAAACATCTAACTGGACTAATTTTAAACGGTGTTTCAATTCATAGAAACAAGGCCTATGGATCATACTTTCACTAGTGGACACTCTCATATAAATATCTTATCTTCATGATGCTACCCTGAACTACTCTCCGGTTGGACGATGTAGGGCTATAACAGCACACCTTAAACTTCGCATTACCCATCTAGATAACCCCTCACTGTCACCTTGAGCGCTAGATGGTTCCAACAAACACCACAATCTCATAGAGACATCCAACTCAAATTATACTCATGATAAGTATTTTTGTAACCTTAGCCAAAGTGCCACACGGTGTACACACTGTCAACTTCACATACGTGTGGATAATCAGAGATTAATTAAAGCACTTGATCAGGAGAATAGATCTATAGATTACAAAGATCATGATCTCATAAGATCACGCATAGAGAGAGATGAACACATAGCTACCGGTAGAGCCCTTAGCCTCGAGAGAGAACTACTCCCTCCTCATCATGGGAGTCAGCAAAGGCGATGGAGATGGCGGTGGAGTCGATGGATATGGATCCGGGGCACTTCCCTGTCCCGGCAGGGTGCCGGAACAAAGACTTCTATCCCCCAAATCTCCTCTTCGGTGGTGGTGGGGCTGCAGTATGTTTCGTGGAATTCTAATCTTGTATCTAGGGTTTTCGTCCCGGGAGGCTTTTATAGGTGAAAGGGCAAGGTCGGTGGAGGCCCGAGGGGCCCACACCACCTGGTGGCGCCACTAGTGCGGTACCCGCACCACCATAGGGTGTGGCCAGCCCCTGGCCCTCCTTCGGCTGCCCTCTTGACTCTGTGTTACTTCTGGTAAAATATTGAATTTGGCTTTTGTCCCGTCGATTCCGAGAATATTTCCTTACTAGCTATTCTGAAACCAAAAACAGCAGAAAACAGGCAACTCGCACTATGGCATCTTGTTAATAGGTTAATTCTAGAAAATGTATAAAAATACCTCAAAGTGTGGACGAAACATAAGAAAGTAGATATAAAACAAGCATGGAACATCAAAAATTCTAGATAGGTTTAGGACATATCTAAGTGACTAATAATTCACAAAGAAATAGTACATAAAAATAGTTCAATGCATGGAGTTTAAGCATAACCACAATAGGTTAATTTAGTACATAACAGGTACTACCTCTGTTTGGGATTATTAGTCCTAAGGGCCAAGTTGCTAATACCAAGCAACCACATAACTCTCTCATTAATATATGCATGCACCAATAGTTTTACATGCATGAGAGAAGTGAGAGGAAAAGAAGAGCATACGTTGGACGAGAGAGACTAATAAATGAGATAGCCCTTATAATCTCAAACAATATAAAAAAGCTCTTAGGACTAATAATACCAAACAGAGGTAGTATATCAAGTAAAGAACCCGTTAGTTAGGAAATTTGGCACAAATATAGTACATTGCAAACAAACAAATCACATAGGGAGATCTGGTTTTACCTTGGTCGGGGCGGCATCTAGGCCTCCTTCGAATCCTCAAGGGTCACATCGAGGTAGCCGAAGGTGCTATGGTCGTAGTGGGTGTTGACGACGGGGAAGAAGATCTTGGGCGGGTGAGGATATAAGCACAACGCTAGACCACGACATCCGTGGAGCAGATCCTAGGCGGTCGATGATGTGCTCAGCACACCGGACAAGAGGGTTCGTTGAACAGATCAGGTGTGGCGGGTAAGCTGGCTAAAGTGCAGCAGGGATATTTTGGCCGGTGACATATTCCTGAAAGAGAGAGGGGGAAGGGTTTAGATACTGCTAGCACTGTATTGGGAAAAATACAAGTCAAGCCCCCCACCCACCGAATTTAATAGGGGTCGAATAGGAATTTCCAAGTATCTAAAATTTTGGGGCACGAACTATGTTTGGATATGGGATATTTTACCGCTTTATTTTGGTTTTGAATTTGGTCATGGTCCGTGTAATAATAGAAAATTGGTAGGTCGTACTCCCTCTATGTTCAGGAATCCAAGGCCGTACTCCCTCAGTCCAACACCTCAACTGATCATTCATGGTCGTACTCCCAATGCGCAGGATCTCGAAGAAGAAATACTTAGTTTCAAAAAATTAGGAGATAAATTACATCGTATTGGGAGGATGATGTTATACAACCATGCAAATTTGAAAGTTCCAAATCATATTCATTTCACGGTCATGTTGGGAGCCATCTTATCAACAAGTTTTTTTACATACATAGTTGATGCCCTAAGGTCATCCGCAATGTGTAAAAAGGCACACCTTAAGGCCTATGTGGCATCCTCTAATTAAGGTTCACCTTATACAGTGTGGAGAAAATTAAGTTATCTTTAAGCCTAAGGTGCACCTCAAAAGCTTATGGGTTGCCCATAGAAAATAGAAAAATAATTTCCCTCTCTCCTTATTTCTCATGTGATCATTTTCAAAAGGGGTAAAAAATTTTCAGGATTCTAAATCTTAGCTAGAAGTCAAACTAGTCGTCAAAACTCTCTATGGTTTCTGACCTCTCCATGGGTACCTCCAAAAGCTTTTTCATAAAACTTTCAAAGCAACCTACAATTTATTACTTGTAGTTCAAATTCGACCTTATTTCGATACATCAACATAAAGTCATTCAAGTGAGTGGAGTTATATATCCAGGAAGCTTGAAAACTCCTAAAACATGCGAACCGCAAGTACAACATGGTGTTGATACCCTATATATGTTCGAAAGTCATCCAAGTGGGCGAAGTTAGGTAGTAAATTTGAGAACTCATAAAACATGGGAAATCATAAGTACGGCATATTGGTCCACTATATATGTCTGGAAACTTGGCTTGTGGCATTTAGATCCAAATTCCTCGGACTTTCTTTACCTAAAAGAACAATCTCGTCATCACTAGGAAAATTGAGAATGTTCTTTCTTGATAGTTGGAAACTTACATTGACAACATTGTTTACTACAATAAAATGCACCCATCTACCTCCGAAAAGACATTTAATTCAAGATAAATCAATCGTGCTTACTTTCTTGTACCTCAGGGTTGAACTAATTTCGTTAAATTGTCAAGATGAAAAATCTTAGCAAGAAGTTGAAACTATCGTTCGAACTCTCGAGGGTTTCTGATATGTTAATTGTGATCCCCAGATGGGTATCCCCAAAAGCTTTTTTCGTAGAATTTTCAAAGCAACCTACAATTTCATACCACTATATAGTGTATGAATAACTTTCAATATTGACCATTGGATCAAGACTCGTGAATCCAAACATTTCCAGCCATTGGATCTTCTTTTCCATTCTAGCATCTAGAAGATTCTATTGATAGTCTTCATCACAATGAAGGCTATGCACAAAACTCAAAACACACTTCTCAATCATTCTAGAATCTTTTCCCTTGTTTCTCCAGACCATGTTACCAAAAATTTCAAGTTTTAGATAGCTAATAATCGTTGACTTCTACATGATATACAAAGTACAAGAACCAAATATACACCTCGTTTCTCTACATCGATGTTTGGGAAGCAAGTGAAAATTTTGAAAACTGGAAAAGTTTGATTTGTTTTGCCGCCAAGGACCAAAGTGCTTTCCTTCCTATGTACTCCTCGTCCCTACTCCACACCAACGCGGCTGCCGAACACGCCATCAGCACAGAGCCGCTGTACTAAGGCACACGTGCGTATCCCCATGTCGTGGACGAGGGAGAGATCAGCCGGGCCAGTGCGCGAGGGGAAAGGGAAGAAGAGTGGGGGGATGGATGGTGAGAGGCAACAAAGGAGAGAGAAAACACACAATTTGTTTTGTGTGCATAGGTCCTGAAATTTACTACTAGTAGAGTGGCCACAGGAGTACCTCCTGTCAGGAACCCATCATAACTTTCCTCTGACATCGAACTGCCTTCAACTCCTCTTCGCTGCTACCCTCTTACCCTACCTACGTTTTATTCTGTCCGCATGTACAGCGCATGGACAGAGGTGAGCATATGTCTAAGCAAAGAAATGAGTACTACTACTAGTGTACTATACCATTTTATTTTTCCCTAATAAGGGCATCAACAATGTGTACAAAAGCACACCTTAAGGCCTAGTATGTGCCATCCGCTAAGGTTCACCATATACATTGTGGAGAAAATAAAGTTTGTACCTTTAAGCCTAATGTGCACCTCAAGCTTGTGGGTTGCCCATAGAGAATAGAAAAATCATTTCCCCTCTCTCCCTATTTCACGTGATTGTTTTCAAAAGGTGTTCAAAATTTTCATGATGCAAAATCTTAGCTAAAAGTTGAACCAGTCGTCAAAACTCTCTATGGTTTCTTATATATAAATTAAGCGCTCGATGGGAACCTCCAAAATATTTTTTCATAAAACTTTCAAAGCAACCTACAATTTATTACTTGTAGTTCAAGTTTGACATAATTTCATTAAATTCAAGAGCAATCTATCGCGCTTACTTGCAGCTCAAGTTTGACCTAATTTCATTAAACTCCCAAGATGCAAAATCTTAGCAATAAGATGAACCTATCGTCAAAACATGATGGGGATATGCCGAATGGGGTATGCCCAGCAGGACGTTCCGATTGGGCCAAAAGATCTCATGAGTGGGACTGCAGGACGGTGACTGGAATGCGAATAAGGGGAAGGCCCGACGACTAGAGACTGGACGCCTAGAAGTGTACCAGAAGCCTAGTCGGATTAGGTCAAAGCCTCTGAATCCATATCTTGTTCGGTTGTAACTTGTAAACCCTAGCGAGGTGCCTCATATATAAACCTCCCTAGGGTATCCTAAGGACTTACGTTCCATCATACACCCCTTCAAGCGAATCGCTGCTTAGACGACGAGCTCGCCACGCCTGTAACTCGCTCTCCAGTAATCTAATCTAGCAGGAGTAGGTCTTTACCCTCCAGGGGGGCAAACTTGGGTAAACCCAAGTGCATCCACCCCCATCTCACTCTGCAGATGGCCGCCAGCTCTCACCCTCGATTCAATAAATCGCTGCCTACTGCAGCGACTGTCGTGGCCATTTCCACGACAGTGGCGCCCACTATGGGGCATAGCAGGACTGGCATGAGTTCTGCGGCGAGACCCTATACGCCGATCGATCGGCCGCTCGTCACCAGCTGCATGATCGCCATCGTCGGGATCTTATAGATCCTGCCCAGCAGCTACATCCCGGCGTCGTGCCCGGTCACCTACGGCGCGGTGATGCTGGTCGGCTCCATCAACCTATTCGTCGGCTTCACCGGCGCGGTCGACCCAGCGGCGATGGTGATCGTTGGCGGATCCCCGCCGCACCGCGATATGCTCTTGGAGGAGCCGGTCCGCTCCATCAGGAGCCTCGTCACCGAGTACGACTCGGCCGCTAGTAACGCGGCCGAGACCAACGCCACCACGCACGACGAGGCCCTAAACGACGATGCCCACTCCGTGACCCCTGCCTCGGTCGATGGATCTATCACCGCGGCATCACGAGGGGACTCCATCACGCGAGTCTCCAACCTGGAGGATTTTGAGGACTCCTCCATCCTCGAGATCCTCGATTCCGATTCTGGCTCGGAGTCGCCCGAAGACTTCCGCGCCAGATCCAATCGCTTTAACACGATCTACATGGCGGGCAGCACGGCCGCCCCGCCAGATCCGTTCTCCACACCGATCCCACCGACTGCCACAGCCACAGAGGTGGAGGAGGCCCGCCTGCCACTCGTGGAGGCGCATCGCAATGAGCTTGCCAAGCGCGAGAAATATCGCCTCGAGCGGGAAACGGCACGGGAGCTATCGCTCTATCACCAGCGCTACATCAGGACCCGCCTGAACTCCAACATCGAGGGCCGCGTCCTGAACTTCAACAACGAAAGCGACCCCGCACGCGTGGCCGAGCGCTAGTACCGCGGGAACGTGCCACCAGGTGGAAGCAACCGACCACCACCCAGCGCACCGGCGACCGAAGCCCCTCCACCACCCATTGGCCGTGCGCCCCCGCCGGACCAGCCATGGATCATCATCTCGCCAAAAGCCTGCGACACCAACAGACTCCCACTCTACTCCACCCCGATGGACAACATCGTCACGGCCGATGCCACGGTCGCCAATCTCAACATCCAGGGAGACAGCACACTGCAGATACCGTACGCCAAGGCCCTACTCGCCAGGGCCGTCGAGCAACAAGCCACGGGAGTCGACCCGCGGGGTCGGATGTATTCTCGCTCCTCAGCAAGCAGGGCGGCCTCAAGCGGCCACCACACCATCGCCAACACCGTTACCGGCCCACCACCGCAGCCACTCGCGAACCAGCCACAGGCTACCAACCCCGCACTCTCCACCAACGAACCGTGACCGGTGAACAACACGGTCGCCGCCAACGGGCAGCCCATCGACGCCCACACGCACATCGTCAACAACCAGGCCTGGCGGGCGCGCCAGCCCAATGACTTGAGGCACACCCTCAGTAATCGCGGCGACCCCGAACCACGGGGCTCGCTCAGCCGAGTCGGCCCCCAATGCTTTAGGCCTATGACCAGAGGGGAAAAGTACCCTGCTAACTTCAAGGCGCCCAAAGAGAACGAAAAGTACAATCCAACGTACGACCCAGCAGTGTGGTTGGACACATACCTCATGACGATGGGAATCGCCGGCCACACCGACCTGCTCGCCCTCGCTACCTCCCCCTGATGATGGAGGGCGCGACCCGACAATGGATTGACACACCCCCCACTGACAGCATTGACTCCTGGGAGGAAATGCGGGATGCCTTTGTCAGGCACTTCGAGGGATCCTACACACGCGCCACCATGATTGAAGACCTGGAGCGGTGCATCCAGGGACAACGCGAGTCGACCCGCCAATGTATTCAAAGGTGGCAAGACCTGTGGATCAACGCCTCCGGCATCCACCTGGACACGACGATACATTGCTTCAAAAACGCGTGCCGGTACGAACCACTGGTCGCTAAGATCAAGTGGGTCTACCGGACGCTCGACAACATCCCCGACCTCCTCGAAATCGCCAAGCGCTACATGGAGGAGGACCCCAACCAAGACTCCGACGACGTGTCGGGAGGAAGACGTTGCACCAGCGGCCACGACAGCGGGCAACAGCGCGACATGCGCTACAACAACACCCGCATCACCGGAAAGCGCCACACGGACGGGCGATTTGACTTTGTCGCCAACACCGGCTACAGCCAACGCGACCCCAAGAGGTACCGCTACGACGGAGGAAATTACAGCGATAGAGGAAACTACCGCGCCAACAACGTGACGAGGCTGAAATTCGACCCCGCCGCCCTGCTCAACTAGCCCTGCGTCTACCATAGCAGGGAGGGGAAACCTGCCACCCACACCACCACGGACTGCCACTCTCTCAAAGAGATCGAAAAGGCAAGGGAGGACCCCAACAACAACCCACCTCTCACGGAAAAGCTGGTGGCTTCGGCAACACCACCGTCTCACTACACACCTTCACCGGGCTCGACACCAAACGCGAGAGAAAGATGCTCGCCTGCGCAGTCGCCGTCAATGCAGTGACACAGGTCGACATCCCATGCTTCCTTAACTGGTCCGAACAGAGCATCACCTGGAGTCGCCAGGACCACGCTCCCAAGATCGAGTACCCAGGGCAAGTCGCCCTGGTAGTTAGGACCAAAGTGGCCAACTATTGACTGCCGAAGACAGTGATGGACGGCGGGAGCTCCATCAACATCATGTATCTGGACACGTTCAAAAGGCTCCAGCTCCCAGTATCGGCAATCCAGCCGACCCTGACAACATTCCACGACATCGTCCCTGGTCGGAAGGCATACCCGATCATAAAAGTGACATTACTGGTCACCTTTGGCACTCTAGCAAACTACCGCACTGAGCGAATCGAGTTCGAGCTGGTGAACTTCCGTAGCCCCTACCACTTCGTCCTGGGACGCCAAACGTTTGCCAAATTTATGGCGACCCCCCACTACGCATACGACATGATGAAGCTCCCAGGGCCGAGCGGTATCATCACCGTCCATGGCGACCCTGATATGGCCGTGGAATGTGAGGACAAAGGCGCTGAGCTCGCCGACGCTGTCATCGCCGCGGAGACTGACCACACGGAGGAGCTCGCGAAATACGCGGGCAAAATCAACAAGGACGACCCCACCATACTAAAGAAGCCAACCGCTGCGATCTCCATGTCCGAGGCAACCACACATACCCGCACCGTCGAGCTCGTTCCGGGCGACTCCAGCCAGACGGTCACCATCGGGGCGCATAGGAGCCCCGTATAGGAAAGCACGCTCATCGAGTTCCTTCGTGAGAACCGCGACATCTTTGCATGGAAACCTTCCGACATGCCAGGTGTCCTGAGGGAACTCGCTGAGCACAAACTACACGCCGATCCCAAAGTGCGACCGGTAAAAGCAGTCGCTACGGCCCTTCAATGAAGAGCACCGCCGAGCAATCGCCGAAGAAGTGCAACGCTTGTTGGCTGTAGGCTTCATTCGGCCAATAAAACACTCCAAGTGGCTGGCGAACCCAGGCCTGGTCCTAAAAAAGAACAACACATGGAGAATGTGTATCGACTACACCAACCTCAACAGCGCCTACCCAAAGGAGGAGTTCGTCCTACCGCGCATCGATCAGATCATCGAATCGACCACGGAATCGGAGTCGTTGTGCTTCCTCGACGCTTACTCCGGTTACAACCAGATCAAAATGGCGGTCGACGATGAGGAGAAGACGACATTCATCATGCCATTCGGCGCCTTCTGCTACACGGCCATGACGTTCGGCCTCAAGAACACCGGCTCCACATACCAAAGGTGCATGCAGGAGTGCCTCGCGAGCTAAATTGGCCGTAACATTCACATCTACATCGACGACATGGTGGTAAAATCAACCCGCTAGGACGACCTGCTCGCCGACCTGGCCGAAACCTTCGCAAATCTGTGGAGGTACAACATCAAGCTGAACCCAGGAAAGTGCATCTTCGGTGTCCCCACCGGACAGCTACTGGGATACGTAGTCTCCAAGCGAGGCATCGAAGCCAACCCCACCAAGATAGACACCATCACGCGACTCGGAAAACCCGAGTGCCTGCGCGACATCCAGAAGTTGGTCGGGCGAGTCGCGGCTCTCAGTGGCTTCATCCCCCGACTAGGCGAGAAGGCCATGCCTCTCTATCGCTTGATGCGCAAGAACCCCACGTTCCAATGGGACGCAGAGGCGGATGATGCAGTCAAAGCACTCAAAGAAGTGCTACTCGCGGCTCCACTACTTGCCGCCCCAATCGACAAAGAGCCAATGCTCGTCTATATGGCAGCCTCCAAGCGAGTCATCAGTGTCGTGATGGTCGTCGACGGCCAGAGGAGGGCAAGGAGCGCCCCGTCTACTACATCAGCGAAGTCCTGACAGACTCACGACATTGCTAGCCGTAGTAGCAGAAACTGGTGTACGCGGTATTCCGAGCTCAGCGACGACTCCCCCATTATTTCCAAGAGCACCCAATCACTATGGTCTCATCCGCACCGCTACAGGACATAATACGCAATCGCGAGGAGATTGGGCGAGTTGACAAGTGGGCCGTCGAAATTAGCGTCCACAACAGCAAATACGAGCTTCGCACAGCAATCAAATCACAAGCCCTAGCTGATTTCCTCACAGATTGGGAAGAAGCACAGGAGCCGGAGAAGCTACCATATCTCCACTACTGGTCGCCAGACTTCGACGGCTCCAAGAACACCGACGGTGCAGGGGACGGGGTCATACTGACCTCCCCCAAATGGGACAAGCTCCAATACGTGCTCCACCACAACTTCAAGCCCTGCACCGACAACATGGCAGAATACGAGGCCCTCCTCCACGGCATGCGGGCCGCCCAGGAAATGAACATCAACCGCCTATGGTGCTACGGTGACTCCGACCTAGTCGGCGGCCAGGTCGCTGGAACATGCGACTCCGTCTCTCCAATAATGATCGCGTACCGCCAAGCGGTAGACCAGCTGGGAGGACACTTCGACGGCTATTCCGTCGAGTGGATCGATAGACGCAAGAATAAGGAGGCAGACGCCCTTTCCCACATCGGGTCGGCCCGACAAACACCACCAGCAGGCGTCTTCCTCGATATCATCCACAAACCTTCGGTCTGCCCACCGAAGGAGATCGATCTCGAGATACCACTGCAACCAGAGCCGGCCCTAGTCGCCATGGTTATGGAGCCTAGCGAATGGATGGCACCATACGTCGCATTCCTCGAGCATAAGATCCTCCCATGCAACGAGATGGAGTCGCGAATGATCGTGCGCCGCTACAAATCCTTCGTCATTATCAACGGCGAGCTCCACAAATGCAGTGTGACTGGCGTGTTCCAGCGCTGCGTACAGCCAGAAGAAGGCCGCGAGATCCTCTAGGACATTCACGCCGGTGACTACGGCCATCACGCCGGCGCTAAGTTGCTGGTCGTCAAGGCCATGCGGCATGGCTTCTACTGGCTCACCACGCACGCCGACGCCACCAACATCGTCCAACATGCGTCGGGTGCCAGAAGTACGCCAACCAGACTCACCTTCCTGGTTTGGCACGCAAGACCACCCCCATCACATGGCCATTCGCTATATGGGGCTTGGACATGGTAGGCCCGTTCAAGAAGGCCCTATCCGGCTTCACCCACCTCCTGGTCGTGGTCGACAAGTTCACCAAATGGGTCGATGCCAAGCCAATCAAAAAGTGCGATGGCAAGATGGCCACCAAGTTCTTACGCGAGCTCATCTACCGGTACGGCTACCCGCATAGCATCATAACGGACAACGGCACCAACTTCACCAAAGGGGCCATGGCGGAATTCTGTGAAGAGCACGACATACGACTCGACCTTGCCTCAGTCGCCCACCCTGAGACGAATGGCCAAGAAGAACGTGCCAACCAGAGCGTCCTCTACGGGCTCAATCCATGACTCCAGGTGCCCCTCGAGCACACCCCCGGATGCTGGGTCGAAGAGCTCCCTTCAGTCATATGGGGGATCCGCACGTCAGTCAATCGCTCCACGGGGTTCACACCCTTCTTCATGGTGTACGGTGCCGAAGCCGTAATGCCAACAGACCTGGAGCACGACTCACCTCGAGTCGCCAATTACGTCGAGGCGACAAACGAGACCACCCGCCAAGACAACATCGACCAAATCAACGAGGCACGCGACCTGGCTCGCTCCCGCACAACCATCTACTAGTAGGGACTCCGCCGTTACCATAGCCGCCAAGTCCAGACTCGCACCTTCCAGGGGGGCGACCTGGTCCTACGACTGGCTCAAGACAAGAAGGGCATGCACAAACTCTCCCCCCATGGGAGGGGTCGTTCGCCATAGGGTGAGTCCTCGGCAATGACGCCTACTAACTCATCGACATACGAGGCGACGGCCAGCTCGAGGTTGGGAGGCCATGGAATGTAAACCTCCTCTGAAAGTTCTATACATAGAACCGAAACATGTACCCAGCTGACATATATAATGAAATTCATTCGGTTCACAAAATTGTGTCTACTCGCCATATCCTTGTGCCACTCACACTCGTATAATCATCAATATGCTACCCACGGAAGTTAACCTTTGGTCAAGCGACTGGCACGGCTAATTAGTGCGTTCCAAGGGAACCGAAAATACTCGGGCCTTGGGACGTCCACGAATACGCCAACCCGGAGCCACCATCGGAGTCGCCTAGCTCGACTGGCCCACCGGGCCAAGACGACCGGTAGACGCATCTCACAGTGACCTGTCCTTCCCATCCTCGTGCAAAGCGACTCGAACGGTTAAGTACCACGCACGGGGACTCCGCCAAAAAGGAACCCTCACGCGGCTCGAGAACACACCATGTAAGCAAGCTGCCTTGGACTCGCCCTGTGACTGGCTCTCCGAGCCAGGGAGGAGACGCGTTACAAACAACGCATTAGCAACTTACAACAGGCACGCGCCCAACACGGCTAAGCACTACGCTCAGGGACTCGTCTACAAACAAACCCACTCGTGCTCGGGGACTAGCCCCTTCAGGAGACGCAAGGGACAAACAATGCACCATATAAGAAAAACACATATGTATACAATTGAGTTATACCCCACTAAATGGCGAACGCGCTCGGGGACTCGTTCAAGCAAAAATAAACACACCACACAATTACGGTCGCAGTGCGAGTCGATTGACTCCTCTTACTCAAAATATTGTTTATATTACAAAAGTCGCCACTTGGCATATGTTAGATACTGCCCAACGATACTATCAATTTCGCAGGCCCTGACGAAGAAGCATCCCCACCACCCTTGAAACGAATGAAAGGTTGCCATGGGTTCGTCGGGTAGGTCATCAGCGACTTCGACAACACCGACCGGAAGGGTTTCTCCGACTTCATGTCACGATGCTCCGGCTCGGGGTCGCCAGGCGCCAATACCATCTCTTGGTATGGCAGAAGATCCCCCATTGCCAACACCTGATCAGCAAAAGGGGCGGCCTTGGCAGTCAGCTTCAACACCTCTGACATCTCCACCGTACCAATCATCGAAGGATAGCCGCTGGTGATGTCGTCAAGGTCAAAATCGTCGGGGAAGTGGGCGAGACCCAGGCTTAATGTTGTGGTGGCCCCGTGCCTGAAAGTCGAGTGTGCCATCCACTCCACGACACCGGGAACCTCCTCCAGATAGCGCCACACTTTTGTAAGCCCCCCAGGAATAACCTCGGTGGGGGACATCCCTTGAAGGACCGGTTGGACACTCAACTCCGAGGCAGTGGCCGCGTTCACCACGACAGTCACGCACTACGAGGCGTTGAAGGTCTAAACCACCGGGTCGCTTTGCCCTATCACAGCTGCAACATCAGACGTCAGTGACACTACGGACCTCCCCACTCGGGGACTCGCCAAACATGTTTAGAAAAGAACAGAAACTCACCAAGAAGCTTGCGGCTGTGCTCGGTGATGTGCTTCTCCAGGGCGGCGTGATCGTTCTGCAGCCCCAGCATGATCGAGTCTGCGGCCTTGCGCTCCTCTTTAGCCGCAGCGACTGCAGCCTTCGCTCGATCCTCAGAAGAAAATGAGGCCACCTTCGCCTCCTCCAACTCCTGGATTAGCGAGGCGATTTGCCCATTCGCCGCGTCCATCTCGGCGACTAGGACGTATCCTTCACAAGCCTTGAAAATCGCAGCCGGAAGAGCATCTAAAAAGAAAAGGGACAAATCGTCAACACCCCAGCACACCAAAAGTTCACAATCGAAAAATAAATCAAGTACTTACCAATAGCCTCCTGGACTCGCCGGTTTGCTTCCTGCGCCACGCGCATATCCCGCTCCAGACGCTCCTGCGCGGCCTGTCGATCGGTCAACTCCCTCTGCAAACCCTGCAAGAGTAACAAAACTTAGTACTTACCAAAAACAATATTCAGTCCCCAGCCGCTGAAATTCAGCGACTAGGAACTCGGGGACTAGAGAGTAGAAGAAATTCAGTCCCTAGCCGCTAAAATTCAGCGACTAGACACTCGGGGATTGGATGTACCTGAATGGCGGCGCCAAGCATCTTGTGAAGCTCTCCGGCGTCAGTCGACGGGACCATGAAGGTGGTGCGCCCACGACGAGACCCGATGTCTTCATCAACGATCTCCGGGCTCTGTGGAGACTGGTTGTCCGCCATGCCTGGAAACCCCCTCGCCATGAAGCGTGGGAACGTTGCTGATGCTCTAGCGGGGGCACTGGTCGTCGGAGCCGGCGCTTCCGTCGCAGGAGGGACCGTGACTGGCTCCGACCGCGCCGCCGCCACCTCTTCGAAGACCGCAGCGAGATCGCACTCCTTGGCGCTATCCATCGCCACGACATCGTCGGCATGGCCCTTCTACCTCTTCGCGCCATCCATAGTTGCCACGTCTTCAGCAGGTTTCCTCTTCTTGGGGAGGTCACCCTCTCCCGTGGTGGCGACCGGTGGGATATTTGCCACTGAAGGGAGACCAATCTTCTTGGCCGTAGACCTGCCAAACCTCCAAAGTCAATACAGAGACAACATAAAAACGGAACACAACTTGGAATGGAGAAGTCGAAACTTACTTGGTGATTGGGAGCACGCGTAGCCCGGTGCTGATGTGGGCGGGCTTGTCTAACTCCGGCCCCAGCTTGCGCGTGAGACCCCTCTCAAAGACATCTGAAGCCCATGACACAGCGGGATTCCTTGATGACAAAGCCGTGGTCATCGGAATGTCCAGCTCCGAAGACGCGGCCGCTCTTGAAGGTTGCGGCGATTTTGACGCCGCGGCCTCAGCCGCCTCCTGGCTTGGCACCCTCGTAGCCGTTGGCGCAATCACTGCCAGAGGAACTTCTACCGCCGCCTCGGTATCCTCGTCCCCCAATCCCTTCGTTGGAATCCCATCCTCCGGGATCTTGTGCGAAGAATCGGGGGCATCATCGTCATCGGAGTCGTCATCATACTCAAACACCACTGCCGTCCTTGGCAGTGACGCTGGCTTCTTCACTGGCGACTTTGGTTTGCGCATGGGCTTCACCGGCGTGGCTGTGTGCCAAGACGTGTGCTCTTGCACGATCTCGTCGCCCCCTTCATGTTCATCAAGGCTGCGACTCGCCTCAAACTCGTGCTGCTTCTGCATGCGAGTCTTGCAAGCCGTTGTCGCTGGGGGAGGAACCTCCTCCTCCTCCTCATCGCTTCCGGAGGAATCTCCCTCGGAGGCCTCCTCGAGCTCCCGGGGAACCTCCTCGTCAAGCGGAGGGAGCCAACCCTCTAGGACCTGGAACAACTGAGAACAACCACCAATGAGTATCGAACGACGCGACTGCGAGTTACATTGCAGAGATTGCGTCTGGAAGGAAAAACTTACTATGGGGGCTTCGTTCTTCACGGGAGTATACGGGGCGAGCCCGACCGATGCGGTTGTAAATTCCGCATCGGTGATGTTCTTCAAGGCGGCCTTGTAATCTTCTGTCTCCCACGACTCTTTGATGGTCTGGGAGGGATCGTGTTTCCCTCTATACTCATACATCCAATGTGGCCGAGCCGCCAGCAGAAACAGATGCCACCCGAGCCAGCAGTTGTAGAGGTTGATCAAAGACAACCCCTGGTCCTTCAACCTCAGGATCTGGTCCATCATCTCTGCGACGGCTATCCTCTGGTCTTCAGGGAGTTTCCTTGGCGCCAGCCGGCGAGGCTCACTCCTTTCGTCGACGAACTCGGGAAGCGCCACTTCGCCGGAGGGAGTGGATTCCTTCACGTAGAACCAGCTCGTCTTCCACTCGCTCGCAGCCTTCTTCAGCAGTAGGAGCTTGACAAAGTTGATCTTCGGCTTCAATTGGAATGTGACGGTGCTGGCCACCAACATCAAGCCGCCAGATGCCTCGCACCCGATGCGGCCGTGGAAGATCTCCAGCCACAACAGGAAATACGGCCTACAGCCGAGGTAGCATTCGCAGAAGGCGACGGCTTGATTGCGTAATACGCACAGAAGCGTCAGAAGAAGAGTGAGGTGGGAAACCGCAAACCCCTCTCTAGATGGCTAGGGAAGCAAATGAACTCGCCGGCTCGCGGCTTCGGCTCGGTCTTGGAGGGAGCGGGAACCCGCCAGTTCCCCTTGTGGAGAACTCCGGCATCCTCGAAGGATTTGAGCTGGGCCGTGGTGCACTTGGATTTCAACCATGAACCTTTTGGAGGCTCCATTGGGAAGGATGTGGAGTCGCTCGGTGTGAAAGGATCGAATCGAAGGAAGACAGGAAAAATGATTGCACAAGAATGAAGAATGCAGGAAAGGATCTGCAAGGTTGATTAGTCACTCCCCTTATAAGGGGGGCTTCCCGCTAGATTCGGGATAGCCGTTACCTGCGGTAATAACGCCGAAGTTACTGTTGGAATATCCAACGGATAATTTGACCAAGTTGACGGTCCAACTCTTTTGTTCCACTCACTGGCAACTGGCCCTGTCCACTCGCCGAAGCAGCGACTTGGCAGCCGTGACATTCGCCGGAGAAGCGATTGGGATCCTGGGGAAAATTTCCTTGGTTTCAGTGGAGTCCATAGCCGATTCAGCTGGGCGTCCAAATTGGACTCACCTACTCCAAGCGCCAAATGACCACCTGCGTCTGATTCAACGATGGCCTCAAGGACTACTGATAGGGATATGCCGAATGGGGTATGCCCAGCAGGACGTTCCGATTGGGCCAAAAGGTCTCACGAGTGGGCCTGCAGGACGGTGACTGCAATGTGACTAAGGGGAAGGCCCGGCGACTGGAGACTGGTGGCCCAGAAGTGTACTAGAAGCCTAGTCGGATTAGGTCAAAGCCTCCGAATCCATATCTTGTTCGGTTGTAACTTGCAAACCCTAGTGAGGTGCCTCATATATACACCTCCCTAGGGTATCCTGAGGACTTACGTTCCATCATACACCCCTTCAAGCGAGTCGCTGCTTAGACGCCGAGCTCGCCACCCCTGTAACTCGCTCTCCAGTAATCTAATCTGGCAGGAGTAGATATTTACACTTCGGGGGGGGGGGGGCGAACCTGGGTAAACCCATGTGCATCCGCACCCATCTCGCTCCGCAGATGGCCGCCAGCTCTCGCCCCCGATTCAATCAATCGATGCCTACTACAGCGACTGCCGTGGCCATTTCCACGACAAAACTCTTTGTGGTTTCTGATATATTAATTAAGCCCACCCCCTCCGATGGGTACCTCCAAGAACTTTTTCGTAAAACTTTCAAAGAAACCTACACAGTTTACTTGTACTAGTTCAAATTTTACATAATTTCAATAAATCTGCATAAAGTCATTCAAGTGGGCGAAGTTAGCTAGAAAATTTGGGAACTCATAAAACATGGGAAATTGCAAGTACAATATGTTACTCCACCATATATGTGTGAAAACTTGGCTTGTGGCATTCAGATCCATATTCTTAACAGTGAGAACATTGTTTACTACAAGAAGATGCACCCATTGATTGCTCAAATTGTAGAGCTTGTTGGGAACCCCAAGAGGAAGGTATGATGAGCACAGTAGCAAGTTTTCCCTCAGTTATGAAACCAAGGTTATCGAACTAGTAGGATCAAGGAAACAACTCCAAGGTGTTGCTAACAACTTGGAATCCTGCACAACACAACAACAGAACTTTGCCCCAACTTACAGTGAGGTTGACAATCTCGCTAGTTTTGCTTAAAACAAAGGATTAAACGTATATTGTGGAAGATAGTAATTGCTTGCATAAAGTAAATAGTAAACGGTAAACAGTAGATGGTATATCAATGGTAAAATAATGGAATGGGGTCCATAGTTCACTAGAGGTGATTCTCCTTAAGTAAATAGCATGTTGGGTGAACAAATTACAGCGAGGCAATTGACAGATTTGAGAAAGCATACAATGCATATACTAGACATCTTGACTCCTATGAGATTTGATTGGGAATTACAACATAATACATAGGCCGTAATCCAACTTCATATATGACTAATAATCCACCTTCAGGTTATCGTCTGAACCCCTTACATTATTATGTTGCAAGCAACAGATAATTGCATTAAGCAAAGTGTGTAAAGTAAACAATACGATTACCCCATGGACAAAGGATTGTTGTTTTGTCCCTAGTATAAATAGCACATCTACAATCTTTGATATTTCTGTCACTTCCCCAGATTACTAGAGGCATGAACCTACTATCGAGCATAAATACTCTCTCTTGGAGTTGCAAGCATCTACTTGGCCAACATAGTTACTAACAACGGAGAGCATGCAAGATCACAAATAACATAGACATGATAGAATCAATAATCAATCTGACATAGTATCTCAATATCCATTTGATCCCCACAAACACAACATATAGGATTACAAATAGATGATCTTCATCATGAACAGAGCTCACAAGATCTAAACATGATAGCAAATAGGAGGAGAAACAACCATCTAGCTACTACATGGACCCGTAGTGCAAGGGTGAACTACTCACGCATCTCACCGGAGGCAGGCATGGTGATAAAGAAGGCCTCCAAGGTGATCTCTCCCCTCCGGCAGGGTGCCAGGAAGAGCTTCGGATCCCCCTGATCTAGGGATGGAGATGGCAGCGGCTACAGACTCTTTAGTGGATTTTTGATTGGGTCCTTAGGGTTTTTGTCTTGGGAGGCTTTTATAGGCGAAGGGGCAAGGTCGGTGGAGCACCAGGGGTCCCACACCCCCTGGTGGTGCACCCCCTAGCCACGCCGCCACCAGGTGTGGTCGCCCTGGTGTGCCACTTCGTCTCCCCTCCGGACTCCGTGTTCCTTCTGGTAAAATATTGACTCTGGCTTTTGTCCTGTCCAATTCCGAGAATATTTCTTTACTAGCTTTTCTGAAACCAAAAACAGCAGAAAACAGGGAACTAGCACTATGGCATCTTGTTAATTGGTTAGTTCCAGAAAATGTATAAAAATGCCCCAAAATGTGAACAAAACATAAGAAAGTAGATATAAAACAAGCATGGAACATCAAAAATTATAGATACGTTTACTCCGTACCAAGCATCCCCAAGCTTAACTCCTGCTTGTCCTCGAGTAGGTAAGTGATAAAAAGAATAAATTTTAAGGTGACATGCACCATCATAATCTTGATCAAGGTATTTGTAAAACATTGATAGCTGGGATCATAGTACTCTAAACATAAGCATGAAAGATAGAGTTCTAACAATAAGACATAACAACTATGTTGTAACATGAAAAGGTACAAGCAAAAGATCATGAATAACAATGCATTGAAAGACGTTTGTTTGTTTCACATATATAAAACATAAAAAGAGTGGTATTCAGCTTGTCCCTCATGTTATAGCAAAACATAAATGCCTAGGACACCTTCAAAGTTCATATGGGTGACTAGATACAAATAATTTAAGAACAAGCAATATCAAAGTTATGAATCAATCAACAAGTTTTGGGACAATGCACATTAAACTAAGAATGACCACTATGCTCTCTCAATTGGTGCATAAGGTAGAAGATGGAGACTCAACATAAAAGTAAAAAGAAAGGACCTTCACAAAGGGAAGTAGGGATTTCAAGTTTCATAAAGAGCTTCCAAAAATTATGGTACTTATTAGCTTTCAGCTCTCATTGCCCCTATCATAAGTATCTTGAGGTGATTAAGGTTAAAGTAACACAAATAGGAGGATATGCTTGATAAGTTATAAGTTGAAAATCTCATGCCCCTTGCTTACGAGTACCGAACCTGATGCTACTCAACTTTAGTCACGAGTAAGTTCTTGTCATTGTAAGTACATGTGTATCATGGAGAAGCGCCAATGGGTACCCCTTACCCCATGACACAGGAGCTATCCCATATCAAAATGACAAGGCAACAGACAATGAGCATCTCAGTGATCTTTTTATTTGCTATTTGCATAGGTTTTTATTGATGATGCTTCACAGAATGCTCACTATGGTTATGCTGCAAGTTTCCACCATGATTAGGCATGGCTTAGGCTAGCCGCCCAGGCATTTCTGAAACACATATACAAACTCCATGAGCTTACAAGATCCCCTTTTATTTCACACCGCTGGTATCCATAAACAAAAGAACATGATATCAACTGAAAATAAGTGCAATGTTGAAAGCGTTCCCCATGGTACATGGTTCTTCTAATTCACAACTTATAAAGCGCAAGCATATAAGAAACATAGGTGGACACAATGGATCAAGTTTATTAAGTGCAAGAAAGTAAAGTGTGCCATCAAGTTTGTGAGAGCTTTAATCACTAATTTTCACATAACAAGTTTAATTTGGAAGGTAGATAAAAACATGAATATACTAGGAATGGTGTAACACACCATGCATAGGAATTTATAGTGGAATCTTTGGAATAACTTGGTTTTCTTGGGGTTGGATGCATGAGTGGAAGTCAACACTTGGTACAGGTGGAGGCTAGCAAAAGACTGGGAGCGACCAACTAAGAGAGCAATAATGGCCATAATCATGCAAAGCGACAAAACATTATTAATTAAAGCATAAAGTGATATTACAAGTCAAAAACAAAATGATCATAGAGGCTAAGGTGATTGGTTCATAGTTTTAATATTGTGTAAGCATGTGCCAAGTCAACCCAAATAAAGCATCAAAGGAGAATACCACAATATTATGCTTTTGTATGCTAAAACAACGCATGATTCTTTCAAGGAACATCAAGCAATCTCAATTGTTTGGAACAAGTCATGCTACAACAATAATTACTAAGCATAAAGTCAAAGAAACATCAAACATGACATGATAAAGTCTAGACCATAGTCAAAACAAGCTCCTTTTGTACCACTTATAATCATGAATGAAGCTTCCTACTCTTTTCCAACACCAATCAACTTATTTTAAACAATGTATGAATGCGGGGCTCCAACGCTTTTATTTAAGCAAACCAAAGAAAAGAAAACTAAAAACAAAAACAAAGATGCTCCAAGAACAACACAATTGTGCACGAAACAATAAAAATGAAGTGTTTTGGGAGAAAACCTGAGATTTTTATTGATGAAGAAGGGGATGCCCTGGGCATCCCCAAGATTTGATGCTTGTACTTCTTGAATATTTCTTGGGGTGACATGGGTATCATCCCCAATATAGAGCTTTTGTCCATTCTTCATCTCATCACATTATTCTTCCCTACACTTTAAAATTTCCTTCATACAAAACTTCACACAATCTTCGTTAGCAACATTAGTGTATTCAAGATAATAAGTATTTGGGTTTAGTTTCAACACAAGTAAAACTTCCATTAAAACACAAGCTATTGTATCAATTCCTTCTGAAAGCTCAAGTGATCAAAGAGAACTCAAAGAGAAAGAGTTTTAAGAGGCAAATAAAAATAATGGCAGAAATCTGTCAAAACAGACTAGTAGATAAAAAACAATTTTTTTCGAAGACCTTCTGTTGCTCAAATAGAAAAGTGTTAAACTAACATAAGTTAGATAATAACCTGGGGCATAAGCGCAACAAATTACAGCTCAATCTGATGTACCGGGAATTTTCACGACTTTTTACAGTGAAGCATAAAAATCTGTTTCGGGGCAGCAACTTTGCCAAGTCTTACTTCTCTCTTATTAGAGGTTATTCTTGGCACAAAAACCACACAAAAAGGATAAGGAGAGGTTATTACTGAGGCAATAACTTCCAAGAGTCAACAAAAGAAAAACTTACTAAAAGTAAAAATAATTTGGGTTATCTCCCAATAGTAATTTTCTTTAATGCCTTTGAGCTAGGCTCAGTAATTTGAGAAGATGCTCACATAAGAAATATGAATTGAAGCAAAAGAGAGCATCAAGGATAAAATATGAAACACATTTAAGTCTAACCCACTTCCTATTAATAGGAATCTTGTAAGAAAATAAATCAAAGAAGCACATAGTAAAAAGAATGGGTAGATAAAACAAGAGCAACTTTGGAACTTTCAATATAAAGAGATGTGTTTTAGTAACATGATAATTCCAACAACCATATTTTCCTCTCTCATAATGATTTTCAGTACCATCATGAACAAACTCAACAATATAAATATCACACTCATCCTCCTTTGGTAAGCATGGAGGGCAAACAAATAAGGTATTAGGTAAAGAGTTACTCTTATTGGGAGTTAGACATGGGTAGCTGCTCCATTCTTCCTCCTCTTTATCATCACTCTCCTATTTTTCATCCAATGAGCTCCAGTTTCAGCAATTTCTTCTTCCATAGGCTCCTGCAAGGCATTAGTCTCTTCCGTTGGTGGAGAGCATTTATTAATATATTTAAGAATATAGCCATTTTCTTCCTTGTAATTATCAAAGCAAAATTTAAGTATATCATAAACCTCATATTTATAAGGTGCATCATCAGTATTTTCAAGCAAATAAGCAAGTTTGAATACACCCTTCCAAGCAATAAATTCTTCAATTTGTTCCACATGATAAAAGTCATAATTTCCCTTAACATAAGAAGATATGGTAACATTATCATTATACTCACATTGAAAAGGGATGTGTCTATACCTCCTACAGCAAAAAGATTTATCAAAGAAATAAGTAACATTATAAGTAGAGCACACATTTCTAGCAATGGTATACAATTTATTAATTTGTTCCCATAAGTGTTTCCCTTTTTGTGACAAGCGGCGTTCCTCGTAATATTTTTGTTCTTCCGTGAACCCACATTGCCAATAAGATCTAGTTTCAAAGAAACCAACCATCGATAGAAAGCATGATAAAGCAACACAACAACAGACTAACAAAAATAACAATTATAGTAGGAACTAATTTTTTGTGTTTTTGATGAAAAGAAGCAAACCAGTACAACTAATTTTTTGTGTTTTTGATAAAAACAAACAAGCAAACAAAGCAAAATAAACTAAGAAAAGCAAAAAACAAAGTAAATACATTGGTTGTGAGGGACTCCCCTTGTGAAGATGTCCTTTTAAATCCCCGACAATGGCGCCAGAAAAAGTGCTTGATGGCTCAAAATGTAGAGCTCGTTGGGAACCCCAAGAGGAAGGTATGATGAGCAAAGTAGCAAGTTTTCCCTTAGTTATAAAACCAAGGTTATGGAAACCGTAGGAGCAAGGAAACAACTCCAAGGTGTTACTAACAACGTGGAATCCTGCACAACACAACCATAGAACTTTGTCCCAACTTACAGTGAAGTTTTCAATCTCACTGGTTTTGCTAAAACAAAGGATTAAACGTATAGTGTGGAAGATAGTAATTGCTTGCAGAAAATAAATAGTAAACAGTAAACAGTAAACAGTAGATGGTATATCAATGGTAAAAAATAGACTGGGGTCCATAGTTCACTAGAGGTGATTCTCCATAAGATAAATGGCGTGTTGGGTGAACAAATTACAGCGGGGCAATTGACAGTTTTGAGAAAGCATACAATGCATATACTAGACATCTTGACTCCTATGAGATTTGATTGGGCATTACAACATAATACATAGACAGTGATCCAACTGCATCTATGACTAATAATCCACCTTCAGGTTATCGTTCGAACCCCTTCCAGTATTAAGTTACAAGGAATAGATAATTGCATTAAGCAAAGTGTGTAAAGTAAACAATACGATTGCTCCATGGACAAAGGACTGCTGTTTTATCCCTAGTAGCAACAACATCACTACAACCTTAGAGATTTCTGTCACTTCCCAAATTACTAGAGGCATGAACCTACTATCGAGCATAAATACTCCCTCTTGGAGTTGCAAGGATCTACTTGGCCAAGATAGTTACTAACAACAGAGAGCATGCAAGATCACAAATAACATAGACATGATAGAATCAATAATCAATCTAACATAGTATCTCAATATCCATCGGATCCCCACAAACACACCGTATAGGATTACAAATAGATGATCTTGATCATGAACGGAGCTCACAAGATCTAAACATGATAGCACAAAGGAGGAGAACCAACCGTCTAGATACTACATGGACCCGTAGTCCAAGGGTGAACGACTCATGCATCACACCGAAGGTAGGCATGGTGATGAAGCAGGCCTCCAGGGTGATCTCTCCCCTCCGGCAGGGTGCCGGAAATATCTTCGGATCCACCCGATCTAGGGATGGAGATGGCGGTGGCTACAGACTCTTTCGTGGATTTCTGATCGGGTCCTTAGGGTTTTTGTCTCGGCAGGCTTTTATAGGTGAAGGGGCAAGGTCGGTGGAGCACCAGGGGTCCCACACCCCCTGGTGGCGCGCCTGCTGCGCCACCAGTGCCCATCTCCTCCCTCCGGACTTCGTGTTCCTTCTGGTAATATATTGACTTTGGCTTTTGTCCCATGCAATTCCAAGAATATTTCTTTACTATCTTTTCTGAAACCAAAAACAGTACAAAACAAGCAACTGGCACTGTGGCATCTTGTTAATAGGTTAGTTGTAGAATATATATAAAAATACCCCAAAGTGTGAACGAAACATAAGAAAGTAGATATAAAACAAGCATGGAACATCTAAAATTATAGATACGTTTATGATGTATCGCCCATCTACCTCCGAAAAGACATTTAATTCAAGACCAATCAATCACACTTACTTGCTTATAGCTCAAGTTTGACCTAATTTCGTTAAATTGTCAAGATACAAAATCTTTGCAAGAAGTTGAAACTATCGTCAAAACTCTCGGTGGTTTCTGATATATTAATTATGACCACCTGATGGTTACCCCCAAAAGATTTTTCATAGAACTTTCAAAGCAACCTACAATTTCTTACCACTATATAGTGTACGAATAACTTTGAATATTAACCATTGGATCAAGACTGGCAAATCCCAACCTTTCCATGCCGTTGGATCGTCTTTTCCATTCTTGCATGTAGAAGATTCTATTGATAGTCTTCATCACAATGAATGCTATGCACAAAGCTCAAAACACACTTCTCCATCATTCTAGAATCTTCTCACTCGTTTCTCTAGACCATGTTACCAAAATTTTCAAGATTTAGATAGCTAATAATCATTGACTTCTACATGATATGCAAAGTACAAGAACAAATGATGGGGATATGCCGAATGGGGTATGCCCAGCAGGACGTTCCGATTGGGCCAAAGGTCTTGTGAGTGGGCCTGCAGGATGGCGACTGGAATGTGACCCAGGAGAAGGCCCAGGGACTGGAGACTAGAGCCCCAGAAGCGTACCAGAAGCCTAGTCGGATTAGGTCAAAACCTCTGAATCCATATCCTGTTCGATTGTAACTTGTAAACCCTAGCGAGGTGCCTCATATATAAACCTCCCTAGGGTATCCTAAGGACTCACGTTCCATCATACACTCCTTCAAGCGACTCGCTACTTAGATGCCGACCTTGCCACCCCTATAACTCGCTCTCCAATAATCTAATCTAGCAGGAGTAGGTCTTTACCCTCCGGGGGCTGAACCTGGGTAAACTCACGTGCATCCACCCCCATCTCGCACCGCAGATGGCCGCCCACTCTCGACCCTGATTCAATCAATCACTGCCTACTGCAGCGACTGCCGTGGCCATTTCCACGATAGTGGCGCCCACTGTGGGGCATAGCAGGACTGACCTGAGTTCTGCGGCGAGACCCTATTCGCCGATCAATCGGCCGCTCGCCACCGGCCGCATTATTGCCATCGGCCGGATTTTACAGATCCTGCCCAGCAGCTACATCCCGGCATCACGCCCGGTCACCCACGGCGCGGTGATGCCAGTCAGCTCCATCAACCTCTTTGTCGGCTTCACCGGGTCGACCCAGCGGCAACGATGATCGTTGGTGGGTCGCCTCTGCACCACGATCTTCCCTCGAAGGAGCAGCTCCGCTCCATCAGGAGCCTCGTCACCGAGTATGACTCGGCCGCCAGCAACACAGTCGAGACCAACACCGACACGAACGATGAGGCCCTAAACGATGATGCCGACTCCGCGACCCCTGCCTCGGTCGACGGATCTATCACCACGGCATCACAAGAGGACTCCATCACGCGGGTCTCCAACCCTGAGGATTTCGAGGACTCCTCCATCCTCGGGATCTTCGATTCCGATTCTGGCTCGGAGTTGTCCGAAGATTTCCGCGCCAAATCCAATCGCTTTAACGCGATCTACATGGCGGGCAGCATGGCCGCCCCGCCAGATTCATTCTCCACACTGATCCCGTCGACTGCCATGGCCACAGAGGTGGTGGAGGACCGCCTGCTACTCGCGGAGGCGCAACGCAATGAGCTCGCCGAGCGCGAGAAATACCACCTCGAGCAGGAAACGGCGCGGGAGCTATCGCTCTATCACCAGTGCCGCATCAGGACCTGCCTAAACTTCAACGTCCAGGGCCGCGTCCTGAACTTCAACGACGAGAGCGACCCTGCACGCGCAGCTGAGCGCGAGTACTGCGAGAACACGCCACCAGGTGGAAGCAACTGACCACCACCCGGCGCCCCGGCGATCGGAGCCCCTCCACCATCCATTGGTCGTGCGCCCCCGCCGGACCAGCCGCGGATCATCATCTCGCCACAAGCCCCGCGGATCATCACCTCGATGGACAACGTCGTCACGGCCGACGCCACAGTGGCGAACCTCGACGTCCAGGGAGAAGACGCGCTATAGATCCAGTACGCCAAGTCCCTACTCGCCAGGACCGTCGAGCAACAAGTCGCGGGAGTCGACCCGCGGGGTCAGATGTATTCCCGCTCCTCAGCAAGCAGGGTGGCCTCAAGCGGCCACCCCACCATCGCCAACGCCGTGACCTGCCCACCACCGCAACCACTGGCGAACCAGCCGCGGACCGCCAACCCTGCACTCTCCACCAACAAACCGATCGCCGCCAATGGGCAGCCCATCAACCCCCACACGCACATCATCAACAACTAGGTCTGGCGGGCGTGCCAGCCCAACGACTTGAGGCCCACCCTCAGTAATCACGGCGACCCCGAACCCAGGGGCTCGCTCAGCCGAGTTGGCCCCAATGCTTCGGGCCTATGATCAGAGGGGAAAAGTTCCCAGCCAACTTCAAGGCGCCCAAAGAGATCGAAAAGTACGATCCAACATACGACCCAACAGTGTGGCTGGACACATACCTCATGGCGATGGGAATCGCCGGCCACACCGACCTGCTCGCCGCTCGCTACCTCTCCCTGATGATGGAGGGTGCGACCCGTCAATGGATAAACACCCTCCACGCTGACAGCATCGACTCCTGGGAAGAAATGCGGGATGCCTTCATCAGGCACTTTGAGGGCTCCTACACCTGCGCCACCACCATCGAAGACCTGGAGCAGTGCATCTAGGGACAACGCGAATCGACCCGCCGCTGGATTCAAAGGTGGCAAGAACTATGGATCAATGCTTCCGGCATCCACCCGGACACGGCGATACATTGTTTCAAGAACGCGTGCCGGTATGAACACCTAGTCGCTAAGATCAAGCGGGTCTACCGGATGCTCGACAACATCCCCGACCTTCTGGAGAGCGCCAAGCGCTATGTGGAGGAGGACCCCAACCAAGACTCCAACGACGAGTCGGGAGGAAGGCGCCGCACCAGCGGCCACGACAGCGGGCGACAGCGCGACATGTGCTATAGCAAGACCCGCATCACCGGCAAGCACCACATGGACGGGCGATTCGACTTCGTCACCAACGCCGACTATGGCCAACGCGACCCCAAAAGCTACCGCCGTGACGGAGGAAATTACAGTGATAGCGGAAACTACTGCACCAACAACGCGGCCAGGTCGAAATTCGACCCCGCCACCCTGCTCAACCAGCCCTGCGTCTACCACAGCAGGAAGGGGAACCCGCCACCCACACCACCGCGGACTGCCAATCTCTCAAAGAGATCAAAAAGGCAAGGCTAGCAAGGGAGAACCCCAACAACAACCCACCTCGGGACAACGGAAATGCCGTCGGCTTCGGCAACACTGCCGGCTCGCTACACACCTTCACCGGGCTCGGCACCAAGCGCGAGAGGAAGGTGCTCGCCCGGGAAGTCGCCGTCAATGCGGTGACACAGGTCCCATCCCATGCTTCCTCAACTAGTCCGAGCAGAGCATCACCTGGAGTCGCCAGGACCATGCTCCCAAGATCGAGTACCTAGGGCGAGTCGCCCTGGTAGTTAGGGCCAAAGTGGCCGACTATTGGCTACCCAAGGCATTGATGGATGGTGGGAGCTCCATCAACATCATGTATCTAGACACGTTCAAAGGGCTCCAACTCCCGGAGTCGGCAATCCAGCTGACCCTAACAACCTTCCACGACATCATCCCCGGTCGAAAGGCATACCCGATCGGAAAAGTGACACTACCGGTCACCTTTGGCACACCAGCAAACTACTGCACCGAGTGAATCGAGTTCGAGCTACTGAACTTCCATATCCCTACCACTGCATCCTAGGACGCCAAACGTTTGCCAAATTTATGGTGACCCCCCACTATGCATACAACATGATGAAGCTCCCAGGGCCGAGCGGCATCATCACCGTCCATGATGACCCCGATATGGCCGTGGAATGCGAGGAGAAAGGCACTAAGCTCGCCGACGCCGTCATCGCCGTGGAGACTGACCACGCGGAGGAGCTCACAAAATACGTGGGAAACATCAACAAGGACGACCCCACCATACTGAAGAAGCCAACCGCCGCGAACTCCATGTTCGAGGCAACCATGCATACCCGCACCGTCGAGCTCGTCCCGGGCGACTCCAGCCAAACGGTCACCATTGGGGCGCATATGAGCCCCGTATAGGAAAGCGTGCTCATCGAGTTTCTCCGTGAGAACCGCGACATCTTCGCATGGAAACCTTCCTATATACTAGGTGTCCCGAGAACTCGCTGAGCACAAACTTCACGCCGACCCCAAAGTGCGACCGGTAAAGCAGTCGTTGCGGCCCTTCAATGAAGAGCGCCGCCGAGCAATCGCCGAAGAAGTGCAATGCTTGTTGGCTGCATGCTTCATTCGGCCAATAAAACACTCCAAGTGGCTGGCAAACCCAGTCCTGGTCCTAAAAAAGAACAACACATGGAGAATGTGTATCGACTACACCAACCTCAACAGCGCCTGCCCGAAGGAGGAGTTCGTCCTACCACGCATCGATCAGATCATCGACTCGATCGCGGGATCGGAGTCGCTCTGCTTCCTCGACGCTTACTCTGGTTACAACCAGATCAAAATGGCGGTCGAGGATGAGGAGAAGACGGCGTTCATCATGCCATTCGGCGCCTTCTGCTACACGGCCATGACGTTCGGCCTCAAGAATGCCGGCGCCACATACCAAAGGTGTATGTAGGAGTGTATCGCGATCCAAATTGGCCCAACATTCACGTCTACATCGATGACGTGGTGGTAAAATCCACCCGCCAGGACGACCTGCTCGTCGACCTTGCCGAAACCTTCGCAAATCTGCGGAGGTACAACATCAAGCTGAACCCAGGAAACTGCACCTTCGGCATCCCCACCGGACAACTACTAGGATACGTAGTCTCCGAGCAAGGCATCAAAGCCAACCCCACCAAGATAGACACCATCGCGCGACTCGGAAAACCCGAGTGCCTGCGCGACGTCCAGAAGTTGTCCGGGCGAGTCGCGGCTCTCAGTCGCTTCATCCCTCGACTAGGCGAGGAGGCCATGCTTCTCTATCGCCTGATGCTCAAGAACCCCACGTTTCAATGGGACACAGAGGAGAATGATGCACTCAAAGCACTCAAAGAAGTGCTACTCGCGGCTCCACTACTCGCCGCCCCAATCGATAAAGAGCCAATGCTCGTCTACGTGGCGGCCTCCAATCGAGTCATCAGCACCGTGATGGTCGTCAAACAGCCAGAGGAGGGCAAGGAGCGCCCCACACAGCGCCCTGTCTACTACATCAGCGAAGTCCTGACGGACTCACGACAGCTCTACCCGCAGTACCAGAAACTGGTGTACGCGGTATTCCGAGCTCAGCGGCGACTCCCCCATTATTCCAAAGAGCACCCAATCACGATGGTCTCATCCGCACCGCTGCAGGACATAATACGCAATCGCGAGGCGACTGGGTGAGTCGCCAAGTGGGCCGTCGAAATCGGTGTCCACAACATCAAATACGAGCCCCGCAAAGCAATCAAATCACAAGCCCTAGCTGATTTCCTCGCAGATTGGGAAGAAGTGTAGCAGCCGGAGAGGCTACCATATCTCCACTACTGTTCGCTACACTTCGACGGCTCCAAGAACACGGACGGCACAGGGGCCGGGGTCATACTGACCTCCCCCAAAGGGGACAAGCTCCGATACGTGCTCCACCTCAACTTCAAGCCCTGCACCAACAACATGGCAGAATACGAGGCCCTCCTCCACAGCATGCGGGCCGCTAAGGAAATGAACATCAACCACCTACGGTGCTACGGCGACTCCGACCTAGTCGCCGGCCAGGTCGCCAGAACATGTGACGCCATCTCTCCAACAATGATCGCGTACCGCCAAGCGGTAGACCAGCTAGGAGGACACTTCGACGGTTATTCCATCGAGTGGATCGATAGACACAAGAATGAGGAGGTAGATGCCCTTTCCCGCATCGGGTCGGCCCGACAAACGCCACCAGCAGGCGTCTTCCTCGACATCATCCACAAACCTTTGGTCTGCCCACCGAAGGAGATCGACGTCGGGATACCACTACAACCAGACCCGGCCGTAGTCGCCATGGTTGTGGAGCCCAGCGACTGGACGGCACCATACGTCACCCTCCTCGAGCACAAGATCCTCCCAAACAACAAGACGGAGGCGCGAATGATCGTGCACCGCTACAAATCCTTCGTCATCATCAACGGCGAGCTCCACAAACGAAGCGTGACTGGCGTGTTCCAGCGCTGCGTACAGCCAGAAGAAGGCCGCAAGATCCTCTAGGACATTCACGCCGGCGACTGCGGCCATCACGCCGGCTCCAAGTCGCTGGTCGCCAAGGCCATGCGGCACGGCTTCTACTGGCTCACCGCGCACATCGACGCCACCAACATCATCCAACGATGCGTCGGGTGCCAGAAGTACGCCAACCAGATGCACCTCCCTGGTTCGGCAATCAAGACCATCCCCATCACATGGTCATTCGCTGTATGGGGCATGGACATGGTAGGCCCGTTCAAGAAGGCCCCATCCGGCTTCACCCACCTCCTGGTCGCGGTCGACAAGTTCACCAAATGGGTCGAGGCCAAGCCGATCAAAAGGTGCGACGGCAAGACGGCCACCAAGTTCTTACGTGAGCTCATCTACCTGTACGGCTAACCGCACAGCATCATAATGGACAACGGCACCCACTTCGCCAAAGGGGCCATGGAGAAATTTTGTGAAGAGCACGGCATACGACTCAACCTCGCCACAGTCGCTCACCCGGAGCCGAACGGCCAAGCAGAATGCGTCAACCAGAGCGTCCTCCACGGGCTCAAGCCACGACTCCAGGTCCCCCTCGAGCTCACCCCAGGATGCTGGGTCGAAGAGCTCCCTTCCGTCATCTGGGGATCCGCACGTCTGTCAATCGCTCCACCGGGTTCACACCCTTCTTCATGGTGTATGTCGCCGAAGCCGTAATGCCAACAGACCTAGAGCACGACTCACCTCGAGTCGCCAATTACATCGCGGCGACAAACGAGACCGCCTGCCAAGACAGCATCGACTAAATCGACGAGGCATGCAACCTGTCTCGCTCCCGCACAGCCATCTACCAGCAGGGACTCCGCCGCTACCATAGCCGTCGAGTCCGTACTCGCACCTTCTAGGTGGGCGACCTGGTCCTATGACTGGCTCAAGACAAGAAGGGCATGCACAAGCTCTCCCTCCCATGGGAGGGGCCATTCGCCATAGGGTGAGTCCTCGGCAATGACGCCTACTACCTCATCGACATACGAGGCGATGGCCAGCTCCAGGTTGGGAGGCCATGGAACGTAAACCTCCTCCGAAAGTTCTATACATAGAACTGAAACATGCACTCAGCTGACATATATGATGAAATTCATTCAGTTCAGAAAATTGTGTCTACTTGCCATATCCTTCTGCCACTCGCACTCATACAATTAGCAATACGCTACCCACGGAATTCAACCTTTGGTATACGCTTCTCACAGCGACCTGTCCTTCCCATCCTCGCGCAAAGCGACTCGAACGGTTAAGTACCACGCACGGGGACTCCGCAAAAATGGAACCCTCACGCGGCTCGGGAACACACCAAGTAAGAGAGCTTCCTTGGAATTGCCCAGCGACTAGCTCTCCGATCCAGGGGAGGAGACGCGTTACAAACAACGCATTAGCAACTTACAACAGGCTCGGGGATTCGCCTACAAACAAACCCACTCGCGCTCGGGGATTCGCCCCTTCAAGAGACGCAAGGGACAAACAATGCACCATAAAAGAAAAACCATATGTATACAATCGAGTTATACTCCATTAAAGGGCGGACGTGCTCGGGGACTCGCTCAAACAAAAATAAACACACCACACAATCACGGTCACATTTCAAGTCGATTGACTCCTCTTACTCAAAATATAGTTCATATTACAAAAGTCGCCACTTGGCATATATTACAAACTGCCCAGCGATACTATCTACTTCACAGGCCCTGACGAAGAAGCATCCCCACCACCCTTGACACGAACGAAAGGTTGCCATGGGTTCATCGGGTAGGTCGTCAGCGACTTCGACAACGCCGACCGGAATGGTTGCTCTGACTTCATGTCGCGATGCTCCGGATCGGGGTCGCCAGGCGCCAATACAGTCTCCTGGTATGCCAGAAAGTCCCCCATCGCCAACACCCGATTAGCAAAAGGGGCGGCCTTGGCCATCAGCTTCAGCACCTCCGACATCTCCACCGTACCAGTCGCCGAAGGGTAGCCGCTGGTGACGTCGACGAGGTCGAAATCGTCGGGGAAGTGGGCGACACCCAGGCTCAATGTCATGGTGGCCCCGCGCCTGAAAGCCGAGCGTGCCATCCACTCCACGACACCGGGCACCTCCTCCAGATAGCGCCACACTTCCGTAAGTCCCCCAGGAATAACCTCGGTGGGGGACATTCCCTAAAGGACTACTTGGACACATAACGCCGAGGCAATGGCCGCGTTCACCACGGAAGTCACGCACTACGAGGCATTGGAGGTCTGAACCACCAGGTCGCTTTGCCCTATCACACCTGCAACATAAGACTTCAGTGACACTATGGATCTCCCCACTCAGGGACTCGCCGAACATGTTAAGCAAAGAATAGAGACTCACCAGGAAGCTTGCGGCAGTTCTCAGTGACGTGCTTCTCTAGGGCGGCTTGATTGTTCTGCATCCCCAGGATGATCGAGTCCGCGGCCTTGCGCTCCTCTTCAGCCGTAGCGACTGCAGCCGTAGCTCGATCCTCAGAAGAAATTGAGGCTGCTTTCGCCTCCTCCAACTCCTAGATTAGCGAGGCGATTCAACCATTCGCCGCCTCCAGCTCGGCAACTGGGACGTACCCTTCACGGGCCTTGCAAATAGCATCCAGAATACCATCTGAAAAGAAAAGATACAAATCGTCAACACGCCAGCACACCAACAGTTCACAACCGAAAAACGAATCAAGTACTTACCAATAGTCTCCTGGAGTCGCCGGTTTGCTTCCTGCGGCACGCGCAGATCCCGCTCCAGACGCTCCTTCGCGGCCTGACGATCTGTCGACTACCTCTGCAAACCCTGCAAGAATAACAAAACTTAGTACTTACCAAAAACAATATTCAGTTCCTAGCCGCTGAAATTCAGCGACTAGGAACTCGGGGACTAAAGAGTAGAAGAAATTCAGTCCCTAGCCACTGAAATTGAGCGACTAGGAACTTGGGTACTGGAGAGTAGAAGCAACTCAGTGCCTAGCCGATGAAATTCAGTAGCTAGACACTCGGGGACTGGACGTACCTGAATGGCGGCGCCAAGCATCTTGTGAAGCTCTCCAGCGTCAGTCGACGGGACCATGAAGGAGGTGCGCCCACGACGAGACCCAACATCTTCATCAATAATCTCCAGGCTCCGTGGAGACTGGTTGTCCGCCACGCCTGGATACCCCCTCGCCATGAAGCGTGGGAACGTTGCTGACGCTCTAGCCGGGGCACTGGTCGCTGGAGCCGGCGCTTTCGTCGCAGGAGTGACCTTGACTGGCTCCAACCGCGCCGTTGCCACTTCTTCAACGACTGTAGCGAGATCGCACTCCTTGGCGCTATCCATCGCCACGACATCGTCGACACGGCCCTTCTACCTCTTCGCGCCCTGCACTGTCGCTGCATCTTCAGCAGATTTCCTCTTCTTGGTGAGGTAGCCCTCTCCCTTGGTGGCGACCGGTCGAATCTTCGCCACTCAAGGGCGACCAATCTTCTTGACTCTAGACCTGCCCAAACCTCCAAAGTCAACACAGGGACAGCACAAAAACGGAACGCAGCTTGGAATGGAGAAGTCAAGGCTTACTTGGTGACTGGAAGATCGCGCAGCCTGGTGCTGATGTGGGTGGGCTTGTCTAATTCCGGACCATCTTGCGCGTGAGACCCCTCTCGAAGACATCTAAAGCCCATGACACCACGGGCTTCCTTGATGACGAAGCCACGGTCGCTGGAATTTCCGGCTCCAAAGAGGCGGCCGCTCTTGAAGGATGCGGTGATTTCGACGCCGCAGCCTCAGCCACCTCCTGGCTTGGCACCCTCAAAGCCTTTAGCGCAATTACCGCCAGAGGAACTTCTACCGCCTCGGTGTCCTCGTTCTCCAATCAGGGATTTTGTGCGAAGAATCGGGGGCGTCATCATCATCGGAGTCGTCATCAGACTCAAACACCATCGCCGACCTTGGCAGCGACGCCAGCTTCTTCACTGGTGACTTTGGTCGGCGCGCAGGCTTCGCCGGCGCGGCCGTGCGCCGTGACGTGTGATCTTGCACGATCTCGTCGCCTCCTTCATGTTCATCAAGGCTGCGACTCGCCTCGAACTCACGCTGCTTTTGCATGCGAGTCTTGCGAGCCGTAGGCGCTGGGGGAGGAACCTCCTCCTCGTCGTCGCTTTCAGAGGAATCTCCCTCAGAGGCCTCTTCGAGCTCCTGGGGGACCTCTTCGTCAAGCGGAGGGAGCCAACCCTCCAACACCTGGAACAACTGAGAACAATCACCAATGAGTATCGAACGACGCGACTGCGAGTTGCATTGCAGAGATTGCGACTAGAAGGAAAACTTACTGTGGGGGCTTCGTTCTTCACGGGAGTGTACGGGCGAGCCCGACTAACGCGGTCGTGAACTCCGCGTCGGTGATCTTCTTCAGAGCGTCCTAGTAATCCTAGGTGTTCCACGACTCTTTGCTGGTCCGGGAGGGATCGTGTTTCCCGCTGTACTCATACATCCAATGCGGCCTAGCCACTAGCGGGACCAGATGCCCCCCGAGCCAGCAGTTGTAGCGGTTGATCGAAGACAACCCCTGATCCTTCAACCTCTGGATCTGGTCCATCATCTCCGCGACGACCATCCTCTTGTATTCAGGGAGTTTCTTCAGCGCCAGCCAGTGAGGCTCACTCCTTTTTGCGACGAACTCGAGAAGCGCTACTTCGCCGGAGGGAGTGGATTCCTTTATGTAGAACCAGCTTTTCTTCCACTCATTCGTGTCCTTCTTCGGCAGTAGGAGCTTGACAAAGTTGGCCTTCGACTTCAATTGGAATGTGACGCCGCCGTCCGCCATTATCAAGCCGCCGGACGCCTCGTGCCCGACGCGGCCCAGGAAGAGCCCCAGCCACAATGGGAAATACGGCCTGCAATCGAGATAGCATTCGTAGATGGCGACAAAGATCGCCAGCTGCTGGATGCTATGCGGACCGAGATCCGATGGCTTGATTGCGTACGCACAGAAGCGCCAGAAGAAGATTGAGGTGGGGAACCCCAAACCCCTCTCTAGATGGCTGGGGAAGCAAATGAACTCACCGGCTCGCGGCTTTGGCTTGATCTCGGAGGGAGCAGGAACCCGCTAGTTCCCCTTGCGGAGGACTCCGGCATCCTCGAAGGATTTGAGCTGGGCCGTGGTACACTTGGATTTCCCCCATGAACCTTTTGGAGGAGCCATTGGGGAGGATGTGGAGTCGCTCGGTGTGAAAGGATCGAGTCAAAGGAAGACAGGAGAAATGAATGCGCGAGAATGAAGAACACGGGGAAGGATCTGCAAGGCTGATCCGTTACTCCCCTTATAAGGGGTGCTACCCGCCAGATTCGGGGTAGCCGTTACCTGTGGTAATTACACCGAAGTTACCATTGCAATATCCAACGGATAGTTTGACCAGGTTAACGGTCGAACTCCTCCATTCCACTCACTGGTAACTAACCCTGTCCATTCGCCGAAGCAGCGACTTGGCGGCCGTGACGTTCGCCGAAGCAGCGACTGAGAGCCTAGGGAAAATTTCCTTGGTTTCAGTGGAGTCCATCGCCGATTCAATTGGGTGTCCAAATTGGACTCGCCTACTCCGATTGCCAAATGACCACCTACGTCTGAATCAACGATGGCCTCGGGGACTACTGATGGAGATATGCCAAATGGGGTATGCCAGCAGGATGTTCCAATTGGGTCAAAGGTCTCGCGAGTGGGCCTGTAGGACGGCGACTGGAATGCGACCTAGGAGAAGGCTCGGCGACTGAAGACTAGAGGCCCAGAAGCGTAACAGAAGCCTAGTTGGATTAGGTCAAAACTTACGAATCAATATCCTATTTGGTTGTAACTTGTAAACCCTAGCGAGGTGCCTCATATATAAACCTCCCTAGGGTATCTTGAGGACTCACGTTCCATCATACACCACTTCAAGCGACTCGCTGCTTAGACGCTGAGCTCGCCACCCCTGTAACTCGCTCTCCAATAATCTAATCTAGCAGGAGTTGGTCTTTACCCTCCGGGGGGGCGAACCTGGGTAAACCCATGTGCATCCGCCCCCATCTCGCACCACAGTTGGCCGCTGGCTCTTGCCCCCGATTCAATCAATCACTGCCTACTGCAGCGACTGCCGTGGCCATTTCCACGACAACAAATATACACCCATAATTTATAGATGTTGATCAAACTTATACTTTTTGCTGATTTACCTACTATAATTTTATATAGTGATGATACGTCAGTCTATTATCTGAGTATCACGTGTAAGGCACGTGCAATTTACTAGTACTTGCAGTTTCAAATTTCACCTAATTTTGATAAATCGACATAAAGTCATTCTAATGGGAAGAGTTAGCTAGGAAGTTTGTAAACTCATAAAACATGGGAATCGTTGATACAACATGTTGTTCGAATATATATGTCTGTAAACTTGGCTTGTGGCATTCAGATCCAATATTCTTCGGACTTTCCTTTAGGAAAAAGAACAACCTCGCTCGTATTCACTCAGAAAATGTGGAATTAAATGTTCTTTCTTGATAGTTGGAAACTCACACTGATGACACTATTTACTACAAGAAGATGCACCGATCTACCTCTGAAAAGACATTTAATTCAAGAGCAATCTATGGCGTTTACTTGTAGATAGCTCAAGTTTGACCTAATTTTGTTAAATTGTCAAGATGCAAAGTCTTAGCAAGAGGTTGAGCCTATCATGGAAACTCCCGCTGGTTTCTGATATATTAATTTTGAACCCTCGATGGGTACCTCCAAAAGCTTTTTCATAAAACTATCAAAACAAAACGTACAATTTACTTGTACTTTCAGATTTCACCTAATTCCGAGATATCAAAAAAAGTAATTCAAATGGGTGGGGTTAGCTAGGAAGCTTGAAAACTCATAAAACATGGGAATCGCAATTAGAACATGTTGTCAATCCACTATATATGTCTGTCAACTTGGCTTGTGGCCTCCACATCCAATATTCTTTGGACTTCTCTTTATGGAAAAGAACAAATAACCTAGCTCATCTTCATTCGGAAAATGTAGAATTGAATGTTCTTTCCTGGTAGTTGGACAGTAACACCCACGACATAGCTTACTACTAGAAAATGCACCCACCTATCTCTGAAATGACATTTAATTCAAGAGCAATCTATCGCGCTTACTTGCATCTCAAATTTGACCTAATTTCGTTAAATTATCAAGATGCAAAATCTTAGCAAGAAGTTAAACCTATCGTCAAAACTCTCGTTGTTTTCTGATATATTAATTGTGACCCCTCGATGGGTACCTCCAAATTAAAAGCATTTTCGTAAAACTACCAAAGAAAAACCTACAATTTACTTGTAGTTTAAAATTTGACCTAATTCCAAGATATCAACATAATGTCATTCAAATGGGAGGGGTTAGCTAGGAAGCATGAAAACTCATAAAAACATGGGAATCACAAGTACACCATGTTGTCAATCCACTATATATGTCTGTCAACTTGACTTGTGGCCTCCACATCCAATATTCTTTGGACTTCTCTTTATGGAAAAGAACAACTAACCTCACTCATCTTCACTCAGAAAATGTAGAATTGAATGTTCTTTCATGGTAGTTCGACACTGACACCCACGACACTGCTTACTACCAGAAAACACACCCATCTACCTCTAAAATGACATTTAATTCAAGAGCAATCTATCGCGCTTAGTTGTAGCTCAAGTTGGACCTAATTTCGTTAAATTGTCAAGATACAAAATCTTAGAAAGAAGTTGAACCTATCGTCAAAACTCTAGTTGTTTTCCGATATATTAATTCTGACCCCTCGATGGGTACCTCCAGATTAAAAGCTTTTTTGTAAAACTTTCAAAGCAAAACCCTACAATTTACTTGTAGTTTCAAAATTGACCTAATTTAGATAAGTCGACTTAAAGTCATTAAAATGGGCAGAGTTAGCTAGGAAGTTTGAAAGCTCATAAAACATGGGAATAGTCTATACAACATGTTGGTCCACTATATATGTCTCTAAACTTGGCGTGGCATCCACATCCAATATTCTTTGGCCTTCTTACAAAAAAGAACAACCTCGCTCGTCTTCACTCGAAAAATGTAGAATTGATTATTCTTTCCTGATAGTTGGAAACTCACATTGACGACATTGTTTACTACAACAAGATGCACATATCTACCTCTGAAAATAGATTTAATTCAAGAGCAATCTGTCGCGCTTACTTATTGCTCAAGTTTAACCTAATTTCATTAAATTGTCAAGATGCAAAATCTTAGCAATAAGTTGAACCTATCGTCAAAACTCTCGTTGTTTTCTAATATATTAATTGTGACCCATCGATGGGTACCTCCAAAAGATTTTTTGTAAAACTTTCAAAGCAACCTATAGTTTACTTGTAGTTTCAAATTTGACCTAATTTCGATAAATCGACATAAAGTCATTCGGTCAAATGGGCAGAGTTAGCTAGGAAGTTTGAAAACTCATAAAACATGGGAATCGTATTTACAACTTGTTGGTCCACTATATATGTCGGTAAACTTGGCTTTTGGCATTCACATCCAATATTCTTTAGACATTTCTTTATGGAAAAGAACAACCTCGTTCGTCATCACTTGGAAAATTGAGAATTCAATGTTCTTTCCTGATAGTTGGAAAATCACACCAATGACACTGTTTACTACAAGAAAAATTCATCCATATACCTCTGAAAAGTCATATATTTCAAGAGCAATCTATAGCGCTTACTTGTAGCTCAAGTTTGACCCAATTTCATTAAATAGTGTCATGATACAAAATCTTAGCAAAAAGACAAACTTGTTGTCAAAACTCTCTCTTGTTTCTCATATATTGATCGTGACCCCTCGATGGGTACCTCCAAAAGCTTTTTCATAAAACTTTCAGAGCAACCTACAATTTACTTGTAGTATATAGTTCAAATTTGACCTAATTTTGATTAATCGACATAAAGTCATTCAAATGGGCAAGGCATTAAGCTAGGAAGTTTGTGAACTCATAAAACATGGGAAATCGTAAGTACAATATGTGGGTCCACTATATATGTGTTAAAACTTGGCTTGTGGCATTCATATCCATATTATTTGGACTTCCTTTACATGACAGAATAATTTTGACATCACTCGGAAAATTGAGAATGTTCTTTCCTGATAATTGGAAACTCACACTAACAACATTGTTTACTACCAGAAGATGCACCCATCTACCTCCGAAACAAAATTTAAGTCAAGAGAAATCTATCGCGCTTACTTGCTTGTAGCTCAAGTTTGACCTAATTTCGTTAATTTGTCAGGATTCAAAATCTTAGCAAGAAGTTGAAACTATCATCAAAACTCTCGGTGGTTTCTGACATATTGATTGTGACCCCTCGATGGGTACCCCCAAAAGCTGTTTCATAGAACTTTCAAAGCAACCTACAATTTACTTGTAGTTTCAAATTTGACCTAATTTCAATAAATCGACATAATTCAAATGGGCAGAATTAGCTAGGAAGTCATTCAAATATCAAAAGACATTTAATTCAAGAGCGATCTTTCACACTTATTTGTAGCTCAAGTTTGACCTAATTTTGTTAAACTATCAGGATGAAAAATCTTAGCAGGAAGTTGAATGTGTTGTCAAAACTCTCGATGGTTTATGATATATTAATTGACCCTCGAATGGTTACCTCGAGAAGATATTTCATAAAACATTCAAAGCAACCTACAATTTACTTGAAGTTCAAATTTGACCTAATTTCAATAAATAATTGGAATAAAGTCATTCAAGTTGGCGCAGTTAGCTTGGAAGTTTGAAAGCTCATAAAACATTAGTATCGTCAGTACAACATGTTGGTCCACTATTTATGTCTAAAAACTTGTCTTGTGGTATTCAGATTCATATTCTTCGGAGTTTCTTTAAGTAAAAGAACAATCTTGTCCTCACTCAAAAAATTGAGAATTAAATGTTCTTTCGTGATAGTTGGAAACTAACACCGACGACATTGTTTACTACATGAAGATGCACCAATCTACCTCTAAAAATACATTTAATTCAATAGTAATCAATTGCCCTTACTTGTGTAGCAAAAGTTTGATCTAAGTTCATTAAATCGGCAAAAAGTCACTAAGGTGTGCGAAGTTACCTGGGAAGCTTGAAACATCCTATTTCTAAAAACTTTGGAATTATAAGAAACCATGTTCCACTTTGTCAGATAATCGGGGCAGTGTAATTTTCTTTTAATTATGGTAGGTCCCATAGGAGCGAGGTGCTTTAGCTAACACGTGGTCGGTGGAAGTACAAGTTACATCAAGTACCTTATAAAAATAAAAATTACATCCAAGGCCATGCATCTAGCACATGATCTATGAAACTAAGAAATGAAGTGTCTTTTGAGGTTTGCGCGTATTCTAGATATTGTAGAGCCAAAATTTGTTTTGAAATAATCTACATTCTAGCTTTTACTACTAGTACATATAGTAAACAAGAATCCATAAAACAGAGTGACCGTACTTCCTATTGGAGTAGTAACTTGGATTTGTTGTTCATATATCTAAGTACTACTACTAATAATAAAAAAAATTCAAAAAAGTACCACTAATAAACACAGTACTAGTTTGTCTGATTTGTTCTAAGATGTACTACTATACTAGTACTAGTACTCCCTCTGTCTAGGATCATTAAGGCTATCTAAATTTGATAAGACCAAAAAAGTTAATTAAAGGTTGGTGTCGAAGACATGCATGCAGTCATTGGTTTCTCCCTTGCAGCACTGTTCACCCTGCACTAGGCCGTAGACTTTTTGTCTCTCTCCAGGAGTAGATCTTCTTGCTTCTCACGTGGATCTTCTTGCCTCGGTATCTCCCTCTGTTTTTTCTGTAGCGTGACACCTGCTTTACTCACCTGTCAACTTTCTACGGCCTTTTTGTTTTGACGAAACATGTACAACGTGTGGACACTGTCTAAGAAAAAAGTGGCCAAGTCCAGAGCCTTAGCCACTGCTAGCGCACCGATGCCTAGCATTTTCCTATACAATTGAACCAGTACAGTACGAAACTCAATCAGTATACTCTTCAGTATACCCACACAACCCGGGTTTCTGGCCAGCGGGCACTACGTCGGCGAGCCGATCTTCCCTCTATAACCACTCCCACAAGTTCGTGTACCACGTTGGCCGATTCGACCGTGAGCCGGCTACTATGGAAATTGTCAAGTCTGAGGTGATGATTGAGTGCCCCTACGACAGCTGCTTTAGCTTGGTCGCTTTCGAAAAGCTCGGTGAGCACAAGATTGCGTGCTCGTATGGCCCGTGCTCCTGCATGAATCCTGCCTGTGATTTCATTGCCTCGCCAGCAGGACTCCTTTCCCACATGAAGGAGGCCCACGGGGTCATAGTAACGAGGGCCATCTACAGCAACGCCTTCTTTTGCCTCATCCTGATTCCGCCACCAACGAGCACGAGGGGATTCATGCGCTTCCTCTATGGGGATGACGGTGTCGTGTTCGACCTGACCATCAGCGCGCTCAGCCCAGCCGCCATCATGTCCTTGCTGTGCATCAGGCATGACAGGTCCTTGTGGCCACGGTACATGGTGAAACTATGTGCGCCTGGCCCACCGGGGTCTGCGGACTTCTCGATGGTCGAGAGGATTAATGCGGTAATCGAGCTGATGAGCAGCTCGTCTCCGTCCAACTTCCTGTCCGACAAGCTCAAGACGTATCTCAGGGTGTCACCGCGGTTCCTGATGAAGGTTGGATAGTCCACTCATCTATCTTTCTGGATTTGCATCAACAGGAAACATAATCTTAAACTACGGCTGATGATCAAGACTTTAATGGTATATTAACAGATAAATAGTACTACTAGTAGTACTATTTTACTACTCCAGTTTACTAGTAGTAGTCGCATGTAGGTTCTCTTTTGGTACTAGGAAGGATGCATTTTGGATGTAAACTAAGTTTGCTCCTAATGTTATTATGGTGTATTTAGGGGTTTATTATGAATTTTATGTAACTGTTCACTTCTACGACATGGACCAGAGATAAACACACTAACCATTCTTACGGTGCTTCGATTTAGTCATCTAACTTAGTGATTATGAAATGTTATGCCGAAACTTGTCAATTCGACTTGATTTAAGTCTTGAACTAGGATTGCCGTCAAAATTGCGCTGGTGTGAACGACACATCAACGTGGGTCCAGCGTGTATGATAGCCTGCCCTAGAATTTTGCACGTAGCGCATCCCGCATCTCGAACGATAAACAACAGGCCCAATATTTGCATATCAACTGCCAGTTTCTCCTCCCCGCATATCCTTCCGTGTAAGCAAAACCACGACGTTTTCACCTCCATGCCACTTTATTTTTGTTTTGTTCAAGAGAAGGAAACAAAGTGTTGCTTAGACCAATTCAACATATTACACCCATTGGGTTAGATTACCGAAAAACAAAATTAGCTCAACATCCATATTAAGAAGAAAATTTAGCTCTAACACGTGAGAAAACTGGAGGCAAATCCAAAGCATCCCACCTCACTAACCCTGTGACAAGGACACACTTGAACAAATACCGTTCGGATTCCCATGGACATTGGTCTGGACGATGTACTTCATCAAGAAACGATGCTTGCATTGGTCACACTTAACAATGAGCAGCTCTGTGTTGGGCACACGATAATTCTTTGGACCCAAGATCGTACCACTTGAGCCACCACGCGCCATACTCGAGCTCCAACCACGAGATGCGCTCGTGCGGGAAGATCAGGGCACAAGCCAAGGGAAAAACTATTGAACTAGGGTTAGGTATGTGCGATATTTAGAACAGAACATATGTTATAATTATATGACATTTCAGTTTCACAAAATCAATCTTCCAGGAGATTAGCTCACCCTAACTGGCTATTATACGAGAGGCGCTAGGTGTGATTTGATAGGACGGATGCTCTCCTGCATGCATGACCAACGTCCACGTGTCATCCAGGCTAACACAATTTTGACTGCAAATCTCGCTTACAATTAAATTTAGTCATATTGACAAGTTTGTGTGTAAATTTAGCAAATCACGAGTTGGAGGGCTAAATCGAGCCCACACACAAGTACAAGCATTGTTTGTGTTCTTAACTCCATGGAACATGCATAATAAAAGGACCATGCATGGTTGCGATCTATGTGAGGATACATCATGGTGGAGAATATTGTGTGTTTCATGTGGTTATCGAGCACAAGCTCATGCCATTTGTGAGTACGTGCCATAAATACATTAATGATTTTGCTCATAGTTTTTATCCGGTAAAGCAAATTGGTATAACTTCTTCTTGTTGCGGTACGCCGAATGACTTCTTGATGAACACCCATATGTGCTAATCGTGCCTACGAGCTACACATCCCAGGGTAGGGTCGCGCTCTGAGATTTCGCGTTCCTCATGGTGCCTGCGATACAATACCGCTGCAGTTGGAACGTTCGAGATGACGAAGAGATGTTTTTCAGTGTTTAGGCTTGCTTCTGTTCCTCCCTGTTTTCTCAAACCTAAGAAATTGAAAATACAAGGAGGGTTAGGATTAACCAATGTTGCTTCGTCTTGGAGGACATGAAGGGTTATCGGCCAATCCTAGCCGTTCTTATGTTTTTAGTTTTCTAAGTTTGGGAGAACGGGAGGACACCAAAGTAAAACTCTTATTTGTTTTCATTGACAAGAAGAATTGATCTTCATCTTCTCATCTAATGGTCCTAACATGAATTGAATTATGTATTAATTACTATTAGTCAGAGGCAAGGTTTCTTTGGGATTAGGAAAGTTATATTTGGCATAGAATACGATTTACTGCTTACTACTCCATACTATGTTACTTCGACTACTACTAGTACAGAGTAGTACTCCATCCATCCCAAATTAACTGACTTTACATGTACTCCCTCCTTCCCAAATTAGGACGCGCATTAATTTTTGTCAAAGTCAAACATAATAAACTTTCACTAAATATCTAGAAAATAATATGGACATATACGACATAAAATCAATGTTATCAGAATCATCATGAACCATGTTTTCATTTTATATGCGTTTGATATTATGTAAGTTAGTATGTTTGTACATATAGTTGGTCAAACTTTATAAATATTGACTTTGACAAAACCTAGTATGATTTCTAATTTAGAAATGAGGGGGCATCTAGGTACTAAAATGTGTCGAAATACATGTGTATCTAGACAAAGCCAAGTCAATTACTACTATTTTAGGATGGAGGGAATAATTATTTATGAGTATTCTTCACAAATTTTTTACTGCTACGGCACGTGTCTATTACTAGGGCATGGACCAATGCATGATAATCACGCGACCATGCGGTGGCGATCTACTTCGTACTAGTAGTACTGGATTACCATACGTGCGGAGGCACACTAGTGGAGCACACACTCGTGTCGTTCTTGAGTAGTACTACTAGTAGACACAAATAGTAGTACATAAATAGATAGATCTTGTTGCTTATCGTATTATTTTTTCCCCTATAAGGCAACGTGGATGTGACTATTATAGTACTATATTGGAACAACTTTTGTGTTTGGCCCTACAAGATGAATGTGGAACTCTCTGTATAACATTATTGTACTAGTACTTATTGTAGTACGTACTACATGGTAGTAGTAGTACTACTATACCAAGTAATTTTTCAGACGCGCAGTAAAGTAGTGCAATAAGTCTATTTTGTCAAGATGCATGCAATGAGCATTAGTTTCACAGGACAATTCAGGTTTTTATATATCCAAATTTGTAATCCAGCTCGATGGCTCAATACACGAAGCATCTAGTACTCTTCTATCCTCCGGCTGTCGCCTAGATCAAAATGAACAAGCAAAAGATTGTGTATCTTGGAAATTTCCATTGCCATTTATTACCCGCAGAGCTTTATTTTGTTTTCTTCAAGGCACCTGCAAATACTGATAAGTACTAGTATTAGTAATAACATGCTACGATTGAGCCCTATAGCTAGTACTAGACATAGACTCTAGTAGCTACTCTCGTCCCACTGAATTGTTCAAGATGTGGAGTTCCTTTTTTTTCTCCAAGAGGTGGAATTCATTTGTTTCTCCAAGAGGTGAAGTTCCTTTTTTCTGAGAGAGGGAACCTTTTTTATTCCTTCTTTGGTTCAAAGAAAAATCAAAGGATTTGTGAAGAATTTTGTCCCTTAGGAAATAATCTTACGCTATTTTTTTGATTAATAGGATTCCAATATATAGGAATTATGTCCCGCTTGCAACGCATGATAGGAAAAATATTGGAATAGGAAAAACACGGGAATTAAGATTCCTTCAAAGTATTCCTTTGCCTATATTTTTTAGGAAAATTTCCATCCACTCCAACCTCATGGAATAATTGCTTTGCTTTCCCTATGATTCAAACACATACTTGATCCAAATTCCTATAGTCTCCTCTTTCTATGTTTTGAGAATCCTGCAAATAAAACGAGCCCTCAGAAATGGTCTTCCTTTTTTTGTTTTTGATCATTATTTGTTTGAACATACGGTCATAGAGCTCCCTAGAAACACGAGGAGGGAGAAAATTGCACAAACCTCCAACAATTGGATTCAAAATTGCAGGGAACTCCAGATAATCAGGATAGTATAGTTGCAAGAAACTACTACAATTAGTTTTGGGTACAAATGCTGCACATAGAACATAATTTTCGATTAGCCCTCTTAACATTATTTCTTACATACCTAGGTCTCCATGGTTGGAGCACTTTGCAACTATGGCTCTAATTGTTGGAGGTTTGTGCAACTAGCCTCAATTGGATCCCCACCCCCCACTCGCCCACCTTATGCAGTACTAGTAGTACTACTACGCACCATCAACATTTGTCTTGTCTCCATCTCACCCCGGCTGCCAGCTCCCGCCAACGATCTTCCCTCCCACCCCTCCCCCACCCCACCCCAAAGAAAGCCCCCAAAAAACCATCTTAGCGTCCTTCCATGGTGAGATTGAGCAAGCTTAGTAAAGATCCTGAGCAGTTTCAGAAGGTGTTCACCGAAGGCCGTCTTCAAGTACTCATAAACCATTGAGATTCCACCACCGCCGCGAGCCTCGTCGGTTCGTCCAAAGATATTCTTCAATCAGCAAAAGGGAGCGGAACTACGCCACTTCTCATTCGTTTGGCCTCTCATGTGTTCTTCATTCTCACCCGACGGTGATACCGTGGGAATCCCAAGAGTTCTTCAAAGTGGCGGGCAACCTGTGCAAGCTGGCGTCGCTGGACAAGTTCTCCTTTGATGCTGTGATGCCAAATGGTTTTGATGAGCAGCGAGCAGGCGGAAATGGAGATTGGATCGCCACAGTTGGGCCTAATTTCACATGGGACCTTGTCTACGTGTACACTCATTGCAAGATTGTTATTCCGCAAATCTCGGGGTTTAAACCGACCGAAGGTTCTGCAGTTACATTTCAGGATGATGTTGATTAAGGTCAATGTACTAAAGTGCAGAATATAGTCATTTGCCAAGTTCCTACTGCTGCTCAGGGATACAAAGATTTCTCTCTTATCGTTATTTTTGAATTCAAGATTATTGTCCTTAACGGGAATGATAGTCATGGATGGTCAGTTTGTGTGAACGAGTTCCAAGGCTACTTTTGATATTGCGATGCTATTATCCAACATGATCGTGTGTTTGTCGTGACCGAGAACGATTGTGTTTATGCATGGAAGTCTCTTGAACTTGGTAAATTCTCCTCCCTATGTATTTTATTAGCTTTATTCCTGAATCGATGGAAGCTAATTTTTCTGAACTTTCATTATTTATAGGAATTCCATAAAAAATTAAGTTTCTTTGATTCAAAGGAATTCCCTAGGAAATTCAGAGAAATGCAATCTTTAGGAAGTATTCTTACATATAAGTAGTTTGTTTCGTATGATTGAATCGATGTAAGCTGTTTTTTCTGAACTTTCGTTGGTTAGTAGTAATTTCATAGGAATTTTAGCCTCTTTGATTCGTACGAATTCCCTAGGAATTTAAGAGGAATGCAATCCTTAATAAATTTTCTTACATATAGGTAATTTGATTCATAGGATTGAGTTCTCTGATAGTATTGCCTTGTCTCCTAGTACTAGTACATCCATGGAAAATATGGTATCTACTAGTAGTACTTACATGAGACTCAGATACTATACATATGAAATATCATCACTATATAGAATTATAGTACTAGGTAAAGCTCAAAAAATTAGAAATTTGATCAAGATCTATAAAGTATGGGTGCATATTTACTTCTTGTATTTTCTACCATGTAGAAGTCAACGTTTATTAGGTACTAGTACTTGTAAATTTTGTTAATATGGTCTTGAGAAATGAAGGAAAAGATTTTAGAATGATGGAGAAGTGTGTTTTGAGGATTATGCATAGCGTTCATTGTGCTAAAGACTATCAATAGAATCTTCAAGTCGATGCTAGAATGGAAAAGAAGATCCAACGGCTGGCAATGTTGAGATTCGCAAGTCCTGATCCAACAATCAATATTCAAAGTTATTCATACACTATATAGTGGTAAGATATGATAAGATATTAAACCTCCTAGAAATAATCCTTGTTGCTTTTACTTTGGTATACAGAACACCAAAATCTTGTAGGATCCAACCTTGATTTTTCCCCTATAAACTTTACATTGCAAGATCCTATAGGATTATTTCCTATTTCATTTCATCCTATGAATCTAACCATGTCTATAGGAGATTTTCATACGCATATCCCCATTTCGAAAAGAATTAGAATTTCCATAGCATCTCCCTTGGTTGGCATTTTTTTACACAATCAAACATCTTAATTATAATCTAGATTTTGGAAAATAGTACTGTATATCAACTTATACAATGTCAGATCAATATCAGTATTATTTCCATGTTACATTTCCTTTCCCTTTGAAGGTCCTTTGCTTATCCTGTCGCCACGCGATGTGCTTTACCTGACACATGGGTTTGCTGAGGACGATGAGGAGGAGGATCCTGGTAGGTGGTGGTTAGAAAGATCTACCGGTGGTTCAAGACTTGTTCTAGTCTATATATATGGTGTCTCGGGCAATGCAATTGCTTATGATACTAGTGTTGTTCACTATGGTCGCACTGTTCACACCTATCCTTTTCGGTTTGAGTGCATGGTGTTCTCGATGGACACAAGCCAGTTAACTACATCTAACCAATGGAAAAGGGTTACTGACCTTGGATCTATTCTCTTTTTCTTGGCGTGAACTATCCGATTAAGATTGCAGTAGGTGATGATCCACCCAGACATCTGACGAGAAGGAACTGTGTTTACACATCACACAAAGAAATTGGCTACGAGAACATGCCACGTCCTAAAATTTGCCACTTCAGTCTGAATGGTCATGTAGTTATTGGTTTCCACAACAACACTTGATGGATATGGTCGGGGACTCCATTTTGGTTCATCCCAAGCTTCTCAAACACCTTGGAGTGGAATGAGACTGTTCAAGGATAACTCATTTGGTCTCGGCCTTCTATTGAACTCTTTCTTTTGGCTTGTTTTTAGCTGATGTACGAGTACTCAGCATTTAGTTTTGCACCCGGTCCGGTTTGTAAAATAATCCGTATGATCAAACCCCTTTTGTACACTTGGTAGTTTCTCTAGTATGTGTATTTCACCAACCTTGTAAAAGAACCTTATTAAGAGTATAGTTGTACTCTACTAATACTACATAATTTCTTCTAGAATGTTGTATAATAGTGGTACTATTAGTATTACTCCTTGCAGATCCGTAGTTTTGTTTCTTTTTCACTGCAGTTTGTGTCATGTAACAAGCTACTGCCTAAGTTGGACATGTTGGTACTTCACTCAGAAACTGCATGCGGTGGAAAGAACACGATATTTCTAGGTTTACTAGTAAAAACAAGTCGCTCATCATGGCATCACCAGTGATTTGACAAGGCAATACTGTACAACAGCGTGCTAGTCTAGTTTTTTCTTCTCCTGAACAAGTACTGCTTGTCTACCCAGTAGTAGTAGTAAAGGTCTACTACTAGGAGTACCAGAGAACTTGATGAAGCTAGTTGGAGTACTACTACCAATACCTGCCATAGAAGAGAGAGGGAGGGAGTTTTGCACATGCCGGTGCACATGGCAGCGCGTTCCTTGCAAGACAAGCTGGAATTAACTCCCTCACCGGCCTCCCCCCATGCACACATAGCCTATTTTACTCAATCCCTTCTTCCCATCCAATACCGCCCTGGCCTCTCGCTCCATATTGTTGCCGACCAGCTGCTCGGCTCCGTCATCTACCGGTGGTAGTGAGATCGACATGGCAACCTTCAGTAGGGCGGTGGAGAGTCCGTCATCTCTGTCCCACGGTAGCAATGGAGGTTTGTGAAATACTAGAACACTTGTACCTATTCCCTCCATTTCATAATATAAGATGTTTTAGCTTATGTGAAACAAATGTATCTAGATTCACTCTGAACTTATATGATAGAGTTGATGATGCGGTTAAATTTTTATTGTCAATTGCACAATAGTGTCATGTGTCGAGTAGTCCTTATCTCGGGTATGCATCCTTTTTTGTATACTAGGATTGCATAGAAGCTTGTTTTCTAGCCTACATCCCATAACTAAGAACAGTAGGGATCCGTTCAAATTTGTTAGTTTGACATCGCAAACTTTTGAACATTTACATATATTTGACAATCAACGTCATACATTCAATATTACAACTTACTGCAGAACAAGGTAGGGGAAGGAGATATAAAGAGGATTCTCGATGAAATAGGTTCCAATGCTGTGACTTCTGCTATCCTAGATAACAAAGTAAATCAATAGAATGACATATGTTCTTGTCATCCCACGCAGATGCTTTCGCTATAATCTCTCTTTATATTGTAACTGCAGAAGCACAAAGTTGAAGAATACTCTCAGTTTCCTAATGATGGAGTAGAAAATGGATGTTAGATTGCTACACCAAAGACGCCACCTTGTTTACCTTATGTGGAGACTTATGCAATTGCAGTTGCAACTGGTACTAATGAGCCTGCACCTGCCATCGTCATGCCAGATAATGGAGGTGGTGGATTGGTTTTACTATCGGCGGAGACTTGTGCGGCTGGAGCTAGCAGTGAAGAGCCTTCAGAGGACATTGTGGTAATCGATAGTTCACCTATTTTTGAGACACATGCTACCGGTGCTGGTGCTACTGGTCCTGCTCCCGAAATCATCGTGCCACCTGAAGGAGGTGGTGATTTGGGTTTACAATTTGTAGAGACTGTTGCACCTTAAGGTGGTGTACTGTGATGCGGAGCTTTCTTTCTTATGATTTATATACTTTTCTTTGGAACCTCTATTATGGATCTACCTTACGCATTTCTTACACTTATGCAAGTTGAACTATAGTGTGGAACTGGAACTACTCCTAGTATGTAATCATATTCGGATACTTAAGTATTATCGATGATAAACCAATGCTAGCTGAGCTGCACGAGAATTGCTCTTTTCCACTTGCAGGCATGGTTCCTGGCTCATCTCCTTTTCACAAGCACGGTGAAAAGATGGTTATGTTCCTTTTCTTGTAACTAGCACAGTGGCCCGCGCATTCGCGCAGGAAACATCTTGATTCATCGTCCTATGGCTGAAAATACAAATAAAACTTAAGAGCATTATCATTGGGATTTAGTTGAAAGTATTTTAATGTGATTAACACGGATATAGTTTTTCCTTGCAACAATAATATAACCTATACAAGAGACCGGAAGATAAACGAATATTGTTAATTTTCCTAAAAATACTTATAGGAAATTATAGCATACAAGTTTTCACCACATTGACTTGTAATTCATTTCATTATTATAATTGTACATTAAGACCTTCAATGTTTTCCTCACTAAAACATGAAGCCAATTATCCTGCCATCCAATAAAATGTGTGCATCTTAGTTTCATCCCATGTTCAAATAAAGCGTATAGTTGTATATTTTTTCGTTCTTATAATATTTATCTTATTTATGCAAATGATAACTAATATTTAAAATTGAATTATTTGAAAATATACATGATATTTCTTAGTAGACTAAAATACTATAAATCTTAGTCAACCAAGCATTGTCCTTAGTTTCTTTGTCACATTACATACTTTTACCCATGTCTAACTTTTTCTTGTCTAAAGTGTCTGACCACATTATCTAGATCAATTATCTTACATCTGGAGTGCGATTTAACGAAATCTTCCCCTTGCGTGGGGTTTTCAAGCTCTAACGTCATCCAATGATTTAATATCATCGACGTGAATAACCTGAGCCCATCATTAATTTGTATGTTAGGAAGCTTGTTGTTTGCATATAATATAATATGAGAAACATCTTACCTAAAGAAATGGTAATACACTCTTCACTAACAATAGGTATGACATGAACACCACATGATCGAGAAAATCTAATCAACATCACTCTGAGTAGATCAGAGACGTATTGTAGATTAATGCAAGGCGGCGATAGAAAGGAGAAGACTTATATTAGGAGAGGACATATGTGTTGTATGGTCAAGCTTGATGTGCGTTATTTAGAAAGGTGTGGGGATAAGACTTGTGGAGAGAAGAAAGGAATATACTGTCCCACATATATGGTTGGTGGTAGTAATGTGGACGCGAGGCATAGATGTGATAAATGTGACACGAATGGATAAGTGCATATCATAAATTGATGACCTCTAACAAAGCAAGTAGAGGCTGATTGTAGATATGGGGAGGTCTTAATTTATAGCGACAATATTTTTTTCCTCTCTAAGCAAGATATAAACCATGAACTGTGCACTTCAAAATAAGAGTGACATAATAGATGGTTCAATATTTTGTTTTTTTCTAGAATTTCTAGCCTACAATTGTCATTCAGTTTGGAGAATATTTGAAGTAACAACCATATGAGCCTACGGACTGTAAATTCAGTCTTTATGGTAAACACAAATCCTGTAAATTCAATCTTTATGGTAAACACAAATCCGTACGTACCTTGCTGAAGGTCCATATGAGCTCATGTAAGTGCGAAGGCTTAAGGTGAGTCATTCGTTGATAGTAAAGAAATTAAGCGACACAAAGAAGAGTCAATTGAAACTCTAGTCATTCCTATAACATTAATCTTAATTGTAGAGAGTATTACTTTTAAGCATAAGTGTTTAATCCGTACTCCACCATTTGAACCTTGCGGTGCAACCTGAAATATGATCATGGCCCTCTTAGTAGATATGTCGACAAACTGTACCTTACATGCTAAACTAATTGAATAGATCAATTTTCTCGAAAAAATGTCTACCTAAAAGATGAATGACATAGAGTAAATGTTATTAATTTGACACCAATGTGACTGATGAACCTACTAACGAATACTGTTGTTAACCTCTAATCATTTAGCAGCAAAATCGAAATATGGTATAGCCGCTCTTTTCATGAGGGTAGTTGAATAACCAAAGCTAGATTTAGTAGTGTTAGTGCATACTTGGCAAATAATGCATAACGATGAACAGATCCAAACCGAAGAATAAATAACATTTTATCAATGTATCTATTCCATCTTGATTCTTGATTCTCTTGCAGCAAACATGAAAATCATGTATAATTTGGACCTTATCCTGTAACTGTCATAAAAATATGTCATTACCGAAAATTATGTATCAGCATGTATCCGAACTATTGCATCATAATAAATTTCTAGGAGGAACATACTTCTTTTTCTGTAGAAAAAATATAGTCCTATGAAGCTAGTCCTTGTTGTCGTATTCCAACTTGTAGTTAAGACTAAATTTTTAAATTTTATCTATAGCTTATGCATGAATTATACAAGCATGAATAGACATATGTCTCCAATCCTAAGCCCTTCCGATCAGATGAACATAAGCATCAGAACTAAAGTAGGAAGTTTTATCCAGGAAAACTTGTGTTAGCTAGACCAAGCAGTAAAAAAATTGCATCGCAAGACAGGTCTATATATCCACTTATCACGTTACTTGAAATAATCAAAATCAACCATGTCATGGTCGATGTTTTCCCAGTCTGTTCTATCCTAATCTTTGCACACACAAAACTTAAATATAGAAGAGGCACATGGAAGCCATCGATCAAGAACTCACATTGCGGCCGGTGGCCGGCCTGACACATGGACGCCGTTGATCGTTCCTTCTCCCATCCTCCACCACCCCGATTGCATCCACTTCAAACCTAGCATACCAGAAGGAACCAAAATCAATTGAAGAGAGGCCATCTAATGATCAATCAACGGGAAACGGGGGAACAGTAACAATGAATAGAAAGAGAGCCCACGAACTGCCGCCGTATGTACCTTCCGATCGGAAGAACCCATGCATACCTCATTAAGTTGCATCGCTGTACGCAGACCCATATCAATCACGTACCAATCTAGCTAGCTACACCATGCTGCCCTTGCCTGCAGAATTTTCGTTGATGTTGCAAGCCGAGGGGGAAAGATGATGGGAATAAGTTCAACAGGAAAGTCATTGATCGTACCTAGATCTCGGTGAGAGAAGTGTTCAGTCGTCTACATTAATTGATGGGATATGTGTAAGCTTCTAGTCTGTTCCATGCGTGAGGCAAGTCAGATTGATATACGATTGCTGTTTTGCATGTACTTGGGTGGAGGTCGGAGGGCAGGCCAAACGGCATCAAGGCAAATACAAGGAGATGCCGTATACATCCATGAGCCAAGCTAGATCGTTTCGAGCCGTAGTTTTGCATATACTTGGTGGAGATCGGCCGGCCGGCCGACCGACGGCACCAAGGAGAATAGGGATGTGGCGGCGTGCGTGAGGACACCCTAGGGTAGACGTAGATTTGCTTTTCATGTCTAGATGCAATACTAAAGGGGTGCATAAAAACTTACCCAGGACACTGGTGGGTAATTTTTCATAACTTTAATGTCAATGGATTATTCTGAAGATCCATCGGTTGCCATAGGATAAATATTTGAATTAACAGCCAGATGTGTCTATTTTTTTTAGGATTTTCTAGACTAATTCTCTTTTTTCTGGTTGTCTCTCATGTACATTTAATATATAATAGATGTCATTATGCTTGTGTTATTGATCTGGCAATTTTATCCTGATTTTTTCACCCAATCTGCATTTATGTCTCCACATAAAACCATATTTGTTCACATGACTTGAACAGAAAATAGTATCTTCTTTGCATAGACTAACACAAGAGACATGCAAATATTTATTTATTTTTGAAACAAGGTAATAGATATACCATTTTCATTGATAGATAGGGCCATACAATTCAATTATATTACGATAACTACTCGTACAAGTCATAGAATGGTAAGGATTGTCATAGGAAATCATCACCTCCAGCATCTTGTTCTACAGAACGCGTTATTTCCAGATCTACAACCTTCTTTTCCTTGGGACGACAATGTCAAGTGCAGGATTTCGAGTCTAAACGCAATCTAGTGCAGGTTCATTAGGACACCTCCATCTACGTCAGTCTCCATAGAAGGTACATCAGTGCTATGGCAGAAACCGTTGGAAATGCAAGATAAAGTTGTTGTTATACTCCTATCAGGACCACAGATAAGGGCCAGAAATTCAAGCTCTGAAATCTAGTGTTATAAAATAGACAAGAGGTTACCCCATCTGGACAATTCATAGACAATTCAAAGTGCAATTTGAGCGTCTTACATGCTCCTTAGATCTTAGTCCATCCGGTCTTTTTATTGGTGGGACTAAATTTGCTGGTACTTTTATTTCTACAAAGAACCTACAAAACATAGCCAAGTCAGACATCTGAATATATCTAACTTTTCTACAATCTATATTATATGTGAAGATATCTTTGCATAACAATCACTTATCAAACTGTCTACGGATATCTTCCAGCTCCTTGGAAATGCGAAGTAGACGTTATATAGGGTACATCCATCTATACTGTACTATACCTCTAAGTACTTCCTTGTTAGGTACATCAATAGCCAAATTCTCCATCGTATCGAAGAAGGATGGGGAGTATATCAGGTTAAAAGCTTGCACAGGATCTCTGCCAAGTGCTTTTTAAGATGTTTTCCAACTCTTCTGTCCAGAGCTTTACTATAGATTTACCTACCCAAATCTGCAAGCACCTTGTAAATCTAGATGGTCACAAGCTTTGACTATTTCTTGGAGAGTCGGAGAACAAACCAAAGACAAGAAGAATGTCCAGTGCCTGAATCTAGCAGGTGAAGCATGGGGATCGCCCAGCTGATCGCCGGCCGGTGCGTCTCGTGAAGAACGGCGCGGCCAATGGTGGTTGGCTCACACTATTGATAGAAAGGCATCGAGAAGTTTTTTTAAGGTGTGGAGAAGTTTGCGGCCTGGTTGTAATCAGGTGCATCTCTCATAAGAACGACGCAAAATTTGAAGAGACAGGGGTTGGTCGCTCGATTGAGGGTGCACTTAGGAAAGTTTGGGGTCTGAGCAGAAAGTTGTGGCGGCCGCAGGGTGTTTGTCCAAATTTTTCACAGAAATATCTATGAATATTTTATCGGATTTGTTAGTTATCAAGAGTCACCTCTCTCTCCATTGGATTTACCTCGCGATTTGTGCAACGTGAGGGTTACACATTTGTTGCAACTAGCTTGTAAATGATAATTTAATGAGTTACAACTACTAGGTTACAACTAAGAATTAGCACAATTAGTAGGATGAAGTCAGTGCCTTAACATAACAAGTTCTCAGGCGCCTGGGATCTTGGCACTCATTTTTTATACGTTTTTTTTCCTTCTTGACGTCTTTGATTTGAATCTGGCCGATCCCTAGCACATACCTTGGGATTTTAACTATCGAGCCCAAGAAATTAGCCCATCTGGCCTCATTATAGCCTAATACCTTCTAATTCTGCCATGTTTTGGGTCATTCGGCCGAGCGAATAGCCCAGTTAGATTGGGCGAGAGCCCATGAAAAATAGCCCATGGATAATACCCCATCAATCCCTGATTGGCCAATTTTTCTTCAATTTGGCCTTTTTAGGCACTGTCCACCCACCCCTTAAAAAACTCTGCTTATCCATGTTTTTTAAGTACTACCTACTACATTATTTATACTTAACATTTTTAGTTGAGCTGCTAGTAATCACGCGTAGCAGATGGACAAGCAATTTTTAAGAAGAAAAATAAATAAGTTATATACGATATTAGTATACATTTTTTACGTTTTATAAAAGCATAACAATTTTCTTGTATAGTGGTAATGCATGCAGTTTATCTGTAGCAATATTTCTGTACTGAAAGGCTGACATGGCCGACCCACCTGCCTGCGGCTAGCGCCCATCAACCTTACCATACAAGAGATCAAGTTTAACGAGCGCGTTACGTGTACAACATTCACGACCAGAAAAAAGAAGACCAAGCTCGACACATTTCTTGTACAGAGACGTTGACACGTGGGCCCCAGCAGCAAGACCATACACGATGCCGCATATAACAATGTTACCAAGGTCAAACCGACGGACGCAACCAAAAAAAGTCCAACATACACACATTTCCTCTAGATAGGAGGCTGATATGTGGACCCAGCAGGGAGATATTATACAGGTGATGTATCGAGCAACGTTGCCAAGATCCAAACGGGGAGGCGTGAGAGAAGAAGAAGAAAAGTCTAGCATGCACACGTTTCCTGCAGAGAGGAGGCTGACATGTGGGCCCACCATCCTGTATAAACAGCTAAAGCAGCAAGAAACGCTATCAAGTTCGAAACATGAAGGCATGACCAAGGGCAAAAAATCGATCATACACACGTTTCTTCTAATGAGTGGATGACATGTGGGGCCTAGGAGGTTGATAAAACGGTAGATGCATCAAGCATCACTATCAAATACGCAACAGGATAGCGCGAGCGAAGGAAAACATTCCGTCATACACACGTTTCTTCTAATGAGAGGATGCAATGTGGGTCCTAGCAGCCTGTTTAAACGGTGGATGTATCGAGTAACACTATCAACTTCGCAAACTTGTAGCGCGAGCGAAGAAAAAAATTCCATTATACACACGATTATTCTAATGAGAGGTTGACATGTGGGACCCAGCAGCCTGACTAAACGGCAGACGCCTCGAGCAACGTTATCTAGTTCAAATCTGGGAGGCGCGACCGAAAAATATGGTCCACTAGACACACTGACGTCTAGGACCCACAAGCCTCAAAAGACTTCGGCGAGTCCACATCGCGCGAGTAAACGAAAATCTTGCTTCTGTCACGCACCAGTCGAGCTTCCTCCATATTTTTAGCGGTTCCGTCATAGTAGAGGGCTGCGAAACCGGAAAAATAAAGTTTTCCATCGGCCACGGTCGAGCCGCGAAATTAGTCGCGGAAGATGTGCCTTCTACGACGACTGTCAGGCCAAGTCGTTGCGAAAGGAAACTTTTCTTGTAGTGTGTGTAGTGCGCGCTGTACTACCCGTGTCGAGTCAAACGGAGGGGATCCTTCTTTGAGATCTTGGGATCAAACTATTATCTACCATATTGATATGACCTAAAACTAACCAAAATAAGGATAAAGTCCATTTTTCAACTGCTCATGTTGATAAATCTATAGGGGTAGATTTGTGGGGCCCACGGTCTAAGGTTTCGTTGAATACCAAGCACTGGAATATCGGAAACCCTCCAGATCTTGCATGTGTTCCTAGAACATGTACAAAAGTGTGATGGGTTGTTGAGATATAGGCAATATCTAGGCCGCACCTGGTGCGAGCACGCTCTTACTACATATATTGATATGCGCAATAATAGCGCGCGCTGCACTACCTAAAGAGGATCGATCCTTTTTTGAGAGATCTTGGGCTCAAACTTTGACCTACATGTTTCTATGACCTAAAACTAACCAAAATAAGGATAAAAGTCCATTGTTCAACCCTCATGTGGAGAAATCTAGGGGTTAGATCTATGGGGCCCACGATCTAGGGCTAACTGAAAACTGAGCACCAAAACACAAGAATCCATCCAGATATTGCAAGTGTTCCTAGAATATGTAAAAAAGTGTGATGGGTTGTTGAGATAGGCAATATATAGGCCGCCCCTAGCTTGAGAATGTTCTCACATATATCGATATGCGCAATATCGCGTGTTGCACTACACGGAGGGGATCAATCCTTCTTTGAGATCTCGGGCTCAAAATTTAATCTACCATGTTGCTATGACCTAAAACTAACTAAAATAAGGATAAAAGTTCATTGTTCAACCCTGATGTGGGAAATCTAGGGCATAGATCTGTGGGGCCCATGGTCTAGGGTTTAAATGAAAACTCAGCACTGAAGCATTGGAATCCCTCTAGATCTTGCATGTGTTCCTATAATATGTACAAAGGTGTGATGGATTGTTGATATAGGCATTCACTAGGCCGCTTGTGTGAGCATGTTCTCACATATATTGATATGCGCATGCAATGTGCTAGCTGGGGATTCATCTTGGGCTCAAACTTTGATCCACCATGTTGCTATGACCTAAACTAACCAAAATACGGATAAAAGTCCATTGTTCAAACCCTCATGTGGAGAAATCTAGGGGGTAGATCTATGGGGCCCACGGTCTAGGGTTTCATTAAAAACCGAGCACTGCAGTGTCGGCATCCCTCCAGATCTTGTATGTATTCCTATAATATGTACAAATGTGTGATGGGTTGTCGAGATAGGCATTATCTAGGATATTGGTGAGCTCTTCTCACATATATCTATATGCGCATAGCTAGCACGCTAGCTGGACGTACTACCTAGATCGGTTCTATTATTAGGAGATAGACATGTTGGGCTCAAACTTTGATCTACCATGTTTCTATGGCGTAAGACTAACCAAAATAATGATAAAAATCCATTTTCCAACCCTCATGTGGAGAAATCTATCTAGGTGGTAGATTATTGTGGGGCCCACGGTCTAGGTTTTTCGTTGAAAATCGAGCACCACCGGAGGGTCGGAATCCCTCCAGATCTTGCATCTGTCCCTAGAATATGTACAAAAGTGTGATGCGTTATTGAGATAGGCAATATCTAGCCCCGTTGTTCAAGCATGTTCTCAAATATATCGATATGTGGATGCAATATATATAATATATGGACTACCCGCGTCGCGCCTATTAGCTAGGGGGTCCTCTTTGAGATCTTGGGTACAAACTTCGATCTACCATGTTGTTATGACCTAAAACTAACCAAAATAAGAATAAAAGTCCATTGTTTAACCCTCATGTGGACAAATATAGGGGTAGATCTATAGGGCCCATGGTTTAGGGTTTAATTGAAAACCGAGCACTAGAGTGTTGGAATCCCTGCAGATCATGCATTTATTCCTAGAATATGTACAAAAGTGTGATGGGTTCTTGAGATAGACATTATCTAAGCCCCTGGTGCAAGAATGTTCTCACATATATCGATATGTGCATGCAACACGCTAACTGGACTACCCGCTTTGGGTCTATTATTAATTAGAGGAGATCCACCTTGGGATCAAACTTTGATATACTATGTTGCTATGACATAAAGTAACCAAAATAAGGATAAAAGTCCATTGTTTAAACCCGCATGTGGAGAAATCCAGGGGGGTAGATGTCAACACCCGGATTTTTAATCCCAGATGCCCGTTATGCCATACCTCGCAATCCCAGGATTACCATTTTTGCGAGACATAACTGATTGGATATCACAGTACATCATCCATTACAAACCATACATAAGGTTTTACACAAATAAGGATCTCATGATCCAGTCTTTAATACAACAAGCAGCGGAAAAATAAACGATAGCATAGCGGTGGGGTCCATCTTCAGGGGCACATGCAATGCTGACGAAGGCAGATAGTCCTAGTTATCGTAGCCGTCCTGCTGACCATCATCTTGATAATCTCCTTCATTGTCTGGCCATGATAATAGCCAGGGACAAAAGCCATGAGTACTCTTTAAGTACTCGCAAACTACTACTAGCAAGGAGTATAATTCTAAGTCAAAGTGCTAAATCTAAGTTTAACTATCAAACTAAGTTTGAAACCTAAGCTGAGTTCAGAAGCAAAGAAAGATAAAATAAGGTTCTAGAATCACTTAAGTTGGGAAGCTATTATCATCAACACAACGCTGTTGTGGTCAAGTCAAAGTTCATCATTCGTTTCAAGTTATTTAAAAAACATCTGACAACGAAAAAGTATGGCCATTCCAACTATCCAAAACCGCGGACGTGGCTATTCGAATAGTTTGACACTCTGCTAATGTGGTACACTTTCACCACAAGATTCGATACATCTATCAGGGATAACCCTGAATCATCATACTTAGTATGCAGATAATCAAACATAACCTTCCCTTTACACACCGTAGTACAAGCACCTCTCCTGTGAGCATGGCCTCCCAACCATGACCATCAGTCATCTTGGGCACTACATAGGTGGACACCATTGAGAGGTAGCCTCAGCTCAAACTCTCCCGTGAGGGAACTAATACTAATGCATATAAATATCCATCTAAGCCTTACCCAATTCAGGTAATGTGGTTGTACGGTAAATTTGGAATGGTATCACATCCGAATCCAACCATCAGTTTTATAAAAGGGTTAAGGCTCATGCCTCATCATTTTCATCATCATAAACCAGTTGTCTCTCTCAACACATGTCAAAACATCTCAATAGAATGACTCATCATTCCAAGGTTTTCACAATTCATTTTCACCAAGTGTTCCCATCTAAAGTGACTCAAGTTTTTGATCTATACTAAGGTACTAAGTTAAGAGTGTTCACTAAGGTGGAAAGATGGGATCAATCTCATGCCATAGAATGACATCTAAAGGTTTCTAAGTAGGTCAAGTTTTATACTTTTTATGCTACCTTCAAAATTAAGTAAAGAACTTTGTGTAAACTAAGGGAGGTAAAACTTGTCAATAAGACTTGGGGTACTAATAGTTAAAGGGGCGTGATCAAAGCATGCTTAAGGCATCTTTGCTAAACCATCTAGTTTAATTCTAGCTTGCTAACAATAGCTTGCCTTGGTTGGTGTAGTGGTTGAAGTTTTTTTCTTCTTCTTCTTCTTCTTGGTAGAACTCCTCCTCGTCGAAAGCTTGGTCGGTACTAGCGTCTATAAATACATAGGGAGTAGACAATCACCAAACAATACTTAACTAGGATAACTAGCATCCTAAAACACACAATTGATGATCTATTATCATCACAAGCATCACAAGCATCACAAGTTTAATTTAATAGTATCAACCTTTTTATTTTAGAAAAGTAATTTCTACTCATTGAAATATTAACTAAAATTTAATATTCACCACCAAAATATGGGATCATCTGGACACATGTCCTCACCACATATTCTAACATGTGGGAATGAGATTTAAGGGTTGGATCAATATTACTTTGGTTTAAGTTCATTATTTAATGATTTAAAGTGACTAGAAATGCCTATATAGTATTATAAAAATGTTGCAAGTTGCAAAAGCTTCTGTTTCCTTATTTTTGTTAGGAGAGATCTATAACTCTAATTTAATTACATCCAACGGGCTTGGATAGATCATTTTAATACCTTTTAGACAAAATTGGTTTCATACAATTTGGATTTATAAAACTCTCTAAATTGAATTTTGAAATAGGGAACAGAAACTAGATTTAACTAAAAAGGAAAAAACCAGATTTGAATCTATGGGCTAGCGGAAGGACTTGGGGCCCGGTGGCTCCATGTGTGGCTCAGCTGACAGGGGTCCCGCTTGTCAGCACTTAACACGCTAAACGTGCAGCGTCTTGTGGGCAATGCGATTAGAAGCGAGATCAACGGTGAGGGTCGTCGATTGACAAACAGGTCGCGTGACTCGAACCCTAGCGGCTCGGTGGGGGTCTACTGGGGCGTACCAGGGCTCCAGCGTGGTTGGCGAGGCGGACAAACAAAGTGGAAGACGACGGCGAGGCGTGGCATGGTCGCGGCGGAGCTTGGGGCGGTCGAAATCAACGGCACCCTTCTCCTCCAGAGGCGGCGGCTCCGGTTCCAATTCCGGCGAGCGGATGCTCCACTTGCGCCGGCTAGAGGTGGGCAAGATTCAGGGAGGTGAGGGGAGTGGAATGGTGTGGAGAAGAATAGCTGGGGAGGGCTCCTTTTATAGGCCTGACGGTGAGACCGAGCGGGATGGGCGGTCGATGGTGGCGACAAGGCTACGGCGAGCTAGCGGCATGGCTGGGGATGGCAATCGATGGGCGGTTCCCTGGCGGTGCTCTAGGACTTAAATGCGGCCATAGGGGCGGTGGCACGCGGTCTGGACGAGGTGGCGCTCTGCGCGGCCAAAGCGGCGGTGTCCACGGCGAGCGCTGGCTGTGGGGCTTTGGGCGGCGAACGGGGATGTCCGGGGTGTTCTCCAGGTCGAGGCGGAGCGGCGAGCGCGGGCTGCGGTCGAGCGGTGACTTGTGCGCGCGGGGACAAGGCGTGCTCTGGGGGCGGCACTGGCATGGTGCGGTGGCATTAGGCGCGGTGGTCCACTGCTGCTCTTGGCTCGGGCAAGGGACAGAGAGGGGCGGTGAGGGGTTGGCTACCTCCTAGACATGGAGAGGAAGGAGGAGGTGGTCTGCTGGGGTGAGGGCACGGTTGGCCGGCGAGTTGGTGCTCGGCATGGCTTGGCCTAGCCACTAGGGTGTAGGGGTTGGGGTGGTAATGGCATGGTTTGATCAAGTGGAGACAGAAGGAGTGCTTTGTGGTCAAATGGGTGGCTAAACTCTATAGAAACAGTGAGCTAGCTAATTGTGTTTGATTTTGCCTGCCATGTGTTTGATGAAATGGCCGCAAGAGAAAAAGTTTTGAATTTTGAGCTCAAAATTTTTGAGTGATCTCCACTACTGATAGGTAGTCTCTGGTTGCAAGGGTTTTGAAAATTGAGCTCAAATAGATGGTTTTGAAATAGAGGTGATCTATGCATATGCATTAGATTCAAATTTAAACTATCATTTAAAATAGTTAACATAATGTTTTGAGCAAATCAAAAGGTGGGCCTTGGTACCTCATTATGTGTACTAGCAAGGGGTGCAAAGATCAAGAATTATTTCTGTTAAGGATTGAGTACTAGCAATAGACAAAGTAGGCATGAGAGTTAAATTTGCCAAAATGACCATTCCTTCATTTTAATTCTTTTTTATTTGATTTTCTTTAGGAAAAGTTTGGGAATGATGTAGAGGATGTTTAAATCACCTAAGAAACATTTTACAAGCATTGGATCAATCAATCATGGCAATTCAAACAACTCCTATTTTAAATGCACACATATATGAATGCTTTCATTTTAAATTTGGAAAAGTTTTTGTTAACCCTATTTTTGGATGATTTGATCTTGATAAGCTTTGATTAAAGTTTTGGGATGTTACAAACCTTCCCCCCTTAAACAAAATCTCGTCCCGAGATTTACAAAGAAAACTAGGAACTAAAGAGATCTAGGAACTCCGTCCTAATGTAATCTTCGCGTTCCCAAGTAGCTTCCTCCTCGGTATGGTTGCTCCACTGAATCTTGAGAAACTTAATACTCCTGGTCCTGGTGGTTCTGTAGGCTTCTTCTAAGATACGGATGGGCACTTCCCGATAGGTCAGGTCATTGTTGATTTCCACAGCTCTGTGATCGATGTTCTTGAAAACTTCAGTCTTCTCAGGCACTTCTAAGCATTTGCGAAGTAACGAGATATGGAACACATTATGGATGGCTGACATCTCTTCAGGCAGTTCCAGTTGATACGATACTTCTCCTCGGCGGTTCAGAATCTTGAAAGGTCCGATATATCTGGGAGCTAACTTTCCCTTCAGACTAAAGCGTTGAGTTCCCTTCAATGGTGAAACCTTCAGATATACGAAATCTCCGACATTGAAAGTCAGGTTTCTCCTTCTCTTGTCAGCATAGCTCTTCTGTCTGGATTGGGCAGTCTTGAGGTGCTCACGGACTTTATGAACTTTCTCTTCTGCTTCTCGGAGAATGTCGGGTCCAATGATCTGACTCTCTCCTACTTGCGACCAATCCAAGGGGGTATGACACTTCCTTCCGTATAGGAATTCAAATGGTGCCATCTGCAAACTAGCCTGATAACTGTTGTTATATGAGAATTCTGCGAAAGGCAGGCAGTCTTCCCATTTTGATCCGTATTCCAGCACACAAGCTCTAATCATATCCTCTAGGATCTGGTTGACTCTCTCAGTCTGTCCATCTGTTTGCGGGTGATACGCGGTGCTAAAGTTCAACTTGGTTCCTAAACCTTCCTGGACTTTCTGCCAAAATCTTGAAGTAAACTGGGTTCCTCGATCTAAGACGATGGTCTTGGGGGTTCCATGCAGACTAACAATTCTAGCAATGTACAGCTCTGCTAGTTTTGCACTCTGGTAGGTTGTCTTGACAGGTATGAAGTGGGCTACCTTGGACAGTCTATCAACTATGACCCAGATCGAGTCATTTCCCCTACTAGAAGTGGGTAAACCGGTGATAAAGTCCATTCCGACGGAATCCCATTTCCATTCCGGAATCTGTAATGGTTGCAACAATCCTGCAGGTCTCTGATGCTCTGCTTTGACTCTTTGACAGATGTCACATTTGGCGATGTAGCTTCTGATCTCTCTCTGCATCTTGTGCCACCAAAATTTCTCTTTCAAATCCTGATACATCTTTGTTCCTCCGAGGTGGATAGAATAAAGAGTATCACGAGCTTCCTTCATGATAACCTCCTTCAGCTCCGAATCTGCTGGCACACAAATACGTCCTTTGTACCATAGTACTCCTTCTTCGTCTTTGGTGAATCCAGGTACCTTTCCTGTACCAATACGACGTTTGATTCTGTCGATACTTTCATTTCCCTTCTGGGCTTCCTTGATTTCGTTAATCAAAGTGGGTTGAAGTTCAATGCTATCTAGGAATCCTTTGCTAACTAACTCAGTCCTGAACTGCTCCAACTCCTCATACAAACTTGTTTGATTCTCTTTGATCATGGTGTTCAGCCTACACGGCAATCTTCTAAGAGCATCCGCTACCACATTGGCTTTGCCGGGGTGATAGTGAATGTCAAGGTCATAATCCTTGATTAACTCTATCCATCTTCTTTGCCTCATATTCATCTCCTTCTGAGTGAAGATAAATAGTGACGCCATGTCTTCAATGCTAGAACCACGGCTGCTAGCTCAAGATCATGGGTCAGATAGTTCTGCTCATGTTGCTTCAATTGTCGAGACAGATATGCGATGACTTTGCCCTCTTGCATCAATACACATCCTAGGTCAATCTTGGATGCATCACAATACACATCAAATGGCTTCTTGATGTCTGACATGATCAAAATCGGGGCGGATATCATTCTCTTCTTCAGCTCCTGGAAACTAGCTTCACATTTGTCTGTCCATTCAAACTTCTTGTCCTTCTTCAACAATTGGGTCATTAGTCGGGCTATGCTCAAGAATCCTTCTACGAACTTGCGGTAATATCGCGCTAATCTGAGAAATGAACGAACTTCGGTTTGATTGATTGGGGCTTCCCATTCTTCGACATCTTTGATCTTGGTGGGATCAACAGAGACTCCTCCAGCAGACACAATATGTCCTAGGAATCCTACTTCTTTCAGCCAAAACTCACACTTGCTGAACTTGGCATATAACTGATGCTCTCTCAGGGTTTCTAGGATGATTCTCAGATGTTGCTCGTGCTCTTCTTCTGACTTGGAGTAGATAAGGATGTCGTTGATAAACACAACTACAAACTTATCGAGGAAATTCATAAAGATCTTATTCATGAGATTCATGAAATAAGCAGGGGCATTGGTTAATCCAAAAGACATAACCGTATACTCGTATAAACCATAGCGAGTAGTAAAGGCGGTCTTCGGAATATCCGTTGCACGAATCTTAAGTTGGTGATAACCAGTCCTAAGATTAATCTTTGAGAATACCTGAGCTCCGGTCAACTGATCAAATAGATCCTCTATCTTTGGCAAGGGGGTACTTGTTCTTGATGGTGACGTCATTCAACTTTCTGTAGTATGTACACAGACGGTTGCCTCCATCTTTCTTGTCGACGAATAACACAGGTGATCTCCATGGCGATGCACATGGTTGAATCAAACCTGTTGCTAACATGGCATCCAACTGCTTCTTCAGTTCTACTAACTCTGAGGGGTTCATGGTATAGGGTCTCTGGGCTATAGGTCCGGTTCCGGGGATTAGTTCGATAATGAACTCAATATCCCTATCCGGGGGCATACCTAGCAATTCATCTAGGAATACGTCGGGGTATTCACAGACTACTCTGACTTGGTCAATGGTAGGCAGGGCTACACTCTTGTTGCACTTGAATTGACGGGGTAAGGTTTCGGAGATATGCTCTACTATTACTCCAGAACTACTGGTCATGTTGATGGCTTTCTTAGCACAGTCTATCAGTCCTTTATGCCTTGACATCCAATCCATACCTAGTACTACTTCCAAACCTTTGGTTCCAAGTACAATTAGGTTGGCATAAAAATCTATCCCATGTATTCTGATAGGTACAACTTTGCAAATTTTTATAGCTTTTGTTGTTGAACCGGGGATTTGAACTATCATGACATGCTTCAGGTTGGTTGGGAGAATCTTACTAGTGCATACAAATTCTTCGGTGACAAATGAATGCGATGCTCCAGAATCAAACAATACTCTTGCTAATACTGAGTTGACAGAAAACATACCCAGCACTACATCTGGCGCTTCCTGGGCTTCTTTGGTGTTCATGTGGAAGAGACGGTCGTTGCGGTTGTGCGGGTTCCCTAGGGCAAATCTCCTTCCTAGTTGAACATGACGCTGCTACTGAGCTGGGGCATTCACAGGGGCATTGGCGGCAGTCTTCTTGGGACACTCATTGGAGTAGTGACCCTTCACTCCACACTCGAAACAAGTGATCTAGGACATATCCTTGACTGCGACAGGTACAACATTGCTGCCAGTTCTGGGTGCAGTGTTGTTGTTGTTGTTGCTCTTGGGAGGGGCATGGTTGAAGTTGTTGGCATTGCTGGAGTTGTGATTGTTTCCTCCGGACTTCACATTGCCTCCGCTATGGTTGGGGTAGCTTGGGCGAGAATTTGGGGGTCGGTTCTTCCTTGGTGCATATCCTGGTGAGGGGTCCGGACGGTACTTCTGGTGACTACTGGATCCAGACTGCTGCATCATATGGCTCTTGCGGTTGTCGTTTGCCTGGTTAATCTTCCCTTCCATCTGAATGGCAGAGTCGACTAGCTCTTCGAGATCATCGAAACGGATGTTGACGAGGACAGTCTGCATCTCATCATGCGGTCTGTTTAAGAATCTCTCCTTCTTCTTGGCCTCCGTGTTGATTTCATCCGGTGCATATCTGGCAAGTGACAAGAATCTGTCACGGTACTCTACCACAGTCATTCTTCCTTGCTTCAATTCGTGGAATTCATCTCTCATCCTGTTGACAAGACCTTGCGGCACGTGGGTGCAGCTGAACTTGACCTTGAATGCTTCCCAGGTCATCACCTGGCCATGGTTCATATTGCGGATGCTATTCCACCAAGCTCTTGCATCTCCCGCCAGATAGTGGATGGCGAGGAGAACTTTCTCATTCTCATCAACTCTGGCAACCTCTAAGTTGTTTTCCATGGTCTGTAACCAGTCATCAGCATCTAATGGGTTTTCAGATTGGTAGAAGATTGGGGGATTTGTGTTCTGAATTTTTTTGAGTTTGGATCCTTGGTGATCCTGATTTCCATGTCCTTGGTTGTTGAGAGCCATTTGGGCAATCTGCTGCAATGTTGCTAAGTTGGCTTGACGCTCGGCCCTGCTTGCTTCACGGTCCGCGATAAGATTCTGCAAGATCTGCAGCATTGGGTCCTGCGACGAGCTGCTCCCTCCTTGGTTTCCACGAGTCATCTGAAGATTGAGATAGATATAGGGTAAGAGGGAAATTCTAATGTTCATGGTTTTGGGGTTTTCAAAGCTAAAACATTGAGCTAGACTCAGTTTTTTCAACTAACTTCTTTTTCATTCATGCAAGCAAGCACACGGTACAACACACACCACAACAAGCAAAAGGGGAAAACAGATGGTTTGAAGAACCATTCTGCAAGCTATGATACAATGAGATGCTACATCTCATGCTACGATATTGCTCTAGTGCATCTATTCATCGTCGATGAAGTCGGAGTCTTCATCATCAGTGTAGAAGTCTACAGCATCCTCCTCCAGAAAGTCATCATCATTGCTAAGGTAAGAATCCATATCTTCCTGGATGTCTTCACCCTCATCTTCTTCTTCTTTGGCGGCAAGCTGAGCTTCCTGCTCTTTGACGGTCTTCTCGAGGTCGGCCACCTTCTTGCAAAGACGGGCGATGGTGCGATCCTTCTTTGCACGCTGGCGACAAAGAGAATGGCGATCTTGGAGGAGCAGTGCGCAAGTCTGGGCCTTCTGGTCGGCGATGGCACGGTTCTGGTTGGCTAACTCTCTGGCATTGTCTAGTTCCTGCTGTCGGTCATGAAGCAAGAAGTCAAGGTTCTCCACTTGACGCCTCAACTCTGGGTGACTTGGCATCTCCATCGGCATTCCCATGAAGTCACGTCTTGCATAGTGGGCAAAACGGGTTCCTTGAATCTTGTTGACGCTGAGGGCACATAGACGTGCGAGAGCTTCATGCATTGCCCTGGCTAATCCATCTAGCCAGTTGTTCTCTCTCATGGAGAACTGAATTCTCCCGGAAGTTGGTGCTTCGATGCTTCCCCGAAGATCCGTGGTGACTAGCCACTGTAGGTCTCCTCCTGGGGGTCCTGGAAGTTGAGATCCAAGAAACTACGGATGTGGGCGTCCCAGTAACTCCGACAGCGAATCCAGATCCCTCTCGAAGATTAGCTGACCTCCGTTTCCCAACTGGTAAAACTTGTTGAATTGAGTCTCCATCTACAAGAATTTAGGATGAGGAAGTTAATGACGTGATCAAGTGTGTCCAATTTTAAGTAGCAATGTAAGAATTTTGAGGAACATGTATTTTTTTGAGAAAGAATTAGTTCACAAGGGTAAGAAAGGAAATAGTTTTTCATAAATACTCACTTTGGTTTTGAAACTAAGTTTTTGGTTTGGACCTCCATTCTAACTAGGGTCTCCTATGGTCAGGATGGCTCTGATACCAACTTGTCAACACCCGTATTTTTAATCCCAGATGCCCGTTATGCCATACCTCGCAATCCCAGGATTACCATTTTTGCGAGACATAATGGATTGGATATCATAGTACATCATCCATTACAAACCATACATAAGGTTTTACACAAATAAGGATCTCATGATCCAGTCTTTAATACAACAAGCAGCGGAAAAATAAACAATAGCGTAGCGGTGGGGTCCGTCTTCAGGGGCACAGGCAATGCTGACGAAGGCAGATAGTCCTATTTATCATAGCCGTCCTGCTGACCATCATCTTGATAATCTCCTTCATAGTCTGGCCATGATAATAGCCAGGGACAAAATCCATGAGTACTCTTTAAGTACTCGCAAACTACTACTAGCAAGGAGTATAATTCTAAGTCAAAGTGCTAAATCTAAGTTTAACTATCAAACTAAGTTTGAAACCTAAGCTGGGTTCAGAAGAAAAGAAAGATATAAAAAGGTTCTAGAATCACTTAAGTTGGGAAGCTATTATCATCAACACAACCCTATTGTGGTCAAGTCAAAGTTCATCATTCATTTCAAGTTATTTAGAAAACATCTGACAACGAAACAGTATGGCCATTCCAACTGTCTATAACCGCGGACGCGGCTATTCGAATAGTTTGACACTCTGCAGAGGTGGTACACTTTCACCACAAGATTCGATACATACATGGGGATAACCCTGAATCATCATACTTAGTATGCAGATAATCAAACATAACCTTCCCTTTACACACCGTAGTACAAGCACCTCTCCTATGAGCATGGCCTCCCAACCATGACCATCGGTCATCTTGGGAACTGCATTGAGAGGTAGCCTCAGCTCAAACCTCTCCCGTGAGGGAACTAATACTAATGCATATAAATTTCCAGCTAAGCCTTACCCAATTCAGGTAATGTGGTTGTACGGTAAATTTGGAATGGTATCGCATCGGAATCCAACCATCAGTTTTATAAAAGGGTTAAGGCTCATGCCTCATCATTTTCATCATCATAAACCAGTTGTGTATCTCAACACATGTCAAAACATCTCAATAGAATGACTCATCATTCCAAGGTTTTCACTATTCATTTTCACCAAGTGTTCCCATCTAAAGGGACTCAAGTTTTTGATCTATACTAAGGTACTAAGTTAAGAGTGTTCACTAAGGTGGAAAGATGGGATCAATCTCATGCCATAGAATGACATCTAATGGTTTCAAAGTAGGTCAAGTTTTATACTTTTTATGCTACCTTCAAAATTAAGTAAAGAACTTTGTGTAAACTAAGGGAGGTAAAACTTGTCAATAAGACTTGGGGTACTAATAGTTAAAGGGGTGTCATCAAAGCATGTTTAAGGCATCTTTGCTAAACCATCTAGTTTAATTCTAGCTTGCTAACAATAGCTTGCCTTGGTTGGTACAGTGGTTGAAGTTTTCTTGTTCTTCTTCTTCTTCTTGGTAGAACTCCTCCTCCTCGAAAGCTTGGTCGGCACTAGCGTCTATAAATACATAGGGAGTAGACAATCACCAAATAATACTTAACTAGGCTAAGTAGCATCCTAAAACACACAATTGATGATCTATTATCATCACAAGTTTAATTTAATAGTTTCAACATTTTTATTTTAGAAAAGTAATTTCTACTCATTGAAATGTTAACTAAAATTTAATATTCACCACCAAAATATGGGATCATGTGGACACATGTCCTCACCACATATTATAAAATGTGGGAATGAGATTTAAGGGTTGGATCAATATTACTTTAGTTTAAGTTCATTATTTAATGATTTAAAGTGACTAGAAATGCCTATATAGCATTATTTTGGTACTAGTACAAACTCACTGCATGTCAACCTTAATATTATTACATGGTTAGATAGATATGATGAAATGTGATTTTTGAGAGTTGGAATCAACTCAAAAGCTAACTTGGTTGATTTTATAAAAATATTGCAAGTTGCAAAAGATTCTGTTTTGTTATTTTTGGTAATTGAATTACATCCAACGGGCTTGGATAGATCATTTTAATACCTTTCAGACAAAATTGGTTTCATACAATTTGGATTTATAAAACTCTGAATTGAATTTTGAAATAGGGAACAGAAACTAGATTTAACTAAAAAGGAAAAACCAGATTTGAATCTATGGGCTAGCGCGGGAAAGGACTTGGGCCGGCCCATGGCTCATGAGCTCGGTGACAGGGGGTCCCACTTGTCAGCGGCACTTAACACGCGAAACGGTACGCTCGTTGTGGGTCGTGCGATTAGAAGCGAGATCAACGGCTGAGGGTCGTCGTCGACGACGAACAGGTCGCCGGCGAGCTCGAACCCTAGCGGCTCGGTGGGGGTCTACTGGGGGTGTACCAGGGCTCCAGCAGGGTCGGCGAGGCAGGCAAACAAAGTGGAAGGCAGGCGAGGCGGCGTGGTCATGAGCTTGGGCGGTCGAAATCAACGGCACCCTTCTCCTCCAGAGGCGGCGGCTCCGGTTCTAATTCCGGCGAGCGGCTGCTCCACTTGTGCCGGCTAGAGGTGGGCAAGGTTCAGGGAGGTGAGGGCAGTGGAATGGTGTGGAGAAGAATGGCTGGGGAGGGATCCTTTTATAGGCCCGACGGTGAGACCGAGTGGGATGGGCGGTCGACGGTGGCGACATGGCTACGGCGAGCTAGCGGCATGGCTGGGGATGGCGATTGATGGGCGGTTCCCTGGCGGTGCTCTAGGACTTAAATGCGGCCGTAAGGGCGGTGGCACGCGGTCTGGGCGAGGTGGCGCTCTGCGCGGCCGAAGCGGTGGTGTCCACGGCGAGCGGTGGCTGTGGGGCTTTGGGCGGTGAACGGGGATGCCCGGGGTGTTCTCTAGGTCGAGGCGGAGGCGGGCGAGGCTGCTGATCGGCGGTGACTTGTCTTGTGCAGGGACAAGGCGTGCTCTGGGGCGGCACTGGCATGGTGCGGTGGCACTGGGCGTGGTTTGTGCTTGGTGTTCCACTGCTGCTCTTGGCTCGGGCAAGGGACAGAGAGGTGCGGTGAGGGGTTGGCTACCTCCTAGACATGGAGAGGAAGGAGGAGGTGGTCTGCTGGGGTGAGGGCAAGGTTGGCCGGCGAGTTGGTGCTCGGCATGGCTTGGCCTGGCCACTAGGGTGTAGGGGTTGGGGTGGTAATGGCATGGTTTGATCAAGTGGAGACAGAGGGAGTGTTTTGTGGTCAAATGGGTGGCTAAACTCTATAGAAACAGTGAGCTAGCTAATTGTGTTTGATTCTGCCTGCCATGTGTTTGATGAAATGGCCGCAAGAGAAAAAGTTTTGAATTTTGAGTTCAAAATTTTTGAGTGATCTCCACTAGTGATAGGTAGTCTCTGGTTCCAAGGGTTTTGAAAATGGAGCTCACATAGATGGTTTTTGAAATAGAGGTGATCTATGCATATGCATTAGATTCAATTTTAAACTGTCATTTAAAATAGTTAACACAATGTTTTGAGCAGATCAAAAGGTGGGCCTTGGTACCTCATTATCTGTACTAGTGAGGGGTGCAAATATCAAGAATTGTTTCTGTTAAGGATTGAGTACTAGGAATAGCCAAAGTAGGCATGAGAGTTAAATTTGCCAAAATGACCATTCCTTCATTTTAATTCTTTTTTATTTGATTTTCTTTAGGAAAAGTTTGGGAATGATGTAGAGGATGTTTAAATCACCTAAGAAACATTTTACATGCATTGGATCAATCAATCATGGCAATTCAAACAACTCCTATTTTAAATGCACACATATATGAATGCTTTCATTTTAAATTTGGAAAAGTTTTTGTTAAGCCTATTTTTGGATGATTTGATCTTGATAAGCTTGGATTAAAGTTTTGGGATGTTACAGTAGATCTGTGGGGCCCACGGTCTAGGGTTTCATTGAAAATCGAGCACAAGCGTCAAAATCCCTCCAGATCTTGCATGTGTTCCTAGAATATGTAAAAAAGTGTGATGGTTTGTTGAGATAGGCATTATGTAGGCCCCTAGTGAGCATGTTCTCACATATACCAATATGCGCATAGCTAGCACGCTAGTTGGATGTATTACCAGCGTCAGGTCTATTAGGGGATACACCTCTTGGGCTCAAACTTTTATCTAACATGTTGCTATGAACTAAAACAAACCAAAATAAGGATAAACTTCCACTGTTCAACCCTCATGTGGAGAAATCTAGTGGGGTAGATCTATGGGGCCCACATTCTAGGGTTTAATTTAAAACCGAGCACCAGAAAAAGCCAGAATCCCTCTGATCTTGCATGTGTTCCTAGAATATGTACAAAAGTGTGATGGGTGGTTGAGATAGGCAATATCTAGGACGCCCCTCGTGCGAGCATTTTCTCACATATATCGATATGCGCAATAGTGCGCGCTGCACTACCCGGAGGGGATCGATCCTTCTTTGAGATCTTGGGGTAAAACTTTGATCTACCATGTTGCTATGACCTAAAACTAACCAACATAAGGATAAAAGTCCATTGTTCAACGCTCATGTGGAGAAATCTAGTGGGTAGATCTATGGACCCCACGGTCTAGATTTTAATTGAAAACCGAGTAGCGGATCATCGAAATCCATCTATATCTTGCGTGTATTCCTAGAATACGTACAAAAGTGTGATGGGTTATCGAGATGGGTTTTATCTAGTCCACTAGTGCAAGCATGTTCTCACATATATCTATATGCACATGCAACGCGCTAGCTGGACTATACACATCAGGTCTGTTATATTATTAATTAGAGGGGATCCATCTTAGGCTCAAACTTTGATCTACCATATGTTCTGTGACCTAAACTAACCATAATAAGGATAAAATTCCATTGTTCAATCCTCATGTAGAGAAATCTAGGGGGTTAGATTTGTGGGGCCCACATTCTAGGGTTTCCTTGAAAACCAAACACTGGAGCGTCAGGATCCCTCCAGATCTTGCATGTGTTCCTAGAATATGTACAAAAGTGCGATAGGTTGTTGAGATAGGCATTATATAGGCCCCTTGGTGAGCATGTTCTCACCTATATCAATATATGCGCATGCAATAGCTAGCGCACGTGCTAGCTGGACTACCCGCGTCAGGTCTATTAATTAGAGGGGATCCACTCATCTTGGGATCAAACTTTTACCTACCATGTTGCTATGACCTAAAAATAACAAAAAATAAAATTCAATTATTCAACCCTCATGTGGGGAAATCCAACTAGGGGCGTAGATTATTGTGGGTCCCACGATCTAGGGGGTTCGTCAAAAATCTAGCATCGGAGCATCCGAATCCCTCCAAATGTTGCATGTGTCCCTAGAATATTTACAAAAGCGTGATGGGTTGTTGAGATAGGCAATATGTAGGCCCCTGGTGCAAGCATGTTCTCACATCTATCGATATGTGAAATAGCACGCGGTTGAGTACTACTCGTGTCGATCGGGTCAATCATCGCAGGGGATCCTTCGTTGAGATCTTGGTCTCAACCTTTTATCTACCATGTTGCTATGACCTAAACTAATTAACCAAAATAATGACAAACCTTGTGTGGATAAATCTATGGGGGTAGATCTTGGGTGGCCCACACGGTCTAGGGTTTAATTGGAAACCAACGAGCACCATACTAGAGCGTCGAAATCCCTCCAGATCTTGCATGTGTCCCTAAAATATGTACACAAGTGTGTTGGGTTGTTGAGGAAGGAAATATCAAGGCCCCTGGTGCAAGGATGTTCTCACATATATCGACATGCGCATGAAATATATATAGCTAGGGCGTTAGCTGTGGACTAACCACATTTTGAATCTTATCTAAATTTGAATATATTATCCAAAATACTTTTACCTCTCTTGATATCATTATACGAATATTATGTCACAAGTCGGAATATAAAGTAGTAGTCCACATTATTTATTTTTTCAAGATTTATTCTGCAATAATTTATAGTTTTATTCACCATGCCCTTTTAGTGAAGACTTTTTAAAATCTGGTTAATTTATTTGTACCCTACTTGATGCTTCCAATGGCCGGGACACCAAACCCAAATTTCTAGGTCATGTCCTCCTGCCCACGAAAAATTTGGCGCTAGCACGGGAGAGTTTATACCCAAAAAAAATTTCTCGCGCTGCAATTACCTTTCAGACCACCCGCACAGCGCCACCCAAGCATTCACCCAAAGGTCATTTACGCAATCTATTCGAAACCCTTTTTATCCCCACTCCAAAAGGAGACAGATCCAAATTTCCCCACGGCCCTCGGCAATGTCCTCCTAGCTGTCCTCTCCCTTCTCCGCTCGACCCCCGCCATCCTCTCCCTTCTCCCCTCACTGTTGTCTGCCCCTCCTCCCTCTGCCTTTACTCCCCTCGGCTTCGTTCATCCCTCCAGTAGTAACCTCTCTGTCACCCTAGAGGAAACCATAGCCCCTCCTCACCATCCTTGTTTTCCACCACGCCATCGTCCTCGCCAGTCGTCCATCTCGCTGATAGCCCTTAGACATTGTCTACCACCTCACATTTGTCCGCCCCTCCACCCTCTGCCTTTACTCCCCTCATCTCCGTCCATCCCTCTAGTAGTAATGTCACTGTCACCCTAGAGCAAACCCTAGCCCCTCCTCACTGTCCCGGTTTTCCACCACGTCATCAACCTCGCCAGTTGTCCACCTTGTCGACAGTCCACAGACATTGTATACCACCTCGCCGTACACTTCACTGGCAAAGTTGGACAGCTCTCCGTCCACCTCACCATGCAACTCGCCGTCCACCTCGCCGGCAAGGCCCGTCACCACACTGACAAGGCCCGTCTACCTCGCCCTCCACCTCGTCGACGAGGTCTGCTACCTCTCCGTCTAGATCGATGCCACGTGCCAAGGGTCACTACAAGAAACACGATATCAAAAAGCCCCTACAGCATGTAGGCAAGGAAACATGCTCATCCTCGATGCTCATGTTTTTTACTTTGCCTATGAAATGATGTTCATTATCCTATTCCTACCACCAATTTGCCTATTTTGTTGCAATTAATCTCTCTTATTTGTTTTGCCTATGAAATTGCTTGTGATTTTATAAGTCTTGTGATCAGGGTTGCATTATCCTATCTGTTACATTAGTTTGACTGCTTCATGGCATGTCTGATGAGCAGAGAATAAATTGTTCATAGTTGTCTATTTTACATGATGATTACTGTGGAACAATCAACACCATATGTTATGGCTTGATTAATTGTCTATTTAATTGCATGAAAGATTCTTATCCTTCTAATGTTTAATTGTCCTGCCCTACTTATTATTGCAACCAGCCAACTAATTGATAAGTGAGATCCAGAGTATTCGACTTATGATTAGTTTACATACATATAAAGTTTGCATTATCTTGGTTGTTCCATTGGTTTGGCTGCTTCATCCTATGTATTTTGATCATGAAATACGACTATGATGTTATAGAACGGTAGATACCTAGATAATAAAGGTTATTTAGACTTAAGTTTATAGTATCAATGTATTAGTACTAGAGATGTATTACTTGAAATTCTATTTTCAAAGGACTTCGGATACTTGTGTGACATATACAACATTTGGATTTTCTTGGATTCTGTTGGATCTTTAGTGACTAGATCTTTTCATGAAATACGAACCGGAGTGGAAATGGATGTTGCAACATCTAGTTCGTCTTGATGTTATTGATATCTTGGGTAAGGGAATACGTGTAAGAGAGAGATGAGTATTTGATAAGATAGTACTGAACACTCATGAAAAGAACGAAGCCACCAACACAACTATGGAAGGATGAATCAACTTCAATATTAAACTTCAACATTAAACTTAGTCATTGACCAATTAAGAAGGAGGAACAATGGTGAATTGGGAAGAGAAAGTATGAAATACCATTTGCATGTTGACTATATTCATAGCCACATGGTGGAAGAAACGTAAACTTATGTCATCTAGAGGAGAAGTCAATGCCCGGACAGACATTAGGAAGTGTATAGTTACACTTATGTTCCAGGAAGACCGTGAATAGAAGTAAGGTGAAGTAGTATAACATGAGGATCTTCAAACTCTCGGCAACATTTATGAGAAGGTATCTTCTTGTTCCATGACCTTTATAAGGATGTGGTCAGGATGAGATAACCATAATAATGAAGTACGCATGGTTACCACTAGTTCTAAGGAATAGCCTAGAATGGTGTATACAAGTAAGTCGAAGACGTTGGTGAAAATGTCAGTACCTTGGAAGATGATAACTATAGGTTATGGCATATTAGTAGAAAGAAAGTAGGATGAGACCACGATAAGTTCCAATACCATAGCTGACATTAGGAATGTATTTCAGCTAGCGAGTCTACCAACCTAGACATGAGTATGACTTACCAATGCTAGGATTCATACTAGGTATCCCTGAATGTGTGGGTAGATAAGAGAAGTCCTCCCAAGACCTATAGTATACGAGGGTAGAAATCGAAGCTTAACCCTAAAGCCAAAGGACTAGAAAACTTTAAGGAAACTTAGAAGAACCACAAGGGTGGAGGAGAAACTAATGTGAAACCAAATTTGGAGTATGCTCAAAAGGGAAGGTTGAACATAGTTGGAGTGAGATCATATTTTCATCACAAAGTAGTACCAAAGTGCTACCGAAAAGTTACTAGAACCATAGATGGTACTATAAATGGAAAGACCAAGACATGTAAGATGTATGAGACCTATTAGGATGTAGAGTTATAATGGATAAATTCTTATCATACCTGAACTCTATAGAGTCATAAAGATCTTGGTTTGAAAAAAGTGTCCATGACCACATATAATAACAATAACCACAATTGGTATCAATATCTGCAGTTTGTACCAATAGATAGATCATACCAATAGTTAGATAGTTATAATAGGGAAATGATATAGAGAGATGTTTCTTCTAGAGATACACTCTAAACTACTTAGAAAAAGGAATAAACTATAAAAAGACCAAACTATAGAAGTTCTTTTAACTTCCCAACATGACAAGGATCTCGAACTTTGTAGATGAAGTTTTGTTTAAGGGTGGAAGGCTATAATATCCAGTAAAATTGAGAGACTCGAAAATGGGTAGAACATAGCTGTGTGCATTGAATCATTTCCTGTAAAATCCAGAAGAACTAAAAACCTTTTGATAGAACCTCTCAAAGTGATAGAAGTTCCACTTGAGCTAGTGATTTAGTACTAGTTCATCATTTTGGGTGTTAAAACATTGAATAATCTTTGGTAAACTTATATGTTAGGAAGGGTATATATAAGATTTGTAAATAAAAGTGAATCAACAAACAAGACACTTGAATAAACAATTAAAAAACTTGATTCTTAACTTATCTTCTCTAAACCTCATTAAACACATGTGCTAAATAATTCTTGGCACATGGTCACACCGTCAACACACGGCCAAATACATTCATAATGTAACTTATTCTATCTTATCTTAAACCTCATTCATTCTATGTAATGACCTTGGTTCGGTAAAGATCCTAAGTCCCTGTGATTAACATGCTAGTCCCTGGATCAGTAGCTAGCACTCACGATCGATGAAATAACACAAGGCTTTATTACAATAGGAAGTGAAATAAATACAACATGGTACCCATCAATGCCATTGGCTGGTTGAGTGTAGACCCACGATCCTATGTATTCTCACTCGTTGATAAAATAACCTACAAAATAAAAGGTGGTAGCCACGAAAGGTTAATACTTTTAATGTATTATTAGATTACACCATGAAAGAAAATACTTGGCTATCTCTACATGCATAAGGCTGACAAGAGAAGGCTTGAGGTTTATTTGCGAAAATCCAATTTTCCTAAGTCAAGAATAAGAGAGAAAATCTTTTATCCTACTTTGAAAAACTTTGATAAGTAATATAGGGTCAAGTGAGTCCACCAAGATACCATCCCTCAACCTAAAACTTGGAGTCCACCATGCAACCCAAAATCCAACTAAGTCTGAGCCTAAATATCCCTCAGGATGTAACTCATGAACTTAGTATTGCAAAAAATATTTTTGAAAGAGATAGAGAAAATATTTCAGAGGGTCCATCCTTTAGATGATCAAAGTTATTCTTTTCCATGAGCACGGCTGATCGATCAGATTGATTACTCTTGAGAGTTTGTACACTTTACCCAAAGTCCATGATCAAGTCCTTTTACAAAAAAAAAACATGGTGAAGATTTCCCTTAGTAGCCCCTCTAGCTTTTCAGGATCCACTTGTGCCGAAAATCCTCCAAGTGGTGGTACCCAGGTGAGGTTTCACACTAAGTACTAGGCCAAGAAATATCCCATATGTATTGTGCTTGTAATAGAAGATTCTGACTTCTCGAACAAGGTAGACTTTTTGATCCTGGGTGGCGGTCCTCCACTAAAAACCTAGGCACAAGTAGAGACAATTGAAGATACTTTTCCCTATGCACAAGCCAATCCAAGATACTTGCCCTTGTAGGCACTCACGACATACCACTCCAGCTAGAAGAAAACTTACTTTTATTTTGAAATAGATTTGAGTATAAAAACTTGAGCTCATAAACAAGGCTTTTATACTTAGAAAAGTTTATTTCTTTCGAACACCCGTATGTTTTTTATATAGCACAAACATAGCACTTAGAAAAATTCAAGGAATTTCTATCAGGAGTGGAAATAATACTAAGTATAAATCTAATCATGGCATACTACAAAATAGCATCGCACTTGTAAAATTATTTCTAAGTAATAGATATTATCCTATAACTGGTCACTTCTTATTTTTCTCAGAATTTGCAGGCAGTAGATGATTTTTGTGGTGTTGACACGTGGGTTATATGGTTCTTCCCTTTGGGATAGAGTGGTGGGCCATTGCCACATGAGATAGATGGGTTTGGTTGTGTTTTTTTGGCTTGCTTTGTTCTACATGTGGTTTCGGATAGTTTGATATGCCCCTCCTGTGTGTCTCCTCTATATTCTCACAACTTTTATGCATCTTTCTACAAACCTTCCATACCATTTTGTTCTTCACTAGTCTTTCCCAATTTCTCATGGGCTACATTGGTACACACCACCACTCCGTCTTGCAATCCAACTTCTCCTGATTTCTCTCAAAAAATGGAACCTACTCCTCTTCCTTTTCTCCTCGTGAATGGTGCCCCGATGAGGAGCTTAGGTATGTGAGCCGGCCCGATTTGAGGCTAGGCAAGTGGGAGGGGAGAAGAGGAGGATACGAAGCAGGAGGGGCTGCAGGAGGAGGGGAGAATAGGAGGATATGAAGGAGGTCAGGAGCACACCGAGACCGTCGAGGATGTACAAAAAGAGCATGATCTGCACATTAGCCATGGTCACGGCCTCCGCTGCAGTTCCCTTAACGCTCACCACCCGAGGGATACATTGTAATGCCCGGAATATGTTCCAAAATAAAAATTCCTGTTATTTTATTTTTTGCATGAAATCATCATGCATATTTCTTCCTCTAAAAATGTTTTGATAAAAGCCCTATTTTTTCTCATTATCCACTCCTTTATTTCAAATTAAAACCGTAGTATTTTCAAATATTTTGTTTGTCTAAAACTATTTGGAAAAGGGTTTAGAACAAAATTATAATAATAAAATTTATGGGGGAAGGAGCCAACCACCAGGCCAGAGGCCGAGCGTCCTAGCTACCTACAACCCCAGTAGAGCAACCCTAACCGTAATCACACAAATCCCACACACCAAACGCACCGACACGCACACAGCGCGTGCTGCACCCGCGAGCCACACCCAACATGACCTGCACGCGCTCAACACACGCAACACCACACCACCACACACACTCACAACGTACGGCAACACCACACGCCACATAGCAACATGACCCACACACATATGCACACAGGTACACACACTCCTAGTGGCCACCAACCTCCATGTCCTTTTTTAGCCTCCCCTAGTTCTTTTCCTGAAAAGCGATCAGGTCCAAGCCCCCACCACCATCTCTGCCTCTCCCTGGACGCGAGCAACCCCGAGCTTCGATCAATCTTTTCCACGCCTTTCTCGCAATCCCCTCCACCTACCTCCCCCGCGTCGATCCTATAGAGCGCTGTCGATGCCCCGGGTCAACCCCACCTCCTCTTAGCAACCGGTGCCGCTCACCTCCCTTGCCATCAATCGGATCCCGAGCCCTAGTGTGTTTTCTTGGATCTAGGGACGCGATCCCTTGTTCGTGGTGTCGAGTTGTAATGCCTGGAAAATATTCCAAAATAAAAATTGTCTGTTATTTTCTTTTTCACATCATCATGCATATTTTTTCCTCTCAAAATGTTTTGTTAAAAGCCCTATTTGTTTGTAATTATCCCTTTCCTTTATTTCAAATTAAAACCCTGGAATTTTCGAATATTTGGCTTTTCTAAAACTATTTGCAAATTTTTTTTAAAATGAAATAATAAAAACCTTTTTTTCTCGGTGTTGGGGATATGCTATATGGGTATCCTCATAGCATGTCACCAATCCTCCTAACCCGGGTGGCCCATAGTTGGTAGCAAGGCCTATGGCCTGCTGGGCGGCCCAGTTAGACGGATCCTGAAGGGAGGCCCATGACGGATAAAGGAAGGCTACGCAGGAGTCACAGACATACTCGGAGCCTTGGAGTATAAGACACGGAAGACTAGTTCGTGTAGGTGTAGGACTCTTTACCTTGTTCGGTAATAACCTTTCCCTATAAACCCTAGGTCTTGGCGCCTTTATAAACCGGCCTGCGGGAACCTTTGGGGAAGACAACTTCTTAGATTGCTGCGTATAACACGCAACACCTTGCACAACGAACCTATCTCTGTAACTCAGTGTATTGCCATTATATTGATTTATAGCAGGAGTAGAGATCTGCCACCGTTGGGGGACTTTAACCTAGGTAAGCTGTGTTACCTCATACCCGCCAACTCTCCACCTTACCCCACATATCTAGACATGCACTGTGAGGACCCCTCCATGGCGTACTCGTCGGCAATACCACAATAGTTGGCGCTCACCATGGGGCCAGAGGCGCTTCGAGCTCTACACCGGGCGAGGTCCAATCTCTTCGCGGGAATCGGCGACACCCTTCGGTTGCGATCTCTTCTTCGGCAACGTCCCGGTCGTCCCTCCAGATGAGTTTTGGGTGCTGGGGAAGACGAACCCCACGCGCTGCTCCGTCATCCCCTTCGGAGACATCCACATCTTCATCGGTGAAACTGACTTGGGTCCTAGCTCCCAGGAAGTCGGAAACTCGTCAAGCCCCACACGGACCGCCTATGAGCAGGACATGTTCGCGGAAGGATCTGGGCTATACCTCTCTTTGGAGTATGGTGGCTCGGATCAGGAAATTTCAAGGCCCACCCAAACCGCCCATGTGCAGGATATAAAGGTGGAAGGACCCCGCAAACCTGCTTGGCTTCCCAGAGTGTTAAAGATGCGTAGCTCCCACTTTGTTGGCGTCGTCACCATCTTCGATCTGGCTAGATGCGTTCAAAGGGATGGAGAACCTCCCTGCGAATACCTTGCCAGATGGATGAGGGTGAGGGAAACCCTAGAGGGCGACCGCGCCGACGAGCTCGTGTAGCACTTCGTGGAAAGGCTCATGCCTGGAACACTCCTCCGGCATACCCTCCGAAGACGGCAGGCCGCAGGACTTCTCACCCTTGGTGAGATGGTTGCCATCATCAACGAATACGCAGATGCCAATGAAGAGGCCATGGCGGCAATGTCCGTCATAGACGGAGAAGGAAACAACAACAACGGTCCGCCTTCATCACCCTCCACATCCGCCATCGCCAACACCGAATCCAACTCCGCCTCCGTCCTTGATGCGCTTTACGCCGACATCAGTATGGATGCCGGTGGTTGGGACGCTAACTCGGAGGAATATGACGCTGTTATGAGGGAGATCGAGAAGGAGGAGCGTGCTGAGAAGACCAACACTTCCCACCAGGTGCTAGTCGCCATTGGGAGCATGGTGGAAGAAGAAGGACATGAACGGTTACATGAGAGAGCTTCGCCCACGCCAGCGGTCACCAGGGAAGCAACATCTAAAAAGGCCACTGAGCCTCCGGCTCTAGCCATGGCTCTGCCTCCTCCGGTTACCCGCCAGCCACCGGCGCAGGAACTTACCACGACCCCTAATACGGCCCGACAATCGAATCAGCCGCCAGTGCCACCATCAACGTCTACAGCTGGCAACCCACTAGCCACTCCCGCCGACAAAGCAATCTACGTCACACTTCTCGTTGAACCAATCACCGTCGGCCATATCCGGAGCATTACGGAGCTTGATGAGAAGCGTGCGGAAAGCTTGGCGGAGGCCAAGTGCATCGCGGAGCAAGGCGCTAAGCTGGACAAAGACATGGCTAAGGCGCAACAATCCATCAAGGCATCAAGAGCCATGGAGGCCGAATATAAGCAATTGCTGTTAAAGTATAAAACAAAGAAGGTACCAGCTCACATCATCCAAGATCCCGGCATTCGGCGAGGCTTGGGATTTGACGGGTCTAGGCCGACAAAAGCCACCCCTTACATAGATTTAGAGGGAAGGCAGGTCATGCCAACTCCCTCTCTCAACATTGCCGTCGCCAAGACCCTCTTGGAGCAGGACAGGTCCCCAGAAGCAGTTGCTCAAGTGTATGACCTTGTCGCTAAGGCATGCAAGCAACAGGAAAAGGCCACCTCACAGAGGCTTGAGTCCAACCTGGAGCTTTGCCAGTCAACCCTGAATAGCCGCAAAAGGCCGAAATCTCCCCGTGACGAAGGATCACGCAACAGGACTGACGCTATCCCCATATCCTCCAACCACGGAGAAAAGGCTCGTCCCCGTCGTTCGCCACCTCCACCACCATCTCGATGTCACGAGGAACCAGAGTCGCGCCACCGCACAAGCATGCCACCTCTAATGCGGTCCCAACCCGGCATCGTTATACGCGATCAGGGCGAACAACCTTGGCATGCTGGAGAGCACAGCAGCCATGACGGACACAGGAGTAGGTCCCACAAGGAACCGCCACGTACGACAAGCAACCGCAAAAGGCATGAGGAATCGTAGGAGGGACACAGCTAGAGAGCTAACCCATCACCTCCACCGTCGCAATCGCCACCTAGCAGCCATCATGGCAGAGGACATGGTGGACCTCATAAATCGCACCACAATTCCCCTCCCCATTACGGAAAAGGGAAGCAGCCAGAGCCATATGATGCACGTTCGCGGTTGGACAAGATCCAAGAAGCTCGGGAGCTCCCATACCTTGGGCCACGTTGTTTTGGACCAGTCATACAGGCCACAACCTACCCCAAGCGCCTCCGGATAGACAAGGCCATCAAGCCATACAACAGCACTGCCAGGCTAGCAACATGGTTACAGGACTACAGCGAAGTGATCCGCATCGCAGGGGGAAACCCCAATGTCGCCGTCAAGTACCTCCCACTCATGTTGACCGGCACCACCCGGCAATGGATAGAAGACTTACCGAAGAAATCAATATGCAATTGTTTGGACATGCATGAAGCGTTCACCAAGAATTTTGAGGGAACGTACAAACATCGATGCACTGTTGGAGACCTATAGCGGTGTGTGTAAGAAAAGGATGAAACCTCCCGTGCCTACCTCTCTTGCTGGCTAGATATGAAAAATTCCTGCGTAGGGGTGCACGAATAGACCGCTATGGCCGCCTTCATTGATGGTTTAGAAAAGGGAACTTTCCTCCAGCACACGTTGAAGTGCAGGCAAGACAACAATGACCTCAACCTCAACGCAATGATCGCCATGCCTAGCGAGTTCGCCGATGCAGATGACGACGTGCGCGGGTCGTTGTCGATGATAGCAATACCTACCCAGGTCAAGAAGAACAACAATAACAAGCGGAACAATCCGCCCGAAGAGAATCAAGTAGCCGACATGGTCACCGCAATGTTCACTGAAAGAGGCAATGGCGGACAGCGTGGACGTGGTCGGGTAGCTAGTAGTGGCCAGCAGAGGAGTGACACTACACCCTCAGGGTCGCATGTTCCCCAAACATATGAAGAGTACCACGATATGCCGTGTATCGTCCATCTTGACGCCAATGGAAAATCCACCCACACCAATCACCAGTGCAAGTTTGTCAATGATCTCAAGGAGGACCTTGAGTCCGGCTACTAGCAAAGTCAGAAAAACAGACCCCACGGAAAAGGCAAAGGGAAGAAGAAGGAGGAAGAACCCAAGGATAAAGGGAAAAACCCCTTCGAAAAGAAGGCTCCATGTTACCACACCTTCCTTGGCACCCCAACCGTCCGGGCCTAGAAAACCTCTCTGAGGATACTGATGGCTACCCTCCCTCCGGTTCCCCAGTACGTAGGGTGGTCGGAAGTTCCAATTTCTTGGGATAGGAAAGATCATCTATAACTCATCCCAACAGAGAACCAATATGCCATGGTCATCAACCCTTTGATTGACGGCACGGAGTTCACCAAGTGCCTCATGGACAGTGGAAGCAGCATCAACATCATGTACCTGGATACACTGCACAAGATGAACTTGATGGTGACCCAGCTAAGGAAGAGCAACACCGTGCTCCATGGGGTTTTCCTTGGCCGACAAGCAAATTCCCTGGGCTGCATCACCCTTCCGGTCGCTTTTGGCGATGTAAACAATTACCGCCAAGAACGCACGACCTTTGAAGTGGTGTCTTTCAAGAGCATGTACCACGTCATCTTCTAACGCGACATCCTCCACTCCTTCCTTGCAAGGCCATGCTTTATCTACAACAAGCTCAAGATTCCCGGACCAAATGGCGTCATCACCGTTCACGGAAGCTTCATCAAGGCACGGGATTGCGAGCTCAGCGAAGCCGCCTTTGCCAAAGCAGACATGTACGGTGAGGAGTTCATGGAGATCCAGAACCAGGTCGATGCCTCGGAGATGCCATCTTCGAAGAAGCAGATCACTGCTGTCGAACCCGCCTTAAAGGCCGCCATCAAGACCAAGCAAGTGAACCTTGTCGAAGGTGATTCCTCCAAGACCACCGCCATTGGAACGGACCTGGATCCCAAATAGGAGAAATCACACAAATTATACCCGCCTTGGGAAGGACCATTTGTCATAAGCAAAGCATTGCTCAATGGTTCCTATTACCTCGTCGATATTCACGAGTTGAAAGATAGGCCAAAAAATCGCAAGCGCAAGCAACGTGACTCCGATGATGATTACCCGGAGACAGATTGGCCATGGAACATAGCACAGCTACGCCCGTTTTACACTTAGCACATTTATATTATGTAATAAGTTTCTTATATGATCAATGAAACAAAGCATTTGGTTCACTCATATTCTCTAAGTCTTCTGGTTACCTCCTTTAGTTGTTCATGTTTGGATCATATAAACCCTTTATGCGCAAGGTTGCATTTGCCCTTGTGAAAATTCCACCTATAGCTTAAGTTTTCTGGTCTACACGTTTTCTGAAGTTTTTATGTGGATTCCGGAGTAGTGACTTTTCGGCACACAAAGCCGGCGATTTTGTTCTTAGGTTCTTTATGGTGCTATTAAGCATCATTGCCTGAGAGCACAGGTCTATCCTGCAAGTCTTCCATCTCACGAAAGGTCAAGCATACGAACTAAAATAATGGATAAGCCAGCATTTGCTTAAAAAATATATATACATGATGGAAACAGATAAGTTGCAGGAAGCTTGAATACAAGTTTTTTGCCTTAGACAAACATAAGTTTTTTCCGCATAAATTTTGCAGAGATACATTTAATACATACATTGTTTTTCATGGCTCTGCTGCAGGGGGCTTCATGGTGGCATCATCAGGAGAGCCAGCCCGGGAGAGCTCGTCAAACTCTAAAGGAGAGGGGCTAGACTCAGAAGAGGCCATGTCGTCATCCAATATCTCAGCAGGCACGAAGACATCAGCCTTGACCATCTTGGCAACCCTAGTATCGAAGCCGGCAAGAGAGTTCCAAATAGCATCGCTATCGATCTCTTGTCCTTCCTCGTCCATCTTGGGCATGCTGAGGTCACAAAGTCGATGTCGACATTGTCATAGTGATCCTTGACCAAGCAAAGGGTCATCCTAGAACCAGCTCGGATGCAAGAGGCTTTCCAGTCTTTGATTTTCTCGGTGGCTTGGCGTAAGATTTCTGCATACTTGGCCGCTGAGTCTACCGCCTTGATATTGATGCCCAAAGGTTGAGCTATCTCCTTGGCTTGGGAGATGGTGGTGCTGATGAAGTTGCCGGCAAGAATCATGCATTCCTTGGGACTCGGAGCACCCTCACCCAAATTTGCTAAGACAATGGGAGATGTGGTTTGCACAAACATACAAGACGGAGAAAGTTTACCGAAGACGCTCGTTTCTGCTTGCTTGCATGTCTCCGTCAAGTCATTACGCTCCTTCTGGACTGACTTGAACATCTCAAGACTCCTAGCATTCTGCTCTTTGGCAGCTTGGTTCTGGTCTTTGAGCTGTGCAATCTCATCCTTCAAGCGCTGCATCTTGACGTTCGTAGGCTCTTGCATAGTCTTCATCATCACCTCATGGCCCTTAACGGCCTCGGCCAGGTCCTTCTTCAGAATTTTGTTTTCATCCTCGAGCTCCTGAATATGCTTGGATTGCTCGACGATGCTATTGGCCTTGGCAATGGCTTATGTAAGACGGAAATCAGAAAGTGCAATCAGAAGACGGAAGAAATGATTCAATGAGAAAGCAAGGAGCTGTTGTAGGAAACAGACTCTGGCTATTTTTTATTTGTTCCTTCAAGAATTTGGTTTTACCCTGTTCAAGGTCCATCTCCTTCCGAAGAGCAACAAGCCTCTCATTGGCGGCTATCCTATGTTTATTCTCATTCCTCACATGATGTAAACATGCTTAGTTTCTCTAGAGCATCTAGTCGGAACTATTCAGTTTCAACTAAATGCTCGGGGGCTACAGTACATGATTTTAAAGTAAACTAGTTTCTCTAGAGCATCTAGTCGGAACTATCCAGTTTCAATTAAAAACGCTCGAGGGCTACACGGACAAGTTCTACACTTAGTTCTTTGGAGCACTCAGGCCAATAACTATTGGATTATCCGCCTAAGAGCTCGGGGGCTATAGTGGGATATACTACAGAAAGTAAAGCAAGTGAAGTTCAAAAAACTTACGATGGCAATGATCCTGAGATTGTTGGCCAGATGAGCATAGGAATCATGGAAGGTCCGGGCATTCTTGTAGATCGCGTCGGCCTGCTTGATGAGGTCATCCAGGCTCAACATCGAAGGAGTCCCAGCCAATGGAGAGGTTGAAGCCGGAGGCATGGATGCAGCCCTAGCTGCCTCCTGCACCTTCAAGGCAGATGATGGCGCGGAGGCTCTCGCCTCAATAAATGCTTCCACGTCCACCTCTTCCACCACTTCCTTCCCTTTCTTGGTGGCATCCTTAGCCGGATCTTCAGCCACTTTAGAGGAGGTGCTCTCCTGCGTCGCCTAGCTGCTGGGAGCAACGTCTACCTCGACAGAGCCTGAGACATCAAGAATTAGATTGACATCTGTCTTCATGGCGGAGGTCTCAGGGATGACGGGGGATGACGGCCCAGCGGGACCAGAAGAGGGTTTGGCGGCAGGAGTAGGGGGAGCGGGGGCGGGAGAGGACTTGGCGGACAAATCCTTGGTTAGCATATCACGAATGTTTTTGACCCTCCAACATCTTTGGAGGATTGCTTCAAACTAACACCGACTTTCCTCCTGAAACGGACAAAGTATAAGTACAGGAGTTGAAAAAAGGTGTGAGCTGAAAAATACAAGCCGGAGAATGAAAATACTTACTCCACAGTAGGATCCTTGGCGAGGGGAATGCCGGTGGACTTCTTCTTCTTCTCCGCCTCTAAGGCGACAGTGGAACGTTTGGAGACTCCACTCTCCAATTTCTTCTTCTTGGCCTCGGCAGCAGCGTTAGAGGTGGAGCTCTTCCACTTTCGCGGTGCCGGAGCTGGCTGATCCTTGGAGGTGTCGTCGTCGGGCGCCACCTGGATATCCTTCAGCTTTTGATCGTAGACCTGGGAGGCCATTTGATCCGCCGCCAAGGACGCTAGCTGGGATACAGAGGAGTGTTAAATGGACAACTTCAAAGTCGGAAAAACCTTAGAGTATATAACGAGCAACAAAGGAAACAGTAGCTACCTCTGGCACTTGCCGCACTCGAACATGTCGAAGGTCATCTTGAAGCCATGCTTCTTGTCCTTCACCTTGACGATGTACTTGAGCTGGAGCTTGGTGGAGTCAGTAGAGAAGTTATCCCGCGAAATTCGCATGGGATCCCTCCTGTCTTGGTTATACTTGCACATCAGCTCGGCACGGTGCTGCAGAGGCTGGATCTGCCTAACGTACCAACACATGGTAAGGTCCAAGCCCGTCAGACCTCCGTCTACGAGCCATTTGATCCACCTTACGACATGATTGGCTTCGTCGGAAGGAAGGAAGAAAGGCTAGGGTCTGCCATGCGGGCACTTCAGTGGTAGCTCCATCGATGAAGTCGGGGTAGGTCTCAAGACGGTCTGGTAGAGGGACATCTGGCCCGTAGAAATACATGCGCTACCAGTTCTTGCATGACTCGTGCCCTACAATATCGGGGAAGCACCGGCTTGGCCGGATCTTAAAGCTAATGGTTCAACAGGTCTGAAAATCATCCTTGGACTCAACAGACTCTCTATTGACGGTGAAGAAATATACAAACATATCTAATCTAGGTTTCATCCCTAGATATCCTTCGCATAGAGCTACAAAGTTCCTAGGGAATAGAATACTATTGGGAGAGAGATTGTGGGGGAGTACCCGGAAGTGCCGGAGGACATCCAAGAAAAGTCGGAGACTGGCAGGCTTACGCCACGTACCAGCTGAGAATTTAGGTACACCTTATCTCCGGGTTGGGGAGAAGGGACCACCTCGCTAGCCGGTGCCGCCCGCTAGGAAAACTTCTCCATCGCGGGGAGATACCCCTCATCGACAGGCTCTTGGAGATCTTCGGTGGAGAGATCAGAGCCTCTCCACACCCCCTTGTGGGAGTCGCTTTCTTCTTCGGCAGCTTCAGGCGACGCTCGTTCTTGGTCATCGCCAGCGGATTCCGTCACGACAGAGACGGGAACGACCACCCCCTCCGGCGGAACGATCACTCACTGGGATGGCTCCGTCGTAGCCTCAGGGATCGCTGTCGTGGAAGGAGAAGAGCTGCTGGAGGCCATTATGACGAGGATAGTGTGGAGGAAGAAAGGGCTCTGGTTAGGGTTTTCGTAGGAGAACTCGAACGGTCGTGCGGCTGGAGGAAGATGAAGACTGGGAAGCGAATGCGGGTAAAAAGAAATAATTGACTGCGGTGGAAATATATAAGCCTCACGTCAAGATTCGTGCAAAAGGATCTAATGAATGGAATATTGCCGACGTGGAAGTGAACGTGCGCGGTAATTTCGCCACGTCCTTCGTCTTTTGCCGCTCCACGGATTCAGATTTCGCGCGTGTGAAAATAGCTGATGATTAATTCTCTGCTTCTGTGAGTTTTGAGGTAGCGTAGGTTGTAAACTACGTCATCCTGCTGACTGTTGTAGTGAAGGGTCACGTCCAAAGATTCCATCGAAGACGGAGATCATCCGACTCTAGAAACGAAGACTCAAGGGATCTCTGGCTACATTGCAAAGATGGAGAGGATTGCAGGGTTCTTTGGGAGACCTTTGAGATATTGCTTGACGAATTGCCGACATCACTTAGACGGGATATTCAGAGATCAACGAGCAAGACGGCGCAAGATTTCAATGTCCTCCGGGGGCTACTGTTGGGGATATGCTATATGGCTATCCCATAGCATGTCACCAATCCTCCTAACCTGGGTGGCCCATAGTTGGTAGCAAGGCCTATGGCCTGCTGGGCAGCCCAGTTAGACGAATCCTGAAGGGAGACTTTAGTGCAGACAACTTCTTAGATTGTTGCGTACAACGCGCAACACCTCGCACAGCGAACCTATCTCTGTAACTCGGCGTATTGCCATTATCGTGATTTATATCAGGAGTAGAGTTCCGCCACCATTGTGGGACTTGAACCTGGGTAAGTTGTGTTACCTCGTACCCGCCAACTCTCCGCCTTACCCCACGTCTCTAAACACGCACTATGAGGACACCTCCATGGCTTACTCGTCGGCAATACCACGACACTAGGGCAGGAAGCCAGCACCATGCTAGAGGACCTATGAACCATCTACCAATAACCCCAGCGGAGAAACCTTAACCCTGAACGAATGAACCCCACACACCAAATGCACCGAGACTCACATAGCATGCACTACACCCGCGAGCCACACCCAACACGACCCGCACGCACTCAACAGAAGCAACACCACACCACCATGTGCACTGATACCGCACGCCACAACACACTCCACACCGTAACATGACCCACACAGACACACACACATGCACACACGTACACACACTCCCGGTGGCCACAAATCTCCGTGTCCTTTTTGCAGCCGCCGCCTCCTTCTTTTCCTGAAAAGTGATTAGGTCCAAGCCTCCACCACCGTCTCTACTTCTCCCTGCACACGAGCGAACCCTGAGCCCCGGTTGATCTCCTCCTCGCCTTGCTCGTGATCCCCTCCTCCTGCCTCCCTTGCCTCGATCATGTAGAGCACCGCCGCCGCCCCGGCTAAACCCCGCCTCCCCTCAGCAACCTCTACGGCTCGCCTCCCTCGCCATCAATCAGAGCCTATGATCTTGACCCCTATCCTCTCCATCGACCCCAGGCGGCTGTGCTCCCTGGTACGCCCCTCTCCCTGTGAGATATCTTCGACGACTCCCATCGCCTCGACCTCCCTGCAACATCGTCGCGTTGGCCCATGTCTCCGCTCCATGGCAAGCTCACCCCATGCTGGCTGGCAGCAACCACGCCTCTATTAAACCCGTTTGCACATCTTCACCGGTTAGGAGGACCTCCGATCTATCTAGGCTCCACCATAATGATCAGATCTTCCCAAGCTCGCCATGCACCTACCGCCCGATTTAGTGGCAGGCCGCGTCCTCACTGCTGGTAGTCGCCGTTTCAAGCTGCTCGTGGGCCATGTGCACATGACAACATCGAAGTTTCTGTATGGTAGATATCTATATTTTGCTATCGCCCCGCTATGTTTCCCATGTAATAGTCTGCGATGATCGTTTGCTTCTGATGTGATTGTCCACTATCAAGTCCTATCAGATCATGGTGTCATGTGTATATCATCAAGATCTACTCGATGGTGTACCGATGTGGTGAGAATACATCGACTATGTGACACACAGCAAGATCTTCGGAACATTCCTAATCAAGATCAACTTGACAATTGGTGCCGGAACCCAATGTTGACCACTGGAGTGCCACATAGATCAACACGAACCAAATGAAACCAATGAACCACCCACGCCAAATCCTAGTCTCACACCGACAAACAAAGCCAGATTTGCAAGGTTGTTGGCATGGAACATACGGCCGAGAACTCGAAGATATCTCCTTCATGGAACTCGAAGACACTGATCCTCGACCCAAAGAACGAAACCAGACCACTCCGATCCTAAGTTCTCCGAACCCAAACGTGTGACCCCTATCTCGTCCGTATTTTATCAATTATCACATACAACTTGTTGCATATTAAATCATTCATGCTTGCATACATACCTTGTGGTTTGGGGCATCTAGACGATTCACCTAATAATTAATTATGGAGCGTAAGTGCAAGATGTTGTGGTATTATTCCAAATCCATTTAAATTGTTTAGCTCACTTATGCCATGTTTTTCCTTATTAATCCAACATTTAAATTATGGGACTCCAATTCAACTTAACTTTTCTAAGTTTCATCACATATTTCCATGGCATGCATCATATCATGAAGATGTTGTATCTTTTGCCTAGTATTAAATATTTCATCAGGTGTTCTTTCTAGTACTTTGCTTTTTCATCGGATAGGACGATGATTCGATGTGAGATACGACAATCCTTTGGCTACCAGACATCATTTCTCAGGCGAGCATCTCACCCCCTTCTACCTATCTTTCATTTATAGACTTTACTTCCTTCTGTTGATATATTGCTATCCTTATTGTTGATTATTTAGTATCGCACCTTTATTTACTAGTTGCACTATATTTCCTTGGTTATCCTATTGTTGTGTTTGATTAGCTAGCTTTTTCCTGACGACTTGTAGGCACACGTAGTATCGTTCTCATACAGGTGGAACATGATACTTGGATATTGTTGGTGATAAGATAATTTATCTGATGTTGTTGGCTATGGATTCACCTAATGATAAGGCCCCGATAGGGATCACCTGTGGGAACCTCTTGAGTCAACCTAGGAACCATTCGTTCTACGATACCACTTATGAGAATATCGTGCTAACCAAATGTGGGGGCCTTTGGGATCCCCCTCAACTACCGGAGCTATTCGTTTATCTAGAGGGTCACAAATTGGTTTGCCATTTGGTGCATACGCATAATATGTCCTCGTACATGGGTGAGTTGGATATGTCTCCAGACATGATATGTTGGTAGACAGCAGTTGCACTGCATACATATATGTGGTATGGCCGAGAGGTCATCTTCCATAGTGGAGTTCCAATCCTTCTCGACCATAAACGCAAACGCTATAGTACTGGTTAGAATCATCGTACCTCTCAGTTGGGTCAATACAATAGGTGATACCTCTGGATACACGTGTGGTTATGGGACAGTTCTTGTTTTGAGATTTAAAAGGCACACGTAATATGTTGCATGAAGGGTTGAACATGTGTTTGGGTACACTACTGCACCCCTATAGAGTAAATATTTTCGATAAGTCGTGTGTCCATAATTATGGACGTCTTAGGAGTACAATCATGATCATAGACAACACAACTAATGTTTTTCATCTAATAATATGAATAGTAATTGGTCTTACCAACTAAACAACTTCTTAACTAAAATTGCAACTTGTGTGTTATGCGATAGCCTTCCTTGACTGGTTTTTGAGGGGGAAATCTTCGGATGGGATATGCTTCGTGTTATAATCTCATTACCGAATATCGCTCTATTATCTCGCTCTAATGGGTGAAGTTGTAGCGTGTATCTGTAAGTTAGATAGTGAAAGTTTTGCTGACGCCGAGCCCACCATACCCATGTAGGCGAGAGACGCCTAATTCTAAGACTTGCTATGTTTTGGACTTAGTACTGACCGCTCTCTTTTTTCCTTGGCACTTTGTAGGCACTCCTTTTGGCTTTGATAGTTATGTGATCAATGACGTTAGCAAGATTACCCTTCTGCCTTGGCATGGGCATTGTCCTGGACACCGCTTGATTGTTCTTCAGAACTCTTAGTGTCATGGTATTGCCGACGAGTACGCCATGGAGGGGTCCTCATTGAGCATGTTTAGAGAGGTGGGGGAAGGTGGCGAGTTGGTGGGTACGAGGTAACACAACTTACCCAGGTTCAAGTCCCACAATTGTGGCAGAACTCTACAACTGCTATAAATCACTATAATGGCAATACACTTAGTTATAGAGATTGGTTCGCTATGTGAGGGTGTTTTTTGTACGTTGGTTGTTCGCCCTAAAGGCTCCGACATGTTTGGCTTATAAAGGCACCAGAACCTAAGGTTACAGGGAAAGGACCTTGCCGGACAAGTTACAGAGTCCTACACTAATACTAACTAGTCTTCGTGTCTTGTACTCCAAGGCTCCCCATATGTCGGTGACTTCCACGTAGACTTCCTTCATCTGGCATGGGCCTCCCTTTTGCATCCATGTAATGGGCTGTCCAGCAGGCCATGGGCCGCGCTACTAATTGTGGGCCACCCGGGTTAGCCGGATTATAGACATGCAATGGTGATACCCATTTAGCATATCCCCAATAGTAGCCCTGCAGGACTATGGGATCTTGCACCATCTTGCCTTTCAATCTTGAATGCTCCGTCTAGGTGGTGTCGGCAATTCGTCAAGAAATATCCCGAAGGTCTCCCAAAGAACCCTGCAATCCTCTCCATCTTTATTGTGTAAGCCGGAGATTCTTCATGTCCTTTCTTCCAGAGTCGGATAGCTTACGCCTTCCACGGAATCTTCGGATGTGATTCTTCCACACCAATGGTCAAAAGGATGACATATGCTATAGCCTACGCTTCCTCGAAACTCACATATAGTAGTGGATTAATCATTAGGTATTTTCGCACGCGCAAAATCCAAAACAATAAGCGGCAAATCAGGGGACGTGGCGAAATTACCATGCATCTTCATCCACATGTTGGCAATGTTGTATCCGTTAGATTTCTTTACACGAATCTTGACACTAGGGTCTATAAATATTTACGGTGGCTTAGGAATTTTCTTTTACTCGCATTCTCCCCTGCGTCTTCTTCTTCCTCCCGTCGCGCGACTCTTCGAGCTTCCCAGCGGAAAAACCCTAGCCAGATTACTTCATTTACCCCAAATCTCCATCCAACTTGGCAATGGCCTCCAACAGTAGCACACCCTCAACGGAGGGGTCCCCGAGGCTACGATCGAGCCTTCGTGGGGTGTCTTCGTCCCACCGGAAGGAGTGGTGGTCTAGGTCTCCAACGTGGTGGAATCCACCGACAGTGACCAGCAACGGGCGGCACCTGATGATACAGAAGAAGATGCTGACTCCCACAAGGGAGTGTGGAGGGGCTATGACCTCTCCGCTGAAAACCTCCAAGAACTCATCGCAGAAGGTTACCTTCCTGCAACGGAGGGCCTGGCCTAGCGGCTGGCACCGGCCGGCAAGGTGGTCCCTTCTCCCCAAGCCGGAGAAAAGGCCTACCTCAAATCCCAGTTGATGCGTTGCATAAGCCTGCCAGTCTCCGACTTCTTCCTCGAGATCCTCCGACACTTCCAGGTACTTCCCCACAACCTCTCTCTCAGCAGTATCCTCATACTCAACAATTTCATAGCTTTGTGTAAGGGATACCTAGGAATTAATCCTAGGTTAGATCTATTTATTTATCTCTTCACCATCAAGAAAGAGTCTGTAGAATCCAAGGATGAGTTGCGGATTTTAGGAACAATTAGTTTTAAGATCCGTACTCACCGGCAATTTCCCGACATCATCGAGCATGAGTCCTGCAAGAACAAGCAGCGAACATACTTCTACGACTCATAGCCCGACTCTGTCGAATGGGCCACCATCAAGGACAGCACCTAGAGATCCCAAGGCCCTCTCCCGTCCGACGATGAAGCCTCTCGCGCCGTAAGGCGGATCAAGTGGCTTGTAGACGGAGGATTGACCGGCTTGGACCTAGCCATGTGCTAGTTCACGAGGTGGATCCAACCCCTGCAACACTGCGCCTAGTTGATAAGTACTCCAAGGATAGAAAATATCACATGTGGATATCTGAGGACAACTTCTCCAACAACTCTATCATGCTCCGGCTAAAAGACATTATCAAAGTGAAAGACATGAAGTGTGGCTTCAAGCTCACCTTTGACATGTTCGAATGCGGCAAGTGCCCAGATGTAATTATGCTTCCTTTGTTGCTCGTTATATATGTATACTCTAAGTTCTTCCCCCTTGAATGCATTACTCATTTGACCCACTTCTTGATCTATCATCTGGTAACCTTGGCGGTGGATCAGATGGCCTCCCAGGTCTATGACCCAAAGCAGAAAGATATCCATGTTGTGTCTGATGATGACGCTCCCAAGGATCAGCCAGCTCCGGCAGTGCAAAAGCGGAAGAGCTCCACCTCTGAAGCTGCTGCCGAGGGAAAGAAGAAGAAATGGAGAGTGGAGTCTCCAAAAAGTCCATTGCCGCCTTAGAGGCAGAGAACAAGAAATCCATCGGCATCCCTTTAGCTAAGGCATCTGTCATAGTGTAAGTATATTCATTCTTAGGCTATATTTTTCTTTGCACGTATTCAATTCATGTACTTATAATATGTATGTTTCAGGAAGAAATCTGGTGTTGGATTAAGGTGGACCTCCAAAGATGTTGGAGGTTCCAAGAATATTCACAATATTTTCTCCAAGTCATCTCCCGCTGCTGCTCCCCCGACCCCTGCCGCCAAGCCTACAACGGGTTCCACAGGAGCCTCGTCCCCCGTCATCCCAGAGATCTCCGTCATGGAGATAGACATCAATCCTACTTCGGATGTCTCATGTTCTGCTGGCATGGACGTTGCTCCCAATGGCCAGGAGATGCAGGAGATCATTTCCTCAAAAGTGGCTGAAGCTCTGGCTAAGGATGCGACCGAGAAAGGGAGAAGCCAGCGGAGGGGGAGGAAGCAGCAGCAGCATCAATAGAAAAGGCGAGAGCCTCTGCACCATCAACGGCTATCATCACGTAGGAGGCAATGAGGGCTTCACCCATGCCTCTAGCTTCTACAACTCCTCTGCCTCTAACTCCTTCTACTTGAGCTTGGATGATCCCATCAAACATGCAGATCCAGTTTACAACAATTCCCGGACCTTCCATAATGTGTATGCTCACTTTGCCAACCATCTGAGGGTTATTGCCATTGTAAGTGTCTGAACTTTACTTCTTTACTTTGTAATATATCCCACTATAGCCCCCGAGATCTTAGGAGAAAAATCAATAGTTTTTGGCCTAAATGCTCCAAAGAACTAAGTATAGAACTTGATAGTGTAGCCCCCGAGTCTCTAGTTAGAATATTTCCGACTAGATGCTCTAGGAGAGAACACATGTCGTTTAAAATCTGATATTGTAGCCCCCGAACATTTAGTTGAAACTGAGAAGTTCTGGCTAGATGCTCTAGTGAAATTAATCATAATATCTCTTTGCAGAATGAGAATTCCCAGAGGCTGGCCACCAATGAGAAGTATTCCGAAATGCAGGATGCTCTAGAGATTGAAAAGGGGAAAGTAACCTTCCTGAAGGAACAAATCAAAAATAGCAAGCATCTATTTTCCTCTAACAGCTCCTTACTTTCCTCATAGAACCATTTCATCTGAATTCTCACAATGTTGTCTATGTGTTGTTTGACAGAGACCATCGCCAAGGCCAAGAGCATCGTCGAGCAATCCAAGCATATCCAGGAGCTCGATGATGAGAATAAAATCTTGAAGAAAGACCAAGTTGATGCTGTCAAGAGCCACAAAGAGGCAATGAAGGCGATGCAAGAATCTGCTGACAGAGAGATGCAGTGTCTGAAGAATGAAATTGTACAACTCAAGGAACAAAACCAAGCTACCAAAGAGCAGAATGATCAGAACCTTGAGGAGTACAAGAAACATTAGAAGGAGCATGATGTCTTGGCGGAAACTTGTAGTCAAGCTGAGATGAGCATCTTTGGTAAATTTTCTCCGACCTTGTCAATTCTATAAGGTGGACACTTATATTGTTATACTCGCGACCCTTGTCTCTAATGAAAACACAAACCCTATTGGTTTAACAACCATGGGTAAAGGTTCTCCAGATCCAAAGGAATGCATGATTCTTGCCGGCAACTTCATCAACCCTGCCATCACTCAAGCCAAGGAGATAGCCCAACCCCTGGACATTACCATCAAGGCGGAAGATTCTGCGGCCAAGTATTCCGAGATCCTGCGCCGAGCCCCTAGGAAAATCAAGGACTAGAAAGCTTCTTGCGTCTGGGCTGGTGCAAAGATGGCCTTATCCTTGGTCAGAGCGCACTATGAAGAGGCCGACATGGACTTGATAACCTCTGGCATGCCGAAGCTTGACGAGGAAAGGCATGAGATCGATAGCAATGATATTTGGAACTCCCTCACTAGCTACGATAACAAGGTTTCCAAGCTGACCAAGGTGGACGTCTACGTGCCTGCCGAGGAGATGGATGATGAACCAGCATCTTCAGACCCTAGTCTAGGACCATTCGAGTTTGATGAGCTCTCCAGGCCTGGCTCTCCTGCTGCTAATGATATAGTAGCAAAGTCCCATGCAGTAGAGCCATAAAAACATTGTTGTATTAAATGTATCTCTACAATGTGTATGTGGAAAAACCTAAGAATAAAATCACTCCTAGGTGATGATGCTTAATAGCACCATCAAGAACCTAAGAATAAAATCTCCGGCTTTGAGTACCAAAATGTCAGTACTTCGAAAGCCATGTAAAAACATCAGAAAGTGTGTAGACCAGAAAACTTAAGCTAACGCATGTAGGCAAAATTTTCACAAGTGCAAAAATCAAACAAGTGTAAAAGACTCAAAAAATATGAGTGAACCAGATGCTTTATTTCATCGATAATATTAAGTACTTATTATATAATATAGAATATGCTAAGTGTAAAAGGGACATATCTATGCTATGTTCGATGGCCGATCTGTCTCCGGAAAATCATCATCAGAGTTACGTTGCTTGCGCTTGCGCTTCTTTGGCCTATCTTTCAACTTGCGAATATCAACTAGGTAATTGGAACCATTGAGCAATTCTTTGCTTATGACGAATGGTCCTTACCAAGGTAGGGATAGTTTGTGTGATTTTTCCTGCTTGAGTCTAAGCACTAGATCCCCTTCCTTAAACGAGTGATGCCTAACACGGTGACTATGGTATCCACGTATCTTCTGATGGTAGATAGCGGATATCTGGCATGCCAGCACGTGCTCATCCTCTAGTAGGTCCACAGATAAGCGTCTAGATTCTTCAACGTCATCTTCATCATAAGAGGCGACTCTTGGTGCATCGTGGAGGATGTCATATGGTAGGATATCTTTTGCTCCATAAACCATGATGAAAGTGGTCAAGCTGGTAGATCTATTGGGTGATATTCGTAAACTCCACAGCACATATGGCAATTCCTCCACCCTGGCTCCAGCTGCTCTATGTAGAGGTGCCTCTAAGCGTGGCTTGATTCCTTGCAGAATTAGTCCATTGGCCCGTTCAACTTGCCCATTTAACTGTGGATGTGTCACATATGCTAGGTCAAGGCGGATGCCTTTTTCATGACAATATTCCTCGACTTCTCTGAGAGACAAGTTTCTATCGTTGTCGGTGATGATGCTATGTGGGAGTCAAATTATCACCACTAGATCCCGGACAAATTTTACGGTTGTTCCCCCATCGATTTTGCTAGTGGGTTTAGCTTCAATCCAGTTAGTCAACTTATCCACTGCCACTAGCAGATGGGTAAATCCATGAGGTGATGTTTGCAAAGGCCCAACCATGTCAAGCCCCAGACTGCGAATGGCCAAATAATTGGTATTGTCCGTAGTTCCTCAGCTGGTACATTTGGTTGCCATGCATAAAACTGGCACCCTATACAGTTTCTACCAGCTTGTCAGCGTCCTCCTTGGTAGTTAGTCAGTAGAATCCTTGTTACAAGGCATTTGCCACTAGCAACCGGAGAGCGGCATGATGTCCACAATCTCCGAGATATATATCTCTAAGGATATCCATACCTTTCTGCTGGGAGACTCATCGTAGGAAAACTCTTGTGGTACTTATTTTGTATAGGTGGCCGTCAATGATGATGTAGCCTTTTGCTCTGCGTACTATCTGCCGGCTTTCGACTTCATCGGCGGGCAGTGTTCTGTCTTGAAGATAGTTCATGAATGGTTTCGTCCAAGCCGGAGAGGTCATTGTTACTGCATTAACAAATGAGTCCACTCTATCCGTGTTGTCGGGGTCCGCTCCTTTCACAGATGGGTCCACAAATGTTCTAGGAAAACGCCTAGCGGAATTGGTCGCCGAGCTGATCCAGGCTTTGATAGCAGATCTACCACTTCATTGTCCTACATTTTGACGTACTTCACTTTGTAGCCATCAAAGCAATTGACTATCTCATATACTTACTCTCCATATTCCACCATCATAGGGTTCCGCGCATTCCAGGTGCCAGCCACCTGGTAGGAAACCAAGTCGGAATCTTCACAATAAACTATGCGCTTGATGCCAATATCCTTGGCTACATGAAGTCCGTGAATGAGGGCCTCATACTCCACCACGTTGTTGGTAGCGTTGAAGTGGATCTGCATGACGTACTGTAAATTTTCTCATGTTGATGATTGTAATAATACACTAGTCCCGAGCCATTGAGTAACTTGGATACGTAAAAGTGCATGATCCAATACTCTAGCTCTGGTACATGACTGTCTTCTAACAGTTCTTTCCAATTTGCGATAAAATCCGCCAATGTTTGAGATTTGATAGCATTGCGTCTTTTGAAGGTGATTTCAAAGGTGACAAGTTCAATGCCCCACTTTGCCAGTCTTCCTGTTGCGTTGCTATTGTTGATGATGTCAGATAGCGGACCTTTGCTCAATACTGTGATAGCGTGCTCCTAGAAGCAATGCATTAGCTTCCACGAAGTGAGGAAAACTCCATAAGCTAACTTCTGGTAGTGCGGGTAATGCTGCTTGGATTCTGTCAAGACCTCACTTACATAGTGAACTAGCCGCTGAACTCTATATTTGTGCATTAGATCCTTGGTCTCCACCACGATGACGATGCTGATAACCCGGTTGGTTGCCACCACGTAAACTAACATAGGATCCATTGATACCGGTACTGCAAGTATTAGTGCGGAGGAGAGTATTCTCTTCAACTCCTGAAGTGTTGCGTATTCCTAGTCCGTCCATATGAATTTGTCCGCCTTCTTGAGCAACTTGTAGGGCGGCATAGCCTTCTCTCCAAGTCAGCAGATGAACCGGCTTACTGCTGCCATGCAACCCGTGAGCGTCTGTATGTCCTTCAAGCATCTCAGGCGTTTTATGTCAAGGATGACCTTGATCTTCTCTGGGTTAACCTTAATTCCGCGATGCAAAATGATAAATCCCAACAATTTGTTGGATGGCACCCTGAATACGCACTTCTTAGGGTTATGAATCAAGTTGTACTTCTCCGAGTTTTCTTTGACATCACCGTGATATCATCCACATAAGCATGTACGTTGCGACCTATCTGGTCATGTAGGTAATGCTGCATCGTCCGCTTGTAGGTAGCACCAGTGTTTTTCAACCCAAAGGGCATCAGGACATAGAAGTACGTGCCATAATTGGTCCATCTTTTGCATCTTGATTTGGTGGTATCCTGAGTATTTATCGATAAAACACAGTAGTTTCAAGCCAGCCGTCGAGTCAATGACTTGGTGAATATGAGGCAAAGCAAATCGATCTTTTGGACATGCTTTGTTCAAGCCGGTGTAATCAACACATATTTTTAATTCTTTGGTTCCTTTTTGGGGACAAGTACATGATTTTCCACCCATTGGGTGTGAATGACTTCTTGGATAAAACTAGCCTTAAGTGACCTAGCTATCCCTATGCCTATAGCCCGTCGTTTTTCATCACCGAAACGTCGTAGAGGTTGCTTCACCGGTTTGGCCTTAGCATCAATATTCAAGTTGTTCTCAGCAAGTTCCCTAGGTACACATTTCATGTCGACCGGTTTCCAGGCGAAGCTGTCCTTATTCTCACGGAGGATCTCGAAGAGCATGCTTTCCTATTTGGTATCTAGGTCTGTGCCAATGGCGGTGGTCTAGGAGGAATCTCCTTCAAGAAGCTCCACCTGCTTGGTCTTGATGGCGGCCTTGAATGCGGGTTTGGCAGCAGTGATTTGCTTTTTCAAAGCTTGCATCTCTGAGGCGTCGATCTGCTCTGGATCTCCTTGAATATTTGACCACAGAGGATCGCTTCGATGAAGGCGGCTTCGCTCAGCTCGCACTCCCTTGCCTTGGTGAAGCCTCCGTCAATAGTGATGATGTCATTTGGTCCGGGTATCTTGAGTTTGTTGTAGATGAAGCATGGCCTAGCGAGGAAGGAGTGCAAGATGTCACGTCCAAATATGAGGTGGTACACGCTCGTTAAGGGCACCACTTCAGAGGTCATGCTCTCTTGGAGGTAATTGTTGACATCACCAAAGGCGACCGAAAGGGTGATGCAACCAAGGGAATTAGCTTGCTCGCCAGGAACGATGCCATGAAACACGGTGTTTCTCTTCCTTAGCTGGGTCTCCGTCAAGTTCATCTTGTGCAATGTATCTAGGTACATGATGTTGATGTTGCTTCCACTATCCATGAGGCACTTGGTGAATTCACTGCCGTCAATCAAAGGGTTGATGTAACACCCTCTGATCGGCCATATGCAAGTTTTAGCGCTTCCCGCCAAACCCGCATAGAAACGATTCAAGGACGCCCACCAGGCACTTTTCGTGTGGGTGGAAAACGAAGTAATATCATTACACAATAGTCCACGATGGAACCCATAGAACATATATATACAGCAACAACTCACTAGGTTAAGAATATAGATATACAGTACAAAGATCCAAATCACCTTGAAAACGATACAGTATCCGAGTACGGATAAGAAGCAAATTGAGCTAAGAGCCCTGAAGAATAACCAATAGCGTCCATAACCCTGCCCAGGCCAAGCCGGAAGGGTAACCCTGCTAACGACGTCGAACTCTTACCTGCTGAACAAAAGGGGTGTGGACAAAGGGCGAAGGGAAAAAGAGGAGCGTCAGTACTGAGGCCAATACACTGCGAGGCTAGAATTCGGCGGCTCTCGCCTACATAGGTATGGTGGACTGAAGCGGCAGCGCAGCATGCACTAAACAACCTATAGAGACTCGATTAACTGTCGGCTATTAGAGAGAGGTGAGAAAGACCTATTCGGAACCAACCTTATACTAACAACAATCATACCCATCCTGGTATTCCCCCTCGAGACCACACGAGGAAGTCAAACCGAGGAACTCACACAGTTGGCAGTTTTATTCATTCCATTATAGTTGAAGCACTTACTAGTCAGATATAGATAGCATGAGTCATCCTGATAGCATAAGTAGTGGGCAGTTTTAGTTAACCATTAAGTGGTAGTTGCAATACTTACTAGTCAGATACAATTAGCATGTGACATCCCAACCCAGCAGTTGTTGGCACTTTTATTTCATGTCACGATACACCCCAGTTCCACTAGTTGTTGACACTTTTATTATCCATTCCATTGTAGTGAAGCTGATTACTAGTCACATATTAAGTCAAATTTATAGCACTACTTTAGTTATGCTTGTCTATGATCGAGATACTATGCTCCAAGTCGTCCATAATCACGGACACGGCTTTCCGAAAGATTTACCCTGCAGGGGTGCACAAATAGCAACACACACACGATCAACCTCGGAAAAACCAACTCAAAACCCAACAAGGCTTTCACGACAAAGCAATCACAGGATTCATAAATTATTTCAGGGGGCCACCCCACTAAGCTACCCGCGACGAAGTTGGCCGATTCCGAGACGGACCCAGGGTTTGTGTGGACAGCGGTAAACAACTGGAAACCCGAAAGTGTGACTGGGCTTGTCGATACAGCGAAAACGTGTCACGATCAAAAACAGTACAGGTGCTCCACGCACAATCGTAAATAAAGCGGTAAAGAATGGCATAAGTACAGGATAGTAATGAACCCCAAACTAGTTTGTGGCCCCAAGAAATAAGAAATGAATCAAGGTTTGGCTAAGGGGATTCATGGTCCCATATGCGGATAGTGCGATAGTCAAGGAACAGGTATCAAGTACTCAGAGTCCTACGGGACACAAGTGAGCGTGGAAGAACCAAATAACATCTATTACCCACCGATGCCTCTGCATTAGTTATATCTATTCCCAGCATTTTAACAGTTGCATTTAAAGTCATGGTCATCTCCACCATTTAGCATCTCCACCATTTATCATGTGTCAACTTGCCATCAACGGTGAAATGACAACGACGCGAAGCAACACATAAGCAAGCAACTACGACTCGCAAGGCTGACTATCTATCAAACAACAGGCAATAGGATGTGTCCATGGCAATATAGAGGCTGCAAGGAGTATAAATGGTGCACGGAAACTAAAGCATCGCAATACGAATAGCAATAGATCAACATGAGGAAGTAAAGACTATAAATGCAAAATAGGTAGAAAGAGGGAGATGCTCGCCTAGGAAACACTGCCAGAGATTCATTATCCGAAGAACTTGTCGATACTCGCATCAACTCATCGGCCTAATCCGCGAAGAAGGAAACACTAGAAGAAACACCGGATGCAATATTTAATACTACGGCAGAAGATCCGGCATGATTATGATACGATGCATGGCATGGCAAAGATGCGGTGCAATTAGGCAATATTAAGCGGAACTAGGGTCCCGACAATTAATTAACAGGTTCAAGTTATTTAGCTACCCCACAATTTAAATGTTGAATTAACAGGGCGAAACATGGCATCGGTTCGCTACACCAATTTAAATGGAGTCCGGAATAAGACAAAGATATCCCGCATAAATACTCCAACTTTAATTCCAAGGTGAATCGGCATAATGCCCCCAAACCACAAACATGTATGCAAGCATGATCAATTTATATGCAACAGTTTATATATAGCATTTATAAAATAGGGCTTGGGAAAAGGTTCACACATCGGGTTCAGAAGATCTTGGGTTCCGGGGGTCCGGGGTTCGGTCTCAGGGTTCAGGGAAGCGAGGTTCGGACTCCGGGGTTCAGAGTCTTCGGATCTGTGAAGGAGATCATGGCGTTCAGAGGAGAAGATCTTGGCGCGCCGAGTCTTGGTCTTCGGATCCGGGAAGGAGGTCTTGCGGTTTTCCGTGAAGGCGATCTTGACGCTCGGTGCCCGCGAAGTAGATCCTGTTGTTCCGTGTGGATCTTGTCGATTCCATGTGGAAGGCCTTGGCGCTCCGGACAGGTCTTCGGGTCCATGAAGGCGTTCTCGGGTCTGGGGTTCTTCGTCTCCATGAAGAAAATCTTGTCGAACCGGCACCATCACCTCCGATCTCCGGTTGGAGTCTTGTCGTCCGTCTTTTGTCAGTGGCGAACTTGACCGATGGTCTTCGGGTCACATCCATCCGGTGACGAACTTGTTTAGTCCCACGATGACCTTGGCGTCCGTGTTCTGGCGTCTTTGATCAATGGCAAACTTGAATTAGGCATGTTCATGTTCTTGTCGTCGCATACAAGCAGTAACTGCACACACTCGACGCCATCCAATCTTCCCAACAGCACACACCACCTCCTCGCAGCAACACATGACCACACACTAAGGAAAACAAAGGCACCAAGGGTACTTGCATGACCCCGAGGAGGATGGACTCCACGCGATGGAAGGGCGAGGCAGCGATGGTGGTCGGGGCGTAGCAGAGAGAGGTGGACAGAGGATGGGTGAGGGAGGCTGCAGGCCCGCGGGGGCTCAGTGACGCGGGGCTCCACGCGCCAGGAATAGAGGGGGGCGGCGCTCTGCTGGGAGGAGCGGTGGTTGGCGAAGTAGGGGCGCACGGGGCCGGTGAGGGGCGTGAGTATGGTGGAGGTGGCCGAGGTCAGACGTGGCCCAAGCGGCGAGGAGCGAGGGCGCCGAGGAAGCGCGTGGCGGAAGAGCTGGACAAGTTAGGAGGCGCAGACGGCAGGGATGGCGGCCGATAGCCTCGAGGAGCTCGGGCCTGAGGGTGACGGCGGCGAGCTAAGGTAGGAGGTGGCAATGGCGGAGGGCTTCAGGAGGCGGACGAGGAAGGCAGCCGGAGAGGCCTTGTGTCCTTGGCGGCGGGCGGCTACGGGCCAGAGCAGGGGCTTCCGCGCGAGAGGAGGAGGGCAGGCGAGGCCGGTGGTGCGGAGGGCCGAGGGCTCAGGCGGTCGCGTGCGAGGTTGGGGACGGCTGCTGCAGGTGTCCTCGGATGGTGACGGTGCGGGATCTGGGGAGGAGCGGGGTAGGTGGAGGTCACGGGGAAGATGGGAGTGAGTGGGGGGGGGGACGGGCGCGTCGGCAGGTGTGCCCAGGGTGGCGTGGCGGGGATCCCGAGGCAGGGTGGGTGGGGAGCGGGGCCTCGCGTGTCGGAAGCGCGTTGGTGAGCGGTGGCATCGAGGCTAGGTGGGGCCAGGGGGAGAGCGGGAGCGTGGCTCTCAGCCTCTCTCGCGTGCGAGTGTGTGTGTGCGCGTGGGAGGGAGTTGGTGAGGGTAGGGTGTGGGTCGGTTTAGGGTTAGGACAGGATTTTAGGTTAGGTAGATTCAGATTTAGGGTTTTGGAGGTGGCCGGCCGGGCTTTTGGGCTTGGCGGGCTGCCTCCTAAAAATAATATAAATATTTTATTTGTTTAAAACGGGGCTTTTAAAATCTGTTTGTAGACGAAACAAAATATTTCGGCCAAGCCCAAGTTTTGTATTTCAATAAAGACAGGGCTTATTTAGAAAAACAAAATAGGTTTTCGAAAATAGTTTCAGACAAACAGATGCATGATGATGACGATGCTCAAATGCAATGTGGCATGATGACATGAGCATGCGGTCATGATTATGCGATGCACAAAAACACAGCGATTTTCTAGTAGTGGTTCTTGCGGGATGCCACAGTTGATGACCATGGCATATTGGTTTTCTATTGGGATGAGGTCTGGATAATCTTCTCTGTTGTAACATCCCAATTTCAGCAACCCTGATTAGTTTTCCAGAATGCAAAAATCAGGGGGAACAAAAACTTTTTCTTGTACTTGGTGCAGTGTTTGCTTGTTGTTTCTTTGTACTTGTGCATATGAGTGTATGCCTTATGATACTCCTTACCTCACCCTAAGATGACAAAAGCTATTTAAAAAAATATCCTGGCTCATTTTACATATTCTCAAATGTTCTGGCATTTCAAAACATGAGCCAAGATGCTTATGAAAACAAAACTATTTTAGTATCTTCTGTTGACAAAACTATGTAGAGATATATAATATAACCTCCTTATGTTTTCAAGACAGGACCCTCAACTAAGCTTATCTCTAGTTTTCTCAAAACCTCTTTTCAAAGCTTTTGAATTCTACCCTTGGTAGAGGTACCAATGGCTCTCATCTTAATCAAAAATCCAACCTCTTCAAAATTCCCCAACCTTACCCCAAGCTAAGCTTCATGGTAACCCCCGTAGTGGAGTTGCTTAGTTTATAAGATGAGCTGTCTTGATCTGCTGTCTGATGAGTTGCCTTGATCTGCTGTTTGACTTGTTTGCTTAGGAAGTAGTATGAGCTACTCTAGGAGCTCATCACTTAGGATCAAGATGTTTCCAAACCATTACCCCCTAAGCAATAATAACAATCTGGTTATGATCCCTAGCTACTAGGTGATCCTCTAAAACCCCTAACTAGATCATTTCTGAAGATTTCCATTCTAGAAGCTACCAAGTCCATGAGGACCAATATCACGCATGGATCCCTTCTACTAAACCTACACTTCAACTTCATCCACTTGATGATGCTTTGGTACCTTGTAACCCATCAAAATCATCACCACCGACACTCTAGTCAACAACCATAAATCTGCCAAATTTGGCCAAGTCTGGAAAACTATTTCCAGCATCACCTTTTGGAATGTCTCCATTTCCCAACCCTTGTGCATTTTTGGAAATTCACCTGAACCATCTTTTTAACCATCCTAAGGACTACAAAGGACCACTTTTCCCCTTGGTTAGATCCTCCTCCAACCCACTTGTTCTTGACGGTTTTGCAGGCAAGAAAATAACTTTCCCTACAAATCTAGTCATCATGCCTAAATTGTTAGAAGCTCACACCATCATCCAATCCTATATGGACCAACTCTTGGCATGGTTGTGTTCTAATCATATAGGTCTATCAACATCTGCTTCACTTGTTCCAGTTGGATCCTCGTGCTTCTTAAACCCACATTGTTTATAGGGCATCATGACTCATCTGGTATGGCAGCCTTATTTTCAACAAAGTTTGCCATCACTTCTAGATCACCTCAAATGTGATCAATCCAAACTCCTTCTTCCATGATCATCTATGTGACTTGGTATAACTATCCATATATCCCTTGCATCAAGGTTAGCTCTGAGCTCGAAGATCCAACAAGGTTTAGGTGGTATAAAAATAGCATCTCCCTAGATCCACAACTCCTTGTTCTCCATCTTATTCAAGTTGGAATCCCCATTTCCCAAGTTTGCAAATGGTTGCTACACCTTGTCTACATTATGTACCTTGATCATAAAGATTTATCAACAATTATCCATATTTATTATGGCTCCAAATCTATTTAATTCCTTTATTAGACAAAATCTCAAAACCCCTTTCCCAATGGAAAGTTTGGTTTTTGTCAAAACACTTACCCAAATTTTGGCTCATGTGAGTTTCATATATCATACCCTATCTTCCCATCTCAAAAATAAATATTTTTGAAGAGCTTTATTATTTCCTTTTTGCTCATTTTCTTAAATGGCTGAATTGGAATAATAATTGTTTTAAATACTTTTAATCCCCAATAAATCTTGGGAAAATTCCCCTAAGTGTTTGTACACATTTGGGACCATCTCAAACCAAAAACAAACCTTGTCCAATGTAAAATTACTAAAGGATCTTCTAGAAACCACTTCTGCCCTTTTTGGATAAATAGATTTATGAGGACTAAAACCCCTTATAAAAATCCCAAATAAATCCTAGGAGTCTACCTTGACCTCATCTAACCACCAGTACCACCTCCCCACTTTGTCCTATGCAAAATTTGGAACTTCCTTCACAAGTCCTCTGGTGATCAAAATTTTGCAAACCAAGCAAACTTGAACCAAACTAGAACCAAATCACCACCAAAGCTTGTCAAGCACTCCCCCATAGCACCTAACACTCCCCTGGTTGTGAGCACTGTAGCTCCACCACAGCATTGCCCATTTTACCCTTGTACTAGTAGAAAGAGAGAGACAGAGAGAGAGAGAGAGAGAAAAGCAAATCCTACAAGATTTACCCCCAATTAATTACCACAGCTGCCCTACCCCTCCCTGCCCAAGCCAATCCCGTTCCTGCCCCTCCCCACCTCCCTCTAGGCTAATCCTTGGCCAGCACCACCCCTCCCCCATGTCTAAATTGGACATTTACATCATCTAGCTCCCCTCCTTGGTATAAAGGCCAGAGGCCACCCTAGTAGGCCCCCTGCCCCTCATTTGCCCTCTCTTCCTCTCACTTACCTTCCCCAGTACCCCCTCTTCCTCCCCTGCTCTATGATGTCTAGAAGAAGAAGGAGGAGCCCTCGGCCTCCTCAAGAAATCGAGCTAGGAGCCCTCATATCTGCTCCCCTTCCTCTGCATTGTTGGCCCTCGAGTTCCCCTACCTCCCCTGCATCTAACCTTGGTCTTCTTTTCGCCCAGGACCATCTCCTCCGCCATCGTTGTCGAGCTCCGACGAGGTACCCCTCGGTCTCCATCGTGCGAGCTACCTCCCGGAGGCCAACCCCGCCGTGCCGCCCCTCCATCTGCTCGCCGTCGTCGACCGCGTCGCCCTACCGCCTCCCTGACCTCCCTCGAGCCCCAGGTGAGCCTCCCGTCCGAGCTCCACCGTCCCCTAGGGTTCCGCCGTCACGGGCTCTGGTCTGTCGAGCACGACGATGCCCCGCCATCCGTCTCCACTTAATCGAACAGCCACCATCGCTCCATACCCCTTCGGCCTCCTCCTCTCACTAACGCCGGGCCGCGCTTGCCAGGTTCAAGCCCCGGGCTCCCGCGCGCCGCTCCGTCCGCCGTGGGCCGAATCCACTCCCTGTGGCCCATTTCCCCACAAATCCAGCCCAGTTGCCCAGTTGCCTTTTCTTTTTATTCCAGATCCAGAAAAAGACCAGTAGGATTAAATCCTTTTGAAAATGTAAATAAAATCCAAAGGCGAATATCTAAATTTCTGGTAGTACCCTGATGTCTTCTCAAACATGTAGAGGCAACACCTAGTTAAAAATAATTTCCATTATTTGCTAGAATTAATTATGCTACCAGGTGCACTTTTCCCTAAATAATTTCCTCAGGGAGTTGTACATTTGCAATCGAGGAGAACCAAAGCTCTACCGGAAGGAAATTGAAATACCTGTCATCTAGCATAGGTCTTATGCTAAGGTGAATAACACTTTGTCTTTACCAAAAATAACAAAAATAGCCACTATCTGCCTTAGATAATTTCCCTAGGTCAAACCAAATGTGGTATTGACCTGATTCCACCTCCCACTCTATTATCAGAATGTATCAATCCCCAGCAGCTCACAATTTAGTGACCTCTGGTTGAATTTTAATGATTTAAATACTTCTATGAGTGGTATTTTCACTAAATAAATCACTCCAGGAGTTTGACAACTCCAAAAAGAGTGAATCCAAATCCCACAAAAAGGTTTTCTAAATACCTATCACATTCCCTTGGAATAAACTCAAGAGCTTCTGTAGAATTAATCTGGTGAAAAAGAGAAAAACCTTACAAAACTGCCTTTGATGATTTATTAAGGGCATTCTGGTAATTGTTTAGACTTGATTCCAACTCTAGGTGGTTCAGTACATCAAACACTACCTAACCACCCAAGGAAATAATGTTTGGGTCTCCAGATAAATTCTGGTGAATTATTTCCACCAACTAGAGTATTTTCCCACTATAAAAAGCATAATTAAATCTAGGTAATTGATAATCTACTGAAACCACTTGTGTTGGTTTTGTGTTATTAAGACCTATCTTAGGATATCATTGTTGCACATTGGTACCCTACTGACCTTAGAACCCCAATCCAAGTTCATGGTATTTAGCCTTCACAACTATCTTGCAAAGAGAAAAACACCTCTATGGCAATCTAGTAATTCCACTACTAATACCCAACTCCTCCCAAAACCTACTAAGTTAAGTAGGATTCAGTATGTTTGCTTGTTGTATGGTTTGATGCATGTATGCCTTGTATTGATTGTGGTATTGTCTGCTTGCATGTATATTCGATGACGGCGATAGTGTGAGTGTTTGACGACAAGAAGGAAGGGACTTCTTATTATCATTTATTGGGTATTATTGGTTATCTAAAGAAGTCCAAGGACTTATTTCTGATCACAGGCAAGCCACCACTTCCCGAATTCTGATACTTGTCCTACTCGTTTTATTACCTGTTTTGTATCCTCTTTATAAATTGCATTATTTAGCTGTATGTCTTGTTTTATAAATACTGCGATATAACTTGGCTCCTCCAAGTTATGACCGTGTGCCCCTCGTGGCACCACCTTGATGTACCTACCATTTTATCCCCTTAGACCGAGAGTATGGTGGATAGCACCCTACCTCATTGAAAACCCCGGCTTTGAGAAAATGAACTATTTTGGGTTTTACCCTACTACAAAGGTTTAAAACTGTTTTGTAAAACTCTTGGGAACAGGCATCGTTCCAAGCGGATATTTTAACTACATAAATGGTGTGGATGAGAAATGAGAAAGTGAACGGATGTTCTACGTCTTTACCGAAACAATTTTTTTAGTGCAACCACATTACCCCAGGTGCTAGGGCTTAACTCGTAGTTTGTCTGCATTAGCCGTGGCAGCTTGTACAATGCTTACAGGGAGAGATCCCTTGAATTCCGGGCAGGCACTACCAGATCTCGGATCTGAAGCCTGTAGCTTACTTCAGCAAGAGTGATCCTGTCTTGGAAGGAGTGTCGGTGCAACAATTGGGTCTCCCGCGGACGGTATGACTTAGGCGGTACGTAAGGAAGTGGAGTCACCAAGTTAAGGTATGCGCAAAGTTGCGGCTTGGGTATGCGTGTGTACGGAAGGCAGGACTATGGCTGGGAGCCACATACTCGTTGCTGGGGAGAACAAACCCAAAAGGAAATGCATCCTTTGCTAGGGTCGACAAGCGAAAGGTTAGGTTTGATTATCCAAACCCCCATCTACAGTGGTAGTGGGCCGTGGTTTTATCTCGGCGGATGTATTGATTCGTGTGGGGAAAGTGCGCAAACTATACAGAGTATAATCTATTCAAATAGCCGTGTCCACGGTCAAGGACGGTTGGAATGGTGATGTCTAGGAGTACCCAAACGGTGTTTGTTAGGAAAGAATGGATGAAAGAATGAAGGTTTCGGGAGAACCTGAGTTCAAAGCTGTGTTTTGACCATAGGTGGTCAAATAGGTTTAAAAAGGGTTTCTACCCCAAAACTATTTTCAAATCTCTTTTTCAAAAAAGTTATGGAGATATCTTGATTTATAAAACATAGGCATGTTTTAAAACTCTTTTTCAACAAAGATATGGAGATATCTTGACTTATAAAATAGAGGCATGTTTTAAAACTCTATTTCAACAAAGATATGGAGATATCTTGACTTATAAAACAGAGGCATGTTTTCAACACTCTTTTTCAACAAAGATAAGGAGATGCCATAACTACGAAGGGTAGTATAGGCTTTTCAAAAACAACCCTAGATAGAACTATCTCGCCACAGCCAGAATTTGCATTTCCTTATTCTATTTTTCTTGGTGGTTTGCGAGTACATTCAAAAGTACTCATGGCTTTGTCCCTGGCTATTTACTTGGCCAGACTTTTAGAAGTTCGACATCGGAAGATTAAGGTGACGTCCAGCAAGCTAGGCCGTCTTCCCAGTCAGTCGCCTGTAGGTTGAGGCATGATTGGGCTCTGCGCGTGATGTGGTTCCGCTGCTAAAGATGTTGTAGCCATTATGGCATTTATGTAAGTCTTGTAAGTTCGTTATGTTTCAGATGATGTAATGATACCTATCGGTTATGTTCCACGGCTCACTGATCATGGGAACATGGATGTATGCATAAAGGGATTTCTCGGATGGTTAATCCGGGGAGCCCATAGACTTGGTATCAGAGCCATCCTGACTGTAGGAGACCTTAGTTAGCATGGACGTTAGACAGGAAGCAACAAACCTATTTTCTAAAAGACAAAAGAGAAGAGATGACTATTTGCAAAAGTGCTTATGTCCTTTCCCCTCCATTTTGAAAACTACTTGCATTAATATATTTTTCTAATCTTAAAATCTTGCACACTTTTCACTAACCCAACCTAGCCCTAAACACTGTTGTATGGAACCTGTTGATGAAGAGTGGCTGAAGATTGGATTTCCCTGACTCCTCTAGGACTCCCTGCAACTTTGTGGTTACCAGCAGAAACCTATCTACACCCTCCACAAGGGACTGGCGTCCGGAGATTATGTGGGACAGATTGTCATACTAGCCAAGTCAGGAACCCATGGAAGCCCTATCTATTCCACTGGACCTCAGATGCCAAGCCCTGTACTTGCGGTTGATTTGGTAGCCAGAGAAGCTTTCATGCGCATCCGTAGCTCCATCCCAGAGATGAGACAACCCACAACCTTCTACCTCCCCATGAAGGGAAATGTCGACTACACCGGAGGATCTCAAGACCCCAGCCTGGCATTCCCCGCTCTCTCTTTTCAGACCCGCTTCAACTACTCTAGCAATGAGGTTTTAACAACAGTCATGGACGAATACCGCCACTCCCAGATGGAGCTCCGTCACCTACAAGCCATTCTCACCCGTAAGGAAGCTCTGGAAACCCTTCAAAGGAATCAAGCACGAACCTCCGCCACTGAAGGGACCTCGAGAGAAGCCGCCCCCAAGAGAAGCCGGAAGTGCATCACATCCAGTTAGTACCTCTGTAGGTTCAAGCCCATCAAGGAGGCGCAGGAAGCCTCCATTGCTCTGCCAGAAGCCAGCCACGACACCACAGATGCAACCTCCGAGTAAGCACTCGCGTTGCGGTACTCGCCCAGCTAGCTATAGGGTAGAGTCATGTATCATCCCTGAACGCGTTTTGTAATGCTTAAGTACTGTTGACACCTTCGGGTGCAAATTGGTTGGTTACATAATAACTCCCTTGGATTGCTATGCTTGCTTGATTTGCTTTCCTTCTTGTGTGTTTTACCCAAGATGTTGCATCATACCCAACTGATACATTGCAAATGTATCTATAATTTTTCATGTTCCATGCTTGGTTTTATCCACTTTCTTGCGTTTTGTTCCAACTTTGGAGTACTTTTCATATGATTTCTTGGACTAACCTATTAACAAGAGCCACGGTGCCAACTGCCTGCTTTCTACTGTTTTTGGTTCCAGGAAAGTCAGAAAATGAATATTCTCGGAATTGGAAGTCAAGAGATGCCAGAATATGAGACGCAGAGGGGCCAGAGGCCGGCCACATCACCTGGCCGCGCGGCCAGGCTTGGCCCATGCCAGGAGGTGGTGTGGTGGCCCCTGGCACCCCCTAGGCCTCCCCTTCCACCTATAAGATGCCCTCGGGATGGAAACCCTAAGTACCCGATCAAAAATTCACGAAAGAGTCTGTAGCCGCCATCATCTCCGTCCCTAGATCGGAAGGGATCTGAAGCTCTTCCCGGCACCCTGCCGGAGAGGGGAATTCACCCTAGAGGCCTTCTTCATCACCATGCAAGCCTCCGGTGTGATGCGTGAGTAGTTCATCCTTGGACTACGGATCCATGTAGTAGCTAGATGGCTGGTTCTCCTCCTTTGTGCTTTCATGTCTATATCTTGTGAGCTCCGTTCATGATCAAGATCATCTATTTGTAATTCTACATGTTGTGTTTGCGGGGATCCGATGGATATTGAGACGCTATTTCAGATTGATTATTGATTCTATCATGTCTTTATTGTTTTTGATTTGCATGCTTTCCGTTGTTAGTAGCTATGTTGGCCAAGTAGATGCTAGCAACTCCAAGAGTTAGTATTTATGCTCGATAGTGGGTTCATGCCTCACGGTGTTAGGAAGTGACAAATCTCTAAGGTACTAGATGTGTTGTTGCTACTAGCACCGTAGGGAGCAAGGAAACACCTCCAAGGTGTTATTTCCAACTTGGGATCCTCGCACAACACAACTACGTAACTTTGCCCCAACAACAAAGTTGAGGTTGTCAATCTCACCGGTTTTGCTGAAAACAAAGGATTAAACGTATTGTGTGAAAGATAGTAATAGCTTGTAGAAAGTAAACAGAAATACGTAAATAGCTATAGATTGATGGTAAAGGAATGGACCGGGATCCATAGTTCACTAGTGGTGATTCTCCTTAAGATAGATGACATGTTGGGTGAACAAATTACAACGGGGCAATTTACAAACATCGAGAAAGCATACATGCATATACTAATCATCTTGACTCCTATGACATTTGATTGGGCAATACAACATTTTACATAGACCGTAATCCAATTGCATCTATGACTAATAATCCACCTTCAGGTTATTATCCGAACCCCCTCTAGTATGAAGTTGCAAGCAACAGATAATTGCATTAAGCAAAGTGTGTAAAGTAAACAATACGATTGTTCTATGAACAAAGGATTGATGTTTTCTCCCTAGTAGCAACAACACATCTAGTACGTTAGAGATTTCTGTCACTTCCCCAGATTACTAGAGGCATGAACCCACTATCGAGCATAAATACTCCCTCTTGGAGTTGCTAGCATCTACTTGGCCAAGATAGCTACTAACAACGGAGAGCATGCAAGATCACAAATAATAAAGACATGATAGAATCAATAATCAATCTGAAATAACATCTGAATATCCATTGGATCCCCGTAAACAAAACATGTACGATTACAAATATATGATCTTGATCATGAACAGAGATCAAAAGATCTAAACATGGTAGCACAAAGGAGAAGAACCAACCATATAGCTACTACATGGACCCGTAGTCCAGGGATGAACTACTCACGCATCGCACCGGAGGCAGGTATGGTGATGAAGAAGGCCTCGAGGGTGATCTCTCCCCTCCGCCAGGGTGCCGGGAAGAGCTTCAGATCCCTCCCGATCTAGGGATGGAGATGGCGGCGGCTACAGAATCTTTCGTGGAATTTTGATCTGGTACTTAGGGTTTCTGCATCGGAGGATTCTTATAGGCGAAAGGGGAGGCCGAGGGGGTGCCCTAAGCGGCTGCACCACCCCCAGGCGTAAGCTAGGCCTAGCCGCGCGGCCAGGTGGTGTGGCCCCCTCGAGGCCCTTCTCCGTCTCGTCTTCTGGCTCCGTGTTCCCCTCGGTGAAATATTGACTTTGGCTTTTGTCCCGTACAATTCCGAGAATATTCATTTCTGGCTTTTCTGGAACCAAAAATAGTAAAAAACAGGCAACTGGCACTGTGGCATCTTTTTAATAGGTTAGTTCCAGAAAATGTGTAAAAATACTCCAAAGTGTGGACAAAACATAAGAAAGTAGATAAAAAACAAGCATGGAACATCAAAAATTATAGATACGTTTGCAATGTATCAACATCCACAAGCTTAACTCCTGCTCGTCCTCGAGTAGGTAAGTGATAAAAAGAAAGAATGATTTTTGAGGTGACATGCACAATCATAATCTTGATCAAGGCATTTATAAAACATTGATAGCTGGGATCATAGTACTTTAACATAGCATCAAAGATATAGTTCTAACAATAAGACATAGCAACTATGTTGTAGCATGAAAAGGTACAAACAAAATATTCATGAATAACAATGCTTTGCAAGACGTTTGTTTGTTTCACATAAAGAAAACATAATGAGAATGGTATTCAGCTTGTCCCTCATAGTGTAGCAAAACATAAATGCATAGGACACCTTCAAAGTTCATAAGGGTGACTAGATACAAATAGGTTAAGAACAAGCAATATCAATGTTATGCATCAATCAACAAGTCTTGGGACAATGCACATTAAACTAAGAATGGCCACTATGCTCTCTTAATAGGTGCATGAAGATAGAAGATGGAGACTCAACATAAAAGTAAAAGAAAGGCCTTCATAGAAGGAAACATGGATTCAAGTCTCATAAAGAGCTTCCAAAAATTATGATATTTTATAGCTTTCAGCTCTCATTGCCCCTATCATAAGCATCTTGAAGTGATTAAGGTTAAAGTGAACAAACTATGGAGTATATGCTTAACTAAGTATAAGTTGGCAATCTCATGTCCCTTGAATATGAGGGCCTCTCCTGATGCTACTCAAGTTTAGTTACCGGTAAGTTCTTGTTAGAGTAAGTAAATGTGTATCATAGAGAACCGCCAATCTGGTACCCCTTGCCCGATGATATGGAACAATCCCCATATCAAAATGACAAGGCAAGCAGACAATAAGCATCTCAGTATCTTCTTATTTACCATGGGAAAATGGTGCTTTTCTCTCTCTTTCTTCTTTTCTCGTCTTTTTTTTCTTTTTTCTCAATCTCTATCTCTTTTTTATAAGAAGAATGCTTCATAGATTACTCATTATGGTTACACTACAGGTTTCCAACATGATTAGGCATGGATTAGACCAGCCTCCCAGGCGTTTCTCTAACACACATACATAACTCCATGGACTTACAAGCTCCTCTTTCATTTCACACCGACGACATCCATAAACAAAAGAGCATGATATCAACTAGGTACAATGTACAAGTGCAATGTTGAAAGCCTTCCCATGACAGCATGGTTCTGCTAATCCCCAACATATAAGTGCAAGCATATACAACAAAGATGAAACAATGGTTCAAGTTTATTAGGGGCAAGAAAAGTAAAGTGTTCCATCAAGTTCATGAGAGCTTTAATCACTAATTTTCACATAATAAGTTTAATTCGGAAGTTAGATAAAATCATGAATATACTTGGAATAGCAAATGTTAATAGGTAGGTATGGTGGACTCTTTGGAATGACTTGTTTTTATTTGGAGTTGGATGCATGAGTGGAACTCATACTTGGTTATGGAGGCTAGCAAAAGACTGGGAGCGACTAACTAAGAGAGCAATAATGGCCATAATCATGCAAAGAGACAAAACATCATTAGTTAAAGCATAAAGTGATATTATAAGTCGAAAACTAAAGGATCATAGAGGCTATGGTGACTTGGGATAGTCTTAACATGGTGTGAGAATGCGCCAGGTCAACCCAAGTAAAGCATCAATGGATAATACCACAATACTATGCTTTAATATGTTAAAACAACGCATGATTCTTTCAAGGCACATTAAGCAATCTCAATTGTTTATAACATGTCATGCTACAGCAAAAATCACTAAGCATAAAGCCAAAACAAAATCGAGCATGACATGACAAAGCATAGGCCATAGTAAAAAACATGCTCCTTTTTACCACTTAAGCATGAACTTTTCCTACTCTTTTCCAATCCAAACCAACTTATTTGAAAACTAATGTATGAACGAGGGGGTTCAACCAATTTATTAAAGACAACTAAGCAAACTAAGCAAATGAAAACAAAGACGCTCCAATAACCAACACAACTATGCATGAGACAATAAAAATGAAGTGTTTGGAAGAAACCTAAGATTTTTATGGATGAAGAAGGGGATGCCTTGGGCATCCCCAAGCTTTGATGCTAGTACTTCTTGGATATTTCTTGTGGTGACACGGGTGGCATCCCCAAGTTTGAGCTTTTGTCCATTCTTCATCTTATTCCGTTACTCTTCCTTACACTTTAAAATTTCCTTCATACAAAACTTCACACAATCTTCATTAGCAACATTGGTGTACTCAAGATAATAAGTCTTTTGGTTCAGTTTCAACACAAGTAAAACTTCCATTAAAACAAAATCTATTGTAGCACTTCCTTTAAAAAGTTCAAATGAATAAAGAGAACTCAAAGAGAAAGAGATTAAGAGGCAAATGCAAATAATGGCAGAAATCTGTTAAAACAGACCAGCACGTAAAAACCAATTCTTTCGAAGACCTTCTGTTGCTCAAATAGAAAAGTGCTGAACTAACGAAAGTTGGCTAACAACCTGGATCAGAAGCACAAACAATTACAGCTCAAACCGACGTACAGATATTTTTCACGAATTTTTATAGTGAAGCACAAAAATCTGTTTCGGGACAGCAACTTTACCAAGCATTACTTCTCTCTCATTAGAGGTTACTCTTGGCACAAAAACCACACAAAAAATATAAGGAGAGGTTATTAATGAAGCAATAACTTCCAAGACTCAACTAAAACTTTTGGGTTATCTCCCAATAAGTACTTTTCTTTAATGCTTTTAAGTTAGGCATAAGAAGCAAGAAAAGAATCAAGTATTCTCAAATGAAGAAGCATTAAGAGCAAATTTTGTTTTAATAGGAGAGGCAAAAGGAATCTTCTCTCTCTTCTTAGGTAAGTGTTCTATACCTTTCTTGAGTGGAAATTGATATTTAGTGGTGCCTTCTTTCATATCAATAATGGCACCAACAATTCTAAGAAAAGGTCTTCCCAAAGTAATAGGACAAGAAGCATTGCATTCAACATCCAAAACATAGAAATCAACGGGGACATAGATATTGTTAACCATAATAAGAACATCATTAATACTCCCCATGAGTTTCTTTTTAGCATTGTCATCAACTTGGACATTTAAATAACAATCTTCCAATGGTGGCAAATCAAGCATTTCAAAAATCTTTCTAGGCATAATAGAAACACTACTATAAAGGTCACATAAAGCTTTGAGATCAAAATCATTTACATTCATATTAATGATGGGTTCCCAACCATCTTCTAATTTCATAGGAATATAATATTTATGTTTCATCTTTTCTTCTTTAATTTTTATGAGAGCATCAGTAATGTGTTTTGTAAAGGCCATATTCATAGCACTAGAATTAGGACTTTTAGCAAGCTTTTGTAGGAACATAATTACTTCAGAGATATTGCAACCATCAAGATCAAAATCATAATTATCATCTAAAGTAGTAGAGCTATTGTTTCCCATGTTTTGAATAATTTCAGCATTTTTATTATAAAAGGTTCCATTGGGTTTACTAGCTTCAACATTAGTGGTAGTGATAGTAGAGATACTAATATTTCTAGCAATTTCATCTTCTCTTTCCCACTTAGCATGCAATTCAGCTAATAGTCTAACATTTTCATCAATTCTAACTTGTATGGCATTAGTAGTAGCAAAGGTATTTTCAATGGTTTCAGGTTTGGAAACCATTTTATTCAAAGAAGATTGTGCTTCAAACAATGATGCTATATTTCTTGCAGCATTAGAGAGTTTTTCCTCAATAGTTTTATTGAAAGCAGTTAGTTTACTAATAAAATCTTTAAGCATGACTTCAAGTTCAGAGGGTGCACTCCTATTATTTTTGTAGGAATTTCCATAAGCATTACCATTATTGGGAGGATATGGCCTATAATTATTATTACCAAAATTGTTCTTGTAGGCATTGTTGCTAAAATTATTATTTCTTATAAAGTTCACATCAACTTGCTCTTCTTTAGCAACCAAAGAAGCTAAGGGAACATGATTTGGATCAATATGACGTTTCCCATTAAAAAGCATAGACATAATAACATCAATTTTATCACTCAAGGAGGAGGTTTCTACAACAGAATTTACCTTCTTGTCTCGTGGAGCTCTCTCATTGTGCCATTCAGAATAGTTAACCATCATATTATCCAGAAGTTTTGTTGCAGCTCCCAAAGTAATGGTCATAAAGGTACCTCCAGCAGCAGAATCCAGTAGATTTCTTGAGGAATAATTCAATAATGCATAAAAGGTTTGGATAATCATCCAAGCAGTCAGTCCATGAGTGGGACAATTTTTTACCAAAGATTTCATTCTTTCACAAGCTTGAGCAACATGTTCATTATCAGATTGTTTAAATTTCATTATTTCACTTCTCATAGATATAATCTTATCAGGAGGATAGTATTTTCCAATGAAAGCATCTTTGCATTTAGTCCAAGAATCAATATTATTTCTAGTTAGGGATTGCAACCATTCTTTAGCTTTTCCTCTCAAAGAGAAAGGAAACAATTTAAGCTTAATAATATCCCCATCTATATCCCTATGTTTTTGCATCTCACCAAGTTCAACAAAGTTATTAAGATGAGGAGTAGCATCTTCAGTACCAATACTAGAAAATTGTTCTCTCATAACAAGATTGAGTAAGGTTTCATTTCAAATAAAGTATCTTCAAGAACATGTGGAGCAATAGGTGTGCACATGAAATCATTGTTGTTGGTGCTAGTGAAGTCACACAACTTAGTGTTTTCAAGAGTAGTCATTTTTTTGTGTTTTTAATAAAGAAAGCAAACTAGTACAACTATTTTTTTGTGTTTTTGATAAGGAAACAAGCAAACCAAGCAGAAATAAACTAAGCAAAACAAATAAAACAAAGTAAAGAGATTGGTTATGAGGGACTCCCCTTGTGAAGATGTCCTTGACTCCCCGGCAACCACGCCAAAAAAGAGCTTGATGTCTCAAAATATATTCGAGCTCGTTGGGGAACACCAAGAGGAAGGTATTATGAGCACAACATCAAGTTTTCCCTCAGTTATGAAACCAAGGTTATCGAACCTGTAGGAGCAAGGAAACACCTCCAAGGTGTTGTTTCCAACTTGGAATCCTGCACAATACAACCACAGAACTTTGCCCCCAACTTACCGTGAGGTTGTCAATCTCACCGGTTTTGCTGAAAACAAAGGATTAAACATATTGTGTGGAAGATAGTAATAGCTTGCAGAAACTAAACAAAAAAATAGTAAATAGTTGTGATTCTCGTTAAGATAGATGACATGTTGGGTGAACAAATTACAACGGGGCAATTGACAAACCTCGAGAAAGAATACATGCATATACTAATCATCTTGACTCCTATGAGATTTGATTGGGCATTACAACATTATACATAGACCGTAATCCAACTGCATCTATGACTAATAATCCACCTTCAGGTTATCATCCGAACCCCCTCCAGTATGAAGTTGCAAGCAACAGATAATTGCATTAAGCAAAGTGTGTAAAGTAAACTATACGATTGTTCTATGAACAAAGGATTGCTGTTTTCTCCCTAGTAACAACATCACATCTAGTACCTTAGAGATTTCTGTCACTTCCCCCGATTACTAGAGGTAGGAACCCACTATAGAGCATAAATACTTCCTCACTGAGTTTCTAGCATCTACTCGTCCAAGATAGCTACTAACAATGGAGGGCATGCAAGATCACAAATAACAAAGACATGATAGAATCAATAATCAATCTGAAATAGCATCTCAATATCCATCGGATCTCCACAAACACAAGATGTAGGATTACAAATACAAGATGTTGATCATGAACAGAGCTCACAAGATCTAAACATGGTAGCACAAAGGAGAAGAACCAACCATCTAGCTACTACATGGACCCGTAGTCCAGGGATGAACTACTCACGCATCACACCGGAGGCAGGCATGGTGATGAAGAAGGCCTCCAGGGTGATCTCTCCCCTCCGGCAGGGTGCCGGGAAGCGCTTTAGATCCCTCCCGATCTAGGGATGGAGATGGCAGCAGCTATAGACTCTTTTGTGGAATTTTGATCGGGTACTTAGGGTTTCTGCATCAGAGGCTTCTTATAGGCGAAAGGGGAGGCCGAGGGGGTGCTCGAGGCGGCTGCAGCACCCCCAGGTGCGGGCCAGGCCTAGCCGCGTGGCCAGGTGGTGTGGCCCCCTCGAGGCCCTTCTCCGTCTCCTCTTCTGGCTCCGTGTTCCCCTCGGTGAAATATTGACTTTGGCTTTTGTCCCGTCCAATTTCGAGAATAGTCATTTTTTGGCTTTTCTGGAACCAAAAACAACAGAAAACAGGCAACTGGCACTGTGGCTACTTGTTAATAGGTTAGTTCCAAAAAAAATGTGTAAACATACTCCAAAGTGTGGACAAAACATAAGAAAGTAGATAAAAACATTCATGGAACATCAAAAATAATAGATACGTTTACAATGTATCATCTGTTCTTCCGACTTTGCTTGTAGACGGACTAAGGGTCTTTCTTGAGGTGATTCACGAACTTGCATTGGCGGTTGGTGTCAGTGGCCTCGTCGTTTGCGTCGAGGTGGACGAAACACAGCATATCATGGTATTCTTCGTATGTTTGGAGAACGTGGGTCACTGAAGGTGTTGAGTCACTCCGCTGCTGCCCATGGCTAGCCCCCTGGACATGACCATGTTGTGCGCCTCTCCCTCTACAGACTCTTTTGGTGGAGTTTTCCGCTTGTTGTTATTGTTCCTCTTGGCCTAGGTAGGGATGGCCAGTGCCGGCAACGAGCCACGAGCATCATCATCGGCGGTGGCGAATTCGCTACCCATGGCAATCATCGATTTAAGGTCGTGCTTGTCATTGTCCTAATGGCACTTCGGCGTATGTCGGAGCCAAGTCGTCGATGAAGGCGGCCATAGCGGTTTTGATCGTGCACTCTCGCCCATGAATTTTTCATATCTAGCCAACAGGATAGGTAAGCATGAGATGATTCATCCTTTTCTTGTACACACAGTTGTAGGTCACCGATGGTGCAAGGTCGTTTGTATGTACCCTCGAAGTTTTTGGTGAAAGCTTCATGCATGTCCAACCAATTGCAGATTGATTTCTCCGGCCAGTCGTCGATCCATTGTCGGGCGGTGTCGGTGAGCATTAGTGGGAGGTACTTGACGGCGACATTAGGGTTTCCCCGGTGATGTAAATCACTTTGCTATATTCCTGCAACCATGTAGCTGGCATGTTAGTACCATCATAGGACTTGATAGTCTTGTTGATCCGGAGACCCTTTGGGTAAGTTGTGGCCCGTATTACCGGTATGAAACAACATGGCCCTAGGTATGGGAGTTCCCAGGATTCTTGAATCTTTTCAAGCCATGACCGCGCGTTGTATGGCTCCGGTTGCTTCCCATTTTCGTCATGGGGAGGAGGGTTGTGGTGCGATCCATGGGACCCGCCATGTCCTCTGCCATGGTGGCTACTAGGTGGAGACGGTGGCAGTGGTGATGCTGGGTTAGCCTTCTTACTGCTCCCTCCATGCGAATCCTTACGCCTGTCGTGATTGTTTGTCGGACGTGGTGCTTCCTCGTGGGATCTGCTCCTATTTACTTCATTGCCGCTGCGCTCTCCAGCATGTCGAGGTTGCTTACCCTGGTCACATATGACAATACCGACCTGGGGACGACTGGGGGGTGTCATGCTTGTGCGGTGGCACGGCTGTTGTTCCTCGTGATGCCAGGATGGCGGGGGTTGCGGCGATCAGCGAGGGTGAGCCTTCTCTCCCTTATTAGAAGATAGGGGTATGGCACTGGCCTTTCCGCGCGCACTCCTCCGCCTTTGCTCCGTGGAGCCTGTATGGGATCCTTTGTCGCGAAGAGATCTTGGCCTTCGATGGCTGTTTAGGGTTGACTAGCAAATCACCGGGATGGACTCAAGCCTTTGTGAGGTGGCCTTATCCTATTTCTTGCAAGCCTTGGCTAAGAGGTCATAGACCCGAGCCACCGCTTATGGGGACTTGTCCTATTCGAGGAGGATCTTGGCGACTACCATGTTGAGGGCGGGAGTTGGAATTACTTTTCTTCCCTGTGAATCAATGTATGGGGTGCCCTTTGTCGGCTAGGATGCGTCCCATCCTAACTTGCATCGAACGTCGGGATCACTGACAACGTGAGCTGGTGCCTTCTTTGCCTTGTGCTTTAACAGCAAATGCTTGTATTGAGCCTGCATTGCTCTTGCCGCCTTGATTGATTGTTGCGCCTTGGCCAAATCTCTGTCCAGTTGGGCACCCTGTTCTGCGATGCATTTGGCCTCCACAAGGATTTCTGGATGTTTCTCATCAAGCTCCGTAACGCTCCGAATATGGGTGAAGGTGATGGGCTCGAAGAGGAGTGGATCATGCATCACCTTGTCGGTGGGAGTAACCAAAGGGTTGCCAGATGTAGATGTTGATGGTGGTAGCGGCAAATTTGTTTCTTTGGCAGTACTGGGGCCTGTGGCAAGTTCCTGCGGCTGCTGTGGGGGATAGCCGGAGGATCGATGGCTTTCTTTGCCGCTGCCGCTCTATTAACCAGATGCATAGGCAGACTCTTTTAAGGCTCCAGTTCCTGCCCGTCTTCTTCCATCATGTTCCCGATGGCCACCAATACCTAGCGGGAAGTGATAGCCTTCTCGACGCGCTCCTCCCTCTTGATCTCCTGCTCAATCTCCCTCATAGAAGCATCGTATTCCTTTGAGTTAGCGTCAGAGCCGCTACCACCCATGTTGATGTTGGCGTAGAGGGCCTCAAGGACTGAGTCAGAGTTGGCTTCGGTGTTCTCGATGGCGGAGGTGGAGGGGGATGGTGGAGGGTAGTTGTTGTTGCTTCCTCTGGCCTCAGGACCGGGCATGTCCTTGGTGTTCTCCTCGGAGTCCGTGTAATTCTTGACAATTTCGACCATCTCACCAATGGTGAGCAAGCCGGTGGCCTGCCGCCTCCTAAGTGTATGCCAGAGGAGTTTCCTGGGCATGAGCCGTTCCACAAAGTGGTAGATGGGTTTGCCAGCGCGGTCGCCTTCCAGGGTTTCCCTCACCCTCATCCATCTAGCGTGGTATTCTCGGGGAGATTCTCCTTCCCTCTGAACACATCTGGCTAGATCAAATATGGTAACGACGTCGACAAAGTATGACCTCCGTGTCTCTAATGCCCGGGGAAGCCAAGCGGATCTATGGGGTCCTTCCACCGTTATATCCTGCACATGGACGGTTTGGGTGGGCCTTAAATTTTTCCGATCTGAGCCGGCAAACTCCAAAGAGTGATACAGTTCATATTCCTCCACGAACGTATCCTGCCAGTAGGCGATCCGTGCGGGCCTTGACAAGTTTCTGACTTCCTGGGAGTTAGGACGCGAGTAAGCTTCGCCAATGAAGATGTGGATGTCTCCGACTGGGACGACTGAGCAGTGGGTAGGATTCGTTTTTGCCAGGACCCAGAATTCATCCGTAGGAACGATCGGGAGATTGCCGGAGAACAGAACTCGCCCAATGGATACGGTGCCTCCGATTCCGCGAAGAGCTTCGACCTCATCCGGTGTAGAACTCGAAGCGCCTCTTGTCCCACGGTGTGCGCCAACTATCGTGATATTGCCGACGAGTACGCCAAGGAGGGGTCCTCACAGAGCGTGTTTAGAGAGGTGGGGGAAGGAGGCGAGTTGGCGGGTACGAGGTAACACGGCTTACCCAGGTTCAAGTCCCACAACGGCGGCAGAACTCTACTCCTGCTATAAAGCACTATAATACCAATACGCCGAGTTAGAGAGATTGATTCGCTGTGCGAGGGTGTACGTTGTACGTTGGTCGTTCGCCCTAAAGGCTCCCACAGGTTCGGCTTATAAAGGCATCAGAACCTAGGATTACAGGGAAAGGACCTTGCCGGACAAGGTACAGAGTCCTACACTAATATTAACTAGTCCTCGTGTCTTGTAATTCAAGGCTCCACGTATATCGGTGACTTCCACGTAGCCTTCATTCGTCTGGCATGGGCCGCCCAGCAGGCCATGGGCCGTGATATTAACTATGGGCCACTCAGATTAGCCGAATTAGAGACATGCAATGGTGATACCCATTTAGCATTTCCCAACACTTAGTCTCATTTAGTTCTTGACTGTACTTAGATACTATTTTGCTTTCTACGTGATTTGTATCTTTATACTGTATCTTTTATATTCTTGACTCGCTGAAGTCGTTGTTGTATATATATGGTTCTTGTACCCCTGTTGTAAACTATTGTGATATAACTACTTGCAACGAGAACCACCCACAGAAAAGGTCTGGTGGGCCTCTTTGAAGGTTCTGTACGGATTTTGGCAGGAATACTAACATCTGCATAGACCCAATTTAAGAGTGTTACCTACGTCGTTGGGACGGGCATATCCACCAGCCTCGACAATGGTTTCCTCGGTGCCATAGGCAGCGCCAAGTTCGACATAGCCGCTGGACAAGGCCTAGATCGACACCGTCAAGCCTCTCTTAGCAAGAAGAAGAAGAAGGGGCGCAAGGCCGGCGTTAGCGCAGGTAAGATCCCGACCACTTCTATCTCACGGGCTTATTTGCACTTCCGCATTGTAGATGTCCCGCATGCAGGTCCAGCGAAACCAGCAACGTAGGGGCCTTCGCCATCGGCTGCCGCTGCGCGCATCTTCTACATCAAATTCAAAAACACGTTGGTCATCAACGACGCAATGGTACCTGCTTTGACATTTCTAATGCTTGACATCGTTGTGCCTGCACCTCCTCCTTCCACCACCAGCTTACGTGAGCGCGTGAGTTAGAGCCAATGCTATTTGGGCATTTTACACGGTGAGATTTTTATTCTAGTCGGTGGCAGTGAATCCCGACCCCCTGGCCATCCCCAATTAGCCACTGGAAGTCTCTTATATATGTTCAATGGCAACTGGCTAACTCTGCCTCTGCCAATTTTATCTCCCGTGAGTTTTGATAGCTCTGTACCGCGCCGATGTAGGATCGAGTTTCGGATGGTTAGATTTTTACAAGGCTTTAGTGGTCTATCTTATAGAAAGCCTTATGTCCATAATTTTTTGAATCTCTAACAATATTTAATTATTTCCCTATAATATTTTTTGACCTGCCATTTTACAGACATATGCATCCTACAAAGAAATTAAGTTGTTATTGTGCGGGCTTAGTCCAACGGAGACAGAGGCATGGGTCCCGACCCCGTGCGGCGGCGCCGCCGCCACACCGGGTTGCCACCCTCGCCCCGGCCAGCCACCCCCTCCCACACAACCCTCCTCTCTGTCGCCGCCGGCCCCCGATTCCGTCACCGGACAAAGCACCAGTGGCGCGGCGGCGGCGGGGCCCTAGCCCTCGCGTGCGTCGCTTCCATAGCGGCAGCGGCTCGAGATCTTGGCATCGGTGGCGGCGCTCCAGCGGATCTCTAGCAATGATGGCGGGTGGGCGGCGGCTAGTGAGGTCTCACGGCAGCGGTCCCTGGGCGGCGGGGAGGCGGATGGTGTCGAGATCTAGGGTTCCTAGATCGGTGACGTCTTCGCCTCCTCGACATCGTCCAGTGTCGTCCGGAGGTATTCTGCGGCCTACTTTGCATCATGAGGGTGCCCGAGGTGTGATGGGTTCGTAGCATGGAAAACAAAAAATTTCTACCGCAAGAACGAACAAAACCCAGATCTAATCTAGATAAAAGCCAAGATCTAATCTACTAGATATGAGCAACGAGATAGATCGGTACTAACCATCGTAGAACCGAAAGCGTTAACGAGATTAGATCTCGTGGATGATGTAGTCGATCACTTGCCGATCTCAAGATCGAGTAGATGATCCTTCCGGCGCCGCGTTCCGGCAGCGCTTCCGCAGACGGTCACACGTGCGGAGTCGAAGCAGACCTTCCTCTCCCCGTTCCAGCGAGCAGCGGAGGTAGTAGATCTTCTCCACGCAATCCCAGCAGCACGGCGGCGTGGTGGTGGTGGTGGTGGAGAGAATTCTGCAGGGCTTCGCCTAAGCCGGAGCAGATGGAAGGAGGAAGAGAGAGGCGGCTAGGGTTTGGAGTGGGAAGGGGCAAGGAGGGGTGGCGCCTCCACCCCTCTATATATAGAGGGAGGGGTGTGGCCTAGGGTTCCCACCCCTAGGACCACCCTTAGGGCCGGCGCACTAGGGAGCTTGGGGGGAGAGTCCTTCCCCCCAAGTTTCCCCTTTAAACTCTCCTTATCTTATGTTATCTTATCTCGGTTTTCAAATAAACTCCAAGATATCTTCTAGAACCTTCCGGAACATTCCGAAACCTTCTAGAATCCCGATACAAACACTCTGGAACATTTCCTAACTTAGAAAATGATCCCCATTATATGAATCTTATTCTCCGGACAATTCCGGATCTCCTCGTGATGTCCCGGATCCAATCCGAGACTCCGAACAACATTCGATCTCCAACGCACATTCAATATATACTTAAAACAACTTCGAACCTTAAGTGTGTCGCCCTACGGTTCGTGGATAAGTGGACATGATGAAGACACCTCTCCGATCAATAACCATCAGCGGGATCTGGAGATCCATAACGGCTCCCATATACTCAACGATGACTTCGTGATCGATAGAACCATTAACATACGAAACCAAATCCCTTTGTCACGCGATACTCTACTTATCCGAGGTTTGATCATCGGTATCTCCATACCTAGTTCTACCTTGTTACTGATAAGCACTCTTTACTCGTTCCGTGTTATGCCATCCCTTGTGACCTAGTCACATGCTTGCAAGCTAACTAGATGACATTCCACCGAGAGGGCCCAGAGCATATCTATCCGTCATATGGATGGACAAATCCCAATCTTGGTCCATGCGCTTCAACACATACTTTCAGAATATCCAATGATACCTTTATAACCACCCAGTTACGAAGTGGTGTTTGATGTCATCAAAGTACCCATCCGGTGATGGTGATTAACACAACCTCATGGTCGAAGGATTAGGTTACTATGTATCGAAAGCTTATAGCAATGTGAACTTAATGACTTGATCTTATGCTACGTTTACTATGGGTGTGTGTGTCCATTACATCATTCTCCTAATGATATAACCTTGTTATTAATGACATCCATTGTCCATGATCAGGAAACCATGACCATCAATTAATCAACAAGCTAGTTTAACAAGAGGCTTACTAGGGACTCTTTTATGTTTACAAAACACACATGTATTAGTGTTTCCTTATAATACAATTATAGCATGGGATGCAAACATTCATCATAAACACAAAGATATAATAATAACCACTTTTATTATTGCCTCTTGGGCATATCTCCAACAGTCTCCCACTTGCACTAGAGTCAATAATCTAGATTACATGGTAATATACCTAACACCCATGGCGTTCTGGTGTTGGTCATGCTTTGCTCTAGGGAGAGGTTTAGTTAACGGATCTGCCACATTCAGATCAGTGTGTACTTTGCAAATCTTTATGTCACCATCTTGGACATACTCGCGAATAGCATGGAAACGTAGCTTGATGTGCTTCAGCTTGCTATGTTACCTTGGCTCCTGTGCATTAGCTATGGCACCTGTGTTGTCACAGTAGATGGCCATCGGGTCCAACGCACTAGGAACCACGCCAAGTTCAGTAATGAACTCCTTCATCCATATGGCTTCTTGTGCAGCCTCCGAAGAAGCTATGTATTCCGATTCAGTTGAAGATTTCGCCACAATGCTTTGCTTGGCACTCCTCCAGCGCACTGCAGCACCATTCAAAATAAATACGTATCCAGACTGTGACTTCGAGTCATCTGGCTCGGTGTTCCAACTAGCATCAGTGTAACTGTTTACAACAAGCTGTTCATCACCTCCATAAGAAAGAACCATATCCTTAGTCCTATTCAGGTACTTTAGGATATTCTTCACCGCTGTCCAGTGCTCCATTCCAGGATCACTTTGATATCTGCTAGTCAAACTAACATCATGTGCTATATCCGGTCTTGTACACAACATGGCATACATGATAGAACCTATGGCTGAGGCATAGGGAACATTATTCATCTTCTCTCTATCTTCTGCCGTAGCTGGACTTTGAGTCTTACTCAAGGTCTTACCTGACAACATGGGCACGAACCCTTTCTTGCTCTCTTCCATTCTAAACTTCTTTAGAACTTTGTCCAGGTATGTACTTTGTGAAAGCGCTAGCAGGCGTCTTGATCTATCTCTATAAATCTTGATGCCTAGAATATATGCCGCTTCGCCAAGATCCTTCATTGAAAAACTATTATTCAAATAGGCTTTGACGCTATTAAGAAGTTCTACATCATTCCCAATCAACAGTATGTCATCTACATATAGTACTAGGAATGCTACAGAGCTCCCACTCACTTTCTTGTAAATACAAGCTTCTCCATAAGTTTGTATAAAACCAAAATTTTTGATTACTTTATCAAAACGTTGATTCCAACTCCGGGATGCTTGCTTCATTCCATAAATGGAGCGCTGAAGTTTGCATACCTTGTCAGCGTCACTAGGATCGACAAAACCCTTGGGTTGTACCATGTGCAACTCTTCCTCAATGTCACCATTAAGGAACGACGTTTTGACATCCATCTGCCATATCTCATAATCGAAATATGCAGCAATTGCTGACAAAATCCTCACAGACTTTAGCTTCGCTACTGGTGAGAAAGTCTCATCATAGTCAACACCTTGAATTTGTCGGAACCCTTTCGCGACAAGTCGAGCTTTATAGACAGTAACGTTACCATCAGCATCTGTTTTTCTTTTGAAAATCCATTTGTTCTTGATAGCCTTACGGCCATCCGGTAAGTCCACCAAAGTCCATACATGGTTTTCGTACATGGATCCCATTTCGGATTTCATGGCTTCTAGCCATTTGTCGCAATCTGGGCGCACCATAGCTTCTTCATACGTCGCAGGGTCATCAGTGTTGTCCACCAACATGATGTTCAAGGCAGAGTCATACCACTCAGGAGTGGTACGAACCCTTGTTGACCTGCGAGGTTCAGCAGCAACTTCGTTCGAAGTTTCATGATCTCCATCATTAGCTTCCTCTCCAGTTGGTGCAGGCGGCACGAAAACATCTTCCGGTGCTGCGCTATTCTCAACCCCGAGAGAAGGTTCAATAACCTCGTCGAGTTCTACTTTCCTTCCAGTCACTTCTTTCGAGAGAAACTCCTTCTCAAGAAAGGATCCATTCTTGGCAACGAAAACTTTGCCTTCGGATCTATGATAGAAGGTATACCCAATTGTTTCTTTAGGGCATCCTATGAAGACGCATTTCTCCGCTTTGGGTTATAGCTTATCAGGTTGTAACTTCTTTACATACGCTTTGCAACCCCAAACTTTAAGGAACGACAACTTAGGTTTCTTTCCAAACCACAATTCGTACGGTGTCGTTTCAACGGATTTAGATGGTGCCCTATTTAAAGTGAATGCGGCTGTCTCTAATGCATAGCCCCAAAACGATAGTGGTAAATCTATAAGAGACATCATAGACCGAACCATATCTAAGAGAGTTCGATTACGACGTTCGGACACACCATTACGCTGTGGTGTTCCGGTGTCAGCTGAAAGTATTCCACATTTCTTTAAATGCATGCCAAACTCATAACTTAGATATTCACCTCCGGTCGAACGAAACTTAATCTTCTTGTTACGATGATTTTCCACTTCACTTTGAAATTCCTTAAACTTCTCGAAAGTTTCGGACTTATGTTTCATAAAGTAGACATACCCATATCTACTTAAGTCATCCGTGAAAGTGAGAACATAACGATATCCACCACGCGACGCTACACTCATTGGACCGCACACATCGGTATATATTATTTCCAATAAGTTCAGAGCTCCATTATTCCAGAGAATGGAGCCTTAGTCATTTTTCCCATTAGACATGCTTCGCATCTTTCAAGTGATTCAAAATCAAGTGATTCAAGAAGTCCATCAGAATGGAGTTTCTTCATATGCTTTACTCCAATATGACCAAGACGACAGTGCCACATGTATGTAGAATTATCATTCAGTTTTGTTCGTTTAGCATCTATGTTGTGAACATGTGTATCACTACTATCGAGATTCAGTAAGAATAAACCATTCATCTCAGGTGCATTACCATAAAAGATATTACTCATATAAATCGAACAACCTTTATTCTCGGACTTAAAAGAGTAACCGTCTATCAATAAACAAGATCCAGATATAATGTTCATGCTTAACGCAGGCACCAAATAACAATTATTCAAATTTAAAACTAATCCTGAAGGTAGATGTAGAGGGAGCGTGCCGATGGCGATCACATCAACCTTGGAGCCATTTCCAACGCGCATCGTCACCTCGTCTCTCGCCAGTCTTCATTTATTCCGCAGCTCCTGTTTCGAGTTACAAATATGAGCAACCGAACCAGTATCAAATACCCAGGCACTACTACGATTACTAGTAAGATACACATCAATAACATGTATATCGAATATACCTTTCTTCTTGATGTTGCCGTTCTTCAGATCTGCCAGGTACTTGGGGCAGTTATGCTTCCAGTAACCAGCACCCTTGCAGTAGAAGCATTCAGTTTCAGGCTTAGGACCAGCCTTGGGCTTCTTAGCAGGTGCGGCAGCTTTCTTGTCGTCCTTCTTGAAGTTGACCTTGTTCTTAGGCTTGCCCTGTTTCTTGAAATTGGTGGTCTTATTGACCATCAACACTTGGTTCTCCTTCTTGATCTCCACTTCAGCAGTTTTCAGCATGGACGATAGTTCAGGCAACGTCTTGTTCATGCAGTGCATATTGTAGTTCATCACAAAGTTCTTATAACTCGGTGGCAGTGATTGGAGGACACGGTGAATCCCTAACTCATTAGGAATCGTTATCCCCAACTCTTGGAGCTTGTTTGCGTGCCCAGACATGGTGAGCACGTGCTCTCTAACGGAGCTTCCCTCTTCCATCTTGCAGGTAAAGAACTTTTCGGAGGCCTCATAGCTCTCCATGGCCGCGTGAGTCTCAAAAATGAGCTTGAGCTCCTTAATGATCTCGAACGGGTCGTGGTGCTCAAAGCGCTTCTGAAGCTCCATTTCCAGACCGTACAGGATGGCACACTGAACTGTGGAGTAATGATTTTTCCGAGTGGCGTAAACATTTTTTACGTCATCGGTGGCATCTTCTGCAGGTGGGTCACCTAGCGGTGCATCGAGCACATAGGTCATCTGACCAACCCTAAGGACAATCTTCAGACCACGGAGCCAGTCCGTGAAGTTGCTTCCATTGTTCTTAAGTTTTTCTTTCTCTAGGAACGCATTGAAATTGTTGGAGAGGTTCGCCATAATCTACAACAAATTTGCAAGTAGTTTAGACTAAGTTTATGATAAATTGAGTTCAACTTTAATTCTTAAATTAACTAGGTGAACTCCCACTCAAAACAACATCCCTCACATTTTCTTAGTGATTACACGAACCAAGTCCACTACAACAAGTCCGATCTTCACGAGAGAAGATGTAGTTTCATCGGCGAATAGTCTTCATGTTCATCATATCATTCGTATGACTCGTGCTCTACCTTTCGGTATTCCGTGTTCCGAGACCATGTCTGTACATGCTAGGCTCGTCAAGATTAACCTTAGTTTCCGCATGTGCAAATCTGGCTTGCACCCGTTGTATGCACACGTAGAATCTATCACACCCGATCATCACGAGATGCTTCGAAACGACGAGTCTTAGCAACGGTGCCAACTAAGGACGAACACTTTTATTACTTGATATTTAGTGAGAGGGATCATCTTATAATGCTACCGTCGCGATCTAAGCAATACAAGATGCATAAAGGATTAGCATCACAGACAATTCATAATTAGTGTGATATGATATGGCCATTTCTTCTTGTGCCTTTGATCTCCATCTCCAAAGCACGGACATGATCTCCATCATCACCAGCATTGCGTCAAGGTCAGTGGCGCCGCTTCATGGTTGTCCATCATCACAAGCAACTATTACAACTACTTGGAATAAAGCTATTACAAGATGAAATAGACACGCAGGTCTTAACAGAATTAAAGACAACCATTAGGCTCCTGCCAGTTGCCATATTACAACAAGGATCATTGCATACATCAAATATAATCACAATCACATGATGACCATATCACATCACAAAACCCCTGCAAAAACAAGTTAGACGCCTCTAATTTTCTTTGCAAGTTTTACGTGGTTTGGGGCTTTCGAATAAGAACGGATCTTACCTACGAAACTGAACCACAACATTGATACAAGTGATATCAAGTGCCAAGTGTAGATTGGATCTATACTATGATGGGAGAGACAGACACCCGCAAAGCCACTTGTGCAAAGCAAGTTGCACGTCAATCGTGGAGCAAGTCTCATGTGCGATGACATGTAATGTTAGCCCGAGCCGCTTCATCCCACCATACTGCAAGATGCAAAGTACACACAGAAAAAGACGACACGAGCACCAACGCCCACAAAACCATTGTGTTCTACTCGTGCAACAGATCTACGCATAGACAAGGCTCTGATACCACTGATGGGTTCGTAGCATGGAAAACAAAAAAATTCTACCGCAAGAACGAACAAAACCCAGATCTAATCTAGATAAAAGCCAAGATCTAATCTACTAGAAATGAGCAACGAGATAGATCGGTACTAACCCTCGTAGAACCGAAAGCGTTAACGAGATTAGATCTCGTGGATGATGTAGTCGATCACTTGCCGATCTCAAGATCGAGTAGATGATCCTTCCGCTGCGTTAGGCAGCTCCCATGACGGTCACACGTGCGGAGTCGAAGCAGACCTTCCTCTCCCCGTTCCAGCGAGCAGCGGAGGTAGTAGATCTTCTCCACGCAATCCCAGCAGCACGACGGCGTGGTGGTGGTGGTGGAGAGAATTCTGCAGGGCTTCGCCTAAGCCGGAGCAGATGGAAGGAGGAAGAGAGAGGCGGCTAGGGTTTGGAGTGGGAAGGGGCAAGGAGGGGTGGCGCCTCCACCCCTCTATATATAGAGGGAGGGGTGTGGCCTAGGGTTCCCACCCCTAGGCCCACCCCTTAGGGCCGGCGCACTAGGGAGCTTGGGGGGAGAGTCCTTCCCCCCCAAGTTTCCCCTTTAAACTCCCCTTATCTTATCTTATCTTATCTTATCTTATCTTATCTCGGTTTTCAAATAAACTCCAAGATATCTTCTAGAACCTTCCGGAACATTCCGAAACCTTCTAGAATCCCCATACAAACACTCTAGAACATTTCCTAACTTAGAAAATGATCCCCATTATATGAATCTTATTCTCCGGATAATTCCGGATCTCCTCGTGATGTCCCGGATCCAATCCGAGACTCCGAACAACATTCGGTCTCCAACGCAAATTCAATATCTACTTAAAACAACTTCGAACCTTAAGTGTGTCACCCTACGGTTCGTGAATAAGTGGACATGATGAAGACACCTCTCCTATAAATAACCATCAGCGGGATCTGGAGATCCATAACGGCTCCCACATACTCAACGATGACTTTGTGATCGATAGAACCATTAACATACGAAACCAATTCCCTTTGTCACGCGATACTCTACTTATCCGAGGTTTGATCATCGGTATCTCCATACCTAGTTCTACCTTGTTACTGATAAGCACTCTTTACTTGTTCCGTGTTATGCCATCCCTTGTGACCTAGTCACATGCTTGCAAGCTAACTAGATGACATTCCACCGAGAGGGCCCAGAGCATATCTATCCGTCATATGGATGGACAAATCCCAATCTTGGTCCATGCGCTTCAACACATACTTTCAGAATACCCAATGATACCTTTATAACCACCCAGTTACGAAGTGGTGTTTGATGTCATCAAAGTACCCATCTGGTGATGGTGATTAACACAACCTCATGGTCGAAGGATTAGGTTACTATGTATCGAAAGCTTATAGAAATGTGAACTTAATGACTTGATCTTATGCTACGCTTACTATGGGTGTGTGTGTCCATTACATAATTCTCCTAATGATATAACCTTGTTATTAATGACATCCAATGTCCATGATCAGGAAACCATGACCATCAATTAATCAACAAGCTAGTTTAACAAGAGGCTTACTAGGGACTCTTTTATGTTTACAAAACACACATGTATTAGTGTTTCCTTATAATACAATTATAGCATGGGATGCAAACATTCATCATAAACACAAAGATATAATAATAACCACTTTTATTATTGCCTCTTGGGCATATCTCCAACAAGGTGGAGGCCCTGGGTTTGGTGGAGGTGGACATCTTCTCCTTCGAAGGTGGCCGGCCTACGGCTGGATTGGCAGATCTCGCGATCCGTCTTCCAGTTCCAGCAGTGAGGCGGGGAGACCTATATGCCGGTGAAAACCGAGCCATTGGCAGGCGATGGCGGCGTTACCACGCCGTTACCTTGATGAAGGCATCGCCGTGCACCTTGCGTCGACCTCAATCTTGCTACTCCGGGGGATACCCGAAGATCTTCGGGTCAGGCGATGGCGGTGTTATGGTGTCGGTATCGCACTCTCTCATGGGAGCATCGCCTGTGGAGCAGCGTTAGATGGAAGTGGCAGGAGAGGTGGAGCGGTTAGCGCGTGGGGGGTGGTGCTGCTTGACACCGCGGTGATGTCTGTGGCTGCTGTGGCAAGAGTCGGCACATCGATCTACACGCTGAAGATGGTTGGTGGAAGATAGAGAAGGCAGCGACATCTGGAACGTGTGCGTGGGCGTCGCTCCGTAGATATGATGTGCGGTTCTAGGGCTCCTTTTGCTTGAGTTCGAGCCACCGCGCCAAGGCGCTCCAGATTCTCTTGGCGGGTGGCAATAGTGTGAGTGACCATTGGGTGGGGTCGAAACAGGTAGATAGATGTTTGATAGATCCCGTTGGGGCGCTGGCGATACGGTTATCGTTTTTGCTCGGTGTTTTGTTTTGGCGATTCCGGTTTGTATGATCTTTGTAATATTTTTCCAAACATTATGGTTCTAATAATAAATAATGGTTGTGTGCATCGCTCGATGCAGAGGCCGGGGCTCCGCTCCCCATTTCGAAAAAAGAGAGGCGTTGATGCATGGGAGAAGGAGAAGCATGGACGTAGCTTTGCCCGTGTTCAATGTCATTGTCCACTTAGTTGTCACAGCATGTCACTACCTTCCTTTCTTATAACAACTTAATAAGCGGGTAGTAACGACTCCTGTACCTAAGTGTTCTTCATTTATGTTGATATTTTTTTTTCGAAATTGGGACTATGCTCCGGCCTCTGCATCAATCGATGCATGCAACCTCTTTGTTTTTAGGTATTTTTTCAAAATTTGTGTTGATAGGTTTCTTAACCTTTTTGGTTTTAGGTAGACTATAATGTTTAGATTATTAACAATATATGCTGACTAAATTTTTTCCGAAATAGGAAAAAAAACCAAACTCTGCATTGAAAAAATGCATACGGCCTTTATTAATTATTGAGAACCAAAGTGCCCAGCCGTAGTTGTCTCAAGATTATTACAACAAACCAATCACTGATCAGAAAGAGTCTCAATATGGACTAGCCACCTAAAAACAGGAAGAAAGTGGGATTGCCAAAGTTCTAACATGTGATCCTATTAATAGGCTGCCAGCCACACCGGTTGAACAATTCTCGTGCAACCATATCCAGGCGGCTGCACCCAAATTTCACGGCTCGTCGGTGTTCCTCCGGCTGTAGGCATAACCACGAACGGGTCCAATGAATTGCTAGAGGAATAATTTGCATAAAAGAAGCACGATTTAATTTTTTAAAAATAAGTTCATTTCGGACATGCCAAATAGCCAATAAAAGAGCACATATGCCAACTCTAATCTGGCCTTTAATACTCTTTTCTATTCCATGCAACCAATTTCCAAAAAGATTAGAGATATTTGTTGGAGCTGCCAAACCGAAAGCTATACATACAATGCGCCACACCATCTACGCAAGTGAGCAATGAACAAATGAATGATCAATAGTCTCTACCTTATCACAAAAACAACAAGACTTATCCCCTTGCCAATTTATTTTTAACAGATTGTCTTTAGTTAGAATAACGTTTTTATGCAGGAATCGTATGAAAATATTTATTTTCGCTGGTACGTTTATTTTCCACAAATATTTTCATAGGTAGGTTGTGCCCATTTATAAAATCGAGATACATTAATTTCACCGAAAAGGCACCAAATGAGGTAAGATTCTAAACAACATATTATTTTTAGTAGTCAAATTAACGTCTATTAATCGACTAAGAAGATGTAGCCATGTTGTCCATTTGTTTCGGATCAAGTTACTTCTGAACGCTAAATTTATTGGAAACCCATAAAACTATTGACACTATAACCTTCTTGTGTAGGACGATATTATAAATCGAGGGGTACTGTTCAGCAAGGGGTGTCTCCCCCATCCAGGAATCTTCCAAAAATTTTGTATCTAGGCCATTCCTAATTTTAAAATAGCCCCTATCAAAATACTCTCCTTTTACCTTCATCAAACCTTTCCAAAAAGGTGAATCATCAGGTTTAACACTAACTTGAGATAGGGTATGTGAGTGAATATATTTATTTTGGAGTAGCTCTTATCAAACACCTTCCTCATTTAAGAGTTTAAACAACCACTTGCTAAGTAAACACTTATTTTTAATTTGTAAAACTTCTATCCCGAGTCCCCCTTGATCTTTGGGGCGGCAAATAATATTCCACTTAGAAATTCTATACTTTATTTTATGGCCATCGCTCTGCTAGAAAAAACTCGATTGAAAGAAATCCAATCTCTTACTCACCCCTATGGGTGTTTCGAGAACGGACAGCATAAACATGGGCACACTAGTGAGCATGGAGTTGATGAGTATTAAAGGATCTCCATAGGAAAGCAACTTACCAATCCAGCTACTAAGTTTCACTTCGAAACGGTTTTCTACTGGCTTCCATTCCCCATTCTTCAACTTTCTAAAATGAATTGGGATTTCCAAATATCTAAAGGGGAAAGCTCTCACTTCACAACCAAAAATATCTCTATATTGGTCCTGCACATCTTTTGCTTTACTGAAACAGAATATTTCACTTTATGAAAGTTAATCTTATGACCAAAGAGCTGCTAAAATATACATAAGATAAATTACATATTCAAAGCTTTTTTGAAGTTATGTTCCAAGAAGATAATTGTGTCATCCGCATATTGAAGTAGAGATATTCCCCCTCCACTAAGTGAGGAATAAGGCCATCTACCTGACCATCCTCCTTATCTCTCGCTATTAAAATAGCAAGCATATTAGCCACCGGGTTAAAAAAATAGGTGATAGCGGGTCACCTTATCGTAAACCTTTTATGTTTGGAAGTAATGTCCAATGGCATCGTTTACTCTAATACCTACACTACCTATATTAATAATGTCCTTTATCCAAACACACAATTTTGGATCAAATCCTTTCATGCGATGCGATTGTTGCAAAAAGTCCCAAATTACTTTATCATATGCCTTCTCTAAATCAATTTTTAGAAGAACACCATCTAATTTTTTCGATGAAGCTCATGAATGGTCTCATGAAGGATAACTACCCCTTCAAGAATATGCCGACCAGGCATGATAGCAGATTGCATAGGTCTAATTACATTGTGTGCAATCCCAATTACCCTATTTGTACCAACTTTTGTGAAAACCTTGAAGCTCACATTCAGTAGACAAATGGGTCTATATTGCTGAATTTGAATGGCATTTTACTTTTCTGGTAACAGAATGATTGTTCCAAAAGTTGAGGTGGAAAAGGGGAAGTTCACCGCAGTGAAAACTATGAAACATCCGCATAAGGTCTTCCCTAATGATAGACCAACAACTTTGATAGAACTCCGCGGGTAGACCATCTGGTCCCAGAGCCCTATTTTTCTCCATTTGCATAATAGCCTCATAAACCTTAGCCTCTCTAAACTCGGATATGAGAATACTATTTTCTTCTGGAGAAATTTGTGGGATGCCGATAGTTTCAGATTCAATCAAAGAGAAACTATTTTTAGCCCACCCAAATAAATTCTTGTAATATTCGGTGATGTATACTTTAAGATTTTTTCCCCCACAATAGTACCTTCATCTTGTTCTAATTGGAATATCTTCTTCCTCCTATGTTTTGCCATTAGCGATAAGATGATAGTACTTGGTGTTATTTCCACCCTCTTGAATATGTTTGACTTTAGCTCTTTGAGCCCACTTGGCTTCCTCATCTCTTCGAAGCTTTAGGACTTTTTCATTTGCCACTCTTATAGTTTCTCTCTCTGAGTGACTAAGAGGAGTGATCTCCGCTTTGCAGTCTAAAATGTCAATTTAGCAGCTGTTCCTTTTCTTTCTTGTAAACACTACTTAAATTGCGAGCCCATCCTCACAGAAAGTTTCTGATATGGCAAATCTTCTTTTGCCAAGCATCCATGGGGGAGTTCCCAGTTGGAGCTGAGTTCCATTCTCTACTTATCATGTACACAAAACCTTATTGGCGTAGCCATGAGATCTCGAATGAAAAATGAGACTTATTCCCTAGGTGAGCCTGCACTCCTGAGTCTAGCAACAACGGAGTGTGATCCGACCCCAACCTTGTCAAAGCTCGGACACAAACTAAAGGAAACTTTTGTTCCCATTCTACATTAGCAAGAACCCTATAAAGTTTCTCATAAGTTGGCGTCTCCCTATTGTTGGCCCACATGAACTGTCTACCAGAGAGTGCAATTTCTTTCAAGTCCAGACTTTCGATAATAGCATTAAAAATAAAAGGCCATCTCACATGAAAATTATCATTATTATTTTCCCCTTGTCTACGGATGATATTAAAATCTCCTCCAACTAATAGGGGTAGTGTACTGTCCTCCAACACAATACCAAATGAAGTCACGGCCACCCCCCAGATGATTCAAAAAAGGAGTTAAAAAATTAGATCTCCCTATCTCAAGGACTGAAATAAAGTCTAGTTTATGTTCCCTGATCGTTTCATGAATAAAAGAGTGCTTTGCTGTGTCCCCAAAACCATTGCTATTCCAGAAAATCCCTATCATTATAATCACTTTTTAATAAGTCTATTGCTTCTACGAACAATCTGTATGATTATTTATTTCTCTTTTTGTCGCCTTGGTGGTCCTAACATGGTGTGGGATGGGATCGGGATCACTATTGTCCCTGGAACCTTGTTGTTCCTCCACACCAAGGTCATAACTCAAATCAGCAGCCTCACTAATTATTGTGTTATGAAAGCCGTCTGTTTCTTTGTTATTCATCTCTTCTTTTTTCTTCGGCATAAAAAGAGTTCTATTAAGATGCACATCCTTAATGATATTAATAGAATCATTAACTTGCAAAGCCGACTCCCCTAAACTGACTCCTAACGTAATAGACCTTTTAACAATTACTTCATTAGGGATAGATGCAATGGAACATGACAGGACAAGCGTTTTACCCGGGGAAAGAACGATGTCCTTTTGCTGTGCTCGGAGCTGAGCCCTTTCCAGCTGAGTAGCATCAGAGTTAGGCTGGTTTCGGATCCTAGCACTTGAGCGGACTCCTACAACATCCGACTCTTGAACTCCACCAAAATTGACAAGTTGTTGGACAGAGTATCTCCCTCCTATAAATACCCCTATCTCCTTCTCCTTGCCGCTCGTACGATGTGTGGACCTTGCCGGCGACAAGTTCACTATGTCACTCCTTTCAAGCGATCCTATCTTTAGCCTACTCTCCAATGCTGGTAGTGGAGACACTTCAGGAGAGGCCTAATCAGCAACCGCGGAGAATAGTGGCAAGAGCTCTGTCGCGGCAGAGGTAGTATTCTGTTTAGCTGTCGCGGTAAGACTAAGGACTTTCTGTTCAGAAGCAGCATGTTCAATCGTAGCCAACTTGCGTTGTAAACCCGACGACGATGGTAAGTGCTCTACTGAAACTGGGAGAGGCTCCTCATGACCCTCCATCTTCCCAAGAGAAAAGCACGAGGATCGAGTAGGTAGAGGTGATGGTAGATCCTCCTCAAAGTCGACTCTATCTCCCCACTTAGTTGAAACGTTTAAACCCTTCTGACAACCCAACCAAAAGCTGTTATTCAGTTTTGTATGTATCTTTCGTGTAACAGGAACTGAGTGAAAACCAAGGGCTATAGTATAATCACAATCATAAAAATCCCAAAAAAGACGACGACAAGTTTGTGAGATAAATTGCTGTGTTGTTTTGAGCTCATCTCTGATTCTCTCTGCATTGAGGCCCCACTACTGGTAACATTAGAAGGTTGATTATATAAATTCTCATTGTTACTATTGTTATTAGGAACATCTTTGTCTTTACTTGCATCTTCATCAGGATCATAGTCAGCATCCTTCATGTCCTGGTCTTCAAAGACCTGCACACCGGCTCCTTCAACCGCAAAAAAGATATCATAACCCTCACCATCAAAGGAGTGAGATGTCTTTGCTGGAATCAACGTTGGGTTGTAACACTAAACAAGCAATCGCACAATTTTGTGCTCCCAGGTAAAAGCCATATCCACTTCCTTAGTTTTCCCAATAAGAGACCCAACAGCAAAAAGTGCCAAGTAATCATCTCTTAGGTATTTTGGGCAGCCTCGAACTCTGACCCACGCATCCTCGAAATGCTAGGATGCTTCCTCATGAGTATCCAACTTCTGAAAAAACAAAGTACAGTGCGTGCCATCTACTTTGATATCGTGTATCTTCTCAGATCTAGCAAGATCTGCCTTAGATGGATAAGTCACCCCAAACAGATTTGGACCCATAGGGAAAATATCCCATTGTTTGTGCCCTGGTACAACCCATTCGAGATCCTATATCACTTGGTGAATAGAGAGATAACCCCCATAAACTCGAATCTTGCCTTCTTTTCCACTGAACCTCTTAGATAAAACACCATCTGATTTCAGAATTTTAAAAAACAACAAGGCATCTCTACCTAGCCCATACATGGTGGATGTTGGCTTTGGCATTGAAAGTTTTGGGCATTCCGTTGAACCATGTTTTGCAGAGTCACAATACAAACACAGAACAGCTGTGCAGTAAACAGCAAAATGGCCAATGTTCTCACATTTGAAATAGACAATACTCTCTGCCTTGTCCTTCTTTTTGGAGGATTTGCTAGCTTCATGCAAAGTTAAATCAGTCGCAGGAACGTGCCCTTGTCCCAGATGAACCTGCCCTTCTGTTGATGCCGCTACCGGCGCAATGGTGGAGGATGGCTGCTGCATCTGCGCTGCTGCAATCAGCAGCTTAGTGGCTATCTCCGCAACATCTTTTGTCTGCAAAAAGTCATGATGCTCGGCTGGAGCATTGCGGCCCCCTGAACCGCGACGTCTTCCATGGCCATTGCGCCCAGCACGAAATCGTCCCCCAAAATTATTCTGACGAACAAGACGGTTGAATTAATTGTTACCATTCAAAGCATTGTTGTTGTAGTTGTTGCCAAAATTCGGTCGAGGTTCATAATAACCCTCATCAAACTCCCCAAAATTACCACCAAAGGAAGATGGACCAAAATTACCTTGAATTTGTGACCAGTTATTATTCTGCTGCCATCTGTTGCCTCCTCAACGGTACTGCTGAGATGCCTGACCTCCTTGTGCTACATCATATCCAGCCTCATTGTGGCGAGACTGATTTGGCGCAGAACTTTGTGCAGCACGAGGACCACCACTTTGGGGGCCAAAGTTCTGATCGAAACAATCACCTTGGCCTCCCCCATAACCAGATCCTTCACCTTTCTCAAACTGTGATTGTTGTCTACTGTAATTACCTTGGCCATTGACGGGGGGAGCACTGCTACCGGCACCTCTGCTTCCAAAGTTCGACTGAAAGCTAGAACCACCTCTCCTAGCCATAGCTGACGCTGGCGGTGATGACGATGACAAGGGTGTAGAGCAAAATACAGGAGCTATCCCAGTCGTATTCGACCAAGCCAGCCCTAAAACCCTATTCATACGTTTGGGCTGATCCCTTAATTTTCTGAACGTTAGCAGTTTCGTTTGCGGAGCCTGGGTATCGTGAATAGGGTCGTCATGGCCCATGTTCCGATCCACAACAACATTGGAAACACTAGGGGCCTTATGCCCGTTTCCTTCCAATCTAAATGGAAGTTTGAAACAACCGTAATTACCATGATCCGTTGATTGCCATGGCGACCCTGGTGAGCGTGCCAGACTTGCACCTGAGATGCATGACGCTAACGACGGCAGCTTGCAACCTCTTCTTCCTGAAAACGTCTTCAAAGAAAATTGTCGGCTCCAGCGGTGGTCGGCGCCGGAGGAGCTCCGGCGATGATCTTCCATGAGCCTGCAAAGAAACGTTAGCTCTTACCGATGTGGGTGATTGCACCACCGCCCACTCCCTCGATGCACGTTGTGTTAGAATACAGATACATATACATATATAAGATAGACTAGGACTCTAAGATCATCTTGTACTCCAAATCTACCTACCCCTTGTAACTCTATATATACCCCCCACGAGGGTCAAATCAATACACGGAAATATTAGGGATTCATTATTTTCTACTTGGTATCAGCGCGGTTAGCCTCACGGCGCCGATCCTAGGTTCTTCCATCACTTCCGCAGCGCGCCGCCCCCGGGGAGATTACTCATCGGGGGCGCAACACTCGGTCTCGATCAAAGATTATATTGGTTCCATATATTAGTTTAGACAAATTTTTGAAGTTTTTTTCCAACTCCATAGATCAGATCTAGTTTAGCCACAAATAAAATTCCCATCTTATAACCTCCAGTGAAAGTTTGTGCAAGATCACGCTTTACGGTGGAAGACGCCGCCTGTCCGAACAACAATGACAAGAGCTTCAATCCGGCGACACGCCCACCCACGTGACGCGGGGACGGTAGCGGACGCAGGCTTCGTCAACGTACGTGGCGAGAAGTTCAAGCACGACATCCAGCATGGCGCGCCACTACGACAGTGATCGGATCTGGCGGGTCGGTCTCTACATCAACATGTCGCCGAGCCGCCCACGCCGCCACGCGCGGAATCGTTCGTCGACCGCGGAAACGCCGTCACGCGCGCATCGTATGCGGCTTCCTTCGAGGAGGCGCGATCACGCGCGGGCATCACCAAAGCAGTCCAGGATGAAAGTCCAGCACGGCCGCTGAGTGCATGATCCATCCATGAACAAAGTCCTACGCCGTCAGGTCACCATGCAACAAAAAAAGGGCACGTGACCACTATGGCTACATTGTGGACATACACAAATTCTTTTCTTTTTCTTTTCTTTGCGTGACAAAGGCCGACGCGTGTGGCTACAAGCCGACCCACATTGACAGGACCCGATCTCCCGCACCCTGACGGCATCACAGGCCATCATCATCACAGTCTACACTACACCAACTAGGAACTACAATGAGCTGAACAACGACATCAAGTTGTACGACTACATCAGGGCTACAAGTCAAGATCGACTTCGCCGACTTCTCTGACAACACAACATTGACACTATCGTCGCCATAAGGGACGCCTTCGAGCGATGATCATCGTCGACATGCCTACTTCTTCATCACCGACACATCATCGCCAAGGTCTAAATCAAAGTGGTCCTCATCAACATCTTCGTCGACACACAGCCGCCGCTGCTATACATCGTCCACACGATGGACATACAACTACGACGCCCTCTGACAGTACAACTGCAAGGCACGACGACGGCATGGCCGCGTCCACAACCCTGATGATGGCATCGACCGCGTCCACGACATCGACGACTGCATCAACAAACCGTCGTCACAATTGTGATGCCCCTACGACCGTACATACGATTCTGGCAAAACCGTGTGTGCTTGGTGGCTTCCTCCAGCCCTGGTAAAACCGGTAGTCTCACCTATGACCGCGTCCGCGAGACGCCTTTGACGGTACCTTTACAAGGTGCAAAACGTCCACAACTGCAGCTTCGTCAACAACAACAACAAAAACCGCGCAATTTTTTGCGCCCGGCAATGGCGGCCACACAACATACGACGACTACGACATCGACCACACCCACCTCGACCACGGCTACATCACGATTGGCTACCTCGACATCGACATCAAGAACAACGTCTACAGCAACTCAAGAACTCCAGTCAACAGCCTCCGTGTCGTCACTTGCGTCCACGCCACTCCCGCTACGACTGCGGGAGGGAAGAGAGGCACTAGAAGGGGACGCAGTCATCGCCCCTAGGTGCCAGCCATGATCATGTCCACACAGGTGATAATGACAAGGAGGTGAAGACGACGGAAGCGCAAGACTTCAAATCAAGTCGCAAGCGTCCACTTCACTCCCGCTACGACTGAGGGGGGATGTTAGAATACAGATACATATATATGTATAAGATAGACTAGGACTCTAAGATCATCTTGTACCCCCAAGTCTACCTACCCCTTGTAACTCTATATATATCCCCACGGGAGTCAAATCAATACACCGAAATATTAGGGATTCATTATTTTCTACACGTTGTGCCTCCTTCCGTTGCAGAAAACGCTTCCCCTCTCTCTTCTCCGCCCTACCTGATCGCTGTGATGATCTCAACGAAGCCCCGTTTGAAGACCCAGCAAGATATCTAGGTAGACAGGGTGAGGGCGCCGCCTCAAGATCTTCCACTTCGTCATTTACTGGTGACCAGAAGCGACCCATAGGTCATTCCGTGGTCACGACAGATCCTCCCGGCATGTCGCCCAGTGATTTGCCTGGCGTCCCTTCCCCCTCCCTGGTGCTAGACCCCATATGCTGACTAAATATCACCCACCTACTCAAAAAGATTTGGAAGATAATAGCTACTCATTAAATTTATCGGGTCAGTTATTCTTTATTGTATCCTCCTTCCATTTGTATGCTCTGCTGTTTTAACTAGACGTATCTCTGCGCTCCAGGGCAAGGTCGGTATGCAGCATGCTTTATGATATGATTGCACTGCATCAGCTTGCAAGAGAAAAGATATGGTCTCGGAACGTTAAGTAATATTATGAGTCTCGTTGCGTCTAGAAACTATTCTAACACCGCTAAATTGTATGAGAGTGTTCAGAAGTAGATAGTGTATGGTTGAGTCGGTGCCAAATCCATGCATCACAATGTTTCTATAAGTGTGTCGTTACCGTGGACGATTCTTTATATCGTGTTTTCATCTCAGATGACATCGTAGCCACTAGAGGCGGGACAAAAAAGGAAAATATTTTTTTTAACTTCGGCGCATTTTGAGGTTGTCAACTATGCATTCCGAGGTACAAGATGCATTCCGAGGTGGAGATAAGTTTTCACATTCCAAAATTGGTAGTGCTTATGCGGTTCTACTCGTAGCACAAGCACATTTGTAACACAAAACTACAAGACCACAAGTCTAAACGATAAGACAGAAATATCGTACAAACGTAAAAACCTAGAAAATAACAATATACGTATTGTAAAGTATGACACAACATATTTACAGTTCATATATGTATACATATTACAACACACGTTTGTAAGACCAAAGTGCGAGACGAAAAGTCTAAATGACAAGACAAAAATGTTGTACAAATGTAAGAGCCCAAAAAGCAATGTAAAGTGGTAAACAACTTATTTACATTTCTTATATGTATACATATTACAGCAGACGTTCCTATGGTAAACATACATAGAACACATATACATGGCTTGTTTTTATAAATTGTATTACATATTCGCGTGCTAAATTTACATTTTATACTGCAAATAGCAAGAAAAAATTAAAGGGTAAAATATTGACAACTTGAACATCCTTCGCGTATTGTGGATGCAACAACCGCCATTCCTGAGCTGCTGTGGACTGCAGCGAGAAGTCGCACAAAGAACCTTCTCGGCAACGTAAAATTATCATTCATCTTGAAAGCTTCATATGGATCAACTGTGGCATCAGTGTATTCTGTAAATGGTGATGAAACTGGTTGTAGTCCGCACCACAAGGAAGCTATCACGTTCGATCAAGTTTTCTCGTCATTTATGTTTGCGAGTGGTACGCAGTTATCACGGTCGATCATCTTTTCTCATCATTGATGATTGCGAGTGCGTTAATTAATTTCATAAATTTACATGGTTTACTCCTTATATGTAGAAACGTGTAAAAGGTATAAAAATCAAACAAAAATAGCAAGGCAAACAAACACGAGAAAACGTCGACTTAAAAAAACAAAATACCACTAAGTCAAAAATGGGAAAATGAACAAAAAATGAGCATAGAAAAATACATAAAAGAGAATTTAGAGGAAAGTACGCCAGAAAAAAATTGAGAAGAAAAGATAAAAAGCAAAAAAGAACATGTAAAATTGTAAAAAGAAGGAAAACACGAAGCAAATAAACAAGCAAAGCAAGTGAGAATGATGAGAAAACAAAATAAAAGCTAAAAATAAAAGAAAGAAAAAGATTTGTCGTACATTGTCGTGCTGAGAGCCGCAGATAGACCAGAAAATATCACTGGCTGGACAACTAGATGTCGACACATCGGCGAACGTAGAGTCGCCGAACGTACGTATGAAACCAAACACATTCATCGCATCATTACCACGTATACGCCGGTATACTTAATCTAACAGAAGGCCAAATCTGATTATATATACTCTATACGCAGCAAATATTGGCAAGCTTTAGCTCGCGACGCGACGTTCATCAAAAATCTATACCTAACTTATCGTACATTTTATGTTGGTGAGCTCTCACTTGAAGCACCGCTCTGCCTAAAAGAAATTACGCCGGCACCTAGAACACGTCGGATATGGCTATGCCGACGTTCGGGTGCTCGAGCCTAGCTACCTAAAGGACAGCATGCCACCAAAGCTATGCCTTAGTGAGGAAGGATAAAAAGAAAAAGATGCGATAAGTAACAAAGAGGAGAAATTTTTATAGCCACACGGGCATGGACCCTGATATGTATTCTATGCAGGGGAGATGCATTCTCCCATACAAGCGGGACCCACTTTACTATATCACCACAAGAAGGCGCGTCAGCCTATATAGTCCACGTCAGGTCTCCGTCATGAGAAACCGTGGACACATACATCGTAGGCTTCTACCTCGTCTATCCGACGCCTAGAAACGCTAACGGCGAGATTCCTTGGTGCCATGTCGCTAGTGTCTACGTAAACCTGAAGGGAATATGCTCATGAGGCGATAATAAAATGGTTATTATCTTATTTCATGTTTATGATAAATGTTAATTTCTCATGCTATAATTACATTAATCAGAAACATTAATACATGTTTGTTTAAACAAACCAGAGTTTCTAGTAATGCCTCTCTTTAACTAGCTCGTAGATTCCTGATCATGAATATTGGATGTTATTAATAACGAAATCATATCATTTGAAGAATGTTATGACGAACATACACCCAAAATAGATATAGAAATATGATCTAGTTATTAAGTTTACATTGCTATATCGAACACATACGAAGTATCCATAGTCCTTAGACCATGAGATCATGTCAATCACTAACACAGAAAGAGTACTTTGATAACATCAAACGTCACACCATAACTGGATGACTATAAAGGTGGGTTCAGGTATCTTGAAAGTATTATGTAGAGGCTCATGAAACAAGAGTGGGATTTGTCTATCCTAATGACAGAGAGATATACTCTGGACTCTCTCGGTGATACCACATCAGTCCGCTTACAAGCATGTGACTAGGTCATAAGGATGTTTTATCACGAAACGAGTAAAGAGTATTTATCGGGAATGATATTGAATTAGGCTATGGTTGATACCTGTGATCAGATCTCGGACAAGTAAAATACTACGAGAAAAAAGGAATTGGATACGACATTAATAGTTCACACGATCACAAGATTTATCGTTGACTATGTAGGAGTTAGTACGAATCTCTAGGTCCCATTGCTGATTATTGGTAAGGGAGGTGTCTCTATCATGTCTGCATTATTCGTAAACCGCATGGTGACACACCTAAGGTATATCGACACTATTGGGAAGATAAAAGGTACCAGAGAAAGTTTTTGATAGAGCTAAAATTGTTTCGATGATCATCGGAAGCTAAAATTGGTTTCAGATGTGATATCAAAATAATGCAAGGGTTTTTATGCAAATGTTTTTAATTAAAGTAATTAACAAAATTCTGAATAAAATAAATAAAAGTGTTTTATTTAAAGAAAAAAATGCATTTAAACTAGTGGGTAATAAATGCATGTGATTGGAAGAGGAGTTTATGTGAGTGGAATCTTCCCACATGAATGATTAAGAGGTGGGGGCACATCCCATGTCTAGAGGACATGACCCTTGGTGATGCCCCTCTCCTATAAAGGAGGCCACTCCTCCCTCTCCATTTGCACCATCTCCTCATGAAGGTTCTCTTTCCCTCTAGCAAATTCCCCATGGCTTCAAATTAGCGAAGTATATTTTCTCGATGGTTTGTTCGGAAGGATCCGCTAGTTTTGCTACTTTGCTGGAGCATGGGTGTTGAGTTTGTCAGGAGCCAGATGTGTGCCCAAGAACGGATGCACTGCTGGTTTGCAGCGCTCTTCATATAGATGTTGAGATCAGCAAGTGATCGACTACATTAATAACGAAATCAATTTTCATAAAGGGCTTTCGGCTTCGAGAGTAAGTTATTCTGGTTACCCCTTACTCGTTGCTAGCATATACTAAATTAGATCTTGGTGTATTTAGGCATTCTTGTCTTAGGATGTTTTGGTTTTCTATGTTGTAAACCCTTCAATGGTATTAGAGCCATATCTAGGCGTAGATTTTTTGTACAAGCAGAACACATGTGGTTATGGGCATTGATGATCACGTTATTGTAAATTTTTGTCTATATTGGATCTTAGTATCATAGTGGATTGAAGCGGCCCATGCCAACTTTACATTTCCTTGCACATGAGACTTGTTTCACGCTTGACCTGCAACTTGTATTGCAAAAGATATGATTTACAACGGGTTGTTAATAATTTGTTTATCATCATTGTGGTTTCAAGAACGTAGGTATGAACTGTTCTTTGTAATCCCAAAGACACATAAACTATGCAAAAGAAATTAGAGGCGTCTAACTTGTTTTTGTAGCGCATGTAATGTGATATGGTTAGTTGCTATAAGTTGTATCAACAGGTTGGAGCCATATGGTTGTTTTATTCTTTTATGGCATGTGCGCCAGAAATGGAAATCCATGTAATATATACATTAGTGGAGAACAACCAACATGGTGGCACCATAGACCTTGGAGCCACACCATTGGAATCATGGTGATCATACCATGGACCACAATATGGACATCAATTGCAAGAAAGGACCATATCATATCACATTATATATGAATGTGATGTTTATCCCTTTTGTGCATCTTATTTATGCCTATGTCTGAAGGGAATATGCTCTAGAGGCAATAATAAAATTGTTATTATCTTATTCCATGTTTATGATAAAATTGTTATTATCTTATTCCATGTTTATTCCATGTATTAATTCGTAAACCTTAATACATGTGTGTTTAATAAACAAATAGAAAGTTTCTAGTTATGCCTCTCTATAAACTAGCTCGTTGATTAACAAGATGATCAAGGTTTTCTAAGAATGGACATTGGATGTTGTTAATAACGAGGTCACAACATTGGTGAATGATGTGATGAACATTCAGCCAGAGTATAGCATTACGATCAAAGTCATTATGTTTATATTGCTATAGCATCATACGAAGTAATATTTATCCTTAGACCATGAGATCATGTTAATTGCTAAAACCGGAAGAATACTTTGATAATATCAAACGTCACACCATAACAGGATGACTATAAAGATAGGTTGGGGTATTCTGAAGGTGTTATGTTGAGGCTCATGGATCAAGAGTGGAATTTGTCAATCCCGATGATGGATAGATATACTCTAGGCCCTCCCGATGATATCACATTAAGATAGCTTGCAAAGCAAGTGATGTGATCACTAGGATGTTATATCACGGGAATGAGAAAATAGTGCATGTCGGTAACGAGATCAAACTAAATATTGAGATACTGATGATCGAATCTTGGAAATGTAATATATCATAAGAATTCAGTAATATATCATAATATATACTGATGATTTAGTTACTATCGTTAAAGGTTCTCTCGATCATAGAAGTCATATTTGAATGTGTGGGAGTCAGTATGGATCTCTAGGTCCCGCTTCTGATTATTGATCTGAGAGGAGTCTCGATCATGTCTGCATTATTCGTAAACCGTAGGGTGACACACTTAAGGGTTTCCAAACACCATTTGGAGAAAATATGTTCTAGACGAAAGAATTGCAAAGCGCTGAAATTATTTCAATAGACACCGAAATTGTTTCGAGTAAAATTGCTGAAATTGGTTCTGCATGTAATATTAAAATGTTCTAGGGGTTTTTATGTGAATGTTTGTTAATTAATGTAATTAGCAAAATTCTGAATAAAATTAATAAAAGAGTTTTATTAAATGAGATAGCTTTAAATTTGGAGAAATTCAATGCATTTAAAGTGGAGACTTTAAAAGAGAATGTGAGGGGGCAAATTTATGTGGAGGGGGTTACCACCACATGAATGGGGGAGGTGAGGGGTCACCCTCCATGGGGCGTCGACCATGGGTAGGGGTACCCCCTCCTCCTATAAAAGGCCCCCCTTTCACTCCTTCTTCCTCACACCTCCTTGTGAAGGATCTCTCTCCCCCTCTAGAATTATTTCCCCATGGTCTCAGATTAGCGAGATACATGTTCCCGGTGGCATTTTGTATGGAAGGAGTTGCTGCTTCCGCCGTATCTCTGTAGCGAGGAGGTGGAGGTTGTTCGGTGGCCTAAATGTGTGTGTGAGGACGGATTACCGTAGCAACCACTACATATGTCAATTTTGATATATGGTAGTTGAATAAACAAAACAAGATTCTTGTAATAGAATGGTTACCTAGGACGTGTATATGACACGGTCCAAAGGGTTTTGTTAAATCAAAGGATGCTAAAAGGTCTTGCAAACTTCAATGGTTGAAGCAAGCATATGGAATATTCAACGTGATGAAACTTTTAAAAGAGTTTAATTTCATCGGAGACGATGAAATACTTCTAAGAAATTTAGTGGGAGCGCTGAGACATATTTCTAATACATTATGTAAAATACATGGTGTTGATAGGAAATGATGTTTCTTTTATTGACACAAGTTAATAATTTCATTAAAATTGGATTTCGATGAAATACTTGGAAAAATAGGAATATTTGGCATCAATGTCCATATGGAGGCGCTAATATGGTTATGCCAAACATACATATATGAGATATTGAATAAGTTCAATATGGAAACGACGAGAAAGTTTCTTGCTGCATGGAAAAGGTTGAATCAAGATTCAAGTGTATTGACACTTGGTGAATGAAACGAGATTCAAGTGTTTCTTGACACTTGATGAGTGAAATCATGTGAATATTTTGATCAATAATATATACCGTGATATGTACATATCCAGATATGTCCTATGCTCTAAATGTTATAAGCATATACCAGAATGAGTCACAAGATGATCATTGGACGATAGTAAGGATATTCTTATGATCTTTGGAAGAACTAAGAATATGTAATGGAAAGGTGACAAATAGTTGCAAAGAGGTCATTGTAAAGAGTTACATTGATACTAATTTTTCACAAGATACACATTAAATTTATCTCAATTTAGACTATGGGTGGCACAATGTAATGGAAAGGATGTTCCATGATGGATTTGGATGAGTTCCAAAGTTGAGACATTGTGATGGATATTACAACAAAATGCTAAGTATATGACTGCTATAGTAGCAGCAAAGGAGGGCATTTGTGTTAAGTAGTTTGTTATCAAACTAGGTATGGTTTAAAGTGGGCTAATACTATGAAGATATATTGTATGATAATAATATCAACATATTTTAACCCAAACGAGCTAAAGGTCTCACTAAAGGACCAAATTTATACAATGCCATCTCATTTGAGAATGAGTGATGCGTAGAGACGCGAAGACATGCAAATACACACAGACCTGTGTAGCATCCCAAAACTCTAATCCAAGTGATCAAGATCCAAATCATCAACTTTAGAGTTAACAAAAACTTTTCCAATTAAAATTATTAAAGCATTCATATGTGTGTGCATTTAAATAGGAGTTGTTTTGAATTGCCTTGATTAAGTGATTCATTGCTTGTAAAATGATTCTTAGGTGAAATAAACCTCATCTAGATCATTCCCAAACAAATCCCAAAGAAAAACAAATCAAAATGAATAAAAGAAAGAAATGGTCATTTGTGCCATTTTAACTAGAATGCCTACTTTGGCCATTCCTAGGACTCAATTCTTAACAGAAACAAATATGGATCTTTGCACCCCTTGCTAGTACATGTAATGATGTACCAAGGCCCACTTTGTGATCTACCAAAAACTTGCAAACACTAATTTTAATTGGCATTTGAAAATTAAATGTAGTTCATATGGGAAGATCCCACTTATTCAAAAATCACTCAGATGAGCTCCATTTTCAAAACCCAAGCAACCACAAAGGCTTAAGCATGTGCCTAGAAACTCCACCAAAAATCATCCAAAAATTCAAAACTTGAATTCTTGTGGCCATTTCTACAAACATCTTGGAGACATAATCAAACTGGCCTAACTTATACTGTTTTTGATCGATTTTTGTCAAACCATTTGAACCATGGTAGATGCCCTTGTCTCCCCCAGACCCAACCCAGCCATCAAGAAGCTACCCCATAGCCGTTTGAAGTAGTGCCGCGCCACCTGAGTGCCATGCTCGCCGGTCGAGCATGGATAGCTCGCAGCCAACCATCTCTCTTTCTCTCGCCATGTATAGGAGCAAGACCAGACCACACCACCGCCCTCTGTCCCCTCCCCAAGCACAGTCGAGCCATGGACCACTCGCAGAGCGCCGCGCCCAGACCGTCTGCACCATGCTGAGCACGCGCCAGAGCGCCGCGCCCGGCAAGCGTCCACAAGCCGCGCCTCGACCGCAACCCGTGCTCACCACGTCACCACCACCCAGGGAACCGCCCGGACATGCCCGTTCGCCGCTGCTTGGACCGCAACCCCTGTGCGCCGCGTCAAACACCGCCTCTTCCGCGTAGAGCACCAGCTTCCCCCGACCAAACACCACCGCCCCTAGCCGTGCATTTAAGCCGTAGAGCACCGCTAGGAGGCAGGCCACCGTCCCCTACCTCCAGCCATGCCGCTAGTACGCTGTGCAGCCCTCGCCAGAGTCGCCAGCCCATCTTGTTCGGTTGCCTCGTCGAGCTATAAATAGAGGCCACCCCAGCACAAACTCCTCAAACTATCTCACTCCCCTCTCTCCACTGGTCCTTCCACTGGTCCTTCCACCCCATCCCCGGAGCAAGGAGGACCGCCGTTCACCGGAATTTAGCCGGAGCTTGCCGCAGCAGAGGAGGAGAGGCGCCATCGATTTCGTCCACCCCAGGAGCTGCCACGACCTCGCCTGAGCTTGCCGTCGTCCACCAGTTTGTCTGCCTGCATCGCCGCAGTAGCTGGATCCCTGGTATGCTCCCATTGCACCCCCACCGAGTCGCTAGGGTTAGCCCTCGCCGGCGACCTGTTCGTCGGGGACGACAATCCTCAGCCGTAGATCTTCCTTTTAATCGCACGATCCACGTTGCCCCGTACCGCTTCACGTTTAAAGAGCCGCTGACCTATGGACCCCCCTGTCAGCTGTTCCCGCGCCACGGAGCGCACTGAGCCGGCCCATTTTAGTTCCCGCACTAGCCCAGCAATTCAAACTTAGATTTTTCTAATTAGGTTTGAACTTAGTTCTGTCCCCTAGTTTGAAAATCATTTCAGAGAGATTTATAAATCCAAATGGAGTGATTCCAATTGTGTTGGAAAGTTTCTGAAAAGATCTATCCAAGCCTATTGGATTTAATTCATTTAGAGTTAGAGATCTGTCCTGGTAAAAGTAACAATATAGAAGCATTTGCTCATTCAAACATTTTTATAAAATCAACCATAGTAGCTTTTGAGTTGATTCCAACTCTCAAAAATCGCATTTAACCATACCTATCTGAATCTGTAATAATATTAAGGTTTACATGTAGTGGCTTTGGACTAATACCAAAATAATGCTATATAGGCATTTCTAGTCACTTTAAATCATTAAATATTCAACTTAAACCAAAGTAAATGTGATCCAACACTTAAATCACATTCCCATATGTTAGAAAATGTGGCGATGACATGTGTTCATATGATCCCATGTTCTAAGTGGAGAATATTAAATCTTAGATATTTTGAATGAGTAGAAATTACTTTTCTTAAATAAAAAGAATGAAGCTAGTTAACAAAACCTTGTGATGCTTGTGATGATATTAGATCATCAAATGTGTGCCTTAGAATGCTAAGTAGCCTAGTTAAGTATTGTTTGGTGATTGTGTACTTCGTATGTATTTATAGACGATAGTACCGACCAAGCTTTCGAGGAGGACGAGTTCTATCAAGAGGAGGAAGAGGAAAACTTCAACCACTTCACCAACCAAGGCAAGCTATTCTTAGCAAGCTAGAATTAAGTTAGAGAAATTAAGCAAGATGCATTAGGCATACTTGGGTTATACCACTTTGGCTATTACTTACCCCAAGTATTATTTCCAAGCTTTACTTCCTTTAAAATACCAAAGTCCTTTACTTGTTTTGAAGGTAGCATAAAGAGTATAAAACTTGACCTATCTAGATAACTTTAGATGTCATTCTATGGCATGAGATTGATCCCATCTTTCCACCTTAGTGAACACTCTTAACTTAGTAGTTTAGAGTAGATAAAAACTTGAGTCACTTTAGATGGGAACACTGGGTGAAAATGAATTTTGAAAACCTTGGAATGATGAGTCATTCTATTGAGATGTTTTGACATATGTTGAGAAACACAAATGGTTTATGATGATGACAATGTTGACGCAGGAGCCTTAGCCCTTTTATAGAAAAACTGATGGTTGGATTCGGATGCGATACCATTCCAAATTTACCGTACAACCACAATACCTGAATTGGGTAAGGCTTACACGGAAGTTTATATGCATTAGTATTAGTTCCCTCACGGGAGAGGTTTGAGCTGAGGCTACCTCTCAATGTTGTCCACCTATGCAGCGCCCAAGATGACAGGTGGTCATGGTTGGGAGGCCATGCTCATAGGAGAGGTGCTTATACTAGGGTGTGTAAAGGAAAGGTTATGTTTGATTATCTGCATACTAAGTATGATGATTCAGGGTTATCCCTGACAGATGTATCGAATCTCGTGGTGAAAGTGTACCACCTCTGTAGAGTGTCAAACTATTCGAATAGCCGCATCCATGGTTATGGACAGTTGGAGTGGCCATATTGTTTTGTTGTCAGATGTTTTCAAAATGACTTATGAAATGAATGATGAATCTTGACTTGACCACATAAGGGTTGTGACTATGACACTAGCTTCCCCACTTAAGTGATTCTAGAACTTTATTTTATCTTTCTTTGTTTCTGAACTCAGCTTAGGTTTCAAACTTAACTTAATAGTTAAACTTAGAGTTAGCATTTTACACTAGAACTATCTTACTTGTTAGTGGTAGTTGGGAGTACTTAAAGAGTACTCATGGCTTTGTCACTAGCTATTCTCATGGCCAGACTATGAAGGAGACTACCAAGATGACGGTCAGTATGACGGCTATGATAACTAGGACTATCTGCCTTCGTCAGCATTTCCTGTGCCCCTAAAGATGGGCCCCACCACTACGCTTATTATTTATTACGCTGCTTGTTGTATTAGGACTGGATCATGAGGTCCTTATTTGTGTAAGACCTTATTTATGGTTTGTAATGGATAATGTACTGTGATATCCAATCTGTTATGTCTCACAAAAATGGTAATCCTGGGATTGTGATGTATGACATAACAGGCATCTAGGATTAAAAATCCGGGTGTTGACAAGTTGGTATCAGAGCCATCCTGACCATAGGAGACCATAGTAAGAATAGACGTCCGAATAAAAACTTAATTTCAAAACCAAAGTGAGTATTTATGAAAACCTATTTCCTCTCTTACCCTTGGGAATTCATTCTTTCTCAAAAATTCATGTTCCTAAAATTCTTACATTACTACTTAAAATTTGACACACTTGATCACTTCACTAATTTCCTCATCCTTAATTCTTGTAGATGGAGACTCAGTTCAGCAAGTTCTACCAGTTGGGAAACGGAGGCCAGCTGATCTTCGAGAGGGACCTAGATTCACTGTCGGAGTTACTGGGGCGCCCGCATCCGGAGTTTCTTGGAGCTCAAGTTCCAGGACCCCCAGGAGGAGATTTACAGTGGCTAGTCACCGCTGATCTTCGAGGAAGCATAGAAGCACCAACATCCGGGAGAATCTAGTTCTCCGTCCGAGAGAACAACTGGCTAGATGGATTAGCCAGGGCAATGCATGAAGCTCTCGCACGTCTATGTGCCCTTAGTGTCAACCAAATCCAAGGAACCCGTTTTGCTCACTATGCAAGACGTGACTTCATGGGAATGCCAATGGAGATGCCGGGTCACCCGGAGTTGAAGCGTCAAGTGGAGAACCTTGACTTCCTGCTGTACGATCGCTAGAAGGAATTGGACAATGCTAGGGAGTTCGCCAACCACAACCATGCCATTGCCGCCTAGAAGGCCCAGACTTTCTCACTGCTTGTCGAGGACCGTCAGTCTCTTCGCCTCCAGCGCGAGAAGAAGGATCGCACCATCGCCCGTCTTTGCAAGAAGGTGGCCAACCTCGAGAAGACCGTCAAGGAGCAAGAAGATCATCTTGCAGCAAAGGAGGAAGAAGAGGAGGGTGAAGACATCTAGGGAGACATGGATTCTTACCTCAGCAATGATGATGATTTTCTGGAGGAGGATGCCGTGGACTTCTACACTGACGATGAGGACTCCGACTTCATCGATGATGAGTAGATGCACTAGAGCACTATCGTAGCATGAGATGTATCGGTCCCACTGTATCGTAGCTTGCAGAATGGTTCTTCAAACCATCTGTTTTCCTTTGTTGTTGTGGTGTGTGTTTGTATCGTGTGCTTGTTGGAATGAATGAAATGAAGTTAGTTGCAAAACCTCAGTCAAACTCAAAGTTTTATCTTTGAAACCAAAACTATGAACCTTAGAACTTTCCCTCTTACCCCTTTATCTACCTCAATCTTCAGATGACTCGTGGAAACCAAGGAGGGAGCAGCTCGTCGCAAGACCCAATGCTGCAGATCTTGTAGAATCTCATAGCAGACAGAGAAGCAAGCAGGGCAGAGCGCCAAGCTAATCTAGCAACACTGCAATAGATCACCCAGATGGCTCTCAACAACCAAGGGCATGGAAATCAGGATCATCAAGGATCCAAGCTGAAGAACTTCTAGAACACAAATCCCCCAATCTTTAGCACTTTAGAGAACCCATTAGATGCAGATGACTGGTTGCAGACAATGGAGAACAATCTAGAAGTAGCCAGAGTTGATGACAACGAGAAAGTTCTCTTTGCCACCAACTATTTGGTAGGAGATGCAAGAGCATGGTGGAACAGTATCCGTCTGATGAACCATGGTCAAGTGATGACATGGGAAGCCTTCAAGATCAAATTCAGCCGCACCCACGTGCCGCAGGGCTTAGTCAGCAGAATGAGGGATGAGTTCCGTGACGTGAAGCGAGGCAGAATGACTGTGGTAGAGTACCATGACAGATTCCTGTCGCTTGCCAGATATGCAACTGATGAGATCAACACGGAGGCCAAGAAGAAGGAGAGATTCCTGAATGGACTGCATGATGAGATGCAGACTGTCCTTGTCAACATCCGCTTCGAAGATCTCGAAGAGCTAGTCGACTCTGCCATTCATATGGAAGGGAAGATTAACCAGGCAAACGACAACCGCAAACGTCATATGATGCAACAATCTGGATCCAGCAGTCACCAGAAGTACCGTCCCAACCCCTCACCAGGATATGCACCAAGGAACAACCGACCCCCAATGTCTCGCCCCAGCTATCCCAACCGTAGTGGAGGCAATGTGAAGTTCGGAGGAAACAACCACAACTCCGACAACACCAACAATTTTAACCATGCCCCTCCCAAGAGCAACGACAACAACAACAACAACACTACACCCCGGACTGGAAGCAATGTTGTGCCCGTCACAGCTAAAGACAAGTCTCAGATCACCTGTTTCGAGTGTGGAGTGAAGGGTCACTATTCCAATGAGTGCCCCAAGAAGGCTGCTGCCACTGCCAATGTGAATGCCCCAGCTCAACTGCAGCGTCGTGTTCAACCGGGGAGAAGATTTGCCCCAGGGAACCCTCACAACCGCAACGGTCATCTCTTCCACATGAACGCCGAGGAAGCCCAAGAAGCGCCAGATGTAGTGCTGGGTATGTTTTCTGTCAACTCAGTTTTAGCAAGGGTATTGTTTGATTCGGGAGCATCGCATTCATTTTTCACCGAAGAATTTGCATGCACTAGTAAGATTCACCCAACCAAATTGAAGCATGTCATGACAGTTCAAATCCCCGGATCAACTACAAAAGCTAGAAAAATTTGCAAAGATGTGCCTATCAGAATACATGGGATAGATTTTTATGCCAACCTAATAGTACTTGGAACCAAAGGATTGGAAGTAGTACTAGGTATGGACTAGATGTCACGGCATACAGGACTGATAGACTGTGCTAAGAAAGCCATCACCATGACCAGTAGCTCTGGAGTAACAGTAGAGCATATATCTGAAACCTTACCCCATCAATTCAAGTGCAACAAGAGTCTAGCCCTTCCCACCATTGACCAGGTCAGAGTAGTCTGTGAATACCCCGACGTATTCCCATATAAATTGCCAGGCCCCCGAATAGGGATATTGAGTTCATTATCAAACTAATCCCCGGAACCGGACCCATAGCCCAGAGACCCTATAGCATGAACCCCTCAGAGTTAGTAGAGTTGAAGAAGCAGTTGGATGCTATGTTGGCAACATGCTTGATTCAACCAAGCACTTCGCCATGGAGATCACCAGTATTATTCGTCGACAAGAAAGATTGAGGCAACCGTTTGTGCACAGATTATAGGAAGTTGAATGATGTCACCATCAAAAACAAGTACCCTTTAGCAAAGACAGAGGATCTATTTGATCAGTTGACTAGAGCCCAGGTATTCTCAAAGATTGATCTTAGGACTGGTTATCACCAACTTAATATTCATGCAACGGATATTCCAAAGACCGCCTTTACTACTCGCTATGATTTATACGAGTATACGGTTATGTCTTTTGGATTAACCAATGCCCCTGCTTATTTCATGAATCTCATGAATAAGATCTTTATGAATTTCCTAGATAAGTTTGTAGTTGTGTTCATCGATGATATCCTTATCTACTCCAAGTCAGAAGAAGAGCATGAGAAACATCTGAGGATCATCCTAGAAACCCTGAGAGAGCATCGGTTGTATGCCAAATTCAGCAAGTGTGAGTTTTGGCTGAAGGAAGTAGGATTCCTAGGACATATTGTGTCTACCAGAGGTGTCTCTGTTGATCCCGCCAAGATCAAAGATGTCGAAGAATGGGAAGCCCCAACCACTCAAACCCAAGTCCGTGCATTTCTCGGATTAGCGGGATACTACCGCAAGTTCATCGAAGGATTTTCAAGCATCGCCAGACCCATGACCCAATTGCTAAAGAAGGACAAGAAGTTTGAATGGACTGACAAATGTGAAGCCAGTTTCCAAGAGCTGAAGAAGAGATTGATATCAGCCCCAATATTGATCATGCCTGATATCAAGAAGCCGTTTGATGTGTATTGTGATGCATCCAAGATTGGTCTCGGATGTGTACTGATGCAAGAAGGCAAAGTCATCGCCTCTTTGTGTCGACAACTGAAGCAGCATGAGCAGAACTATTCGACCCATGATCTTGAACTAGCAGCCGTAGTTTTGGCATTGAAGACATGACGTCATTATCTGATGGGTAATCGCTATGAGATTTACTCATATCACAAGAGCTTGAAGTATATTTTCACTTAGAAGGAGCTGAATATGAGGCAAAGGAGATGGATAGAGTTAATATAGGATTATGACCTTGACATTTACTATCACCCCGGCAAAGCCAATGTGGTAGCGGATGCTCTTAGCAGATTGCCGTGTAGGCTAAATACCATGATCAAGGAGAAGCAACCAAGTTTGTGTGAGGAGTTGGAGCAGTTCAGAACTGAGCTGGTTAGCAAAGGATTCTTAGCTAGTATTGAACTTCAACCCACATTAATCAGCCAAATCAAGGAAGCCCAAAAGGGAAATGAAAGTATTGACAGAATCAAACGGCGTATTGGTACAGGAAAGGTACCTGGATTTACTGAAGACGAAGAAGGAGTTCTGTGGTACAAAGGACGTATCTGTGTGCCAGCAGATTTGGAGCTAAAGCAAGTCATCATGCAGGAAGCTCATGATACTCTTTATTCTATCCACCCCAGAGGAACAAAGATGTATCAAGATTTGAAGGATCAATTTTGGTGGCACAAGATGAAGAGAGAAATCGGAAGCTACATCGCCAAGTGTGACATCTGTCAAAGAGTCAAAGCAGAGCATCAGAGACCCGCAGGACTATTGCAACCTTTGTAGATTCCGGAATGGAAATGGGATTCTGTCGGAATGGACTTTATCACCGGTTTGCCTACTTCTAGTAGGGGAAATGACTCAATCTGGGTCATCGTTGATAGACTGTCCAAGGTAGCTCACTTTATACCTGTCAAGACAACCTACCAGAGTTTGAAGCTAGCATAACTGTATATTGCTAGGATTGTTAGTCTGCATGGAATCCCCATGACCATAGTATCAGATCGAGGAAACCAGTTTACCTTGAGATTTTGGTAGAAAGTCTAGGAAGGATTAGGAACCAAGTTGAATTTCAGCATCGCGTATCACCCGCAAACTGATGGACAGACTGAGAGAGTCAACCAAAACTTAGAGGATATGCTGAGATCTTGTGTGTTGTAGTACGGATCAAAATGGGAAGACTACCTGCCTTTCGCAGAATTCTCATATAACAACAGTTATCAAGCTAGTTTGCAGATGGAACCATTTGAGTTCCTATACGGAAGAAAGTGTCGCACCCCTTTGAATTGGTCGCAAGTAGGAGAGAGTTATATCTTTGGACCCGACATTTTCCGAGAAGCTGAAGTGAAGGTGCACAAAGTCCGTGAGCACCTCACGACCGCCCAATCCAGACAGAAGAGTTATGCTGACAAGAGAAGGAGAGACCTGACTTTCAATATCGGAGATTTGTATATCTCAAGGTTTTTCCATTGAAGGGAACGCAACGCTTTAGTCTGAAAGGAAAGTTAGCCCCCCGATATATCGGACCCTTCAAGATTCTGAACCGTAGAGGAGAAGTATCATATCAACTGGAACTACCCGAGGAGATGTCAGCCATCCACAATGTGTTCCATATCTCGTTAGTTCGCAAATGCCTAGAAGTGCCAAAGAAGACTGAAGTTTTCAAGAACATCAATCACCGAGCTGTTGAGATCAACAATGACCTGACATATCGTGAAGTGCCCATCCGTATCTTGGAGGAAGCCTACAGAACCACCAGAACCCGGAGTATCAAGTTTCTCAAGATTAAATGGAGCAACCATACCGAAGAGGAAGCCACTTGGGAGCGAGAAGATCACATTAGGACAGAGTTCCCAGATCTCTTTAGTTCCTAGTTTCTTTCGTCAATATCGGGACGAGATTTTGTTTAAGGGGGGAAGGTTTTTAACATCCCAAAACTCTAATCCAAGTGATCAAGATCCAAATCATCAACTTTAGAGTTAACAAAAACTTTTCCAATTAAAATTATTAAAGCATTCATATGTGTGTGCATTTAAATTGGAGTTATTTTGAATTTCCTTGATTAAGTGATCCATTGCTTGTAAAATGATTCTTAGGTGAAATAAACCTCATCTAGATCATTTCCAAACAAATCCCAAAGAAAAAAATTCAAAATGAATAAAAGAAAGAAATGGCCATTTGTGCCAATTTAACTACCATGCCTACTTTGGCCATTCCTAGGACTCAATTCTTAATAGAAACAAATATGGATCTTTGCACCCCTTGCTAGTACAGGTAATGATGTACCAAGGCCCACTTTGTGATCTACCAAAAACTTGCAAACACTAATTTTAAATGGCATTTGAAAATTGAATGTAGTTCATATGGGAAGATCCCACTTATTCAAAAACCACTCAAATGAGCTCCATTTTCAAAACCCAAGAAACCACAGAGGCTTAAGCATGTGCCTAGCAACTCCACCAAAAATCATCCAAAAATTCAAAACTTGAATTCTTGCGGCCATTTCTATAAACACCTTGCAGACAGAATCAAACTGGCCTAACTTATACTATTTTTGATCGATTTTTGTCAAACCATTTGAACCCTAGTAGATGCCCTTGTCTCCCCCAGACCCAACCCAGCCATCAAGAAGCTACCCCATAGCCGTTTGAAGCAGTGCCGCGCCACCTGAGTACCATGCTCGCCGGTCAAGCATGGATAGCTCGCAGCCGACCATCTCTCTCTCTCTCGCCATGTCTAGGAGCTAGACAAGACCATACCACCGCCCTCTATCCCCTCCCCGAGTAGAGCCAAGCCATGGACCACTCGCAGAGCACCGCGCCCAGACCGTCTGCACCATGCCGAGCACGCGCCAGAGCGCCGCGCCCGGCAAGCATGCACAAGTCATGCCTCGACCGCAGCCCGCGCTCACCGTGTCGGCACGACCCAAGGAACCACCCGGACATGCCTGTTTGCCACCGCTTGGACCGCAGCCCCTGCAGGCCACAACACCGCCCTGCCACAGAGCACTAGCTTCCCGACCAAACGCCACCGCCTCCCAGATTTAAGCCGTAGAAACACACGCCAGGCCAGCCATCCCGCCCCTACCTCCCATGCGGCATGCTAGCATGTCACAGCCGAGTCGCCAGCCCATCCCGTTTGGTCGCCTCGTCGAGCTATAAATAGAGGCCACCCCAGCACAAACTCCTCAGACCATCTCACTCCCCTCTCTCCACTGATCCTTCCACCCCATCCCCGGAGCAAGGCGGACTGCCGTTCACCGAAATTTAGCCGGAGCTTGCCGCAGCAGAGGAGGAGAGGCGCTGTCGATTTCGTCCACCCCAGCAGCTGCCGCGACCTCGCCTGAGCTTGCCGTCGTCCACCAGTTCGTTTCCCCGCATCGCCGTAGTAGCTGGAGCCCTGGTATGCCCCCATTGCACCCCCACCGAGCCGCTAGGGTTAGCCCTCGCCGGCGACCTATTCGCCGGGGACAACGATCCTCAGCCGTAGATCTTCCTTTTAATCGCACGGTCCACGTTGCCCCGTACCGCTTCACGTTTAAAGAGATGCTGACCTATGGACCCATGTGTCAGCTGTTCCCCGCGCCACGGAGCGCCACTGGGCCGGCCCATTTTAGTTCCTGTGCTAGCCCAGTAATTCAAACTTAGATTTTTCTAATTAGGTTTGAACTTAGTTTTGTCCCCTAGTTTGAAAATCATTTCAGAGAGATTTACAAATCCAAATGGAGTGATTCCAATTATGTTGGAAAGCTTTTGAAAAGATCTATCCAAGCCCGTTGGATTTACTTCATTTAGAGTTAGAGATCTCTCCTAGTAAAAATAACAAGACAGAAGCATTTGCTCATTCAAACATTTTTATAAAATCAACCATAGTAGCTTTTGAGTTGATTCCAACTCTCAAAATCACATTTAACCATACCTATCTGAATATGTAATAATATTAAGGTTTACATGCAGTGACTTTGGACTAATACCAAAATATTGCTATATAGGCATTTCTAGTCACTTTAAATCATTAAATATTCAACTTAAACCAAAGTAAATGTGATCCAACCCTTAAATCACATTCCCATATGTTAGAAAATGTGGTGATGACATGTGTCCATATGATCCCATATTCTAAGTGCAGAATATTAAATCTTAGATATTTTCAATGAGTAAAATTATTTTTCTTAAATAAAAAGAATGAAACTAGTTAATAAAACCTTGTGCTGCTTGTGATGATATTAGATCATCAAATGTGTGCCTTAGAATGCTAAGTAGCCTAGTTAAGTATTGTTTGGTGATTGTGTACTCGGTATGTATTTATAGATGATAGTACCGACGAAGCTTTCGAGGAGGAGGAGTTCTTTCAAGAGGAGGAAGAGAAAAACTTCAACCACTACACCAACCAAGGCAAGCTATTGTTAGCAAGCTAGAATTAAGTTAGAGAAATTAAGCAAGATGCATTAGGCATGCTTGGGTTATACCACTTTGACTATTACTTACCCCAAGTATTATTTCCAAGCTTTACTTCCTTTAATTTACCAAAGTCCTTTACTTGTTTTGAAGGTAGCATAAAGAGTATAAAACTTGACCTATCTAGATAACTTTAGATGTCATTCTATGGCATGAGATTGATCCCATCTTTCCACCTTAGTGAACACTCTTAACTTAGTAGTTTAGAGTAGATAAAAACTTGAGTCACTTTAGATGGGAACGCTGGGTGAAAATGAATTATGAAAACCTTAGAATGATGAGTCATTCTATTGAGATGTTTTGACATGTATTGAGAAACACAAATGGTTTATGATGATGACAATGTTGAGGCAGGAGCCTTAGCCCTTTATAAAAACTGATGGTTGGATTCGGATGCGATACCATTCCAAATTTACCATACAACCACAATACCTGAATTGGGTAACGCTTAGCCGGAAGTTTATATGCATTAGTATTAGTTCCCTCACGGGAGAGGTTTGAGCTAAGGCTACCTCTCAATGTTGTCCACCTATGCAGTGCCCAAGATGATAGATGGTCATGGTTGGGAGGCCATGCTCATAGGAGAGGTGCTTATACTAGGGTGTGTAAAGGAAAGGTTATGTTCGATTATCTGCATACTAAGTATGATGATTCAGGGTTATCCACAGCGGATGTATCGAATCTTGTGGTGAAAGTGTACCACCTCTGTAGAGTGTCAAACTATTGAATAGCCGTGTCATGATTATGGACAGTTGGAGTGGCCATACTGTTTCGTTGTCAGATGTTTTCAAAATGACTTATGAAATGAATGATTAATCTTGACTTGACCACAACAGGGTTGTGACTATGACACTAGCTTCCCACTTAAGTGATTCTAGAACTTTATTTTATCTTTCTTTGTTTCTGAACTCAGCTTAGGTTTCAAATTAACTTCATAGTTAAACTTAGAGTTAGCATTTACACTAGAACTATCTTACTTGTTAGTGGTAGTTGCGAGCACTTAAAGAGTACTCATGGATTTGTCCCTGGCTATTCTCATGGCCAGACTATGAAGGAGACTACCAAGATGACGGTAAGTAGGATGGCTATGATAACTAGGACTATCTGCCTTCGTTAGCATTGCCTGTGCCCCTGAAGATGGACCCCGCCCCTACGCTTATTATTTATTCCGTGCTTGTTGTATTAAGACTGGATCATGAGGTCCTTATTTGTGTAAGACCTTATGTATGGTTTGTAATGGATAATGTACTGTGATATCCAATCTGTTATGTCTCGCAAAAATGGTAATCCTGGGATTGCAATGTATGACATAACAGGTATTTGGGATTAAAAATCCGGGTGTTGACAACCTGAAAGTGTCAAATCCGGAGATTATGCTTACCACTAGAAAACGTGTATATGCAACACCAGAAAGCCATAGGTGTTGAATGCGCAAGTTTACAAACTAGATTATTGACTCTTGTGCAAGTGGGAGACTGAAGGGAATATGCCCAAGAGGCAAAAATAAAGTTGTTATTATCTTATTCCATGTTTATGACAAAAGTTTATTTTACATGATATAATTGTATTGATACGGAAATCTTAATATGTGTGTTTAATAAACAAATAGAAAGTTTCTAGTTATGCCTCTCTATAAACTACCTCGTTGATTAACAAGATGATCAAGGTTTTCTAATAATGGACATTGGATGTTGTTAATAACGAGGTCACAACATTGGTGAATGATGTGATGAACATTCATCTGAAGTATAGCATTATGATGAAAGTCATTATGTTTATATTTCTATAGCATCATACGAAGTAATCTTTATCCTTAGACCATGAGATCATGTTAATTGCTAACACCGAAAGAATACTTTGATAACATCAAACGTCACACCGTAACAGGGTGACTATAAAGATGGGTTCGGGTATTCCGAAGGTGTGATGTTGAGTCTCATGGATCAAGAGTGTAATTTTTTAATCTCGATGATGGATAGATATACTCTAGGCCCTCTCGGTGATATCACATTAAGATATCTTGCAAGCAAGTGATGTGATTACTAGGATGTTAAATCACGGGAACAAGAAAAGAGTGCATGTCGGTAACGAGATCAAACTAAGTATTGAGATACTGATGATCGAATCTCGGACATGTAATATATCGCAAGACAAAGGGATTTAGTTACTATCGTTAAAGTTCTCTCGATCACAAAAGTCATCGTTGAATGTGAGGGAGTCACTATGGATCTCTAGGTCCCGCTTCTGATTATTGATCTGAGAGGGGTCTCGATCATGTCTGCAATATTCGTGAACCTTAGGATAACACACTTAAGGGTTTACAAACACCATTTGGAGCAAATATGTTCTAGATGAAAGATACATGTTCCCGGTGGCATTTCGTATGAAGGAGTTGTTGCTTCCGCTGCATCGCTGGAGCAAGGAGGTGGAGGTTGTTGGGTGGCCTGAATGTGTGTGCGAGGACGGATGCGCTGCTGATTTGCGGCGCTAGGACTTCTGTGGGGCCCCCGGATTAATCCTCCGAGAATCCCTGTTATGCATACACCACGATCCCATGATCAATTAGTCGTGGCACATAACCGACAAGTATCAAAGTAAACATCCATTTCTTAAGCGGATACATGTCATACCTTACATGCCATTATGGATACATCAATAATCATTAGGGGAACTTCATCAAGCGTAGAGCCTGAGCCATGCCTTAACCTCCAGACAACTGACTGGGAGAACGTCCTAGCTCGCACAGCCGTCAACTTCATCCTCTTCTTGATATCTGACCAAGTTAATAGCCAGGGACAATTCTAGTGAGTACTTTGAATGTACTCGCAAACCACCTTAAGATAACAATAATAACAAGAGGATATGCATTATGGCTGTGGTAGTAGGAGGGCTCCAAGAGAGGTTCTTTTCTCAATTAGTTTCTCTTGTAGATATAGCATCTACATATCTTTGTTGAAAACTTTTATAAAACCTTCGAGAAAACCTTTTTGAAAAGTTTTGGAAAACATTAGGACTAGGTCACCCATTTGTTCCTCCTTCCGGTCATCCCATGACCAAACTCCTTTCCTTCCCTTTCCAACCATCCCATGGTCAAAACAGGCATTCCTTCCGACCATCCCATGGTCAAAACATTTCCAAAGCCATTGCTTTTCAGAAAATCTAGTTTAAAATCAAAACTAGCACCGCTCTACAGCAACCTTACCAACCATCCATGACCGCGGACACGGCTATTCGAATAGATTTACACTCTGCAGAGGTTGTACACTTTACCCACACCATCTAGGTACCCTACCCTGATCTACACCGATCGTGGGCCGAGTAACCGGTCAAGACCTTCGGAATGCCCACTCCGGTATATGCGCCTACCCTATGAGTGTAGTTCCCCTCAACACCGGGACACCCTATATAGTTCTCAAGCCAACCGGAGCGCCTTTTTCACTGCACAAAGTAATGTGGTTGCACGGGTTAATTGTTCTAGCAAAATTGCAAAGAACCGGGTGCATTTTCATAAACCTTTTTCCTCCATATTTCCTTCAGAATTTTGTAAAACAAAACCCTTTTTATTTCCTCAAGTATATCTTTGTAGGTATAACCTCACCAAGGTTTCATCATAAAACATTTTGTAAACTTTTTCGAGGTCTTCCCATCCTATAGCTTTGCTTCGGCTAAATCGGGGTCTGAAAAGGGGTATGGTGTATTACACCATCTACCATACTAGGGATAATTAGGTGTCATCGTGGGGGTTGTACTTGGTAGTACCATTGCGTAATGGTTTGGAGGAGCCAAGCCACTACCAGAGATAACTCATCATATAATAAAACAATGCAGTTTCGTAAACAACAGGTAAAACATGCATAAGTAAAACAATAGGACAAGGCTTATGAGCAAGAAGGTGGCTTGCCTGAGATCAGCAATCTGGCAATATACATCCCTGGACTTCTCCTTAGAAAACCATAATAACCAGATAATAATAACCAACTTCTTCTGGTCTCCGATATAATCGCATCTATCGTCGATATGGATCACATGCAAGCAAACAAAGGTCACAATCAACACCAGGCATACAAACACCAATACCATACAGAAAATAAATAGTCAACGCATTATTCACTTTAGTAAGTTTTGATATATTGAGTTTATAGCAATTGGAAATACTTTATTTGCATTGGTGGTGTTTTGTTTATGATTTATGTGGCATACATCACTTAATTCAACAAAAAGTGATAATATCATTATATAAAAATGATACCATCATATAGATAATGATAATATGAAGCCAACAAAAGTGGTTTCACTATTTTATCAAAATCCATTGATTTACTATGCATTTCCTAGTGAATAAAACTCTAGTTTTAGGAAATAATTCATCAGAAAAGTTCTATTAGTCCAAAAATTATTTCCTTGGATGGTTAAGTAGGGTTTGATGGGATGATTTAGCGAGAGTTGAAATCACTTCGAAATATTTAACAGAATTCCCTCAGTAAATTTCCTAAGTCAGTTCTGTAGTTATATTGTCTTTTTCACCAGATTAAGTCTACAGAAGCTATTGATGTGATTCGAAGGGAATAGGGTAGGCGCTTTGAAATCCTTTCTGTAGAAATTGGAATCATCCATTTTGGAGTTGTGAAACTCTTGTAGTGATTTTTCTACTAAAACAACAATAGACAGATGTATTTAATTCACAAAAATTAAATCAGAGGACAATAAAATTTGAGCTCCTAGTTGTTGGTAGGCCTTGAAGTACCACAGCTGTCAGAGTTGAAAACATCACAAAATCTTCTGTAGATTTACATAGGGAATTTTCTAAAGACTGAAAATGATTGCTTTTTATTATTTTTACCAGTGGTAAACTAGGAAGAAAACTAGAATGGGTCCAAGGTTTCATACAAGGTATGTGAAATACCTATCAGTACCCATAGGTTTCAACTCATTTGGAGCTGCAAAACTCATACAAGTATTTTTATAGTGAAAAAGGTACATTTGAGTAGTAGATTTATTATAATTAATATGGGCAATATTTGAGGGAGCCAAGGGTACTACATGTTAGAGTAAACATGTGGGTGCATGTCCAAAATTTTATCTGATCAGAAAATGGTCGTTTACATTTTTATTTGAATTTAAACTATGCAGCTAAATTGCAGATAGAGTTTAAATAAAAAAGAAAAGGACTGAGGGGGAAATTGGGCTGGATGTACACACCGAGTTGGTCCGGCCTGGATGAAAACGGCCCACCTGGGCAAGGACAGTGCGCGGGACGGCGCATTCGAATCCGCCAGGCGGGACCCGTTGGTCAGAGAGCGCGGCGGCCGAAGGGGTAGGGGTTGCTGCCTGCCGTCGGATCAAGTCGCGACGAACGGCTACCACACGTCGTCATCGCGGGGACACCATCTGGAAACCCTAGGCGAGGGGAGGGTGGCGCGGGGAGGGATTTTCAGCGGAGGAGAGGCGTCGGGGAGGTTGTGGGGAAGGCAGAGCATGACGACGACCTCGGCGATGGGCGGCAACCACCGGTTCCGCGACGGAGTGAGGTTCCCGCGATGGAGGCCGAGGCGGGATCGTCGGACCTCGCCAGAGATGCCCGAAGAGGTGGTCCTGGGACAAAATAAAAGCACTATCAGATAGAGTAGGATGAGGGGGTCACCCTACGGTGACATGCATAGAGAGGGGAGCAAGGGAGAGGGGGTCTTGCCCATCTTTTTGTCAATGGCCGAGAGACCATTTTTCTTCTCCTTCGAGCAGGGCAAAGCCAGGGAGGAGGAGTGGCTCTCTGGGGAGGGTAGGTGGGAGGTGAGGGAGCAAATGAGCCAGGAGTTGGGGGCTGGGGTGGCCTGTGGCTTTATCAACCGAGGAGAGAGGCCTTTGGTGGACTATGTCCATGGGGTCTTGGGGAGGAGAGCTAGGGTGCTGGTTGGGTGAGCTGGGCGGTGCTGGGATGTGGGGTGGGACTGGTTCTCTACCAGAGGCGGAAAAGAGGGTTGGGGCTGCTGCCAATAGCTTAAGTTTCCAAGATAGGCAATAAGTGCGTCTCTCTCTTTATTAGTCTCTGTTATCAAGAGGTAAAGGACACAAGGCCTAGGGTGCTACAGTAGCACACGACCAGAGGGAGTATGGGTTGCTTTGGAGGAGTGTTGGTGAGCTTTGGTGATGATTTGATTTTGGTTTAGTTCAATAGTTGCTTAGTTTGCCCAATTTGGTCAAATAGATGCTTATGAAGGAAGTTTAGTATTTTGCATTGGGCAAGGTGGGTAGATTGTAATGGTAGGTGGATGAGGTCAAGGTACCTCCCTATGAATTATTTCAGGTTTTTCTAAGTATTTAAAGTCCACTTAACACTATTTAATCAAAGAGTGCTGAAATGGTTTCTGGAAGCTATTTTGATATTTTTACATTGGGTAAGGTTGGTTTTGATGTTAGATGGTCTCATATATGAATTCACACTTTTGGGAATTTTCCCAAGATTTATTGATGAATAAAAGTATTTAATATATTTAATTTCTTGTTTCTGCCATTTAGGAAAATGGGCAAAAAGAATTGTTTATAATCTTCAAAAATAATTAGTTTTGAAGTGGGAGGATAGGGTAGGGTTTATAGGTATCAAATATGCATTAAGTTCGGAAAGTGTTTTGGAGAAAAACAAACTTTCCTTAATAGGAGTTTTTAGGTGTTTGTCAATTAAAGGAATTAATTGCTTTTGGGCCACAATAATTGTGGAAAATATTTGATAAATCCTTGTAATCATGGTAGATGATGTACACAAGATATATCTAGCATTTGCAACCTTGGGATTTGGGAATCCAACTTGATTTTGCTAAGAAACAAGGAATAAAGGATATAGGGTGATGTTATTTCCATACCATCAAAACCTTGTTGGGTCTTGGAGTTCAGAGCTCCCCTTGGGGCATGAAATATATAGATGGGTATACGAAGTGATGTGTATCACCATGGTACATGGGTTTGAGATTGATCATGATTGAGCTCTCCAAGAATTGATCCCAAACTTTGAATAAAATAAGGGTGCTAAAACAGATTATCAAATAGCTTTCAAAACCTTGTGGATTTTTGAAGCACAAGGGTCCATTTGGAACAAGTGAAGTAGGTATTGATAGACCTTTATGATTAGAACACATTCATGCAAAGAGTTGGTCCAAAGAGGAAAGGATGAAGGTGTGAGCTTCTGATCAAGTAGGCTAGTTGATAAGATTTGCAGAAAAAGTTATTTTCTTGCCTGCAAAACCATCAAGAACGAGTGGTTTAAAAGGTGATCTATCCAAGGGAAAGAGTGGGCCTTGGTAGTACTCATGATGGTCTACAATATGGTTCAAGTGCATTTCTATAAATTCACAAGGGTTGAGGAAGAGAGGTATTCAAAGAGGTGATGTCGAAATAATTTCCAGACTTAGCCATAATTTGGCAGATTTAGGGTTTTTGACTAGAATATGAGTGGGGATGTTTTTGATGGGTAGCAAGGTATCAAAGAATCATCAAGTGGATGATGTTGAAGTGTAGATTGAGAAGAATATATCCATGCTTGATATTGGTCTTCATTGACTTGGAAACTTCTAGAATGGATCACTTTAGAGATGATTTGGTTAAGGGTTTTAGATGATCAACTAGTGGCTATAGATCAGATACAGTTTGATTAACTTGCTTAGGGTTGGTACACTTGGATTATCTAAGTGCTATAATATGATCTCCTAGGGTAGTTCATACTACTTCTAAGCAATCAAGTCAAGCAGCAGATCGAGGCAATTCATCAGACAATAGATCAAGGCCATTCATCTTAGCAGATCAAGACAACTCATCTTACAAGCAATACCACTACTACTAGGGTTACCATCAAGCTTATCTTGAGGTAAGGATGGATACTTTGAAGAGTTGGGGTTTGAGTAAGGTGAGAGTCCTTGGTATTTCTACCAGAAGTAGCATTAAAAGTTTTATAACCAGGTTTTGGAAAACCTAGAGGTCAGAGTAGTTGAAGGTCCTGTCTTGAGAACATAATGAGATTATATAGTATAAATCTCCATAGTTTGGAAAATAGAAGCTACTGAATATATAGGGTTGCAAAGGCATCTTGGCTCAGGTTTTGAAATGCCACAACATTTGAGAATATGTAAAAATGAGCCAAGACAGATTTGTTAAATAGCTTTTGTCAACTGAGGTTGAGGTAAGGAGTATATCATTTGTTGCACATTCTGAGGCATAAGCACAGACAAGCAATCAAGCAACACTGGATCAATCAACAAGAAAAAGTTTTTGTCCCCCCTAATTTTTGCAATCTGGAAAACTAATTAGGGTTGCGGAAATTGGGATGTTACAACTTCCACATGATCTTGAGATCGGCAAGCGTTCGACTACATTATCCACGAGTTCTATCTTGTTAACAAAGCTTTGTTGTTCTTCGAGGGTATGTTCTCTATGGATGTATATCCACCCGTTGCTTATAACTAGTAGATCAATCTTGGTGTATAATAGTTCCCATCATAGGAATTTTTTTGTTTTCTATGCTGTGAACCCAACAATGTCTTGTTTAGATCTTTCAGGTAGCATTATAAGATGATCCTTCTCAGTTAATATCAATATAAAAATGTGTACTTCCTTAAGTATGCACCGTTAGGAAAGTTCATCATTTCGAAGCACCACATGATGATCGGATGTGATAGAATCTACGTTTGCATATAACGGGTGTACGACAAATTTACATACACGAATACTAAGGTCCTACTTGGCGGGCCTAGCATGTATAGACATGGCCTCAGAACATGAACCAAACGATAAATCATGAGTCATATAGTTGATATGATGACCATATCATTGCTCGCCTTTGTAGATGCACCAATTCACATGATGATCGATCTTGGTATAGTCGATTTGGTTCATGTAATCACCAAAATGACTTGAGGGACGTTGTTTTGAGTGGGAGTTCATGTACTATTATGATTAAAGTTGAACTCAATTTATCATAAACTAAATCAATGTGAATTTGCATAATTTGTTGTAGTCATTAGTATTAGTTTAATGCCTTGCGCTTAGTTTTAATTGAGATAATAGAACTACAAAATTCTTATTACTTAGTTTATGAACTAGTGTAGTATTGATTTGAATGTCAATCTAAAGTTTAAAGTCCTATTGCAACCTTTCAGCATGACCTCACTTACTTCATGAGGTTTAATAAGTAGTATTGAATCAAGAGTAATGGTTCCAATGTTAGTATCTAAATATAATACTTGCCTCCATGATCATTGATATTCGAAAGTTGTTTCAGTATCAAGGTTATCTAGGAGATGAAAGAATTGTTTCAGATACCATCATCTGTGGAAGATATTGTGATATATGAAATAATGCTTGGTTGCAATATCATAGAATATAATTTTAGTAAGATACATGTTCTCATATTGTATGAGAATTTGTGAAGGTTGGAGACGCTAGGCGTCCTGATCTCCGAAATGGTTTTGGGAACTAACATTATAGTTGCGATTCCCCTTAGAGGATATAGTATCTTTATCATGAAAGTTGTCATGATAGGATGAATAAAAGATGTCGGTAAAATATTTACTACACTAAATATTACTAAATAATGGATTTTGGAAGAACACCAAATATTTGATGATGGTGATACGCATCAAAGTGCAAGACCAAGGGTAATAATGTTTGACTAACACGCTTTGGACTATGTATCATGTGTATGGCACCACTGTTGATATTTACAGATTCTTCTAAATAGAGAGGAAATTCTGAAAGAGAATCTAGAAAATATTTAGAAGAAAAAAATACTAGAAATTCCCAGCCTAGGTATATAGATGATATACATGTTGTGGGTGTATATTTTTCCTATTAAAAAATGTTGCTCTTGGGTACTCTATATCGGATTGGTTGGCGTGAAGTGTCTTACAGAACAACACAATTCATGAACTGCAATGGCCTAAGTAACTAGCAAGATAATATGGGATGATGTTCACCAGAAACAAATAAAGTGTTGTGTTTCTCGTTGACATCAAACCTAGCCTTCAATATTTGTTTTTCATTTTTTTCGGTATTATGAGAACAATAGTTGTTCAAATAGTTACCATATTTCATAGAAGATGAATAAACTCTTACAGGTCTAGTTGGAGAAATCACATCTGTAACACTAATGCAAAATTTCGGAAGACGAATGCTTGGAATAACACTTATGACTAACATCACCGTTTAAATTATATTGGAAATAAAACATGAAGAAACTTCATGTCGATGGATTTTTGGAGTCTTTGACACTTATGAGACTTTTCTGGAGATAATTAAAAGTACGTTCATAGGCAAAACAAGAACAAATGACTAATCTATTCGACATTGTGCATGTTGATGTATATAGTCCATTACGTGTAGTCATGGGCGATGGATTTCAAATTCATATGCTTTCTTTGAAAACTTAAGTGGATATATGTGTATATTTACCTAGTAAGGAAGAAGTATGAAATATTTGAAACATGTTCAAAGACTTTCAAGATGCATTATAACAAGAAAATAAAGAATTTATGATTGGATCATAAATTAAGATATTTGAGTTACAAATGTTAGCAAACACCGAAGATTTGAGGAATCATTCTATTGATTTGAATTTCCTGAAACACTTTAGGAGTATGGAGTATTCGAGAGATGTAATCAAACCTTGCTTGTCATGGTAAGATCGAAGGTATCATTTATAAAACTCCCATTTTACTATCTATGCAAAAGTTATTAAACAAACTAGAAATAGAAAAATAATAAAAAGAAACGGAGAAAAAAACAACCTAAACTAATCTAACTAGACCAGCCCAAGTCGGCCCATTCCTACTCCCGTGCACAGCGCGATGCCGAATGGCCCATGGCCGGCCCAGTCCAACCGCAGCCAACGCAGCCCGCGAGCACCCTTCCACTCTCCCCTTCTCTTTTTTTATCAATGCAGGACCCGCGCATCAGTTCTTGCCCTGTCATCGACTGGTGCGACCTATGTGTTAGCAGCAACCTCCATCCGAGTCCATGCTCGTCACGGCCGTTCTGATCCCAATCGATTCCCGCTTGATTCGGACCCTCCTATTGATCCTTTTTCTCTGCCTCCATGAAAAACACTCCTATATATTCGATCACATCCTCTCCCTCTCTTTTTTGCCAAACCCTGAAACCCTAGCCCCCAACCGGAAGCTTCTGATCCGTCAGAGCTGCCTCCTGGGACGAGCACCAGAAGGAGGTTCCCTAGCATACCAATGCCCCTTACTTTTCCCCTTTTCTCCTCCCCTTGTTGCGCCACATCAGTCTGACGCATTCACATTGGCAGCAGGTCACAGGAGAGAGAACACGCCGTCGTCGGAGCATCACCGACGGTGCGGACCTCCATCCGCTACTTGTAGTCGCTTGGGGAAGAACGAGACGCTGCGAAGACCACCAGAGATCCTGCCATCCTCCCCCGCATCACGTTGACTACCTAGACGTCACCGGAGACCACCAAGACCGCCACCAGCACCGCCGCCTAAGCCACTGCCGCCATCATCGACGCCATCGACGGTGAGCTTCTGGAAGATGTCGTTCCTGACTGTATGATCCCCCACCAACGGCTCCGATTTCAACCAATGCGAAGAGGTATCCGTGATTCACGACGCGCCACCTAGCCATCTTCAACTTCAGGACGGGAGACCAAATTCTCCATGGGTAGATTTCGAACCAAAAATCCCCAAATTTCGCTTGTTTTGTTTGGCGAAACTGCCCCTCTTCATGCATAGACCCCTTAAATACTCCCTCCTCTCTCTCGTGTGAGTAATTGCAATTTATTTGAACCCTAGACTCCACCTAGAGATACCCCGATCCCACCGACATCCGCCGCCATCTGAGCTCGGTAAGAGCACGAACACGACGCCTCTAATTCCTCCCCGTCTTCCCTTTTTTCCCAATCCACCTCCCCTCTTCTTGCCGCCTCGCCCTGACCTGTTCCCTTTGTTGCAGGAGAACCACAGCGTGGAAACCCCGTCACCAGATTGGTACCATTGCCTTTCGAATCTGTCCGCACCCCGACACCACCAAAGTACGCGGAAGAAAACAATGAGGAGAGCATCAAGTTAGCAGTGTCACACCACGCATCGTCGTAAACTCCTCTGTCAACACCATACCTAGAAACACCGTCTAGCTTCACTTCCGAGCTACCCGCCACCGTACGCCACCGCTCGCAGGTGAGCTCTAGGATGAACACGTCCAACACCACTCGATCCTTTAGGGACAAAGCAGATTAGAACTGCCACCCGAACCGATAACGGCCAATAGCGCACCACCTTGTAAAATTTGCCAGGGAATATGCCACGTCGAGCCCAGTCAACGTCACGATGAGTCAGCTGGCCTCATTAGGAGGAATATGCCAGGGAATATTCCCCTCGAGATACGAAAATAGTGAGAAAATGAACCAACCTTGTAAAATTCATAGAAAATAGAATAATAATCAGAAAATTGCAAATAAGATATCGTTGGATTCACAAAATTATGTAGAATTTTATGATGCAATAAAATTTTCACTTTGGATAATAAATAGTTTCTGAATTATTTAAAATCTATTTAATGGTAATTAATTCATACAAAATATCCACAACTCCAAATTTAGCAAATAAGATGTCTATGGATTCAGGAAATTGTAATATACACCACCACATGACTAGTTGATTTTGTCACAGTACAAAATAAATATCTATGATTAAATAGCTTAATTGAGTATTTTGGCTATAACATTTAATCTATAAATCATTTTAAGGTGAAACTAGTGGAAAATGAAAGCTATGAGCATTGTCTATCTAGTGGAATGGTTCTCATATTTTTCTGAAACTATTCTATACTGAAATTATTCATATTCCAATAATACCAATTAAAATAGTATTTGTTTAATAGAAAATGTTTACGAAGAGCTTTTAAACTCCTTCCTTTTCTAGCATGCATGCATCCTTGTATTGTTGTGTTGTGCTAATGTATGTTGATTGCATTTGATTCTTTTCTATGATAGATTACCTGGAGTGCGATTATTGTAATTCCAATGAGTTTGTGAATGAGAACATCGACTCAAGGCAAGTGTCACTATCATTAATCTCCTATTGTCTTCTTATGCAATTAGATTTCAGTAGCCTAGTAGGTATACACATTTTTATCTTATATGCTATACTATGGTGTGAGTACACAATAGAATTATCATAGGTCCCCTAGGTGATTCCATGATAGCCATCGTATTATAGAATTGCTTAGCCATGCTATTAGTTGCATGGGTTGTTTTCAAGATACATATGTGTATGAGAAGGTTATCTTTTTACTTAAATGAAAACCACTTAATCAATGAATCACCTGGAGGGAATGACATTGATTGGGTCATCAAGTGTGGTTTATGGTGGGGATTGCCACCCAGACTTCAAACGGATAATAGACAGTCATGATTAGTAAGTTCCATGTACAACCACATGTCATATGGGCTCTGACTTGACTGAGTAAGTTATGGGATCTTGTCCTACCATGTAGAAGATGTAGGTGTTTATAGGATGGTATAGTCTAGGGCTACGCTCAAATTATGTTTCCCAAAGGCCTCATCCGTGTCTTCTCTCAAAAGGGGTTGATTGGGTCTTGTGGATAAAGTGTACTAGCCTTTGTAGATGGTTTAAGAACTAAGTACCTAGTCGTGTCCCCGGTAATGGACAATTATGAATAACTTCTCTTGACGTAGTTGAAAAGTCTCATTCATTCCAATTTTTCTAATAGAACTTAATGGATGAACTTAGTGGGTTGTAAGAGCACTTGAGTGGCTAAATGTGTCCTTAGTTTATATTAGGAGCTCTTGAGTGACTCGAGGTGTTCTTAGTTATTTTGAAGAACTGAGTATTTATTTGAAAAGGTAGGAGAAAATGTTGCATTATGCAAATAGCCTGAACTCCACTAGCCAAAGTATGCATATATATGTTAGGTTGCCAATTGTGTCCACATAGCAATGAAATCTTGCCAATACAATCAAAATGTATTGAACATTTGTGGCTACAACTTTTCATGTTGTAGGATATTCTGAGGACGAGTAAGGTTTTCATTTTTGTTGCAAATCTCCACTCATCATGCTGCATGTGGCGTGATGGAGTTTTTATCTACTTTTCATTTGTTGAACTATGTTATTTGAGCTAGCCGTGATCTAAACAACTTTATAATAATTATATTCTTAGATTAATCATTGTAATATTGTGACGTATCGATACTCTTTTATTCATCGAATTTGTGTGTGCTAGCTAATCGATCCGAGGGACTAGCACGATAAACACATGATCCAATCTATAACGGGTTGGATCGCTTAATTACCTCAATTTAGGCTATAGGTTAAAATGGCACACTGTAATGGAAGTAAGTTCCATGATGGTTTTGGATGAGTTCCAAAGCTAAATACATTGTGATATATACTACAACAAAGATTGAGTATATGAATGCTCTAGTAGCACCTAAGGGGGCATTTGTGTTAATAAGTTTGTTAACCAAACCAGGTGTAGTTCCAAGCAGGATAATACTATGACGAACTATTGTACGATAATAATATTAACATGTTTTTTAATCCTAAGGAACTAAGGTGACATCAAACGAACAAACTTTTACAAAGCCATATCATTTGATAATGTGTGATGTGTAGAGACAAAAATACATGCAAATACATAGGGACCTGAAAGCATCACATACGGAGATTAGGTATACCACAAGCAAAGTGTATGAACAACACATGTGTTAAATGCGCAAGTATCAACTAGATTATTGACTCTAGCACAAGTAGGAGAGAATGAAGGGAATATGCTCGAGAGGAAATAACAAAAAAATTAGTACCTTATTCCATGTTTATAAAAAATGTTTAGTTCTCTTGTGTATTTAATAAACAAACCAGAGTTCCTAATTATGACTCTCATTTAACTAGCTCGTTGATTAACAGATAGCCATGGTTTCCTAATCATCAACATTGGATGTTGTTTATAAATGGATCATATCATTAGAAGAATGTGATGATGAACATACACCCAAAGTAGATATAGCAATACAATCTAGTCATTAAGTTTACATTGCTACATCAAACATATACAAATTATCCATTATCCTTAGAACATGAGATCATGTCAATCACTAACATCAGAAAAGCACTTTGATAACTGAAGGAGTTATGTCCTATAGGCAAATAATAAAATGTATTCTTTGATATATCTCCTATATGTTCAAAATAAGTTTCATACTGTGTTATAACTGTGTTAATACAAAACATTAATACACGTGTGGTATGTCAACAAACCTTGTCTCTAGTTATCTCTAGCGAACAAGTTCATTGGTCATGACGATGATCTAGGTTTCAAGATCATGGGCATTTATGCCGATTGACAATTAGGTCATGTCACTAGTTGAATGATGTGATATACAAACATTTGACAGTTATACCTTAATGAGATCAAGTTACAAAGTTTACCATCGATGATAAACATAGGAAACCTCGCAACTTGATCCTTGGATAGTGAGGTAATGCAAATCACCGTTCTGGAGGAATCTTTGATGGTTATCAAGTATCATCTCGTAAAAGGGTGATAAAAAAGGTGCCACTTAGGTTTTCCAAAGGGACGCGTAGAGGAGTACATATCAAGACCAGGATTTATCAAATCCATGTAACGGATAGATACATGTGTTCATCTCGGTGACATTGCATTAACGAAGCTTGCAAGCATGTGACTTGGTCACGGAATGCAACAACATGGAAACGGGTAAATAAGTTCATTGGTAACGAGACCGAACTAAGGTATGGGGATATCGAAGATCAAGTCTCAGATGAATTAGGTATCAAATGACAAAGGGAATGGGAAACAACTATTTCACGGTTCGAGCGATTATATTCATGAAACGCACAGGGGTCACATGGCCATCTAGGTACCTCTTTCGATCATTGATGTGTGAGTAGTCTCGATCATGTCCAGATTGTTTCTGAACTGAAGGATGTCACGCTTAAGGGTGGGGACGCTTAGGGTAGACGAGGTATCATAGGAGAAATAGAGAAAGAGAAACCGGAATAGTTTCGGGTAGCATCCGACGAAGATCAGAAGGGGTCCAGAAGGTGTTCCGGAGTGAAGGAATATGATGAAGTATGTATTTGAATGTTTATTGGAGGACTAATATTAAATATATATATATTATTCTACTATTAAAGGAAGCCCAATGCTAATGAGCCTCACTAGGAGAGGGGGCCAGCCGGCCTAGGCTTAGTAGTCCGGCCCAGTGGAGCCCACCTAGGGCCGGCGGCTGCCCCTAGGTAGCCGGCGGGTGTGGGCATTAGTCCCACATCTTATGCCGATTTGCTTCTTATCCGTACTCGGATTTTGTCTTCCGCTTCCGCTTGATACTCTGATGTTTGATGTATGAGGAGATATCCTAAACTATTATATCTATCTAGGATATTTGGATCTTGCCGTATGGCGTTGCTATATTTCCTTTCTTTTTAGATGGAATGGCTCTGATGTACTATTGTATGGTGGCTTGCATACATACTCATTTGTGTATGTAGTTGATCCTTCGCCGATTCGCACGCCGTTCTTGTCCCGATGTTTGGAAATGGTTGGGACGGTCGAAAGGTCTACCTGTGAGTGGCATTTGGGCCCCACCGTACTATTTCAACCATTTCTGCTCATCCAGGCTTGTAACTAGGAGCGTAATTCACCGAGGTAGTTACAATTGGTATCAGAGCCATCCCGACCTTCAGGGTCTCAGCCAAATGGTCATTGTCTGTCTAGCAAATATTTTTGGTAGTTATGTATACTAGGGAAAAACAAAACGCGAGAGTAGGACTGCTTCCACTTTTCTTCTTACTCAACCACCACCCCTTTTCTGGTAAGGAAGTGTAACGTTTTCAATCCTCTTCTTAAAATTCAAACTAGGATTCACGTGTTCTGGGTTTCCATAGTACCATAGAAAGTGTGTGTGTGTGTCTAATTCCTTGTCTATCTGTTGCATCCAGTTTGTTATCACAATCTGCCTTTGGTTATCAACTGTTGGTACATTCCATACTGACAGGCTTTTGAAAACCGGCGCGATCTATCTGACTCTTTGTTAACCGGTGCCATCTTCTTAAGGGTGTCCTTCCTTCTAGCAACTCCACATTCTGTGAAATCATCAGTTGCTAACCTCTACCTGATAAGTGATTTTGCGCATCTATTGGTATTTTAATGCCGAAAAATGCGGAAATTTTTTCTTTGATACATCTGTGCTTCCACACTCCTTTTCAGTCGTGTGCGAAACATTATCTATCTCCCTTTTATCAGCATGTCCATGCTAACTCATTCTTTTGTCACCGGCGCTTAATCCTGGAGTTTCGTTTCATCAACAATTCTCTTGGGCTAATTACATAACATGTGTCGATCCGATGCTGATGATTGTAATTTGGTTCTCGGCATAGCTATATTCCACTCATGGTAAGTGTCGATTGGAATATGGAAAAATGCTATCAACCGTCACCATCTAGAGGATAAGGTTATCTCCTGTGAATTTGAGTACGCCGAGATCATATCCATGCATATTCAAGCATCTTTGGCAATCCGGAGTTTCTCAAAGCACTACGGCGGTCTATCATTTGTTCATCATGCTGCACATCTTTTTCAACTCCATATCTGCACATCTTTTTCGTCTCTGATAGCTCATACCATAAGCAAAGCTATATCATCGTTCCTTTATCCAAGATCTCTTTATCTTTGTAACCGGCGATCCAATCGACAATGTGAACCAGGTGACATCTCTTTTTCTTCCGAAGGACCAGATAATCTATTCTTCCAGTGCATCTTCTTCAATACGAACCCGTGCTCCAATATTGATCTTTCTAAGAGCGTTGAGCTCAGGAAGTGTTCGAGCATTTGTTCGTTTCTCTCGCCTTCTAAACTTGGTATTCTGGGAATATCTTGTTAATCCATGGTGGTATATGTTGGTAATATGCTTGCCTATTCGATATCAATGGAAGAACATGGAAGATCATCCATGTCACTTCTATCAAGCTTCGAGAACACTGCCTGTGTGCAAAGTTCTCAAAGTGGAAATTCTGGCTTCTTGAAGTAACCTATCTCGGCCACGTCCTTCTGCTAAATACATTGCTTCGATTCTAGAATTAGCAAGTCCATTGTTAATTCCATCCTCCATCTTCAACCAATCCGGAGTTTTCCTTGTTGGCAAGTTATCATCGTCGTTCCGCTAAAGTTTTCCTCAAGACTGCGAAATCTCTCTCAATCATTTCAAGAAGAACATGGAGTTCTTTTCACCTCTATCTCGTCAAGTGATCTTTTGAAACACTCTCGTTCTATCATCTATGCTCAATCCACCGGAGGCCATGAAGACCTTCCAGATCTTGTTTTCCTTCTGTTCAAGTTGTTGCTATCTTTTCTGTAGCTGTCGAATCTTGTAGTTGTTCTCCGTAATCTTCCTTCATATCTTTCCGGTGGCTTGGTACTTCAGACATGACGACAACATCATCACCATTATCTATCTATGAATCCGGCGAATCGTTTGCATCTATCCTTGTTTTCTAACGAAGTTCCATGAGTTTTTGTCAATACCTTCAGTCTGTTTCGGTAGTTGGATTGCATGGTTTTCTTATTCATGTGCGGAGTAATGCTTTGAGTGTGGGATGGAGTAGCTACCATACCACTACTCTTATCATTCGCTTTTGTACATTGAATTGGTAAACTAATGTGATTTCACTCCTTCCACGGAAGTTAGAAGTGGCCTTTATCCCTCGATACTTTTACTTCCGTCTTTGTTTTTCCGGAGGGCTCTCTCGAAGAAAGTAATCAATAATCTCGTGTTGGCGATCTCTCCCTTTCTACACGGAGCAAAATCTTCAATTATCTGGTGGAAACAAACGCAAACTCCTTTCGGTCCTCATCTTTCTACCGGTGCTCTACATCCCCAAACAAGATGAAAGGAACATATCTCTCTCTTTGTTTCATCAATTCTTTTTCTGTGGTAAAGCCAATTATGGTTGATGCCATCAGCCGCAAATCTATTGCGTTAGCCTCAAGGCTAAAGAAAGCAATAAGTATCTCTACAATAAACTCCAGATCTTCCATATTCTTTCTTCTCGGGATTCCACCATGATCTGGCTTCACATCCGTCTCTAGAAGTTATATCCGTGCACCTCAATTGCGTGATCCTGTGGTTCTTACCGGCACAACAAGAATCTAATCCGATGATGTCTAACTAAATCTTTCTGTCGATATCAAGGGACTCTATTGTTTGAAGGCAATATTGTTTCTGTACTTCATTTCTCAAATCCGAGAGAGGATACGATGCTATTGTCGTAGTGGTTCAAACCTCTCCAATCCAGCTATTTTTCTTCCGGCGAGACAAAGATTCATCATCTCTAGTACCGGCAAATCTTTAATCTTAATGATGTGTCCTTCTTTATCCATGATACATCATCTTGTTCTTTCTTTCACAAGTGGTTCTTTTTCTCTTATCATGTTTCTTGAGGAAACCGGAGCTATGTCCATCCTATCCTTCTTGTCTCACGACAATCCTTCAACTCTTCTAACCGTTGTTTCTCAAGCAAAACGCAAGACTCGCAACAAGTCTAGCAAGTTTGCAAGGTGCAGTGGTCGTACCATTCCGTTGATGAAGCCACTTGGGAACGTGAAGACGAGCTCCGTGTCAAGTATCCTACCCTCTTTGTGTCTTCTTCTTCATCCTAGAATCTCGGGGAGAGATTCTTGTTTAGTGGGGGAGAGTTGTAGCATCCCAATTGTCTAACAATTGCAATGCTACTAGCCTAGTCTAGATATATGCTACTTCCTACATATAATTGTTGCATCATCATTATATCATGCTCATGTCATCATGCCACCTTGCATTTGAGCATCATATAATACCCTTTTTGATTGGTTCTTATCTCATATGCATTATTAATTGTATTTGCCTCTTGATATTGTATTTGGTTCTTGATATATTGTTTAATGCCCAAGTTGAGTTGGGGGCATATCTCTTATTAACTCCACCACCTTTCTTTCACCACTTTATAATTCCACCATCCAACTAAATATGAGCTCTGCACTTTATTTGGGTTTTACCTCTAGCTCATATGGGTTGGGATGGATCCAATTATTTTCCACATGCTCTCATCTTAGCATCATGTTGTTTTCACATTAGTGATATATGAGAGCCACATGGCCACCTTTGCATGCCTTGTGAGTGGAACCTTTTTTTTTTCTAGCTTCCATATGGATTATTATGAGCTTATGCTCATGTTGGGATAATTTGGGGACTATTAAGCATCTAGTGGTATATACACACTAGCAAGTCCCAATTTTACCCAAACATGGTCATCTCCATCTACTCCACATGGGGCATCCCTTTCAATTCTTTTTGCTTGGCTTTTATTCCAATTTTGGGAATGCATAATAATAATGCCATGTGATAATATTGTTTTCACAAGAATCAATATGGCAATAAATATTTTGCATGGGCCATGCAAGTACCACCTTTTTGCTTGTCATTTGGATTTTATTTGGAATTTGAGTGGACCATCTCTACCTCTATCCTTCTTTTGGGCTTGGTCTTAGTTGATCTTGTTTAAAACCATATCACCACCTCTTCCTCTTTTTTTGGTCTAGCTTGGGCTTGATCTTGTTTTTGCTGGAGCTTGCCAAAAAGGAGAACCATCTCTATCCCTCATCTAACCATCTAACCCATCATCCCCCATCTCACTTACCCCATCATCACCATACCCCTTACCCCATCCTAGCTAAACCCTAAACCTACCCTACTCCCTCTTTTCCATCTATGCCGAGCCTCTCCCAGCTGGCCTCACCTGGCCCCCTCTCTCCCTGGCCCCACCAAGCTGCTACCCCACCCCAAAACCCTAGCTACACCCGAGCCAAACCTAATCCTAACCCGACCCTAGCACCTAGCCGAGCCACCCCTTCTCTCTCAGCTCTCTCTCTCTGCATGGGGGCCCCTCCACCGAGCCTACCACCTCTCTGGCCGCACCCTACCCCACCTGGACGTCCCCTGCATGCCCTCGCCCGACCCTGCCCGAGCACGTGAGGGTGGAGGAAGAAAAGGTGGCCGAGCCACCTTTATCTCCAACGACTCCCCCACGGCACCCCTCTCCCTCTCTGCTATCTACCACCGTCCCCTGGCTCCTCCTGCCTCGCCCAGATCTACCCCAGGACCTGCCCTCTCCTCCCCTTCCTCTCCACCATCAACCACCCCCTCTAGCCGGCCACCGTCGGCCTCTACTCTGTCCCGTTGATCCAGTCGTGCAGCGCGTCGGTGGAGTGCCCTAGAAGATCGAGGAGGGTCCCCTGCATCACCCCGTACGCGCCGTCGCCGAGGAGGAGCATTGGAGCCGGAGAACATCGCGAAGCCGACCCCGAAACCCTAATCCACCCGGCGTCTGCCTCGTCGCCGATCGACTGCTCGCCTGCCCGATCCGAGCCCACCAGCGAGCCCACGGTGAGCTACCTGACCTCCCCGACATGGTCCCCTTCGCCAGCGTCGCCTAGATCTGCTGGTCCATTCGTGACTCTGCCAAGGCGTGCAAGGTGTCTGCCGCTCAGCGTCGCAGCCCCTATCTAGCCGCGCAGCCCTCCCCTACCAGCAACCCCAGTCCACCGCAGTGGCTCCGCCCCGCAGCGCCCACCCCCGCAACCCAGGATCGAATCCCGCGCGCCGCGCTTTGCCGCGTTCGGCACCGATCCGTCCGCGGACGCAGAGGAAGAAAAACAGTAGCCATGTCCTCTTCTCAGAAAACCCCCTCCGTTTTGTTTTCCTCAACCCGCAATCCTCTAGGACCCCACCTGTCAGCCACACAATCAACTTTGCAGAGAACCCCCCGTATAACCCCAGCCTTAACCCGCAATCCCTGGGATCCGCCGCGTGTCACGCCCCGGCTGGCACGCCCGCATGTGGGTCCGCAAGCACCCCTGTCATTCTCAGGGACTAGGTTAACCCGCGGTGTAAAACGTTTCCGCGCGCGTGTGTTGCTGAGTCAGCTGCTGGACCCACTAGTCAGTGCCTGTGGCTGGATTCGACTGAGTAACAAAAGTATTTGTCTGTGATCTGTTTTAATTCAAATCTTTTTCAAATTAATTCAAATTCAAATTTAATTCTGTTTTTAAATATCTTTTAAAATATAAATCCAAATAATACATATAATATATGTTTTCAAATCAGAAAAATGTGAGGAGTTCAAATATGGCCTTCAAAACATATTTTGGGCACTTTATTTTCTAAGTTGATTAAAATTACAACAAAATGCCCTTTTACCTTAATTAATTAATAACTTTTGTTTTATAACCCCAAATTTAACAAATAATATGTCTAAAATGTTTAGCACGACGAGACCTTTCTGTTTATGCATTCCATGGTTTTATTTGAAGCATGCATCATGTAAATATAATGTATACAGCAACTTAATTGTGAATAAAATGGGGCCAAAACTAAATAAAATGATTATTCCTTGTATTCCACACCTCACCCATGCCATGCTACTTTATTGCCATGCAAATTGTGCATCATTCATCATGGCATGATTGTTTGCTTGTCGCATTTATTCATATGCTTGTGCTCTTTATTTATGTTGGCCCTTGTTTGTTTGGTTCTTCTTCGAATAGACGCTGAGCAGGGGATATACCAAGAGAACCAGGAGCACTACCCAGATCCTTCTCTCGCTTCAACTGAGCTGCCAGGCAAGCACTACCACATGCTTGCATACATATAGTACCTATTGCCTCTATCTTATTCTTGCATCATTGAGTCGCGATTGCATTAAATTGAATCCCAAGTATTGCATAGCCTTTACATTTAAACCCCACCGAAGCTTGTTCCTCCATCCCATGAGCCATTACTACAGGAGTTGTTTGAGCCATGCAGTCGTAGAACAAAGATGTAGGGTATGTGAGTGTCGATGGATAACGAGGTACCTAAACAACTTAACCTGAGTAGTAATGGGATAACTAATGAAAGTGGCATCGGTGAGCCATATTCGCTATTTGGTTTTTCAGGCTCACTTGTGTCCCGTAGGACCCCGAGTACTTGATTCCTGTTCCTTGAATATTCGTGCTATCCACATCCAGGAGGCTTATGAACCCCCCGAGCGAGCTTGATTCATTCTTATTTCTTGGGGCCACAAACTAGTTTGAGGTTTTATTTACTATCTGTACTTATGCCATGCTTTACTACTTTATTTAAATTGTGCGAGGTACCAGGACCTGTGATTCAGGTGGTCCCCGTTTTTGCTTGTATCGACAAGCCCATCCACACTTTCAGGTTACCGTCGTTTCTGACCGCCACACAAACCTTGAGTCCGTCTCGTAGCCGGCCAGCTTCGTTGCGGGTAGCTTAATGGGGTGGCCCCCTGAAATATTTCTGAATCCTGTAATTGCTTTGTCATGACTGCCTCGTTGGGTTTTGATTTGGTTTTTCCGAGGCATATCGAGTGTGTGTTGCTATTTGTGCACCCCTGCAGGGTAAAACTTTCTGAAAGCCGTGTCCGCGGTTATGGACGACTTGGAGCACAGTTTCTCGATCATAGACAAGCATAACTAAAGTACCGCTTTTAATTTGACTAGACTAGGTATCTAACTAGTAAATAGTGCAACACTCACGGAATGGGTAATAAGACTGCCAACGGATGGGGGTTGTTCGTTCGCTTCCTCGTCGGTAAGCGAGGAGGAGGATGGATCTGTTAAGATTACCATTATAACTGTTGTTATTAATTCACGGACATCCGTCTATCTTTGGTTAGGCGGATGGTTAGCGAGTATCTATAGAATTGCTAGGGTTTATCTTTTGCTGCAATTGCGTCACCCCAGGTTGTGTCCCCTTTAGAGGCATAAAGACTTGCTGAGTACCCCTAGGGTCTCACACGATAAATTATTGGTTCAGATGAACAGGTACACTCACAAGATGGATTCTGGGTGAAAGATACGGACGATGTGGGCAACGATCATTCGGTGTAGAGATTCCGAGAACGGGGATCCGTGAGATCTGTGGGCGGGATGTGCTTATTTATGGGGTATCTTATGCCGATTTTCTTCTTATCCGTACTCGTATTTTGTCTTCCGCTTCCGCTTGATACTCTGATGTTTGATGTATGAGGAGATATCCTAAACTATTATATCTATCTAGGATATTTGGATCTTGCCGTATGGCGTTGCTATATATTTCTTTTTAGATGGAATGTCTCTGATGTACTTTTGTTTGGTGGCTTGCATACTTTCTCATTTGTGTATGTAGTTGATCCCTTCGCCTGCCGATTACGCCGCCCGTTCTTGTCCCGATGTTTGGAAATGGTTGGGACGGCCGAAAGGTCTACCTGTGAGTGGCATTTGGGCCCCACCGTACTATTTCAACCATTTCTGCTCATCCAGGCTTGTAACTAGGAGCGTAATTCACCGAGGTAGTTACATCAAGGTTCACAATACATAGTATAATAATAGAGTCTTTTGTCTTCATGCGCCACAGGCAAACATGTCGAGTGCAGACCCGCAACCCTACTCATCATCAGAGTATCCTACAACATAATAAGTTATAGCCACAAGGGTCAATATATTTGGAATTGTATTGGCTAGTGATACCATAGATACTTAGTATAATCCAACAACTACATGAATATATGGCTAAGTGTGGTTTTGGCTTACTTTGCTAAAAGCAAGGTTTTATCTCATAGTTTTTGAAGAGTAAGTTTTCTCTTTCAAAACACTAAGGTACCAATGATAGACATCACTGAACCTCTACCCTTTTTCACCCACAAGTTTTAACTTAGAGAAATTTGGATGAGGAGATTATTGAACTGCTTCACTGTCTTGATGCTCAGGAATTGTCCATAACCAAGGACACGGCTAAGTACTTAGTTTTACCCTCTCGAGAGGTGGTGCACTTTCCCCACAAGACTCGACATGCATCGAGACAAGACTTTTCAGAAGCCATCCCTTAGACCACCACGGACGCGTTCCATCCTATCATATCTACCACCCTCTGTCCGTCTGGCTGAGTTCTTGCAACTTAGTCGGTCAAGGCAGAGCCCATATGCCATGTGGCTGCACTGGAAGCTTCACGACAAGAACGTCTCCAATCTCTTTGTTCCTGCGTGGCCGTCCACAAGTGCGATACACCAGCTGGCCATAGACATGGCCCCTGGGTAACCACTCAACATAATCCAAGCAAGTCCCATTCCACCCAGGTATTTCATTAACCTTAGTTGTTTTTCTTAGTCAAAAAATAGTATCCTTCCATACTTTCTTGATATGAATTTCCACCCATGAAATCTAGTAGCATGGCTAAGCACTCTAGCATACGAAGTCTTTCAACTAGAAAATACTATCAAGATATAATCTATTGGATAGCATAGCATAGTAACATATACATAATCCTACCATGCTAAATCTACCAAAAATAACACTAGTGCAATAGTGAAAATAATAGGACATGAGATGAAATATCACTTTCCTTGGTAGCTAGGGGAATAGGTACAATCCTCATAGCAACAAAGTTCACAATCCACACAATCTACACAAAGAACAATCCAACAACAATAATTCAATCAATATAGCATCACAAAAATATGAATGCATGCAAAATGCAATGATATGATCAAAACTCTAAAACTTTCTACTGTACAGAGGTTAAAATACTCTATCTAAAGGCATAAGGAATACCTAAAAACAATTTATGAAGTTATTTTTATGGGCAAAATACTCCTAAAAAGGTTCTGCCAATAATTCCCATTTTTCAGAATCAAAAGTGTGAAACAAGGCCTCAATAATAAAGGTCTCATTTTTCTGAATCCATAGACACCAAGTTTGCAATTTTCTGAATTGTGGATCAAAAGTTATTGAATTTCTAAGTTTAATATATAATCTGTCTATTTTTCTAATTAAACAGATATCCTAGCCGACGTGGCGCAACCCTATTGGTCCGTACCGATTCGGTCGGATCGATCGCTGCGGACTGTCAGATTTTAAGTGGCAACGGATGGTCTAGATCATCCCGTACCCGTTCGATCAACGATCTAATCTGAGCCGCTGGCGACATATCCAACAACTCCTACGACTCGGCCAAGAACGGGCGGCGCGAACTTATTGCGTGCAGCGGCGGCGCATCGGACAGCCGTGCTCCGGCGGTTCTAAAGGGGCAGGGGGTCCGTGGACTCTTACCAGAGGTCGAGACGGTTGTGGCGGTCTCGATGGAGGTCACGGTGGAGAGATGGGTGCTCTGTCTCGAGCACGATTCCTCGCCGGAGTTCTGCCGACGGTGGAGTTCACATTCTCGTGATGGCAGCGTTGATCTGGGGCTCGAACAGGCAAAAGAAAGGGTCAGCGACATGCACCAGGTCCAGCACAAGTTAGTGGTGGTCACATCAAGGCGGCGGGAACCCTAGACTTACCGGAATAATCGACGGACGGTGGCGACAGAGGGAGTTTGCCGGCGATGATCGAGACGTCGACCTGGGGCAAGAAAAGGCATGTGGCCAGGGTTAAAAGGTGCGCCGGAACACGGTAAAGGGAATAGGGCAGAGAGGAGGGCGCGTCGCGGTCGGAGCTCACCGAAATCGTCGCCGGAGTCTGTCGGACTGCGGCGGTTCGAGCTCGCGATTGGGGAGCCTGGGGCTCTCCGGGGGTGGTGAGTGAGGGGAAACTGATGAGGAGGGAGAGGGGGTTAAGAAGGAGTGATCGCGGTGGAGTTTTAATGCGAGCAACGCTCGAATTCGAGCGGGTTTTAGAAATGGCAGAGGGAGTTGGTCAGTTCGTCGCCTGGGTGGAAGAAGATGAGGTGGCGATGACGTGGGAGTGGGGCCAGCGTGTAAGCAGGAGGGTGTGTGCAGGGGGTTAGTGAGAAAGAAAGAGAGTGGGAGGGGTGGCCTGGGTGGTCTTGCTGGGCTGGGTTGGGCCGAAAAGGCCAGAACTGTTGCTGTTGTTTATTTTTTTCTCCCCTTTTCTTTTCCTTTTAGATTTTCTTTTCCTAGGTTTTGGATTTAGCAAAAGGGCTCCAAATTTCCTCAAAATTTCACCAAATTTTTGGAGGACAAACTAGATGCAATGCAACACATGCCATGATGATATGAGTGCAATGATGATGGTTTTCAGATGAACATTTTGGGATGTTACAGATCTAACCCCCTTAAGATGAATCTCGCCCTCGAGATTCGGGTTGGCTAGCAAATAGTTGACGGTGATCTCTCTGAAGTTCATCCTCTCGTTCCCACGTTGCTTCCGATTCAGTGTGATGGTTCCACTACACTTTGCAGAATTTGATTGTCTTGGTACAGGTAATTTTTTCTGCTGTCTCCAGAATCTTAATAGGTTTTTCTTCATAAGTGAGATCATTCTCTAGCTGAACTTCCTCTAACGGTATAGTGTCTTTCAACAAAGTTTCTTCCATCTCTGGGTGACACTTTTTCAGCTGACTGACATGAAATACATTATGAACTGCTGATAGAGATTCTGGTAATTCTATGTCATATGCCACTTCTCCTTTGTGGCTCAAAATCTTGAAGGGTCCCACATAGCGTGGCGCTAATTTTCCTTTGATTCCAAATCTCTTCACACCACGAAGTGGTGATACCCTGAGATAAGCCCTATCACCAACCTCATAGGTGACCTCTCTATGTTTTGGGTCTGCATAGCTCTTTTGTTGAGATTGGGCTACCTTTAGCCTATCCCTCACCATCTTGACTTTCTCTTCGGCCTCCTTGATTAGGTCTGGTCCGAACAAATTTCTTTCTCCTACTCCATTCCACAACAATAGTGTAGTACACTTCCTTCCATAAAGGAATTCAAACGGGGCCATTTCTATGCTTGATTGATAGCTATTGTTGTAGGAAAACTCCACATACGATAGACTCTCATCCCAACTAGATCCATAGTCTAACGCACAAGCTCTTAACATATCTTCCAATATCTGATTGGTCCTTTCTGTCTGCCCATCAGTCTATGGATGAAACACAGTGTTGAATTATAGTCGAGTTCCCAATGACTCATGAAGTTGTTGCGAAAAGTGCGAAGTGAATTGAGTTCCTCTATCTGACACGATACTCTTAGGCACCCCATGTAAACATACAATTCTATTCATGTATATCTTGGCTAGCTTGGAACTTGTGTAAGTGGTCTTCATCGGTATGAAATGATCCACTTTTGTCAAGCGATCAACAATAACCCATATAGAATCGTATCCAGATTTAGTCCTTGGCAGTCCGGTGATAAAATCCATACCGATTTTATCCCATTTCCAATCAGGTATGGGCAGTGGTTGTAATAATCCCGCCGGTTTCTGATGTCCTGCCTTTACACGACTACACACGTCGCACAAGGCAATGTGCTCTGCTATATCCTTCTTTAAATTATTCCACCAGGATCTTTCCTTAACATCCATATACATCTTGGTGTTGCCAGGATGAATTGAATAGGGTGAGTTGTGAGCGTCTTGTAAGATCAACTTCTTAAGTTCAAGATCCTGCGGAATACAGATACGTTTTTCGTACCATAAGGTTCCTTATTCGTCTACATGGAATAATTTTGCCTTGCCTTCACTAATTTTACTTTTGATTTCTTCTATTTCTTTGTCCGTCTTTTGAGCTTCTTGGATTATGTTCATCAGTGTGGGCTGCACTTCCAAGGATGCAAGGTATCCTTCAGACACTATCTCTAATCTGAACTCCCTAAATTGGGCACATAACTCCTCAGGCAATTGTCCTTTATTGAGGCCATTTACATAAACCTTGTGGCTTAATGCATCGGCTACGACATTTGCCTTTCCAGGATGGTATTGCAAACTTAAGTTGTAGTCCTTGATAAGTTCTAGCCATCTACTTTGTCTCATGTTGAGTTCCTTCTGTGTAAAAATGTATTTTAGACTCTTGTGATCGGTGAACATTTCACAACGCTTTCCCATAAGATAATGCCTCCATGTTTTTAATGCATGCACAACTTATGCCAACTCTAGGTCATGAGTAGGATAGTTTACTTCGTGATTTTTGAGTTACCTTGATGCATAAGCTACAACTCTACCTTCCTGCATTAGTACACCTCCCAGTCCTTGGTGAGATGCATCACAATAGACTTGAAAGTCTTTCTCAAGATCTGGCAAACATAACACTGGTGCTAACACTAGTCTCTTCTTCAACTCCTGAAAACTGGTTTTACATGCATCTGTACAGTTAAACTTCTTCTCTTTCTTTAGCAGATCAGTCATAGGCTTTGCTATCTTTGAGAAATTTTCAATGAACCTCTGATAGTATCCTGTTAGGCCTAGGAAACTACAGATTTCTTTATCCTATTTAGGAGGTTCCCATTCTGTCACAGCTGCCACTTTTGCTGGGTCGACAGCTATACCACTTCCAGATACTATATGCCCAAGAAATCCCACTTCATTCATCCAAAATTCACAATTACTGAACTTGGCATATAGTTTGTGTTCCCTGAGTTTCTCCAGAATTAGGCGCAGATGTTCTTCATGTTCTTTGTTGCTCTTGGAATATAGAAATATGTCATCGATGAATACCACTACAAACTTGTCCAGAAATTCCATGAATACCTTGTTCATCATGTTCATGAAATAGGCCGGTGCATTAGTCAATCCAAACGGCATCACTTTATATTCATACAACCCATATCTAGTGGTAAATGCAGCCTTTGGTATATCATGTTCTCTAATCTTCAGTTGGAAGTATCCTGATCGAAGATCGATTTTTGAGAACACACATGCTCCCTCCAGCTGATCAAAAAGATCATTAATTCTAGGTAGGGGATATTTATTCTTTATGGTCACTTCATTAAGTGATCGATAGTCTATGCATAGCCTTTGACTTCGGTCCTTCTTCTCAACAAACAAAACTGGTGCTCCCCAAGATGAAGAACTTGGTTGGATAAATCCCGTTTTCAACTGTTCTCCCAGCTGTTTCTTGAGTTCTTTTAACTCGTCCACCGACATTTTGTAAGGTCTCTTTGCTATAGGTCCAGTTCCTGGTAGTAGGTCTATCAGGAACTCCACATCCCTATCCGGTGGCATGCCAGGTAATTCTTCTGGGAACACATCCGGGTACTCCTTCACTATTGGTACACTATCTAGGCTAACCCCCTTAAGAGAATTAACCTTGCTCCCCTTGGGTTCAAAGTTAGACTTAAACCTGATCCTTTTCTTTTCTGGGGTGGTGAGCATAACAGTTTGTTTGGCACAATCAATCACTCCCTCATAACGTGTCAACCAGTCCATCCCTAATATTACATATAATCCTTGGGACTCTAGGATTATTAAATTAACTGGAAACTTGTTCTTTCCAATCTCTAGGATTATCTGTCGGCACCCAGAATTTACGATCATTTCTCCACCCGGGGAGCTTACCTTCATGGGGCATCCAATATTTTTAGTGGAGAGTTTGTTTTTGACTACAAATTCTCTTGAAATGAATGAATGCGATGCGCCGGTATCGAAAAGGATAAGTGCAGGAAAGGAATTAATCTTGAACTTACCAATCACGGCATCAGATCCCTCTTGAATTTCCTCCACATTGATGTGATTCACATGACCCTTTTGAAATGGGTTCGGCTTAGCCCCATCAGTCTTCTTCTCTAGGCATTCATTAGCATAGTGCCCTGTCTTCTTGCACTTGAAACACTCAACCTGACTGATGTCTTTCTTTGCTGGCTGATTATGGCGATTCTGACCATTTTGATTCTCATGGCCATGACTATTGTGGTTATTTCTGTACCCACCTTTGTTGTGTCCACGATGATTGTTTCCATCATGGTGGTGGTTATTGTTACGATGGTTCTTTTGATTCCCATTCTTGTGGAATCTAGAACTCCCGCTTCCATCACCATGAGAATGCTTGTGAGGTGACCCTGATCCAAACTTATCGAAATGGTGCTTCCTCTTTCTACCTTCCACTTGCTTCATCTTTTTTTCTAGGATGGTAGCTTTATCACACAGAGATTGATAGGTTGGAACATAAGCAACATATAGTTGCATAGATATCTCATCATTCAACCCATCAAGGAACTTCTCCTTTCTCTTAGCGTCAGTGTCAACATCATCTGGTGCATAACGTGACAGATTGTTGAACTCTTCGATGTACTCCGAAATACTGCGGTGGCGTTGCTTGAGGTTGTGAAACTCCCTTTTCTTCAATCCCATTATTTCAGAAGAGATGTGAGTGGTACGAAATCCATTCTCAAACATTGCCCAGGTTACTTCTTCAATAAGGTGAGTAACTTGGAAATTGTCCCACGAAGTAGCTGCATGACCTTCCAGTAAGTGTGCTTCAAATCTGACTTTTTCTGCATCAGTGCATCCAATTGTGACTAAGTCTTTATTCACAGAGCATAGCCCGTCATTTGCTACCATGGGATCAGTAGTACCAGAGAACTTAGCAGGTCTCAGCCTTAGAAATCTTGTGAGCATATCCAAAGGTGGTGGATTGTTCTGGTTGTTGTTATTGTTACTATTGTTGTTCTGATTCTGGTTCGCCATGAATTGAGTCATCATTTGCATCTATTGTGTCTGTGCACATCATTTGCTGCATTCCATTTCCATTGTCATTGTTATCCTCGTTGTTGCGTCGGGGAGGCATCTGTGGGTTTAATAAGGGTAAGTAAAGATAGATAACCCAAGTAAAATAACAACAATCAAACAACCCAGCACATGCAGGTTGAACATCACGACAATAACAGAGTTTGCAAAAATAAACATACTAGCATAGTCACCCACAAGTCGGTATGATCTATGCGACTCGATAATAAAACGATAGATAGATGGATAGATATCACTACTCCTCCTTGTCAACTTCCTCCTCCACTAGTGCAAGTCCTGCTGTGGTGAATCCTTCCTTGTATTCCTCCAAGCTGGTAGACAAAGCATCGATCTTCGCCTGTAAATCTCTCTTCTATGTGCGTAGCCTCGTGATCCGCCTCCAGCTCAATGTCCTCAAGCTCTAACTAGGCCTCTAAGTCTCTAATCTTCTTATTCTTCTCTTGAACCCTCTTCTCTTGATTCTTGAATTTCTTATCCTGGTCTTCAAACTTCTTCTCCATTTCCTTGATTCGCTTCTCCTGTTCCTAGAAGGCCTTGTCCTTCTCCTTTAGTTGGACTCGTAGTTCATCGTTGCTAAGCATCACATTAGTCCTATCAGTATCAAGGCTCCTGATAAGGCTCTCTAAGTCATGGAGGTGGTGACGCACGGGCTTGATAGTCTCCTTAGTGGCCTCGTCCAGCACAATAGGCTCTCCGTCCTCGTTGCGTCTCCCAAAGAAGTGAAAGTAGTGGCTCTTGATCTCGGAAGAGTGGCGTCCAAATAGGCGTCCCAACAGCTCCTGGATAGCCACGTCGAGGCCTCTCTCTATGTCATCCTGGAGTATCTTGACGGCGATCTCCTTAGTTTGGGGCTCTGTCTCGTGTCCTGGCTAGGTAACTCTGAATCCCCATAAGTCCTTCCTCTGAAATTTCCTCAGCTAAAGTCCCTGAATGGTAGGGATTGGAAGAGCGAGCACATGGCCGAGCTCCAACATACGAATCCTGAAGTGAGTTCCCTTGAAATCCTCGGCCGTGCTATAGACAACACTAGGCATATTTTGTATAGCATGGAGAAAAATTAGTAATAACACAAGTCCAGAGAAAGAAAACACAAGTCGCAATATAAGTAAAGATAAAATAAATCAACCAACAAAATATTCCTCAAACCAAGTAGCAATACATTATTCAACTCAGGCAATCAAGGTTCCAAAAATAACTTATTTTTGCCATACCACATAGGTCGGTATGATCAAAGTGCTAACGTGATAATACGCCAAGGGTGGTGGTCCAACTAGTATCTCACTCCTTATTAACCAAGGTAGCAATCTGGGCATCCTTGGCAGCAATCTGCTTGTCTTGGTCGCGTAGCTCCAAAGCCAAGCCTATGATATCCTTACTTAGTGGTTTTACCGTGGCCTTTGAATCTTGGACACGACGTTTCTCCTCCTTGAGATCCTCCTGAGTATTCAGCATTCTATACTTAAGTCTTTCCCCAAGTTCCTCAATGGCCTTCCATGCAGCAATCCTTGCAGAGTCAACGAATGACGTGTGCATTTCAGAGTTGGTGAACATGGAGAATCCTGTACTCTTGGGATCATCTTTCTTGTTCATATACAAATGGAGTTGCACCCACCAATACTCTTGTCCCTCGTCTATCACAGGAAATCCCTTGTACACGGCTTCACCATCCATCCCTAAGCCGATCATGAGGTTCTTGAGTGCCTTGGGAAATTCCGTCTCACACTCAAGGGTCATAGTCATCAGTGGTCCCTTCTTGATAGATTTATTTATGGTGGACATCTACAAAAATAGATGAGGAAGGATGATCAGGAAAAGTTTTACGAGATGAAAAGACAAGTGTAAAGTTTGGAATAGAGTTATTTTTCCTAAGGGTTTTCCTAAGTCTAATCCAACCTAGGGTCACAAACCTACAGGCAACACAGTGCTCTGATACCACCCACCATAATAAGGTAAGATACCTATGATTACAGTGCTAGTCCCTGGATCGAAATGCTAGCACCCACAGTTTAAGATGAAGTACACATAAACAAAGGTCATTATTACATCGCATGTCTAGGAATATAATGGTTCTTACAACTCACTTAGCCCAAGGCTAACCTTATTCAAGGTTCACAATACATAGTATAATAATAGAGTCCTTTGTATTCATGCGCCACCGGCAAACATGTCGAGTGCAAACCCGCAACCCTACTCATCATCAGAGTATCCTGCAACATAATAAGTGATAGCCACAAGGGTCAATACATTTGGAATTGTATTGGCAAGTGATACCATGATACTTAGTATAATCCAACAACTACATGAATATATGGCTAAGTGTGGTTTTGGCTAACTTTGCTAAAAGCAAGGTTTTATCTCATAGTTTTTGAAGAGTAAGTTTTCTCTTTCAAAACACTAAGGTACCAATGATAGACATCACTGAACCTCTACCCTTGTTCACCCACAAGTTTTAACTTAGAGAAATTTGGATGAGGAGACTATTGAACTGCTTCACTGTCTTGATGCTCAGGAATTGTCCATAACCGGGGACAAGGCTAAGTACTTAGTTTTACCCTCTCGAGAGGTGGTGCACTTTCCCCATAAGACTAGGCATGCATCGAGACGAGACTTTTCAGAAGCAATCCCTCAGACCACCACAGACGCGTTCCATCCTATCATATGTACCACCCTTTGTCCGTCTGGCTGAGTTCTTGCAACTTAGTCGGTCAAGGCAGAGCCCATATGCCATGTGGCTGCACTAGAAGCTTCGCGACAAGAACGTCTCCAATCTCTTTGTTCCTGGGTGGCCATCCACAAGTGCGATACACCAGCTGGACATAGACATGGCCCCTGGGTAACCACTCAACATAATCCAAGCAAGTCCCATTCCACCCAGGTATTTCATTAACCTTAGTTGTTTTTCTTAGTCAAAAAATAATATCCTTCCATACTTTCTTGATATGAATTTCCACCCACGAAATCTAGTAGCATGGCTAAGCACTCTAGCATACGAAGTCTTTCAACTAGCAAAATACTATCAAGATCTACCAAAAATAACACTAGTGCAATAGTGAAAATAATAGGACATGAGGTGAAATATCACTTTCCTTGGTAGCTAGGGGAATAGGTACAATCCTCACAGCAACAAACTTCACAATCCACACAATCTACACAAAGAACAATCCAACAACAATAATTCAATCAATATAGCATCACAAAAATATGAATGCATGCAAAATGCAAAATGCAATGATATGAAGCAAAAGTGTGAAACAAGGCCCCAATAATAATGGTCTCATTTTTCTGAATCCATAGACACCAAATTTGCATTTTTCTGAATTGTGGATCAAAAGTTATTGAATTTCTATGTTTAATATATAATCTGTCTATTTTTCTAATTAAACAGATATCCTAGCCGACGTGGCGCAACCCTATTGGTCCGTACCGATTCAGTCGGATCGATCGCTGCAGGCCATCAGATTTTAAGTGGCAACAGATGGTCCAGATCAGCCCATACCCGTTCGATCAAAAGTCTATTCTGAGCCGCTGGTGACAAATCCAACAGCTCCGACGACTTGGACAAGAACGGGCGGCGCTGACTTACTGCGCGAGCTAGCGGCGCGTCGGACGGCGGTGCTCCGGCGGTTCGAAAGGGGTAGGGGGTCTGTGGACTCTTACCAGAGGTCGAGGCGGTCGTGGCCGTCTCACTGGAGGTCACAGTGGAGAGAGGGGTGCTCTGTCTCGAGCACGATTCCTCGCCGGAGTTCTGCCGACAGTGGAGTTCACATTCTCGTGATGGCAGCGTTGATCTGGGGCTCGAACAGGCAAAAGAAAGGGTCAGCGACATGCACCAGGTCCAGCACAAGTTAGTGGTGGTCACATCAAGGCGGCGGGAACCCTAGACTTACCGGAATAATCGACGGACGGCGGCGACAGAGGGAGTTTGCCGGCGATGATCGAGACGTCGACCTGGGGAAAGAAAAGGCACGTGGCCAGGGTTAAAAGGTGCGCCAGAACATGGTAAAGGGAATAGGGCAGAGAGGAGGGCACGCCGCGGTCGGAGCTCACTGAAATCGTCGCCGGAGTCTGTCGGACTGCGGCAGTTCGAGCTCGCGATTGGGGAGCCTGGGGCTCTCCGGGGGTGGTGAGTGAGGGGAAACTGATGAGGAGGGAGAGGGGGTTAAGAAGGAGTGATCACGGTGGAGTTTTAATGCGATCAACGCTTGAATTCGAGCAGGTTTTAGAAACGGCAGAGGGAGTTGGTCAGTTCGTCGCCTGGGAGGAAGAAGATAAGGTGGCGATGACGTGGGAGTGGGGCCAGCGTGTAAGCGGGAGGGGGTGTGCAGGGGGTTGGTGAGAAAGAAAGAGAGGGCGAGGGGTGGCCCGGGTGGGCTTGCTGGGATGGGTTGGGCCGAAAAGGACAGAACTGCTGCTGTTGTTTATTTTTTTCTCCCCTTTTCTTTTCCTTTTCGATTTTCTTTTCCTAGGTTTTGGATTTAGCAAAAGGGCTCCAAATTACCTCAAAATTTCACTAAATTTTTGGAGGACAAACTAGATGCAATGCAACACATGCCATGATGATATGAGTGCAATGATGATGGTTTTCAGATGAAAATTTTGGGATGTTACAGTTATAAACCACACCAATGTCCTTCAAGAACCACATATTGAACTATGAAAACTATCAATGTGTTGATACATCAATGTTATGGAACCCAAAGTCAGGCTATAACACAATAAACATATTTGTTAAGAACAGCTAACATATTTTTATTTGGCATGTATTCATATAATATATCAAATTAGTCAAATATTCATGATGTTTGTAATAAATTTTTATATAAGAAGATCTCGGTGATAGCTCCAAATTTCAACACCTTTTGTCATTGATTTTCCTTTGGTTTATTACCGGGTTTCACTGGATTTCACCCTTTTACTAATGCTAACATCACAAATTAGTGAAACCTTCATTTCTTGTGATGGTTTTCAGATAATGAACATTTTAGGAAGACATGATAGCATTTATGGGCTAACTACAACTAAAGAAACAAATCCCCAATTACAGCCCCTTTCATTAGAGGTGTCCAGGGTCCATAACGACCACTGGTACGGTCGGGACACGCCCATACTGTATGCCTGTATGACCCTCCTTTGGCTTCGCTATATCAATACAAGCAACTTTCATGAAGGAGGAGAGATGAAAAAACAACAGAGCCGCCGCAAATACATCTAGAAGAGGGGAGATCATATCTGAAGAAAGAGAATAACACCTTCTCATTCTCCGATGATCCCTAGCATCTAAACCATTCAATCCACCATCCCCATTTGGACTAAGAGAGAGAAATTTTCACTTGTAATATTGGGGTTTGATACTTTGATCTACCTTGGTTTGTATTTGAGTTGATCCTCGAACGATATTGTGGCTTTCTACTATAAAGGAAAGATGATTCCTATTTGAAATATCATTATGCCTTTAATCTATCTTCTTCTCATGTCTGAGTAAATCCCCATTGATACATTGCAAATGTATCCATAATTTTTGATGTTCCATGTTTGGTTTTATCTACTTTCTTGTGTTTTGTCCACACTTTGGAGTACTTTTCATATGATTTCTTGGACTAACCTATTAACAAGAGCCACAATGCCAATTGCCTTTTTTCTGCTATTTCTGGTCCCAGGAAAGTCAGAAATGAATATTCTCGGAATTAGACCGGACAAAAGCCAAAGTTTATATTTTCCCGTAAGATTCACGAAGCCAGAAGGAGGCACGAAGGGGGGCCACAGGGTGGCCACACCACCCCTTGGCGCGAGCCAGCCCAGGCCGTGCCAGGGCATGGTGTGGGCCCCCTGGCCGGCCATCGACCTTGTCTCCTTCGCCTATATATTCCTCCCAAGGCAAAAACCCTAGATCGTCAATAAGAAATCCACGAAAAGTTCCACAGCACCGCCGCCACCGAAGGGGAGATTCGGGGGACAGAATGTCTCTGTTCCGGCACCCTGCCAGGATGGGGAAGTGCCCCCGGAGCCATCTCCATTGATCTCCACCACCATCTCCATCACTGTTGCTGATTCCCATGATGAGGAGGGAGTAGTTCTCTCTCGAGGCTAAGGGTTCTACCGGTAGCTATTTGTTCGTCTCTCTCTCTATGCATGATCTTATTGAGATCATGAGCTTTGTAATCAAGTAGATCTACCATGATACTCAAGTGCTTTAATAGATCTCTGCTCTCCCCATGTGTGTGAAAGTGACAGTGTGCACACCATGGTGGCACTTAGTCTAGAGATTACAAATACTTGTTATTTGTTATATTTGGAGTTGGATGTCTTTATGAAATTGTGGTGTTTGTTGGACTCATATAGTACTCAAGGTGACGGTGTGGGGTTTTCTAGATGGGAAAGACTTACTTTGAGGTGTGCTGTTACAGCCCTACCATCGATTAGAGTGTTCAACCGGAGAGTAGTTAAGAGTAGTATCATAAAGAGAAGATATTTATATGAGAGTGTTCACTAGTGAAAGTATGATCCCTAGGCCTTGTTTCTAATCATAGAAACACCGTTTGCAATTAGATATGTTACATGTTTGATTGCTTCCTTCTTTATTTCAGTTTGCCTTTAGTCTTTTCCCACGTCAACCACACGCCAACAAGCTATTTTCTGGCACCGTTACCACTTATAATTATCCATACCACTTGTATTTTACTATCTCTTCGCCGAACTAGTGCACCTATACACCTGACAAGTGTATTGGGTGTGTTGGGGACACAAGATACTTCTTGTATCTTGATTGCAGGGTTGCTTGAGAGGGGATACCTTTGACCACTTCATCCCTGAGTTCGATAAACCTTGGGTGATCCACTTAAGGGAAAACTTGCTGCTGTTCTACAAACCTCTGCACTTGGAGGCCCAACAACTGTCTACAAGAATAGAAGTGCGTAGACATCAAGCTATTTTCTGGCGCCGTTGCCGGGGAGGTAAGGTAAAAGGTACTCACCTCCTCCGGTGTGAGTGCTCGAAGTTATTTCCTTTAGATTCTGCAATTTTGTCTTTTTGTTTCTTGTTTTCACTAGTTAGGCTTAATGGAAAACAAGAAAAAAATTAGAGATCTTTATAGTATTTATCTTGAGTTAAGACATGAAGTGTTTGAAGAAAAAATTAAAAAACCTATGGAACTTTATTTGCGTGCTAATATCAATGTTATTAGTATGAATTCTTTGAACACCATTATTGCTAATTCTATGGAAAATTCTAAGCTTGAGGAAGCTGGTTTTGATGAAAATGATCTTTTTAGTTCCCCAGCTTTGGATGATAGCTATTCTATTGCTTATGATGATACCAAACCTCCAAAATATGATGATTACAATGATGAGTATGATATTTTGAGTCCACCTACTATTGAGGAGAAAATTAATGATTACAATATGCCTCCTATATTTGATGATTATGGTGGTGAGAATAATAATGATAGCTATTTTGCTGAATTTGCTCCCACTATAATTAATAAGAATGACTATGTTTATGTGGAGAGTATGCATGTGGCTCATGATAAGAATGTTTTATGTGATAGTTATATTGTTAATTTTATTCATAATGCTACTGAAAGTTATCATGAGAGAGGGAAACATGGTTTTATGCATCTCAATAATATTAAGTTTCCCCTCTTTATGTTGAAAGTCTTGAAGTTGCACTTGTTTTGCTTTACTATGCTTGTTGCATTGTGCTTTCATGACTTGTTTCTTTACAGGATTCCTATGCATAGGAAGTGGGTTAGACTTAAATGTGCTTTGAATTTGCTTCTTGATGCTTTCTTTTACTTTAATTCATATTTCTTATGTGAGCATCTTCTCAAACTATCATGCCTAACTTAAAGGCGTTAAAGAAAAGTACTTATTGAAAGATAACCCAAAAGTTTTAGATGAGTCTTGGAAGTTATTACTTCAGTAATAACCGCTCCTTATCCTTTTTATTTGCTTTTTGTGCTGAGAGTAACCTCTAATGAGAGAGAAGTAATGATTGAGAAAGTTGCTGTCCCGAAACAGATTTCCGTGCTTCACCGTAAAAATTCGTGTAAAATCTCTGAACGTCTTTTCGAGGCGTGAATTTTTGTGCTTCTGCCCCAGGTTGTTATCTAACTTTCGTTAGTTCAACACTTTTTGATTTGAGCAACAGAAGGTCTTCGAAAAAATTCTTCTTTACCTGCTGGTCTGTTTTGACAGATTTCTGCCATTTTCTGCATTTGCTTCTTGTTGGTTCCTTTTTGATTTCTTTTGGGGAATTGAGCTTTTTGAGGGAAGTGCTACAGTAGCTAGTGTTCTAATGGAATTTTATTTGGTGTTATAACTGAATCTTAAGACTTATTTATCTCGAGTGCACTAATGTTGCTAATAAAGATTGTGTGAAGTTTTGTATGAAGGAAAAATTTCAGGTGTATGGAAGGAATGAGTAATAAGATGAAGGATGGACTAAAGCTCAAGCTTGGGGATGCCACGCGTGTCACACCAAGAAATATCCAAGAAGTACAAGCATCAAAGCTTGGGGATTCCCAAGGCATCCCCCTCTTCATCAATAAAAAACTCAGGTTTCTTCCAAACACTTCATTTTTATTGTTTCATGCACAGTTGTGTAGTTCTTGGAGCGTCTTCGTTTTTTTTAGTTTTCGTTTGCTTGGTTTTCTTAGTTTGCTTGAATAAATTGGTTGGACCCCCTCTTTCATGCATTGGTTTTCAAATAGTTTGGTATGGATTGGAAAAGAGTAGGAAAGTTCATGCTTAAGTGGTAAAGAGAGCTTGTTTGGACTGTGGTCTATGCTTTGTCATGCCATGCTTGATATTGTTTTGGCTTTATGCTTAGTATTCTTTGCTGTATCATGACTTGTTATAAACAATTGAGATTGTTTAATGTGCCTTGGATGAATCATGCGTTGTTTTAGCATATTAAAGCATAGTATTGTGGTATTCTCCTTTGATGCTTTATTTGGGTTGACTTGGCGCATGCTCACACCATGTTATGACTATCTCAAGTCACCATAGCCTTTATGATCCTTTAGTTTTCAACTTGTAGTATCACTTTATGCTTTGGTCAATGATGTTTTGTCGCTCTGCATGATTATGGCCATTATTGCTCTCTTAGTTTGTCGCTCCCAGTCTTTTGCTAGCCTCTGTAACCAAGTATGAGTTCCACTCATGCATCCAGCTCCCTAAACCAAGTTATTCCAAAGAGTCCACCATACCTACCTACTAGCATATGCTATTCCAAGTATATTCATGTTTTTGTTTACCTTCTGAATTAAACTTGTTATGAGAAAACTAGTGATTAAATCTCTCACGAACTTGATGGCACATTTTAATTTTCTTGCCCTTAATAAACTTGAACCATTGTGTCGTCTATGTTGTATATGCTTGCACTTATTTGTTGGGGATTAGCAGAACCATGCTGTCATGGGGAACGCTTTCAACATTGCACTAGTACTTTGTACTTAGTTGATATCATGCTCTTTTGTCTATGGATGTCATCGGTGTGAAATGAAAGGGGAGCTTGTAAGTCCATGGAGTTATGTATATGTGTTAGAGAAACGCCTGGGCCGCTGGTCTAATCCATGCTGACATGGTGGAAACCTGCAGCGTAACCATAATGAGTTGTCTATGAAGCATTCTTCTTACAAAAAAAGAGTCCTATATTGAGAAAAAAGACAAAAAGAAGAAAAGAGATTATGAAAAGAGGAAAGACAGAAAAAAGCACCATATTCCCATGGTAAATAAGAAGATTGTTGAGATGCTCGTTGTCTGCTTGCCTTGTCATTTTGATATGGGGATTCTTCCGTATCATCGGGCAAGGGGTATCCCGTTGGCGGTTCTCTATGATACACATGTACTTACGATGACAAGAACTTACCGGTGACTAAACTTGAGTAGCATGAGGAGCGACCCTCGTATTCAAGGGACATGAGATTTCTAACTTATACTTTGTCAAGCATGTACACCATAGTTTGTTCACATTAACCTTAATCACTTCAAGATGCTTATGATAGGGGCAATGAGAGCTGAAAGCTATTAAGTACCATAATTTTTGGAAGCTCTTTATGAGACTTGAATCCCTACTTCACTCTATGAAGGCCTTTCTTCCACCATTATATTGAGTCTCCACCTTGTATCTTTATGCACCTATTTTGAGAGCATAGTGGCCATTATTAGTTCTTTGTGCATTGTCCCAAGACTTCTTGATTGATGCATAACCTTGATATTGCTTGTTTTAAACTATTTGTATCTAGTCACTCTTATGAACTTTGAAGGTGTCCTATGCATTTATGTTTGCTACTCTATGAGGTACAAGCTGAATGCTACTATGCTATGTTTTCTTTATGTGAAACAATCAAACGTCTTGCAAAGCATTGTTATTCATTAATCTTTTGTTTGTGCCTTTTCATGTTGCAACATAGTTTCTTTGTCTTATTGCTAGAACTTTGTCTTTCATGTTATGATTGAAGTACTATGATCCCAGCTTTGAATGTTTTAGAAATACTTTGATCAAGTTTATGATGGTGCATGTCACCTTAAAAATTATTCTTTCTTTTTATCACTTACCTACTCGAGGACGAGCAGGAGTTAAGCTTGGGATGTTGATACATTGCAAATGTATCCATAATTTTTTATGTTCCATGCTTGGTTTTATCTACTTTCTTGTGTTTTGTCCACACTTTGGAGTACTTTTCATATGATTTCTTGGACTAACCTATTAACAAGAGCCACAGTGCCAGTTGCCTGTTTTCTGCAGTTTTTGGTTCTAGGAAAGTCAGAAAATGAATATTCTCAGAATTGGACCAGACAAAAGCCAAAGTTGATATTTTCTCGGAAGATTCACGGAGCCAGAAGGAGACACGAAGGGGGGCCATAGGGTGGCCACACCACCCCTTGGCGTGGGCCAGCCCAGGCCGCGCCAGGGCATGGTGTGGGCCCCCTGGCCGGCCAATGACCTTGCCTCCTACGCCTATATATTCCTCTCGAGACAAAAACCCTAGATCGTCAATCAGAAATCCACGAAAAGTTTTGCAGCGCCGCCGCCACCGAAGGGGAGATTCGGGGGACAGAAAGTCTCTGTTCAAGACTTGCCGGACGGGGAAGTGCTCCCGGAGCCATATCCATCGATCTCCACCACCATCTCCATCACCGTTGCTGATTCCCATGATGACGAGGGAGTAGTTCTCTTTTGAGGCTAAGGGTTCTGCCGGTAGCTATGTGTTCATCTCCTTCTCTATGCATGATCTTATGAGATAATGAGCTTTGTAATCAAGTAGATTTCCCTTGCTACTCAAGTGCTTTAATAGATCTCTGCTCTCCCCATGTGTGTGAAAGTGACAGCGTGCACACCTTTTGGCACTTAGGCTAGAGATTACAAATACTTGTTATGAGTTATATTTGGAGTTGGATGTCTTTATGAAATTGTGGTGTTTGTTGGACTCATCTAGTACTCAAGGTGACAGTGTGGGGTTTTCTAGATGGGAAAGACTTACTTTGAGGTGTGCTGTTATAGCCCTACCATCGATTAGAGTGTTCAACCAGAGAGTAGTTAAGAGTAGTATCATAAAGAGAATATATTTATATGAGAGTGTTCACTAGTGAAAGTATGATCCTTAGGCCTTGTTTCTAAGCATAGAAACACCGTTTGCAATTAGATTTGTTACATGTTTGCTTGCTTCCTTCTTTATTTCAGTCTGCCTTTAGTCTTTTCCCACATCAGCCACACGCCAGCAAGCTATTTTCTGGCACCGTTACCACTTATAATTATTCGTACCACTTGTATTTTACTATCTCTTCGCCAAACTAGTGCACCTATACACCTGACAAGTGTATTGGGTGTGTTGGGGACACAAGAGACTTCTTGTATCTTGATTGCAGGGTTGCTTGAGAGGGGATACCTTTGACCACTTCCTCCCTGAGTTCGATAAACCTTGGGTGATCCACTTAAGGGAAAACGTGCTGCTATTCTACAAACCTCTGCACTTGGAGGCCCAACAACTGTCTACAAGAATAGAAGTGCGTAGAGATCACCCATATGTGTGGGAGATCTAGGGGATTGGTAAGATGTGTTGTGCCTCCCTTGTTTCCATCCATTTGTGATTATTGTCGTGATTATTATATTGTGAAAATGAATATCTATGTTTGTCTAATGTTTGTTGTCCAATTGAAGGGCCAGGATAACATGATCCAGATATCTCACAGGTATGAACTTGTATACTAGCGAATCGATGACCCCCGAGTGACACGGCTAATATCAATGGTGAAGGGAATATGCCCTAAGAGGCAATAATAAAGTTGTTATTATGTATATTCCAAGTATATGATAGATGTTTATTTTGCATGTTATAATTGTATTAATACGGAAACGTTAATACATGTGTGTTTAATAAACAAATGGGAAGTTCCTAGTTATGCCTCTCTTTAAACTAGCTCGTTGATTAACAAGATGATCAAAGTTTCCTGATCATGGACATTGGATTTCGTTAATAACGAGGTCACAACATTGGGGAAATGATGTGATGAATATTCATCTGAAGTATGGCATTACAATCAAAGTCATTGAGTTTATATTGCTATAACATCATACGAAGTAATCCTAGTCTTTAGACCATGAGGTCATGTTAATCACTAACACCAGAGGAGTATCTTGATAACATCAAACGTCACACCGTAAAAGGGTGACTATAAATATGGGTTCAGTGCTACGAAGGTGTTATGTAGAGGCCCATGGATCAAGAGTGGTATTTATCCATCCGGATGACAGATAGATATAATCTGGGCCCTCTCGGTGATATCACATTGAGAATAGCTTGCAAGCAAGTGATGTGATCACTAGAATGTTATATCACGGGAACGAGAAAAGAGTGCATGTCGGTAACTAGATCAAACTAGGTAATTGGATTCTGATGATCGAATCTCGGAGATGTAATATATCGTGAGAAAAAGGGATTAAGTTATTAGCGTTAAAGGTTCTCACGATCACAGAAGTCCTCGTTGAATGTGCAGGAGTCAGAATGGATCTCCAAGTCCCGCTTCTAATTATTGATCTGAGAGCAGTCTCAATCATGTCTGCATTATTCGCAAACCGTAGGGTGACACACTTAAGGGTTGACAAACACCATTTGGAGCATATATGTTTCAGACGAAAGAATTGCAAAGCGCTGTAATAATTTCGATGGAAACCAGAATTGTTTCAGGTGAAACTGGAGAAACTGGTTCTGCATGTGATATTGAAATGTTGCAAGGGGTTTTATGTGAATGTTTATTAATTAAAGTAATTAACGAAATTATGAATTAAATAAATAAAAGAGTTTTATTAAATGAGGGTTTCATTAAATTTGGTGGAAATTTAATGCATGTGAGTGGAATTTTGAGTGGAGGCTAGATTTATGTGAGTGGAGATTCACCACAAGAATGAGGGAATAGGTGGGGGCACCTCCCCATGGCGTCGGCCATGGGAGGGGGCTACCCCCCTCTCCCTAAGAAAGCCCCCCTCTCCTCCTCACAAAGCACACCTCCTCGTGAAGGATCTCTCTCCCCCTCTAGATATATTCCCCATGGTCTTGGATTAGCGAGATACATGTTCCCGGTGGCTTTTCGTCTGGAAGGAGTTGCTGCTTCCGCTGATTCACTAGAGCAAGGAGGCGAAGGTTGTTCGGTGGCCTATACATGTGTGCGAGGATTGATGCGCTACTGATATATGGTGCTAGGACTTCTACACGAACTTGAGATCGGCAAGTGTTCGACTACATCATCCACGAGTTCCAAGTTGTTAACAAATCTTTGTTATCTTCGAGGGTAAGTTCTCCATGGATGTTTATCTATCCGTTGCTTGTATCTAGTAGATAGATGTTGGCGTATAGTTCCCATCGTAGGAATTTTGTTTTGTTTTTTATGCTGCGAACCCAACAAATGGGGATCTAGTACTACTCGAGGATAACAAGGAACCATCAAGATTAAAGCCTTAATCTGGTCAAAAGACATTAATTAATGTGCTGACCATTACTATGGTAACAATTATATGGATCATTGGGACTGGGAAAAATTTACCATGAGGACTCCTAGTTGGTATACGGGTTTCTTGCCTACTCACCTACTTATAAGAAGTATCACAATCACTTATTCCATTTCATCCATCTGGCATATTCACTATTACCATGAACCGTTTCTCTCCGCGCCTAAGTTCTCATCTGCAGGAACCCCGAGCACTTTCCTCACTTTTAATTTTATGTTATTTACTTCCTGCATTTTCCCTTACTCAAGTTTCCTCTATTATTCACTCACCCCTTATCATTTTGAAAAATTGCAGTCAATTCACTCAAGACCATGTGACACCTTGAGTGTGATATAAACGCCGCATAAAAATCATCTTACAAAGGATCCTTATTGAGATCGATATAAAATATAAAATTAATACTTCCACGAAATCATGCTCTAACGTACGTGTGCACTTACAGGCCATCAAGCTAGTTGTTTCTAGGGAGCTAAGCGCTAAATATTTGTTTCTTAACATTCGTGATTGTTGACACCATCCATGATCTCCATTGAAGATAGAGGTACTACCTGTTCTGGAGAAACATATTTACCTCCATATATTGACCGTATTCCAACTGAAAGGCACCTAGAATTTATTAAAATATTTTCTAACTCATGAACTGTAGACTGACAGTTTGATTCTTATAACATCCCAAAAACCCTAATCAATATTATCAAGTTTTAATCACCCAATTTAGGGTTAACAAAAACTTTTATTAATAAAAGGAATATGAATGCATGTTAGCTTTGAATTAATGTGTGATTGATTGAAAATGCCATGCTTTATTGTTACAAATGATGTGAAATGGTTTAAAAATGAATGCTACATCATCTAGGACAATTACAAACAAAATCAAAAGAAAAAGCAATCAAATATGAATAAATAAAGCAAATGGTCTTTTTGACCAAAGTTAACCACTAGGTCACTTTGTGTGTTACTAGAGGAGAAATTTTAACAGAAACATTTATATTTATTTCCACCCCTTGCTTGACCAAGTAAGAGGTTATCAAGCACCACCTTACAAAGTTACAAAAACATTTTCCAAATCGATTTAATGGACAGTTGAAAAATGGAATCTAGTTCATATGTTAAGATCCCACTTTTTAAAGAACCGATCAAACCATTTCCCCTTGACCTCTCCAAGCAAACATAGACACCCAAGCTTAAGTTAAGATCACTCAAAAACTTTCATTCAAAAATTCCAAAGTAAGTTTCTTTCGGCCATTACAACAAACATCTGGCCTGCACTAAACTAACTCGGTAATTCTCGATCATTTGGTCTCCCCTTAACTTCCTTGTCGCCTCTAGTGTCGAGCAGCACCTAGACCAAGCCCCCTCTTTACCGTCTGCACAGTGGAGGGCCACCCGTTTTTGGTCGTCGCCGGCCGACAGTGGGCAAAACGCCACTAGCCTCGCCGCCCTCGCCCACGACGTGCACCAGACATGTCTCGGTCCACCACCACCCCCTGTCCAAGCCTCGACCACAGCCGAGCCCTGGACCACCCTAGCTACGTCACGCCCATCGTCTCTGCACCGTGTCCAGAGCGCGCCAGCTCGCCTCACCCCTACCACCTCGCACAGACCACGCCTCACCCCGCCTCGCGTGCACTAGCTCACCATGATCACCCCAACCCCGCAGACAACCCCGTTCACCGCGCCACGACCCGCAACTGTTGCACGTCATCGCAAACACCTATGTGTCCGTGCAGAGCGCCACACGCTCCCGACCAAACCACACCGCCCCACGCCTCGCCATTACACCTGTGAGAACCGCCAGGGAACCACGCACCATCCACTAGGCACCGCCATGCCGATAGCAGCCTATAGCGTCGTCACCGACGAGCTCACGGGCGCACCGTTCGGTCCCCTCGCCGTAGTATAAAAGGAGGCCTCCCTGCCTCATTTCTCCACACCCCAGCACTCACCACTCCTCACTGATCGTCCCCCACTTCTTCCCGGAGCAAGGTGAGCTCTCTCTCGCCGGAATTTGGCCAGAGCCTGCCGCTGCTGGAGGAGAAGGGCGCTGTCGATTTTGACCACCCTAAGACCTGCCGTGACCGCGCCTCGAACCGCCATCGTCTACCACGTCGATCTCCCCCCTCGCTGACCCTAGCTAGAGCCCAGGTGAGCCTAGCCAGAACCCCACCGCCGCGCTAGGTCATTTTCCTCGCCGGACTAGTTCGTCATCGACGACGACTCCTAGCCGTTGGATTAGAATTAGATCGCACAGGTTAGATTATTAGATGCCGTTTCGCTTAGATGCATTCGATGACTGGTGACCCCATGTGTCAGCAGCCCGCTGTGCTGTGCAGTGTAGTTGGGCCAACCCGTTTAGCTTTCTCGCGCAGCCCAGGAAATTCAAATATGGATTTTCCATTTTCATTAAAACCCCATTCTGTCCATAGATTCAAAATCAATTCAGAGAGTTTCACTAAACCAAATTGCATGGCTCAAATTTTCTTAGAAAGGTATTTAAATTATCTACCCGAGCCCGTTGGATTTAAATCATTTGGAGTAGGAGATAACCTATACTAAAAATAACAAGACAGAGACTTTTGCAACTTCAAACATTTTTCAAGAATCAACCATAATAGCTTTTGAGTTGATTCCAACTATAAAAAATCACATTTGATAATATCTATCTGAATATGTAAAAATATTTAGGTTTGCATGCAGTGACATTGGACTAATACCAAAAGAAGGCTATTAGGGAATTTTTAGTCACTTTAAATCTATTAAATGATAATCTTAAACTTTAGAAAATATAATCAACACTTTAAATCACATTCCCATGTATTAGAATATGTGTTGATGACATGTGTCCACATGATCCCATATTTTATTTGGAGAATATTAAATCTTATTTAATTTCAATGAGTAGAAATTATTTTTCTCAAATAAGATAAATAAAACTAGTTCTTTATTTCATGTGATGATTGTGATGATGCTAGATCATCAAGTGTGAGCCTTAGTGTGCTAAATAGAATTAGTTAAGTATTTTTTGGTGATTGTGTACCCCGTATTTATTTATAGACGATAGTACTGACCCCGGATACGAGGAGGAGGAGTTCTACCTAGAAGAAGAGGAGGAAAACTTCAATCACTGCTCTACTCAAGGCAAGGTAACACTTGCAAGTCTTATACCTATGAAATCCATCACTAATTGCAAGATAACCTAGGTAAGATGCATTAGGCATGCTTTGGTTATATACTTTGATTATACCAATCCCTAGTTTTACCTGCAAGCTTTACTCTTTTTACTTTACCAAAGTCATTACTTTTAGCTAGGCTTTGTGAGTACTTGGAAAAGTAGAATAGATAGCATAAAGAGTATAAAACTAGGCCTATACTAGATGCCATTATATGGCATGAGATTGAAGATTAGCACCCCTCATTAGTGAACACTCTTAACTTAGTGGCTAGTGCTAAGCATAAAACTTGATCACTTTAGATGGGAGTACTTGGTGAAAATGATTATGAAAACCTTGGAATGATGAGTCATTCTATTGAAATGTTTTGACATGTGTTGAGAAACACAAACGGATTTGATGATGAAAATGTTGAGGCATGAGCCTTAACCCTTTTATAAAAACTAATGGTTGGATTCGGATGCGATACCATTCCAATTTTACCGTACAACCATAATACCTGAATTGGGTAGGGCTTAGCCAGAAGTTTATATGCATTAGTATGGGTTCCCTCGCGGAAGAGGTTTGAGCTGAGTCTACCTCGTGAGTGTGAATTGTCCACCTATGAAGTGCCCAGGATGGCAGATGGCCATGGATGGGAGGCCAAGCTCATAGGGGAGGTGCCTATACTGGAGTGTGTAATTGAAAGGTTATGATTGATTATCCGCATACTAAGTATGATGATTCAGGGTTATCCCTGACGGATATATCGAATTTTGGGGTGAAAGTCTACCACCTCTACAGACTGTCAAACTATTCGAATAGCCGCGTCCGCGGTCATGGACAGTTGGAGTGGCCATACTATTCCGTCGTCATATGTTTTCAAAATGACTTGTGAAGTGAACTATGACTTTGATTTGACCAGAACAGGGTTGTGAATATGAAAACTAGGTTCCCACTTGAGTGATTTAGAATATTAATTTAGTTTTCTTTACTTCTAAACTCAGTTTAGATAAATCTGGCCTTTTGCAAATAAACTGAGAGCTTAGGATTCCTACTAGAACTACCTTACTTGTTAGTGACAGTTTGCGAGTACTTAAAGAGTATTCATGGCTTTGTCCCTAGCTATTCCCGTGGCCAGACTATGAGAAGGACTACCAGGATGATGGACAGCAGGACGTCTACGACAACTAGGATAGTCTCCCATCATCAGCATTGCCTGTGACCCTGAAGATGGAGTCCACTACTACGCTTATTATTCCGCTTCTTGTTTGTATTAAGACTAGATCATGAGATCCCTTATTTGTGTAAGACCTTATTATGGTTTGTAATGGATGATGTACTGTGATATCCAATCTGTTATGTCTCGCAAAAATGGTAATCCTGGGATTGCGAGGTATGGCATAACAGTCATTGGAGCGCTAGGTGGAAAATCTTGACTTCAGGCTATATGATAGGCAGAAGGAATTGGACAACACCCGAGCTTACGCCAACCATAACCCTGCCATTGTCGTCAATAAGGAACAGACTATCGCCATGCTAGTCAAGGATCGCCAATCACTTCATCATCAATGCAACAAGAAGGATCACACCATCGATCATCTTCACAAGAAGGTGGCCGCTCTCGAGAAGACCATCCGTGAACAGGAAGTCCAGCTTCAAGCAAAAGAGGAGGAGGAAGGTGAAGATATCCAGGGAGATCTTCACTCTTACCTCAGTGATGACAATGACTACCTGGAGGATGATGCCATGGATTTGTACACCGATGATGATGATTTCGACTTCATTGATGATGAGTAGATGAACTTGATCACTACCATAGGAGTGAGTTGTATCGGTCCCACTGTATCGTAGTTTCACAGAATGGTTCTTAAAACCATCTATTTTCCATTTGTGTTGTGATGTGTGTTGTATTGTGTGCTTTAAATGAATGAATGAGAAGAAGAAGTTAGTTTGTAGAACTTGAGTCAAACTCAAAGTTTAAAGCTTTTGAAAACAAAACCATGAACCTTAGAAATTCCCTCTTATCTCATTATCTATATCAATCTTCAGATGACTCGTGGAAACCCAGGAGGAAGCAGCTCATCTCAGGACCCGATGTTGTAGATTCTGCAGATGCTAGTTTCCGACCGTGAAGCTAGTAGAGCCGAATGCCAAGCCAACCTAGCCACCCTTCAACAGATAGCTCAGATGACCCACAATAATCAAGGCCATGGAAACCAAGATTACCATGGATCCAAGCTTAAGAACTTTCAAAATACCAATCCCCCTATCTTCAACAAATCTAAGGATCCCTTAGATGCTGATGATTGGCTGCAAACCATGGAGAACAATCTGGAGGTCGCAGCAGTTGAAGCCAATGAGAAGGTACTGTTTGCCACCCACTATCTGGCAGGGGATGCAAGAGCATGGTGGAATAGCACCCGTACCATGATTGACGGTCAGATGATGACTTGGGAAGCATTCAAGATCAAGTTCAGCCACACCCATGTGCCACAAGGTTTAGTCAGCAGAATGAGAGATGAATTCAGGGAACTAAAGCAAGTAAGGATGACGGTAGTTGAATACCATGACAAATTTCTGTCCTTAGCTAGATATGCCCCTGATGAGATCAACACTGAAGCCAAGAAGAAGGAAAGGTTCCTAAATGGATTGCATGATGAGATGCAGACTCTGTCATTCAGATGGAAGGGAAGATCAACCAAGCCAATGACAACCGCAAGCGCAGGATGGTGCACTAGATTGGGTCCCACAATACCCAGAAATATCGCCCCAACCTGTGTGCAGGATATGCCCCAAGAAACAACAGACCCTCGATGTCCTGTCCAAGCTACCCCAATCATAGTGGAGGTGACCTGAAGTCTGGAAAAAACCACAACAACAACCCCGGCAACTCCAACAATTTCAACCGTGCACTGCCCAAGTCCAATAATAACAACAACAACAACAATACTGCCCCAAGGACTGGAAGCAATGATGTGCCTGTTGCAGCCAAAGACAAGTCCCAGATTACTTGCTTTGAATGTGGAGTCAAGGGTCACTACTCCAATGAGTGCCCCAAGAAGCTTGCAGCAGCCACCAATGTGAATACCCCAGCTCAACAGCAGCGCCGTGTTCAGCCTGGAAGGCGATTCGCCCCAGGGAATTCGCTCAACCGCAACGGCCGTCTGTTCCACATGAATGCCGAAGAAGCTTAGGAAGCGCCTGATGTCGTGCTTGGTATGTTTTCTATTAACTCAGTACTTGCAAGAGTGTTGCTTGATTCTGGAGCATCGCACTCGTTTGTTACAGAAGAATTTGCATGCACCAGTAAGATTCAACCAACAAAATTGAAGCATGTTATGATAGTTCAAATACCTGGTTCAACCACCAAAGCTAGAAAAATTTGCAAGGCTGTACCTATCAGAATCCATGGAATAGATTTTTATGCCAATCTAATAGTACTTGGAACCAAAGGTTTGGAAGTATTACTAGGAATGGATTGGATGTCGAAACATAATGGATTGATTGACTGTGCCAAGAAAGACATAACCATGACCAATAGCTCTGGAGTATCAGTAGAGCATGTATCTGAGACCTTGCCTCGTCGGTTCAAATGCAACAAGAGTCTAGCCCAACCAACCATAGACCAAGTCAGAGTAGTCTACGAATACCCCGATGTATTGCCAGATGAATTGCCGGGTATGCCCCCAGATCGGGATATCGAGTTCATCATTGAACTAGTTCATGGAACTGGACCCACAACTCAGAGACCTTATACTATGAACCCTTCTAAATTAGTGGAGCTGAAGAAGCAACTTGATGCTATGCTGGAGAAAGGTCTGATTCAACCAAGCGCATCGCCATGGAGATTGCATGTTCTGTTTATGGATAAGAAAGATGGAGGTAACCGTTTGTGCATGGATTATCGGAAGCTGAATGATGTCACCATCAAATACAAGTACCCACTGCCCAAGGTTGAGGATCGGTTTGATCAGTTGACTGGTGCCATAGTGTTTTCTAAGATTGATCTTAGAACTGGTTATCACCAACTCAAGAATCGTGCAACGGATATTCCACAGACCGCCTTCACCACTAGATATGGATTGTATGAGTATACGGTCATGTCTTTTGGATTAACCAATGCCCCTTCTTATTTCATGAATCTCATGAATAAGATTTATATGAAATTTCTGGATAAGTTTGTCGTTGTTTTTATCGATGATATTCTAATCTACTCCAAGTCAGAAGAAGACCATGAGTTACACCTGAAAACCATCCTTGAAACCCTTAGAGAGCATCAGTTGTATGCAAAGTTAATGTGAGTTCTGGCTAAAGGAAGTAGGATTCCTTGGACATATTGTGTTAGCAGGAGGAATCACTGTTGATCCCGCCAAGATCAAAGATGTTGGAGAATGGAAAGCACCAACCACTCAAACCCAAGTCCGTGCATTTCTCGGATTAGCGGGATATTACCGCAAGTTTGTTGAAGGATTTTCGAGCATCGCAAGACCGATGACCCAATTGTTGAAGAAAGACAGAAAGATTGAATGAACCGACAAATGTGAAGCAAGTTTTCAAGAGCTCAAGAAGAGATTGATTTCAGCCCCAATCTTGATTATGCCAGATATCAACAAGCCTTTTGATGTGTATTGTGATACATCCAAGATTGGTCTCGGATGTGTGTTGATGCAAGAAGGTAAAGTCATAGCATATATGTCCCAACAACTGAAGCAGCATGAGCAAAACTACCCTACCCATGATCTTGAACTAGCAGCTGTAGTTTTAGCATTGAAGACATGGCGTCATTACCTTATGGGTAACCCCTATGAGATTTATTCGGATCACAAGAGTCTGAAGTATATTTTCACCCAGAATGAGCTGAATATGAGGCAAAGGAGATGGATAGAGTTAATCAAGGATTATGACCTTGACACTCACTATCACCCCGACAAAGCCAATGTGGCAGCGGATGCTCTTAGCAGATTGTCGTGTAGATTAAACACCATGATCAAAGAGGCCCAGCCAAGTTTGCATGAAGAGTTGGAGCAATTTAGAACGGAACTAGTGAGCAAAGGATTTTTAGCTAGCATTGAACTTCAACCCACGTTGATCAGTCAGATCAAGGAAGCCCAGAAAGGAAATGAGAGTATCGATGGAATCAAATGTCGTATTAGTACAGGGAATGTATCTGGATTCACCGAAGATGAAGAAGGAGTTTTGTGGTACAAAGGATGTATCTGTGTGCCAGCAGATTCCGAGCTGAAACAAGTTATCATGCAGGAAGCTCATGATACTCTTTATTCTATCCATCCTGGAGGAACAAAGATGTATCAGGATTTGAAGGAGCAATTTTGGTGGCACAAGATGAAGACAGAAATCGTAAGCTACATAGCCAAGTGTGATATCTTTCAAAGAGTCAAAGCGGAACATCAGAGACCCACAGGACTTCTGCAACCATTGCAGATTCCGGAATAGAAATGGGATTTCGTCGGAATGGACTTTATCACCGGTTTGCCTACTTCTAGTAGGGGAAATGCCTCTATTTGGGTCATAGTTGATATACTCTTCAAGGTAGCCCATTTTATACCTGTCAAGACAACCTACCAGAGTTCAAAGCTAGCAGAGTTGTACATTGCTAGAATAGTCAGTTTGCAAGGAACCCCAAAGACCATAGTATCAGATCGAGAAACCCAATTTACCTCAAGATTTTGGCAGAAAGTCCCAGAAGGATTAGGAACCAAGTTAAATTTCAGCACAACTTATCAACCGCAGACCGATGGACATACTGAAACAGTCAACCAAATCTTAGAAGATATGTTGAGAGCTTATGTTCTAGTGTATGGATCAAAATGGGAAGATTGTCTGCCTTTCACAGAATTCTCATAAAACAACAGTTATCAAGCTAGTTTGCAAATGGCCCCATTTGAATTTCTGTATGGAAGAAAGTCTCGTACCCCCTTGAATTGGTCGCAAGTAGGAGAGAGTCAGTTTTTCGGACCCGACATCCTACGAGAAGCCAAAGAGAAGGTTCACAAAGTCTGTGAGCACCTCAAGACTGCCTAATCCAGGCAGAAGAGTTATGCCGACAAGAGACGTAGAGACCTGACCTTCAATGTCGGAGATTTTGTGTATCTAAAGGTGTCGCCTTTGAAGGGAATGCAGCGTTTGAAGCTGAAAGGAAAGTTAGCCCCCAGATATATTGGACCCTTCAAGATTTTGAATCGCAGGGGATAAGTATCATATCAACTGGAACTGCCAGAGGAGATGTCAGCCATCCATAATGTGTTCCATATCTCGTTACTTCGCAAATGCTTGGAAGTTCCAGAGAAGACCGAATTGTTCAAGAACATCGACCACCCAGCCATAGATATCAACAAGGATCTAACGTATCGGGAAGTGCCCATCCGTATTTTGGAAGAAGCCTTCAGAACCACCAGGACCCGGAGTATCAAGTTTCTCAAGTTCAAATGGAGCAACCATACCGAAGAAGAAGCTACTCGGGAGCGAGAAGATTACATTAGGACTGAGTTCTAGATCTCTTTAGTTCCTAGTTTTTCTTAAATCTCAGGACGAGATTTTGCTTAAGGAGGGAAGGTTTGTAACATCCCAAAAACCCTAATAAAGATTATCTAGTTCTAATCACCCAATTTAGGGTTAACAAAAACTTTTATTAATAAAACGAATATGAATGCATGTTAGCTTTGCATTAATGTGTGATTGATTGAAAATGCCATGCTTGATTGTTACAAATGATGTGAAATGGTTTAAAGATGAATGCTACATCATCTAGGCCAATTACAAACAAAATAAAAAGAAAAAGCAATCAAATATGAATAAATAAAGCAAATGGTCCTTTTAACCAAAGTGAACCACTAGGTCACATTGTGTGTTCCTATAGGAGAAATTTTAACAGAAACATTTCTATTTCTTTCCACCCTTGCTAGAGCAAGTAAAAGTGTATCAAGGCCCACTCTACAAAGTTATAAAAAAACATTTTACAAATCCATTTAATGGACAGTTGAAAATTGAATCTAGTTCATATGTTAAGATCCCACTTTTTCAAAAACCTATCAAACCATTTCCCCTTTCTCATTTATCCACATCCCAGCACTCACCACTCCTCACTGATCCTCCCCCACTTCTTTCCGGAGCAAGGCGAGCTCTCTCTCACCGGAATTTGGCCGGAGCCCACCGCTGCTGGAGGAGAAGGGCGGCGTCGATTTCGACCACCCCAAGACCTGCCGTGACCGCGCCTCGAACCGTTGTTGTCTACCACGTCGATCGCCCCCATCGCCAACCCTAGCTGGAGCCCAGGTGAGCCTAGCCAGAGCCCCACTGCCGCGCTAGGTCATTTTCCTCACTGGAGTAGTTCATCATCGACGATAACTCCTAGCCGTTGGATTAGAATTAGATCGCACGGCTCAAATTCATAGATACCATTTCGCTTAGATGCAGTCGCTGACTGGTGGACCCCATCTGTCAGCAGCCCGCTACGTTGTGGAGTGCAGTTTGGCCGGCCCGTTTAGCTTTCCCGCGCAGCCCAGGAAATTCAAATATGTATTTTCCATTTTAGTTAAAACCATATTATGTCCATATATTAAAAAATCAATTCAGAGAGTTTCACTTAACCAAATTGCATGATTCAAATTTTGTTAGAAAGGTATTTAAATTATATATCAAAGACCGTTGGATTTAAATCATTTGGAGTTAGAGATAAATTATAGTAAAAATAACAAGACAGAGACTTTTGCAACTTCAAACATTTTTGAAAAATCAACCATAATAGCTTTTGAGTTGATTCTAACTCTCAAAAATCACATTTGACAATATCTATCTGAATATGTAAAAATATTTAGGTTTGCATGAAGTGACATTGGACTAGTACCAAAAGAAGTCTATTAGGGTGTTTCTAGTCACTTTAAATCTATTAAATGATAATCTTAAACTTTATAAAATGTGATCAACACTTAAAATCACATTCCCATGTATCAGAATATGTGGTGATGACATGTGTCCACATGATCCCATATTTTAATTGGAGAATATTAAATCTTAATTAATTTCAATGAGTAGAAATTATTTTTCTCAAATAAGATAAATAAAACTAGTTCTTTATTTCATGTGATGATTGTGATGATGCTAGATCATCAAGTGTGAGCCTTAGTGTGCTCAATAGAATTAGTTAAGTATTGTTTGGTGATTGTGTACCCCGTATTTATTTATAGACGATAGTACCAACCCTGGATACGAGGAGGAGGAGTTCTACCCAGAAGAAGAGGAGGAAAACTTCAACCACTTCTCTACTCAAGGTAAGCTAACACTTGCAAGTCTTATACCTATGCAAGCCATCACTAATTCCAAGATAACCTAGGCAAGATGCATTCGGCATGCTTTGGTTATATACTTTGATTATACCAATCCCAAGTTTTACTTGCAAGCTTTACTCTTTTTACTTTACCAAAGTCTTTAGTTTTAGCTAGTGATTTGTGAGTACTTGGAAAAGTAGAATAGATAGCATGAAGAGTATAAAACTAGGCCTATACTTAGATGTCATTCTATGGCATGAGATTGAAGATTAGCACCCCTCATTAGTGAACACTCTTAACTTAGTGGCTAGTTCTAAGCATAAAACTTGATAACTTTAGATGGGAATACTTGGTGAAAATGATTATGAAAACCTTGGAGTGATGAGTCATTCTATTGAAATGTTTTGACATGTGTTGAGAAACACAAATGGATTTGATGATGAAAATGTTGAGGCATGAGCGTTAGCCATTTTATAAAAACTGATGGTTGGGTTCGGATGCGATACCATTCCAATATTACCGTATAACCACAATACCTGAATTGGGTAGGGCTTAGACAGAAGTTTATATGCATTAGTATGGGTTCCCTCGCGGAAGAGGTTTGAGCTGAGGCCAACTCGTGAGTGTGAATTGTCCACCTATGCAGTGCCCATGATGGTAGATGGCCATGGCTGGGAGGCCAAGCTCATAGGGGAGGTGCCTATACTAGAGTGTGTAATCGAAAGGTTATGATTGATTATCCGCATAATGAGTATGATGATTCAGGTTTATCCCCGACGGATGTATCGAATTATGTGGTGAAAGTGTACCACCTCTGTAGAGTGTCAAACTATTCGAATAGCCGTGTCCGCAGACATGGATTGTTGGACGGGCCATAATGTTCTGTCGTCAGATGTTTTCAAAATGACTTGTGAGGTGAACTATGACTTTGACTTGACCATAATAGGGTTTTGAATATGAAAACTAAGTTCCCACTTAAGTGATTTAGAATATTAATTTAGTTTTCTTTACTTCTAAACTCAGTTTAGATAAATCTAGCCTTTTGCAAAAAAACTCAGAGATTAGGATTCCTACTAGAACTACCTTACTTGTTACTGATAGTATGAGAGTACTTAAAGAGTACTCATGGCTTTGTCCCTGTCTATTCCCATGGCCAGAATATGAGGAGGACTACCACGATGATGGACAGTAGGACAACTATGACAACTAGGATCATCTCCCAGCATTGCCTGTGACCCTGAAGATGGAGCCCACTACTACGCTTATTATTCCGCTGCTTGTTTGTATTAAGATTGGATCATGAGATCCCTTATTTGTGTAAGACCTTATTATGGTTTGTAATGGATGATGTACTGTAATATCCAATCTGTTATGTCTCACAAAAATGGTAATCCTGGGATTGCGAGGTATGGCATAACAGGCATCTAGGATTAAAAATCAGGGTGTTGACAATTCCTTGGATGGCAGACTTGACCATCACCCAAATGGGACAAAGAGCTAGAGTAACCATTGGGAGACTATGGGAATGCATCTAGGCACCTGATAAAAATATCTATTCTTTATCCTGATCTTGAAAGCCAGGAATTTGAAATATATCTTGAGCTAATATATATGATGAAATAAATTGCTTTCGCATGAAAAAAAGATGAACATCCTAGTGATCATTTGACGACGTTCTACGAACTTTGTGCTACTCTTAAACCAGCCAGTCTACCAATAGAGTTTATACTCCTTAAACTTTTTCGCTGATCTTTAAAATATAATGTTTTTACTTGGTTACAATTGTTACCCAGTCACACAATAAAAAGTTGGGGATATTGCATCTGGGAGTTTATGTATAAATATTGCTCTTTTGCGGATCAAACGCATCATTACAAACTATCTTCAAGGGACTAAAGAAAACTTTTATCAAGCATGGAATAGATTTTATGGAATGATAATGAAAGTCCCAAATCATGGCTTTCAGGAGGATCTAAGTATCCAATATTGTTATAATGGGCTAATGAAGATTCAAAATAAATGATTGACTTAACTGCAGGAGGACCTATTAGCAACTTGACGTTGGAAGAATGCATAAAGCATTTCGAGGTATGATCCTTCAAAGATAAAAAATACAACCCTATTGAGAATGTTAAACCAAGAAAATGTATGTTTCATATACCCCAGGAACTAATGCCCGAAGTTAAAAAGTCAATGGAAGAAAAAGAAATAGCAACAGAACTTGTTGAAGAAAATAAAGTGGATGTTCTTCAAACTTATGTTGTAGAAGATGAAATAAATCTTGTAATGCAAAAGTTTAGATATCAACAAAATCAGTTCCGTAAGAAATTTTATAAACGTCTAATGACTCAAGAAAATAATGTAAAAGAGTTAACTGAAGTATTTAATGATTTAGTACATGCCACTAGGCATTTGTATAAATACTTGAGTATGGTTAAAACTCAATGCGATCAGATTCATAGGAACCTTAGGGGTACCTAGGCTTTGATTTTAGATAAAAATAAATTTAATCGTAACACTGTTTCTACTAACATTGTCACTAGATGTGGTACAGATTCATAGGAACCTTAGGGGTCACCTTAGTATCAAAAAGAATAGGCCCACAAAGCAAGAGAGATTCAAGAAATGATTCAAGAAGAAGATGACCTTGTCGATCCACAAGATGATATTGATTATGAAGCTTAGAGAAGAGAGAATGAGGCTTATAACAAAGACAAAGAAGAAGAAGAAGTAGTAGGATATAAACATAGATAATATGATTTAGATGCTGAAGTAGACTCAAGATAAGAAACCAATCATAGAACGGAACAAGGGAAAAACATACCTATAATCAAAAACCTTCAGCGAAGAAGAAAACTAAAAAGGATGTTGAACCAGTGGTAAAGGTAAAAGAGAACGTAACACCCTCCAGAATGAAAATTCCTTATCCTAACTATATTCAGTATGAACCGGATAAAGCTATTTATGATTCTTTTAATGAAGCTCTCGGAAGTCTTCGTTTAGAATTTCCTATAGCCGATGCGATTCAAGTTTTGACTTATAAAAAGTTTATGTGAGATATTCTTAATAAAAATAAGAAGGTAACTAAGATTATAGCAGTGATGACAAGCTTTGGTGTAAAGCTACCTACTGAGCTTGGGGACCCAGGTATACCAACTATATTTTGTGCAATTGGGTAAACTAATATCCTTAATGCTCTTTGTGACTTAGGTGTAGGTGTTAGTGTCATGCCTTATTCCCTATTTAAGAAATGAAATCTTGAAGAGTATTCTCCAACTTGAATTACCTTGCAAATGGCTAATTAGACAACTAAACAAACTATCAGTATGATCAAATATTTTGTACTTAGAATTGGCCAACATATTATACCCACTTATTTTATCATACTAGATGTTCCCAAAGATGACAAACTATCAATCATCCTTGGAAGACCTTTTCTTACCACTAGAGGAGCTAATGTTGACTTCTCTAGCACTAAGATTGTTTTCAATATTTATGATGATCATATCGTTCGTTATTTTCCAAAGAAACAAGAGTAACATGCTAAATATATAACACTGACTAAGCATATCCAAGTGGAAAATGCCATCAATGAAGGACAGCCTAAGGTAAATGATAAAAACCTAGAGGTTGGTTAGCTAAGACAACCCTCCTTAATAAAATGCTTAATGGGAGTCTATCCATTCTTTGGAGTAAAGTTTTTATTTTATTTTATGTGTTTTAATAAGTTTGTTGAAGTCATAGATTTGCAGAGAAATTATAATATTGTGAAGTTTAAAGAAGAGTGAAAGAAAGTTGAAAGGAAGAATAAAATAGGGTTCATACAACATAACGAGTACCGGTATGGCCGGAGGGGCCTGTACCATCTGCCCGTACCGCTAAAGCAAAATTAGTCGGCAAGTTCTTTTCAAGATAGTGTTCGTAATGAGCACTGGTATGGTCAAAGTTACCCGTACCGTCCGCTCGTACTGAACTTCGACAATTTGTTCTAACCTTACTAGCATGGTAACGACCACTGGTACGGTCAGAAGTACATGTACCATCCGCCCATACCAGATCCCCCAGGTTTGATCGTGAAATCCTAAATCTTTTTCCAATGGTGATGACCATCGGTACAGGCCGGACGCGCCCATACCGACTACATCGCCAGGTAAAGTCGACAGCGGCTGGCTCATAGACAACCTCTTTCTTCTTCCTCTCTCATTATTTCTTTCTCTTTATCTCTCCAACTCAAACCATAATCCTCTTGATCCTTTGATTCTTCACTGATTTCTTGTTTATGAGTGGGGGAATCTTCACATTGGTAAGTTTCTCATCCGATCCACGCTTTATTTTATGAAATCCGTGGTTGAATTCCTCACATTGACTATCTAGATCAGTTCATCATATTTTGTGATTATTTTTGATTCCTCACGTTAGGATTTTTAATTTGGTCCTATAATCGTTTGTTTGTATAATAGAAACCTGATGCATATAGTTTTTCTTTGAAAATTTGGAGCATAATGAACATTGGGAAGATTTTCTACTCTAGAAAGGGAGCGGGAACGTCAGGGACCTCGTGCACCGCTAGGCAGCCGTGTTCAAGGAAGAGGCGCTCAGAGGGAGACAACTTGAGGGAAGCCATGAACAATGACTAAAATAGGGTGAGAAAACACGAGGTTATACCCACTAAGTGGGTGAACCGTGACTTCCTCTCGTGCTAGGGCCTACTGTATGACTTTGAGAGGATGAGCGTGAATGCTAGCATGGTTCCTTTCTCCTACTTCTCCACTGAGACCTTCGAGATTGCCGCGTACGAGTTTCTATCATCATTCCATGATGACCTTGAGACCCAAGATTGTCATTGCACTATAAGTTTCATGCTCAATTGGCAACCCCACAACCTCACTTTTTTATCAATTTTGCGATTTTTTTAGGTTCTCTTATGAGGGAGAGCTCAATACCACTAATGATGTCCTCGTAGAGGCAATGCATGCTTGGGAGCAGATTTTTGTCCACAATAACACCGATTATTTTCGCAAGAAGAACGCCACTATCCATAATCCTACTGTCCGCTACTTCGCCACCTTCTGGGCAAATTCTATTTTTTGGGAAGGGAGATACCAGGGCAATGGCAGGCCCCGAGATAAGTGTAATTTGTATGTCCCTCCAGCCTGAGATGGAGTATAAGGTAAACTTGGGTGCTTTGCTCATCCATTAGTTCCTCCGCCAAAGGTTGGCTCCCTCGGGTGACATTCGTTGTGGAGGCTTGATCACTCAGATCGCCTATGCAAGTGAGTTTGTCATGCCGCATGAGAAAGTTGTGGTTGGGAGTAAGGAGTTGGATGACATCCACATGTCTAGCACCAAATTCATGGGGGGTTTTTAAGCCTCAACCCTCTCTTCGTGCTTATGAGTTTTATTTTGAGCCTAATGGTGATCTCCACCAAGTTTTGCTTCCATTTGTCCAAGCTTTTGGTCTCCAAGGTAAATAGAGTTGCGTCCTCAATGAGGAGGAATTCCAGGAGGCAATGATCTCCTCGGGAAGGATTGTGCCCCCGTGAGGGAACCCCAACTGGGAGAACACAACCAGTAGCCAATAGCAGCAGGAGTATGGTGGACAAGACTGGAACATCGTGTGCAGGGATAACTACGGCCAGCAGCATCAACATTAACAGCCTTTTCCCTAGTACCAGCAGCAAGGTATGCCTCCGCCTCAACCGGGATTAAACTATGTCCCGTGGAGTGACTTTGACCAGGTGGTGCATCGCATCGTCAACATAGAAAATATGTTGCATGATGTGAACTATATCATTGTCAACCTCACTCAAGGCTTCACCTCCTTCATGACCGACTTCCCAAACTGCTATTCGTACTTCCCATGCCAATAGCCGCGGCCCAACAATGACGGTGATAATTGATCCAAGATAGGCCAAGAGCCTAAGCTTCGATAGGTTGAACTCCTACCCACCTTTTGCATTCATATTTTTTGTTCTTCTTTTGATATATTTGTTTTTCTTCTAATGGATGTTTACTTTCAGTTTGCATTGATAAAATATAACCCAAAAATATTAGACTAGCTTTTATATTGATTTGTGCGAAGTTCTCTTGGCTCTTGTTATTTTTTTTGCAAGTTAGTCACTTCTAGTGACTTAGCTATAGAGTTGAACACGAGGAGTTGACCCAACTAGGAGATGAGCAAGCAAGAGGAGGTACCACATTCTTATTTTCCCTCTTTTTGTAAGTTTATTCATGAACATACTGTGTTTGTTCAGTTGCACTTGAGTTCCACTCCATGCTTAGCTCGTTATCTTTTAGGACTTAATGCCAAGGTTAATGTCACTACTTTTGTTTCGGCTTAAGACAATTACGATTGGTTAGAAAAACAACCCATTGCATTAAATTCTAAACTTTTGAGAACAAGATAAAGTATCTTTTGACAACTTTGGTGCCATTTTTTTGTCTTAAGGCCTTAATCTTAGTAGTACTCAACCCCGCATCGCAATGGTTTGACTTGATAATACCTTCTAAAAAGAATTATTGGATGGAACAAATATGTTATGGTGGTTGAGGGAGATTCCAAACTTGTTTTGTTTAGGTGAAAAGAGATACTTTATTTGAAAAAGATTTATGAGAGTACCCAAACTTCATGGAACTAACAACTCCTATGGCCTACGAATGATCTTGAGTTCATCTGAGATTTGGGTTATGAGTTGGTTGGACATTTGTAGCATTGGTGCGATGGGCAAAATTTTAGTTCCATGGGCCCTGATACTTGAGTAAAAAGAGAACTGACATCAAGATGTGAGATGAAAATATTAGATTCTCACGAGAGTATTTGTATCACCTCACCACCTAGAAAATTCTAGAGTTCTTAAAAAACAACGAAGAGATGGGGCGTTAGATAGCCACGATTTTTGAAGTGGGTGTTAATGAAAATCTCTATGTTTATCCTTTTTTGACATCTACTTTCCCACCCTTACTTTGACTAAAGCAACCTTGCTTAATTTTTTTACTATCATAAAAGAGGGGTGTTGAAATGAATTGATTCGCAAGACTAACCAAATTTTGGAAGTCCCTTTTGAATTCAAGAACTATTAGCTAGCGAGTTACTTGCAGTTAGGAAGCAAACTTAAGTGCAATTGTTCAAATATATTATGCTCATGTTTAAGTTTATGGGATTTGTCATGATGGAATATGATACAACCTTGAACTTGTGAGTTTCTGTCACAAGTTCTGGATATTCAATTAATGAAATACATGGTTTTTGTCCAAAAAACCTTGAACTTGTGAGTTTACCCTCTTGATTCAATTTCTCGCTATTATTCATAATAGCTTTGTCACTTGAGGGCGAGTAACAACTAAGCTTGGGGAAGTTGATAGCTCCAAATTTCAACATGTTTTCTAATTGATTTTCCTTTGGTTTATTGTCGGGTTTCACCCTTTTACTAATGCTAATATCGCAAATTAAAAAAACCATGGTTCTTGTCATGGTTTTCAGGTAATGAAATTTTTTGGAAGATCTGATAGCATTTATGGGCTAATTACACATGAACAAATAAATCCCCAATTGAAGCCCATTTCATTAGAGGCATCCAGGGTCCATAACGACCTTGATACGTCGGGACACGTATCGTCTGCCCATACGACCCTCCTTCGGCTCCACTATATCAATACAAGCAACTTTGGTGAAGGAGGAGAGACGAAAAACAGAAAACTACCACCGCAAATACATCTAGAAGAGGGGAGATCAGATTTGAAGAAGGAGGACACCGTCTCATTCTTCGACAATCCCTAGCCTCTAAATTATTCACACCACCATCATCCCCATTTTTACTGAGAGAGAGGGAGATTGATACTTGTAAGATTAGGGATTGATACTTTGATTTACCTTGGTTTGTATTTGAGTTGATCCTCAAATGGTATTGTGGCTTGCTACGGTAAAGTTGAGATAATTCCTATTTGCAATGTCCTTATGCCTTTCATCTATCTTTCTCTCATGTCTAAGTAAATCCCCATATGCGTGGGAGATGTAGGGGATTGGTAAGATGTGTTGTGACTCCAATTTTTCATCCATTTGTGATTGTTGTCGTGATTATTATATGGTGAGAATGAATGTCTATGTTTTCCTAATGCTTGTTGTCCAATTCAATTGCCCAGATAACATGATCCATAGGTCTCATAAGCATGAACTTGTATACTAGCGAATCGGCGAGTCCCCGAGTGCCACGGCCGATATCAACGAGGAGCTAGTAATACTCGAGGATAACAAGGAACCATCAAGATTAAACCCTTGATATGGTCTAAGGAACTTAATTAATGTATTAACCATTACTATGGTAACAGGCAGATGGATCACTGGTACTAGGAAGGTTTGCCAAGAGGATTCCTAGTCGGTATACGGGTTTCTTGCCTACTCACCTATGATTAAGAAGTATCACAATCACTTATTCCATTTCATCCATCTGGCACAGTCACTATTACCATGAACCGTTTTTCTCCATGCCTAACTTCTCATCTGTAGGAACCTCGATCACTTTCCTCACTTTTACTTTTATGTTATTTACTTCTTGCATTTTCCTTTACTCAAGTTTCCTCTATTATTCACTCACCCCCTTCCATTTTCAACAATTGCAGTCAATTCACTCAAGACAACATGACACCTTGATTGCGACAGAAACACCGCATAAAGACAGTTACCTAGGCTCCTTATTGGGATCAATATAAGAACTAGAATTAATACTTTCATGCAAACATGCTCTAACGAACCTATGCACTTGTAGGCCATCACTCGGCCACCATGCTACATTGGTAGGACAACGAACTTAACTATAACACTCCAATTTCAGCAACCCTGATTAGTTGTCCAGATTGCAAAAATCAGGGGGAATAAAAACTTTTCTTGTTTAATACTGGATTGTTTGCTTGTTGTCTGACTGTGCTTATGCATCTAACTATGTAGTGGATGAGATACTCCTTACCCCAACATCAGTTGACAAAAACTATTTAACAAAACTTTCCTGGCTCATTTTACATATTCTCAAATGTTCTGGCATTTCAAAACTTGAGCCAATATGCCTTTGTGACCTAACTATTTTAGTAGCTTCTATTGACAAAATTGTGGAGATCTATAAAGTATAATCTCCTTATGTTTTCAAGAAAGAACTTTCAACTACTCTTACCTCTAGCTTTACGGAAACCTTTTATAAAGCTTTCGAATTCTACTCTTAGTAGAAATACAAAGAACTCTCACCTTCTTCATGTCCAACATTTCAACATACCCACCTCTACCTCAAGCTAGGCTTGATGGTATCCCTAGTAGTAGATATGTTATGCTTGTAAGATGAATTGCCTTGACCTGATATTTGATATGTTTTCTTAGGAACTAGAGTGAGATAACATAGGAGCTCATCCCCTATAGTCCAACAAGAACAAGATTACAAACCCTAAGCAAGATTCCAAAGTTGGATCTAATCTCAAGCCACTAAGGTGACAATATAAACCCTTAACCAGATCAGTTCCAGAACTAATTCTTCTAGAAGCTTCCATGTCAATGAAGACCAATATCAAGCATGGATTGTAACACCTCGGATTGTCCCAAACCCGGCGGTGCAACCACACTACCTAAATCACACCAACTATAAGTGAAATTCTAAAACGGACAACATCTCCTTTGTTTAGAAGGACATTCATAACAAGCAGTTTAGAAAATATTTCACAATAATATGAGGTCGCTAGTATGCACTTTAAATTACACCACTTAGCTCGAAGTTATACCAGATTAAGATTTATTGATCGACAACTTACACTAGGATAATTTTGATAAACAACTAACAATTCTACATCTACTAGAATAATTGCAGGACACTCCAGTAGGCATTGTTTACAACTATGTGATCAAGTGATGTGGTATAAGTGCTACACCCAGTCTCCCATGCATATATCATGTACTTTGTACCTGAAAACCAAATGAAACGCAAGAATGAGTACAAAAATACTCAGCAAGTACAATTAGAACCGAAAGAACAATGGTGAATGATTAACATGAAGACTGAAACCGATTATCTGAATATGTCGCCCAGACTAGCCCACGAGGCAACAGTACTCATCGAATTTAATTTGGAACTAGCCGCTTGTAACAGTCTCTCACCGGACTAACATGAAAAGAATAGCCATCGGACTAGCCCGCAAGCAAACAGTTCTCACCGAACTTTATCGGAGTAGCCGCTTGGAACAGTCTCTCACTGATTTAGCTCGAAAAATAAGGAACACAATATTTCTTAACATACAAAGATGAATCAAAGATAAAGAATTGACCAAGTCTTAATTAAACCAAATTGGATTCGAGAATCTAAATCAAATGATCGCAAACAATCACACAATCACGCAATGAACAATCATACAGAAACAAGGGTTTGTTATGCACTTGTCTTTGAAAATGAAGGTTTATTCGAAATCTAATCTCCACCTACAGAAGCTCCAAAACCTGTGGAATAAGCCTTGCTTAAGAAAACTGTTTTGTGATAAGGTCGAGATCGTGCACTGCTCCAAATAAAACTTTCCAGAAAAACTACGTAAAAGATTTGTTGTCTCTCCTCAGCTTAATATGGCTGATCCTCTGTTTCGAACCAAACTAATAATACTTATAAACTTTTCATGTGTAGAACCTATATGTGTATTTCACTTCATAAAAAACTATATGTGTATCCCCAAGTTGGGCTACATCAAAATAGAATAGCTTGTAAACTTCTAGAAATAAAGTGTGTTGTGTTTTTAGCACCAAATCAGCTAGCTATTTGTAGATGACGTATGTATGTGTGTGGATCAGAGCAGAACCAACTACTGAGGACATTTATCAATTAGTTTGATTAGCAATTCCTAATTAGCCTAGTGCCAAGACTAATTAATAAACAATGTGACGGACATGAAATTGGATCTACTAGCTAGCTCTCCATAGCACAGGGATGTACTCCTACTTCGATCCATCTCGTTCCAGCTAGTACAAGGGAGATAACAAACCATTGGTGGAACGACAGCAGCTCGATTTGGTAGCAGATGTTGACGTCCTCCACAAATTAAGTTTCCTGCTTGCCGGTGTCCAATGATTCCGATGGAAGCTTGTCCATGTTGATGACTCTCAACAACGGTGTCGAATAAAGATGCTTGATGTGGGCGGCCAGAACCAGCGACCAACAAATACTCGAGTGCGGCAACTACATCTTCTTGCAGCAGAATTGGTGGCGGCGACATGAGAACCCTAGGTTGTAGCTATTAGGAATCGTGATTGGGGCGTGCACTCATAAATGTCCAAGAGAAGGACGTGGTGGGCTATTTATTTCCTTTTTCTCTTTTATTCCTTTAGTCTTATCCAGGCCTCCGTTGGACTCTATTTTTTTTCTTCTCTTCGGATGCACGTATCCAGATATGAGTCTATTTCTTTTATTCAACTTTACTCAACGAACAAAAATTTAATTATCTCTACAAAATTCATTTAATCTTGATGACATATAATCAACCCTGATCTCTGATTCTACAGACGGCCACCTTGTCAGGGTTTTGGTCAACACACCTACCTATCCAGTTAAAAACTCAGTCAAAACCTCTCTTTAAAATTCTAGGATCTTACATTCTCCACCCCTTAGCGGAATTCGCCCTCGAATTCTCATCTCCTCATACTTAGATAACTACACATATGAACTCTATCCAATAATCAAGTACCATTTCATGTCCTCCAACTACAAGGATTATCTTCACATCCCTTCTTATAAAGCTCAGTTGCAACTTCACACTATTTTCAATGTCTCTCAAAACTCGAAAGAAAAACTTGCAGCTTGGTCAAAAAACATCGCAATTGATTCCCCTGCAATCCTTAGTAATTATCTAGACCTTGAATGGTCACTGAGTGACAAACCTTCCTCATCAATATGATGTGAACAAGCCTTTGATCACAAGCCACATATCACTATGCTAACTTGCGTGAACTCTCATGGAGGGATGCTATGACTTGTCAAGTAAGGTACCCTAAAAAACAGGTTGGTTTATTCTCACTGTAACTCTACGCTTGGAAGCATTGCCTCTTCTAAAGGTGGAACGTCATACCATTCTTTGGTTCAGGCTAAACATCGTCGACTCTCCACTACCTAAGGCTATGAGGCACACATTGATTCACCAATCTAACATAACAAAAGAAAATAGTAAGAGTAGTTGGTATGGGTCCCAGACCATCCCGTACTCAAAGTATTAACTCTTTATGTTAATAAGTGAATCCCTCAGCGTAACAATTAGGCATCCTCACACCCATTGCAAAATGATTTCAAGAGCATTAAATAAGATTAAGTGTCAACTCCAATCTTTTCTTTGGTAATGCCACTACTCTAATATGTCGATCTTTCAAGAACACTTGGTGTTGCGTATAGTCATGATAAGCATAATTGTAAACAACACAAAAAAGAATCACCTTGCGGATCAAGAGAACCTTGAATAAGGAAACATAACTAGAAGAGGATAAGGAAATGACAGTTCTCACTTAGGATGGAAGCACATGGAAAAGTCTCTCCGAAAGAAAGATTTACCATTGCAAATACTTAGCAATGAGAAAAGGGTCCATGGATAGGTGTGAAGAATATAATCATACAAAAAAGAATGGGCTTAGATGAAGATTTTGATTCTATAAGGGCAATGGTGAACAACAAGAACATTTGAAATCCAATATTGAAAAGACTTCATCAAAATCGAATAAAAACAAGTTGGATGATGATTATTGCAGACGTTTAATGTAGACCAGAAAGAAGAATAAAGCATGATAAAGACACTGCGTGGACGTTGTGGCTTAGTACATGTATAGTGTAAAGAGCTTCCTATATTTATTGGTTTAATATTATCCTAGAAGATTATAGTCTAGGTGGTCCACCAACAAATCAATATCCTTAATGTCTTGATATCCGACCGGTCATGCTTTGTACAAAATATCTAAAAAAACTCAATTATTCTCTTCCCGTGGTTCACTGACTTGATTTTGGAAAGTACTAAACTTTTACTTTCCAATCTTATTTCATCAACCATGAAGTAACTTCAAGACAACTAGTTACTACCAACATGGAAGGAAAATCAAATAGTAAACAATTAACAAGAAATATTAAAACATGGCACTGAATCCTCTCATGAGAAGCCCTTCAAATAAGCACAACATATGGACAAAATAAATTAGCAGTAAAACATAATAGAAACGCGAATGCAATGCATGAGCCTGAACCCATCCTATTGTGCACCACTATTGAAAGTTTTAAGTTGATAAATCCCATGACAGCACTTTACTTATTTAAAAAAAGTTAAAAGGGCATGTTAAAATTTATTCAACTAGACTAGCAATTCTCATAATATACTAGTTTGTAAATAAACTACTCCAGAGATGTAAAGTCTAGGCTCTGATACCAACTGTAACACCCCGGATTGTCCCAAACCCAGCGGTGCTACCACGCTACCTAAATCACACCAACCATAAGTGAAATTCTAAAACAGACAACATCTCCGTTGTTTAGAAGGACATTCATGACAAGCAGTTTAGAAAATAATTCACAATAATATAAGGTCGCTAGTATGCACCTTAAATTACACCACTTAGCTCGAAGTTTTACCAAATTAAGATTTATCGATCGAAAGCTTAGACTAAGATATTTTTGATAAACAACTAACAATTCTACATCTACTAGAATAATTGCAGGACACTCCAGTAGGCATTGTTTACAATTATGTGATCAAGTTATGTGGTATAAATGCTACACCCAGTCTCCCATGCATATATCATGTATTTGTACCTGAAAACTAAATGAAACGCAAGAATGAGTACAGAAATACTTAGCAAGTACAATTAGAACAGTAAGAACAATGGCGAATGATTAACATGAAGACTGAAACCGATTATCTGAATATGTCGCCCGGACTAGACCACGAGACAACAGTACTAATCGAACTTAATTCGGAACTAGCCGCTTGGAACAGTCTCTCACCGAACTAACCTGAAAAGAATACCCATCGGACTAGCCCACCAGCAAATAGTTCTCAACGAACTTTATTGGAGTAGCCGCTTGGAATAGTCTCTCACTGATTTAGCTCGAAAAATAAGGAACACAATATTTCTTAACGTACAAAGATGAATGAGAGTGAAAGAATCGAACAAGTCTGAATTGAACCAAATTGGATTCGAGAATCTGAATCAAACGATCACAAACAATCACACAATCAGGCAATGAACAATCATACAGAAACAAGGGTTTGTTATGCACTTGCCTTTGAAAACGAAGGTTTATTCGGAATCTAATCTCCACCTACAGAAGCTCCAAAACCTGTGGAATAAGCCTTGCTTAATAAAACTGTTTTGTGATAAGGTCGAGATCATGCACTACTCCAAATAAAACTTTCCAGAAAAACTACATAAAAGATTTGTTGTCTCTCCTCAGCTTAATATGGCTAATCCTCTATTTCCAACCAAACTAATAATACTTATAAAATTTTCATGCGTAGAACCTATATGTGTATTTTACTTCATAAAAAACTATATGTGTATCCCCAAGTTGGGCTACATCAAAATAGAATAGCTTGTAAACTTGTAGAAATAAAGTGTGTTGTGTGTTTAGCACCAAATCAGCTAGTTATTTGTAGATGACGTATGTATGCGTGTGTGGATCAAAGCAGAACCAACTACGGAGGACATTTATCAATTATTTTAATTAGCAATTCCTGATTAGCCTAATGCCAAGACTAATTAATAAACAATGTGACCGAACATGAAATTGCATCTACTAGCTAGCTCTCCATAGCACAGGGATGTACTCCTACTTGGATCCATCTTGTTCCAGCTAGTACGAGCGAGATAACAAACCATTGGTGGAACGGCAACAACTCGATTTGGTAGCAGATGTTGACGTCCTCCTCAAATTAAGTCTCCTGCTTGCCAGTGTCCAATGATTCCGATGGTAGCTTGTCTATGTTGATGACTCTCAACAGCAGCGTCGAATAAAGATGCTTGATGTGCCGGCCAGATCTAGGGATCAACAAATACACGAGTGCGGCAACTACATCTTCTTGCAGCAGGATTGGTGGCGGCGACATGAAAACCCTAGGTTGCAGCTATTAGGAGTTGTGATTTGGGCATGCACTCATAAGTGTCGAAGAGAAGGACCTGGTGGGCTATTTATTTTCTTTTTCCTTTTTATTCCTTTAGTCTTATCCAGGCCTTAGTTGGACTCTTTTTTTCTTTCTTGTCTTCGGATGCACGTATCTAGATTTGAGTCTATTTATTTTATTCAACTTTACTCAACTAACAAAAATTTAATTATCTCTACAAAATTCATTTAACCTTGATGACATAGAATCAACCCTGATTTCCGATTGTACAGACGGACAACTTGTCGGGGTTTTGGTCAACACACCTACCGGTCCAGTTAAAAACTCAGTGAAAACCTCTCTTTAAAATTCTAGGATATTACATGGATCTACCCTACTCAATCTATGATTCAACCCAATCTACTTTATGATGATTGGTAACCTTGCATCCTCTCAAAAGCATTTCCCCTTGTACTCTAGCCAAAATCCTCAAGACTGCCAAAATTGACTAAGTCTAGAAATTGTTTCAACATCACTTCCTTGAATACCTCTCTTTATCAACCCTTATGCATTTTTGGAAATGCACATGAACCATATTGTAGACCATCCTAAGGACTACCAAGGCCCACTCTTTCCCTTGGCTAGATCATCCACTAACCCACTTGTTCTTGATGGCTTTGTAGGCAAGAAAATAATAATTCCTGCAAACCTTATCAACACGCCTACTTTGGAAGAAGCTCACCCCTTCATCCTACCCTCTTTGGACCAACTCTTTGCATGATTGGGTTCTACTCATAAAGGTCTATCAATACCTACATCACTTATTAGATCCTTGTGCTCCAAAAACCCACAATGTTTTGAAAGCTATTCGATAATATGTCATGACACCCTTATTTTATTCAAAGTTTAGAATCAATCCTTGGATAGATCAAGCATGATCAAGCTCAGACCTCTATACCATTGTTAACTACATCACTTGGTATATCCATCTATATATCCCATGACCCCAAGGGAGCTTTGATGTAACATCTCAAAAATATTAAAAGGGAATTATCAATTTCCAATTAACAAAAATTAGGGTTAACAAAAGATTTTTAATATTAAACACTATATGAATGCATGTGTGTTTATTAATGATGTATGAATGCTTGTTATGCCATGTTTGATTGTTATAGATGATAAGGATTAGCTTGAGGATCAAAACAAGATCATCTAGGTCAAATCCAAACAAAATCAAATTAAAAGAAAATCAAATAATGAGGCATATGACCTAATGGTCATTTTTGCCAAAGTTAACCATTAGCCCACTTTGGGCATCTCTATTAAATGATTTCAAACAGAATATATTATATTTCTTTTCTCCCCTTGTTAGACTAAGTGAAAATGATCGCAATTGAACTTTTACAAACTTACAGAAACAAATTCAAATCCATTTAAAGGACATTTCAAAATTGAATCTACTGTAGGCATCAAGATGGCATTTTTCCAAAAACCACTCAAACCTTCTCCACTTGACAAATCCTAGCAACCAGATACACTCAAGAATATGACCAACACACCCACCAAAAAGAATTTAAAAATTCAAATGTTTAGTTCATGCGGCCATTTGATCGAGAACTTAACAAACACAGTACAGAAATACCAACTATTTACTGTTGTGATCAATCTAGTGATCATCTCTATACTCGACAGAGCTTCACTACTCGCCCACAAGCATCCCTAGTACCAGCTCGTGCATCTACCACCACTCACTCGATGCAATGACCAGTTCCAGCCCATAGCCGAGCGTGCCATGCCGCTCGAGCATGGACACGATGCCACAAGCCTCGCCGCCCTCTCCCATGACCACTAGCAGCTAGGCGTGACCTTACCGCACCCCCAGTCCACGCCTCGGCCAATGATAGCCAGCGGATATTCTAGCGCAGCCGCGCCCATTTATCTCTCTGCCATGCCGAGCACACTCCAGAGAGCCGAGCCGCCCCGCGTAGCCACGCCACACCTCGCTCTCTCCTTGCGTAAATGCACTCACCGCATCACCAGCAACCTCCCAGACACGACTGTTCGACGCCACGTGCCCCGTGACCACTGTACGCCATGACGAACACCCGCGGCACCCACACAGATCACGGACGCCCCTGGCCGATTAAGACTACGCCTAGCAGTGCCACTATGCGCATGACGATCGCCGCAAAGCACCGTGTCGATCTATGACCACAGCCATGCCGATAGCGTCCTGTAGCAACGTCACCAACGAGCCCGAGCCATGCCGCAATGCTCCCTCGCCGGGGGTATAAATAGACCCCTCCCCTTGCCTCAAATTGCACACCACTCGACTCACCTCTCTCCTAGAACCCCCTCTGACCCTTTGATACATCCATTTTGCATGATTTCTATATCATAATTTACTATTATTCATTGATATATTTCATATTAAGAGATGATACTTATGTTATTTCATCTGTTTTTGCATGGTTGATAACTTTTGGAGCATGGACCGCTGCAGTCAGGATTCTGATGGAAAAGGTGCTGTTTGGAGGCAAAATTCGTGAAGATCAGAAAATCTGGGAAAATACATGGAAAATCCTATTTTTCCAGAAGACGAAGAAAGGCAGAAGGGGAAGTGGACATGGGCCACAGGGGGCCCACACCACCCCCTGGCGTGGGCCACCCTAGGCCGTGCCACCAGGTGGTGTGGCCACCCTGGTCCACCCCTGGCTCTCCCCTCTGGCATATATTATCCTCCCGAAACCCTAAGACTCGGGCAGTGACCACAGAAAGATTCTGCCGCCTCTGCGGGGCGGAAAACACCGAGAGAGAAAGATCTCTCCAGCAAACAGAATTCTGCTGGGGGAATTCCTTCCCCGAGAGGGAAGATCATCGCCATCAACACCACCATCAAGCTGGACTTCATCGGGATCATCATCATCATCACCACCATCATCTCCACCAGCACCATCATCACCACTTCATACCGCTGTAACAATTGGGTTGAATCTTGCATACTTCTTAGGGGAAACTTTCCCGGTGTTGATTACTCCTTGTAGTTGATGCTATTGAGTGAACCAAGGAATTATTGTTTATGTTCAGATTGTTACATATCATATTTCATCTCTGATCATGATCCATATGATGTATTGTGAGTAGTTCATTTTGTTCTTGAGGACATGAGAGAAGTCATGTTGTTAGTAGTGGAATTGTGTTGAGAAAGATTCAATAGTTTGATATTTAAGTTGTGGTGTAATTCTTCTAGTGGTGTCATGTGAACGTCGACTACATGACACTTCACCTATATGGGTCTAGGGGAATGCATTGTGTATTTGGCTACTAATCGTAGGGGTTGCCAGAGTGACAGAAACCTGAACCCCCATTAGGAAACCATTGCACAAGGGACGTTAGGGTCTTAGAGTTTAAAACTGTGGTTAGGTGTCTACCTTAATTACTTTCTTCTACTTGTGGATGCTTCCAAGTGGTATAATCACAAGTATGTATTAGTCCTAGGAAGTTCGGTACATTAGCACAGGTTCACCCACACAACACTTAGCAAACTAAAAAAGATTAATCAACTATATGAAGCGAAAGCACTTGACGATTCCCATGTGTCCTCGAGAACGTTTGGTCATCTTAAGTAATACAACCGGCTTGTCCTTTGCTAAAGAAAGGATTGGGCCACTTGCTGCATTTATTATTATTGTCTTTTATTTACTCGTACTTTATTTACCTGCATTATCAAAAACCCCTAAAAAACCATTTGTTAAGTATTTACAAAGAATTCCTGCTCCAAGCCACTCGTCAACACCTTCTGCTCCTCGTTGGGTTCGACACTCTTACTTATTAAAAATACTGAGATACACCCCCTATACTTGTGGGTCATCACCCTTCCCCGGAGCAAGGCGAGCACTACATAGCCGGAATTTCGCCGGAGCCCGCCGCTGCTGTGGAGGAACGGAGCCATCGATTGGAGCCACCCTTGGAGCTACCACGACCACCATTAGACTCACTGTTGTCTACCAGCTCCTTCGCCCCCATCGCTGGACCTAGCTAGAGCCCTGGTAATCCCCCAACGACCCCCACCGTAGTGCTAGGGTTAGAATCTCGCCCACTCAATGCGACGAAGATGATGACGCTCGGCCATCTATCATGCTCCAATCGTGTGGCCCAGATTAGCGACATCTTGTTCGCTTAGACACACAATGGACGCTGGGACTAGCCTGAGTGCAACCAGCTAAGGCTGGGCCGCTCCATGCATAGCCCAGAGATTCAAACATAGATTTTACATTTAATTCAAAACCCTATTCTGTTAGTGATATAAAAATTGAATTCAAAGAGATTTACTTAACCAAATTGCATGATTCCAATTTTGTTTGAAATGTATTGAAAATCTCTACACACTCCCGTTGGATTCTAACAGTTTGATATTATAGATCACCTAGAGTTAAAATAACAAGACTGAGATTGTTCCAACTTCAAATATTTTTATAAAATCAACCATAAATGCTTTTGAGTTGATTCCAACTCTCAAAAATCACATTTGCTATGCTCTATCTGAATATGTAAAAATATTTAGTTTTACATGTAGTGATCATGGACTAGCAATAAAAGAATGCTATATAGGCATTTCTAGTCATGTTAATATTATTAAATAGTAATATTCAACTTTGTAATATATGCCAACCCCTTTAAATCACATTCCCAAGTATTAGAATATGTGGTGATGACATGTGTCAACATGATCTGATATTTTAATTGGAGAATATTAAATCTTCAGTATTTTTCAATGAGTAGAAATTGCATTTCCAAAATAAGATAAATAAGGATATGTCAATATTTCATGTGATGATTGAGATAATGCTAGATCATCTAGTGTGAACCCTTGTGTGCAAAATAGAAATAGCTAAGTATTTTTTGCTGATTGTATACCTCGTTTTGACTTATAGACGCTAGTACCGACCCGGGCTATGAGGAGGATGAGTACTACCAAGAAGAAGAAGCAAACTTCAACAACTTCACCAACCAAGGCAAGCTATCCATGCAAGCCAACCTATGCAAGATGCACTAGGCGTGCTTGGTTATGCAATCTTGATTATACCAATCCCAAGTTTTACTTGCAAGCTTTATTATTTTACCTTTACCAAAGTTTCTTACCTAGTTAATTAATTGTGATTAGTGGAAAATAGGATGGATACCATCAAGAGCATAGAACTAGTCTTGGGTAATTACACCTGATTAGCACCCCTCAATAGTGATACTCTCATTGATAGTTGCTAGTGCTAAACTAATATTGATCACTTTAGATGGGAACAGTTGAAAAAAATGATTATGAAAACGTTGGAATGACGAGTCATTCAATTGAAATGTTTTGACATGTGTTATGAAACACAATGATTTGATGATGATACTGAATGAGGCATGTGCCCTGACTTTGATAAAAACTGATGGTTGGGTTCGGATGCAATACCATTCCAACTTTACTGTATAACCACAATACCTGAGTTGGGTAGGGCTTAACTGGAAGTTTATATGTCTTAGTATGGGTTCCCTTGCGGAAAGAGGTTAAGCTAAGTCTACCTCGTGAATACAACTGTCCACCTATGGCGGATGGCCATGGCTAGGAGGCCAAACTCATAGGGGAGGAGCCTATACTAGGGTGTGTAATTGAAAGGTTATGATTGATTATCCGCATACCAAGTATGATGATTCCGAGTTATCCCTGACGGATGTATCTAATTTTGTGGTGAAAGTGTACCACCTCTGCATAGTGTCAAACTATTCGAATAGCCGTGTCCGCGGTTATGGACAGTTGGAGTGTCCATACTGTTCTGTTGTTAGATGTTTTTAAAATGACTTGTGACTTGAAATATGACCTTGATTTGAACACCACATGGTCGTGGAAATGAAAACGAGGTTCCCACTTGAGTAATCTAGAGAACTAAACTAGGCCAATATTACTAAGTACTTCTGAAATAAAATTGGTTGTTGCAAACAAGACTAGAGCTTAGGATTCCTACTAGAATATCTTACTTACATTAGTGATAGTTTGCGAGTACTTTAAAAGTACTCATGGCTTTGTCCCTGGCTATTCCCAAAGCTAGACTATCAAGAGGACTATCCGTAGGACGGACAATAGGATGTCTATGATAACTAGGATCTCTCTCATTGTCAGCATTGCCTATGACAATGAAGATGGAGTCTACTATGTTTATTTCGACTACTTTGATGTGTATTAAGACTTGATCATGAGATCAACTATTTTTAAGACTATTTTGGTTTGTAATGGATGATGTACTGTGCTACCAATTATGTTATGTCTCGCAAAAATGGTAATCCTGGGATTGCGATGTACGGCATAACAGGCATCTGGACTTAAAAATCCGGGTGTTGACAAGTTGGTATCAGAGCCATCCTGACCATAGGAGACCCTAGTTAGAATGGACGTATGAAAAACCTAATTTCAAAACAAAGGAAGTGAGTATTTAAAAAACCTATTCTCACTATTATCCTTGAGATTCTTTGAAAAAGGAGGTCACATGTTTCTCAAAATTCTTGCAATTCTACATAAAATTTGACACACTTGATCACCTCACTAACTTCCTCATCCTAATTACTTATTGATGGAAGTCAAGTACAACAAGTTCTACCAGCTAGGCAACGGAGGAGAGCTCATCTTCGAGAGGGACTTAAGCCAGTTAGCGGAGTTTCTTGAATGCCCGCACCCCGAGTTCTTCAGAACACAACTCAATGATCAGCCAAGAGGAGAACTACAGTGGTTAATCGTGGCGGATCTGAGAGGCAAGATGGAGCCACCCACCCCAGAGAAGATACAGTTCACCTTGAGGGAGAACAACTGGCTGGATGGATTAGCTAGGGAAATGTAGGAGGCACTTACGCGTCTTTGTGCGCAGAACATCAACCAGATAAATTGCACGCGCTTCACCCACTATGCAAGACGTGATTCAATGGGACAACCCTTGGCCATGCCAGGACATCCAGAGCTAAGGAACCACGTGGATCACCTCGACTTCATGCTACACGCGATGCATAAGGAGTTGGACAACTTTCGTGTCTATGCCAACCAGAATCACGGTCTCATAGCCAAGAAGAACCAAACTCTCGCCATCCTAGCTAAGGAGCGCAAGTCACTTTTCCGCCAACATGACAAGAAGGACCGCATCATCGCTCGCCTCCGTCAGAAGGTTGCAACCCTTGAAGAGACCATCCATGACCAGGAGATTCAGCTTGAGGAGAAGGAAGAAGAAGGTAAAGATATCTGTGGTGAAATCACCTCTTACCTCAGAGATGATGACTATCTGGAGGACGTCGCCATGAGTTCCACACCGACGAGGAGGATGCCGACTTCCTGGATGACGAAGAACCCACCAGTTCCGATGATGAGTAGTCGCACTAGAGCACTGCCGTAGGTGTGATTTTGTATCTGGTCCCATTGTATTGTAGCATGACATAATAGTTCTTAGAACCATATGCTTAGTAGTTGTAGTGTGTTGCTTGTAATGTGTTGCTTGGAATGAATGAAAATGAGTTTTGGTTTTCAAACCTTAGCAATACTCAAGTTTAAATCTTTTGAACCAAACCCATAAGCCATAGGAATTTCCCTCTTGTCTTATGATCTATCTCAATCTTCAGATGACTTGTGGCAACCCCGGTGGTAGCATCTCATCCTAGGATCCGGTGCTCCAGATTCTGCAGATGCTAGTTTCAGATCGTGAAGCCGGTAGAGACGAGCGTCAAGCCAATCTCGCCACTCTTCAGCAGATCGCCCAGATGGCACACAACAACCAAGACCATGGAAACCAGGATCACCATGGATCTAAGCTCAAGAACTTTCAAAACACCAATCCTCCTATGTTTAGCAAATCTGAAGAGCCTTTAGATGCTGATGACTGGCTACAAACCATGGAGAACAACTTAGAAGTTGGAGGAGTAGATGCTATGGAGAAAGTATTGTTTGCCACCCACTATCTGGCAGGTTATGCAAGATCATGGTGGAACAACACTCATACAATGAACGGAGGACAGATGATGACTTGGGAGGAATTCAAGGTCAAGTTCAACATGACCCATGTGCCCCCAGGTTTGATCAAGCAGATGAGGGATGAATTCAAGGAGTTGAAGCAAGGAAGGATGACTTTGGTGGAATACCGTGACAAAATTCTGTCTCTAGCTAGGTATGCCCATGATGAAATTGACACAGAAGCAAAGAAGAAGGAGAGATTCCTGAATGGCCTGCATGATGAGATGCAGACAATGTTAGTAAACATTCCCTTTGATGACCTAGAAGCTCTAGTGGATTCTGCTATCTAGATGGAAGGAAAGATCAACCAAGCTAGTGAGAACGGCAAGTGACATATGATGCACCAACTGGACCCCACCACATCCCAAAGTAACGCCCGAACCCGTCTGCAGGATTTGCACCGAGAAACAACAGACCCCCTATGTCCCGTCCGAACTATCCCAATCGTGGCGGAGGAAACCGAAGGCCTGGAGGCCACAACAACAACACTGACAACCCCCAAAACTTCAACCGTACACCGCCAAGGTCCACCAACAACAACAACAATACTCCCCGAAGGACTGGAAGCAATGTTGTGTCTGTTGCAGGGGAGGACAAGTCAATGATAACCTGCTCTGAATGTGGAGTCACGGGTCACTACTCCAATGAGTGTCGCAAGAAGCTTGCCGCAGCCACCAATGTCACTGCACCTGCCCAACAGTAGCGCTGTGTCTAGCCTGGAAAGAGGTTTGCCCCAGGAAACCCACACAACCGTATCGGTTGTGTGTTCCACATGAATGCGAAAGAAGCCCAAGAAGCGCCAGATGTCGTGCTGGGTATGTTTTCTGTTAACTTAGTACTTGCAAGAGTGTTGTTTGATTCTGGAGCATCGCACGTGTTTTTTACAGAAGAATTTGTATGCACTAGTAAGATTCAACCAACAAAATTGAAGCATGTTATGATAGTTCAAGTACCTGGGTCAACCACCAAAGCTAGAAAAATTTGCAAGGCTGTGCCTATCAGAGTCCATGGGATATATTTTTATGCCAATCTAATAGTACTTGGAACCAAAGGTTTGGAAGTAGTACTAGGAATGGATTGGATGTCGAAGCATCAAGAACTAATAGACTGTGCCAAGAAAGCCATAACTATGACTAGTAGCACCGGAGTATCGGTAGAGCATGTATCTGAGACGCTGCCCCGTCAATTAAAATGCAACAAGAGTTTAGTAAAATCAACCATAGACCAAGTCAGAGTAGTTTGTGAATACCCCGATGTGTTCCCCGATGAATTACCCGGTATGCCCCCAGATCGGGATATCGATTTTATCACTGAACTAGTTCCTAGAATTGGACCCATAGCTCAGAGACCCTATAGTATGAAAGCCGCTGAATTATTGGAACTGAAGAAGCAACTTGATGACATGTTGGGGAAAGGTCTGATACAACCAAGTGCATCGCCATGGAGATCACCTGTTTTGTTTGTGGATAAGAAAGATGGTTCCAACCGTTTATGTACGGATTACCGGAACCTGAATGACATCACCATCAAGAACAAGTACCCACTTCCAAAGATAGAAGACCTGTTTGATTAGCTGACTGGTGCCAGAGTGTTTTCTAAGATTGATCTTAGAACTGGTTATCATCAACTAAAGATCCGTGCAACGGATATCCGAAAGACTGCTTTCACCACCAAATATGGATTGTATGAGTACAATGTCATGTCCTTTGGATTAACCAATGCCCCTGCTTATTTCATGAATCTCATGAATAAGATTTTTATGAACTTCTTGGATAAGTTTGTCGTTATTTTTATCGATGACATTCTGATCTATTCCAAGTCGGAAGAGGACCATGAGCAGCACCTAAGAACCATTCTTGAAACCCTTAGAGAGCATAAGTTGTATGCCAAGTTTAGCAAATCTGACTTCTGGTTAAAGGAAGTAGGATTCCTCAGACATATCTTGTCGACAGGAGGAGTTGTTGTCAATACCGCCAAGATAAGGATGTTGAAGAATGGAAAGCCCCAACCACTCAAACCGAAGTCCATGCATTTCTTGGATTAGCTGGATATTATCACAAGTTTTTTGAAGGATTTTCAAGCATCGCAAGGCCGATGACCCAGCTGTTGAAGAAAGACAAGAAGTTTGAATGGACGGACAAATGTGAAGCAAGTTTTCAAGAACTCAAGAAGAGATTGATTTCAGCCCCAATTTTGATCATGCCGGATACCACAAAGCCTATTGATGTATATTGTGATGCATCCAAGATTGGTCTCGGATGTGTGTTGATGCAGGAAAGCAAAGTAATATCATACATGTTCCAACAGCTAAAGCAACATGAGCAGAACTATCCCACCCATGACTTAGAACTGGCAGCCGTAGTTTTAGCCTTGAAGACATGGCGTCATTACCTCATGGGTAACCGCTGTGAGATTTATTCGGATCACAAGAGTATGAAGTATATTTTCACCCAGAAGGTGCTGAATATGAGGCAATGGAGATGGATAGAGTTAATCAAGGATTATGACCTTGACATTCACTACCACCCCGGCAAGGCCAATGTGTTAGCGGATGCTCTTAGTAGATTGCCGTGTAGATTAAACACCATGATTAAGGAAGACCAACCAAGTTTGAATGAGGAGTTGGAGAATTTTAGAATGGAGCTAGTTAGCGAAGGATTTCTAGCTAGTATTGAACTTCAACCCACTTTGATCAGTCAGATAAAGGAAGCCGAGAAAGGAAACGCCAGTATCGACGGAATTAAACGTCGCATCGGTACAGGGAAGGTACCCGGATTCATTGAATATGAAGAAGGCGTTATGTGGTATGAAGGACGTATCTATGTGCCAGCAGATTCAGAGTTGAAGCAAGTCATTTTGCAGGAAGCCCATGATACTCTTTATTCTATTCATCCGGGAGGAATGAAGATGTATTAGGATTTGAAGAAGCAATTTTGGTGGCACAAAATGAAGAGAGAAGTCAAAAGATATATCGCCAAGTGTGACATCTGTTAGAGAGTCAAAGCAGAACACCAGCGATCAGCAGGACTTTTGCAACCATTGCAAATTCCGGAATGGAAATGGGATTCTATTGGAATGAATTTCATCACCGGTTTGCCTACATCTCGTATGGGAAATGATTTTATCTGGGTCATAGTAGATAAAATGTCCAAAGTAGCTCATTTCATACCCAGTAAGACCACCTACCAAAGCTCGAAGCTAGCAGAGTTGTACATTGCAATGATAGTTAGATTGCACGGAACCCCCAAGACCATTGTGTCAGATCGAGGAACCCAGTTTACCTCAAGGTTCTAGAAGAAAGTCCAAGAAGGACTAGGAACCAAACTGAACTTCAACACCGCTTATCACCCGCAAACTGACAGACAAATAGAAAGAGTAAACCAGATACTAGAAGATATGCTGAGAGCTTGTGTGTCAGAGTATGGATCTAAATGGGAAGACTGTCTGCCTTTTGTAGAATTCTCATACAACAACATTTATCAAGCTAGTTTGCAAATGGACCCATTTGAGTTTTTGTATGGAAGGAAGTGTCGTACCCCCTGAATTGGTCGCAGGTAGGAGAGAGTCAGATCTTCGGACCAGACATCCTACAAGAAGCCGAAGAGAAGGTTCACAAGGTCCGTGAACACCTCAATACCGCCCAATCTAGACAGAAGAGTTACACTGACAAAAGACGTTGAGACATCACCTTCAATATCGGAGATTTTGTGTATCTCAAATTATCACCCTTGAATGGAATGCAACAATTTCAACTGAAAGGGAAGCTTGCCTCTAGATATATCGGACCTTTCAAGATTTTAAGTCGCCGAGGAGAAGTATCCTATCAGCTAGAACTGCCTGAAGAGATTTCAGTTGTTCATGATGTGTTTCATATCTCGTTACAGAAATGCTTAGAAGTTCCGGAGAAGACCGAAGTTTTCAAGAACATCGATCACAGATCCTTGGATATCAACAAGGATTTAACCTATCGTGAAGTACCCATCCGTATTTTGGAAGAAGCTTTGAGAACCACCCGGACCAGAAGTATCAAGTTTCTAAAGATCCAGTGGAGCAACCATATCGAAGAAGAAGCCACCTAGGAACTAGAAGATTATATTAGGACTGAGTTTCCCAATCTCTTTAGTTCCTAGTTTTTCTTGAATCTCGGGATGAGATTCTATTTAAGGAGGGAAGGTTTGTAACATCTCAAAAATATTAAAAGGGAATTATCAATTTCCAATAAACCAAAATTAGGGTTAACGAAAGGATTTTAATATTAAACACTATATGAATGCATGTGTGTTTATTAATGATGTATGAATGCTTGTTATGCCATGTTTGATTGTTATAGATGATAAGGATTAGCTTGAGGATCAAAACAAGATCATCTAGGTCAAATCCAAACAAAATCAAATCAAAAGAAAATCAAATAATGAGGCATATGACCTAATGGTCATTTTTGCCAAAGTTAACCACTACCCACTTTGGGCATCTCTATTAAATGATTTCAACTAGAAAAAATTCTATTTATTTTATCCCCTTGCTAGACCAAGTGAAAATGATCACAAGTGAACTCTACAAATTTACAGAAACAAATTCAAATCCATTTGAAGGACAATTCAAAATTGAATCTAGTGTAGGCATCAAGATGGCCATTTTCAATAAACCACTCGAACCTTCTCCACTTGACAAATCCTAGCAACCAGAGACACTCAAGCATATGACCAACACACCCACCAAAAAGAATTTAAAAATTCAAATGTTTAGTTCATGCGGCCATTTGATCGAGCACTAAACAGGCACAGTACATAAATACCAACTATTTACTATTGCGATCAATCTAATGATCATCTCTGTACTCGACACAGCTCCACTACTCTCCCATGATAATCCCCAGTACCAGCTCGTGTAGCTAGCACCGCTCACTCGCTGCAATGACCAGTGCCAGCTCATACCCAAGCATGCCATGATGGTCGAGCATGGACACGACACCACAAGCCTCGTCACCCTCTCCCACGACCACTAGCAGCTAGGAGTGACATCACCGCACCCCCCAATCCATGCCTCGGCCAACGACAGCCAACGGAGACGACAGCACGGATGCACCCATATATCTCTTTGCCATGCCGAGCACATGCCAGAGCGCCGAGCCGCCCCGTGCAGCCACGCCGCGCCTCGTGCTCTCCTTGTATAAATGCAGTCGTCGCATCACCAGTAACGTCCCAGACACAACTGTTCGACGCCGCGTGCCCCGTGACCACCGTACGCCATGACGAACACCCGCGGCACCCGCACAGAGCATAAACACCCCTGACCGATTAAGACTGTGCCTCGCCGTGCCACTATGCGCATGACGATCACCACAGAGCACCGCGTCGACCAATGCCCACAACCATGCCGATAGCACCCTATAGCAACGTCGCTGATGAGCCCGAGCCATGCAGCAAATCTCCCTCGCCGGGGGTATAAATAGACCCCTCCCCTGCCTCCTATTGCACACCACTCGACTCACCTCTCTCCCAAAACCCCCTCTGACCCTTCCCTGGAGCAAGGCGAGCACTACATCACCGGAATTTCACTAGAGCCCGCCGCTTCTATGGAGGAACGGAGCCATCAATTGGGGACACCCCTGGAGCTACCGCGACCACCATTCGACTCATTGTCGTCTACCAGCTCGTTCGCCCCCATCACAGGACATAGCTAGAGCCCTGGTAAGACCCCGACGACCCCTACCGTAGCGCTAGGGTTAGAATCTCGCCCGCTCAGTGCGACGGAGATGATGACGCTTAGCCGTCGATCGCGCTCTAATCGTGTGGCCCAAATTAGTTGATACCGTTTCGCTTAGACACAGTCGCTGATGCGTGGGACCAGCCTGAGTGCAGCCCGCTGCACGCACGCTGCGTAGCTGGGCTGGCCCATGTTCGTTCCCGCGCATAGCCCAGAGATTCAAACTTAGATTTTTCATTTAATTCAAAACCCTATTCTGTCAGTGATTTAAAAATTGAATTCAAAGAGATTTACTTAAACAAATTGCATGATTCCAATTTTTTTAGAAAGGTATTGAAAATATCTATAGACTCCCGTTGGATTCAAACAGTTTGAAATTATAGATCACCTATAGTAAAAATAACAAGACAAAGACTTTTCCAACTTCAAACATTTTTATAAAATCAATCATAAATGTTTTTTAGTTGATTCCAACTCTCAAAAATCACATTTCACATGCTCTATCTGAATATGTAAAAATATTTAGTTTTACATGCAGTGATCATGGACTAGTAATAAAAGAATGCTATATAGGCATTTCTCGTCATGTTAATATTATTAAATAGTAATATTCAACTTTGTAATATATGCCAACCTAATTAAATCACATTCCCAAGTATTGGAATATGTGGTGGTGACATGTGTCAACATGATCCCATATTTTAATTGGAGAATATTAAATCTTAAGTATTTTTCAGTGAGTAGAAATTGCATTTCCAAAATAAGATAAATAAGGATATGTCAATATTTCATGTGATGATTGAGATGATTCTAGATCATCTATTGTGAACCCTTGTGTGCAAAATAGAAATAGCTAAGTATTGTTTGGTGATTGTATACCTCGTATTTACTTATAGACGCTAGCACCGACCCGGGCTATGAGAAGGAGGAGTACTACGAAGAAGAAGAAGAAAACTTCAACAACTGCACCAACCAAGGCAAGCTTTCCATCCAAGCCAACCTATGCAAGATGCACTAGGCATGCTTGGTTATGCAATCTTGATTATACCAATCCCAAGATTTACTTGCAAGCTTTATTGTTTTACCTTTACCATAGTTTCTTACTTAGTTAATTAATTGTGATTCGTGGAAAATAGGATGTATACCATCAAGAACATAGAACTAGTCTTGGCTAATTACACTTGATTAGCACCCCTCAATAGTGAAACTCTCATTGATAGTTGCTAGTGCTAAACTAATATTGATCACTTTAGATGGGAACACTTGGAAAAAATGATTATGAAAACCTTGGAATGACGAGTCATTCTATTAAATTTTTTTGACATGTGGTATGAAACACAATGATTTGATGATGATACTGAATGAGGCATGTGCCCTGACTTTGATAAAAACTGATGGTTGGGTTCGGGTGCGATACCATACAACCACAATACCTGAGTTGGGTAGGGCTTAACTAGAAGTTCATATGTCTTAGTATGGGTTCCCTTGCAGAAAGAGGTTAAGCTGAGGCTACCTCGTGAATACGACTGTCCACCTATGCAGTTCCTGGGATGGTAGATGGCCATGGATGGGAGGGAAAACTCATGGGGGGGGTGTGTAATTGAAAGGTTATGATTGGTTATCCGCATACCAAGTATGATGATTCAGGGTTATCCCTGACGGATGTATCGAATTTTATGGTGAAACTGTACCACCTCTGCATAGTGTCAAACTATTCGAATAGCCGCGTCTACGGTTATGGACTGTTGGAGTGGCCATACTGTTCCATTGTCAGATGTTTTCAAAATGACTTGTGACTTGAAATATGTCCTTGATTTGAACACCACAGGGTTATGGAAATGAAAACGAGGTTCCTACTTGAGTAATATAGAGAACTAAACTAGGCCATTACTACTAAGTACTTTTGAAATAAAATTGGCGATTGCAAACAAGACTAGAGCTTAGGATTCTTACTAGCATTGTCTTACTTACATTAGTGATAGTTTGCGAGTACTTTAAAAGTAATCATGACTTTTGTCCCTGGCTATTCCCATGGCCAGACTATTAAGAGGACTATCCGGAGGTCTACGATAACAAGGATCATCTCCCATCATCAGCATTGACTGTGATAATGAAGATGGAGTTTACTATGTTTATTTCCGCTGCTTTGATGTGTATTAAGACTTGATCATGAGATCAACTATTTGTAAGACTATTATGGTTTGTAATGGATAATGTACTATGCTACCAATTATGTTATGTATCACAAAAATGGTAATCCTGGGATTGCGATGTACGGTATAACAGGCATATGGACTTAAAAATCTGGGTGTTGACATCTGAGCTCCAAGATCCAACAAGGTTTTGAAGGTAATAAAATAACATTACGCTAGATCCTTAATCTCTAGTTTTCCACCAAAATCATCTTTGATTTCCAAAACCCAATAATGTAAATGGTAGATACAACCTGTGGACATCATCTACCTTTGGTATAAAAATTTATCAAATATTATCCATAATTCTTTTGGCCCAAAAACAATTAAATCCCTTTAATTAACAAAAACCTCAAAACTCCTATAAAGGCAAGTTTGTTTTTCTCCAAACTACTTTGCCAACTCAAGGCACATTTGATGCCTATACATCCTATCCGAGATTATTTATTATTCCTTTTGCCCTTTTTCTTAAATGGTAGAAACAAGAAATAATTGCTTAAAAATACTTTTCTTTCTCCATAAATTATAGGAAAAATCTACTAAGTGTGTAACCACATTTAATACCTTAACACCTCAAAAACCAACCTTGTCCAATTTAAAAATATCAAATGAGATTCTGAAAACCATTTCAGCACTTTCTGAACAAATGATATAAAGAGGATCTAAGCATCCCAATTGAATCAGGGACATGTATCTTAATCATACCCATCATCCAACACCATTAACCCATATTGTCATGTTCAAATTTCTAAATTTGACACATGATCCTTCTCGTAGTCAAAACTTCACATATTACAAAAACCCCTAGCAAACCTCCATCTAAACTTGCCAAACAAGCCTCCATAGCAACCACACTCCCCTATGGTCGTGTGCTACAGTACCACATAGTAGCAACACCTCTCTCCTTGTCATTTACCCCTTGGAAGAGAAGAGAGAGAGACACAACCACATCTTACAAATATCTTCCCCATTAATTTACCACAGCAGCTCCACTACCTCACCCTGCTTCTCTGCATCGACCAGGACCTCAGGTCACCTCTCACACTGCCCTTTTCGACCAATCCTTGGCCAGCAACACCCTCCCATGCCCTCTCTTGGACCTTGTCCATCATGAACCGATCCACCCCGAGTTAAATAGTCTAGAGGCTACCAAGATCGCCTATACCCCTTCATTCCACTCCTGTCCCTCACCCCTTTCCCTCCCTGAAGCCCCGAAGCTCTCCCTCTCTTTGTCACTCAGGAAAAAGAGAAGAACTCCCCTCGCCTCCAAACTTGCAGGCAAGGTTGCAACCCTACCCTACCATCTCTACCCTCGTATTTGCATCTGAGTGCACCCCTAACTCGCGTCTACCTTCCCCTATTTTCCTTTCTTCCCAGGAATGCCGAAGGTCTCTTCCTCAAACTCATGGCTGACTGGAGTTTCCTCGGCAATCCTGGCGCTCTGGAGCCCTGTCCTTGACGAAGACACCACCCAAGGGCCTTCCCGGACCCCTGCGTCCCCTCCCGAACCTCTCCGTCGACATGGATGCTTCCCAAGGCCAGATCCTGTGCACTCTCGAGCTCTCCTCGAGACCCACCACACGAGCCACCTCTCGTCGCGGAAGTGGCCTCTGTCGCCCCTCGTTGGAACGTTGTCGTGCACTGATCCATATCTTCCGCTCCATATCACTTGAGGAGCACCGCACGTGAGCCCCTGCACCCACAGGTGCCGCCCCTAGGGTTTCCTCCTGGCGCCTCCATTCGCGAGGAAGAAGACGCTCCAGTGCCGTCGATTGCCACCTGATCCAACGGCCGATATCGCCAAATACCCCTTCGCAGGTCTCCTCTCACTGACAGACAGGCCCGCTTGATAGCTTCAAATTTCGCCTCCCACTCCAGGATACGTTCAGGTTGGGCCAGCTGAGCTGCTCGGCGGCCTAGTGAGGTGTGGATCTGGCTTGTTCCCTCTCTATTCTGTTTTTTGATTTCTAGTATTCCAGATCTGATAACTAGCTGCTCAGTTTTAATTCAAATAAAAATTGAAACAACCATATATTGACTAGATCTAAATTTCTACTTATTCCCAATATAAATCTCAGATCTAAATCTCAGATCTTTAGTATTCCAGATCTGATAACTAGCTGCTCAGTTTTTGTGCAACATGCGGAACTAGTCCTTTTCCAAATATAAATCTCATTATTTACTGGCATTAAATCCACTAAAATGTATCATTTTCACTAAATAAATTCCATAGTGAGATGTGCATACCCAAATGGTATGAATCAAAGTTCCCCTGAATAGTATTGTCTATAACTATCAGTTAGACTTTATGTTAGTCCAACTGGAGCTGAGGTTCTCCTTTAACAAAAGTAACAAAAATAATTAATATATTACTTTAGAAAATTCCCTAGATAAATCTACAACATATGTTGGGTTGTTTCCACCTCCTAGTGATGTGGTACATCAGTACCTATCTAACCCTAGGAGCTCACTATTTAGTGAGCTTTTATTGAATTTTAATGAATTCAAAATTTCTGTATAAGGTAATATTCCTAAATAAATAATTCCAGAAGTTCTATCATTACAAAAATAATGATTCAAATTTCCACTAGAAGGTATTTGTAATACCTCTCAACTGTCCTTGGTCTCATATCATTTGGACCAGTAGAATAAATCTGGTTAAAAAGACAAATGTACTACATAACGGACTTTTCGAATTTCCCAATGTCATTTTAAGGTGTTTCCAATTCTAAAAAATCACAAACTCAAATATATACAATATACTCTGAGAAAACAATTATTTGAGCTCCATATCTTTTCTGATGATTTATTCACCTAAACTAGAGGTTATTTCACTAGAAAACTCATAACTAAATATACAAAATTAATAAAATCATGAAACCACTTTTGTTGGCCTTGTTATTCTAATACCTATCTGTAGATATCATTTTTACACATTGATATCATACAGGTCCAACCCTTAGTTCCAAACTCCTTTATTAAGTAGTTTTGGCAAATAAATCCTAAAGGAAATTCCACGACGACGATAGTCGCGATTATATCAGAGACAAAATCAGATGGTTATTTATATTGGTTATTATGGTATTCTAAGAAGAAGTCCAGGGACATATATTGCCAGTTTGCTGATCTCAGGAAAGCCACCTTCTTGCTCATAAGCCATGTCCTACTATTTTACTTATGCATGTTTTATCTACTGTTTATGTGAACTGCATTGTTTTCAATTATTAAGATCTATATCGGGCAGTGGCTTGGATCCTCCAAACCATTACACATGTTTACTACTAAGTACAACCCCCTTGATGTCACCTATTTTTACCTAGAATGGTAGATGGTGTATAACACCATAACCCTTTCGAGACCCTGTTTTAGCCGAAGCAAAGCTATAGGACGGGAATACCCGGGAAAAGTTTTACATAGAGTTTTATGATAAAACCTTTGTGAGATTTGACCTACCAAGAGAAGTTTGACAAATAAAAGGTTTTCGTTTTGCAAAATATGCTAAAAGAAGGATGGAGGAAAAATGTTTATGAAAACGCACCCGGTTCTTTGCAGCTTTAGCTATAACAACTTAATTCGTGCAACCACACTACTCTAGAATGGGAAAAGGCTAGACTTGAAGTTTGCTACTCTGGTGTGGGAATTCTCATAACTGCTTATAAGGGATCATCTCCCTCGAATTCTGGGCTTTCCTTTACGAAAGGGTCAACTGTTAGACAGTCACCTGGAGGAAACAGGATCACCCATGTGAGTGATCGGGCGATACTGTGCGCCCTTAATTGAAAGTGCCCCCTCCAGGTCTAAGTAGGGTGCTCTGGTTGCTCCGTGGATCTAGAAATTCTAGTCTTGAGGGGAACAACTCATAGGGTAGGGCGTATGCTAGTGTCAACACCCGGATTTTTAATCCCAGATGCCTGTTATGCCATACATCGCAATCTCAGGATTACCATTTTTGCGAGACATAACAGATTGGATATCACAGTACATCATTCATTACAAACTATAATATGGTCTTACAACAAAATAAAGGATCTCATGATCCAGTCTTAGTATAATCATGTAGCGGAATAAATAGCGTAGCGGTGGGATCCATCTTCAGAGTCACAGGCAATGCTGACGATGGGAGATAGTCCTTGTTACCATAGTTGTCCTGCTGTCCTTCATCTTGGTAGTCTCCTTCATAGTCTGGCCATAAGAATAGCCAGGGACAAAATCCATGAGTACTCTTTAAGTACTCGCAAACTACCACTAACAAGTAGTATAGTTCTAGTAAGAATACTAACTCTAAGTTTAATTGCAAAGTTAAGTTTAAAACCTAAGCTGAGTTCAGAAACAAAGAAAGATAAAAGAAGTTTGAAAACACCTAAGTGCGAACTTAATTATCATAGTCACAACTCTGTTGTGGTCAAGTCATGTCACAATTCATTTCATAAGTTGTTTTGAAAACATCTGACAACAGAACAGTATGGCCACTCCAACTGTCCATAACCGCGGACGCGGCTATTCGAATAGTTTGACACTCTGCACAGGTAGTACACTTTCACCACAAGATTCGATACATCTATCAGGGATAACCCTAAATCATCATACTTAGTATGCAGATAATCAAACATAACCTTTCCTTTACACACCCTAGTATAAGCACCTCTCCTATGAGCATGGCCTCCCAACCATGACCATCTTTCATCTTGGGCACTACATAGGTGGACAACATTGAGAGGTAGCCTCAGCTCAGACCTCTCCCACGAGGGAACTAATACTAATGCATATAAACTTCCGACTAAGCCTTACCCAATTCAGGTATTGTGGTTGTACGGTAAAAATTGGAATGGTATCACATCCGAACCCAACCATTAGTTTTATAAAAGGGCTAAGGCTCATGCCTCAACATTTTCATCATGATAAACCATTTGTGTTTCTCAACACATGTCAAAATATCTCAATGGAATGACTCATCATTCCAAGGTTTTCACAAGTCATTTTTACCAAGTATTCCCATCTAAAGTGAATCAAGTTTTGGGTTTTGTTCCAACTACTAAGTTAAGAGTGTTCACTAATGTGGGATGCTAACCTCAATCTAATGCCATAGAATGACATCTAATTCTAACTAGATAGGTCAAGTTTTATACTCTTTATGCTACTTTGGTAAAGTAAAGAAAGTAAAGCTTGTATATAAAACTTGGAGTAGGTATAAGTCAAAGTAGTATAACCAAAGCATGCCTAATGCATTTTCTTAGGTTATCTAGCTTAATTCTAACTTGCTAACAATAGCTTGCCTTGGTTGGTGCAGTGGTTGAAGTTTTCTTCCTCCTCCTCTTGAAGGAACTCCTCCTCCTCGTAGACCTGGTTGGTACTATCGTCTATAAATACATACGGGATACACAATCACCAAAAATACTTAACTAGTCTACTTAGCACACTAAGGCACACATTTGATGATCTAGTATCATCACAAACATCACAGGGTTTAATGAACTAGCTTCATACTTTTTATTTGAGAAAAGTAATTTCTACTCATTGAAATTAACTAAGATTTAATATTCTCCAATTAAAATATGGGATCATGTGGACACATGTCATCACCACATATTCTAACATATGGGAATGTGATTTAAAGGTTGGATCATATTTTAATAAGTTCAAGTTTAATAATTAATGATTTAAAGTGACTAGAAATGCCTATATAGTATTATTTTGGTACTAGTCCAAAGTCACTGCATGCCTAACTTAATATTATTACATATTCAGATAGGTATGGTTAAATGTGATTTTTGAGAGTTGGAATCAACTCAAAATCTACTATGGTTGATTTTATAAAAATGTTTGAATGTGCAAAAGCTTCTGTTTTGTTATTTTAACTAGGAGAGATCTCTAACTCCAAAAGATTTAAATCCAAAGGTCTTCGATAGCGATTTTCAGTAGCTTTCCAACAAAATTGGAATCACTCAATTTGGTTCGGTAAAACGCTCTGAAATGATTTTTAAACTAAGGAACATAATTTATTCTAAATCTAAATAGAAAAACCTATATTTGAATCTACGGGCTTAGGCAGGAAACTAATTGGGCTAGCCCAGTGGTGCTCCGCGGTGCAGAGGGCGACTGAAAAGGGGGTCCTGCATGTCAGCGGCGCTTAAAACACGAAGCGGTATGGGATGATCTGGGCCACACGATTAGAACACAGATCGACGGCTCACGGTCGTCGTCGACGATGGACTCGTCGCCGATGAGACTGAACCCTAAATGGCCGGTGGGGGTCTACTGGGGATGTACCAGGGCTCCAGGTAGTGCGGCGAGGCAGGCAAACGAACTGTTGGATGATGGTGGACTCAGGCGAGGTCGCGGCAGGGGCTGAGGTGGACAAAATCGACGGGGACTTCTCCTCCTCTGCAGCGGCTACCTCCGGTGGAATTCCGGTGAACAGCGGCTCGAGCGGCTCCGGCGAGAGAGGGGAAACGGTCAGTGGAGAGAGGGGAGTGAGATGGTGTGAAGAAATGGTGCTGGGGTGTCCTCCTTATATACGTTCAAGGAGGGGACCGAAGGGTGTGGGCTGGCATCTCCGGCGAGGGCGGTACAGAGGGATACCGGTGTGGGCGAGGTAGGAGGACAGTGGGCGGTCTGCTGGCGGTCAGCTACGACGCAATGGCGCGGCTAGGGGCGGTTCCTAATGGTCGGGGGCTTCCCGCACTCTGAGGGATAGAGGCGGTGCTCGACGTGGCTCCCGGTGACTATGGGTCACGCGACGTTGCACGGCCATGCCTAGCAGGGTGCTGGGTTGATGGCGGAGCGGCGTGCGTGATTTGGTGTCGAGGCGCGGTCTGAGGCGTGCGAGCGGAGATCGCACTCTGGCGCGCTCTGGCTGCACACAGAGAGAAAGGGCGGCGAGGCTTTGGGGTGGTCCAGTGGCTATCTGCGGCCGTGGGGTGGACCGTGGGTGGCGGTGAGGTCACGGCTCACTCCCTGGAGCAGCAGAGAGGGGCTGGCGGTCTGCTGCGGCTCGGGCACGATCGGCCGGCGATCATGGCGTCGAGGCGGCATGGCACTGGCGCCAGGGGCTAGGGATAGGGGTGGTTTTGGTCTAGTTGGTCCTGGAGGAGACCAAGGTGATCAATGCACACCAATTGCCTCGACAAGATTTGCTCCTAAACAATATTAGTTAGGCCAATTTTTATCTGCCTACCAACTGTTCGATCAAATGGCCGCATGAAGAAAATATTTGAACTTTTGGGAGATTTTTGGTGGAGTGGTTCATATCATGCTTAAGCATCTAGTTTTGCTTGGGATTTGGAAATGAAGTTCATTCGAGTGGTTTTTGAGAAAGTGGTATCTAGACATATGAACTAGATTCAATTTTCAAAAGTCATTTAAATTTAGAGTTTGAAAGTTTTTGGGATGAAACAATGTGAGCCTTGGTACATCACTACTTGTACTAGTAAGGGGTCCAAAAAACCACAATTGTTTCTATTAAGATTTGAGTGCTAGGAATAGCCAAAGTAGGCTATGTGATTAAAATGGCAAAAGTGACCATTTGCTTATTTAATTCTTTTTGATTTATTTTTCTTTGGGATTTGCTTGCGGATGATCTAGATTATGTGTAATTCACCTTAGAGTCATTTGACAATCAATAAATCACTCAAACATGGCAATTCAAAACAACTCCTATTTAAATGCACACACATATGCATGTTTAATTATTTAAATGAGAAAAAGTTTTTGTTAACCCTAAGTTGGGTGATTTGGATCTTGATATCTTGGATTAAAGTTTTGGGATGTTACAAACTTTCCCCCCTTAAACAAAATCTCATCCCGAGATTTAAGAAAGAAAACTAGGAACTACAGAGATCTGGGAATTCAGTCCTAATGTAATCTTCTGACTCCCAAGTGGCTTCTTCTTCGGTATGGTTGCTCCATTGGATCTTGAGAAATTTGATACTCCGGGTCCTGGTGGTTCTGTAGGCTTCCTCCAAGATACGGATGGGCACTTCACGATACGTCAGGTCCTTGTTGATATCAACAGCTCGATGATCGATGTTATTGAAAACTTCGGTCTTCTCTGGCACTTCTAAGCATTTGCGAAGTAATGAGATATGGAACACGTTGTGGATGGCTGACATTTCTTCGAGCAATTCCAGCTGATATGATACTTCTCCTCGACGGTCTAGAATCTTGAAGGGTCTGATATATCTGGGGGCTAACTTTCCTTTCAGACTAAAACGCTGGGTTCCCTTCAATGGCGAAACCTTGAGATATACAAAATCTCCGACATTGAAACTCAGGTCTCTCCTTCTCTTGTCAGCATAACTCTTCTGTCTGGATTAGGCGGTCTTGAGATGCTCACGGACTTTGTCAACCTTCTCTTCATCTTGTCGGAGAATGTCGGGTCCAAAAATCTGACTCTCTCCTACATGCGACCAATTCAAAGGGTTATGACACTTTCTTCCGTAGAAGAACTCAAATGGTGCCAATTGCAAACTAGCTTGATAACTGTTGTTGTATGAGAATTCAGCGAAAGGCAGGCAGTCTTCCCATTTTGATCCGTACTCCAACACACAAGCTCTCAACATATCTTCTAGGATTTGGTTGACTCTTTCAGTCTGTCCATCAGTTTGCGGGTGATAAGCGGTGCTGAAATTCAACTTGGTTCCGAATCCTTCTTGAACTTTCTGCCAAAATCTCGAGGTAAATTGAGTTCCTCGATCTGATACGATGGTCTTGGGGGTTCCATGCAGACTAACAATTCTAGCAATATACAACTCTGCTAGCTTCGAACTCTGGTAGGTTGTCTTGACAGGTATAAAGTGAGCTACTTTCGATAGTCTATCAACGATGACCTAGATTGAGTCATTTCCCCTACTAGAAGTAGGCAAACTGGTGATAAAGTCCATTCTGACGGAATCCCATTTCCATTTCGAAATCTGCAAGGGTTGCAACAGTCCTGCGGATCTTTGATGTTCCGCTTTGACTCTTTGACAGATATCACACTTGGCGATGTAGCTTCCGATTTCTCTCTTCATCTTGAGCCACCCAAATTGCTCTTTCAAATCTTGATACATCTTCGTCCCTCCGGGGTGGATAGAATAAAGAGTATCATGAGCTTCCTGCATGATAACTTGCTTCATCTCCGAATCTACTGGCACACAGATATGGCCTTTGTACCACATAACTCCTTCTTCGTCTTCGGTGAATCCAGGTACCTTTCCTGTACCAATACGATGTTTGATTCCGTCGATAGTTTCATTTCGCTTCTAGGATTCCTTGATTTGGCTAATCAAGGTGGGTTGAAGTTCAATGCTAGCTAAAAATCCTTTGCTAACTAGCTCAGTTCTAAACTTCTCCAACTCCTCATACAAACTTGTCTTCTTCTCCTTGATCAAGGTGTTTAACCTACACGGCAATCTGCTAAGAGCATCCGCTACCATAATGGCTTTGCCGGGGTGATAGTGAATGTCAAGGTCATAATCCTTGATTAACTCTATCCATCTCCTTTGCCTCATATTCAGCTCCTTGTGAGTGAAAATATACTTCAAGCTTTTGTGATCTGAGTAAATGTCATAGCGATTACCCATAAGATAATGACGCCATGTCTTCAATCCCAAAACTACGGCTGCTAACTCAAGATCATGGGTAGGGTAATTCTGCTCATGCTGCTTCAGTTGTCGAGATAGATATGCGATGACTTTGCCTTCTTGCATCAATACACATCCGGGACCAATCTTGGATTCATCACAATACACATCTATAACATCCCAAAACTTTAATCCAAGCTTATCAAGATCCAAATCATCAAATGTAGGGTTAACAAAAACTTTTCCAAATTAAAATTGAAAGCATTCATGTGTATGTGCATTTAATTTAGGAATTGATTTGAATTGCCATGGTTCTGTGATTCTTTGCTTGTAAAATGTTTCTTAGGTGAAATAAACATCATCTACAACATTCCCAAACTTTTCCCAAAGAAGAACAACTCAAAATGAATAATTGAAGTGAATGGTCATTTTGGCCAAATTAACTATCATGCCTACTTTGGCTTTTCCTAGTACTCAAAACTTAACCGAAACATGTGTGGATCTTTGCACCCCTTGATAGTACACATAATGACGTACCAGGGCCCACTTTGTGATCTGTTAAAAACATTCAAATGCTAATTTTAAATGACAGTTTAAAATTGAATCTATTTCATATGGGAAGATCCCACTATTTCAAAAACCACTCAAACAAGCTCAATTTTCAAAACCCAAGCAACCACAGAGTCTCAAGCTTATGCCTAGCAAACCCACCAAAAATCTTTTCAAAATTCAAAAGTTTATTTCTTGCGGCCATTTAATCAAACACTTGGCAGGCAGGGTTAAACTCTAAACCATAGCTCAATGTTTTGAACAGGGTTTTGCCCCCATTTGATCTCCATTTAATCCTTTGGTCCCCTCATGATCTAACCATACCATTAGCACCCCTCCCCCTTGTCCCTAGCCACAGTGCCGAGCCACCCCAAGCACTAGCTCGCCGGCCGACCATGCACTCGCCCCAGCAGACCACCTCCCTCTCTCTCGCCATGTCTAGGAGGTAGCCAGGACCTCACTGCCACCCTCTGTTCCTTCCCCGATCCAAGCCTAGTAGTGGACCACCGAGGAGAGCCCGCGCCACGAAAGCGATGTCGACCTGCACCAGAAGGCGAGCCTGAACGCTGCACAAGCCGCCGACCGTAGCCCGCGCCCGCCACTCTGCCACGACCCAGGGAACACGACGGACACGCCCATTCGCTGCCCAACGCACCACAGCCACCGCTTGCCGTGGACACCGCCGCCTCTGCCGCTTAGAGCGCCAGCTGCCCCCGACCGCATACCACCGCCCCTATGCCCGCATTGAGTTCCTAAAGCACCGCCTGTCGATCGCCACCCTGAGCCATGCCACTAGCCGCCCGTAGCCATGTCGCCACCGTCGCCTGCCCATCCCTCTTGGTCTCGTCGTCGAGCCTATAAAAGGAGGCCACGCCCAGCCATTTGAAGCACCCCACTCCACTCCCCTCACCTCACTGATCATCCCACACTACTAGCCGGAGCAAGGGGAGCAGCAGCTCGCCGGAATTGCACCGGAGCAGGCCGCCTCTAGAGGAGAAGGGCGCCGCTGATTGCGACCACCCCCGGAGGTGCCTCGACCGTCCCTGAGCTCATCGTCGACCACCGGTCCGTTTGCCCACCTCGCCGACCTTGCTGGAGCCCTGGTACGCCCCCTATGCACCCCCACTCAGCCTCTAGGGTTCGAGCTCGTCGGGGACAGGTCCGTCGTCGACGACAAGCCACAACCATTGATCCTCAGTCTAATCTAACGACCCACATCGCCCCGTACCGCTTCACGCGTTATGAGCCGCTGACTTGTGGACCCCCCTGTCAGTTGAGCCTCAACAGGAGTGACACTGGCCGGCCGTTAGAGTTTCCACGACCCAGTTAGTTTGAATTAGGATTTTCCTATTTAGTTTAAACTTAGTTCTGTCTCTGAGTTTGAAAATCAATTCAGAGAGTTTTACAAATCCAAATTACATGAAACCAATTTTGCCTGAAAGGTATTGAAATGATCTATCCAAGCCCGTTGGATTTAATTAAATTAGGGTTATAGATCTCTCCTAGTGAAAATAATAAAACAGAAGCATTTGCACCTTGCAACATTTTTATAAAATCAACCAAGATAGGTGTTGAGTTGATTCCAACTCTCAAAAATCACATTTCACCATACCTATCTGAATATGTAATAATATTAAGGTTTACATGCAGTGACTTTGGACTAGTACCAAAATAATGCTATATAGGCATTTCTAGTCACTTTAAATCATTAAATATTGAACTTAAACCAAAGTAATTATGATCCAATCCTTAAATCACATTCCCACATGTTATAATATGTGGTGATGACATGTGTCCACATGATCCCATATTTTAAGTGGTGAATATTAAATCTTAGTTAATTTTTCAATGAGTAGAAATTACTTTTCTAAATTAAAAAGAATGAAACTAGTGAATTAAAACTTGTGATGCTTGTGATGGTAATAGATCATCAAATGTGTGTCTTAGAATGCTAATTAGACTAGTTAAGTTTTGTTTGGTGATTGTGTACTCCGTATGTATTTATAGATGATAGTACCGACCAAGTCTACGAGGAGGAGGAGTTCTACCAAGAAGAAGAAGAAAAAAACTTCAACCACTGCACCAACCAAGGCAAGCCACCATTAACAGTGCAGGCTATTGTTAGCAAGCTAGAATTAAGAGAGATGAATGAGCAAAGATGCTTTAGGCATGCTTTGGTCACACCACCTTGACTATTACTACCCCAAGTATTACCTTACAAGCTTTACTTCCCTTAGTTTACACAAAGTCCCTTACTTGTTTTGAAGGTAGCATAAAAAGTATAAAACTTGACCTATTTAGATAAGGTTTAGATGTCAATCTATGGCATGAGATTGAACCCATCATCTTTCCACCTTAGTGATCACTCTTAACTTAGTAAGTTTAGAGTAGATCAAAACTTGAGTCACTTTAGATGGGAACACTTGTTGAAAATGAATTGTGAAAACCTTGGAATGATGAGTCATTCTATTGAGATTTTTTTGACATGTGTTGAGAAACACAAACGGTTTATGATGGTGAAAATGTTGAGGCATGAGCCTTAACCCTTTTATAAAACTGATGGTTGGATTCGGATGCGATACCATTCCAAATATACCGTACAACCACACTACCTGAATTGGGTAGGGCTTAGTTGGAAATTTATATGCATTAGTATTAGTTCCCTCGCAGGAGAGCCTTGAGCTGAGGCTACCTCTCATGATGTCCACCTATGCAGTTCCCAAGATGACTGATGCTCATGGTTGCGAGGCCATGCTCATAGGAGAGCTGCTTATACTAGGGTGTGTAAAGGGAAAGTTATGTTTGCTTATCTGCGTACTAAGTATGATGATTCAGGGTTATCCCTGACAGATGTATCGAATCTTGTGGTGAAAGTGTACCACCTTTGCAGAGTGTCAAACTATTCGAATAGCCGCGTCCACGGTTATGGACAGTTGGAATGGCCATATTGTTTCGTTGTCAGATGTTTTCAAAACAACTTATGAAATGAATGATGAATCTTGACTTGACCAGAACAGGGTTGTGTCTATGATAATAGCTTCCCAACTTAAGTGATTCTAGAACTTTATTTTATCTTTCTTTGATTCTGAACTCAGCTTAGGTTTCAAACTTAACTTTATAGTTAAACTTAGATTTAGCACTTTAACTTAGAATTATACTACTTGTTAGTGGTAGTTTGCAAGTACTTAAAGAGTACTCATGGCTTTTGTCCCTGGCTATTCTCATGGCCAGACTATGAAGGAGACTATCAAGATGATGGCCAGCAGAACGGCTATGATAACTTGGACTATCTGCCTTCGTCAGCATTGCCTGTGCCCCTGAAGATGGACCCCACCGCTACGCTTATCTTTTATTTCCGCTGCTTGTTGTATTCAGACTGGATCATGAGATCCTTATTTGTGTAGGACCTTATGTATGGTATGTACTGGATGATGTACTGTGATATCCAATCCGTTATGTCTCACAAAAATGGTAATCCTGGGATTGCGAGGTATGGCATAACGGGCATCTGGGATTAAAAATCCGGGTGTTGACAACATCGAACGGCTTCTTGATATCTGGCATGATCAATACTGGGGCTGAAATCAATCTCTTCTTCAGCTCATGGAAACTGGCTTCACATTTGTTTGTCCATTCTAACTCCTTGTCCTTCTTCAACAATTGGGTCATGGGTCTGGCGATGCTAGAGAATCCTTCTACGAACTTGTGGTAGTATCCCGCTATTCCGAGAAATGCATGGACTTGGGTTTGAGTGGTTGGGGCTTCCCAATCTTCGACATCTTTGATCTTGGCAGGATCAACAACGACTCCTCCGGCAGACACAATATGTCCTACGAATCCTACTTCTTTCAGCCAAAACTGACATTTGTTGAACTTGGCATACACCTGATGCTCTCTAAGGGTTTCAAGGATGATTCTTAGATGTTGATCATGCTCTTCTTCGGACTTGGAGTAGATAAGAATATCGTCGATAAACACAACAACAAACTTATCTAGAAAATTCATAAAGATCTTATTCATGAGATTCATGAAATAAGCGGGAGCATTGGTTAATCCAAACGACATGACCATATACTCATATAATCCATATCTGGTGGTAAAGGCGGTCTTTGGAATATCCGTTGCATGAATCTTAAGTTGGTGATAACCAGTCCTAAGATCAATCTTAGAGAACACACTGGCACTAGTCAACTGATCAAATAGATCCTCTATCTTTGGCAATGGGTACTTGTTTTTGATGGTGACATCATTCAGCTTCCTGTAATAGGTGCACAGACGGTTGCCTCCATCTTTCTTGTCGACGAATAATACTAGCCATCCCCATGGCGATGCGCTTGGTTGAATCAAGCCTATTTCCAACATAGCATCCAACTGCTTCTTCAATTCTACTAACTCTGACGGGTTCATGCTATAGGGTCTCTGGGCTATGGGTCTGGTTTTGGGGATTAGCTCAATGATGAACTCAATATCCCTATCCGGGGGCATACCGTGCAATTCATCTGGGAATACGTCGGGGTATTCTCAGACTACTCTGACTTGGTCGATGGTGGTCATGACGAGACTCTTATTACACTTGAATTGACGGGGCAAGGTTTCAGATATATGCTCCACTGATACTCTAGAGCTACTGGTCATTGTGATGGCTTTCTTGGCACAGTCAATCAATCCTTTATTCTTTGACATCCAATCCATTCCTATTACTACTTCCAAACCTTTGGTTCCAATTACTATTAGGTTGGCATAAAAATCTATCCCATGTATTCTGATAGGCACAGCTTTGCAAATTTTTCTAGCTTTTGTAGTTGAACCAGGGATTTGAACTATCATGACATCTTCAAGTTGGTTGGGTCAATCTTACTAGTCCATGCAAATTCTTCGGTGACAAGTGAGTGCGATGCTCCAGAATCAAACAACACTCTTGCTAAAACTGAGTTGACAGAAAACATACCCAGCACGACATCTGGCGCTTCTTGGGCTTCTTTGGCGTTCTTGTGGAAGAGACGGCCGTTGCGGTTGTGAGGGTTCCCTAGGGCGAATCTTCTTCCTGGTTGAACACGATGCTGCTGTTGAGCTGGGGCATTCACATTGGTAGTGGCGGCAATCTTCTTGGGACACTCATTGGAATAGTGGCCCTTCACTCCACACTCGAAACAAGTGATCTGAGACGTGTCTTTCGCTGCCACGGGCACAACATTGCTTCCAGTTTTGGGTGTAGTGTTGTTGTTGTTGTTGCTCTTGGGAGGTACACGATTGAAATTGCTGGTGTTGCCGGGGTGATTGTTGTTTCCTCTGGACTTCACATTTCCTCCGCTACGGTTGGGGTAGTTGGGGCGAGACATTGGGGGTCGGTTGTTCCTCGGTGCATATCCCGCAGAAGGGTTGGGACGATACTTCTGGTGACTGTTGGCTCCAGCTTGGTGCATCATACGATGTTTGCGGTTGTCGTTTGCCTGGTTAAGCTTTCCTTCCATCTGAATGGCAGAGTCGACTAACTCTTCGAGATCCTGGAAATGAATGTTGACGAGGACAGTCTGCATCTCATCATGCAGTCCGTTCAAGAATCTCTCCTTCTTCTTGGCCTCCCTGTTGATCTTATCAGGTGCATACCCGGCAAGGGACAGGAATCTATAACGGTACTCCACTACAGTCATTCTGCCTTGCTTCAACTCTCGGAATTCATCCCTCATTCTGGTGACTAGACCCTGCGGGACGTGGGTGTGACTGAACTTGATCTTGAAGGCTTCCCATGTCATCACTTGCCCATGGTTCATTGTGCGGATGTTGTTCTACCATGCTCTTACATCTCCTGCCAAATAGTGGGTGGCAAAAGGAACCTTCTCGTTGGCATCCACTCTAGCTACTTCTAAGTTGTTCTCCATTGTCTGCAACCAGTCATCAGCATCCAGTGGGTTCTCTGAAGTACTAAAGATTGGCTGATTTGTATTCTAGAAGTTTTTTAGTTTGGATCCATGATGATCCTGATTTCCATGGTTCTGGTTGTTGTGAGCCATCTGGGCGATCTGTTGCAGTGTTTCTAGATTAGCTTGGCGCTCTGCCCTGCTTACTTCCCTGTCTACAATGAGAGTCTGCAGAATCTGTAGCATTGGGTCTTGCGATGAGCTGCTCCCTCCTTGGTTTCCACGAGTCATCTAAAGATTGAGGTAGATAAAGGGGTAAGAGGGAAAATTCTATGGTTTATGGTTTTGATTTCAAAGCTAAAACTTTGAGTTTGACTCAGGTTTTTGCAACTAACTGCTATTCATTCATTCAAGCAAAGCACATGATACAAACACACACACAACACAACATCAAAGGTAAACAGATGGTTTTAGGAACCATTCTGTAAGCTATGATACATCTCATGCTACGACAGTGCTCTAGTGCATCTACTCATCATCGATGAAGTCGGAGTCATCATCGCTTGTAGAAGTCCACGGCATCTTCCTCCAGAAAGTCATCATCATTGCTGAGGTAGGAGTCAATATCCCCTTGTATATCTTCACCTTCCTCTTCTTCTTCCTTTATGGCAAGCTGAGCTTCTTGCTCCTTGATGGTCTTCTCGAGGTCGGCCACCTTCCTGCGAAGACGGTCGATGGTGCGATCCTTCTTAGCGCGTTGACGGCGCAGAGACTGATGATCCTGGACGAGCAGTGATAAAGTCTGGGCCTTCTGGGCTGCAATGGCGAGGTTGTTGCTGGCGAGCTCTCTAGCATTGTCCAACTCCTTCTGTCTGTCGTACAGTAGGAAGTCGAGGTTCTCCACTTGACGCTTCAGTATTGGGTTACTTGGCATCTCTAGTGGCATTCCCATGGAATCACGCCTTGCATAGTGAACAAAGCGGGTTCCTTGCATGAGGTTGACACTCAGGGCACACAGATGTGCGAGAGCTTCATGCATTGCCCTGGCTAATCCATCTATCCAGTTGTTCTCTCTCACCGAGAACTGAATCCTCCCAGATACTGGTGCTTCTATCTTGCCTCGAAGATCAGTAGTTACTAGCCATTGTGAATGGCAAAAGTGACCATTTCCATTTATTAATTCTATTTGATTTCTTTTTCTTTGGATTTTGCTTGGGAATGATCTAGATGACGTGGAATTAATCTTAGAATCATTTTACAACCATTATAACAAACAACAATGGCATTTCAAAACAATTTCTATTTAATGCAACATATATATGCATGCTTAATTATTTAAATAAGAAAAAGTTTTTGTTAACCCTAAATTGGGTGATTTGGATCTTGATAACTTGGATTAAAGTTTTGGGATGTTACAATTCATGGCCCCACATACGGATAGTGCGATAGTCAAGGAACAAAAATCAAGTACTCAGGTCCTATGAGACACAAGTCAGCATGGAAGTACCAAATGAAAGCTATTGCCCACCGGTGCCTCTTTCTTCAGTTATCCCAATAGTACACAATTTAGTTGTTTAGGTACCTCGTTATCCAAAGAATAACACAAACCCTACACATACAATTTTATGACACGCATGGCTCAAACAACTCCTGTAGTAATGGCTAATAGGACTGAGGGTACAAGTTTCGATGGGGTTTAAAAGTAAAGGCTATACAGTACTTGGGATTTCAATTTAATGTGAATCATGACACAATGATACAATAATAAAGATAGAGCCATAGGTGTTATATGTAATGCAATCATGGGGAAATGCTTGTCTATAAGCTCAACAGCAGGATAACTAGGATCCCGATAGTACTCTTCGATCTCCTGGTAACCTCCTTACTCGGCTATATCCGAAATAAAAACCAAATATGCAAATGGCCACAATAAATAAAGTCTGCAATTATTTGAATCATATGCAACAAGAAAAATAAGGTATTCCATAATGGAATGATGCACAATTGCATGGTATAACATAGCATGGCATGTGTGAGGTGTAAGAACAATAATAAATCACTTTAATTAATTATTTAGTCATGTGTTGCTCTCATAAACCTTGTTGCCTATTTAATATGTATATGATGCATGCTTCAATTTATATCATGGAATGCATAGTTGTAAAGAGCTTGTCGCGCTGATCGATTTAGACATATCATTTGTCAAATTCGGAATTGTGAAATTAAAGTTATGAATTTATTTAGAAATGACCCTTTAATATCATTAAAACAATTTCAAAATTTTATTTGTCCATAAATTATTTTGGATGGCATATTCTTAATCCTTAAATTTTCCTCAAAGAGTTTTACATATGAAACTTGTTATTTGGACGAACCAATTAAAAGATATGAATTGAACAAATTAAACCTCCTTTATTTATTTTAAGGAATTTTGTTTTATTTAAAAAATGTTTTCTACTTTTGTGCCATACCAAAACTAGCCACTGAGACTGACTTGCGGGCCAGCTGGCGGACTGGTTGTGGCGTGGGTTGATAAAATAAAAGCCTCATGAGCCTTTCTAGAAAAGGTTCCAACTGATACAAAAACTGAATTTTTGGAAGTCATATGTTTGCTAAGATTTGCCAAACTTTGCACAAAGATTGTGAACTCGTTTGTACACCATTTGACGAACAATTTGTACATAATCATAGCTGGTACATAGGAGAATAAGCTAGCATGAAATGATTCTCCGTAACTTCATTAAGATAGCCGAGAAAAATTCAAAAACATGGCTGGAAATAGACTACATCTCACATATGTACACTGACAATAACCAATCAGGTAAATTATGATGTGGACAATCATGCATCGATTTTGAGAACCTACTATAAGCTTGTATTAAATCCTCATTGTTGCTCTGCTTGAAATTCAGGATATGAAGCCTACGCTCATGAGTTTGCCTACTTACCAAGAAAAGCTTAGGAATACATTTCCTTGAAATGAAGTGTCCCATGGGATGCGATTTTAGCCAATCTTTAGATTTTCATGTCAATGATAACCGAACCAGATATAACTTCAGCTTATCATTTGTCTATCCATTTGACTTCACCGTAGAACACAATGAAGTAAATTTGTCAATATGATCATATGGATCATTGTCCGGATCTCCTGCAAAAGCTATTTCCATGGTCATATTTATCCACATAGGATTAATCTCATATCCATCCACATCAATAGCGAGGTAAACATTAGGAGCATGTAAATGATCAACACTCGAAGCATCATACTCCGCAAGACTTTTACTTTCCATAGTTCCTATGTTTTTGAATTTCCTATAACTAAAATAAATAACAAGACTACTAACAAAAGGTAAACTAATTTTTTTGTTCTTTTCAAATAATCAAAAGCAATAAGATAAATAGCAACAAATGTAAATAAACTATGTGCGAGTAGGAAGGTAATAATCGGACGCTTAGCTCCCCGGCAACGGCGCCAATTTGATGACTGGATTCCTGCACCGACAACAAGGTTATTGTGGTACTTGTAGCAGCAAATATTTAAGAGTTTGTCCCAATGGGAGATCGACGAATGGAAACAATACGACCCCGCAACCACGTTGTCAATGCGGCCATGTTTCGCACCCAAACCGTGGTTTGGAAATAGCCTATTCTATAAGTTACTAGAATAGCGATAAGTGAGAGAGGTTTAAAATATCTAATAACAAAGAACTTTTAACAAGAACAAAATAAACTAAGACGGAAAGTAAACATGAATATGAACTGAATTAAAGAGATTGTACTTGTAGGATTGAATGGAATGAGAGAGGGTTTCTAGGCTTCGGTCTCACTAGTACTAGATGGGCAAATATATGTGTGATCTATAAGAGATTTCTCAAACAAAAAACATTCCCCATTTCATTACCGGGCTATCACTCTGTGTGCACTATGCATGATTCTCGCGCGTCACCGCAAGGCAAAAGGCACTTCTGGACCAAAATATCACATAAACTCATATTAGATCACAATAAATTCTAACTTAGCGCACTAGATCATACCTCAACCTAGAATCGAATCATTCACTCACACATGGATGAACAACAAAACATATATAAATATATAATGATGTCACAACCGTGTTCAATCTTACAATTACTAAACACAAGAGAGAGAGGGAGATGGAGATGATGATGCAGATGCAGATGGAGATCGATGCGTGGTGATGGTGATGTCTTCCTTCTCCTCCTCTTCTTCTCGCTTGGATTCTTTGATGGTGATGGTGTTGAGGGAGATCTAGATCTCGGATATGTGGTTGAGTAGAGCTCCGCCACCGTGGAGATCAGATGGGTGGCGTCAAAGGCAGGGCTCTGCCCCTGAAGGGCTATGGTTTTGTGGCTCACTCTTGGGTCCTCCCTCCTTTATATATGCCTTGGGGTGCCCTAGGGTTCCCCCAATACCGTCATATGACTTATGTAAGTTTCTAGAGCTTCTCTGGGGCGAAATCCCGTCGTTTGCGTATTTTTTTACCAACTATATGGCCAAACTATACAGCAGGAACTTTTAGTTCCGGCCGTATAGTTGGTCGTTGAACTTGCAGATCCTTTAGTATTTTGATTGCCATTTGTTCATACGAAATCCGTTTTGGGTGTTCTTGGGGTCGTTGAGTTTGTCTCGTCGAGGGCTACAACCCCCTGGTTTTTTATATTTATTTTGAGAAGTTGTAAAAATTGACTTTTCCAACCTCTCAAATGGCCAAGTCTGGTCCCTGCAGCTCCTCCATACTATGCTCTCTTTGTTCCTTTTTATCCATAATCTTCACCAGCACCTACACACATGTCATAGACAAGGAAAGTGATAAAATTCTACCTAAATGACTAAATGTGCAAAGTCATCCATATAAGGCACATCTATAGCTAGAAGAAACATGATATGAGAGAAAAATGGCACATTTTATATGGCTAAAAGAGATGGTATTTCACAGCCATCAGTCCCCATGTCAGCCTCTCATTAGAAGAAATGTGTGTATGATGGAATTTTTTCATCACTTACGCTTCCCTATTCTGGATTTATAGTGTTGCTCAGCGCAACTGTTGTTTGGTCACGCTACTGGGTCCTATATGTAATTCTCTAATTATAAGAATCGTGTGTATGATGGAAAAAAATTTCTTCGCTCGCGTCTCCCTGTTCCGGACTTGATAACATTGCTCACTGCATCAGCCGTTTATTCAGGCTGCTGGGTCCCACATGGCAACCTCCCATTAGAAGAAATGTGTGTATGATGGAATTTTTTCTTTGGCTCGTGCCTCCTTGATATGAAATCGATATTGTTGCTCGCTGCATCATCAGTTTATTCAGGCTACTGGGTCCTACATGTCAGCCTCTCATTCGAAGAAACATGTGTCTGCTAGATTTTTTTCTTTCGATCATGTCCGTTACTTTGATCTTCTTAACATATCTTGATTCAGCTATGTATGTCCTGGCTGGTGGGTCCCCAATGCTAGCCTCTCTATAGAAGTACTTAACTTTTTTTTCAAACTCGGCCATTAAATTCGAGGGAGGCTATTCTGGGTTTGTGATGTTAGCCTCACTGTAAAGCAGTATTACTAAAAAGAATGTAAACCCAAGATATGTATGCACAAAGGATTCAAACTTAAGTCTTTCAATAGATGTAAACTGAGAGGTCCACTACTCCAATGATATTTCTAGAGAAGTTATCATTAAATATTTTTTAGTACCTATAACAAAAGATTTGTTAGTACCTATGACAAAAGATTTTGTGTGCCCATGTTTATCTCTTCTAAAATAAAAGGGTAGCACTCCTGGCATCTCAATTTATAAAATGCCACTTCATGAAGCCATTTCTTAAAAACATGAGACGACTGAGTTTTTTTAAAGAGGTGCAAGGCAATACCAAAAGGCCGAATTAAAAAGATTTTGGCTATTCTATATGGGCTACTCTACGTTGGCTATTCTTCATGGGTTCCTTTCTAAAATTTTACTAGGTTGTGCTCAGCAGTCCCCTGACCTCAAAAAGGACGAATTAAAATGTTCTGGGATATGCTCCATGAACTCCTCTCTCAAATTTTGTTGCGTTGTGGTCAACAGTCCCCTAACACCGAAAAGGCAAAATTATAATGTTCTAGGCTAAAGAGAGGCCAAATCGTCTACATTTCTTCCCTTCGAACAAAAATTGCATTGTGTTGTGGCTCGTTCGGATTCGAAATAAATATCTAACCGAGGGAGGGGAAAAGGCGCTAATTCTTTTGACATATATTCATGTAAAAACTCAGCAGTACAAAATACAACAAAAAAATATCGACAGATCCACAGTTCATATTCAGTAGCACTTGGCCAATTTAGCAGCATTACAAAGTGACTGATTTAGCAATACAGACAGTAAAATTTAAAAGCATTACAAAGAGAACCAGTTTTGTTTTAGCTCTAAAAACCTTGTCGCATGATAAGTTTACCCTTTTCTCCAAACACACTCGAAATTTTGGAACAAGCAAAACTGATGATTAAGTCTTCTTTTGAGTACCTTATTTTCACGTCAATTCCTGTGTGACCCCCATATGAAACCCAAAATACCAAAGTCTTATCTAGATTACGACAGAGACATGATTCAAAAGAAAAGAAATACCTACTGCCCTTGATTTATACAAGTACGAGTATATTAGTACTAGTTCACAAAATGCTTTAGTAATAGCAACGATAGAATATTTGAGAGATTCAATAGCTTTCCTGCATGAATTTCAAAAGTAGTATAGAGAGAATTAGTGTATGTTCCAGCTCAAAAAATCTTGGCGCATGATTTGTTTTCCCTTTTATCTGAACACAGTAGATCATTGGAGCAAGAAAAATCACAATGAATTCTGCTTTTATGTGAATACCTCCTTCTCATGGCAATGCCTGTGTGACCCCCATATGCATCCCTAAATGTCCAAATTTCAAAATACAAGTACAAGTCATCTAGATTCTGACAACGCCAAGTTTGAAAATAAAAGCAAGACAATATACTGCACTTGATCTTTACAATTACAAGTACATCACTAATAATTCTACAAAATATTGTACTCCCTTCGACCCAAATTAATTGACTTGTTTTTTTCTATATTCGGATGTATCTAGCACTAAAACAAGTCTAGATACATTCGAATCTAGACAAGTCTGAGTCAACTAATTTGGATCGGAGGGAGTACTAATAGTAACAATAGAACATTTGACCATCCATGAACAGGAAGTCCAGCTTGAAGCAAAAGAGGAGGAGGAAGGTGAAGATATCCAGGGAGATCTTCACTCTTACCTCAGTGATGACAATGACTACCTGGAGGATGATGCCATGGATTTCTACACCGATGATGATGATTTCGACTTCATTGATGATGAGTAGATGAACTTGATCACTACCGTAGGAGTGAGTTGTATCGGTCCCACTATATCGTAGTTTCATAGAATGGTTCTTAAAACCATCTATTTTCCATTTGTGTTGTGATGTGTGTTGTATTGTGTGCTTTAAATGAATGAATGAGAAGAAGAAGTTAGTTTGCAGAACTTGAGTCAAACTCAAAGTTTAAAGCTTTTGAAAACAAAACCATGAACCTTAGAAATTCCCTCTTATCTCATTATCTATATCAATCTTCAGATGACTCGTGGAAACCCAGGAGGAAGCAGCTCATCTCATGACCCGATGTTGTAGATTCTGCAGATGCTAGTTTCCGACCGTGAAGCTAGTAGAGCCGAATGCCAAGCCAACCTAGCCACCCTTCAACAGATAGCTCAGATGACCCACAATAATCAAGGCCATGGAAACCAAGATTACCATGGATCCAAGCTTAAGAACTTTCAAAATACCAATCCCCCTATCTTCAACAAATCTAAGGATCCCTTAGATGCTGATGACTGGCTGCAAACCATGGAGAACAATCTGGAGGTCGCAACAGTTGAAGCCAATGAGAAGGTACTGTTTGCCACCCACTATCTGGCAGGGGATGCAAGAGCATGGTGGAATAGCACCCGTACCATGATTGACGGTCAGATGATGACTTGGGAAGCATTCAAGATCAAGTTCAGCCACACCCATGTGCCACAAGGTTTAGTCAGCATAATGAGTTTAGGGAACTGAAGCAAGTAAGGATGACGGTAGTTGAATACCATGACAAATTTCTGTCCTTAGCTAGATATGCCCCTGATGAGATCAACACTGAAGCCAAGAAGAAGGAAAGGTTCCTAAATGGATTGCATGATGAGATGCAGACTGTGTTATTCAACATCCGTTTTGGATATCTAGAAGAGCTAGTCGACTCTGTCATTCAGATGGAAGGGAAGATCAACCAAGCCAATGACAACCGCAAGCGCAGGATGGTGCACTAGATTGGGTCCCACAATATCCAGAAATATCGCTCCAACCTGTCTGCAGGATATGCCCCAAGAAACAACAGACCCTCGATGTCCTGTCCAAGCTACCCCAATCATAGTGGAGGTGGCCTGAAGTCTGGAGAAAACCACAACAACAACCCCGGCAACTCCAACAATTTCAACCGTGCACTGCCCAAGTCCAATAATAACAACAACAACAATACTGCCCTAAGGACTGGAAGCAATGCTGTGCCTGTTGCAGCCAAAGACAAGTCCCAGATTACTTGCTTTGAATGTGGAGTCAAGGGTCACTACTCCAATGAGTGCCCCAAGAAGCTTGCAGCAGCCATCAATGTGAATACCCCAGCTCAACAGCAGCGCCGTGTTCAGCCTGGAAGGCGATTCGCCCCAGGGAATTCGCTCAACCGCAACGGCCGTCTGTTCCACATGAATGCCGAAGAAGCTTAGGAAGCGCCTGATGCCGTGCTTGGTATGTTTTCTGTTAACTCAGTACTTGCAAGAGTGTTGCTTGATTCTGGAGCATCGCACTCATTTGTTACAGAAGAATTTGCATGCACCAGTAAGATTCAACCAACAAAATTGAAGCATGTTATGATAGTTCAAATACCTGGTTCAACCACCAAAGCTAGAAAAATTTGCAAGGCTGTACCTATCAGAATCCATGGAATAGATTTTTATGCCAATCTAATAGTACTTGGAACCAAAGGTTTGGAAGTATTACTAGGAATGGATTGGATGTCGAAACATAATGGATTGATTGACTGTGCCAAGAAAGACATAACCATGACCAATAGCTCTGGAGTATCAGTAGAGCATGTATCTGAGACCTTGCCTCGTTGGTTCAAATGCAACAAGAGTCTAGCCCAACCAACCATAGACCAAGTCAGAGTAGTCTACGAATACCCCGATGTATTGCCAGATGAATTGCCGGGTATGCCCCCAGATCGGGATATCGAGTTCATCATTGAACTAGTTCATGGAACTGGACCCACAACTCAGAGCCCTTATACTATGGACCCATCTAAATTAGTGGAGCTGAAGAAGCAACTTGATGCTATGCTGGAGAAAGGTCTGATTCGACCAAGCGCATCGCCATGGAGATTGCATGTTCTGTTTATGGATAAGAAAGATGGAGGTAACCGTTTGTGCATGGATTATCGGAAGCTGAATGATGTCACCATCAAGTACAAGTACCCACTGCCCAAGGTTGAGGATCGGTTTGATCAGTTGACTGGTGCCATAGTGTTTTCTAAGATTGATCTTAGAACTGGTTATCACCAACTCAAGAATCGTGCAACGGATATTCCACAGACCGCCTTCACCACTAGATATGGATTGTATGAGTATATGGTCATGTCTTTTGGATTAACCAATGCCCCTTCTTATTTCATGAATCTCATGAATAAGATTTATATGAAATTTCTGGATAAGTTTGTCGTTGTTTTTATCGATGATATTCTAATCTACTCCAAGTCAGAAGAAGACCATGAGTTACACCTGAAAACCATCCTTGAAACCCTTAGAGAGCATCAGTTGTATGCAAAGTTAATGTGAGTTCTGGCTAAAGGAAGTAGGATTCCTCAGACATATTGTGTTAGCAGGAGGAATCGCTGTTGATCCCGCCAAGATCAAAGATGTTGGAGAATGGAAAGCACCAACCACTCAAACCCAAGTCCGTGCATTTCTCGGATTAGCGGGATATTACCGCAAGTTTGTTGAAGGATTTTCGAGCATCGCAAGACCGATGACCCAATTGTTGAAGAAAGACAGAAAGATTGAATGGACCGACAAATGTGAAGCAAGTTTTCAAGAGCTCAAGAAGAGATTTATTTCAGCCCCAATCTTGATTATGCCAGATATCAACAAGCCTTTTGATGTGTATTGTGATACATCCAAGATTGGTCTCGGATGTGTGTTGATGCAAGAAGGTAAAGTCATAGCATATATGTCCCAACAACTGAAGCAGCATGAGAAAAACTACCCTACCCATGATCTTGAACTAGCAGCTGTAGTTTTAGCATTGAAGACATGGCGTCATTACCTTATGGGTAACCCCTATGAGATTTATTCGGATCACAAGAGTCTGAAGTATATTTTCACCCAGAAGGAGTTGAATATGAGGCAAAAGAGATGGATAGAGTTAATCAAGGATTATGGCCTTGACATTCACTATCACCCCGGCAAAGCCAATGTGACAGCGGATGCTCTTAGCAGATTGTCGTGTAGATTAAACACCATGATCAAAGAGGCCCAGCCAAGTTTGCATGAAGAGTTGGAGCAATTTAGAACAGAACTAGTTAGCAAAGGATTTTTAGCTAGCATTGAACTTCAACCCACGTTGATCAGTCAGATCAAGGAAGCCCAGAAAGGAAATGAGAGTATCGATGGAATCAAACGTCGTATTAGTACAGGGAATGTATCTGGATTCACCGAAGATGAAGAAGGAATTTTGTGGTACAAAGGATGTATCTGTGTGCCAGCAGATTCCGAGCTGAAACAAGTTATCATGCAGGAAGCTCATGATACTCTTTATTCTATCCATCCTGGAGGAACAAAGATGTATCAGGATTTGAAGGAGCAATTTTGGTGGCACAAGATGAAGACAGAAATCGTAAGCTACATAGCCAAGTGTGATATCTGTCAGAGAGTCAAAGCGGAACATCAGAGACCCACAGGACTTCTGCAACCATTGCAGATTCCGGAATAGAAATGGGATTTCGTCGGAATGGACTTTATCACCGGTTTGCCTACTTCTAGTAGGGGAAATGCCTCTATTTGGGTCATAGTTGATATACTCTCCAAGGTAGCCCATTTTATACCTGTCAAGACAACCTACCAGAGTTCAAAGCTAGCAGAGTTGTACATTGCTAGAATATTCAGTTTGCAAGGAACCCCCAAGACCATAGTATCGGATCGAGAAACCCAATTTACCTCAAGATTTTGGCAGAAAGTCCCAGAAGGATTAGGAACCAAGTTAAATTTCAGCACAACTTATCAACCGCAGACCGATGGACATACTGAAATAGTCAACCAAATCTTAGAAGATATGTTGAGAGCTTATGTTCTAGTGTATGGATCAAAATGGGAAGATTGTCTGCCTTTCACAGAATTCTCATAAAACAACAGTTATCAAGCTAGTTTGCAAATGGCCCCATTTGAATTTCTGTATGGAAGAAAGTGTCGTACCCCCTTGAATTGGTCGCAAGTAGGAGAGAGTCAGTTTTTCGGACCCGACATCCTACGAGAAGCCAAAGAGAAGGTTCACAAAGTCCGTGAGCACCTCAAGACTGCCTAATCCAGGCAGAAGAGTTATGCCGACAAGAGACGTAGAGACCTGACCTTCAATGTCGGAGATTTTGTGTATCTAAAGGTGTCGCCTTTGAAGGGAATGCAACGTTTTAAGCTGAAAGGAAAGTTAGCCCCCAGATATATTGGACCCTTCAAGATTTTGAATCGCAGAGGATAAGTATCATATCAACTGGAACTGCCAGACGAGATGTCAGCCATCCATAATGTGTTCCATATCTCGTTACTTCGCAAATGCTTGGAAGTTCCGGAGAAGACCGAATTGTTCAAGAACATCGACCACCGAGCCATAGATATCAACAAGGATCTAACGTATCGGGAAGTGTCCATCCGTATTTTGGAAGAAGCCTTCAGAACCACCAGGACCCAGAGTATCAAGTTTCTCAAGTTCAAATGGAGCAACCATACCGAAGAAGAAGCTACTCGGGAGCGAGAAGATTACATTAGGACTGAGTTCTAGATCTCTTTAGTTCCTAGTTTTTCTTAAATCTCAGGACGAGATTTTGCTTAAGGAGGGAAGGTTTGTAACATCCCAAAACCCTAATAAAGATTATATAGTTCTAATCACCCAATTTAGGGTTAACAAAAACTTTTATTAATAAAACAAATATGAATGCATGTTAGCTTTGCATTAATGTGTGATTGATTGAAAATGCCATGCTTGATTGTTACAAATGATGTGAAATGGTTTAAAGATGAATGCTACATCATCTAGGCCAATTACAAACAAAATCAAAAGAAAAAGCAATCAAATATGAATAAATAAAGCAAATGGTCCTTTTAACCAAAGTGAACCACTAGGTCACATTGTGTGTTCCTATAGGTCATTTTCCTCACCGGAGCCCCACTGCCGCGCTAGGTCATTTTCCTCACCGGAGTAGTTCATCATCGACGATAACTCCTAGCCGTTGGATTAGAATTAGATCGCACGGCTCAGATTCATAGATACCATTTCGCTTAGATGCAGCACGATCGGTGGACCCCATCTGCTGCCACTTTGCTACGTTGTGGAGTGCAGTTTGGCCGGCCCGTTTAGCTTTCCTGTGCATCCCAGGAAATTCAAATATGTATTTTCCATTTTAGTTAAAACCATATTCTGTCCATATATTAAAAAATCAATTCAGAGAGTTTCACTTAACCAAATTGCATGATTCAAATTTTTTAGAAAGGTATTTAAATTATCTATCAAAGACCGTTGGATTTAAATCATTTGGAGTTAGAGATAAATTATAGTAAAAATAACAAGACAGAGACTTTTGCAACTTCAAACATTTTTGAAAAATCAACCATAATAGCTTTTGAGTTGATTCTAACTCTCAAAAATCACATTTGACAATATCTATCTGAATATGTAAAAATATTTAGGTTTGAATGCAGTGACATTGGACTAGTACCAAAAGAAGTCTATTAGGGTGTTTCTAGTCACTTTAAATCTATTAAATGATAATCTTGAACTTTATAAAATGTGATCAACACTTAAAATCACATTCCCATGTATCAGAATATGTGGTGATGACATGTGTCCACATGATCCCATATTTTAATTGGAGAATATTAAATCTTAATTAATTTCAATGAGTAGAAATTATTTTTCTCAAATAAGATAAATAAAACTAGTTCTTTATTTCATGTGATGATTGTGATGATGCTAGATCATCAAGTGTGAGCCTTAGTGTGCTCAATAGAATTAGTTAAGTATTGTTTGGTGATTGTGTACCCCGTATTTATTTATAGACGATAGTACCAATCCTGGATACGAGGAGGAGGAGTTCTACCCAGAAGAAGAGGAGGAAAACTTCAACCACTTCTCTATTCAAGGTAAGCTAACACTTGCAAGTCTTATACCTATGCAAGCCATCACTAATTGCAAGATAACCTAGGCAAGATGCATTCGGCATGCTTTGGTTATATACTTTGATTATACCAATCCCAAGTTTTACTTGCAAGCTTTACTCTTTTTACTTTACCAAAGTCTTTAGTTTTAGCTAGTGATTTGTGAGTACTTGGAAAAGTAGAATAGATAGCATAAAGCGTATAAAACTAGGCCTATACTTAGATGTCATTCTATGGCATGAGATTGAAGATTAGCACCCCTCATTAGTGAACACTCTTAACTTAGTGGCTAGTTCTAAGCATAAAACTTGATAACTTTAGATGGGAATACTTGGTGAAAATGATTATGAAAACCTTGGAGTGATGAGTCATTCTATTGAAATGTTTTGACATGTGTTGAGAAACACAAATGGATTTGATGATGAAAATTTTGAGGCATGAGCGTTAGCCATTTTATAAAAACTGATGGTTGGGTTCGGATGCGATACCATTCCAATATTACCGTACAACCACAATACCTGAATTGGGTAGGGCTTAGACAGAAGTTTATATGCATTAGTATGGGTTCCCTCGCGGAAGAGGTTTGAGCTGAGGCCAACTCTTGAGTGTGAATTGTCCACCTATGCAGTGCCCAGGATGGCAGATGGCCATGGCTGGGAGGCCAAGCTCATAGGGGAGGTGCCTATACTAGAGTGTGTAATCGAAAGGTTATGATTGATTATCCGCATAATGAGTATGATGATTCAGGGTTATCCCCGACGGATGTATCGAATTATGTGGTGAAAGTGTACCACCTCTGTAGAGTGTCAAACTATTCCAATAGCCGTGTCCGCGGACATGGATAGTTGGACTGGCCATAATGTTCTGTCGTCAGATTTTTTCAAAATGACTTGTGAAGTGAACTATGACTTTGACTTGACCATAATAGGGTTGTGAATATGAAAACTAGGTTCCCACTTAAGTGATTTAGAATATTAATTTAGTTTTCTTTACTTCTAAACTCAGTTTAGATAAATCTAGCCTTTTGCAAATAAACTTAGAGCTTAGGATTCCTACTAGAACTACCTTACTTGTTACTGATAGTATGCGAGTACTTAAAGAGTACTCATGGCTTTGTCCCTGTCTATTCCCATGGCCAGAATATGAGGAGGACTACCACGATGATGGACAGTAGGACATCTACGACAACTAGGATCATCTTCCAGCATTGCCTGTGACCCTGAAGATGGAGCCCACTACTACGCTTATTATTCCGCTGCTTGTTTGTATTAAGTTTGGATCATGAGATCCCTTATTTGTGTAAGACCTTATTATGGTTTGTAATAGATGATGTACTGTGATATCCAATCTGTTATGTCTCACAAAAATGGTAATCCTGGGATTGCAAGGTATGGCATAACAGGCATCTGGGATTAAAAATCAGGGTGTTGACAATTCCTTGGATGGCAGACTTGACCATCACCCAAATGGGACAAAGAGCTAGAGTAACCATTGGGAGACTATGGGAATGCATCTAGGCACCTGATAAAAATATCTATTCTTTATCCTGATCTTGAAAGCCAGGAACTTGAAATATATCTTGAGCTAATCTATATGATGAAATAAATTTCTTTCGCATGAAAAAAAGATGAACATCCTAGTGATCATTTGACGAAGTTCTACGAACTTTGTGCTACTCTTAAACCAGCCAGTCTACCAATAGAGTTTGTACTCCTTAAACTTTTTCGCTGATCTTTAAAATATAATGCTTTTACTTGGTTACAATTGTTACCCAGTCACACAATAAAAAGTTGGGGATATTGCATCTGGGAGTTTATGTATAAATATTGCTCTTTTGCGGATCAAACGCATCATTACAAACTATCTTCAAGGGACTAAAGAAAACTTTTATCAAGCATGGAATAGATTTTATGGAATGATAATGAAAGTCCCAAATCATGGCTTTCAGGAGGATCTAAGTATCCAATATTGTTATAATGGGCTAATGAAGATTCAAAATAAATGATTGACTTAACTGCAGGAGGACCTATTAGCAACTTGACGTTGGAAGAATGCATAAAGCATTATGAGGTATGATCCTTCAAAGATAAAAAATACAACCCTATTGAGAATGTTAAACCAAGAAAATGTATGTTTCATATACCCCAGGAACTAATGCCCGAAGTTAAAAAGTCAATGGAAGAAAAAGAAATAGCAACAGAACTTGTTGAAGAAAATAAAGTGGATGTTCTTCAAACTTATGTTGTAGAAGATGAAATAAATCTTGTAATGCAAAAGTTTAGATATCAACAAAATCAGTTCCGTAAGAAATTTTATAAACGTCTAATGACTCAAGAAAATAATATAAAAGAGTTAACTAAAGTATTTAATGATATAGGACATGCCACTAGGCCTTTGTATAAATACTTGAGTATGGTTAAAACTCAATGCGATCAGATAGCTGAAACTCAAGCTTTGATTTTAGATAAAAATAAATTTAATCGTAACACTATTTCTACTAACATTGTCACTAGATGTGGTACAGATTCATAGGAACCTTAGGGGTCACCTTAGTATCAAAAAGAATAGGCCCGCAAAGCAAGAGAGACTCAAGAAATGATTCAAGAAGAAGATGACCTTGTCGATCCACAAGATGATATTGATTACGAAGCTTAGAGAAGAGAGAATGAGGCTTCTAACAAAGATAAAGAAGAAGAAGAAGTAGGATATAAACATAGATAATATGATTTAGATGCTGAGACAGTAGACTCAAGATAAGAAACCAATCATAGAACGGAACAAGGGAAAAACATACCGATAATCAAAAACCTTCAGCGAAGAAGAAAACTAAAAAGGATGTTGAACCAGTGGTAAAGGTAAAAGAGAAGGTAACACCCTCTAGAATGAAAATTCCTTATCCTAACTATATTCAGTATGAACCGGATAAAGCTATTTATGATTCTTTTACCGAAGCTCTCGGAAGTCTTCGTGTAGAATTTCTTATAGCCGATGCGATTCAAGTTTCGACTTATAAAAAGTTTATGCGAGATATTCTTAATAGAAATAAGAAGGTAACTAAGATTATAGCAGTGATGAGAAGCTTTGGTGTAAAGCTACCTACTGAGCTTGGGGACCCAGGTATACCAACTATATTTTGTGCAATTGGGTAAACTAATATCCTTAATGCTCTTTGTGACTTAGGTGTAGGTGTTAGTGTCATGCCTTATTCCCTATTTAAGAAATTAAATCTTGAAGAGTATTCTCCAACTTGAATTACCTTGCAAATGGCTGATTAGACAACTAAACAAACTATCAGTATGATCAAATATTTTGTACTTATAATTGGCCAACATTTATACCCACTTATTTTATCATACTAGATGTTCCCAAAGATGACAAACTATCAATCATTCTTGGAAGACCTTTTCTTACCACTGGAGGAGCTAATATTGACTTCTCTAGCACTAAGATTGTTTTCAATATTTATGATGATCAGATCGTTCATTATTTTCCAAAGAAACAAGAGTAACGTGCTAAATATATAACACTGACTAAGCATATCCAAGTGGAAAATGCCATCAATGAAGGACAGCCTAAGGTAAATGATAAAAACAAGAGGTTGGTTAGCTAAGCCAACCCTCCTTAATAAAATGCTTAATGGGAGTCTATCCATTCTTTAGAGTAAAGTTTTTATTTTATTTTTATGTGTCTTAATAAGTTTGTTGAAGTCATAGATTTGCAGAGAAATTATAATATTGTGAAGTTTAAAGAAGAGTGAAAGAAAGTTGAAAGGAAGAATAAAATAGGGTTCATACAACATAACGAGTACCGGTATGGCCGGAGGGGCCTGTACCATCTGCCCGTACCGCTAAAGCAAAATTAGTCGGCAAGTTCTTTTCAAGATAGTGTTTGTAATGAGCACTGGTATGGTCAAAGTTACCCGTACCGTCCGCTCGTACTGAACTTCGACAATTTGTTCTAACCTTACTAGCATGGTAACGACCACTGCTACGGTCGGAAGTACATGTACCGTCCGCCCATACCAGATCCCCCAGGTTTGATCGTGAAACCCTAAATCTTGTTCCAATGGTGACGACCACTGGTACAGGCCGGACGCGCCCATACCGACTACATCGCCAGGTAAAGTCGACAGCGGCTGGCTCATAGCCAACCTCTTTCTTCTTCCTCTCTCATTATTTCTTTCTCTTTATCTCTCCAACTCAAACCGTAATCCTCTTGAACCTTTGATTCTTCACCGATTTCTTGTTTATGAGTGGGGGAATATTCACATTGGTAAGTTTCTCATCCGATCCATGCTTTATTTTATGAAATCCGTGGTTGAATTCCTCACATTGACTATCTAGATCAGTTCATCATATTTTGTGATTATTTTTGATTCCTCGCGTTAGGATTTTTAATTTGGTCCTGTAATCGTTTGTTTGTATAATAGAAACCTGATGCATATAGTTTTTCTTTGAAAATTCGGAGCATAATGAACATTGGGAAGATTTTCTACTCTAGAAAGGGAGCGGGAACATTAGGGACCTCGTGCACCGCTAGGCAGCCGTGTTCAAGGAAGAGGCGCTCAGAGGGAGACAACTTGAGGGAAGCCATGAACAATGACTAAAATAGGGTGAGAAAACACGAGGTTATACGCACTAAGTGGGTGAACCGTGACTTCCTCTCATGCTAGGGCCTACTGTATGACTTTGAGAGGATGAGCGTGAATGCTAGCATGGTTCCTTTCTCCTACTTCTCCACTGAGACCTTCGAGATTGCCGCGTACGAGTTTCTATCATCATTCCATGATGACCTTGAGACCCAAGATCGTCATTGCACTATAAGTTTCATGCTCAATTGGCAACCCCACAACCTCACTTTTTATCAATTTTGCGATTGTTTTAGGTTCTCTTATGAGGGAGAGCTCAATACCACTAATGATGTCCTCGTAGAGGCAATGCATGCTTGGGAGCAGATTTTTGTCCACAAGAACACCGATTATTTGCGCAAGAAAAACGCCACTATCCATAATCCTACTATCCGCTACTTCGCCACCTTCTGGGCGAATTCTATTTTTTGGGAAGGGAGATACCAGGGCAATGGCAGGCCCCGAGATAAGTGTAATTTGTATGTCCCTCCAGCCTGAGATGGAGTATAAGGTAAACTTGGGTGCTTTGCTCATCCATTAGTTCCTCCGCCAAAGGTTGGCTCCCTCGGGTGACATTCGTTGTGGAGTCTTGATCACTCAGATCGCCTATGCAAGTGAGTTTGTCATGCTGCATGAGAAAGTTGTGGTTGGCAGTAAGGAGTTGGATGACATCCACATGTCTAGCACCAAATTCATGGGGGGTTTTTAAGCCTCAACCCTCTCTTCGTGCTTATGAGTTTTATTTTGAGCCTAATGGTGATCTCCACCAAGTTTTGCTTCCATTTGTCCAAGCTTTTGGTCTCCAAGGTAAATACAGTTGCGTCCTCAATGAGGAGGAATTCCAGGAGGCAATGATCTCCTCGGGAAGGATTGTGCCCCCGTGAGGGAACCCCAACTAGGAGAACACAACCAGTAGCCAATAGCAGCAGGAGTATGGTGGACAAGACTGGAACATCGTGTGTAGGGATAACTACGGCCAGCAGCATCAACATTAACAGCCTTTTCCCCAGTACCAGCAGCAAGGTATGCCTCAACCGGGATTAAACTATGTCTTGTGAAGTGACTTTGACCAGGTGGTGCATCGCATCGTCAACATAGAAAATATGTTGCATGATGTGAACTCTATCATTGTCAACCTCACTCAAGGCTTCACCTCCTTCATGACCGACTTCCCAAACTGCTTTTCGTACTTCCCATGCCAATAGCCGCCGCCCAACAATGACGGTGATAATTGATCCAAGATAGGCTAAGAGCCTAAGCTTCGGTAGGTTGAACTCCTACCCACCTTTTGCATTCATATTTTTTGTTCTTCTTTTGATATATTTGTTATTCTTCTAATGGATGTTTACTTTCAGTTTGCATTGATAAAATAAAACCCAAAAATATTAGACTAGCTTTTATATTGATTTGTGCGAAGTTCTCTTGGCTCTTGTTATTTTTTTTGCAAGTTAGTCACTTCTAGTGACTTAGCTATAGAGTTGAACACGAGGAGTTGACCCAACTAGGAGATGAGCAAGCAAGAGGAGGTACCACATTCTTATTTTCCCTCTTTTTGTAAGTTTATTCATGAACATACTGTGTTTGTTCAGTTGCACTTGAGTTCCACTCCATGCTTAGCTCATTATCTTTTAGGACTTAATGCCAAGGTTAATGTCACTACTTTTGTTTCGGCTTAAGACAATTACGATTGGTTAGAAAAACAACCCATTGCATTAAATTCTAAACTTTTGAGAACAAGATAAAGTATCTTTTGACAACTTTGGTGCCATTTTTTTTGTGTTAAGGCCTTAATCTTAGTAGTACTCAACCCCGCATCGCAATGGTTTGACTTGATAATACCTTCTAAAAAGAATTATTGGATGGAACAAATATGTTATGGTGGTTGAGGGAGATTCCAAACTTGTTTTGTTTAGGTGAAAAGAGATACTTTATTTGAAAAAGATTTATGAGAGTACCCAAACTTCATGGAACTAACGACTCCTATGGCCTACGAATGATCTTGAGTTCATCTGAGATTTGGGTTATGAGTTGGTTGGACATTTGTAGCATTGGTGCGATGGGTAAAATTTTAGTTCCATGGGCCTGATACTTCAGTAAAAAGAGAACTGACATCAAGATGTGAGATGAAAATATTAGATTCTTACGAGAGTATTTGTATCACCTCACCACCTAGAAAATTCTAGAGTTCTTGAAAAACAACGAAGAGATGGGGCGTTAGATAGCCACGATTTTTGAAGTGGGTGTTAATGAAAATCTCTATGTTTATCCTTTTTTGACATCTACTTTCCCACCCTTACTTTGACTAAAGCAGCCTTGCTTAATTTTTTTACTATCATAAAAGAGGGGTGCGGAAATGAATTGAATCGCAAGACTAACCAAATTTTGGAAGTCCCTTTTGAATTCAAGAACTGTTAGCTAGCGAGTTACTTGCAGTTAGGAAGCAAACTTAAGTGCAATTGTTCAAATATATTATGCTCATGTTTAAGGTTATGGGATTTGTGATGATGGAATATGATACAACCTTGAACTTGTGAGTTTCTGTCACAAGTTCTGGATATTCAATTAATAAAATACATGGTTTTTGTCCAAAAAACCTTGAACTTGTGAGTTTACCCTCTTGATTCAATTTCTCGCTATTATTCATAATAGCTTTGTCACTTGAGGGCGAGTAACAACTAAGCTTGGGGAAGTTGATAGCTCCAAATTTCAACATGTTTTCTAATTGATTTTCCTTTGGTTTATTGTCGGGTTTCACCCTTTTACTAATGCTAATATCGCAAATTAGAAAAACCATGGTTCTTGTGATGGTTTTCAGGTAATGAAATTTTTTGGAAGATCTGATAGCATTTATGGGCTAATTACACATGAACAAATAAATCACCAATTGAAGCCCATTTCATTAGAGGCATATAGGGTCCATAACGACCACTGGTACGTTCGGGACACGCCCGTATCGTCTGCCCATACGACCCTCCTTCGGCTCCACTATATCAATACAAGCAACTTTGGTGAAGGAGGAGAGACGAAAAACAGAAAACTACCACAACAAATACATCTAGAAGAGGGGAGATCAGATTTGAAGAAGGAGGACACCATCTCATTCTTGACAATCCCTAGCCTCTAAATTATTCACACCACCATCATCCCCATTTATACTGAGAGAGAGGGAGATTGATACTTGTAAGATTAGGGATTGATACTTTGATCTACCTTGGTTTGTATTTGAGTTGATCCTCAAATGGTATTGTGGCTTGCTACGGTAAAGTTGAGATAATTCCTATTTGCAAAGTCATTATGCCTTTCATCTATCTTTCTCTCATGTCTAAGTAAATCCCCATAAGCGTGGGAGATGTAGGGGATTGGTAAGATGTGTTGTGACTCCAATTTTTCATCCATTTGTGATTGTTGTCATGATTATTATATGGTGAGAATGAATGTCTATGTTTTCCTAATGCTTGTTGTCCAATTCAATTGCCCAGATAACATGATCCATAGGTCTCATAAGCATGAACTTGTATACTAGCGAATCGGCGAGTCCCCGAGTGCCACGGCCGATATCAACGAGGAGCTAGTAATACTCGAGGATAACAAGGAACCATCAAGATTAAACCCTTGATATGGTCTAAGGAACTTAATTAATGTATTAACCATTACTATGGTAACAGGCAGATGGATCACTGGTACTAGGAAGGTTTGCCAAGAGGACTCCTAGTCGGTATACGGGTTTCTTGCCTACTCACCTATGATTAAGAAGTATCACAATCACTTATTCCATTTCATCCATCTGGCACAGTCACTATTACCATGAACCGTTTTTCTCCACGCCTAACTTCTCATTTGTGGGAACCTCGATCACTTTCCTCACTTTTACTTTTATGTTATTTACTTCTTGCATTTTCCTTTACTCAAGTTTCCTCTATTATTCACTCACCCCCTTCCATTTTCAACAATTGCAGTCAATTCACTCAAGACAACATGACACCTTGATTGCGACAGAAACACCGCATAAAGACAGTTACCTAGGCTCCTTATTGGGATCAATATAAGAACTAGAATTAATAATTTCATGCAAACATGCTCTAACGAACCTATGCACTTGTAGGCCATCACTCGGCCACCATGCTACATTGGTAGGACAACGAGCTTAACTGTAACACTCCAATTTCAGCAACCCTGATTAGTTGTCCAGATTGCAAAAATCAGGGGGAATAAAAACTTTTCTTGTTTAATACTTGATTGTTTGCTTGTTGTCTGACTGTGCTTATGCATCTAACTATGTAGTGGATGAGATACTCCTTACCCCAACATCAGTTGACAAAAACTATTTAACAAAACTTTCCTGGCTCATTTTACATATTCTCAAATGTTCTGGCATTTCAAAACTTGAGCCAATATGCCTTTGCGACCTAACTATTTTAGTAGCTTCTATTGACAAAATTGTGGAGATCTATAAAGTATAATCTCCTTATGTTTTCAAGAAAGAACTTTCAACTACTCTTACCTCTAGCTTTACGGAAACCTTTTATAAAGCTTTCGAATTCTACTCTTAGTAGAAATACAAAGAACTCTCACCTTCTTCATGTCCAACATTTCAACATACCCACCTCTACCTCAAGATAGGCTTGATGGTATCCCTAGTAGTAGATATGTTATGCTTGTAAGATGAATTGCCTTGATCTGATATTTGATATGTTTTCTTAGGAACTAGAGTGAGATAACATAGGAGCTCATCCCCTATAGTCCAACAAGAACAAGATTACAAACCCTAAGCAAGATTCCAAAGTTGGATCTAATCTCAAGCCACTAAGGTGACAATATAAACCCTTAACCAGATCAGTTCCAGAACTAATTCTTCTAGAAGCTTCCATGTCAATGAAGACCAATATCAAGCATGGATTGTAACACCTCGGACTGTCCCAAACCCGGCGGTGCAACCACACTACCTAAATCACACCAACTATAAGTGAAATTCTAAAACGGACAACATCTCCTTTGTTTAGAAGGACATTCATAACAAGCAGTTTAGAAAATATTTCACAATAATATGAGGTCGCTAGTATGCACTTTAAATTACACCACTTAGCTCGAAGTTATACCAGATTAACATTTATTGATCGAAAACTTACACTAGGATAATTTTGATAAACAACTAACAATTCTACATCTACTAGAATAATTTCAGGACACTCCAGTAGGCATTGTTTACAACTATGTGAACAAGTGATGTGGTATAAGTGCTACACCCAGTCTCCCATGCATATATCATGTACTTTGTACCTGAAAACCAAATGAAACCAAATGAAACGCAAGAATGAGTACAAAAATACTCAGCAAGTAAAATTAGAACCGTAAGAACAATGGTGAATGATTAACATGAAGACTAAAACCGATTATCTGAATATGTCGCCCAGACTAGCCCACGAGGCAACAGTACTCATCGAACTTAATTTGGAACTAGCCGCTTGTAACAGTCTCTCACCGGGCTAACATGAAAAGAATAGCCATCGGACTAGCCCGCAAGCAAACAGTTCTCACCGAACTTTATCGGAGTAGCCGCTTGGAACAGTCTCTCACTGATTTAGCTCGAAAAATAAGGAACACAATATTTCTTAACATACAAAGATGAATCAAAGCTAAAGAATTGACCAAGTCTTAATTGAACCAAATTGGATTCGAGAATCTAAATCAAATGATCGCAAACAATCACACAATCACGCAATGAACAATCATACAGAAACAAGGGTTTGTTATGCACTTGCCTTTGAAAATGAAGGTTTATTCGAAATCTAATCTCCACCTACAGAAGCTCCAAAACCTGTGGAATAAGCCTTGCTTAAGAAAACTGTTTTGTGATAAGGTCGAGATCGTGCACTGCTCCAAATAAAACTTTCTAGAAAAACTACGTAAAAGATTTGTTGTCTCTCCTCAGCTTAATATGGCTGATCCTCTGTTTCCAACCAAACTAATAATACTTATAAACTTTTCATGTGTAGAACCTATATGTGTATTTCACTTCATAAAAAACTATATGTGTATCCCCAAGTTGGGCTACATCAAAATAGAATAGCTTGTAAACTTCTAGAAATAAAGTGTGTTGTGTTTTTAGCACCAAATCAGCTAGCTATTTGTAGATGACGTATGTATGTGTGTGGATCAGAGCAGAACCAACTACAGAGGACATTTATCAATTATTTTGATTAGCAATTCCTGATTAGCCTAGTGCCAAGACTAATTAATAAACAATATGACAGATAAGAAATTGGATCTACTAGCTAGCTCTCCATAGCACAGGGATGTACTCCTACTTCGATCCATCTCGTTCCAGCTAGTACAAGGGAGATAACAAACCATTGGTGGAACGACAGCAGCTTGATTTGGTAGCAGATGTTGACGTCCTCCACAAATTAAGTTTCCTGCTTGCCGGTGTCCAATGATTCCGATGGAAGCTTGTCCATGTTGATGACTCTCAACAACGGTGTCGAATAAAGATGCTTGATGTGGGCGGCCAGATCCAGCGACCAACAAATACTCGAGTGCGGCAACTACATCTTCTTGCAGCAGAATTGGTGGCGGCGACATGAGAAACCTAGGTTGTAGCTATTAGGAATCGTGATTGGGGCGTGCACTCATAAATGTCCAAGAGAAGGACGTGGTGGGCTATTTATTTCCTTTTTCTCTTTTATTCCTTTAGTCTTATCCAGGCCTCCGTTGGACTCTATTTTTTTTCTTCTCTTCGGATGCACGTATCCAGATATGAGTCTATTTCTTTTATTCAACTTTACTCAACGAACAAAAATTTAATTATCTCTACAAAATTCATTTAACCTTGATGACATATAATCAACCCTGATCTTTGATTCTACAGACGGCCACCTTGTCAGGGTTTTGGTCAACACACCTACCTATCCAGTTAAAAACTCAGTCAAAACCTCTCTTTAAAATTCTAGGATCTTACATTCTCCACCCTTCAGCGGAATTCGCCCTCGAATTCTCATCTCCTCATACTTAGATAACTACACATATGAAATCTATCCAATAATCAAGTACCATTTCATGTCCTCAAACTACAAGGATTATCTTCACATCCCTTCTTATAAAGCTCAGTCGCAACTTCACACTATTTTGAATGTCTCTCAAAACTCGAAAGCAAAACTTGCAGCTTGGTCAAAAAACATCGCAATTGATTCCCCTGCAATCCTTAGTAATTATCTAGACCTTGAATGGTCACTGAGTGACAAACCTTCCTCATCAAGATGATGTGAACAAGCCTTTGATCACAAGCCACATATCACTATGCTAACTTGCGTGAACTCTCATGGAGGGATGCTATGACTTGTCAAGTAAGGTACCCTAAAAAACAGGTTGGTTTATTCTTACTGTAACTCTACGCTTGGAAGCATTGCCTCTTCTAAAGGTGGAACGTCATACCATTCTTTGGTTCAGGCTAAACATCGTCGACTCTCCACTACCTAAGGCTATGAGGCACACATTGATTCACCAATCCAACATAACAAAAGAAAATAGTAAGAGTAGTTGGTATGGGTCCCAGACCATCCCGTACTCAAAGTATTAACTCTTTATGTCAATAAGTGAATCCCTCAGCGTAACACTTAGGCATCCTCACACCCATTGCAAAATAATTTCAAGAGCATTAAATAAGATTCAGTGTCAACTCCAATCTTTTCTTTGGTAATGCCACTACTCTAATATGTCGATCTTTTAAGAACACTTGGTGTTGCGTATAGTCATGATAAGCATAATTGTAAACAACACAAAAAAGAATCACCTTGCGGATCAAGAGAACCTTGAATAAGGAAACATAACTAGAAGAGGATAAGGAAATGACATTTCTCACTTAGGATGGAAGCACATGGAAAAGTCTCTCAGAAACAAAGATTTACCATTGCAAATACTTAGCAATGAGAAAAGGGTCCATGGATAGGTGTGAAGAATATAATCATACAAAAAAGAATGGGTTTAGATGAAGATTTTGATTCTATAAGGGCAATGGTGAACAACAAGAACATTTGAAATCCAATATTGAAAAGACTTCATCAAAATCGAATAAAAACAAGTTGGATGATGATTATTGCACAAGTTTAATGTAGACCAGAAAGAAGAATAAAGGATGAGTAAAGACACTGCGTGGACGTTGTGGCTTAGTACATGTATAGTGTAAAGAGCTTCCTATATTTATTGGTTTAATATTATCCTAGAAGATTATAGTCTAGGTGGTCCACCAACAAATCAATATGCTTAATGTCTTGATATCCGACCGGTCATGCTTTGTACAAAATATCTAAAAAAACTCAATTATTCTCTTCCCGTGGTTCACTGACTTGATTTTGGAAAGTACTAAACTTTTACTTTCCAATCTTATTTCATCAACCATGAAGTAACTTCAAGACAACTAGTTACTACCAACATGGAAGGAAAATCAAATAGTAAACAATTAACAAGAAATATTAAAACATGGCACTGAATCCTCTCATGAGAAGCCCTTCAAATAAGCACAACATATGGACAAAATAAATTAGCAATAAAACATAATAGAAGCACGAATGCAATGCATGAGCCTGAACCCATCCTATTGTGCACCACTGTTGAAAGTTTTAAGTTGATAAATCCCAAGTCAGCACTTTACTTATTTAAAAAAAGTTAAAAGGGCATGTTAAAATTTATTCAACTAGACTAGCAATTCTCATAATATACTAGTTTGTAAATAAAGTACTCCAGAGATGTAAAGCCTAGGCTCTGATACCAACTGTAACACCCCGGATTGTCCCAAACCCAGCGGTGCTACCACGCTACCTAAATCACACCAACCATAAGTGAAATTCTAAAACGGACAACATCTCCTTTGTTTAGAAGGACATTCATGACAAGCAGTTTAGAAAATATTTCACAATAATATAAGGTCGCTAGTATGCACCTTAAATTACACCACTTAGCTCGAAGTTATACCAAATTAAGATTTATCGATCGAAAGCTTAGACTAAGATATTTTTGATAAACAACTAACAATTCTACATCTACTAGAATAATTGCAGGACACTCCAGTAGGCATTGTTTACAACTATGTGATCAAGTTATGTGGTATAAATGCTACACCCAGTCTCCCATGCATATATCATGTATTTGTACCTGAAAACTAAATGAAACGCAAGAATGAGTACAGAAATACTTAGCAAGTACAATTAGAACAGTAAGAACAATGGTGAATGATTAACATGAAGACTGAAACCGATTATCTGAATATGTCGCCCGGACTAGCCCACGAGGCAACAGTACTAACCGAACTTAATTCGGAACTAGCCGCTTGGAACAGTCTCTCACCGGACTAACCTGAAAAGAATACCCATCAGACTAGCCCGCCAGCAAATAGTTCTCAACGAACTTTATTGGAGTAGCCGCTTGGAATAGTCTCTCACCGATTTAGCTCGAAAAATAAGGAACACAATATTTCTTAACGTACAAAGATGAATGAGAGCAAAAGAATCGAACAAGTCTGAATTGAACCAAATTGGATTCGAGAATCTGAATCAAATCATCACAAACAATCACACAATCAGGCAATGAACAATCATACAGAAACAAGGGTTTGTTATGCACTTGCCTTTGAAAACGAAGGTTTATTCGGAATCTAATCTCCACCTACAGAAGCTCCAAAACCTGTGGAATAAAACTGTTTTGTGATAAGGTCGAGATCATGCACTACTCCAAATAAAACTTTCCAGAAAAACTACATAAAAGATTTGTTGTCTCTCCTCAGCTTAATATGGCTAATCCTCTATTTCCAACCAAACTAATAATACTTATAAATTTTTCATGCGTAGAACCTATATGTGTATTTTACTGCATAAAAAACTATATGTGTATCCCCAAGTTGGGCTACATCAAAATAGAATAGCTTGTAAACTTATAGAAATAAAGTGTGTTGTGTGTTTAGCACCAAATCAGCTAGTTATTTGTAGATGACGTATGTATGCGTGTGTGGATCAAAGCAAAACCAACTACGGAGAACATTTATCAATTATTTGAATTAGCAATTCCTGATTAGCCTAGTGCCAAGACTAATTAATAAACAATGTGACCGGACATGAAATTGCATCTACTAGCTAGCTCTCCATAGCACAGGGATGTACTCCTACTTCGATCCATCTTGTTCCAGCTAGTACGAGCGAGATAACAAACCATTGGTGAAACGGCAACAACTCGATTTGGTAGCAGATGTTGACGTCCTCCTCAAATTAAGTTTCCTGCTTGCCAGTGTCCAATGATTCCGATGGCAGCTTGTCTATGTTGATGACTCTCAATAGCGGCGTTGAATAAAGATGCTTGATGTGCCGGCCAGATCCAGGGACCAACAAATACACGAGTGCGGCAACTACGTCTTCTTGCAGCAGGATTGGTGGCGGCGACATGAGAACCCTAGGTTGCAGCTATTAGGAGTTGTGATTTGGGCATGCACTCATAAATGTCCAAGAGAAGGACCTGGTGGGCTATTTATTTTCTTTTTCCTTTTTATTCCTTTAGTCTTATCCAGACCTTCATTGGACTCTTTTTTTCTTTCTTGTCTTCGGAGGATGCACGTATCTAGATTTGAGTCTATTTATTTTATTCAACTTTACTCAACTAACAAAAATTTAATTATCTCTACAAAATTCATTTAACCTTGATGACATAGAATCAACCCGGTTTTGGTCAACACACCTACCGGTCCAGTTAAAAACTCAGTGAAAACTTCTCTTTAAAATTGTAGGATATTACATGGATCTACCCTACTCAATCTATGATTCAACCCAATCTACTTTATGATGATCGGTAACCTTGCATCCTCTGAAAAGCATTTCTCCCTTGTACTCTAGCCAAAATCCTCAAGACTGCCAAAATTGACTAAGTCTAGAAACTGTTTCAACATCACTTCCTTGAATACCTCTCTTTATCAACCCTTGTGCATTTTTGGAAATGCATTTGAACCATATTGTAGACCATCCTAAGGAATACCAAGGCCCACTCTTTCCCTTGGCTAGATCATCCTCTAACCCACTTGTTCTTGATGGCTTTGTAGGCAAGAAAATAATAATTCCTGCAAACCTTATCAACACGCCTACTTTGGAAGAAGCTCACCCCTTCATCCTACCCTCTTTGGACCAACTCTTTGCATGATTGGGTTCTACTCATAAAGGTCTATCAATACCTACATCACTTATTGGATCCTTGTGCTCCAAAAACCCGCAATGTTTTGAAAGCTATTCGATAATATGTCATGGCACCCTTATTTTATTCAAAGTTTGGAATCAATCCTTGGATAGATCAAGCATGATCAAGCTCAGACCTCTATACCATTGTTAACTACATCACTTCGTATATCCATCCATATATCCCATGACCCCAAGGGAGCTCTGATGTAACATCTCAAAAATATTAAAAGGGAATTATCAATTTCCAATTAACAAAAATTAGCGTTAACAAAAGATTTTTAATATTAAACACTATATGAATGCATGTGTGTTTATTAATGATGTATGAATGCTTGTTATGCCATGTTTGATTGTTATAGATGATAAGGATTAGCTTGAGGATCAAAACAAGATAATCTAGGTCAAATCCAAACAAAATCAAATCAAAAGAAAATCAAATAATGAGGCATATGACCTAATGGTCATTTTTGCCAAAGTTAACCATTAGCCCACTTTGGGCATCTCTATTAAATGATTTCAAACAGAAACAATTACATTTCTTTTCTCCCCTTGTTAGACTAAGTGAACATGATCGCAATTGAACTTTTACAAACTTATAGAAACAAATTCAAATCCATTTAAAGGACATTTCAAAATTGAATCTACTGTAGGCATCAAGATGGCATTTTTCCAAAAACCACTCAAACCTTCTCCACTTGACAAATCCTAGCAACCAGATACACTCAAGAATATGACCAACACACCCACCAAAAAGAATTTAAAAATTGAAATGTTTAGTTCATGCGGCCATTTGATCGAGAACTTAACAAACACAGTACAGAAATACCAACTATTTACTATTGTGATCAATCTAGTGATCGTCTCTATACTCAACACAGCTTCACTACTCGCCCACAAGCATCCCCAGTACCAGCTCGTGCATCTACCACCACTCACTCGATGCAATGACCAGTTTCAGCCCGTACCCAAGCGTGCCATGCCGCTCGAGCATGGACACGATGCCACAAGCCTCGCCGCCCTCTCCCATGACCACTAGCAGCTAGGCGTGACCTTACCACACCCCAGTCCATGCCTCGGCCAACGATAGCCAGCGGAGATTCTAGCGCAGCCGCGCCCATTTATCTCTCTGCCATGCCGAGCGCACTCCAGAGAGCCGAGCCGCCCCGCGTAGCCACGCCACACCTCGCTCTCTCCTTGCGTAAATGCAGTCACCACATCACCAGCAACCTCCGAGACACGACTGTTCGACGCCACGTGCCCCGTGACCACTGTACGCCATGATTTAACACCCGCGCACCCACAGCGGACGCCTGACGCGGGCCGATTAAGACTACGCCTAGCAGTGCTACTATGCGCATGACGATCGCCGCAAAGCACCGTGTCGACCTATGACCACAGCCATGCCGATAGCGTCCTGTAGCAACGTCACCAACGAGCCCGAGCCATGCCGCAATGCTCCCTCGCCGGGGGTATAAATAGACCCCTCCCCTTGCCTCAAATTGCACACCACTCGACTCACCTCTCTCCTAGAACCCCCTCTGACCCTTTGATACATCCATTTTGCATGATTATTCTATATCATAATTTACTGTTATTCATTGATATATTTCATATTAAGAGATGATACTTATGTTATTTCATCTGTTTTTGCATGGTTGATAACTTTTGGAGCATGGACCGCTGCAGTCAGGATTCTGATGGAAAAGGTGCTGTTTGGAGGCAAAATTCGTGAAGATCAGAAAATCTGGGAAAATACATGGAAAATCCTATTTTTCCAGAAGACGAAGAAAGCCAGAAGGGGAAGTGGAGATGGGCCACAGGGGGCCCACACCACCCCCTGGCGTGGGCCACCCTAGGCCGTGCCACCAGGTGGTGTGGCCACCCTGGTACACCCCTGGCTCTCCCCTCTGGCATATATTATCCTCCCGAAACTCTAAGACTCGGGCAGTGACCACAGAAAGATTATGCCGCCTCTGCGGGGCGGAAAACACCGAGAGAGAAAGATCTCTCCGGCAAACAGAATTCTGCCGGGGGAATTCCTTCCCGGAGAGGGAAGATCATCGCCATCAACACCACCATCAAGCTGGACTTCATCAGGATCATCATCATCATCATCACCACCATCATCTCCACCAGCACCATCATCACCACTTCATACCGCTGTAACAATTGGGTTGAATCTTGCATACTTCTTAGGGGAAACTTTCCCGGTGTTGATTACTCCTTGTAGTTGATGCTATTGAGTGAACCATTGAATTATTGTTTATGTTCATATTGTTACATATCATATTTCATCTCTGATCATGATCCATATGATGTCTTGTGAGTAGTTCATTTAGTTCTTGAGGACATGGGAGAAGTCATGTTGTTAGTAGTGGAATTGTGTTGAGAAAGATTCAATAGTTTGATATTTAAGTTGTGGTGTACTTCTTCTAGTGGTGTCATGTGAACGTCGACTACATGACACTTCACCTATATGGGTCTAGGGAAATGCATTGTGTATTTGGCTACTAATCGTAGGGGTTGCCAGAGTGACAGAAACCTGAACCCCCATTAGGAAACCATTGCACAAGGGACGTCAGGGTCTTAGAGTTTAAAGCTGTGGTTAGGTGTCTACCTTAATTACTTTCTTCTACTTGTGGATGCTTCCAAGTGGTATAATCATAAGTATGTATTAGTCCTAGGAAGTTCGGTACATTAGCACAGGTTCACCCACACAACACTTAGCAAACTAAAAAAGATTAATCAACTATATGAAGCGAAAGCACTTGACGATTCCCATGTGTCCTCGAGAACGTTTGGTCATCTTAAGTAATACAACCGGCTTGTCCTTTGCTAAAGAAAGGATTGGGCCACTTGCTACATTTATTCTTATTGTCTTTTATTTACTCGTATTTTATTTACCTGCATTATCAAAAACCCCTAAAAAACCGTTTGTTAAGTATTTACAAAGAATTCCTGCTCCAAGCCACTCGTCAACACCTTCTGCTCCTCGTTGGGTTCGACACTCTTACTTATTAAAAATACTGAGATACACCCCCTATACTTGTGGGTCATCACCCTTCCCCGGAGCAAGGCGAGCACTACATCGTCGGAATTTCGCCGGAGCCCGCCACTGCTGTGGAGGAACGGAGCCATCGATTGGAGCCACCCTTGGAGCTACCACGACCACCATTAGACTCACTGTTGTCTACCAGCTCCTTCGCCCCTATCGCTGGACCTAGCTGGAGCCCTGGTAATCCCCCAACGACTCCCACAGTAGTGCTAGGGTTAGAATCTCGCCCACTCAATGCGACGAAGATGCTGACGCTCAGCCATCTATCGTGCTCCAATCGTGTGGCCCAGATTAGCTGATACCGTTTCGCTTAGACACAGCCGCTGACGCGTGGGACTAGCCTGAGTGCAACCCGCTGCGCGCGCCGCGTAGCTGGGCCGGACCATGTTCGTTCACGTGCATAGCCCAGAGATTGAAACTTAGATTTTACATTTAATTCAAAACCCTATTCTATCAGTGATTTAAAAATTGAATTCAAAGAGATTTACTTAACCAAATTGCATGATTCCAATTTTGTCGGAAAGGTATTGAAAATCTCTACACACTCCCGTTGGATTCTAACAGTTTGATATTATAGATCACCTAGAGTTAAAATAACAAGACTGAGATTGTTCCAACTTCAAACATTTTTATAAAATCAACCTTAAATGCTTTTGAGTTGATTCCAACTCTCAAAAATCACATTTGCTATGCTCTATCTGAATATGTAAAAATATTTAGTTTTACATGTAGTGATCATGGACTAGCAATAAAAGAATGCTATATAGGCATTTCTAGTCATTTTAATATTATTAAATAGTAATATTCAACTTTGTAATATATGCCAACCCCTTTAAATCACATTCCCAAGTATTAGAACATGTGGTGATGACATGTGTCAACATGATCTGATATTTTAATTGGACAATATTAAATCTTCAGTATTTTTCAATGAGTAGAAATTGTATTTCCAAAATAAGATAAATAAGGATATGTCAATATTTCATGTGATGATTGAGATAATGCTAGATCATCTAGTGTGAACCCTTGTGTGCAAAATAGAAATAGCTTAGTATTTTTTGCTGATTGTATACCTCGTTTTGACTTATAGACGCTAGTACCGACCCGGGCTATGAGGAGGAGGAGTACTACCAAGAAGAAGAAGCAAACTTCAACAACTTCACCAACCAAGGCAAGCTATCCATGCAAGCCAACCTATGCAAGATGCACTAGGAATGCTTGGTTATGCAATCTTGATTATACCAATCCCAAGTTTTACTTGCAAGCTTTATTATTTTACCTTTACCAAAGTTTCTTACCTAGTTAATTAATTGTGATTAGTGGAAAATAGGATGGATACCATCAAGAGCATAGAACTAGTCTTGGGTAATTACACCTGATTAGCACCCCTCAATAGTGATACTCTCGTTGATAGTTGCTAGTGCTAAACTAATATTGATCACTTTAGATGGGAACAGTTGAAAAAAATGATTATGAAAACATTGGAATGATGAGTCATTCAATTGAAATGTTTTGACATGTGTTATGAAACACAATGATTTGATGATGATACTGAATGAGGCATGTGCCCTGACTTTGATAAAAACTGATGGTTGGGTTCGGATGCAATACCATTCCAACTTTACTGTATAACCACAATACCTGAGTTGGGTAGGTCTTAACTGGAAGTTTATATGTCTTAGTATGGGTTCCCTTGCGGAAAGAGGTTAAGCTAAGTCTACCTCGTGAATACAACTGTCCACCTATGGCGGATGGCCATGGATAGGAGGCCAAACTCATAGGGGAGGAGCCTATACTAGGGTGTGTAATTGAAAGGTTATGATTGATTATCCGCATACCAAGTATGATGATTCCGAGTTATCCCTGACGGATGTATCTAATTTTCTGGTGAAAGTGTACCACCTCTGCATAGTGTCAAACTATTCGAATAGCCGTGTCCGCGGTTATGGACAGTTGGAGTGTCCATACTGTTCTGTTGTTAGATGTTTTTAAAATGACTTGTGACTTGAAATATGACCTTGATTTGAACACCACATGGTCGTGGAAATGAAAACGAGGTTCCCACTTGAGTAATCTAGAGAACTAAACTAGGCCATTACTACTAAGTACTTCTGAAATAAAATTGGTTGTTGCAAACAAGACTAGAGATTAGGATTCCTACTAGAATTATCTTACTTACATTAGTGATAGTTTGCGAGTACTTTAAAAGTACTCATGGCTTTGTCCCTGGCTATTCCCATGGCTAGAATATCAAGAGGACTATCCGTAGGACGGACAATAGGAAGTCTATGATAACTAGGATCTCTCTCATCGTCAGCATTGCCTGTGACAATGAAGATGGAGTCTACTATGTTTATTTCGACTACTTTGATGTGTATTAAGACTTGATCATGAGATCAACTATTTTTAAGACTATTTTGGTTTGTAATGGATGATGTAATGTGCTACCAATTATGTTATGTCTCATAAAAATGGTAATCCTGAGATTGCGATCTACGGCATAACAGGCATCTGGACTTAAAAATCCGGGTGTTGACAAGTTGGTATCAGAGCCATCCTGAGCATAGGAGACCCTAGTTAGAATGGACGCATGAAAAACCTAATTTCAAAACAAAGGAAGTGAGTATTTAAAAAACCTATTCTCACTATTATCCTTGAGATTCTTTCAAAAAGGAGGTCACATGTTTCTCAAAATTCTTGCAATTCTACATAAAATTTGACACACTTGATCACCTCACTAACTTCCTCATCCTAATTACTTATTGATGGAAGTCAAGTACAGCAAGTTCTACTAGCTAGGCAACGGAGGAGAGCTCATCTTCGAGAGGGACTTAAGCCAGTTAGCGGAGTTTCTTGAATGCCCGCACCCCGAGTTCTTCAGAACACGACTCAATGATCAGCCAGGAGGATAACTACAGTGGTTAATCGTGGCGGATCTGAGAGGCAAGATGGAGCCACCCACCTCAGAGAAGATACAGTTCACCTTGAGGGAGAACAACTGGCTGGATGGATTAGCTAGGGAAATGTAGGAGGCACTTGCGCGTCTTTGTGCGCAGAACATCAACCCGATAAATTGCACGCGCTTCACCCACTATGCAAGACATGATTCAATGGGACAACCCTTGGCCATGCCAGGACATCCAGAGCTAAGGCACCACGTGGATCACCTCGACTTCATGCTACACGAGATGCATACGGAGTTGGACAACTCTCGTGTCTACGCCAACCAGAATCACGGTCTCATAGCCAAGAAGAACCAAACTCTCGCCATCCTAGCTAAGGAGCGCAAGTCACTTGGCCGCCAACATGACAAGAAGGACCGCATCATCGCTCGCCTCCGTCAGAAGGTTGCAACCCTTGAAGATACCATCCATGACCAGGAGATTCAGCTTGAGGAGAAGGAAGAAGAAGGTGAAGATATCTGTGGTGAAATCACCTCTTACCTCAGAGATGATGACTATCTGGAGGACGTCGCCATGAGTTCCACACCGACAAGGAGGATGCCAACTTCCTGGATGACGAAGAACCCACCAGTTCCGATGATGAGTAGTCGCACTAGAGCACTGCCGTAGGTGTGATTTTGTATCTGGTCCCATTGTATTGTAGCATGACATAATAGTTCTTAAAACCATATGCTTAGTAGTTGTAGTGTGTTGCTTGTAATGTGTTGCTTGGAATGAATGAAAATGAGTTTTGGTTTTCAAACATTAGCAATACTCAAGTTTAAATCTTTTGAACCAAACCCATAAGCCATAGGAATTTCCCTCTTGTCTTATGATCTATCTCAATCTTCAGATGACTTGTGGCAACCCCGGTGGTAGCATCTCATCCTAGGATCCGGTGCTCCAGATTCTGCAGATGCTAGTTTCAGATCATGAAGCCGGTAGAGACGAGCGTCAAGCCAATCTCGCCACTCTTCAGCAGATCGCCCAGATGGCACACAACAACCAAGACCATGGAAACCAGGATCACCATGGATCTAAGCTCAAGAACTTTCAAAACACCAATCCTCCTATGTTTAGCAAATCTGAAGAGCCTTTAGATGCTGATGACTGGCTACAAACCATGGAGAACAACTTAGAAGTTGGAGGAGTATATGCTATGGAGAAAGTATTGTTTGCCACCCACTATCTGGCAGGTTATGCAAGATCATGGTGGAACAACACTCATACAATGAACGGAGGACAGATGATGACTTGGGAGGAATTCAAGCTCAAGTTCAACAGGACCCATGTGCCCCCAGGTTTGATCAAGTAGATGAGGGATGAATTCAAGGAGTTGAAGCAAGGAAGGATGACTTTGGTGGAATACCGTGACAAAATTCGTTCTCTAGCTAGGTATGCCCATGATGAAATTGACACAGAAGCAAACAAGAAGGAGAGATTCCTGAATGGCCTGCATGATGAGATGCAGACAATGTTAGTATACATTCCCTTTGATGACCTAGAAGCTCTAGTGGATTCTGCTATCTAGATGGAAGGAAAGATCAACCAAGCTAGTGAGAACGGCAAGCGACATATGATGCACCAACTGGACCCCACCACATCCCAAAGTAACGCCCGAACCCGTCTGCAGGATTTGCACCGAGAAACAACAGACCCCCTATGTCCCGTCCGAACTATCCCAATCGTGGCGGAGGAAACCGAAGGCTTGGAGGCCACAACAACAACACCGACAACCCCCAAAACTTCAACCGTACACCGCCAAGGTCCACCAACAACAACAACAATACTGCCCGAAGGACTGGAAGCAATGTTGTGCCTGTTGCAGGGGAGGACAAGTCAATGATAACCTGCTCTGAATGTGGAGTCACGGGTCACTACTCCAATGAGTGTCGCAAGAAGCTTGCTGCAGCCACCAATGTCACTGCACCTGCCCAACAGTAGCGCCGTGTCTAGCCTGGAAAGAGGTTTGCCCCAGGAAACCCACACAACCGTATCGGTTGTGTGTTCCACATGAATGCGAAAGAAGCCCAAGAAGCGCCAGATGTCGTGCTGGGTATGTTTTCTGTTAACTTAGTACTTGCAAGAGTGTTGTTTGATTCTGGAGCATCGCACGTGTTTGTTACAGAAGAATTTGTATGCACTAGTAAGATTCAACCAACAAAATTGAAGCATGTTATGATAGTTCAAGTACCTGGGTCAACCACCAAAGCTAGAAAATTTTGCAAGGCTGTGCCTATCAGAGTCCATGGGATAGATTTTTATGCCAATCTAATAGTACTTGGAACCAAAGGTTTGGAAGTAGTACTAGGAATGGATTGGATATCAAAGCATCAAGAACTAATAGACTGTGCCAAGAAAGCCATAACCATGACTAGTAGCACCGGAGTATCGGTAGAGCATGTATCTGAGACGCTGCCCCGTCAATTAAAATGCAACAAGAGTTTAGTAAAATCAACCATAGACCAAGTCAGAGTAGTCTTTGAATACCCCGATGTGTTCCCCGATGAATTACCCGGTATGCCCCCAGATCGGGATATCGAGTTTATCACTGAACTAGTTCCTAGAATTGGACCCATAGCTCAGAGACCCACGCCGCTGAATTATTGGAACTGAAGAAGCAACTTGATGACATGTTGGGGAAAGGTCTGATACAACCAAGTGCATCGCCATGGAGATCACCTGTTTTGTTTGTGGATAAGAAAGATGGTTCCAACCGTTTATGTACGGATTACCGGAACCTGAATGACATCACCATCAAGAACAAGTACCCACTTCCAAATATAGAAAACCTGTTTGATTAGCTGACTGGTGCCAGAGTGTTTTCTAAGATTGATCTTAGAACTGGTTATCATCAACTAAAGATCCGCGCAACGGATATCCGAAAGACTGCTTTCACCACCAAATATGGATTGTATGAGTACAATGTCATGTCCTTTGGATTAACCAATGCCCCTGCTTATTTCATGAATCTCATGAATAAGATTTTTATGAACTTCTTGGATAAGTTTGTCGTTATTTTTATCGATGACATTCTGATCTATTCCAAGTCGGAAGAGGACCATGAGCAGCACCTAAGAACCATTCTTGAAACCCTTAGAGAGCATAAGTTGTATGCCAAGTTTAGCAAATCTGACTTTTGGTTAAAGGAAGTAGGATCCCTCGGACATATCTTGTCGACAGGAGGAGTTGTTGTCAATCCCGCCAAGATAAGGATGTTGAAGAATGGAAAGCCCCAACCACTCAAACCGAAGTCCATGCATTTCTTGGATTAGCTGGATATTATCACAAGTTTGTTGAAGGATTTTCAAGCATCGCAAGGCCGATGACCCAGCTGTTGAAGAAAGACAAGAAGTTTGAATGGACGGACAAATGTGAAGCAAGTTTTCAAGAACTCAAGAAGAGATTGATTTCAGCCCCAATTTTGATCATGCCGGATACCACAAAGCCTATTGATGTATATTGTGATGCATCCAAGATTGGTCTCGGATGTGTGTTGATGCAGGAAAGCAAAGTAATATCATACATGTTCCGACAGCTAAAGCAACATGAGCAGAACTATCCCACCCATGACTTAGAACTGGCAGCCATAGTTTTAGCCTTGAAGACATGGCGTCATTACCTCATGGGTAATCGCTATGAGATTTATTCGGATCACAAGAGTATGAAGTATATTTTCACCCAGAAGGTGCTGAATATGAGGCAATGGAGATGGATAGAGTTAATCAAGGATTATGACCTTGACATTCACTACCACCCCGGCAAGGCCAATGTGTTAGCGGATGCTCTTAGTAGATTGCCATGTAGATTAAACACCATGATTAAGGAAGACCAACCAAGTTTGAATGAGGAGTTGGAGAATTTTAGAATGGAGCTAGTTAGCGAAGGATTTCTAGCCAGTATTAAACTTCAACCCACTTTGATCAGTCAGATAAAGGAAGCCGAGAAAGGAAACGCCAGTATCGACGGAATTAAATGTCGCATCGGTACAGGGAAGGTACCCGGATTCACTGAATATGAAGAAGGCGTTATGTGGTATGAAGGACGTATCTATGTGCCAGCAGATTCAGAGTTGAAGCAAGTCATTTTGCAGGAAGCCCATGATACTCTTTATTCTATTCATCCGGGAGGAATGAAGATGTATTAGGATTTGAAGAAGCAATTTTGGCGGCACAAAATGAAGAGAGAAGTCAAAAGATATATCGCCAAGTGTGACATCTGTCAGAGAGTCAAAGCGGAACACCGGCGATCAGCAGGACTTTTGCAACCATTGCAAATTCCGGAATGGAAATGGGATTCTATTGGAATGAATTTCATCACCGGTTTGCCTACATCTAGTATGGGAAATGATTTTATCTGGGTCATAGTAGATAAAATGTCCAAAGTAGCTCATTTCATACCCAGTAAGACCACCTATCAAAGCTCGAAGCTAGCAGAGTTGTACATTGCAATGATAGTTAGATTGCACGGAACCCCCAAGACCATTGTGTCAGATCGAGGAACCCAGTTTACCTCAAGGTTCTGGAAGAAAGTCCAAGAAGGACTAGGAACCAAACTGAACTTCAACACCGCTTATCACCCGCAAACTAACAGACAAATAGAAAGAGTAAACCAGATACTAGAAGATATGCTGAGAGCTTGTGTGTCAGAGTATGGATCTAAATGGGAAGACTGTCTGCCTTTTGCAGAATTCTCATACAACAACATTTATCAAGCTAGTTTGCAAATGGACCCATTTGAGTTTTTGTATGGAAGGAAGTGTCGTACCCCCCTGAATTGGTCGCAGGTAGGAGAGAGTAAGATCTTCGGACCAGACATCCTACGAGAAGTCGAAGATAAGGTTCACAAGGTCCGTGAACACCTCAATACCTCCCAATCTAGACAGAAGAGTTACACTGACAAAAGACGTTGAGACATCACCTTCAATATCGGAGATTTTGTGCATCTCAAAGTATCACCCTTGAATGGAATGCAACATTTTCAACTGAAAGGGAAGCTTGCCTCTAGATATATCGGACCTTTCAAGATTTTAAGTCGCCGAGGAGAAGTATCCTATCAGCTAGAACTACCTGAAGAGATTTCAGTTGTTCATGATGTGTTTCATATCTCGTTACTTCGTAAATGCTTAGAAGTTCCGGAGAAGACCGAAGTTTTCAAGAACATCGATCACAGATCCTTGGATATCAACAAGGATTTAACCTATCGTGAAGTACCCATCCGTATTTTGGAAGAAGCTTTGAGAACCACCCGGACCAGAAGTATCAAGTTTCTAAAGATCCAGTGGAGCAACCATATCGAAGAAGAAGCCACCTAGGAACTAGAAGATTATATTAGGACTGAGTTTCCCAATCTCTTTAGTTCCTAGTTTTTCTTGAATCTCGGGATGAGATTCTGTTTAAGGAGAGAAGGTTTGTAACATCTCAAAAATATTAAAAGGGAATTATCAATTTCCAATAAACCAAAATTAGGGTTAACGAAAGGATTTTAATATTAAACACTATATGAATGCATGTGTGTTTATTAATGATGTATGAATGCTTGTTATGCCATGTTTGATTGTTATAGATGATAAGGATTAGCTTGAGGATCAAAACAAGATCATCTAGGTCAAATCCAAACAAAATCAAATCAAAAGAAAATCAAATAATGAGGCATATGACCTAATGGTCATTTTTGCCAAAGTTAACCACTACCCACTTTGGGCATCTCTATTAAATGATTTCAACTAGAAAAAATTCTATTTATTTTATCCCCTTGCTAGACCAAGTGAAAATGATCACAAGTGAACTCTACAAATTTACAGAAACAAATTCAAATCCATTTGAAGGACATTTCAAAATTGAATCTAGTGTAGGCATCAAGATGGCCATTTTCAAAAAACCACTCGAACCTTCTCCACTTGACAAATCCTAGCAACCAGAGACACTCAAGCATATGACCAACACACCCACCAAAAAGAATTTAAAAATTCAAATGTTTAGTTCATGCGGCCATTTGATCGAGCACTAAACAGGCACAGTACATAAATACCAACTATTTACTATTGCGATCAATCTAATGATCATCTCTGTACTCGACACAGCTCCACTACTCTCCCATGATAATCCCCAGTACCAGCTCGTGTAGCTAGCACCGCTCACTCGCTGCAATGACCAGTGCCAGCTCGTACCCAAGCATGCCATGATGGTCGAGCATGGACATGACACCACAAGCCTCGTCGCCCTATCCCACGACCACTAGCAGCTAGGAGTGACATCACCGCACCCCCCAATCCATGCCTCGGCCAACGACAGCCAACGGAGACGACAGCACGGATGCACCCATATATCTCTTTGCCATGCCGAGCACACGCCAGAGCGCCGAGCCGCCCCGCGCAGCCACGCGGCGCCTCGTGCTCTCCTTGTATAAATGCAGTCGCCGCATCACCAGTAACCTCCTAGACACAACTGTTCGACGCCGCGTGCCCCGTGACCACCGTACGCCATGACGAACACCCGTGGCACCCACACAGAGCACCGCGTCACTATGCCTCTCCGTTTAAGACTGTGCCTCTCCGTGCCACTATGCGCATGACGATCGCCACAGAGCACCGCGTCGACCAATGCCCACAACCATGCCGATAGCACCCTATAGCAACGTCGCTGATGAGCCCGAGCCATGCAGCAAAGCTCCCTCGCCGGGGGTATAAATAGACCCCTCCCCTGCCTCCTATTGCACACCACTCGACTCACCTCTCTCCCAAAACCCCCTCTGACCCTTCCCTGGAGCAAGGCGAGCACTACATCACCGGAATTTCACCGGAGCCCGCCGCTTCTATGGAGGAACGGAGCCATCGATTGGAGCCACCCCTGGAGCTACCGCGACCACCATTGGACTCATTGTCGTCTATCAGCTCGTTCGCCCCCATCACCGGACATAGCTAGAGCCCTGGTAAGACCCCGGCAACCCCTACCGTAGCGCTAGGGTTAGAATCTCGCCCGCTCAGTGCGACGGAGATGATGACGCTTAGCCGTCGATCGTGCTCTAATCGTGTGGCCCAAATTAGTTGATACCGTTTCGCTTAGACACAGTCGCTGATGCGTGGGACCAGCCTGAGTGCAGCCCGCTGCATGCACACCGCGTAGCTGGGCTGGCCCATGTTCGTTCCCGCGCATAGCCCAGAGATTCAAACTTAGATTTTTCATTTAACTCAAAACCCTATTTTGTCAGTGATTTAAAAATTGAATTCAAAGATATTTACTTAAACAAATTGCATGATTCCAATTTTTTTAGAAAGGTATTGAAAATATCTATAGACTCCCGTTGGATTCAAACAGTTTGAAATTATAGATCACCTATAGTAAAAATAACATGATAAAGACTTTTCCAACTTCAAACATTTTTATAAAATCAATCATAAATGTTTTTTAGTTGATTCCAACTCTCAAAAATCACATTTCACATGCTCTATCTGAATATGTAAAAAATATTTAGTTTTACATGCAGTGATCATGGACTAGTAATAAAAGAATGCTATATAGGCATTTATCGTCATGTTAATATTATTAAATAGTAATATTCAACTTTGTAATATATGCCAACCTAATTAAATCACATTCCCAAGTATTGGAATATGTGGTGCTGACATGTGTCAACATGATCCCATATTTTAATTGGACAATATTAAATCTTAAGTATTTTTCAGTGAGTAGAAATTGCATTTCCAAAATAAGATAAATAAGGATATGTCAATATTTCATGTGATGATTGAGATGATTCTAGATCATCTATTGTGAACCCTTGTGTGAAAAATAGAAATAGCTAAGTATTGTTTGGTGATTGTATACCTCGTATTTACTTATAGACGCTAGCACCGACCCGGGCTATGAGAAGGAGGAGTACTACGAAGAAGAAGAAAACTTCAACAACTACACCAACCAAGGCAAGGTTTCCATCCAAGCCAACCTATGCAAGATGCACTAGGCATGCTTGGTTATGCAATCTTGATTATACCAATCCCAAGATTTACTTGCAAGCTTTATTGTTTTACCTTTACCAAAGTTTCTTACCTAGTTAATTAATTGTGATTCGTGGAAAATAGGATGTATACCATCAAGAACATAGAACTAGTCTTGGATAATTACACTTGATTAGCACCCCTCAATAGTGATACTCTCATTGATAGTTGCTAGTGCTAAACTAATATTGATCACTTTAGATGGGAACACTTGGAAAAAATGATTATGAAAACCTTAGAATGACGAGTCATTCTATTAAAATGTTTTGACATGTGGTATGAAACACAATGATTTGATGATGATACTGAATGAGGCATGTGCCCTGACTTTGATAAAAACTGATGGTTGGGTTCGGGTGCGATACCATACAACCACAATACCTGAGTTGGGTAGGGCTTAACTAGAAGTTCATATGTCTTAGTATGGGTTCCCTTGCAGAAAGAGGTTAAGCTGAGGCTACCTCATGAATACGACTATCCACCTATGCAGTTCCCGGGATGGCAGATGGCCATGGATGGGAGGCCAAACTCATGGGGGAGGTGCCTATACTAGGGTGTGTAATTGAAAGGTTATGATTGGTTATCCGCATACCAAGTATGATGATTCAGGGTTATCCCTGACGGATGTATCGAATTTTATGGTGAAACTGTACCACCTCTGCATAGTGTCAAACTATTCGAATAGCCGCGTCTGCGGTTATGGACAGTTGGAGTGGCCATACTGTTCCATTGTCAGATGTTTTCAAAATGACTTGTGACTTGAAATATGTCCTTGATTTGAACACCACAGGGTTATGGAAATGAAAATGAGGTTCCTACTTGAGTAATATAGAGAACTAAACTAGGCCATTACTACTAAGTACTTTTGAAATAAAATTGGCGATTGCAAACAAGACTAGAGCTTAGGATTCTTACTAGCATTGTCTTACTTACATTAGTGATAGTTTGCGAGTACTTTAAAAGTAATCATGACTTTTGTCCCTGGCTATTCCCATGGCCAGACTATGAAGAGGACTATCCGGAGGTCTACGATAACAAGGATCATCTCGCATTATCAGCATTGCCTATGACAATGAAGATGGAGTTTACTATGTTTATTTCCGCTGCTTTGATGTGTATTAAGACTTGATCATGAGATCAACTATTTGTAAGACTATTATGGTTTGTAATGGATGATGTACTATGCTACCAATTCTGTTATGTCTCGCAAAAATGGTAATCCTGGGATTGCGATGTACGGTATAACAGGCATATGGACTTAAAAATATGGGTGTTGACATCTGAGCTCCAAGATCCAACAAGGTTTTGAAGGTAATAAAATAACATTACGCTAGATCCTTAATCTCTAGTTTTCCACCAAAATCAACTTTGATTTCCAAAACCCAATAATGTAAATGGTAGATACAACCTGTGGACATCATCTACCTTTGGTATAAAAATTTATCAAATATTATCCATAATTCTTTTGGCCCAAAAACAATTAAATCCCTTTAATTAACAAAAACCTCAAAACTCCTATAAAGGCAAGTTTGTTTTTCTCCAAACTACTTTGCCAACTCAAGGCACATTTGATGCCTATACATCCTATCCGAGATTATTTATTATTCGTTTTGCCCTTTTTCTTAAATGGTAGAAACAAGAAATAATTGCTTAAAAATACTTTTCTTTCTCCATAAATTATAGGAAAAATCTACTAAGTGTGTAACCACATTTAATACCTTAACACCTCAAAAACCAACCTTGTCCAATTTAAAAATATCAAATTAGATTCTGAAAACCATTTCAGCACTTTCTGAACAAATGATATAAAGAGGATCTAAGCATCCCAATTGAATCAGGGACATGTATCTTAATCATCCCCATCATCCAACACCATTAACCCATATTGTCATGTTCAAATTTCTAAATTTGACACATGATCCTTCTCGTAGTCAAAACTTCACATATTACAAAAAACCCTATTAAACCTCCATCTAACCTTGCCAAACAAGCCTCCATAGCAACCACACTCCCCTATGGTCGTGTGCTATAGTACCACATAGTAGCAACACCTCTCTCCTTGTCATTTACCCCTTGGAAGAGAAGAGAGAGAGACACAACCACATCTTACAAATATCTTCCCCATTAATTTACCACAGCAGCTCCACTACCTCACCCTGCTTCTCTGCATCGACCAGGACCTCAGGTCACCTCTCACACTGCCCTTTTCGACCAATCCTTGGCCAGCAACACCCTCCCATGCCCCCTCTTGGACCTTGTCCATCATGAACCGATCCACCCCGAGTTAAATAGTCTAGAGGCTACCAAGCTCGCCTATACCCCTTCATTCCACTCCTATCCCTCACCCCTTTCCCTCCCTGAAGCCCCGAAGCTCTCCCTCTCTCTGTCACTCAGGAAAAAGAGAAGAACTCCCCTCGCCTCCAAACTTGCAGTCAAGGTTGCAACCCTACCCTACCATCTCTACCCTCGTATTTGCATCTGAGTGCACCCCTAACTCGCGTCTACCTTCCCCTATTTTCCTTTCTTCCCAGGAATACCGAAGGTCTCTTCCTCAAATTCATGGCTGACCGGAGTTTCCTCGGCAATCCTGGCGCTCTGGAGCCCTGGCCTCGACGAAGACACCACCCAAGGGCCTTCCCGGACCCCTGCATCCCCTCCCGAACCTCTCCGTCGACATGGATGCTTCCCAAGGCCAGATCTGGTGCACTCTCGAGCTCTCCTCGAGACCCACCACACGGGCCACCTCTCGTCGCGGAAGTGGCCTCTGTCGCCCCTCGTTGGAACGTCGTCGTGCACTGGTCCATATCTTCCGCTCCCTATCACTTGAGGAGCACCGCACGCGAGCCCCTGCACCCACAGGTGCCGCCCCTAGGGTTTCCTCCTGGCACCTCCATTAGCGAGGAAGAAGACGCTCCAGTGACGTCGATTTCCACCTGATCCAACGGACGATATCGCCAGATACCCCTTCGCAGGTCTCCTCTCACTGACAGACAGGCCCGCTTGATAGCTTCAAATTTCGCCTCCCACTCCAGGATACGTTCGGGTTGGGCCAGCTGAGCTGCTCGGCGGCCTAGTGAGGTGTGGATCTGGCTTGTTCCCTCTCTATTCTGTTTTTCAATTTCTAGTATTCCAGATTTGATAACTAGCTGCTCAGTTTTAATTCAAATAAAAATTGAAACAACCATATATTGACTAGATCTAAATTTCTACTTATTCCCAATTTTTTTGTGCAACATGCGGAACTAGTCCTTTTCCAAATATAAATGTCATTATTTACTGGCATTAAATCCACTAAAATGTATCATTTTCACTAAATAAATTCCATAGTGAGATGTGCATACCCAAATGGTATGAATCAAAGTTCCCCTAAATAGTATTGTCTATAACTATCAGTTAGACTTTATGTTAGTCCAACTGGAGCTGAGGTTCTCCTTTAACAAAAGTAACAAAAACAATTAATATATTACTTTAGAAAATTCCCTAGATAAATCTACAACATATGTTGGGTTGTTTCCACCTCCTAGTGATGTGGTACATCAGTACCTATCTAACCCCAGGAGCTCACTATTTAGTGAGCTTTTATTGAATTTTAATGAATTCAAAATTTCTGTATAAGGTAATATTCCTAAATAAATAATTCCAGAAGTTCTACCATTACAAAAATAATGATTCAAATTTCCACTAGAAGGTATTTGTAATACCTCTCAACTATCCTTGGTCTCATATCATTTGGACTAGTAGAATAAATCTGGTTAAAAAGACAAATGTACTACATAACGGACTTTTCGAATTTCCCAATGTCATTTTATGGTGTTTCCAATTCTAAAAAATCACAAACTCAAATATATACAACATACTCTGAGAAAACAATTATTTGAGCTCCATATCTTTTCTGATGATTTATTCACCTAAACTAGAGGTTATTTCACTAGAAAACTCATAACTAAATATACGAAATTAATAAAATCATGAAACCACTTTTGTTGGCCTTGTTATTCTAATACCTATCTGTAGATATCATTTTTGCACATTGATATCATACAGGTCCAACCCTTAGTTCCAAACTCCTTTATTAAGTAGTTTTGGCAAATAAATCCTAAAGGAAATTCCACGAAGGCAATTTAAGTAATTCCAAATGCTATGATCTCAATCTAGAAAAACCTACTGAACTGAATGATGTGTTGTATGGTTGTTTGTTGTATTGAAAAGATGCTTATATGACTTGTGTTTATTGTGGCTCTGTTTGCTTGCATGAATCCTCCTCGACGACGATAGTCGCGATTATATCGGAGACAAAATCAGATGGTTATTTATATTGTTTATTATGGTATTCTAAGAAGAAGTCCAGGGACATATATTGCCAGTTTGCTGATCTCAGGAAAGCCACCTTCTTGTTCATAAGCCATGTCCTACTATTTTACTTATGCATGTTTTATCTACTGTTTATGTGAACTGCATTGTTTTAAATTATTAAGATCTATATCGGGCAGTGGCTTGGATCCTCCAAACCATTACACATGTGTACTACTAAGTACAACCCCCTTGACATCACCTATTTTTACCTAGAATGGTAGATGGTGTATAACACCATAACCCTTTCGAGACCCTGTTTTAGCCGAAGCAAAGCTATAGGACGGGAATACCCGGGAAAAGTTTTACATGGAGTTTTATGATAAAACCTTTGTGAGATTTGACCTACCAAGAGAAGTTTGACAAATAAAAAGGTTTTCGTTTTGCAAAAGATGCTAAAAGAAGGATGAAGGAAAAATGTTTACGAAAACGCACCCTGTTCTTTGCAGCTTTAGCTATAACAACTTAATTCGTGCAACCACACTACTCTAGAATGGGACAAGGCTAGACTTGAAGTTTGCTACTCCGGTGTGGGAATTCTCATAACTGCTTATAAGGGATCATCTCCCTCGAATTCTGGGCTTTCCTTTACGAAAGGGTCAACTGTTAGACAGTCACCTGGAGGAAACAGGATCACCCATGTGAGTGATCGGGCGATACTATGCGCCCATAATTGAAAGTGCCCCCTCCAGGTCTAAGTAGGGTGCTCCGGTTGGTCCGTGGATCTAGAAATTCTGGTCTTGAGGGGAACAACTCATAGGGTAGGGCGTATGCTAGTGTCAACACCCGGATTTTTAATCCCAGATGCCTGTTATGCCATACATCGCAATCTCAGGATTACCATTTTTGCGAGACATAACAGATTGGATATCACAGTACATCATCCATTACAAACTATAATATGGTCTTACAACAAAATAAAGGATCTCATGATCCAGTCTTAGTACAATCATGTAGCGGAATAAATAGCGTAGCGGTGGGATCCATCTTTAGAGTCACAGGCAATGCTGACGATGGGAGATAGTCCTAGTTACCATAGTTGTCCTGCTGTCCTTCATCTTGGTAGTCTCCTTCATAGTCTGGCCATAAGAATAGCCAGGGACAAAATCCATGAGTACTCTTTAAGTACTCGCAAACTACCACTAACAAGTAGTATAGTTCTAGTAAGAATACTAACTCTAAGTTTAATTGCAAAGTTAAGTTTGAAACCTAAGCTGAGTTCAGAAACAAAGAAAGATAAAAGAAGTTTGAAAACACCTAAGTGCAAACTTAATTATCATAGTCACAACTCTGTTGTGGTCAAGTCATTTCACAATTCATTTCATAAGTTGTTTTGAAAACATCTGACAACAGAACAGTATGGCCACTCCAACTGTCCATAACCACGGACGCGGCTATTCGAATAGTTTGACACTCTGCACAGGTAGTACACTTTCACCACAAGATTCGATACATCTGTCAGGGATAACCCTGAATCATCATACTTAGTATGCAGATAATCAAACATAACCTTTCCTTTACACATCCTAGTATAAGCACCTCTCCTATGAGCATGGCCTCCCAACCATGACCATCTGTCATCTTGGGCACTGCATAGGTGGACAACATTGAGAGTTAGCCTCAGCTCAGACCTCTCCCGCGAGGTAACTAATACTAATGCATATAAACTTCCGACTAAGCCTTACCCAATTCAGGTATTGTGGTTGTACGGTAAAAATTGGAACGGTATCACATCCGAACCCAACCATTAGTTTTATAAAAGGGCTAAGGCTCATGCCTCAACATTTTCATCATGATAAACCATTTGTGTTTCTCAACACATGTCAAAACATCTCAATGGAATGACTCATCATTCCAAGGTTTTCACAAGTCATTTTTACCAAGTATTCCCATCTAAAGTGAATCAAGTTTTGGGTTTTGTTCCAACTACTAAGTTAAGAGTGTTCACTAATGTGGGATGCTAACCTCAATCTAATGCCATAGAATGACATCTAATTCTAACTAGATAGGTCAAGTTTTATACTCTTTATGCTACTTTGGTAAAGTAAAGAAAGTAAAGCTTGTATATAAAACTTGGAGTTGGTATAAGTCAAAGTAGTATAACCAAAGCATGCCTAATGCATTTTCTTAGGTTATCTAGATTAATTCTAACTTGCTAACAATAGCTTGCCTTGGTTGGTGCAGTGGTTGAAGTTTTCTTCCTCCTCCTCTTGGTAGAACTCCTCCTCGTAGACCTGGTTGGTACTATCGTCTATAAATACATACGGGATACACAATCACCAAAAATACTTAACTAGTCTACTTAGCACACTAAGGCACACATTTGATGATCTAGTATCATCACAAACATCACAAGGTTTAATGAACTAGCTTCATACTTTTTATTTGAGAAAAGTAATTTCTACTCATTGAAATTAACTAATATTTAATATTCTCCAATTAAAATATGGGATCATGTGGACACATGTCATCACCACATATTCTAACATATGGGAATGTGATTTAAAGGTTGGATCATATTTTAATAAGTTCAAGTTTAATAATTAATGATTTAAAGTGACTAGAAATGCCTATATAGCATTATTTTGGTACTAGTCCAAAGTCACTGCATGCCTAACTTAATATTATTACATATTCAGATAGGTATGGTTAAATGTGATTTTTGAGAGTTGGAATCAACTCAAAAGCTATTATGGTTGACTTTATAAAAATGTTTAAATGTGCAAAAGCTTCTGTTTTGTTTTTTTTAACTAGGAGAGATATCTAACTCCAAAAGATTTAAATCCAAAGGTCTTCGATAGAGATTTTCAGTAGCTTTCCAACAAAATTGGAATCACTTAATTTGGTTCGGTAAAACTCTCTGAAATGATTTTTAAACTAAGGAACATAATTTATTCTAAATCTAAATAGAAAAACCTATATTTGAATCTACGGGCTTAGGCAGGAAACTAATTGGGCTGGCCCAGTGGTGCTCCGCGGTGCAGAGGGCGACTGAAAAGGGGGTCCCGTATGTCAGCGGCGCTTAAAACACGAAGCGGTATGGGATGATCTGGGCCACATGATTAGAACACAGATCGCCGGCTCACGGTCGTCGTCGACGATGGACTCGTCGCCGACGAGACTGAACCCTAAATGGCCGGTGGGGGTCTACTGGGGATGTACCAGGGCTCCAGGTAGTGCGGCGAGGCAGGCAAACGAACTGTTGGATGACGGTGGACTCAGGCGAGGTCGCGGCAGGGGCTGAGGTGGACAAAATCGACGGGGACTTCTACTCCTCTGCAGCGGCTACCTCCGGTGGAATTCCGGTGAACGGCGGATCGAGCGGCTCCGACGAGAGAGGGGAAACGGTCAGTGGAGAGAGGGGAGTGAGATAGTGTGAAGAAATGGTGCTGGGGTGGCCTCCTTATATAGGTTCGAGGAGGGGACCGAAGGGTGTGGGCTGGCGTCTCCGGCGAGGGCGGTACAGAGGGATACCGGTGTGGGCGAGGTAGGAGGACAGTGGGCGGTCTGCTGGCGGTCAGCTATGACGCAATGGCGCGGCTAGGGGCGGTTCCTAATGGTCGGGGGCTTCCCGCACTCTGAGGGATAGAGGCGGTGCTCGACGCGGCTCCCGGCGACTGTGGGTCGCGCGATGTTGCACGGCCATGCCTAGCAGGGTGCTGGGTTGATGGCGGAGCGGCGTGCGTGATTTGGTGTCGAGGCACGGTCTGAGGCGTGCGAGCGACGATCGCACTCTGGCGCGCTCTGGCTGCACATAGAGAGAAAGGGCGGCGAGGCTTTGGGGTGGTCCAGTGGCTATCTGTGGCCGTGGGGTGGACCGTGGGTGGCGGTGAGGTCACGCCTCACTCCTTGGAGCGGCGGAGAGGTCATGCTCGCTGCCTGAACACGATCGGCCAGCGATCATGGCGTCGGTGACATGGGCTTGGCGCCGGGGGGCTAGGGATAGGGGTGGTTTTGGTCTAGTTGGGCCTGGAGGAGACCAAGGTGATCAATGCACACCAATTGCCTCGACAAGATTTGCTCCTAAACAGTATTAGTTAGGCCACTTTTTATCTGCCTACCAACTGTTCGATCAAATGGCCGCATGAAGAAAATATTTGAATTTTTGGGAGATTTTTGGTGGAGTGGTTCGTCTCATGCTTAAGCATCTAGTTTTGCTTGGGATTTGGAAATGAAGTTCATTCGAGTGGTTTTTGAGAAAGTGGTATCTAGACATATGAACTAGATTCAATTTTCAAAAGTCATTTAAATTTAGAGTTTGAAAGTTTTTGGGATGAAACAATGTGAGCCTTGGTATATCACTACTTGTACTAGTAAGGGGTCCAAAAAACCACAATTGTTTCTATTAAGATTTGAGTGCTAGGAATAGCCAAAGTAGGCAATGTGATTAAAATGGCAAAAGTGACGATTTGCTTATTTAATTATTTTTGATTTATTTTTCTTTCGGATTTGCTTGCGGATGATCTAGATTATGTGTAATTCACCTTAGAGTCATTTGACAATCAATAAATCACTCAAACATGGCAATTCAAAACAACTCCTATTTAAATGCACACACATATGCATGCTTAATTATTTAAATGAGAAAAAGTTTTTGTTAACCCTAAATTGGGTGATTTGGATCTTGATATCTTGGATTAAAGTTTTGGGATGTTACAAACCTTCCCCCCTTAAACAAAATCTCGTCCCAAGATTTAAGAAAGAAAACTAGGAACTACAGAGATCTGGGAATTCAGTCGTAATGTAATCTTCTCACTCCCAAGTAACTTCTTCTTCGGTATGGTTGCTCCATTGGATCTTGAGAAATTTGATACTCCGGGTCCTGGTGGTTCTGTAGGCTTCCTCCAAGATACGGATGGGCACTTCACGATACGTCAGGTCCTTGTTGATATCAACAGCTCGATGATCGATGTTATTGAAAACTTCGGTCTTCTCTGGCACTTCTAAGCATTTGCGAAGTAACGAGATATGGAACACGTTGTGGATGGCTGACATCTCTTCGGGCAATTCCAGTTGATATGATACTTCTCCTCGACGGTCCAGAATCTTGAAGGGTCCGATATATCTGGGGGCTAACTTTCCTTTCAGACTAAAACACTGGGTTCCCTTCAATGGCGAAACCTTGAGATATACAAAATCTCCGACATTGAAACTCAGGTCTCTCCTTCTCTTGTCAGCATAACTCTTCTGTCTGGATTAGGCGGTCTTGAGATGCTCACGGACATTGTAAACCTTCTCTTCAGCTTGTCGGAGAATGTCGGGTCCAAAAATCTGACTCTCTCCTACATGCGACCAATTCAAAGGGTTATGACACTTTCTTCCGTAGAAGAACTCAAATGGTGCCAATTGCAAACTAGCTTGATATTGTTGGTGTATGAGAATTCGGCGAAAGGCAGGCAGTCTTCCCATTTTGATCCGTACTCCAACACACAAGCTCTCAACATATCTTCTAGGATTTGATTGACTCTTTCAGTCTGTCCATCAGTTTGCGGGTGATAAGCGGTGCTGAAATTCAACTTGGTTCCGAATCCTTCTTGAAATTTCTGCCAAAATCTTGAGGTAAATTGAGTTCCTCGATCTGATACGATGGTCTTGGGGGTTCCATGCAGACTAACAATTCTAGCAATATACAACTCTGCTAGCTTCGAACTCTGGTAGGTTGTCTTGACAGGTATAAAGTGAGCTACTTTTGATAGTCTATCAATGATGACCTAGATTGAGTCATTTCCCCTACTAGAAGTAGGCAAACTGGTGATAAAGTCCATTCTGAAGGGATCCCATTTCCATTTCGAAATCTGCAAGGGTTGCAACAGTCCTGCGGGAATTTGATGTTCCGCTTTGACTCTTTGACAAATATCACACTTGGCGATGTAGCTTCCAATTTCTCTCTTCATCTTGAGCCACCCAAATTGCTCTTTCAAATCTTGATACATCTTCGTCCCTCCGGGGTGGATAGAATAAAGAGTATCATGAGCTTCCTGCATGATAACTTGCTTCATCTCCGAATCTACTGGCACACAGATATGGCCTTTGTACCACATAACTCCTTCTTCGTCTTCGGTGAATCCAGGTACCTTTCCTGTACCAATACGATGTTTGATTCCGTCGATAGTTTCATTTCGCTTCTAGGCTTCCTTGATTTGGCTAATCAAGGTGGGTTGAAGTTCAATGCTAGCTAAAAATCCTTTGCTAACTAGCTCAGTTCTAAACTTCTCCAACTCCTCATACAAACATGGCTTATTCTCCTTGATCAAGGTGTTTAACCTACACGGCAATCTGCTAAGAGCATCCGCTACCACAATGGCTTTGCCGGGGTGATAGTGAATGTCAAGGTCATAATCCTTGATTAACTCTATCCATCTCCTTTGCCTCATATTCAGCTCCTTGTGAGTGAAAATATACTTCAAGCTTTTGTGATCTGAGTAAATGTCATAGCTATTACCCATAAGATAATGACGCCATGTCTTCAATGCCAAAACTACGGCTACTAACTCAAGATCATGGGTAGGGTAATTCTGCTCATGCTGCTTCAGTTGTCGAGATATATATGCGATGACTTTGCCTTCTGGCATCAATACACATCCGAGACCAATCTTGGATGCATCACAATACACATCTATAACATCCCAAAACTTTAATCCAAGCTTATCAATATCCAAATCATCAAATGTAGGGTTAACAAAAACTTTTCCAAATTAAAAATGAAAGCATTCATGTGTATGTGCATTTAATTTAGGAATTGATTTGAATTTCCATGGTTCTGTGATTCTTTGCTTGTAAAATGTTTCTTAGGTGAAATAAACATCATCTACAACATTCCCAAACTTTTCCCAAAGAAGAACAACTCAAAATAAATAATTGAAGTGAATGGTCATTTTGGCCAAATTAACTATCATGCCTACTTTGGCTTTTCCTAGTACTCAAAACTTAACAGAAACATGTGTGGATCTTTGCACCCCTTGATAGTACACATAATGACGTACCAGGGCCCACTTTGTGATATGTTAAAAACATTCAAATGCTAATTTTAAATGATAGTTTAAAATTGAATCTATTTCATATGGGAAGATCCCACTATTTCAAAAACCACTCAAACAAGCTCAATTTTCAAAACCCAAGCAACCACAGAGTCTCAAGCTTATGCCTAGCAAACCCACCAAAAATCTTTTCAAAATTCAAAAGTTTATTTCTTGCGGCCATTTAATCAACACTTGGCAGGCAGGGTTAAACTCTAAACCATAGCTCACTGTTTTGAACAGGGTTTTGCCCCCATTTGATCTCCATTTAATCCTTTGGTTCCCTCATGATCTAACCATACCATTAGCACCCCTCCCCCTTGTCCCTAGCCACAGTGCCGAGCCACCCCGAGCACTAGCTCGCCGGCCGACCATGCACTCGCCCTAGCAGACCACCTCCCTCTCTCTCGCCATGTCTAGGAGGTAGCCAGGACCTCACTGCCACCCTCTGTTCCTTCCCCGATCCAAGCCCAGCAGTGGACCACCGAGGAGAGCCCGCGCCCAGTGCCACCGAGCCATGTCGAGCACGCGCCAGAGCGCCGCACCCGGCACGCGTGCACAAGCCGTCGCTCGACCGCAGCCCGCGCCCGCCGCTTCGCTGCCCAACGCACCACAGCCACCGCTTGCCGTGGACACCGCCGCCTCTGCCGCTTAGAGCGCCAGCTGCCCCCGACCGCATACCACCGCCCCTATGCCCGCATTGAGTTCCTAGAGCACCGCCTATCAATCGCCACCCTAAGCCATGCCACTAGCCGCCCGTAGCCATGTCGCCACCGTCGCATGCCCATCCCTCTTGGTCTCGTCGTCGAGCCTATAAAAGGAGGCCACGCCCAACCATTTGAAGCACCCCACTCCACTCCCCTCACCTCACTGATCATCCCACACTACTAGCCGGAGCAAGGGGAGCAGCAGCTCGCCGGAATTGCACCGGAGCAGGCCGCCTCTGGAGGAGAAGGGCGCCGCTGATTGCGACCACCTCCGGAGCTGCCTCGACCGTCCCTGAGCTTGCCGTCGACCACCGGTCCGTTTGCCTGCCTCGCCGACCTTGCTGGAGCCCTGGTACGCCCCCTATGCACCCCCACCGAGCCTCTAGGGTTCGAGCTCGTCGGGGACAGGTCCGTCGTTGATGACAAGCCACAACCATTGATCCTCAGTCTAATCTAACGGCCCACATCGCCCCGTACTGCTTCACGCGTTATGAGCCGCTGACTTGTGGACCCCCCTGTCAGTTGAGCCCCGCGTCATGGAGTGACACTGGGCCAGCCCGTTATAGTTTCCCGCGCGACCCAGTTAGTTTGAATTAGGATTTTCCTATTTAGTTTAAACTTAGTTCTGTCTCTGAGTTTGAAAATCAATTCAGAGAGTTTTACAAATCCAAATTACATGAAACCAATTTTGCCTGAAAGGTATTGAAATGATCTATCCAAGCCCATTGGATTTAATTAAATTAGGGTTATAGATCTCTCCTAGTGAAAATAATAAAATAGAAGCATTTGCACCTTGCAACATTTTTATAAAATCAACCAAGATAGGTTTTGAGTTGATTCCAACTCTCAAAAATCACATTTCACCATACCTATCTGAATATGTAATAATATTAAGGTTTACATGCAGTGACTTTGGACTAGTACCAAAATAATGCTATATAGGCATTTCTAGTCACTTTAAATCATTAAATATTGAACTTAAACCAAAGTAATTATGATCCAATCCTTAAATGACATTCCCACATGTTAGAATATGTGGTGATGACATGTGTCCACATGATCCCATATTTTAAGTGGTGAATATTAAATCTTAGTTAATTTTTCAATGAGTAGAAATTACTTTTCTAAATTAAAAACAATGAAACTAGTGAATTAAAACTTGTGATGCTTGTGATGATAATAGATCATCAAATGTGTGTCTTAGAATGCTAATTAGACTAGTTAAGTTTTGTTTGGTGATTGTGTACTCCGTATGTATTTATAGACGATAGTACCGACCATGCCTACGAGGAGGAGGAGTTCTACCAAGAAGAAGAAGAAAAAAACTTCAACCACTGCACCAACCAAGGCAAGCCACCATTAACAGTGCAGGCTATTGTTAGCAAGCTAGAATTAAGAGAGATGAATGATCAAAGCTGCTTTAGGCATGCTTTGGTCACACCACCTTGACTATTACTACCCCAAGTATTACCTTACAAGCTTTACTTCCCTTAGTTTACACAAAGTCCCTTACTTGTTTTGAAGGTAGCATAAAAAGTATAAAACTTGACCTATTTAGATAAGGTTTAGATGTCATTCTATGGCATGAGATTGAACCCATCATCTTTCCACCTTAGTGAACACTCTTAACTTAGTAAGTTTAGAGTAGATCAAAACTTGAGTCACTTTAGATGGGAACACTTGTTGAAAATGAATTGTGAAAACCTTGGAATGATGAGTCATTCTATTGAGATGTTTTTGACATGTGTTGAGAAACACAAATGGTTTATGATGGTGAAAATGTTGAGGCATGATCCTTAACCCTTTTATAAAACTGATGGTTGGATTCGGATGCGATACCATTCCAAATATACCGTACAACCACACTACCTAAATTGGGTAGGGCTTAGCTGGAAATTTATATGCATTAGTATTAGTTCCCTCGCGGGGGGGACTTGAGCTGAGGCTACCTCTCATGATGTCCACCTCTGCAATTCCCAAGATGACTGATTGTCATGGTTAGGAGGCCATGCTCATAGGAGAGGTGCTTATACTAGGGTGTGTAAAGGGAAAGTTATGTTTGCTTATCTGCGTACTAAGTATGATGATTCAGGGTTATCCCTGACAGATGTATCGGATCTTGTGGTGAAAGAGTACCACCTTTGCAGAGTGTCAAACTATTCGAATAGCCGCGTCCGCGGTTATGGACAGTTGGAATGGCCATATTGTTTCGTTGTTAGATGTTTTCAAAACAACTTATGAAATGAATAATGAATCTTGACTTGACCACAACAGGGTTGTGTCTATGATAATAGCTTCCCAACTTAAGTGATTCTAGAACTTTATTTTATCTTTCTTTGCTTCTGAACTCAGCTTAGGTTTCAAACTTAACTTTATAGTTAAACTTATATTTAGCACTTTAACTTAGAATTATACTACTTGTTAGTGGTAGTTTGCGAGTACTTAAAGAGTACTCATGGCTTTTGTCCCTGGCTATTATCATGGCCAGACTATGAAGGAGACTATCAAGATGATGGCCAGCAAGACGGCTATGATAACTAGGACTATCTGCCTTCGTCAGCTTTGCCTGTGCCCCTGAAGATAGACCCCATCGCTACACTTATCTTTTATTTCCGCTGCTTGTTGTATTCAGACTGGATCATGAGATCCTTATTTGTGTAGGACCTTATGTATGGTATGTACTAGATGATGTACTGTGATATCCAATCCGTTATGTCTCACAAAAATGGTAATCCTGGGATTGCGAGGTATGGCATAACGGGCATCTGGGATTAAAAATCCGGGTGTTGACAACATCGAACGGCTTCTTGATATCTAGCATGATCAATACTGGGGCTGAAATCAATCTCTTCTTCAGCTCATGGAAACTTGCTTCACATTTGTTTGTCCATTCTAACTCCTTGTCCTTCTTCAACAATTGGGTCATGGGTCTGGCGATGCTAGAGAATCCTTCTACGAACTTGCGGTAGTATCCCGCTATTCCGAGAAATGCACGGACTTGGGTTTGAGTGGTTGGGGCTTCCCAATCTTCGACATCTTTGATCTTGGCAGGATCAACAACGACTCCTCCGGCAGACACAATATGTCCTACGAATCCTACTTCTTTCAGCTAAAACTCACATTTGCCGAACTTGGCATACACCTGATGCTCTCTAAGGGTTTCAAGGATGATTCTCAGATGTTGATCATGCTCTTCTTCGGACTTGGAGTAGATAAGAATATCGTTGATAAACACAACAACAAACTTATCTAGAAAATTCATAAAGATCTTATTCATGAGATTCATGAAATAAGCGGGAGCATTGGTTAATCCAAACGACATGACCATATACTCATATAATCCATATCTGGTGGTAAAGGCGGTCTTTGGAATATCCGTTGCACGAATCTTAAGTTGGTGATAACCAGTCCTAAGATCAATCTTAGAGAACACACTGGCACTAGTCAACTGATCAAATAGATCCTCTATCTTTGGCAATGGGTACTTGTTTTTGATGGTGATGTCATTCAGCTTCCTGTAATAGGTGCACAGACGGTTGCCTCCATCTTTCTTGTCGACGAATAATACTGGCCATCCCCATGGCGATGCGCTTGGTTGAATCAAGCCTGTTGCCAACATAGCATCCAACTGCTTCTTCAATTCTACTAACTCTGACGGGTTCATGCTATAGGGTCTCTGGGCTATAGGGTTTCGGGGATTAGCTCAATGATGAACTCAATATCCCTATCCGGGGGCATACCGGGCAATTCATCTGGGAATACGTCGGGGTATTCTCAGACTACTCTGACTTGGTCGATGGTGGGCAGAACGAGACTCTTATTACACTTGAATTGACGGGGCAAGGTTTCAGATATATGCTCCACTGATACTCTAGAGCTACTGGTCATTGTGATGGCTTTCTTGGCACAGTCAATCAATCCTTTATTCTTTGACATCCAATCCATTCCTATTACTACTTCAAAACCTTTGGTTCCAAGTACTATTAGGTTGGCATAAAAATCTATCCCATGTATTCTGATAGGCACAACTTTGCAAATTTTTCTAGCTTTTGTAGTTGAACCAGGGATTTGAACTATCATGACATCTTCAAGTTGGTTGGGTGAATCTTACTAGTCCATGCAAATTCTTCGGTGACAAATGAGTGCGATGCTCCAAAATCAAACAACACTCTTGCTAAAACTGAGTTGACAGAAAACATACCCAGCACGACATCTGGCGCTTCTTGGGCTTCTTTGGCATTCATGTGGAAGAGACGGCCGTTGCGGTTGTGAGGGTTCCCTAGGGCGAATCTTCTTCCTGGTTGAACACGACGCTGCTGTTGAGCTGGGGCATTCACATTGGTAGTGGCGGCAATCTTCTTGGGACACTCATTGGAATAGTGGCCCTTCACTCCACACTCGAAACAAGTGATCTGAGACGTGTCTTTCGCTGCCACGGGCACAACATTGCTTCCAGTTTTGGGTGCAGTGTTGTTGTTGTTGTTGCTCTTGGGAGGTACACGATTGAAATTGCTGGTGTTGCCGGGTGATTGTTGTTTCCTTTGGACTTCACATTTCCTCCGCTACGGTTGGGGTAGTTGGGGCGAGACATTGGGGGTCGGTTGTTCCTCGGTGCATATCCCGCAGAAGGGTTGGGACGATACTTCTGGTGACTGTTGGCTCCAGCTTGGTGCATCATACGATGTTTGCGGTTGTCGTTTGCCTGGTTAAGCTTTCCTTCCATCTGAATGGCAGAGTCGACTAACTCTTCGAGATCCTGGAAACGAATGTTGACGAGGACAGTCTGCATCTCATCATGCAGTCCGTTCAAGAATCTCTCCTTCTTCTTGGCCTCCCTGTTGATCTTATCAGGTGCATACCTGGCAAGGGACAGGAATCTGTAACGGTACTCCACTACAGTCATTCTGCCTTGCTTCAACTCTCGGAATTCATCCCTCATTCTGGTGACTAGACCCTGCGGGACGTGGGTGCGACTGAACTTGATCTTGAAGGCTTCCCATGTCATCACTTGCCCATGGTTCATTGTGCGGATGCTGTTCCACGATGCTCTTGCATCTCCTGCCAAATAGTGGGTGGCAAAACGAACCTTCTCGTTGGCATCCACTCTAGCTACTTCTAACTTGTTCTCCATTGTCTACAACCACCATCAAGATCCAAAGGGTTCTCTGAAGTACTAAAGATTGGCTGATTTGTATTCTAGAAGTTTTTGAGTTTGGATCCATGATGATCCTGATTTCCATGGTTCTGGTTGTTGTGAGCCATCTGGGTGATCTGTTGCAGTGTTTCTAGATAAGCTTGGTGCTCTGCCCTGCTTACTTCCCTGTCTACAATGAGAGTCTGCAGAATCTGTAGCATTGGGTCTTGCGATGAGCTACTCCCTCCTTGGTTTCCACGAGTCATCTAAAGATTGAGGTAGATAAAGGGGTAAGAGGGAAAATTCTATGGTTTATGGTTTTGATTTCAAAGCTAAAACTTTGAGTTTGACTCAGGTTTTTGCAACTAACTGCTATTCATTCATTCAAGCAAAGCACATGATACAAACACACACACACCACAACATCAAAGGTAAACAGATGGTTTTAGGAACCATTCTGTAAGCTATGATACATCTCATGCTACGACAGTGCTCTAGTGCATCTACTCATCATCGATGAAGTCGGAGTCATCATCGTCGGTGTAGAAGTCCACGGCATCTTCCTCCAGAAAGTCATCATCATTGCTGAGGTAGGAGTCAATATCCCCTTGTATATCTTCACCTTCCTCTTCTTCTTCCTTTATGGCAAGCTGAGCTTCTTGCTCCTTGATGGTCTTCTCGAGGTCGGCCACCTTCTTGCGAAGACGGTCGATGGTGCGATCCTTCTTAGCGCGTTGACGGCGCAGAGACTGATGATCCTGGAGGAGCAGTGATAAAGTCTGGGCCTTCTGGGCTGCAATGGCGAGGTTGTTGCTGGCGAGCTCTCTAGCATTGTCCAACTCCTTCTGTCTGTCATACAGTAGGAAGTCGAGGTTCTCCACTTGACGCTTCAGTATTGGGTGACTTGGCATCTCTAGCGGCATTCCCATGGAATCACGCCTTGCATAGTGAACAAAGCGGGTTCCTTGCATGAGGTTGACACTCAGGGCACACAGATGTGCGAGAGCTTCATGCATTGCCCTGGCTAATCCATCTATCCAGTTGTTCTCTCTCATCGAGAACTGAATCCTCCCAGATACTGGTGCTTCTATCTTGCCTCGAAGATCAGTAGTTACTAGCCACTGTGAATGGAAAAAGTGACCATTTCCATTTATTAATTCTATTTGATTTCTTTTTCTTTGGATTTTGCTTGGGAATGATCTAGATGACGTGGAATTAATCTTAGAATCATTTTACAACCATTATAACAAACAATCATGGCATTTCAAAACAATTTCTATTTAATGCAACATATATATGCATGCTTAATTATTTAAATAAGAAAAAGTTTTTGTTAACCCTAAATTGGGTGATTTGGATCTTGATAACTTGGATTAAAGTTTTGGGATGTTACAATTCATGGCCCCACATACGGATAGTGCGATAGTCAAGGAACAAAAATCAAGTACTCAGGTCCTACGAGACACAAGTCAGCATGGAAGAACCAAATAAAAGCTATTGCCCACCGGTGCCTCTTTCTTCAGTTATCCCAATAGTACACAATTTAGTTGTTTAGGTACCTCGTTATCCAAAGAATAACACAAACCCTACACATACAATTTTATGACACGCATGGCTCAAACAACTCCTGTAGTAATGGCTAATAGGACTGAGGGTACAAGTTTCGATGGGGTTTAAAAGTAAAGGCTATGCAGTACTTGGGATTTCAATTTAATGTGAATCATGACACAATGATGCAAGAATAAAGATAGAGCCATAGGTGTTATATGTAATGCAATCATGGGGAAATGCTTGTCTATAAGCTCAACAGCAGGATAACTAGGATCCCGATAGTACTCTTCGATCTCCTGGTAACCTCCTTACTCGGCTATATCCGAAATAAAAACCAAATATGCAAATGGCCACAATAAATAAAGTCCGCAATTATTTGAATCATATGCAACAAGAAAAATAAGGTATTCCATAATGGAATGATGCACAATTCCATGGTATAACATAGCATGGCATGTGTGAGGTGTAAGAACAATAATAAATCACTTTAATTAATTATTTAGTCATGTGTTGCTCTCATAAACCTTGTTGCCTATTTAATATGTATATGATGCATGCTTCAATTTATATCATGGAATGCATAGTTTTAAAGAGCTTGTCGCGCTGATCGATTTAGACATATCATTTGTCAAATTCGGAATTGTGAAATTAAAGTGATGAATTTATTTAGAAATGACCCTTTAATATCATTAAAACAATTTCAAAATTTTATTTGTCCATAAATTATTTTGGATGGCATATTCTTAATCCTTAAATTTTCCTCAAAGAGTTTTACATATGAAACTTGTTGTTTGGACGAACCAATTAAAAGATATGAATTAAACAATTTAAACCTCCTTTATTTATTTTAAGGAATTTTGTTTTATTTAAATAATGTTTTCTACTTTTGTGCCATACCAAAATTAGCCACTGAGACTGACTTGGGGGCCAGCTGGCGGACTGGTTGTGGCGTGGGTTGATAAAATAAAAGCCTCATGAGCCTTTCTAGAAAAGGTTCCAACTGATACAAAAACTGAATTTTTGGAAGTCATATGTTTGCTAAGATTTGCCAAACTTTGCACGAAGATTGTGAACTCGTTTGTACACCATTTGACGAAAAATTTGTACATAATCATAGCTGGTACATAGGAGAATAAGCTAGCATGAAATGATTCTCCGTAACTTCATTAAGATAGCCGAGAAAAATTCAAGAACATGGCTGGAAACAGACTACATCTCACATATGTACACTGACAATAACCAATCAGGTAAACTATGATGTGGACAATCATGCATCGATTTTGAGAACCAACTATAAGCTTGTATTAAATCCTCATTGTTGCTCTGCTTGAAATTCAGGATATGAAGCCTACGCTCATAAGTTTGCCTACTTACCAAGAAAAGCTTAGGAGATACCTTTCCTTGAAATGAAGTGTCCCATGGGATGTGATTTTAGCCAGTCTTTAGATTTTCATTTCAATGATAACCGAAACAGATATAACTTCAGCTTATCATTTGTCTATCCATTTGCCTTCACCGTAGAACACAATGAAGTAAATTTGTCAATATGATCATATGGATCATTGTCCGGATCTCCTGCAAAAGCTATTTCCATGATCATATTTATCCACATAGGATTAATCTCATATCCATCCACATCAATAGCGAGCCAAACATTAGGAGCATATAAATGATCAACACTCGAAGCATCATACTCCGCAAGACTTTTACTTTCCATAGTTCCTATGTTTTTGAATTTCCTATAACTAAAATAAATAACAAGACTACTAACAAAAGGTAAACTAATTTTTTTGTTATTTTCAAATAATCAAAAGCAATAAGATAAATAGCAACAAATGGAAATAAACTATGTGCGAGTAGGAAGGTAATAATCGGACGCTTAGCTCCCCGGCAACGGCGCCAATTTGATGACTGGATTCCTGCACCGACAACAAGGTTATTGTGGTACTTGTAGCAGCAAATATTTAAGAGTTTGTCCTAATGGGAGATCGATGAATGGAAACAATACGACCCCGCAACCACGTTGTCAATGCGGCCATGTTTCGCACCCAAACCGTGGTTTGGAAATAGCCTATTCTATAAGTTACTAGAATAGCGATAAGTGAGAGAGGTTTAAAATATCTAATAACAAAGAACTTTTAACAAGAACAAAATAAACTAAGACGGAAAGTAAACATGAATATGAACTGAATTAAAGAGATTGTACTTGTAGGATTGAATGGAATGAGAGAGGGTTTCTAGGCTTCGGTCTCACTAGTACTAGATGGGCAAATATATGTGTGATCTATAAGAGATTCCTCAAACAAAAAACATTCCCCATTTCATTACCGGGCTATCACTCTGTGTGCACTATGCATGATTCTCGCGCGTCACCGCAAGGCAAAAGGCACTTCTGGACCAAAATATCACATAAACTCATATTAGATCACAATAAATTCTAACTTAGCGCACTAGATCATACCTCAACCTAGAATCGAATCATTCACTCACACATGGATGAACAACAAAACATATATAAATATATAATGATGTCACAACCGTGTTCAATCTTACAATTACTAAACACAAGAGAGAGAGGGAGATGGAGATGATGATGTAGATGCAGATGGAGATCGATGCGTGGTGATGGTGATGTCTTCCTTCTCCTCCTCTTCTTCTCTCTTGGATTCCTTGATGGTGATGGTGTTGAGGGAGATCTAGATCTCGGAGATGTGGTTGAGGTAGAGCTCCGCCACCGTGGAGATCAGATGGGTGGCGTCAAAGGCAGGGCTCTGCCCCTGAAGGGCTATGGTTTTGTGGCTCACTCTTGGGTCCTCCCTCCTTTATATATGCCTTGGGGGTGCCCTAGGGTTCCCCCAATACCGTCATATGACTTATGTAAGTTTCTATAGCTTCTCTGGGGCGAAATCCCGTCGTTTGCGTATTTTTTTACCAACTATATGGCCAAACTATACAGCGGGAACTTTTAGTTCCGGCCATATAGTTGGTCGTTGAACTTGCATATCCTTTAGTATTTTGATTGCCATTTGTTCATATGAAATCCGTTTTGGGTGTTCTTGGGGTCGTTGAGTTTGTCTCGTCGAGGGCTACAACCCCTCAAATGGCCAAGTCTGGTCCCTGCAGCTCCTCCATACTATGCTCTCTTTGTTCCTTTTTATCCATAATCTTCACCAGCACCTACACACATGTCATAGAAAAGGAAAGTGATAAAATTCTACCTAAACGACTAAATGTGCAAAGCTCATATGAAAGTAAATGAGAACTAGAAGTCATCCATATAAGGCACATCTATAGCTAGAAGAAACATGATATGAGAGAAAAATGGCACATTTTATATGGCTAAAAGAGATGGTATTTCACAGCCATCAGTCCCCATGTCAGCCTCTCATTAGAAGAAATGTGTGTATGATGGAATTTTTTTCATCACTTACGCTTCCCTATTCTGGATTTATAGTGTTGCTCAACGCATCTGTTGTTTGGTGACGCTACTGGGTCCTATATGTCATTCTCTAATTATAAGAATCGTGTGTATGATGGAAAAAAAATTCTTCGCTTGCGTCTCCCTGTTCCGGACTTGATAGCATTGCTCACTGCATCAGCCGTTTATTCAGGCTGCTGGGTCCCACATGGCAACCTCCCATTAGAAGAAATGTGTGTATGATGGACTTTTTTCTTTGGCTCGTGCCTCCTTGATATGAAATCGATATTGTTGCTCGCTGCATCATCAGTTTATTCAGGCTACTGGGTCCTACATGTCAGCCTCTTATTAGAAGAAACATGTGTCTGCTAGATTTTTTTCTTTCGATCGTGTCCGTTACTTTGATCTTCTTAACATATCTTGATTCAGCTATGTATGTCCTGGCTGGTGGGTCCCTAATGCTAGCCTCTCTATAGAAGTACTTAACTTTTTTTTTCAAACTCGGCCATTAAATTCGAGGGAGGCTACTCTGGGTTTGTGATGTTAGCCTCACTGTAAAGCAGTATTACTAAAAAGAATGTAAACCCAAGATATGTATGCACAAAGGATTCAAACTTAAGTCTTTCAATAGATGTAAACTGAGAGGTCCACTACTCCAATGATATTTCTAGAGAAGTTATCATTAAAGATTTGTTAGTACCTATAACAAAAGATTTGTTAGTACCTATAACAAAAGATTTTGTGTGCCCATGTTTATCTCTTCTAAAATAAAAGGGTAGCACTCCTGGCATCTCAATTTATAAAATGCCACTTCATGAAGCCATTTCTTAAAAACATGAGGCATGAGTTTTTTAAAGAGGTGCAAGGCAATACCAAAAGGCCGAATTAAAAAGATTTTGGATATTCTACATGGACTACTCTACGTTGGCTATTCTTCATGAGTTCCTTTCTAAAATTTTACTAGGTTGTGCTCAGCAGTCCCCTGACCTTAAAAAGGACGAATTAAAATGTTCTGGGATATGCTCCATGAGCTCTTCTCTCAAATTTTGTTGCGTTGTGGTCAACAGTCCCCTAACACCGAAAAGGCAAAATTATAATGTTCTAGGCTAAAGAGAGGCCAAATCGGCTACATTTCTTCCCTTGAACAAAAATTGCATTGTGCTGTGGCTCGTTCGGATTCGAAATAAATATCTAACCGAGGGAGGGGAAAAGGCGCTAATTCTTTTGACATATATTCATGTAAAAACTCAGCAGTACAAAATACAACAAAAAAATATCGACAGATCCACAGTTCATATTCAGTAGCACTTGGCCAATTTAGCAGCATTACAAAGTGACTGATTTAGCAATACAGACAGTAAAATTTAATAGCATTACAAAGAGAACCAGTTTTGTTTTAGCTCTAAAAACCTTGTCGCATGATAAGTTTACCCTTTTCTCCAAACACACTCGAAATTTTGGAACAAGCAAAACTGATGATCAAGTCTTCTTTTGAGTACCTTATTTTCACGTCAATTCCTATGTGACCCCCATATGACACCCAAAAAACCAAAGTCTTATCTATATTATGACAGAGATATGATTCAAAAGAAAAGAAATACCTACTGCCCTTGATTTATACAAGTACGAGTATATTAGTACTAGTTCACAAAATGCTTTAGTAATAGCAACGATAGAATATTTGAGAGATTCAATAGCTTTCCTGCATGAATTTCAAAAGTAGTATAGAGAGAATCAGTGTATGTTCCAGCTCAAAAAATCTTGGCGCATGATTTGTTTTCCCTTTTATCTGAACACAGTAGATCATTGGAGCAAGAAAAATCACAATGAATTCTGCTTTTATGTGAATACCTCCTTCTCATGGCAATGCCTGTGTGACCCCCATATGCATCCCTAAATGTCCAAATTTCAAAATACAAGTACAAGTCATCTAGATTGTGACAACGCCAAGTTTGAAAATAAAAGCAAGACAATATACTGCACTTGATCTTTACAATTACAAGTACATCACTAATAATTCTACAAAATATTGTACTCCCTTCGACCCAAATTAATTGACTTGTTTTTTTTATATTCGGATGTATCTAGCACTAAAACAAGTCTAGATACATTCGAATCTAGACAAGTCTGAGTCAACTAATTTGGATCGGAGGGAGTACTAATAGTAACAATAGAACATTTAACTGATTCGATAGCTTTGAATGATTTAGTAGTACAGAATAAGACCGGAAAATATCAATAGATTCCTAGTTCATATACAACAGCATTGATAGATTCAGCAACATTTCAAAGTGACCAATTAGCAGTATACAGATAATGACCAAAATAATTGACAAATTCAGTAATTGAGACACTGAAATTCAATAGATATGCCAACACTGGATTCAAAAATAAAGAGAGACCTTATTATTCACTCGGTCGGTCAATATATTAGAAGTAGCAAAACTCCATAGAAAATACTTAGAACTACCTTAAGCTAGGAACCACATGTCTAAAAATGATAAGTACCACTATATATAGTAGGTATTACTACAAAATAGAATACATTTGTCGTAGCTGAACTCCATAAATATACTCCTAAGTACAAATACTAGGAATGTATTAAGTCTTTCTAGTAGTTCAAATACTCCGAACGTTAAGATGTGTTTATCTCAGTCATCCATCCTTATAATGCGAAGACGATATTCTAGGGTGAAATCCGACGGTTGACGAGCTACCAGGTGCGACATCGCCACCGGAAGAAACCACTTCAGCTCATAAAAAATGACGTCGTCCGTCGACGTGGTGCTCTCTAGCATGCATAGCCTGAAAGTTTTGATACTTCTCCCCAAATCACCATCCACGAACAAAACTTCACCTTGTACCACAGCAACAAGCACGCCGCCGACCTGACGCATATGGAGTATATGAAGTGTAGAGTTTAGCGCATGTAAAATCGCATCACGAACATCGTACCATCGTCCCCAAATCCGATGATATCTACTATTTGTAGGCCTGTTGCTGGCAGAGCTTTAGAGATGTACATGCATGTTTTGTCATAGCGGAAATTGTGCATCCTCATCGAGTGAGCTTCTCTCAGGTGGGCGAGGAGTGCTACCGATGAGGAAGCGAACATGCATCCATACTCCATGAAGTTTTATGGGCCATGCTGGAAAGTGATCTTGTGATTGTGGACCTGGCGGTAGGTGACCAATGTCCCGCTACCATCATTGGGGCATCTGCAATTTGTTCCACTGGTGACTTGGAGGTTTAACTCCTTGGAGCATGCGGCCAGTCGGATGGTGCTGGTACTGTCCATATGCATAGCTATCGTGTTGAAGACGTTGGCACGGACCTTGCTCCATCCATCGTACCATAGGTTGGGCCTCAAATCCGCCATCGCATCTCGATGGATTGGGGCCGAGGGCGGATCAAGTAATGATTATTGGGATGTTTTGGAGGAGTGGGGTGGTGGCCTGGAAGGACCAATTCCGAGGGTGAGATGGCAAGGAAAATGAGTGAAGTGTGCGCTAGAGCAATCCCTAATGCTGCCAGGCGGGTGAGTGGGAGATAAACAAAGATGGAAAAGATGGGGTGGCTCTTTGAATGAGGTTTTTTGCGTGTTCTTTTGTCGTTCTTATTCTGAAAGGCGCAGCTGCATCAAGGACACTTTAATTAGCTAGTCTAGCACGACGATGCCATAGTACTATTAAAGTTTAAGGTGCCTTGCAACTAAGATAATATTGCAGTAGTACAATGACATATTATCACTATATAAATTATAACAGGTAAAGTTGTATAACTTTGAGCCACATCCATAAATTATCGGGTTTATATTTGGTTCTTGTATTTATATATCACTATAATTTTATGCCCACCCTTGGATTTAACATGTAGCTTCTTGGTACTTCGGGGCTGACTCCTTTTTAGATAGATAAAGGAAAAGTTCATAGTGACCGGAATTATTTTGTTGTAAAAAAGCAAGTGCGAAGATTTTGGATCTGAATGCCACATGCCCATTTTTCAGACAAATATGACTATTGTGCAGAACTTGACAAGTCCATACATCTAATGAACCAGGGGCACCAAAAAAATTAACCCCGAAGATGCAAAAGAAGAAACAAAGAAAGAAAAAATGAAGAGTAAGAAGAGATTGTGAGAATAAACCGGAGGTAGCGTGAAAGCAGTCAATAATGAGTTGAAGGCGGTGTGATGTTAGAGTAAAACTGGTTTGATGGATTTCTCGCACGAGGTACATGTACACTGTACTTGCTACTACTTGTAGTATAGTACTAAATATATGGTGGTCCTATATATGCACACAAAACAATTTGTGTTTTCTCTTTCCTTTGTTGTCTCTCATAATCCATCCTCCCTCCCCCTCCTGTGCAGCTCCACACAAACCACCATTTGGACAGATTGTTTGCAGTTTTGACTAGCTGTTGGTCTAATCCATTGCAATTTCCACCACTTGGTGATCTAATTACCTATTTATCTATGCTGACAACATAATAGAAAGTTGGGCCAGGCTTGTCAGTAATCCCGTTAATTTATAAATTTATAAAATCTTACATATTAAAAGTTATTTATAAATTGTATACAACTAATAAGTTGCACGTACCCTACACATGAGACTCAGCGACTAATTACCTATTTACCCTACACATAAATTGTATACAACTAATTACCTATTTATCTATGCTGTCATCGACTTTGTCAATGAAGTTCAGCGTCAACACAACATCCCCATTTTGGCAATAAGAAGAGACAATGGCTTCGAGTTCAAGAACTACACCCTGAATGAATACCTAAGTGAAGCGGGGATGAGACATCAATATTCTGTTGCGTACACCCCTCAACAAAATGGTGCACCCAAGAGGAAAAACCGTACTTTGATGGATTTGGCAAGATCTATGTTGTCCGAATTCAGGTCCCCATATAATTTTTGGGCTAAATCTATATCCACCGCATGTCACTCATCAAACCAGCTTACCTCCACAATATCTTGGACAAGACTCCCTACAAAATACTTCCCAGTAACAAACGCAATATTTCATACTTCCGGGTTTTCGGCTGTAAGTGTTTCTTTCTCATTAAAGGAGTTCGTTTGTATAAATTTGAGACTAAATCTTTAGAAGGTTTTTTTGTTTGTTATCGTGCTGAATACAACACTTATAGGGTCTACAACAAGACCTCTAGAATTGTTGTATAGTCTTGTAGTGTGGTGTTCAAGGAAAATGACGTCTCCAAAGTGGGGCAAGTTTATGTTGTTGATACATATATTGAAATACACCAAGATGCCATAAGAAGAATGGATGTGGGGTTTTACCACCCCGTTGAGGAACCCTTTGTGGTGGATTGGGAAGGACAATGCTCTACCAAAGTAGAGCCCTTATCTACACAAGATCTACAAACTCCACCCTCTAAAGCAATTTCTGCACCCTCTCAACAAACTTCTGAAGATCATACATCATCTAATCAGGCTAGAAGTCTCAGGGGGCGGATTATCCACCCCTTCAACTCCCTCACGCACCAGCGACGATCGAGAAATATCTGAAGCTCCTAGGCCAGATTATCCCGCCCCTACCTCGGTCGGATTATCCGGCCTTGCAAGTCCAGAAAGGCAACCTCTTGATATGGTTGTGGATCAAGATCAAGATCAAGGGCAGGAATCGTCTCCTACTACTACTGCTACCTGCTACTGATCAAGGTCAAGCTATTGGTCAAGACAAGAACCAGAATGCTGAAGATATTCCTCCAAGAAATAATAAGGAAATCGAAACTTGTTGCAAAGCTCGAGCTGGAACAAATCTAAAATTTAGAGGTCATACACTTGACAAAATAGTAGGTGATCTAAGAAGAAGGGTGTCCACAAGAAGAGAATTGGCATGTTTTAGTAACCATCAAGATCATATCTCTGGTGGAACCTAAAAAGGTATATGGAGTGCTTGAAGATTCATATTGGGCTGTGGCTATGCATGATGAACTGAATAATTTTGAGCGCAACAAAGTTTGGAAGTTAATAGAGCAGCCCAAAGAATGTCGCAATGTTATTGGTAGAAAGTGGATATTCAAGAATAAGCAAGATGAGAATGGAATTATTGTAAGGAACAACGAATGACTAGTTGCACAAGGTTGCTCTCAAGTTGAAGGTATCTTCTTTGGTGAGACTTATGCTCTAGTGGCTTGCCTTGAGTCTATCTGTATCATTCTTTCTTATGCAGCTCATCATAATTTTAAATTACTGGTCCTTTCTTAATCGTCCATTGCATGAGTTGGTGTATGTTAAGCAACCCCTAGGCTTCGAGGACCCCAAATTTCCTAAACCCGTCTAAAAACTTGATAAGGCGCTATATGGCCTTAAACAAGCCCCACGTGCATGGTATGAGCATCTTAAAGAGTTATTGCTAGACCACCATTTCGAGGTTTGGCATATTGACCCCACTCTTTTTACTAAGAAGGTTAGGGGAGATTTTTGTATCACAACTATATGTAGATGGCATTATTTTTGGCTTTGTTTGTATCATGAATTTTCAAAGCTTATGACAGACATGCTCAAGATTTCTATGATGGAGTGTTAAGATTCTTTCTTGGATTTGAGATCAAGCAACCAAGAGAACAAACATTCATTAATTAAGTAAAGTACATGCAAGACATGCTCAAGAGATTCAAGATGACGGACCTTAATGGCGTTGCTAGACCAATGCAAACTAAATGTTATCTCGAGTTAAATCTCAATGGTAAGGATGTGGATCAAAAGGTATACCAGTCCATGATCGGCTCCTTGCTTTACCTTTGTGCATCTAGAACCGATATTGGGTTGAGTGTAGGATTGTGTGCAAGGTATCAAGTGGTACCTATAGAAAGCCAAATGACGCCGGTCAACAAAATCTTCCGATATTTGGTTCATTCCCCAAACTATGGATTATGGTATACCAAAGGCTCTAATTTCGATCTATGTGGGTATACTACTTCAGATTGAGCTGGTGATAAGGACGATAGAAAATCAACTTCTGGATCTTGTCAATTTCTGGGTAGATCCTTGGTGTGTTGGTCTTCTAAGAAACAAAATTGTATATCTCTGTCCACCGCCAAAGCTGAATATGTGGATGTTGCAAGTGCAAGCACTCAGTTTTTATGGATGGGCACACGTAAAAGGAATACGGTGTCCATTATGACAAAGTGCCTCTTTTATGTGATAATGAAAGTGCCATCAAAATTGCTTACAATCCGGTGTAGCACAGAAGAACTAAACATATTGAGATCCACAATCATTTCATTCGAAATCATGTTGCCCGTGGAGACATTGAACTATCTTTTGTGAGCACGAAGAATCAACTTGTGGATATTTTCACGAAGCCCCTTGATGAAGCAAGATTTTGTTACTTGAGGGATGAGCTTAATATCGTAGATTCAACGAACTTTGCTTGATCTCTCTTGCATACACATCTATGTCATAACCACTATCTGGTTTAGATGCGTGCATGGATATAGAGAGAGTGTGGTCCTAATTATTGGGCTAACCCTCCCCCCATAATTCCAAAAGTAAGACAAATCATTTCTTTTAATATCATTTTGTGATATGTCCGCTTAATGATAAGTATTGGTCATGAAACCAAGATATATCTTCACGGTGTCATACCATACAATCCTACATGGTGGCCTTGGCCACCAACCTCTTCTTGGTGACGAGTTGGGTCTTCTTGGCTCTTTTTGGTTTTTCATGTCTATCTCTTGTCCTTATAAAAAACACACCAAAAATTGGTGTTGGGGATATACTTTCCGGGTATACCCATTGTGCCTCACTGACTAGGGTGGCCCACTTTGGGTTAGATCTATGCTTCACGGGTGGCCCAGTCAGGGAGAAGAGACGGAGTTCCATCCGGCTACGGGAAGGCCTGGAGTACTTATTGACTTAGGCATGTTTAGTTACTTGTAGTCCAAGATGTACTTTGTAACCGACTCTATATCGTAGCCGAATGGATCTCTCCTATAAACCCTAAGCCGGATATCTATATAAGGTGTCCTAGGGACTAGCCTTTAGGGAAACACGCAATAGTCTACAACCTCAACTCGCCTATGCGAAACCCTTGTAACCCATATTCCGGCTCTGTCGTATTAATAGATTGACAACAGGAGTAGGATCCATCCACCGTTGGCGGATTCGAACCTAGGTAAGTGATGACCCACAAGTATAGGGGGTGTATTGCAGTATTTGGGATAAGTAAGAGTGTCGAACCCAACGAGGAGCAAAAGGTGCTGGCTAGTGGTATGGATCAGGAATTCTCTGCAAATACTTAGCAAACGGATTTTTAGGGGTTTTCGATGAAGCAAGTAAACAAAGTACGAGTAAATAAAAGACAATAGGAATAAATGCAGCAAGTGGCCCAATCCTTTATGCAGCAAAGGACAAGCCGGTTGTATTACTTAAGATGACCAAACGTTCTCGAGGACACATGGGAAGACCGTCAAGTGCTTTCGCTTCATATAGTTGATTAATCTTCTTTAGCATGCTAAGTGTTGTGTGGGTGAACCTGTGCTAATGTACCGCCCCATCCAAGACTAATACATACTTGTGATTATACCCCTTGCAAACATCCGTAAGTACACGAAAGTAATTAAGGTAGACACCTAACCACAACTTTAAACTCTAAGACCCTTACGTCCCTTGTGCAATGGTTTCCTAACGGGGGTTCAGGTTTACATCCGCAACCCCTACGATTAGTAGCCAAATACATAATGCATTCCCCTAGGCCCATATAGGTGAAGTGTAATGTAGTCGATGTTCACATGACACCACTAGAAGAAGTACACCACAACTTAAATAACAATCTATTGAATCTTTCTCAACGCAACTCCACTACTAACAACAAGACTTCTCCCATGTCCTCAAGAACAAAATAAACTACTCACAAGACATCATATGGATCATGATCAGAGATGGAATAATGATGTATAACAATCTGAACATAAACAATAATTCAATGGTCCACTCAATAGCATCTACTACAAAGAGTAATCAACACCGGGAAAGTTTCCCCTATGAACTAATGCAAGATTCAACACAATTGTTATAGCAATATGGAGATGGTGATGAGGGTGCTGATGGTGATAATGGTGGTGGTGATGATGATGATGATCCCGATGAAGTCCAGCTTGATGGTGGTGTTGATGGCGATGATATCCCCTCTCCGGGAAGGAATTCCCCCGGCAGAAATCTGTCTACCGGAGAGATCTTTCTCTGTCGGTGTTTTCCGCCCCGCAGAGGCGGCGGAATCTTTCTGTGGTTGCTCCCTGGGTCTTAGGGTTTCGGGAGGATGATATACGCCAGAGGGGAGAGGCTGGAGTGGGCCAGGGTGGCCACACCACCTCCAGGCGCCTAGGCCTGCCCGCCATGGGGTGGTGTGGGCCCCCACCCCACTCCATCTTCTGGCATCCTTCGTCTTCTGGAAAAATAGGATTTTCCGTATATTTCCCGGATTTTCTGATCTTCGTGAATTTTGCCTCCAAACAGCACCTTTTCCATCGTAATCCCGATTAGCGGTCCATGCTCCAAAAGTCATCAACCATGCAAAAATAGATGAAATAACATAAGTATCACCTCTCAATATGAAATATATCAATGAATAATAGTGAATTAAGACATAGAATAGTGATGCAAAATGGACGTATCAATTCCCCCCAAGCTTAGACTTCGCTTGTCCCCAAGCGAAACTGGGCTCAATAAACATGGCCTCAGGTTTATGGAGTGAAGAGTCGATAAAAGAATACGGACAGGAAGCATCACATTCATCAAATACATAGATCATAATAGAAGACAACTCACTATTATACAACTCAACTTGCAATGAGTAAAGGAAACACAATAAAGATACATAAAGTGAATCATAATTGGTAATGGCAAACTTAGCTCTTGGTCGAAGAATGGTTGAAAATTTGCTGGAGTTCAGAAATAGCTGGTTTTTCAAAATAGATTTCAAAGTAGTAAACATCAGGATAAGAGCAATGTGCAAAACAAGGAACATAAGAAACATGATTGCATAAATCACCATATGAATGAATAAAACACATCAACTCAAAATACTTGCTGCGATAGAAGGGAGTAGGTTTATTGACTCAACTACAAAGTAAAAGAAAGGCCCTTTAAAGAAGGAAGCAGGGATTGCAAGTATCATAAAGAGCTCCCAAAAATTATGATACTTACTAGCTTTCAGCTCTCATTGCCCCTATCATAGGCATCTTTAGGTGATTAAGGTTAAAGTGACAGAACTAAGAGGATATGCTTGACAAGTTATAAGTTGAAATCTCATGCCCCTTACTTATGAGTACCGATCCTCATGCTACTCAACTTCAGTCATGAGCAAGCTCTTGTCATTGTAAATACATGCGTATCATTGAGAAGCGCCAACGGGGTACCCCTTGCACATGACACAGGAGTTATCCCATAATCAAAATGACAAGGCAAGCAGACAGTGAGCATCTCAGCGATCTTTTTATTTGCTATTTGCATAGGTTTTTATTGAGGATGCTTCATAGAATGCTCACTATAGTTATGCTGCAAGTTTCCACTATGATTAAGCATGGCTTAGGCTAGCAGCCCAGGCGTTTCTCTAACACACATATAAACTCCATGATCTTACAAGTTCCACTTTTATTTCACACCACCGGGATCCATAAGCAAAAGAACATGATATCAACTAGGTACAAGTACCAATGAAGTGTTGAAAGTAGTCCCCATGATACATGGTTCATCTCACTTCAACTCATAAAGCGCAAGCATATACGCAACAAAGAAGGACCCAATGGTTCAAGTTTATTAAATGCAAGAAACTAAAGTGTGCCATCAAGTTCGTGAGAGCTTTAATCACTAATTTTCACATAACAAGTTTATTTTGGGAGGTAGACAAAACAAGAATTTACTTGGAATAGCAATAATGTTACTAGGTAGGTGTGGTGGACACAAATGGAAAAAGTTTTGGTTTAAAGGAGGTGGATGCACGAGAAGAATACCCTCTCAATACGGGTTTTTGGCTAGCAAGGCTGGGTAGCAAGTATAAGAGTTGAAGAAAACAACCAAACATACAAGTGATAAAGACAAACATGTAATCTTCCTTGTAAGCATAAAAGATCTTAATTAGAGAATACTAAACTTATGAGCAAATCAAGAAAGAAAGATGATGAAATAATTTTTCTATAGAGTACTTCTATCTTTTCATTCAACTCTCAAAAATAGTGTTGCTACTGACCGAGCCAGGTTTGCCAAAACCAACTAAATTAAGTCAATGATCCCAGAGTGCTACCAGTACTAACAACAAGATCAATCATATAACCACGAATTGAAAACTAATAAAAGCTATGCAAAAGAGTGAATGATAGAACTTCTCAATAATATTCCATAACGGAAACTCACACCAAGGGATACATATCTAACGAGAGAGGGGACACTTCCATAATGCAAATTATACTACATAATAACTCCTCTATTCATGATATGACTCTACTAAAAAGGTAAAAAGATAGAAGATAGTGATGTGATACCGTGGCACTCCCCCAAGGTTGGAAGAAACCAAGGGGATGCCAAACCTGATGACGAATTACTCCTTTGGTGGTGGTGGTAATATTTTCTTAGTTGACGTGAGGAAATCCTCTAGCATCTTGCGAAGCCTATTATTCTCCCATTGAAGCATGTCCACCTTCCTCTGCAGGTCTCGGTACTTATCACAGAAATCCTTAGTGACTCGTAGGGCTTCCATTGATGCAGGGCAAGAGACTAAAGGTACCAGCCTCTGCATAGGCTCCTTCCCTTTATCCTTGGAGGACACCATTTTGCTTCTAAGCTTTCAAAGAGTATGTCCTGACAGAAACAGATCGAAACAAAAACACGACGAAAACACGATATACGGACCTCGAGGGATCCGGGGGTTATATATTATGAAGTTTCATATCAAAAGGAAGATACTGGGAGAAAACGAGTCGGAGGTGGAGTCCGGGGTGGACTCACCACTGGCGTGGCCAGGGGTGGGCCCGTGCCACAAGGTGGTGTGCGCCACCCTGGCTCTGTTTCCGTCCCTTTTTCGCTTCGTAACTTTCCTTATTGACTAAAAACTGCAAAAATATAGTTGTATTGTAATTTCATGGAACTTTTTTTACCAGAACGGTTACCTATTTGAAAACAGACTCTGCAGGTCTCTGAATTTGGTATCTAGTAGATTCTTTCGGAGTCACCACTTGAATAACATCAATATCTTCATCTTCATACACTTATTACTTGAATCATAAAACCTTTCTCTTCCTTATTACACCATTGTCTCCACTTCCTGGAAATTTCTTTCACACAAAACTTCACACGGTTCTCATTAGCAACATTAGTATAAGTGAAGTGATAAAACCTTTTGAGTCTAACTTCAACTGAAAACCATCAAAACAAAAGCTACTGTAGCAAATCCTTCCGAAAATCCAAAAAGAATTCAAAAAGGAAATTGAATAAAGAAGCAAATGCAAGATTGGCAAAATCTGTCAAAACAGACCAGCAGGTAAAGATCAATTTTTTCGAAAATCTTCTGTTGCTCAAATAAAAAAGTGCAAAACTAACGAAAGTTAAATAACAACCTGGGTCAGAAGCACAAGAAATTACATCTCAATCCGACATACAGAGATCTCTCACGAAGTTTTACCGTGAAGCACAAAAAATCTGTTTCGGGACAGCAACTTCCCCAAATATTACTTCTCTCTCATTAGAGGTTGATCTTGACACAAAAACCAAACAAAACGGATAAGGAGTGGTTATTACCGAAGTAATAACTTCCAAGACCCAAAGAAACAAAAACAAACTGAAAGAAAAAACAAATTGGGTTGTCTCCCATAAAGCTCTTTCTTTATAGCCTTTAAGTTGGGCATGATAATTTTGAAGAAGCTCTCATAGGGATATGAATTGAAATGAAAGAGAGCATTAAGAAGCAAAAACACACACACATTTAAGTCTAACCCACTTCCTATTCAAGGGAATTTTGTAAACAAACAAGTTGTTGAAACCAGAGGCAACTTGCATAAGAAGGCAAAAGAAGTGCAACATAAAAACTTTCAGCATAAAGCGAGGAAACTTGATATTATTGAGATGCATAAGAACACTTTTCCCTCTCTCATAGTAGCTTTCAGTATCATGCATAAACTTAACGATATAGCTAATAAAAGAACCATCATAGCAACAATCACTTATTCTAACAGAAAACACGGGAATACTAGCTCTCATAACACTACTTTGTGAAACAATATTAGAGGTATCCTTACAAAGGATAGGGTGTCCCTCTTTTTCATATTTAGTAACAAAGTCTTTCACATTTGCTATTATAGGTTCATCAACCATTTGTTTATCAGGTTCAACAGCTTTACTTGTACTTTCATTAACCATACTAGCTATCATAGAATGTTCCTTTATCTTAACTGGGAAAGGCATTTTCTCAATATAAGGTTCAGGTAAGACGTGATTAGCAGTATAAACTTCCATATTTCTTATAGGAACACTCTTATCAACATCTTTATAAGGTTCATGATACTTATTCCACTTCTTTTTAGGCACTTCAATATAGGAAGCAAAAGCCTTAAAATAAGAAGCAGTAGCTTGAGAGTCTAGACCATATGCATTTTTAATATTTTGAAAGTCATCAGTTCCCATATCAGATTCAATGCATTCATAATCATAATTTATACCTGACTTTCTACCTCTGTCATTCTCCCAAGCTTCAGCATTGTCCTGAATACGGTCTAGAAGATCCCATTTAGCTTCTTCTTCCATGCGAGTGAATGATCCAGCGCAAGAAGCATCCAATAAATCTTTATCATGTAGAGGGAGCCTTGCATAAAAGTTATTGATAATAATATTGTTGGGGAGCTCATGAATGGGACATTTGAGCATTAGTAACTTCAATCTCCCCCAAGCTTGAGCTGTACTCTCTCCATCAAGAGGCCAAAAGTTGTATATTTGATTCCGATCTTTATGAATCTCACCAGGAGGATAAAACTTTGAATAAAAGAGAGGTACTATTTCCTCCCATTCCAGAGCTTGACCATTCTTTAGCAGCTTATACCATTCCTCGGCTCTTCCTTTTAGTGATAATGAGAATAACTTCTTCTTAACTTGATTTGTAGTAATACATGCACACTTGAACAACCTGCATAATTTGTGTATAAAGAGTAAATGATCACCGGGATGGACAGTTCCATCCCCAACATAGTAGTTATCCATAACACGATCAATAATTCTTGTAGGTATTTTGAAAACATCATTCTCAGCAGGTGGTGGCTTATCTACTACCTTAGCAGTGGTAGTAGCATTACCAAATAAGAAACTCAGCGAATTATCCATAACAAAAATAAAGCAACTAACAGAAGTAAACAATACTCGCAGTAGAAGTTTCCTTTCTAGTTCCACTCTCCAAAAGCGCTTCACTCCCCGGCAACGGCGCTAGAAAATAGTCTTAATGACCCACAAGTATAGGGGGTGTATCGCAGTATTTTCGATAAGTAAGAGTGTCGAACCCAACGAGGAGCAGAAGGTGCTGGCTAGTGGTATGGATCAGGAATTCTCTGCAAATACTTAGCAAACAGATTTTTAGGGGTTTTCGATGAAGCAAGTAAACAAAGTACGAGTAAATAAAAGACAATAGGAATAAATGCAGCAAGTGGCCCAATCCTTTATGCAGCAAAGGACAAGCCGGTTGTATTACTTAAGATGACCAAACATTCTCGAGGACACATGGGAAGACCGTCAAGTGCTTTCGCTTCATATAGTTGATTAATATTCTTTAGCATGCTAAGTGTTGTGTGGGTGAACCTGTGCTAATGTACCGCCCCATCCAAGACTAATACATACTTGTGATTATACCCCTTGCAAACATCCGTAAGTACACGAAAGTAATTAAGGTAGACACCTAACCACAACTTTAAACTCTAAGACCCTTACGTCCCTTGTGCAATGGTTTCCTAACGGGGGTTCAGGTTTCTGTCACTCCGGCAACCCCTACGATTAGTAGCCAAATACATAATGCATTCCCCTAGGCCCATATAGGTGAAGTGTAATGTAGTCGATATTCACATGACACCACTAGAAGAAGTACACCACAACTTAAATAACAATCTATTGAATCTTTCTCAACGCAACTCCACTACTAACAACAAGACTTCTCCCATGTCCTCAAGAACAAAATAAACTACTCACAAGACATCATATGGATCATGATCAGAGATGGAATAATGATGTATAACAATCTGAACATAAACAATAATTCAATGGTCCACTCAATAGCATCTACTACAAAGAGTAATCAACACCGGGAAAGTTTCCCCTATGAACTAATGCAAGATTCAACACAATTGTTATAGCAATATGGAGATGGTGATGAGGGTTCTGATGGTGATAATGGTGGTGGTGATGATGATGATGATCCCGATGAAGTCCAGCTTGATGTTGGTGTTGATGGCGACGATCTCCCCTCTCCGGGAAGGAATTCCCCTGGCAAAAATCTGTCTGCCGGAGAGATCTTTCTCTCTCAGTGTTTTCCGCCGCGCATAGGTGGCGGAATCTTTCTGTGGTTGCTCCCTGGGTCTTAGGGTTTCGGGAGGATGATATACGCCAGAGGGGAGAGGATGGAGTGGGCCAGGGTGGTCACACCACTAGGGGGTGCGGCCTAGGCCTGCCCACCCCATGGGGTGGTGTGGGCCCCCTGTCGCCCACCTCCACTCCATCTTCTGGCATCCTTAGTCTTCTGGAAAAATAGGATTTTTCGTATATTTTCCCGAATTTTCCGATCTTCGCGAATTTTGCCTCCAAACAGCACCTTTTCCATCAGAATCCTGACTACAGCGGTCTATGCTCCAAAAGTCATCAACCATGCAAAAATAGATGAAATAACATAAGTATCACCTCTCAATATGAAATATATCAATGAATAATAGTGAATTAAGACATAGAATAGTGATGCAAAATGGACGTATCAGTAAGCTTGTGTGCTCACCATCCCGGAACACCGTGCTACTCATACCCCTCTCTTCCACACGCCCTCAAGACCCCCTCACGGTGTACTTATCCTCAATCCGATGACAGTTGGTGCCCATCGTAGGGCAAGTGAGCTTCAGATCTATGTTCCAAGCGGAATCTGCAAGAATCGGAATCGGCAAGACAATCGCCGTCGGTCACGTCCTCTACGCCAGCGACGTCCCTCTCGTTCTTCTCGGCAAGGCCTGGATTCCGGCTAGGGAGGCCATGACTAGCTACACCATCATGTCTTTTCGTGAGATCGACGTTTACCTCGGTTTTGCTGAACTTGCCCCACCCACCACATCGGTGATGATAGAGGCAAAAGAAGTTTCTAGGTCCACTTTGTCTGTGGAGGCGGTAGAGTTCCAGATCCCAATAAACCCTAATCCCACCCAGCCAGCACCTGATGTGGAGATTGTGGAAAAAGCTGAGCCTGAAGCAGATCTTCCTATGGATGTCGGATCTAAAGTGGATCCCCTAGCAAGGTCGAATCTCAGGACGATCTCCCCAGTGAAACTAAATCCCATGAAGAACAAAGCAACAACAGCTCTGGATCTGGCTCTGCCGACGCTAGAGCAAGACAATCTTTCCTGAGGCACACGTTGAGGCGTATGCTGCTGGGCGGAAACTCTAGCATGGAGGAGATCCTTGAGACCATCACATGTTTTGAGGAAGCAAACAAAGAGAGCCACAACTACCTCAGGACACACACACATCACACTTTGTCGGATATGTCGGATCCAGATCTAGCTCTACCGATGCTGGAGATGATAACGACTCAGTGCTAGAGGCAATCAGAACAAACGTCGACTTACCAGCATCTTCGGATGACTCCATGACATCGACAGATTTTTGGAAGTACTCCACAGATTATGAGGAGGAATTCAACTCCAAGTTGTGGAAGAAGGAGAAGCTATGGATGAACTGTCCGGAGAAAATTGTCCCAAAGTGTAGGATGACATGGATCTCGGAGAAAATCCCGACGTCCAAATGTCCGAAAGTACTGATCAGAGCTTAACTCCAGGAAATGGACACAAAGTCGTCTTTGCTACCGGCACTATCAAGAGGGAAAAGAAGAAGAAGAAGAAGAAGAAGAAGAAGATTCAGATGAAGGACCCTCCAGGGAAGGAGGTAATCACCAAAGAATACAAAGAAGACTCTGATGGAGCTATAATCCCATATGATCCGAAAACTACTTTGATGGATGGACACGTAGTTACCCCTGGTGCCCAGAAAATCCTCGGAGATGCACTCACTACGCCAATCCCTACTGCTACAGATCTTACACCTGTGGAGCTGGATGACAGGGCTCAAGCCCTGGAAGCGCATCGCCAAGTACTCCTTGATGAAGCTAACAATATCCTTGAGGAGAAAAATCGCATCTGTAGGATAGTTCAACTCCCTACAGCACCAGAAGACCCAGAATGGCCCTGTGTGGGCTAACAAAAATATGGAAGTCCACAAGACCCTCTTTGAAGGAGATGATGCCATCAAAGGAGAACCTAGGCTCGACAACAAGGGAGATCTGGTGTATGGAACACAGGTGGAAAACACTACAATAGCCCGAGATATCCTGGCGAACAATCAAACATGTTCTTGATGGTGACATCATTCAGTTTCCGGTAATCTATGCATAAACGGTTACCTCCATCTTTCTTGTCTACAAACAGAACAGATGATCTCCATGGCGATGCGCTTGGTTGAATCAGACATTTCTCAAGCATAGCATCCAGTTGCTTCTTCAACTCCACTAGTTCAGATGGGTTCATGCTATAAGGTCTCTGAGCTATGGGTCCAGTTCGAGGAATTTGTTCAATAATGAACTCGATATCCCGATCTGGGGGCATACCAGGCAATTTATCTGGGAATACGTCGGGGTATTCACAGACTACTCTGACTTGGTCAATGGTGGGTAGGGCTAGACTCTTGTTGCATTTGAATTGACGGGGAAAAGTCTCAGATACATGCTCTACTGATACTCCAGAGCTACTGGTCATGGTTATGGATTTCTTGGCACAGTCAATCAATCCTTTATGTTTCGACATCCAATCCATTCCTATTACTACTTCCAAACTTTGGTTCCAAGTACTATTAGATTGGCATAAAAATCTATCCCATGGATTCTAATAGGTACAGCCTTGCAAATTTTTCTAGGTTTGGTGGTTGAACCAGGTATTTGAACTATCATAACATGCTTCAATTTTGTTGGTTGAATCTTACTAGTGCATGCAAATTCTTCTGTAACAAACAAGTGCGATGCTCTAGAATCAAACAACAGTCTTGCTAATACTGAGTTAACAGAAAACATACCCAGCACGACGTCTGGCGCTTCCGGGGCTTCTTCAGCATTCATGTGGAATAGACAGCCGTTGCGGTTGAGAGAGATCCCTAGGGAAAATCTTCTTCCAAACTGAACACGGCATTGCTGCTGAGCTGGGGCCTTCACATTGGAGGTGGATGCAAGCTTCTAGGGACACTCGTTGGAGTAGTGACCCTTGACTCCACATTCAAAGCAAGTAATATGGGACTTGTCTTTAGCTGCAACAGGCATGGCATTGCTTCCAGTCCTTGGGGCAGTATTGTTGTTGTTGTTGTTGGACTTTGGCGGTGCATGGTTGAAGTTCTTGGAGTTGTCGGGGTTGTTGTTGTGGTTTCTTCCGTACTTCACGTTTCCTCCACTACAATTGGGATAGCTTGGACGAGACATCAGGGGTCGGTTGTTTCTTGGGGCATATCCTGGAGATGGGTTAGGGCGATACTTCTAGGTAGTGTGGGACCCAGTCTGATGCATCATTCTGCGCTTGCGGTTGTCATTGGCTTGGTTTATCTTCCCTTCCATCTGGATGACAGAGTCGACTAACTCTTCTAGGTCTTCAAAACGTATGTTGACTAACACAATCTGCATTTCATCATGCAATCCATTCAGGAACCTTTCTTTCTTCTTGGCTTCAGTGTTGATCTTATCAGGGGCATATCTAGCGAGAGGCAGAAATTTTTCACGGTATTCAACTACCGTCATCCTGCCTTGCTTCAGTTCTCTGAACTCATCTCTCATTCTGGTGACTAATCCTTGGGGCACATGGGTGCGGCTAAACTTGACCTTGAAAGCTTCCCACGTCATCACTTGACTGTGGTTCATAGTACGGGTGCTATTCCACCAGGCTCTTGCATCTCTTGCCAGATAGTGGGTGGTAAACAGTACCTTCTCGTTGGCTTGAACTCCTGCGACTTCCAAGTTATTCTCCATGGTTTGCAGCCAGTCATCAGCATCTAAGGGATCCTCATATTTGTCAAAGATAGGGGGATTGGATTTTGAAAGTTCTTAAGATTGGATCCATGATGATACTGATTTCCTTGGCCTTGATTATTGTGGGCATCTGAGCTATCTGTTGCAGGGTGTCTAGGTTGGATTGGCGCTCTGCTCTACTAGCTTCATGGTCGGAAACTAGCATCTGCCGAATCTGCAACATTGGGTTTTGTGATGAGATGCTTCCTCCGGGGTTTCCATGAGTCATTTGAAGATTGAGGTAGATAAAGGGGTAAGAGGGAAAGTTCTAAGGTTCATGGTTTTGTTTTAAAAGCTAAAACTCTGAGTTTGAACTCAAGTTTTGCAATTAACTTCTTCTCATTCATTCATTCAAGCACCCAATACAAACACACACACCAGAACAAAAGGAAAACAGATGGTTTTAAGAACCATTCTGTGAACTATGGTACAGTGGGACCGATACAACTCCTTCCTACGGTAGTGATCAAGTGCATCTACTCATCATCAATGAAGTCGGAGTCATCATCGGTGTAGAAATCCATGGCATCATCCTCCAGGTAGTCATTGTCACCACTTAGGTATGAGTGAATATCTCCCTGGATGTCTTCACCTTCTTCACCTTCTTCTTTTGTTGCAAGATTGACTTCTTGTTCCTGGATGGTCTTCTCGAGGTCAGCCACCTTCTTGCGAAGACGAGCGATGGTGCGATCCTTCTTCTCGCGTTGATGACGAAGTGATTGGCGATCCTTGACTAGCATGGAAAAAGTCTGGTCCCTCTTGGCGGCATGTGGACACATGTCATCACCACATATTCTAACATATGGGAATGTGATTTAAAGGTTGGATCATATTTTAATAAGTTCAAGTTTAATAATTAATGATTTAAAGTGACTAGAAATGCCTATATGGCATTATTTTGGTACTAGTCCAAAGTCACTACATGCCTAACTTAATATTATTACATATTCAGATAGGTATGGTTAAATGTGATTTTTGAGAGTTGGAATCAACTCAAAAGCTATTATGGTTGATTTTATAAAAATGTTTAAATGTGCAAAAGCTTCTGTTTTGTTATTTTAACTAGGAGAGATATCTAACTCCAAAAGATTTAAATCCAAAGGTCTTCGATAGAGATTTTCAGTAGCTTTCCAACAAAATTGGAATCACTCAATTTGGTTCGGTAAAACTGTCTGAAATGATTTTTAAACTAAGGAACATAATTTATTCTAAATCTAAATAGAAAAACCTATATTTGAATCTACGGGCTTAGGCAGGAAACTAATTGGGCTGGCCCAGTGGTGCTCCGCGGTGCAGAGGGCGACTGAAAAGGGGGTCCCGTATGTCAGCGGCGCTTAAAACACGAAGCGGTATGGGATGATCTGGGCCACATGATTAGAACACAGATCGACGGCTCACGGTCGTCGTCGACGATGGACTCGTCGCCGACGAGACTGAACCCTAAATGGCCGGTGGGGGTCTACTGGGGATGTACCAGGGCTCCAGGTAGTGCGGCGAGGCAGGCAAACGAACTGTTGGATGACGGTGGACTCAGGCGAGGTCGCGGCAGGGGCTGAGGTGGACAAAATCGACGGGGACTTCTACTCCTCTGCAGCGGCTACCTCCGGTGGAATTCCGATGAACGGCGGATCGAGCGGCTCCGACGAGAGAGGGGAAACGGTCAGTGGAGAGAGGGGAGTGAGATAGTGTGAAGAAATGGTGCTGGGGTGGCCTCCTTATATAGGTTCGAGGAGGGGACCGAAGGGTGTGGGTTGGCGTCTCCGGCGAGGGCGGTACAGAGGGATACCGGTGTGGGCGAGGTAGGAGGACAGTGGGCGGTCTGCTGGCGGTCAGCTATGACGCAATGGCGCGGCTAGGGGCAGTTCCTAATGGTCGGGGGCTTCCCGCACTCTGAGGGATAGAGGCGGTGCTCGACGCGGCTCCGGCGTGGGTCATGTGATGTTGCTGGCCATGCCTAGCAGGGTGCTGGGTTGATGGCGGAGCGGCGTGCGTGATTTGGTGTCGAGGCACGGTCTGAGGCGTGCGAGCGGCAATCGCACTCTGGCGCGCTCTGGCTGCACATAGAGAGAAAGGGCGGCGAGGCTTTGGGGTGGTCCAGTGGCTATCTGTGGCCGTGGGGTGGACCGTGGGTGGCGGTGAGGTCACGCCTCACTCCTTGGAGCGGCGGAGAGGGGCTGGCGGTCTGCTGCGGCTCGGGCACGATCGGCCAGCGATCATGGCGTCGGGGCGGCATGGCACTGGCGCCAGGGGCTAGGGATAGGGGTGGTTTTGGTCTAGTTGGGCCTGGAGGAGACCAAGGTGATCAATGCACACCAATTGCCTCGACAAGATTTGCTCCTAAACAGTATTAGTTAGGCCACTTTTTATCTGCCTACCAACTGTTCGATCAAATGGCCGCATGAAGAAAATATTTGAATTTTTGGGAGATTTTTGGTGTAGTGGTTCATCTCATGCTTAAGCATCTAGTTTTGCTTGGGATTTGGAAATGAAGTTCATTCGAGTGGTTTTTGAGAAAGTGGTATCTAGACATATGAACTAGATTCAATTTTCAAAAGTCATTTAAATTTAGAGTTTGAAAGTTTTTGGGATGAAACAATGTGAGCCTTGGTATATCACTACTTGTACTAGTAAGGGGTCCAAAAAACCACAATTGTTTCTATTAAGATTTGAGTGCTAGGAATAGCCAAAGTAGGCTATGTGATTAAAATGGCAAAAGTGACGATTTGCTTATTTAATTCTTTTTGATTTATTTTTCTTTGGGATTTGCTTGCGGATGATCTAGATTATGTGTAATTCACCTTAGAGTCATTTGACAATCAATAAATCACTCAAACATGGCAATTCAAAACAACTCCTATTTAAATGCACACACATATGCATGCTTAATTATTTAAATGAGAAAAAGGTTTTGTTAACCCTAAATTGGGTGATTTGGATCTTGATATCTTGGATTAAAGTTTTGGGATGTTACAAACCTTCCCCCCTTAAACAAAATCTCGTCCCAAGATTTAAGAAAGAAAACTAGGAACTACAGAGATCTGGGAATTCAGTCGTAATGTAATCTTCTCACTCCCAAGTGGCTTCTTCTTCGGTATGGTTGCTCCATTGGATCTTGAGAAATTTGATACTCCGGGTCCTGGTGGTTCTGTAGGCTTCCTCCAAGATACGGATGGGCACTTCACGATACGTCAGGTCCTTGTTGATATCAACAGCTCGATGATCGATGTTATTGAAAACTTCGGTCTTCTCTGGCACTTCTAAGCATTTGCGAAGTAACGAGATATGGAACACGTTGTGGATGGCTGACATCTCTTCGGGCAATTCCAGTTGATATGATACTTCTCCTCGACGGTCCAGAATCTTGAAGGGTCCGATATATCTGGGGGCTAACTTTCCTTTCAGACTAAAACGCTGGGTTCCCTTCAATGGCGAAACCTTGAGATATACAAAATCTCTGACATTGAAACTCAGGTCTCTCCTTCTCTTGTCAGCATAACTCTTCTGTCTGGATTAGGCGGTCTTGAGATGCTCACGGACATTGTAAACCTTCTCTTCAGCTTGTCGGAGAATGTCGGGTCCAAAAATCTGACTCTCTCCTACATGCGACCAATTCAAAGGGTTATGACACTTTCTTCCGTAGAAGAACTCAAATGGTGCCAATTGCAAACTAGCTTGATAACTGTTGGTGTATGAGAATTCGGCGAAAGGCAGGCAGTCTTCCCATTTTGATCCGTACTCCAACACACAAGCTCTCAACATATCTTCTAGGATTTTATTGACTCTTTCAGTCTGTCCATCAGTTTGCGGGTGATAAGCGGTGCTGAAATTCAACTTGGTTCCGAATCCTTCTTGAACTTTCTGCCAAAATCTTGAGGTAAATTGAGTTCCTCGATCTGATACGATGGTCTTGGGGGTTCCATGCAGACTAACAATTCTAGCAATATACAACTCTGCTAGCTTCGAACTCTGGTAGGTTGTCTTGACAGGTATAAAGTGCGCTACTTTCGATAGTCTATCAACGATGACCTAGATTGAGTCATTTCCCCTACTAGAAGTAGGCAAACTGGTGATAAAGTCCATTCTGAAGGAATCCCATTTCCATTTCGAAATCTGCAAGGGTTGCAACAGTCCTGCGGGAATTTGATGTTCCGCTTTGACTCTTTGACAGATATCACACTTGGCGATGTAGCTTCCGATTTCTCTCTTCATCTTGAGCCACCCAAATTGCTCTTTCAAATCTTGATACATCTTCGTCCCTCCGGGGTGGATAGAATAAAGAGTATCATGAGCTTCCTGCATGATAACTTGCTTCATCTCCGAATCTACTGGCACACAGATATGGCCTTTGTACCACATAACTCCTTCTTCGTCTTCGGTGAATCCAGGTACCTTTCCTGTACCAATACGATGTTTGATTCTGTCGATAGTTTCATTTCGCTTCTAGGCTTCCTTGATTTGGCTAATCAAGGTGGGTTGAAGTTCAATGCTAGCTAAAAATCCTTTGCTAACTAGCTCAGTTCTAAACTTCTCCAACTCCTCATACAAACATGGCTTCTTCTCCTTGATCAAGGTGTTTAACCTACACGGCAATCTGCTAAGAGCATCCGCTACCACAATGGCTTTGCCGGGGTGATAGTGAATGTCAAGGTCATAATCCTTGATTAACTCTATCCATCTCCTTTGCCTCATATTTAGCTCCTTGTGAGTGAAAATATACTTCAAGCTTTTGTGATCTGAGTAAATGTCATAGCGATTACCCATAAGATAATGACGCCATGTCTTCAATGCCAAAACTACGGCTGCTAACTCAAGATCATGGGTAGGGTTATTCTGCTCATGCTGCTTCAGTTGTCGAGATAGATATGCGATGACTTTGCCTTCTGGCATCAATACACATTCGAGACCAATCTTGGATGCATCACAATACACATCTATAACATCCCAAAACTTTAATCCAAGCTTATCAATATCCAAATCATCAAATGTAGGGTTAACAAAAACTTTTCCAAATTAAAAATGAAAGCATTCATGTGTATGTGCATTTAATTTAGGAATTGATTTGAATTTCCATGGTTCTGTGATTCTTTGCTTGTAAAATGTTTCTTAGGTGAAATAAACATCATCTACAACATTCCCAAACTTTTCCCAAAGAAGAACAACTCAAAATAAATAATTGAAGTGAATGGTCATTTTGGCCAAATTAACTATCATGCCTACTTTGGCTTTTCCTAGTACTCAAAACTTAACAGAAACATGTGTGGATCTTTGCACCCCTTGATAGTACACATAATGACGTACCAGGGCCCACTTTGTGATCTGTTAAAAACATTCAAATGCTAATTTTAAATGATAGTTTAAAATTGAATCTATTTCATATGGGAAGATCCCACTATTTCAAAAACCACTCAAACAAGATCAATTTTCAAAACCCAAGCAACCACAGAGTCTCAAGCTTATGCATAGCAAACCCACCAAAAATCTTTTCAAAATTCAAAAGTTTATTTCTTGCGGCCATTTAATCAACACTTGGCAGGCAGGGTTAAACTCTAAACCATAGCTCACTGTTTTGAATAGGGTTTTGCCCCCATTTGATCTCCATTTAATCCTTTGGTCCCCTCATGATCTAACCATACCATTAGCACCCCTCCGCCTTGTCCCTAGCCACAGTGCCGAGCCACCCCGAGCACTAGCTCGCCGGCCGACCATGCACTCGCCCTAGCAGACCACCTCCCTCTCTCTCGCCATGTCTAGGAGGTAGCCAGGACCTCACTGCCACCCTCTGTTCCTTCCCCGATCCAAGCCCAGCAGTGGACCACCGAGGAGAGCCCGCGCCCAGTGCCACCGAGCCATGTCGAACACGCGCCAGAGCGCCGCACCCGGCACGCGTGCACAAGCCATCGCTCGACCGCAGCCCGCGCCCGCCGCTCCGCCACGACCCAGGGAACACGACAGACACGCCCGTTCGCTGCCCAACGCACCACAGCCACCGCTTGCCGTGGACACCGCCGCCGCCGGAGCGCAGCGCTGCCTGCCCCCGACGCATACCGCCCCTATGCCCGCATTGAGTTCCTAGAGCACCGCCTGTCAATCGCCACCCTGAGCCATGCCACTAGCCGCCCGTAGCCATGTCGCCACCGTCGCCTGCCCATCCCTCTTGGTCTCGTCGTCGAGCCTATAAAAGGAGGCCACGCCCAACCATTTGAAGCACCCCACTCCACTCCCCTCACCTCACTGATCATCCCACACTACTAGCCAGAGCAAGGGGAGCAGCAGCTCGCCAGAATTGCACCGGAGCAGGCCGCCTCTGGAGGAGAAGGGCGCCGCTGATTGCGACCACCTCCGGAGCTGCCTCGACTCCTCGAAGCTTCGTCGACCACCGGTCCGTTTGCCTGCCTCGCCGACCTTGCTGGAGCCCTGGTACGCCCCCTATGCACCCCCACCGAGCCTCTAGGGTTCAAGCTCGTCGGGGACAGGTCCGTCGTCGACGACAAGCCACAACCATTGATCCTCAGTCTAATCTAACGGCCCACATCGCCTCGTACTGCTTCACGCGTTATGAGCCGCTGACTTGTGGACCCCCCTGTCAGTTGAGCCCTGCGTCGTGGAGTGACACTGGGCCAGCCCGTTAGAGTTTCCCGCGCGACCCAGTTAGTTTGAATTAGGATTTTCCTATTTAGTTTAAACTTAGTTCTGTCTCTGAGTTTGAAAATCAATTCAGAGAGTTTTACAAATCCAAATTACATGAAACCAATTTTGCCTGAAAGGTATTGAAATAATCTATCCAAGCCCATTGGATTTAATTAAATTAGGGTTATAGATCTCTCCTAGTGAAAATAATAAAATAGAAGCATTTGCACCTTGCAACATTTTTATAAAATCAACCAAGATAGGTTTTGAGTTGATTCCAACTCTCAAAAATCACATTTCACCATACCTATATGAATATGTAATAATATTAAGGTTTACATGCAGTGACTTTGGACTAGTACCAAAATAATGCTATATAGGCATTTCTAGTCACTTTAAATCATTAAATATTGAACTTAAACCAAAGTAATTATGATCCAATCCTTAAATGACATTCCCACATGTTAGAATATGTGGTGATGACATGTGTCCACATGATCCCATATTTTAAGTGGTGAATATTAAATCTTAGTTAATTTTTCAATGAGTAGAAATTACTTTTCTAAATTAAAAACAATGAAACTAGTGAATTAAAACTTGTGATGCTTGTGATGATAATAGATCATCAAATGTGTGTCTTAGAATGCTAATTAGACTAGTTAAGTTTTGTTTGGTGATTGTGTACTCCGTATGTATTTATAGACGATAGTACCGACCATGCCTACGAGGAGGAGGAGTTCTACCAAGAAGAAGAAGAAAAAAACTTCAACCACTGCACCAAGCAAGGCAAGCCACCATTAACAGTGCAGGCTATTGTTAGCAAGCTAGAATTAAGAGAGATGAATGAGCAAAGCTGCTTTAGGCATGCTTTGGTCACACCACCTTGACTATTACTACCCAAGTATTACCTTACAAGCTTTACTTCCCTTAGTTTACACAAAGTCCCTTACTTGTTTTGAAGGTAGCATAAAAAGTATAAAACTTGACCTATTTAGATAAGGTTTAGATGTCATTCTATGGCATGAGATTGAACCCATCATCTTTCCACCTTAGTGAACACTCTTAACTTAGTAAGTTTAGAGTAGATCAAAACTTGAGTCACTTTAGATGGGAACACTTGTTGAAAATGAATTGTGAAAACCTTGGAATGATGAGTCATTCTATTGAGATGTTTTTGACATGTGTTGAGAAACACAAATGGTTTATGATGGTGAAAATGTTGAGGCATGAGCCTTAACCCTTTTATAAAACTGATGGTTGGATTCGGATGTGATACCATTCCAAATATACCGTACAACCACACTACCTAAATTGGGTAGGGCTTAGCTGGAAATTTACATGCATTAGTATTAGTTCCCTCGCGGGGAAGGACTATCTGCCTTCGTCAGCTTTGCCTGTGCCCCTGAAGATGGACCCCACCGCTACACTTATCTTTTATTTCCGCTGCTTGTTGTATTCAGACTGGATCATGAGATCCTTATTTGTGTAGGACCTTATGTATGGTATGTACTAGATGATGTACTGTGATATCCAATCCGTTATGTCTCACAAAAATGGTAATCCTGGGATTGCGAGGTATGGCATAACGGGCATACCGGGATTAAAACCGGTGTTGACAACATCGAACGGCTTCTTGATATCTAGCATGATCAATACTGGGGCTGAAATCAATCTCTTCTTCAGCTCATGGAAACTGGCTTCACATTTGTTTGTCCATTCTAACTCCTTGTCCTTCTTCAACAATTGGGTCATGGGTCTGGCGATGCTAGAGAATCCTTCTACGAACTTGCGGTAGTATCCCGCTATTCCGAGAAATGCACGGACTTGGGTTTGAGTGGTTGGGGCTTCCCAATCTTCGACATCTTTGATCTTGGCGGGATCCTCAAGAGATCTCCACAATATGTCCTACGAATCCTACTTCTTTCAGCTAAAACTCACATTTGCCGAACTTGGCATACACCTGATGCTCTCTAAGGGTTTCAAGGATGATTCTCAGATGTTGATCATGCTCTTCTTGGACTTGAGTAGATAAGAATATCGTTGATAAACACAACAACAAACTTATCTAGAAAATTCATAAAGATCTTATTCATGAGATTCATGAAATAAGCGGGAGCATTGGTTAATCCAAACGACATGACCATATACTCATATAATCCATATCTGGTGGTAAAGGCGGTCTTTGGAATATCCGTTGCACGAATCTTAAGTTGGTGATAACCAGTCCTAAGATCAATCTTAGAGAACACACTGGCACTAGTCAACTGATCAAATAGATCCTCTATCTTTGGCAATGGGTACTTGTTTTTGATGGTGATGTCATTCAGCTTCCTGTAATAGGTGCACAGACGGTTGCCTCCATCTTTCTTGTCGACGAATAATACTGGCCATCCCCATGGCGATGCGCTTGGTTGAATCAAGCCTGTTGCCAACATAGCATCCAACTGCTTCTTCAATTCTACTAACTCTGACGGGTTCATGCTATAGGGTCTCTGGGCTATAGGGTTTCGGGATTAGCTCAATGATGAACTCAATATCCCTATCCGGGGGCATACCGGGCAATTCATCTGGGAATACGTCGGGGTATTCTCAGACTACTCTGACTTGGTCGATGGTGGGCAGAACGAGACTCTTATTACACTTGAATTGACGGGCAAGGTTTCATATATGCTCCAATCGATACTCTAGAGCTCTGTTCATTGTGATGGCTTTCTTGGCACAGTCAATCAATCCTTTATTCTTTGACATCCAATCCATTCCTATTACTACTTCAAAACCTTTGGTTCCAAGTACTATTAGGTTGGCATAAAAATCTATCCCATGTATTCTGATAGGCACAACTTTGCAAATTTTTCTAGCTTTTGTAGTTGAACCAGGGATTTGAACTATCATGACATCTTCAAGTTGGTTGGGTGAATCTTACTAGTCCATGCAAATTCTTCGGTGACAAATGAGTGCGATGCTCCAGAATCAAACAACACTCTTGCTAAAATTGAGTTAACAGAAAACATACCCAGCACTACATCTGGCGCTTCTTGGGCTTCTTCGGCATTCATGTGGAAGAGACGGCCGTTGCGGTTGTGAGGGTTCCCTGGGGCGAATCTTCTTCCTGGTTGAACACGACGCTGCTGTTGAGCTAGGGCATTCACATTGGCAGTGGCGGCAATCTTCTTGGGACACTCATTGGAATAGTGGCCCTTCACTCCACACTCGAAACAAGTGATCTGAGACGTGTCTTTCGCTGCCACGGGCACAACATTGCTTCCAGTTTTGGGTGCAGTGTTGTTGTTGTTGTTGCTCTTGGGAGGTACACGATTGAAATTGCTGGTGTTGCCGGGTGATTGTTGTTTCCTTTGGACTTCACATTTCCTCACTTCTGTTGGGGTAGTTGGGGCGAGACATTGGGGGTCGGTTGTTCCTCGGTGCATATCCCGCAGAAGGGTTGGGACGATACTTCTGGTGACTGTTGGCTCCAGCTTGGTGCATCATACGATGTTTGCGGTTGTCGTTTGCCTGGTTAAGCTTTCCTTCCATCTGAATGGCAGAGTCGACTAACTCTTCGAGATCCTGGAAACGAATGTTGACGAGGACAGTCTGCATCTCATCATGCAGTCCGTTCAAGAATCTCTCCTTCTTCTTGGCCTCCCTGTTGATCTTATCAGGTGCATACCTGGCAAGGGACAGGAATCTATAACGGTACTCCACTACAGTCATTCTGCCTTGCTTCAACTCTCGGAATTCATCCCTCATTCTGGTGACTAGACCCTGCGGGACGTGGGTGCGACTGAACTTGATCTTGAAGGCTTCCCATGTCATCACTTGCCCATGGTTCATTGTGCGGATGCTGTTCCACGATGCTCTTGCATCTCCTGCCAAATAGTGGGTGGCAAAAGGAACCTTCTCATTGGCATCCACTCTAGCTACTTCTAACTTGTTCTCCATTGTCTACAACCAGTCATCAGCATCCAGTGGGTTCTCTGAAGTACTAAAGATTGGCTGATTTGTATTCTAGAAGTTTTTGAGTTTGGATCCATGATGATCCTGATTTCCATGGTTCTGGTTGTTGTGAGCCATCTGGGTGATCTGTTGCAGTGTTTCTAGATTAGCTTGGTGCTCTGCCCTGCTTACTTCCCTGTCTACAATGAGAGTCTGCAGAATCTGTAGCATTGGGTCTTGCGATGAGCTGCTCCCTCCTTGGTTTCCACGAGTCATCTAAAGATTGAGGTAGATAAAGGGGTAAGAGGGAAAATTCTATGGTTTATGGTTTTGATTTCAAAGCTAAAACTTTGAGTTTGACTCAGGTTTTTGCAACTAACTGCTATTCATTCATTCAAGCAAAGCACATGATACAAACACACACACACCACAACATCAAAGGTAAACAGATGGTTTTAGGAACCATTCTGTAAGCTATGATACATCTCATGCTACGACAGTGCTCTAGTGCATCTACTCATCATCGATGAAGTCGGAGTCATCATCGTCGGTGTAGAAGTCCACGGCATCTTCCTCCAGAAAGTCATCATCATTGCTGAGGTAGGAGTCAATATCCCCTTGTATATCTTCACCTTCCTCTTCTTCTTCCTTTATGGCAAGCTGAGCTTCTTGCTCCTTGATGGTCTTCTCGAGGTCGGCCACCTTCTTGCGAAGACGGTCGATGGTGCGATCCTTCTTAGCGCGTTGACGGCGCAGAGACTGATGATCCTGGAGGAGCAGTGATAAAGTCTGGGCCTTCTGGGCTGCAATGGCGAGGTTGTTGCTGGCGAGCTCTCTAGCATTGTCCAACTCCTTCTGTCTGTCATACAGTAGGAAGTCGAGGTTCTCCACTTGACGCTTCAGTATTGGGTGACTTGGCATCTCTAGCGGCATTCCCATGGAATCACGCCTTGCATAGTGAACAAAGCGGGTTCCTTGCATGAGGTTGACACTCAGGGCACATAGATGTGCGAGAGCTTCATGCATTGCCCTGGCTAATCCATCTATCCAGTTGTTCTCTCTCATCGAGAACTGAATCCTCCCAGATACTGGTGCTTCTATCTTGCCTCGAAGATCAGTAGTTACTAGCCACTGTGAATGGCAAAAGTGACCATTTCCATTTATTAATTCTATTTGATTTCTTTTTCTTTGGATTTTGCTTGGGAATGATCTAGATGACGTGGAATTAATCTTAGAATCATTTTACAACCATTATAACAAACAATCATGGCATTTCAAAACAATTTCTATTTAATGCAACATATATATGCATGCTTAATTATTTAAATAAGAAAAAGTTTTTGTTAACCCTAAATTGGGTGATTTGGATCTTGATAACTTGGATTATAGTTTTGGGATGTTACAATTCATGGCCCCACATACGGATAGTGCGATAGTCAAGGAACAAAAATCAAGTACTCAGGTCCTACGAGACACAAGTCAGCATGGAAGAACCAAATAAAAGCTATTGCCCACCGGTGCCTCTTTCTTCAGTTATCCCAATAGTACACAATTTAGTTGTTTAGGTACCTCGTTATCCAAAGAATAACACAAACCCTACACATACAATTTTATGACACGCATGGCTCAAACAACTCCTGTAGTAATGGCTAATAGGACTGAGGGTACAAGTTTTGATGGGGTTTAAAAGTAAAGGCTATGCAGTACTTGGGATTTCAATTTAATGTGAATCATGACACAATGATGCAAGAATAAAGATAGAGCCATAGGTGTTATATGTAATGCAATCATGGGGAAATGCTTGTCTATAAGCTCAACAGCAGGATAACTAGGATCCCGATAGTACTCTTCGATCTCCTGGTAACCTCCTTACTCGGCTATATCCGAAATAAAAACCAAATATGCAAATGGCCACAATAAATAAAGTCCGCAATTATTTGAATCATATGCAACAAGAAAAATAAGGTATTCCATAATGGAATGATGCACAATTGCATGGTATAACATAGCATGGCATGTGTGAGGTGTAAGAACAATAATAAATCACTTTAATTAATTATTTAGTCATGTGTTGCTCTCATAAACCTTGTTGCCTATTTAATATGTATATGATGCATGCTTCAATTTATATCATGGAATGCATAGTTGTAAAGAGCTTGTCGCGCTGATCGATTTAGACATATCATTTGTCAAATTCGGAATTGTGAAATTAAAGTTATGAATTTATTCAGAAATGACCCTTTAATATCATTAAAACAATTTCAAAATTTTATTTGTCCATAAATTATTTTGGATGGCATATTCTTAATCCTTAAATTTTTCTCAAAGAGTTTTACATATGAAACTTGTTATTTGGACGAACCAATTAAAAGATATGAATTAAACAATTTAAACCTCCTTTATTTATTTTAAGGAATTTTGTTTTATTTAAATAATGTTTTCTACTTTTGTGCCATACCAAAATTAGCCACTGAGACTGACTTGGGGGCCAGCTGGCGGACTGGTTGTGGCGTGGGTTGATAAAATAAAAGCCTCATGAGCCTTTCTAGAAAAGGTTCCAACTGATACAAAAACTGAATTTTTGGAAGTCATATGTTTGCTAAGATTTGCCAAACTTTGCACGAAGATTGTGAACTCGTTTGTACACCATTTGACGAAAAATTTGTACATAATCATAGCTGGTACATAGGAGAATAAGCTAGCATGAAATGATTCTCCGTAACTTCATTAAGATAGCCGAGAAAAATTCAAGAACATGGCTGGAAACAGACTACATCTCACATATGTACACTGACAATAACCAATCAGGTAAACTATGATGTGGACAATCATGCATCGATTTTGAGAACCAACTATAAGCTTGTATTAAATCCTCATTGTTGCTCTGCTTGAAATTCAGGATATGAAGCCTACGCTCATAAGTTTGCCTACTTACCAAGAAAAGCTTAGGAGATACCTTTCCTTGAAATGAAGTGTCCCATGGGATGTGATTTTAGCCAGTCTTTAGATTTTCATTTCAATGATAACCGAAACAGATATAACTTCATCTTATCATTTGTCTATCCATTTGCCTTCACCGTAGAACACAATGAAGTAAATTTGTCAATATGATCATATGGATCATTGTCTGGATCTCCTGCAAAAGCTATTTCCATGATCATATTTATCCACATAGGATTAATCTCATATCCATCCACATCAATAGCGAGCCAAACATTAGGAGCATATAAATGATCAACACTCGAAGCATCATACTCCGCAAGACTTTTACTTTCCATAGTTCCTATGTTTTTGAATTTCCTATAACTAAAATAAATAACAAGACTACTAACAAAAGGTAAACTAATTTTTTTGTTATTTTCAAATAATCAAAAGCAATAAGATAAATAGAAACAAATGGAAATAAACTATGTGCGAGTAGGAAGGTAATAATCGGACGCTTAGCTCCCCGGCAACGGCGCCAATTTGATGACTGGATTCCTGCACCGACAACAAGGTTATTGTGGTACTTGTAGCAGCAAATATTTAAGAGTTTGTCCCAATGGGAGATCGACGAATGGAAACAATACGACCCCGCAACCACGTTGTCAATGCGGCCATGTTTCGCACCCAAACCGTGGTTTGGAAATAGCCTATTCTATAAGTTACTAGAATAGCGATAAGTGAGAGAGGTTTAAAATATCTAATAACAAAGAACTTTTAACAAGAACAAAATAAACTAAGACGGAAAGTAAACATGAATATGAACTGAATTAAAGAGATTGTACTTGTAGGATTGAATGGAATGAGAGAGGGTTTCTAGGCTTCGGTCTCACTAGTACTAGATGGGCAAATATATGTGTGATCTATAAGAGATTCCTCAAACAAAAAACATTCCCCATTTCATTACCGGGCTATCACTCTGTGTGCACTATGCATGATTCTCGCGCGTCACCGCAAGGCAAAAGGCACTTCTGGACCAAAATATCACATAAACTCATATTAGATCACAATAAATTCTAACTTAGCGCACTAGATCATACCTCAACCTAGAATCGAATCATTCACTCACACATGGATGAACAACAAAACATATATAAATATATAATGATGTCACAACCGTGTTCAATCTTACAATTACTAAACACAAGAGAGAGAGGGAGATGGAGATGATGATGCAGATGCAGATGGAGATCGATGCGTGGTGATGGTGATGTCTTCCTTCTCCTCCTCTTCTTCTTGCTTGGATTCCTTGATGGTGATGGTGTTGAGGGAGATCTAGATCTCGGAGATGTGGTTGAGGTAGAGCTCCGCCACCGTGGAGATCAGATGGGTGGCATCAAAGGCAGGGCTCTGCCCCTGAAGGGCTATGGTTTTGTGGCTCACTCTTGGGTCCTCCCTCCTTTATATATGCCTTGGGGGTGCCCTAGGGTTCCCCCAATACCGTCATATGACTTATGTAAGTTTCTAGAGCTTCTCTGGGGCGAAATCCCGTCGTTTGCGTATTTTTTTACCAACTATATGGCCAAACTATACAGCGGGAACTTTTAGTTCCGGCCATATAGTTGGTCGTTGAACTTGCATATCCTTTAGTATTTTGATTGCCATTTGTTCATATGAAATCCGTTTTGGGTGTTCTTGGGGTCGTTGAGTTTGTCTCGTCGAGGGTTACAACCCCTCAAATGGCCAAGTCTGGTCCCTGCAGCTCCTCCATACTATGCTCTCTTTGTTCCTTTTTATCCATAATCTTCACCAGCACCTACACACATGTCATAGACAAGGAAAGTGATAAAATTCTACCTAAACGACTAAATGTGCAAAGCTCATATGAAAGTAAATGAGAACTAGAAGTCATCCATATAAGGCACATCTATAGCTAGAAGAAACATGATATGAGAGAAAAATGGCACATTTTATATGGCTAAAAGAGATGGTATTTCACAGCCATCAGTCCCCATGTCAGCCTCTCATTAGAAGAAATGTGTGTATGATGGAATTTTTTTCATCACTTACGCTTCCCTATTCTGGATTTTTAGTGTTGCTCAACGCATCTGTTGTTTGGTGACGCTACTGGGTCCTATATGTCATTCTCTAATTATAAGAATCGTGTGTATGATGGAAAAAAAATTCTTCGCTCGCGTCTCCCTGTTCCGGACTTGATAGCATTGCTCCTTTGCATCGCCCGCTTATTCAGCTCTGGGTCCCACATGGCAACCTCCCATTAGAAGAAATGTGTGTATGATGGACTTTTTTCTTTGGCTCGTGCCTCCTTGATATGAAATCGATATTGTTGCTCGCTGCATCATCAGTTTATTCAGGCTACTGGGTCCTACATGTCAGCCTCTCATTAGAAGAAACATGTGTCTGCTGGATTTTTTTCTTTCGATCGTGTCCGTTACTTTGATCTTCTTAACATATCTTGATTCAGCTATGTATGTCCTGGCTGGTGAGTCCCCAATGCTAGCCTCTCTATAGAAGTACTTAACTTTTTTTTTCAAACTCGGCCATTAAATTCGAGGGAGGCTACTCTGGGTTTGTGATGTTAGCCTCACTGTAAAGCAGTATTACTAAAAAGAATGTAAACCCAAGATATGTATGCACAAAGGATTCAAACTTAAGTCTTTCAATAGATGTAAACTGAGAGGTCCACTACTCCAATGATATTTCTAGAGAAGTTATCATTAAAGATTTGTTAGTACCTATAACAAAAGATTTGTTAGTACCTATAACAAAAGATTTTGTGTGCCCATGTTTATCTCTTCTAAAATAAAAGGGTAGCACTCCTGGCATCTCAATTTATAAAATGCCACTTCATGAAGCCATTTCTTAAAAACATGAGACGACTGAGTTTTTTTAAAGAGGTGCAAGGCAATACCAAAAGGCCGAATTAAAAAGATTTTGGATATTCTACATGGGCTACTCTACGTTGGCTATTCTTCATGAGTTCCTTTCTAAAATTTTACTAGGTTGTGCTCAGCAGTCCCCTGACCTCAAAAAGGACGAATTAAAATGTTCTGGGATATGATCCATGAGCTCTTCTCTCAAATTTTGTTGCGTTGTGGTCAACAGTCCCCTAACACCGAAAAGGCAAAATTATAATGTTCTAGGCTAAAGAGAGGCCAAATCGGCTACATTTCTTCCCTTCGAACAAAAATTGCATTGTGCTGTGGCTCGTTCGGATTCGAAATAAATATCTAACCGAGGGAGGGGAAAAGGCGCTAATTCTTTTGACATATATTCATGTAAAAACTCAGCAGTACAAAATACAACAAAAAAATATCGACAGATCCACAGTTCATATTCAGTAGCACTTGGCCAATTTAGCAGCATTACAAAGTGACTGATTTAGCAATACAGACAGTAAAATTTAATAGCATTACAAAGAGAACCAGTTTTGTTTTAGCTCTAAAAACCTTGTCGCATGATAAGTTTACCCTTTTCTCCAAACACACTCGAAATTTTGGAACAAGCAAAACTGATGATCAAGTCTTCTTTTGAGTACCTTATTTTCACGTCAATTCCTATGTGACCCCCATATGACACCCAAAAAACCAAAGTCTTATCTATATTATGACAGAGATATGATTCAAAAGAAAAGAAATACCTACTGCCCTTGATTTATACAAGTACGAGTATATTAGTACTAGTTCACAAAATGCTTTAGTAATAGCAACGATAGAATATTTGAGAGATTCAATAGCTTTCCTGCATGAATTTCAAAAGTAGTATAGAGAGAATCAGTGTATGTTCCAGCTCAAAAAATCTTGGCGCATGATTTGTTTTCCCTTTTATCTGAACACAGTAGATCATTGGAGCAAGAAAAATCACAATGAATTCTGCTTTTATGTGAATACCTCCTTCTCATGGCAATGCCTGTGTGACCCCCATATGCATCCCTAAATGTCTAAATTTCAAAATACAAGTACAAGTCATCTAGATTGTGACAACGCCAAGTTTGAAAATAAAAGCAAGACAATATACTGCACTTGATCTTTACAATTACAAGTACATCACTAATAATTCTACAAAATATTGTACTCCCTTCGACCCAAATTAATTGACTTGTTTTTTTTTATATTCGGATGTATCTAGCACTAAAACAAGTCTAGATACATTTGAATCTAGACAAGTCTGAGTCAACTAATTTGGATCGGAGGGAGTACTAATAGTAACAATAGAACATTTGACTGATTCGATAGCTTTGAATGATTTAGTAGTACAGAATAAGACCGGAAAATATCAATAGATTCCTAGTTCATATACAACAGCATTGATAGATTCAGCAACATTTCAAAGTGACCAATTAGCAGTATACAGATAATAACCAAAATAATTGACAAATTCAGTAATTGAGACACTGAAATTCAATAGATATGCCAACACTGGATTCAAAAATAAAGAGAGACCTTATTATTCACTCGGTCGGTCAATATATTAGAAGTAGCAAAACTCCATACAAAATACTTAGAACTACCTTAAGCTAGGAACCACATGTCTAAAAATGATAAGTACCACTATATATAGTAGGTATTACTACAAAATAGAATACATTTGTCGTAGCTGAACTCCATAAATATACTCCTAAGTACAAATACTAGGAACATGTATTAAGTCTTTCTAGTAGTTCAAATACTCCGAACGTTAAGATGTGTTTATCTCAGTCATCCATCCTTATAATGCAAAGACGATATTCTAGGGTGAAATCCGACGGTTGACGAGCTACCAGGTGCGACATCGCCACCGGAAGAAACCACTTCAGCTCATAAAAAATGACGTCGTCACGACGTGGTGCTCTCTAGCATGCATAGCCTGAAAGTTTTGATACTTCTCCCAAATCACCATCCACGAACAAAACTTCACCTTGTACCACAGCGACAAGCACGCCACACTGACGCATATGGAGTATATGAAGTGTAGAGTTTAGCGCATGTAAAATCGCATCACGAACATCGTACCATCGTCCCCAAATCCGATGATATCTACTATTTGTAGGCCTGTTGCTGGCAGAGCTTTAGAGATGTACATGCATGTTTTGTCATAGCGGAAATTGTGCACCCTCATCGAGTGAGCTTCTCTCAGGTGGGCGAGGAGTGCTACCGATGAGGAAGCGAACATGCATCCATACTCCATGAAGTTTTATGGGCCATGCTGGAAAGTGATCTTGTGATTGTGGACCTGGCGGTAGGTGACCAATGTCCCGCTACCATCATTGGGGCATCTGCAATTTGTTCCACTGGTGACTTGGAGGTTTAACTCCTTGGAGTATGCGGCCAGTCGGATGGTGCTGGTACTATCCATATGCATAGCTATCGTGTTGAAGACGTTGGCACGAACCTTGCTCCATCCATCGTACCATAGGTTGGGCCTCAAATCCGCCATCGCATCTCGATGGATTGGGGCCGAGGGCGGATCAAGTAATGATTATTGGGATGTTTTGGAGGAGTGGGGTGGTGGCATGGAAGGACCAATTCCGAGGGTGAGATGGCAAGGAAAATGAGTGAAGTGTGCGCTAGAGCAATCCCTAATGCTGCCAGGCGGGTGAGTGGGAGATAAACAAAGATGGAAAAGATGGGATGGCTCTTTGAATGAGGTTTTTTGCGTGTTCTTTTGTCGTTCTTATTCTGAAAGGCGCAGCTGCATCAAGGACACTTTAATTAGCTAGTCTAGCACGACGATGCCATAGTACTATTAAAGTTTAAGGTGCCTTGCAACTAAGATAATATTGCAGTAGTACAATGACATATTATCACTATATAAATTATAACAGGTAAAGTTGTATAACTTTGAGCCACATTCATAAATTATCGGGTTTATATTTGGTTCTTGTATTTATATATCACTATAATTTTATGCCCACCCTTGGATTTAACATGTAGCTTCTTGGTACTTCGGGGCTGACTCCTTTTTAGATAGATAAAGGAAAATTTCATAGTGACCGGAATTATTTTGTTGTAAAAAAGCAAGTGCGAAGATTTTGGATCTGAATGCCACATGCCCATTTTTCAGACAAATATGACTATTGTGCAGAACTTGATAAGTCCATACATCTAATGAACCAGGGGCACCAAAAAAATTAACCCCGAAGATGCAAAAGAAGAAACAAAGAAAGAAAAAATGAAGAGTAAGAAGAGATTGTGAGAATAAACCGGAGGTAGCGTGAAAGCAGTCAATAATGAGTTGAAGGCGGTGTGATGTTAGAGTAAAACTGGTTTGATGGATTTCTCGCACGAGGTACATGTACACTCTACTTGCTACTACTTGTAGTATAGTACTAAATATATGGTGGTCCTATATATGCACACAAAACAATTTGTGTTTTCTCTTTCCTTTGTTGTCTCTCATAATCCATCCTCCCTCCCCCTCCTGTGCAGCTCCACACAAACCACCATTTGGACAGATTGTTTGCAGTTTTGACTAGCTGTTGGTCTAATCCATTGCAATTTCCACCACTTGGTGATCTAATTACCTATTTATCTATGCTGACAACATAATAGAAAGTTGGGCCAGGCTTGTCAGTAATCCCGTTAATTTATAAATTTATAAAATCTTACATATTAAAAGTTATTTATAAATTGTATACAACTAATAAGTTGCACGTACCCTACACATGAGACTCAGATAATATATATATGAAATATCATCACTATATAAAATTATAATAAGTATGGGTGTTCAAAAAATTATAAATTTGATCGACATCTATGAAGTATGGGTGTATATTTGGTTCTTATACTTTGTATCATATAGAAGTCAATGTTTATTAGCTACCTAACACTTGAAATTTTTGGTAATATGGTATAGAGAAACAATGGAGCAGATTCAAGAATGATGAAAAAGTGTGTGTTGAGGTTTGTGTGGAATGTTCATTGTGTTAAAGACTATCAATAGAATCTTATAAATGCTCAAATGAAAAAGAAGATTCAACAGCTGGAAATGTTGGGATTTATGAGTCTTCATCCAGTGGTAAGTATTGAAAGTTATTTGTACACAATATAGTGGTAAGATAAGATAAAACTACTAGCATAAATTGCACGTTCCTTGCACGTGAGACTCTGATAATAGAATTATGACATGTCATCTCTATATAAAACTATAATAGGTAAAGCTCAAAATATAATTATAATTTTGAGGCACATCATATCCATAAAGTATCGGGTGTATATTTTGTTCTTGTACAACCTTTACTCTTTGTTACCTAATACTACTTGATTTCAAAGCTTAATGTTTTTTAAATACTAAATCTATGGAAAATTTGACCAAACTTTTAGAAAAAACTATGAAGGAGTATGATATTATATAGACCCCTTGTGAAAATATGTCTCATGGTGTCAAATCGTGTGATTTTCATATTTAAATATTTTTTATAAAATCTTGGTCAAACTTTACATGGTTTCTCTTTTTAAAAAATAAGACTGCTTAACCCTTGAAACAGAGGTAGTACTCAGAAATTTTGGTAACATGCTCTAGAGAAATGATAGAGAAGATCAATGCTCTACCCAAGTAGATACCTCATCTACACAAGATCAACAAAATCCACCCGCTAAAGCAATTTCTGCACCCTCTCAATAAACTGTCATCGACTTTGTCAATGAAGTTCAGCGTCAACACAACATCCCCATTTTGGCAATAAGAAGAGACAATGGCTTCGAGTTCAAGAACTACACCCTGAATGAATACCTAAGTGAAGCGGGGATGAGACATCAATATTCTGTTGCGTACACCCCTCAACAAAATGGTGCACCCAAGAGGAAAAACCGTACTTTGATGGATTTGGCAAGATCTATGTTGTCCGAATTCAGGTCCCCATATAATTTTTGGGCTAAATCTATATCCACCGCATGTCACTCATCAAACCAGCTTACCTCCACAATATCTTGGACAAGACTCCCTACGAAATACTTCCCAGTAACAAACGCAATATTTCATACTTCCGGGTTTTCGGCTGTAAGTGTTTCTTTCTCATTAAAGGAGTTTGTTTGTATAAATTTGAGACTAAATCTTTAGAAGGTTTTTTTGTTTGTTATCGTGCTGAATACAACACTTATAGGGTCTACAACAAGACCTCTAGAATTGTTGTATAGTCTTGTAGTGTGGTGTTCAAGGAAAATGACGTCTCCAAAGTGGGGCAAGTTTATGTTGGTGATACATATATTGAAATACACCAAGATTCCATAAGAAGAATGGATGTGGGGTTTTACCACCCCGTTGAGGAACCCTTTGTGGTGGATCGGGAAGGACAATGCTCTACCAAAGTAGAGCCCTTATCTACACAAGATCTACAAACTCCACCCTCTAAAGCAATTTCTGCACCCTCTCAACAAACTTCTGAAGATCATACATCATCTAATCAGGCTAGAAGTCTCAGGGGGCGGATTATCCACCCCTTCAACTCCCTCACGCACCAGCGACGATCGAGAAATATCTGAAGCTCCTAGGCCAGATTATCCCGCCCCTCCCTCGGTCGGATTATCCGTCCTTGCAAGTCCAGAAAGGCAACCTCTTGATATGGTTGTGGATCAAGATCAAGGGCAGGAATCGTCTCCTACTACTACTGCTACCTGCTACTGATCAAGGTCAAGCTATTGGTCAAGACAAGAACTAGAATGCTAAAGATATTCCTCCAAGAAACAATAAGGAAATCGAAACTTGTTGCAAAGCTCGAGCTGGAACAAATCTAAAATTTAGAGGTCATACACTTGACAAAATAGTAGGTGATCTAAGAAGAAGGGTGTCCACAAGAAGAGAATTGGCATGTTTTAGTAACCATCAAGATCATATCTCTGGTGGAACCTAAAAAGGTATATGGAGCGCTTGAAGATTCATATTGGGCTGTGGCTATGCATGATGAACTGAATAATTTTGAGCGCAACAAAGTTTGGAAGTTAATAGAGCAGCCCAAAGAATGTCGCAATGTTATTGGTAGAAAGTGGATATTCAAGAATAAGCAAGATGAGAATGGAATTATTGTAAGGAACAACGCATGACTAGTTGCACAAGGTTGCTCTCAAGTTGAAGGTATCTTCTTTGGTGAGACTTATGCTCTAGTGGCTTGCCTTGAGTCTATCTGTATCATTCTTTCTTATGCAGCTCATCATAATTTTAAATTACTGGTCCTTTCTTAATCGTCCATTGCATGAGTTGGTGTATGTTAAGCAACCCCTAGGCTTCGAGGACCCCAAATTTCCTAAACCCGTCTAAAAACTTGATAAGGCGCTATATGGCCTTAAACAAGCCCCACGTGCATGGTATGAGCATCTTAAAGAGTTATTGCTAGACCACCATTTCGAGGTTTGGCATATTGACCCCACTCTTTTTACTAAGAAGGTTAGGGGAGATTTTTGTATCACAACTATATGTAGATGGCATTATTTTTGGCTCTACTGACAAAGCTTTGTATCATGAATTTTCAAAGCTTATGACAGACATGCTCAAGATTTCTATGATGGAGTGTTAAGATTCTTTCTTGGATTTGAGATCAAGCAACCAAGAGAACAAACATTCATTAATTAAGTAAAGTACATGCAAGACATGCTCAAGAGATTCAAGATGACGGACCTTAATGGCGTTGCTAGACCAATGCAAACTAAATGTTATCTCGAGTTAAATCTCAATGGTAAGGATGTGGATCAAAAGGTATACCAGTCCATGATCGGCTCCTTGCTTTACCTTTGTGCATCTAGAACCGATATTGGGTTGAGTGTAGGATTATGTGCAAGGTATCAAGTGGTACCTATAGAAAGCCACATGATGCCGGTCAACAAAATCTTCCGATATTTGGTTCATTCCCCAAACTATGGATTATGGTATACCAAAGGCTCTAATTTCGATCTATGTGGGTATACTACTTCAGATTGAGCTGGTGATAAGGACGATAGAAAATCAACTTCTGGAGCTTGTCAATTTCTGGGTAGATCCTTGGTGTGTTGGTCTTCTAAGAAACAAAATTGTATATCTCTGTCCACCGCCGAAGCTGAATATGTGGATGTTGCAAGTGCAAGCACTCAGTTTTTATGGATGGGGCACACGTAAAAGGAATACGGTGTCCATTATGACAAAGTGCCTCTTTTATGTGATAATGAAAGTGCCATCAAAATTGCTTACAATCCGGTGTAGCACAGAAGAACTAAACATATTGAGATCCACAATCATTTCATTCGAAATCATGTTGCCCATGGAGACATTGAACTATCTTTTGTGAGCACGAAGAATCAACTTGCGGATATTTTCACGAAGCCCCTTGATGAAGCAAGATTTTGTTACTTGAGGGATGAGCTTAATATCGTAGATTCAACGAACTTTGCTTGATCTCTCTTGCATACACATCTATGTCATAACCACTATCTGGTTTAGATGCGTGCATGGATATAGAGAGAGTGTGGTCCTAATTATTGGGCTAACCCTCCCCCCATAATTCCAAAAGTAAGACAAATCATTTCTTTTAATATCATTTTGTGATATGTCCGCTTAATGATAAGTATTGGTCATGAAACCAAGATATATCTTCACGGTGTCATACCATACAATCCTACATGGTGGCCTTGGCCACCAACCTCTTCTTGGTGACGAGTTGGGTCTTCTTGGCTCTTTTTGGTTTTTCATGTCTATCTCTTGTCCTTATAAAAAACACACCAAAAATTGGTGTTGGGGATATACTTTCCGGGTATACCCATTGTGCCTCACTGACTAGGGTGGCCCACTTTGGGTTAGATCTATGCTTCACGGGTGGCCCAGTCAGGGAGAAGAGACGGAGTTCCATCCGGCTACGGGAAGGCCTAGAGCACTTATCGACTTAGGCATGTTTAGTTACTTGTAGTCCAAGATGTACTTTGTAACTGACTCTATATCGTAGCCGATTGGATCTCTCCTATAAACCCTAAGCCGGATATCTATATAAGGTGTCCTAGGGACTAGCCTTTAGGGAAACACGCAATAGTCTACAACCTCAACTCGCCTATGCGAAACCCTTGTAACCCATATTCCGGCTCTGTCGTATTAATAGATTGACAACAGGAGTAGGATCCATCCACCGTTGGCGGATTCGAACCTAGGTAAGTGATGACCCACAAGTATAGGGGGTGTATTGCAGTATTTGGGATAAGTAAGAGTGTCGAACCCAACGAGGAGCAAAAGGTGCTGGCTAGTGGTATGGATCAGGAATTCTCTGCAAATACTTAGCAAACGGATTTTTAGGGGTTTTCGATGAAGCAAGTAATCAAAGTACGAGTAAATAAAAGATAGTAGGAATAAATGCAGCAAGTGGCCCAATCCTTTATGCAGCAAAGGACAAGCCGGTTGTATTACTTAAGATGACCAAACGTTCTCGAGGACACATGGGAAGACCGTCAAGTGCTTTCGCTTCATATAGTTGATTAATCTTCTTTAGCATGCTAAGTGTTGTGTGGGTGAACCTGTGCTAATGTACCGCCCCATCCAAGACTAATACATACTTGTGATTATACCCCTTGCAAACATCCGTAAGTACACGAAAGTAATTAAGGTAGACACCTAACCACAACTTTAAACTCTAAGACCCTTACGTCCCTTGTGCAATGGTTTCCTAACGGGGGTTCAGGTTTCTGTCACTCCGGCAACCCCTACGATTAGTAGCCAAATACATAATGCATTCCCCTAGGCCCATATAGGTGAAGTGTAATGTAGTCGATGTTCACATGACACCACTAGAAGAAGTACACCACAACTTAAATAACAATCTATTGAATCTTTCTCAACGCAACTCCACTACTAACAACAAGACTTCTCCCATGTCCTCAAGAACAAAATAAACTACTCACAAGACATCATATGGATCATGATCAGAGATGGAATAATGATGTATAACAATCTGAACATAAACAATAATTCAATGGTCCACTCAATAGCATCTACTACAAAGAGTAATCAACACCGGGAAAGTTTCCCCTATGAACTAATGCAAGATTCAACACAATTGTTATAGCAATATGGAGATGGTGATGAGGGTGCTGATGGTGATAATGGTGGTGGTGATGATGATGATGATCCCGATGAAGTCCAGCTTGATGGTGGTGTTGATGGCGATGATATCCCCTCTCCGGGAAGGAATTCCCCCGGCAGAAATCTGTCTACCGGAGAGATCTTTCTCTGTCGGTGTTTTCCGCCCCGCAGAGGCGGCGGAATCTTTCTGTTGTTGCTCCCTGGGTCTTAGGGTTCCGGGAGGATGATATACGCCAGAGGGGAGAGGCTGGAGTGGGCCAGGGTGGCCACACCACCTCCAGGCGCGGCCTAGGCCTGCCCGCGCCATGGGGTGGTGTGGGCCCCCTGTGGCCCACCTCCACTCCATCTTCTGGCATCCTTAGTCTTCTGGAAAAATAGGATTTTCCGTATATTTCCCCGGATTTTCTGATCTTCGTGAATTTTGCCTCCAAACAGCACCTTTTCCATCAGAATCCTGACTGCAGCGGTCCATGCTCCAAAAGTCATCAACCATGCAAAAATAGATGAAATAACATAAGTATCACCTCTCAATATGAAATATATCAATGAATAATAGTGAATTAAGACATAGAATAGTGATGCAAAATGGACGTATCAACTCCCCCCAAGCTTAGACTTCGCTTGTCCCCAAGCGAAACTGGGCTCAATAAACATGGCCTCAGGTTTATGGAGTGAAGAGTCGATAAAAGAATACGGACAGGAAGCATCACATTCATCAAATACATAGATCATAATAGAAGACAACTCACTATTATACAACTCAACTTGCAATGAGTAAAGGAAACACAATAAAGATACATAAAGTGAATCATAATTGGTAATGGCAAACTTAGCTCTTGGTCGAAGAATGGTTGAAAATTTGCTGGAGTTCAGAAATAGCTGGTTTTTCAAAGATAGATTTCAAAGTAGTAAACATCAGGATAAGAGCAATGTGCAAAACAAGGAACATAAGAAACATGATTGCATAAATCACCATATGAATGAATGAAACACATCAACTCAAAATACTTGCTGCGATAGAAGGGAGTAGGTTTATTGACTCAACTACAAAGTAAAAGAAAGGCCCTTCAAAGAAGGAAGCAGGGATTGCAAGTATCATAAAGAGCTCCCAAAAATTATGATACTTACTAGCTTTCAGCTCTCATTGCCCCTATCATAGGCATCTTTAGGTGATTAAGGTTAAAGTGACAGAACTAAGAGGATATGCTTTACAAGTTATAAGTTGATATCTCATGCCCCTTACTTATGAGTACCGATCCTCATGCTACTCAACTTCAGTCACGAGCAAGCTCTTGTCATTGTAAATACATGCGTATCATTGAGAAGCGCCAACGGGGTACCCCTTGCACATGACACAGGAGTTATCCCATAATCAAAATGACAAGGCAAGTGATGGAGCATCTCAGCGATCTTTTTATTTGCTATTTGCATAGGTTTTTATTGAGGATGCTTCATAGAATGCTCACTATAGTTATGCTGCAAGTTTCCACTATGATTAAGCATGGCTTAGGCTAGCAGCCCAGGCGTTTCTCTAACACACATATAAACTCCATGATCTTACAAGTTCCACTTTTATTTCACACCACCGGGATCCATAAGCAAAAGAACATGATATCAACTAGGTACAAGTACCAATGAAGTGTTGAAAGTAGTCCCCATGATACATGGTTCAGCTCACTTCAACTCATAAAGCGCAAGCATATACGCAACAAAGAAGGACCCAATGGTTCAAGTTTATTAAATGCAAGAAACTAAAGTGTGCCATCAAGTTCGTGAGAGCTTTAATCACTAATTTTCACATAACAAGTTTATTTTGGGAGGTAGACAAAACAAGAATTTACTTGGAATAGCAATAATGTTACTAGGTAGGTGTGGTGGACACAAATGGCAAAGGTTTTGGTTTAAAGGAGGTGGATGCACGAGAAGAATACCCTCTCAATACGGGTTTTTGGCTAGCAAGGCTGGGTAGCAAGTATAAGAGTTGAAGAAAACAACCAAACATACAAGTGATAAAGACAAACATGTAATCTTCCTTGGAAGCATAAAAGATCTTAATTAGAGAATACTAAACTGATGAGCAAATCAAGAAAGAAAGATGATGAAATAATTTTTCTATAGAGTACTTCTATCTTTTCATTCAACTCTCAAAAATAGTGTTGCTACTGACCGAGCCAGGTTTGCCAAAACCAACTAAATTAAGTCAATGATCCCAGAGTGCTACCAGTACTAACAACAAGACCAATCATATAACCACGAATTGAAAACTAATAAAAGCTATGCAAAAGAGTGAATGATAGAACTTCTCAATAATATTCCATAACGGAAACTCACACCAAGGGATACATATCTAACGAGAGAGGGGACACTTCCATAATGCAAACTATACTACATAATAACTCCTCTATTCATGATATGACTCTACTAAAAAGGTAAAAAGATAGAAGATAGTGATGTGATACCGTGGCACTCCCCCAAGGTTGGAACAAACCAAGGGGATGCCAAACCTGATGACGAATTACTCCTTTGGTGGTGATGGTAATATTTTCTTAGTTGACGTGAGGAAATCCTCTAGCATCTTGCGAAGCCTATTATTCTCCCATTGAAGCATGTCCACCTTCCTCTGCAGGTCTCGGTACTTATCGCAGAACTCCTTAGTGACTCGTAGGGCTTCCATTGATGCAGGGCAAGAGACTAAAGGTACCAGCCTCTGCATAGGCTCCTTCCCTTTATCCTTGGAGGACACCATTGTGCTTCTAAGCTTTCAAAGAGTATGTCCTGACAGAAACAGATCGAAACAAAAACACGACGAAAACACGATATACGGACCTCGAGGGATCCGGGGGTTATATATTATGAAGTTTCATATCAAAAGGAAGATACTGGGAGAAAACGAGTCGGAGGTGGAGTCCGGGGTGGACTCACCACCTGGTGGCGTGGCCAGGGGTGGGCCCGTGCCACAAGGTGGTGTGCGCCACCCTGGCTCTGTTTCCGTCCCTTTTTCGCTTCGTAACTTTCCTTATTGACTAAAAACTGCAAAAATATAGTTGTATTGTAATTTCATGGAACTTTTTTTACCAGAACGGTTACCTATTTGAAAACAGACTCTGCAGGTCTCTGAATTTGGTATCTAGTAGATTCTTTCGGAGTCACCACTTGAATAACATCAATATCTTCATCTTCATACACTTATTACTTGAATCATAAAACCTTTCTCTTCCTTATTACACCATTGTCTCCACTTCCTGGAAATTTCTTTCACACAAAACTTCACACAGTTCTCATTAGCAACATTAGTATAAGTGAAGTGATAAAACCTTTTGAGTCTAACTTCAACTGAAAACCATCAAAACAAAAGCTACTGTAGCAACTCCTTCCGAAAATCCAAAAAGAATTCAAAAAGGAAATTGAATAAAGAAGCAAATGCAAGATTGGCAAAATCTGTCAAAACAGACCAGCAGGTAAAGATCATTTTTTTCGAAAATATTCTGTTGCTCAAATAAAAAAGTGCAAAACTAACGAAAGTTAAATAACAACCTGGGTTAGAAGCACAAGAAATTACATCTCAATCCGACATACAGAGATCTCTCACGATTTTTTACCGTGAAGCACAAAAAATCTGTTTCGGGACAGCAACTTCCCCAAATATTACTTCTCTCTCATTAGAGGTTGATCTTGACACAAAAACCAAACAAAACGGATAAGGAGTGGTTATTACCGAAGTAATAACTTCCAAGACCCAAAGAAACAAAAACAAACTGAAAGAAAAAACAAATTGGGTTGTCTCCCATAAAGCTCTTTCTTTATAGCCTTTAAGTTGGGCATGATAATTTTGAAGAAGCTCTCATAGGGATATGAATTGAAATGAAAGAGAGCATTAAGAAGCAAAAACACACACACATTTAAGTCTAACCCACTTCCTATTCAAGGGAATTTTGTAAACAAACAAGTTGTTGAAACCAGAGGCAACTTGCATAAGAAGGCAAAAGAAGTGCAACATAAAAAACTTTCAGCATAAAGCGAGGAAACTTGATATTATTGAGATGCATAAGAACACTTTTCCCTCTCTCATAGTAGCTTTCAGTATCATGCATAAACTTAACGATATAGCTAATAAAAGAACCATCATAGCAACAATCACTTATTCTAACAGAAAACACGGGAATACTAGCTCTCATAACACTACTTTGTGAAACAATATTAGAGGTATCCTTACAAAGGATAGGGTGTCCCTCTTTTTCATATTTAGTAACAAAGTCTTTCACATTTGCTATTATAGGTTCATCAACCATTTGTTTATCAGGTTCAACAGCTTTACTTGTACTTTCATTAACCATACTAGCTATCATAGAATGTTCCTTTATCTTAACTGGGAAAGGCATTTTCTCAATATAAGGTTCAGGTAAGACGTGATTAGCAGTATAAACTTCCATATTTCTTATAGGAACACTCTTATCAACATCTTTATAAGGTTCATGATACTTATTCCACTTCTTTTTAGGCACTTCAATATAGGAAGCAAAAGCCTTAAAATAAGAAGCAATAGCTTGAGAGTCTAGACCATATGCATTTTTAATATTTTGAAAGTCATCAGTTCCCATAACAGATTCAATGCATTCATAATCATAATTTATACCTGACTTTCTACCTCTGTCATTCTCCCAAGCTTCAGCATTGTCCTGAATATGGTCTAGAAGATCCCATTTAGCTTCTTCTTCCATGCGAGTGAATGATCCAAATAAGAAGCATCCAATAAATCTTTATCATGTAGAGGGAGCCTTGCATAAAAGTTATTGATAATAATATTGTTGGGGAGCTCATGAATGGGACATTTGAGCATTAGTAACTTCAATCTCCCCCAAGCTTGAGTTGTACTCTCTCCATCAAGAGGCCAAAAGTTGTATATTTGATTCCGATCTTTATGAATCTCACCAGGAGGATAAAACTTTGAATAAAAGAGAGGTACTATTTCCTCCCATTCCAGAGCTTGACCATTCTTTAGCAGCTTATACCATTCCTCGGCTCTTCCTTTTAGTGATAATGAGAATAACTTCTTCTTAACTTGATTTGTAGTAATACATGCACACTTGAACAACCTGCATAATTTGTGTATAAAGAGTAAATGATCACCGGGATGGACAGTTCCATCCCCAACATAGTAGTTATCCATAACACAATCAATAATTCTTGTAGGTATTTTGAAAACATCATTCTCAGCAGGTGGTGGCTTATCTACTACCTTAGCAGTGGTAGTAGCATTACCAAATAAGAAACTCAGCGAATTATCCATAACGAAAATAAAGCAACTAATGTATGATAAACAATACTGCAGAGAAGTTTCCTTTCCAGTTCCACTCTCCAAAAGCGCTTCACTCCCGAAGCATGCTAGAAAATAGTCTTAATGACCCACAAGTATAGGGGTGTATCGCAGTATTTTCGATAAGTAAGAGTGTCGAACCCAACGAGGAAGGTCTTTGGCTAGTGGTATGGATCAGGAATTCTCTGCAAATACTTAGCAAACGGATTTTAGGGGTTTTCGATGAAGCAAGTAAACAAAGTACGAGTAAATAAAAGACAATAGGAATAAATGCAGCAAGTGGCCCAATCCTTTATGCAGCAAAGGACAAGCCGGTTGTATTACTTAAGATGACCAAACGTTCTCGAGGACACATGGGAAGACCGTCAAGTGCTTTCGCTTCATATAGTTGATTAATCTTCTTTAGCATGCTAAGTGTTGTGTGGGTGAACCTGTGCTAATGTACCGCCCCATCCAAGACTAATACATACTTGTGATTATACCCCTTGCAAACATCCGTAAGTACGAAAGTAATTAAGGTAGACACCTAACCACAACTTTAAACTCTAAGACCCTTACGTCCCTTGTGCAATGGTTTCCTAACGGGGTTCAGGTTTACATCCGCAACCCCTACGATTAGTAGCCAAATACATAATGCATTCCCCTAGGCCCATATAGGTGAAGTGTAATGTAGTCGATGTTCACATGACACCACTAGAAGAAGTACACCACAACTTAAATAACAATCTATTGAATCTTTCTCAACGCAACTCCACTACTAACAACAAGACTTCTCCCATGTCCTCAAGAACAAAATAAACTACTCACAAGACATCATATGGATCATGATCAGAGATGGAATAATGATGTATAACAATCTGAACATAAACAATAATTCAATGGTCCACTCAATAGCATCTACTACAAAGAGTAATCAACACCGGGAAAGTTTCCCCTATGAACTAATGCAAGATTCAACACAATTGTTATAGCAATATGGAGATGGTGATGAGGGTGCTGATGGTGATAATGGTGGTGGTGATGATGATGATGATCCCGATGAAGTCCAGCTTGATGTTGGTGTTGATGGCGACGATCTCCCCTCTCCGGGAAGGAATTCCCCCGGCAAAAATCTGTCTGCCGGAGAGATCTTTCTCTCTCAGTGTTTTCCGCCGCGCATAGGTGGCGGAATCTTTCTGTGGTTGCTCCCTGGGTCTTAGGGTTTCGGGAGGATGATATACGCCAGAGGGGAGAGGATGGAGTGGGCCAGGGTGGTCACACCACTAGGGGGTGCGGCCTAGGCCTGCCCGCCCCATGGGGTGGTGTGGGCCCCCTGTCGCCCACCTCAACTCCATCTTCTGGCATCCTTAGTCTTCTGGAAAAATAGGATTTTTCGTATATTTTCCCGAATTTTCCGATCTTCGCGAATTTTGCCTCCAAACAGCACCTTTTCCATCAGAATCCTGACTACAGCGGTCTATGCTCCAAAAGTCATCAACCATGCAAAAATAGATGAAATAACATAAGTATCACCTCTCAATATGAAATATATCAATGAATAATAGTGAATTAAGACATAGAATAGTGATGCAAAATGGACGTATCAGTAAGCTTGTGTGCTCACCATCCCGGAACACCGTGCTACTCATACCCCTCTCTTCCACACGCCCTCAAGACCCCCTCACGGTGTACTTATCCTCAATCCGATGACAGTTGGTGCCCATCGTAGGGCAAGTGAGCTTCAGATCTATGTTCCAAGCGGAATCTGCAAGAATCGGAATCGGCAAGACAATCGCCGGGTCCGTCCTCTACGCCAATGACGTCCCTCTCGTTCTTCTCGGCAAGGCACGGATTCCGGCTAGGGAGGCCATGACTAGCTACACCATCATGTCTTTTCGTGAGATCGACGTTTACCTCGGTTTTGCTGAACTTGCCCCACCCACCACATCGGTGATGATAGAGGCAAAAGAAGTTTCTAGGTCCACTTTGTCTGTGGAGGCGGTAGAGTTCCAGATCCCAATAAACCCTAATCCCACCCGGCAAAGCACTGATGTGGAGATTGTGGAAAAAGCTGAGCACAAGCAGATCTTCCTATGGATGTCGGATCTAAAGTGGATCCCTAGCAAGGTCGAATCTGGGACGATCTCCCGGTGAAACTAAATCCCATGAAGAACAAAGCAACAACAGCTCTGGATCTGGCTCTGCCGACGCTAGAGCAAGACAATCTTTCCTGAGGCACACGTTGAGGCGTATGCTGCTGGGCGGAAACTCTAGCATGGAGGAGATCCTTGAGACCATCACATGTTTTGAGGAAGCAAACAAAGAGAGCCACAACTACCTCAGGACACACACACATCACACTTTGTCGGATATGTCGGATCCGGATCTAGCTCTACCGATGTTGGAGATGATAACGACTCAGTGCTAGAGGCAATCAGAACAAACGTCGACTTACCAGCATCTTCGGATGACTCCATGACATCGACAGATTTTTGGAAGTACTCCACAGATTATGAGGAGGAATTCAACTCCAAGTTGTGGAAGAAGGAGAAGCTATGGATGAACTGTCCGGAGAAAATTGTCCCAAAGTGTAGGATGACATGGATCTCGGAGAAAATCCCGACGTCCAAATGTCCGAAAGTACTGATCAGAGCTTAACTCCAGGAAATGGACACAAAGTCGTCTTTTCTACCGGCACTATCAAGAGGGAAAAGAAGAAGAAGAATAAGAAGACTCAGATGAAGGACCCTCCAGCGAAGGAGGTAATCACCAAAGAATACAAAGAAGACTCTGATGGAGCTATAATCCCATATGAGCCGAAAACTACTTTGATGGATGGACACGTAGTTACCCCTGGTGCCCAGAAAATCCTCGGAGATGCACTCACTACGCCAATCCCTACTGCTACAGATCTTACACCTGTGGAGCTGGATGACAGGTCTCAAGCCCTGGAAGCGCATCGCCAAGTACTCCTTGATGAAGCTAACAATATCCTTGAGGAGAAAAATCGCATCGCATCTGTAGGATAGTTCAACTCCCTACAGCACCAGAAGACCCGGAATGGCCCTGTGTGGGCTAACAAAAATATGGAAGTCCACAAGACCCTCTTTGAAGGAGATGATGCCATCAAAGGAGAACCTAGGCTCGACAACAAGGGAGATCTGGTGTATGGAACACAGGTGGAAAACACTACAATAGCCCGAGATATCCTGGCGAACAATCAAACATGTTCTTGATGGTGACATCATTCAGTTTCCGGTAATCTATGCATAAACGGTTACCTCCATCTTTCTTGTCTACAAACAGAACAGATGATATCCATGGCGATGCGCTTGGTTGAATCAGACATTTCTCGAGCATAGCATCCAGTTGCTTCTTCAACTCCACTAGTTCAGATGGGTTCATGCTATAAGGTCTCTGAGCTATGGGTCCAGTTCGAGGAATTTGTTCAATAATGAACTCGATATCCCGATCTGGGGGCATACCGGGCAATTTATCTAGGAATACGTGGGGTATTCACAGACTACTCTGACTTGGTTAATGGTGGGTAGGGCTAGACTCTTGTTGCATTTGAATTGACGGGGAAAAGTCTCAGATACATGCTCTACTGATACTCCAGAGCTACTGGTCATGGTTATGGATTTCTTGGCACAGTCAATAGATCCTTTATGTTTCGACATCCAATCCATTCCTAGTACTACTTCCAAACTTTGGTTCCAAGTACTATTAGATTGGCATAAAAATTTATCCCATGGATTCTAATAGGTACAGCCTTGCAAATTTTTCTAGGTTTGGTGGTTGAACCAGGTATTTGAACTATCATAACATGCTTCAATTTTGTTGGTTGAATCTTACTAGTGCATGCAAATTATTCTGTAACAAACAAGTGCGATGCTCTAGAATCAAACAACACTCTTGCTAATACTGAGTTAACAGAAAACATACCCAGCACGACGTCTGGCGCTTCCGGGGCTTCTTCAGCATTCATGTGGAATAGACAGCCGTTGCGGTTGAGAGAGATCCCTAGGGAAAATCTTCTTCCAAACTGAACACGGCATTGCTGCTGAGCTGGGGCCTTCACATTGGAGGTGGATGCAAGCTTCTAGGGACACTCGTTGGAGTAGTGACCCTTGACTCCACATTCAAAGCAAGTAATATGGGACTTGTCTTTAGCTGCAACAGGCATGGCATTGCTTCCAGTCCTTGGGGCAGTATTGTTGTTGTTGTTGTTGGACTTTGGCGGTGCATGGTTGAAGTTCTTGGAGTTGTCGGGGTTGTTGTTGTGGTTTCTTCCGTACTTCATGTTTCCTCCACTACAATTGGGATAGCTTGGACGAGACATCAGGGGTCGGTTGTTTCTTGGGGCATATCCTGGAGATGGGTTAGGGCGATACTTCTGGGTAGTGTGGGACCCAGTCTGATGCATCATTCTGCGCTTGCGGTTGTCATTGGCTTGGTTTATCTTCCCTTCCATCTGGATGGCAGAGTCGACTAACTCTTCTAGGTCTTCAAAACGGATGTTGACTAACACAATCTGCATTTCATCATGCAATCCATTCAGGAACCTTTCTTTCTTCTTGGCTTTAGTGTTGATCTTATCAGGGGCATATCTAGCGAGAGGCAGAAATTTTTCACGGTATTCAACTACCATCATCCTGCCTTGCTTCAGTTCTCTGAACTCATCTCTCATTCTGGTGACTAATCCTTGGGGCACATGGGTGCGGCTAAACTTGACCTTGAAAGCTTCCCACGTCATCACTTGACTGTGGTTCATAGTACGGGTGCTATCCCACCAGGCTCTTGCATCTCTTGCCAGATAGTGGGTGGTAAACAGTACCTTCTCGTTGGCTTGAACTCCTGCGACTTCCAAGTTATTCTCCATGGTTTGCAGCCAGTCATCAGCATCTAAGGGATCCTCATATTTGTCAAAGATAGGGGGATTGGATTTTCAAAGTTCTTAAGATTGGATCCATGATGATACTGATTTCCTTGGCCTTGATTATTGTGGGCCATCTGAGCTATCTGTTGCAGGGTGTCTAGGTTGGATTGGCGCTCTGCTCTACTAGCTTCATGGTCGGAAACTAGCATCTGCCGAATCTGCAGCATTGGGTTTTGTGATGAGATGCTTCCTCCGGGGTTTCCATGAGTCATTTGAAGATTGAGGTAGATAAAGGGGTAAGAGGGAAAGTTCTAAGGTTCATGGTTTTGTTTTAAAAGCTAAAACTCTGAGTTTGAACTCAAGTTTTGCAATTAACTTCTTCTCATTCATTCATTCAAGCACCCAATACAAACACACACACCAGAACAAAAGGAAAACAGATGGTTTTAAGAACCATTCTGTGAACTATGGTACAGTGGGACCGATACAACTCCTTCCTACGGTAGTGATCAAGTGCATCTACTCATCATCAATGAAGTCGGAGTCATCATCGGTGTAGAAATCCATGGCATCATCCTCCAGGTAGTCATTGTCACCACTTAGGTATGAGTGAATATCTCCCTGGATGTCTTCACCTTCTTCACCTTCTTCTTTTGTTGCAAGATTGACTTCTTGTTCCTGGATGGTCTTCTCGAGGTCAGCCACCTTCTTGCAAAGACGAGCGATGGTGCGATCCTTCTTCTCGCGTTGATGACGAAGTGATTGGCGATCCTTGACTAGCATGGAAAAAGTCTGGTCCCTCTTGGCGGCAATGGCAAGGTTGTGGTTGGCGTAGGCTCGAGCATTGTCCAATTCCTTCTGTCTATCATATAGTAGGAAGTCAAGATTATCCACTTGGCGCTTCATCTCCGGGTGACTTGGCATCTCCAATGGCATTCCCATAGAATCACGCCTTGCATAATGAGCAAAGCGAGTTCCCTGGATCAAGTTGATGTTTTGCCCACACAGACGGGCAAGAGCTTCATGCATAGCCCTGGCGAATCCATCTAGCCAGTTGTTCTCTCTCACCGTGAATTGAATCTTCTCACAAAGGGGTGCTTCCATCTTGCCTCAGAGATCTGTAACTATTTGCCATTGTAGATCTCCTCCTAGAAAATCCGTGAGTTGGGCTCCAAAGAATTCCGGATGCGGGCGCTCAAGGTACTCTGATAGTGCATCAAGATCCCTCTCAAAGATCAGTTGGCCTCCGTTGCCCAACTATTAGAACTTGCAATACTGAACTTCCATCTATAAGAATTTAGGATGAGTAAGTTAGTAAGGTGATGAAGTGTGTCAAATTTTATGTAGTAATGTAAAAAAAATTGAGGCACATGATTTTTTTGAAAGAATCAAGGATAAGAGTGGGAATATGTTTTCATAAATACTTACTTCTTTGGTTTTGAAACTAAGTTTTTGTTCGGACGTCCATTCTAACTAGGGTCTCCTATGGTTAGAATGGCTCTGATACCAACTTGTCAACACCCGTATTTTTAATCCCAGATGCCTGTTATGCCATACATCACAATCCCAGGATTACCATTTTTGCGAGACATAACAGATTGGATATCACAGTACATCATCCATTACAACCCATAATAAGGTCTTACACAAATAAAGGATCTCATGATCCAGTCTTAATACAAACAAGAAGCGGAAATATAAGCATAGCAGTGGGCTCCATCTTCAGGGTCACAGGCAATACTGATGATGGTCGATGATCTTAGTTGTCATAGCCATCCTGCTGTCCATCTTCCTGATAGTCCTCCTCATAGTATGGCCACGGGAATAGCTAGGGACAAAGCGATGAGTACTCTTTAAGTACTCGCAAACTATCACTAACAAGTAAGGTAGTTCTAGGAGGAATGATAAGTTCTAAGTTTATTTGCAAAAGCGAAAATTTAACCTAAGCTGAGTTCAGAAGTAAAGAAAGCTAAATCACCTAGGTGGGAACTTAGTTTTCATAGTTACAACCCTATTGTGGTCAAGTCAAAATCATAATTCATTTCACAAGTAATTTTGAAAACATCTAACGACGGAACAGTATGGCCACTCCAACTGTCCATGGCCACGGACGCGGCTATTCGAATAGTTTGACACTCTTCAGAGGTGGTACACTTTCACCACAAAATTTGATACATCCGTCAGGGATAACCTTGAATCATCATACTTAGTATGCGGATAATCAATCATAACCTTTCATTTACACACTCTAGTATAAGCACCTCTCCTATGAGCTTGGCCTCCCAGCCATGGCCATCTGCCATCCTGGGCACTGCATAGCTGGACATCATCAAGAGGTAGCCTCAGCTCAAACCTCCTTCGCGAGGGAACCCATACTAATGCATATAAACTTCCGGCTGAGACTTACCCAATTTAGGTATTGTGGTTGTATGGTAAATTTGGAATGGTATCGCATCCGAACCCAACCATCAGTTTTTATAAAGGGCTAAGGCTCATGCCTCAACATTTTCACCATCAAATCCATTTGTGTTCTCAACACATGTCAAAACATTTCAATATAATGACTCATCATTACAAGGTTTTCATAATCATTTTCACCAAGTATTCCCATCTAAAGTGATCAAATTTTATGCTTAGCACTAGCCACTAAGTTAAGAGTGTTCACTAATGAGGGATGCTAAACTCAATCTCATGCCATAAAATGACATTTAGTATAGGCCTAGTTTTATACTCTTTATTCTATCTAAACTATCTTTCCAAAACCTCACAAAGCATTAACTAAAAGTAAAGAACTTTGGTAAAGCAAAAGGTCAAGCTTGCAAGTAAAACTTGGGATGGGTGTAACTCAAAAGGTATAACCAAGCATGCCTAATGCAATTTCTTAAGTTATCAAAAGGGGGCAAGTGTTAACTTTCTTAGTTCTAGCTTGCTATTAATAGCTTTCCTTGATTGGTGCAGTGATTGAAGTTTTCTTCGTCTTCTTCGGGGTAGAACTCCTCCTCCTAGTATCCTTGGTCGGCACTATCGTCTATAAAGGAATACGTGGTACACAATCACCAAACAATACTTAACTAAGTCTATTTAGCACACTAAGACATATAGTTGATGATCTAGCATCATCATAATCATCACATGCATTAAAGCACTAGTTTCAATAATTTTATTTGAGAAAAGTAATTTCTACTCATTCAAATTAATTAAGATTTAATATTCTCCCATTAAAATATGGGATCATGTGGACACATGTAATCACCACATATTCTAATACATGGGAATGTGATTTAAAGGGCTTTTCACATTTTATAAAGTTTAAGATTAGTATTTAAATGATTTAAAGTGACTAGAAATGCCTATATAGCATTATTTTGGTACTTGTCCAAAGTCACTGCATGCAAACCTAAATATTATTACATATTCAGATAGGTATTGTCAAATGTGATTTTTGAGAGTTGGAATCAACTCAAAAGCTATTATGGTTGATTTTTGAAAAATGTTTGAAGTTGCAAAAGTCTCAATTTTGTTATTTTTGCTATAGATTATCTATAACACCAAATGATTTAAATCCAACGGTCTTGGATAGATATTTTAATTATATTTCTAACAAAATTTGAATCATGCCTTTTGGTTAAGTGAATCTCTCTGAATTGAAATTTGAATAAGTGGACAGAATATGATTTCAACTAAATTGGAAAATCACTTATTTGAGTTTTTGGGCCAGCGCGGGAAAGCTAACGGGCCGGCCCAGTGGCACTCTGCGGCACAGCGGGTTGCTGACAGCACGGACCCACTAGTCAGCGAAACTAACTAAGCTAAATGGTATGGGCGAATCTGAGCCGTGCGATCTACTTCTAATCAAACAGCCGAGAGTCATCGTCGACGACTAATAGCTCCGCCGAGGAACTAGACCTAGCACGGAGATGGGGGTCTGGCGGGGCTCACCTGGGCTCCAGCTAGGCTCAGCAACAGGGGAAAATGGCTTGGTAGACACTGGCGAAGCGAGGCACGGTCACAGCGAATCTTGGGGTGGTCTCAATCGACGACGCCCTTCTCCTCCAGCAGCGGCGGACTCCGGTGCAATTTTGGCACGGTGGTGCTCGCCTTGCTCTAGGAAGGGGTGTGGGAGGCTCAGTGGTGAGTGAGGAGTCGAGTGGTGTGAGGAATGGAGGTTGGGGTGGCCTCCTTTTATAGCTCGACGAGGGGACCGAGCGGTGCGGGCTGGCGTCTCCGGCGAGGGCGGCACAGAGAGCTAAGGGTATGGCTGGGGTAGGTGGATGGTGCGGTGTCTCGTGGCGGTCGTTGCTAGCTTAAAGGCGATGCGAGGGGCGGCTGGGTTTGGTCGGGTGCGTGCGGTGCTCTGGACGGAGGAAGAGGTGTTTGCGGTGGCATCACGGCTGCTTGAGTCCGCAGGCTGACGGAAGTGTCTGCGGTGTCTTGCTATCATGGCGAATCTGTACGCGAGGAGGTCAAAGCGCGGCGTCGAAGCTGGTCGGCATGATCTAATCTGCACGATCTGGATACGTGAGAGAGGCGGTCAGCGGTGCTAGTATGGTCCAGGGCTGGGTTCCGACCGTGGGGTGGACAGGGGTGGTGGTAGGAGCTCGCGTGTCTGGTGCGTGTCTTTGGCGTGGCTGGCTGTCAACACCCGGATTTTTAATCCCAGATGCCTGTTATGCCATACATCGCAATCCCAGGATTACCATTTTTGCAAGACATAACAGATTGGTTATCACATTATATCATCCATTACAAACCATAATAAGGTCTTACACAAATAAAGGATCTCATGATCCAGTCTTAGTACAAACAAGTAGCGGAATAAATAGCGTAGCGGTGGGCTCCATCTTCAGTGTCACAGGCAATGCTGACGATGGGAGATGATCCTAGTTGTCATAGCCATCGTGCTGTCCTCCTTCAGGGTAGTCCTCCACATAGTCTGGCCACACTAATAGCCAGGGACAAAGCCATGAATACTCTTTAAGTACTCGCAAACTATCACTAACAAGTAAGGTAGTTCTAGTAGGAATGCTAAACTCTAAGTTTCTTTGTAAAGTTAAGTTTGAAACCTAAGCTGAGTTCAGAAACAAAGAAAGATAAAATAAAGTTTGAAATCACCTAAGTGGGAAGTTAGTTGTGATAGTCACAACCATGTTGTGGTCAAGTCATCTCACAATGCATTTCATAAGTCATTTTGAAAACATCTGACAACGGAACAATATGGCCACTCCAACTGTCCATAACCGCGGATGCCGCTATTCGAATAGTTTGACACTCTGCAGAGGTGGTACACTTTCACCACAAAATTCGATACATCTGTCAGGGATAACCCTGAATCATCATACTTAGTATGTAGATAATCAAACATAACCTTTCCTTTATACACTCTAGTATAAACACCTCTCATATGAGCTTGGCCTCCCAGCCATGGCCCTCTGCCATCCTGGGCACTGCATAGGTGGACAACATTGAGAGGTAGCCTCAGCTCAAACCTCTCCCGCGAGGGAACTCATACTAATGCATATAAACTTCTGGCTAAGCCTTACCCAATTTAGGTATTGTGGTTGTACGGTAAAATTGGAACGGTATCGCATCCGAACCCAACCATCAGTTTTTTTATAAAAGGGTCAAGGATCATGCCTCAACATTTTCATCATCATAGACCATTTGTGTTTCTCAACACATGTCAAAACATCTCAATAGAATGACTCATCATTCCAAGGTTTTCATAGGCATTTTCACTAAGTATTCCCATCTAAAGTGATCAAGTTTTTGGTTTAGCTCTAATCACTAAGTTAAGAGTGTTCACTAAGGTGGGATGCTAATCTCAATCTCATGACATAGAATGACATCTAGTATAGGCCAAGTTTTATACTCTTTATGCTATCGAAACTACTTTCTAAAATCTCACAAAGCATTACTAAAACTAAAGAAAACTTTGGAAAAGTAAAAGGTAGAACTTGTATGTAAAACATGGGATGGGTATAAATTAAAAGGTATAACCAAAGCATGCCTAATGCATATTTCTTAGGTTATCTTGCTTGCAAGGGTTAGCTTGCATTGTTAATGATGGCTTGCCTTGATTGGTGTAGTGGTTGAAATTCTCCTCGTCTTCATCGGGGTAGAACTCCTCCTCCTCGTAGACTTGGTCGGTCCTATCATCTATAAATATATACGGAATACAGAATCAACAAACAATACTTAACTAGTATATTTAGCACACTAAGGCACATATTTGATGATCTAGTATCATCACAATGATCTCAAGATTTTATGAACTAGTTTAATTTATTTTATTTGAGAAAAGTAATTTCTACTCATTGAAATTAATTAAGATTTAATATTCTCCAATTAAAATATGGGATCCTGTAGACACATGTCATCACCACATATTCTAATACATAAGAATTCGATTTAAATGTTGGATCACATTTTAATAAGTTTAAGTTTATTATTTAAATGATTTAAAGTGACTAGAAATTCCTATATAGCATTATTTTGATACTAGTCCCGAGTCACTACATGCAAACCTAAATATTATTAAATATTCATATAGGTATTATCAAATGTGATTTTTGAGAGTTGGAATCAACTCAAAAGCTATTATGGTTGATTTTTGAAAAATGTTTGAATGTAGAAAAATCTCTGTCTTGTTATTTTTCCTATAGGTGATCTATAACTCTAATTGATTTAAATCCAACGGGCTTGGATAGATATTTCAATTATCTTTCTAACAAAATTTGAATCTTTCAATTTGGTTTAGTAGAACTCTCTGAATTGATTTTTAAACTAGTGGAAAGAAACTAGATAAAGTCTAAATAGAAAAACCTATATTTGAATTCTAGGGCCAGCGCGGGAAACTAAACGGGCCGGCCTAGTGACACTCCGAAGTGCAGAAGGCAACTAACAAGGGGGCCCCGCATGTCAGCAGCACAACTAAACGCGAAGCGGTACGGGGCGACGTGGACCGTGCGATTAGAACCTAGATCAACGACTCTGGCTCATCGTCGACGACAGACTGGTCGCCGGTGAGACTAAACCCTAACGGCTCAGTGGTGGTCGACTGGGGGCTTACCAGGGCTCTAGCTAACGTGGTGATGGGGGCGATCGAACGAGTGGACAACGGCGGACTCATGCGAGGTCACGTCGGCTCCTAGGGTGGTCACAATCGACGGGCCCCTTTCTCCTCTGCTACGGCGACTCCGGTGGAAATTCCGGCAAACGGCTACTCAAGCGGCTCCGACGAGAGGTGTTAGAGACTTAGTGGTGAGAGGGGAGGTGAGTGTTGTGAGGAAATGGGACGGGTGTGCCCTCCTTTTATAGGTCGACGAGGGGACCGTGAGGTGCGACGGTGAGCTCGTCGGTGATGGTGGTACAGGGCGCTAGAGGCATGGGCGAGGTAGGCGGATGGTGGCTTGCCTCCTGGCGGTCAGCTATGGTGCAATGGCATGGCTAGGGCGGTGGGATGCGGTCAGGCGAAGCTGGCGCTCTGAGCAGCAGTGGCGGTGCTCGGCGCGGCGTGCGGTGGCTGCTAGGCGCGCGGCGGGAAAAGGGCATGTCTGGTGGCTTGCTAGGGTTATGGTGGAGCAGCACGTGCAAGTTGAGGTCGAGGTGCGGCTTGTGCTGGCCTGTCGGGGACGATGCTCTGCCATGCTCCGTGCATGGCATAGAGGCTCAGTGCACGGGCGCTCCTTGGTGGTCCAGTTATCAGCTGTGTCCGTGGGGTGGACAGGGGGTCGCGGTAGGGTGTGGAGGATCTAGGGGCAAGCTGGTTTGGCGTTGCGCTGTCTTTGGCGCATTTCCCACGTTTGGCTGGTGGCGACCAAGAACGGGCGGCGCAGTACTACTTCTAGGGACTAAAGGGGCGCTCTTTGATGGTATGGTTGGAACTAGGGGAGACAGGGAAGAGCAGAGGGGTCGAATGGGGGACAAAGAGTTGATTAGAAACAATATTAGTTAGGCCAAATTTTCTCTACCTGCCAACTGTTCGACAAAATAGCCGCAAGAATGTTTTTTTTTTTGAATTTTGAAAAGGTTTTTGGTGGGTGTTTTAGTCATATACTTGAGCATCTGTGGTTGCTTGGGATTATCAGGGTGAACTCATTTGAGTGGTTTTTGAAAAAGTAGGATCTATGCATATGAAATGGATTCCATTTTCAAATGCCATTTAAAATTAGTGTATAAATGTTTCTGTAAGATTTCAAAGTGGGCCTTGGTAGATCATTACTTGTACCAACAAGGGGTGCAGAGAGTTAGAATTGTTTCTGTTTGAATTTGACTTCTTTGCCTAGTGGATTAAAATGGCAAAAGTGGATTAAAATGGCAAAAGTGACCATTTGCCTTTATTAATTCCATTTGATTTATTTTTCTTTGGATTTGGTTTTGGAATGATCTAGATGTTGTGGCATTCACCTTTGAATCATTTTACAACCATTAGAACAATCAAACATGGCATTTCCAAACAATTCTATATTAATGCAACACACATATGCATTCTTAATTATTTTATAGATAAAAAATTTTTGTTAACCTTAAATTGGGTGATTTGGATCTTAATAACATTGATTAAAGTTTTGGGATGTTACAAACCTTCCCCCCCTTAAACAAAATCTCGTCCCAAGATTTAAGAAAGAAAACTAGGAACTAAAGAGATCTGGAAACTCAGTCCTAATGTAATCTTCTCGCTCCCGAGTGGCTTCTTCTTCGGTATGGTTGCTCCATTGGATCTTCAGAAATTTGATACTCCGGGGCCTGGTGGTTTTGTACGCTTCTTCCAAGATACGGATGGGCACTTCTCGATACGTCAGATCCTTGTTGATATCAACGGCTCGGTGATTGATGTTCTTGAAAACTTCGGCCTTCTCTGGCACTTCTAGGCATTTGCAAAGTAACGAGATATGGAACACATTATGGATGGCAGACATCTCTTCAGGCAGTTCGAGTTGTTACGATACTTATCCTCGACGATTCAGAATCTTGAAGGGTCCGATATATCTAGGGGCTAACTTTCCTTTCATACTAAAACGTTGCGTTCCCTTCAATGGCGAAACTTTGAGATACACAAAATCTTTGACATTGAAAGTCGGGTCTCTACATCTCTTGTCAGCATAACTCTTCTGTCTAGATTGGGTGGTCTTGAGGTGCTCACAGACTTTTTGAACCTTCTCTTCGGCTTCTCGTAGGATGTCGGGTCCGAAAATCTGACTCTCTCCTACTTGCGACCAATTCAAAGGGGTACGGCACTTTCTTCCATATAAGAACTCAAATGGGGCCATTTGCAAACTGGCTTGGTAACTATTGTTGTATGAGAATTCTGCGAAAGGTAGACAGTCTTCCCATTTTGATCCATACTCTAACACACAAGCTCTCAACATATCTTCTAAGATTTGGTTGACTCTTTCAGTCTGTCCATCGGTCTACGGATGATAAGTTGTGCTGAAATTCAACTTGGTTCCTAATCCTTCTTGGACTTTCTGCCAAAATCTCGAGGTAAATTGGGTTCCTCGATCCGACACTATGATCTGGGGGGTTCCATGCAAACTGACAATTATAGCAATGTACAACTCTGCTAGCTTTGAACTCTAGTAGGTTGTCTTGGCTGGTATAAAATGGGCTACCTTGGACAGTCTATCAACGATGACCCAGATTGAGTCATTCCCCTACTAGAAGTAGGCAAACCGGTGATCAAGTCCATTCCGATGGAATCCCATTTCCATTTTGGAATCTGCAATGGTTGCAATAGTCCTGCGGGTCTCTGATGTTCTGCTTTGACTCTCTGACAGATATCACACTTGGCGATGTAGCTTCCGATTTCTCTCTTCATCTTGTGCAACCAAAATTGCTCCTTCAAATCTTGATACATCTTTGTTCCTCCAGGGTGGATAGAATAAAGAGTATCATGAGCTTCTTGCATGATCACTTGCTTCAGTTCCGACTCTTCGGGTACACAGATACGTTCTTTGTAACACAGAATTCGTTTTTCGTCTTTGATGAATCCCGGTACCTTTCTTGTACTAATACGATGCTTGATTCCGTCGATACTTGCATTTCCCTTTTGGGCTTCCTTGATCTGACTGTTCAAAGTGGGTTGAAGTTCAATGCTAGCTAAAAATCCTTTGCTTACTAGCTCTGTTCTAAACTGCTCCAACTCTTCATGCAAACTTGGTTGCTTCTCCTTGATCTTAGTGTTTAACCTACACGGCAATCTGCTCAGAGCATCCTCTACCACATTGGATTTGTCGGGGTGATAGTAGATGTCAAGGTCATAATCCTTGATTAACTCTATCCATCTCCTTTGGCTCATATTCAGCTCCTTCTGAGTGAAAATATACTTCAATCTCTTGTGATCGGAGTAAATCTCACAGTGATTACCCATAATATAATGACGCCATGTCTTCAAGGCCAAAACTACGACTGCTAATTCTAGATCATGAGTAGGGTAGTTCTTCTCATGCTTCTTCAGTTGTCTGGACAGGTACGCGATGTTTTTGCCTTCTTGCATCAACACACATCCGAGACCAATCTTGGATGCATCACAATACACATCAAATGGCTTCTTGATATCTGGCATAATCAATATTGGGGCTGAAATCAATCTCTTCTTGAGCTCTTGGAAACTCGCTTCACATTTGTCAGTCCAGTCAAACTTCTTTTCCTTCTTCTACAATTGGGTCATTGGTCTTGTGATGCTTGAAAATCCTTCTACAAACTTGCGGTAATATCCAGCTAATCCGAGAAATGCACGAACTTGGGTTTGAGTGGTTGGGCTTCCCATTCTTCAACATATTTGATCTTGGCGGGATCAACAGCGACTCCTCTTGCCGACACAATATGTCCGAGGAATCCTACTTCTTTCAACCAAAACTCACATTTGCTGAACTTGGCATACAACTCATGCTATCTAAGGGTTTCAAGGATGATTCTCAGATGTTGCTCATGGTCTTCTTCTGATTTGGAGTAGATAAGAATATCGTCGATACACAACGACAAACTTATCCAGAAAATTCATAAAGATCTTATTCATGAGATTCAGGAAATAAGCGGGAGCATTGGTTAATCCAAAAGACATGACCGTATACTCATATAATCCATATCTGGTGGTAAAGGCGGTCTTTGGGATATTCGTTGCACGAATCTTAAGTTGGTGATAACCAGTCCTAAGATCAATCTTAGAGAACACTCTGGCACCAGTCAACTGATCAAATAGATCCTCTATCTTTGGCAACGGGTACTTGTTCTTGATGGTGACATCATTCAGCTTCTTGTAATCTGTGCACAAATGGTTGCCTCCATCTTTCTTGTCGATGAACAACACGGGCAATCTCCATGGCGATGCGCTTGGATGAATCAAGCCTTTCTCTAGCATAGCATCCAGTTGCTTCTTCAGCTCCACTAACTCTGATGGGTTCATGCTATAAGGTTTCTGAGCTATGGGTCCGGTTCCAGGAATTAGTTCAATAATGAACTCAATATCCCGATCCCGGGGCATATCGGGCAATTCATCTGGGAATACGTCGGGGTATTCACAGACTACTCTGACTTGGTCAATGGTGGGTAGGGCTAGACTCTTGTTGCATTTTAATTGATGGGGCAAGGTTTCAGATATATGCTCTACTGATAATCCAGAGCTACTGGTCATGGTGATGGATTTCTTGGCATAGTCGATCAATCCTTTATGCTTCGACATCCAATCCATTCCTAGTACTACTTTCAAACCTTTGGTTCCAAGTGCTATTATATTGGCATAAAAATCTATCCCATGTATTCTGATAGGCAAAGCCTTGCAAATTTTTCTAGCTTTGGTGGTTGAACCAGGTATTTGAACTACCATAACATGCTTCAAGTTGGTTGGTTGAATCTTACTAGTGCATGCAAATTCTTCGGTGATAAACGAGTGCGATGCTCCAAAATCAAACAACACTCTTGCTAAAACTAAGTTGACAGAAAACATACCTAGCACGACATCTGGCGCTTCTTGGGCTTCTTTGGCATTCATGTGGAAGAGACAACCGTTGTGGTTGTGCGGGTTCCCTGGGGCGAATCTTCTTCCGGGATGAACACGATGTTGTTGCTGTGGTGGGGCATTCACATTGGTAGTGGCGGCAATCTTCTTGGGACACTAATTGGAGTAGTGACCCTTGACTCCACATTCAAAGCAAGTAATCTGAGACTTGTCTTTTGCTGCAACTGGCACAACATTGCTTCTAGTCCTTGGGGCAGTATTGTTGTTGTTGTTGTTGGACTTGGGCGGTGCACGGTTGAAGTTATTGGAGTTGCCAGGGTGGTTGTTGTTGTTTCCTCCGGTCTTCACATTTCCTCCGCTACGGTTGGGGTAGCTTGGGAGAGACATTGGGGGTCTATTGTTCCGCGGGGCATATCCGGCAGATGGGTTGGGGCGATACTTCTGGGCACTCTGGGACCCATCTTGGTGCATCATCCAACGTTTGCAATTGTCATTCGCTTGGTTGATCTTCCCTTCCATCTGAATGGCAGAGTCGACTAGCTCTTCGATGTCCTCAAAACGGATGTTGACTAGCACCGTCTCCATCTCATCATGTAGTCCGTTCAGGAATCCCTCCTTCTTCTTGGCTTCAGTGTTGATCTGATCAGGTGCATACCTGGCGAGGGACAAGAATCTGTCATGGTACTCCACTACAGTCATTATGCCTTGCTTTAGTTCTCTAAATTCATCTCTCATTCTGGTGACTAAACCCTAAGGCACATGGGTGCGGCTGAACTTGACTTTGAAAGCTTTCCACATCATCACTTGACTGTGGTTCATCGTGCGGGTGTTGTTCCACCATTCTCTTGCATCTCCTATCAAATAGTGGGTGGCAAACAGAACTTTCTCATTGGCATCCACTCCTGTGACTTCTAAGTTATTCTCCATGGTCTGTAACCAATCATCAGCATCCAGCGGGTCTTCAGACTTGCTAAAGATTGGGGGATTGGTATTCTGGAATTTTTTGAGCTTGGATCCATGATGATCCTGGTTTCCATGGCCTTGGTTGTTGTCCGCCATCTGGGCGATCTACTTTAGTGTGGCTAGATTTGCTTGGCGCTCGGCTCTACTAGCTTCGTAGTCCACAATTAGCGTCTGCAGAATCTGTAGCATTGGGTCCTACGGTGAGCTGCTCCCTCCTTAGTTTCCACGAGTCATCTGAAGATTGAGATAGATAGTGGGGTAAGAGGGAAAGTTCTAAGGTTCTTGGTTTTGTTTTCAAAGCTAAAACTTTGACTTTGACTCAGGTTTTGCAACTAACTTCTTTTCATTCATTCAAGCAAAGCACACAATACAAACACACACACCACAACAAAAGGAAAACAGATGGTTTTAAGAACCATTCTTTAAGCTAAGATACAATGGGACCAATACTTCTCACTCCTACGATAGTGCTCTAGTGCATCTACTCATCATCAATGAAGTCGGAGTCATCATCGTCGGTGTAGAAGTCCATAGCATCATCCTCCAGATTGTCATCATCGTTGCGGAGGTACGAGTGAATATCCCCCTGGATGTCTTCACCTTCTTCTTCCTCTTCTTCTTTTGCTCCAAGCTGAGCTTCTTGCTCCTTGATTGTCTTCTCGAGGTCGGCCACCTTCTTGCGAAGACGGTCGATGGTGCGATCCTTCTTTGCGCGTTGACAACGAAGTGATTGATGATCCTTGACGAGCAGTGAGAAAGTCTGGGCCTTCTAGGCGGCAATGGCAAGGTTGTGTTTAGCGTACTCTCGAGCATTGTCCAATTCCTTCTGTCTGTCATACAGTAGGAAGTCAAGGTTCTCCACCTGGCGCTTCAACTCCGGGTGACTTGGCATCTCCAGAGGCATTCCCATAGAATCACGCCTTACATAGTGAGCAAAGAGAGTTCCCTGGATCAAGTTGACATTCTGTGCGCAAAGACGAGCGAGAGCTTCATGCATTGCCCTGGCTAATCCATCTAGCCAGTTGTTCTCCCTCACGGTGAATTGAATCTTCTCGAAAAGAGGTGCCTCCATCTTGCCTCAAAGATCAGCAACTATTAGCCATTGTAAATCTCCTCCGGGGTGGTCATTGAGTTGAGCTCCGAAGAATTCTGGATGCGAACGCTCATGGTACTCAGACAGTGCATCAAGATCCCTCTCAAAGATTAGTTGGCCTTCGTTGCCCAACTGGTAGAACTTGTAGTACTGAACTTCCATCTATAAGAATTTAGGATGAGAAAGTTAGTGACGTGATCAAGTGTGTCAAATTTTATGGAGTAATGTAAGAAATTTGAGGAACATGTATCTTTTTGAAAGAATCTCAAGGGTAAGAGGGGAAATAGATTTTCACAAATACTCACTTTGGTTTTGAAACTAAGTTTTTGTTCAGACGTCCATTCTAACTAGGGTCTGCTATGGTCAGGATGGCTCTGATACCAACTTGTCAACACCCGGATTTTTAATCCTAGATGCCTGTTATGCCATACATTGCAATCCCAAGATTACCATTTTTGCGAGACATAATAGATTGTATATCATAGTACATCATCCATTACAAATAATAATAAGGTCTTACACAAATAAAGGATCTCATGATCCAGTCTTAGTACAAACAAGTAGCGGAATAAATAGCGTAGCGGTGGGCTCCATCTTCAGTGTCACCAGCAATGCTAATGATGGGAGATGATCCTAGTTGTCATAGCCATCCTGCTGTCCTCCTTCAGGGTAGTCCTCCTCATAGTCTGGCCACGGGAATAGCCAGGGACAAAGCCATGAGTACTCTTTAAGTACTCGCAAACTATCACTAACAAGTGGGAACTTAGTTTGAAATCACCTAAGTGGGAACTTAGTTGTCATAGTCACAACCATGTTGTGGTCAAGTCATGTCACGATTCATTTCATAAGTCATTTTGAAAACATCTGACAACAGAACAGTATGGCCACTCCAACTGTCCATAACCGCGGACACGGCTATTCGAATAGTTTGACACTCTGCGAAGGTGGTACACTTTCACCACAAAATTTGATACATATGTCAGGGATAACCCTGAATCATCATACTTAGTATGCAGATAATCAAACATAAACTTTCCTTTACACACTCTAGTATAAGCACCTCTCCTCTGAGCTTGGTCTCCCAGCCATGGCCCTCTGCCATCCTGGGCACTGCATAGGTGCACAACATTGAGAGGTAGCCTCAGCTCAAACCTCTCCCGCGAGGCAACTCATACTAATGAATATAAACTTCCAGCTAAGCCTTACCCAATTCAGGTATCGTGGTTGTACGGTAAAATTGGAATGGTATCGCATCCGAACCCAACCATCAGTTTTTTTTATAAAAGGGCTAAGGCTCATGCCTCAACATTTTGATCATCATAAACCATTTGTGTTTCTCAACACATGTCAAAACATCTCAATATAATGACTCATCATTCCAAGGTTTTCATAGCATTTTCACCAAGTATTCCCATCTAAAGTGATCAAGTTTTTGGTTTAGCTCTAATCACTAAGTTAAGAGTGTTCACTAAGGTGGGATGCTAATTTGAATCTCATGCCATAGAATGACATCTAGTATAGGCCAAGTTTTATACTCTTTATGCTATCTAAACTACTTTCTAAAATCTCACAACGCATTACTAAAAGTAAAGAAAAGTTTGGTAAAGTAAAAGGTAAAACTTGTAAGTAAAACTTGGGATGGGTATAAATCAAAATGTATAGCCAAAGCATGCCTAATGCATCTTGCTTAGGTTATCTTTCTTGCAAGGTTTAGCTTGCATTGTTAATGATGGCTTGCCTTGATTGGTGTAGTGGTTGAAATTCTCCTCGTCTTCTTCGAGGTGGAACTCCTCCTCCTCCTAGACTTGGTCGGTACTATCGTCTATAAATATATACGGAATACACAATCACCAAACAATACTTAACTAGTCTATCTAGCACACTAAGTCACATATTTGATGATCTAGTATCATCACAATCATCACAAGATTTTATGAACAAGTTCAATTATTTTATTTGAGAAAAGTAATTTCTACTCATTGAAATTAATTAAGATTTAATATTCTCCAATTAAAATATGGGATCATGTGGACACATGTCATCGCCACATATTCTAATACATGGGAATGTGATTTGAATATTGGATCACATTTTAATAAGTTTAAGTTTATTATTTAAATGATTTAAAGTGACTAGAAATGCCTATATAGCATTATTTTGGTACTAGTCCCAAGTCACTGCATGCAAACGTAAATATTATTACATATTCAGATAGGTATTATCAAATGTGATTTGTGAGAGTTGGAATCAACTCAAAAGCTATTATGGTTGATTTTTGAAAAATGTTTGAATGTAGAAAAGTCTCTGTCTTGTTATTTTTTCTATAGGTGATCTATAACTCTAATTGATTTAAATCCAACGGGCTTGGATATATATTTGAATTATCTTTCTAACAAAATTTGAATCTTTCAATTTGGTTTAGTAGAACTCTCTGAATTGATTTAGTCTAAGTAGAAAAACCTATATTTGAATTCTAGTGCCAACGCGGGAAACTAAACGGGCCGGCCCAGTGACACTCCGCAGCGCAGAAAGCAACTGACAAGGGGGTCCCACATGTCAGCGGCACGACTAAATGCGAAGCGGTACAGGGCGATGTGGACCGTGCGATTAGAATATATATCATCGGCTCTGGCTCAGCGTCGACGACAGACTGGTCACCGGCGAGACTAAACCCTTGCGGCTCGGTGGGGGTCGACTGGGGGCTTACCAGGGCTCCAGCTAATGTGGCGATGGAGGCGATCGAACGAGTGGACGACAGCGGACTCAGGCGAGGTCGCGGCGGCTCCTGGGTGGTCGCAATCGACGGGCCCCTTTCTCCTCTGCTGCGGCGACTCCGGTGGAAATTCCGGTGAACGGCTGCTCGAGAGACTCCGGTGAGAGGTGTGAGGGACTCAGTGGTGAGAGGCAAGGTGAGTGTTGGGCAGAAATGGGACGGGGGTTCCCTCCTTTTATAGGTCGACGAGGGGACCGTGAGGTGCGACGGTGAGCTCGTCGGTGATGGTGGTACAGGGCGCTAGAGGCATGGGCGAGGTAGGCGGATGGTGGCTTGCCTCCTGCCGGTCAACTACGGTGCAATGGCACGGCTAGGGGCGGTGGTATGCGGTCGGGCGAGGCTGGCGCTCTGAGTGGCAGAGGCGGTGCTCGACGTGGCGTGCGGTGGCTGCTGGGCACGCGGCGGGAAAAGGGCATGTCTGGTTGCTTGCTTGGGTTATGGCGGAGTGGCGCGTGCAAGCTGAGGTCGAGGCACGGCTTGTGCTGGCCTATCAGGGACGATGCTCTGGCGTGCTCCGTGCATGGCGCAGAGGCTCGGTGCGCGGGCACTCCTCGGTGGTCCAGTGCTCGGCTGTGTATATGGGGTGGACAGGGGGTCGCGGTAGGGTGCAGCGGAGGTAGGAGCAAGCTGGTTTGGCGCGGAGCTGTCTCAGGCGCGTTGCCCATGTTTAGCCGGTGGCGACCAAGAATGGGCAGGGAAGAGCTCTTTGATGGCTTGGTTGGAACTAGGGGAGACAGGGAAGAGCAGATGTGGTCCAATGAGGGACAAAGAGTTGATTAGCAACAATATTAGTTAGGCCAAATTTTCTCTGCCTGCCAACTATTCAACAAAATGGCCACAAGTAAGTTTTGTTTGAATTTTGAAAAGGTTTTTGGTGGGTGTGTTAGTCATATGCTTGAGCATCTGTGGTTGCTTGGGATAGTCAAGGTCAACTCATTTGAGTGGTTTTTGAAAAAGTGGGATCTATGCATATGAAATGGATTCCATTTTCAAATGCCATTTAAAATTAGTGTTTAAATGTTTCTATAAGATTTCAAAGTGGGCCTTGGTAGATCATTACTTTACCAACAAGGTGTGCAAAGAGTTAGAATTGTTTCTGTTTGAATTTGACTTCTAGGAACACCTAAAGTGACGTAGTGGATTAAAATGGCAAAAGTGACCATTTGCCATTATTAATTCCATTTGATTTCTTTTTCTTTGGATTTGGTTTTGGAATGATCTAGATGATGTGGCATTCACCTTTGAATCATTTTAGAACCATTAGAACAATCAAACATGGCATTTCCCAACAATTCTATATTAATGCAACACACATATGCATTCTTAATTATTTTATAGGTAAAAAGTTTTTTTAACCCTAAATTGGGTGATTTGGATAGTAATAACATTGATTAAAGTTTTAGGATGTTACACTGGCGTGGCTCCTGGCATGCTGCCCACTATGGGCTGGCGACGACCAAGAACGGGCGGTGCTCCACTATGCCAGCGTCGAAGGTTGGAGCTGGTCTGGGGCTGGGTTAGGCTTAGAGGGGACAGGGGTTAAATTGGAGACCAAATTGTCGACGCTCACTCTACCAAACAGTGCAGCTAGTCTTGTGTTTATTCTGTGCCTGCCAAGTGTTTGATGAAATGGCCGCATGAAAATTATTTTTGAATTTTTGATTCAAACTTTTTGGGTGAACTTACCTTAAGCTTGAGATACTAGGTTTGCTTGGATAGGTCAAGGTGAATTCATTTGATGTGTTGTCGTCGGATTGATGAAAAGTACGCCATGAGGGGGTCCTCGAGTCATGCGGAAGAGAGGGGGGTGAGACGTACGGTATTCCGGGACGGTGAGCATACAAGTTACTCAGGTTCGAATCCGCCGGCTTTGGACGGATCCTACTCCTAGCAATCGAATGTCTGGCAGAGCCGGAATATGGGTTACAAGGGTTTCGCCTGTGCGAGTTGAGATTGTAGACTATTGACATTATGCCCTAAAGGCTCTCCCTAGGACGGCTTATATAGATATGTGGCCTAGGGTTTATAGGAGAGATCTATCCGGCTACGACTAAGAATCTATTACAGAGTACATCTTGAACTACAAGTAACATCATGGCCTAAGTCGGTAAGTCTTCTAGGCCTTCCCGTAGCCGGATTGGACTCCGTCTTCTCTCCCTAACTAGGTCGCCCGTGAAGCAATGCTCTAACCCTGGTCAATGAGGAACTGTGAGGATACCCGGAAAGTATATCCCGAACAGCAGCCCCCGGAGGCCTCCAAGATCCAAAGTCGGATTTTATCATCGTCTAGCTTGATCTTCGGCTTGCAGAATCTTGAAGGGTTCCCGAAACTTCACAACAAAAGATACGATCTAGGTCTTAAAAAATAAGTCGGACCTTTCAGTTGGTAACTCGGATTTTCCAGCTCATTTTCAAACTAAGCCGGAACTTGGTCTCTAACGCCACCTGACACAAGCATGGTCAAGTCATGTCATCGGCAAGACGATCACAGTTGGTCCATGTCCGCGAACCGAGGCGCCGTTTCAATGCATGCGTGGAGATCGAGGCGACGCAATCATCGTGCGGGTCCTTCCCATTTCTTTCCACGACACGTGGCGATTGCAATGTAGCGTTTGCACGAATCTTGGTGCATGTTAGTGGATATAAGGGGTTTAGATTTCCTCTTCTCCTTTCCACCAGTCCTTTGCCGTCTCCTTTCTTCCCAATCCTCCTACGCGCACAGAGCCTCCTCGTCCTTCCCCCATAGAAAACTCCCAGCGCCACCCCTTTAAGGTGGCTTTCTCACCGGAGAAAAATGGCTTCTTCATCTTCTTTCTCAGGTTTGGCGGGAGCGGCTGCGGCAGCGAAGGCGGAAGCTGCAGCAGAGAGGGAAAGCTACAGGGGAATCTGGATCCCCTATGCCCTCGACGAGGCAGGCCTCAAGAATGTGGAGAAGGAGGGGCTGCTCGTCGCCGGCGACTGGCGGAGCGGCTCCAGCGAAACCGTCCCTAACCCACACCAGGGCGAGCGAGTTCACTTCGGTACTCATCTGGACCGAGGTTTGTCCTTTCCTCCCTCGGAATTCTTTTCCGAGGTGATAGATCACTATGGAGTTCAACTCCACAATCTTCCTCCCAATTCTCTTCAAGAAATGAGCGCATATGTTGCGCTTTGCGAGGGCTTTCTCGGCATTAGGCCGAGTTTGCTTCTCTTCCGGTTTTACTTTCATGTCCGGAGGAATTCCATCACTGCCGGTGTTCCTTACATCACCGAAACTATTAGTTTTTCTCTTAGACGAGACCGGGCATATCCCAAAATTTCTGCCAGTGACTCGGTCAAGCAATGGACAACCACTTTTTTCTACCATAGTGATATTCCGGCTCCCGGCAAAGCTACTGCTTTGACGGCTTTTGTCGACGGAGCTGCCACGGCCCAACCTTCCTGGGACGAGGCTGCTCCGGCTCTCACAGATGATCTGATCCTCGCTAAGAGGCAGATCGAATATCTGATCAAGCACAATGGTCTGAAGGGATCCGACTTGGTCCAGTGCTGGGTCTCACGCCGGATCCAGCCACTTCAGTACCACGGGGATAGACTGATGCATTCTGTCACCTCTTCTCTGACCGACTCCCTCCACATCAGCCCCAAGGCCTACACCACTCAAGGCTACATAAGCCAAATTAAGTGGCTGATCAAGGAGCGGATCGAAAGGCGGATTCCAGAGGTTTCTCTGGACATGCACACGGCAGAAAACCCCGTGGTGCCGGTAAGCTTTTATCATCACATCTTTTATGTGTTTATATCTTTGAGTTATATTGCGATACTCATATGTTTTCTTATTTTGAGCTTGCTGACATCCCCGAGTCAGAAGTTTCTCCACTCGAAGGATACCCACCAGAGTTCTCTCAGGAGGTGGAAGTAGTTCCACTGCTGGATCTTGCGCTCAAGAAGCGCAAAGCTCCGACAGTAGCGGTTGGCACAAAGGAGGTGCCAGTCGTGAAGAGGTAACCTTCTGTCACAAGTTTTCCGCCTTTGATCTTTACTCAAGTTTCTTTTCGAGATGTAATGTTTCTGACTTTACTACTTTCTCAGAGCAAAATCAATCATCAAGGGCAAGGGGAAGGGGACTTCTTCGAAGCCCTTGCGCTAGACGAAGCTTACAATAGCTTCCCCTACCGTGGCTCCTCCGACTCCGGCCCCTCAACCTTCTGCAACTCCGGTGATCATCCCTTCTCTGGTGATTGCAGAAGATCCGGCTCCTCAAGCGGAGCCGACGATCCTTGGTCGACATCGACGGCGTCACTGAAAAGGCCAGCTCAAGATAAGGGTGAACCCTCTTCGGGTAATGATCCCTCGGCTGAAGTCTTCGCCAAAAACCTCCTCAACAATCCGGGTCTTGCCAAATTTGGCCTAACCCGGAAATCTGCAGAGGAGATCCAGCGGCTAGCCAGGCAAGTCCTGGCCAAAAGCCATCTATCCCCCGAAGAGGAGGCGCAAGAAGCAGAGGACGTCAAGTTCTCCGACCTTCTCACTCAAGTCCGCCTTCGCGATGAGAGGATCAGGACTGGCGAGCTTCCAACAGCTCCAGTGATCCCTCTTACTCTCGCCGAGAAGGTGGCAGCTGAAGTGAACATGGGTTTAGACAAACTCACCCGCGAGCAATATGTAAGTCAGAATTTCAACTCTTGTTTTTACATTATGTTATATCATATCCTCTAGCCCCCAATCATGAAGTAGGATATAGAATCCGAGTTTATGCTTTCATTAGGATGCCAAAGAACGAACTAGTGTAGACCCCAAGGCTCGTGCTAATATTTAGTAAAAATATTAGCCCGAGTCTTAAGTAGCTTTCTGACTTTGGGTATTCTGACTTATAGAAAGTATGTTCCTATAACCAGGAATTATTGTCCAATGTCTGTAATAAGCGGAGAGAGATCAAAGCTCTCCGGCTTAAAAATGCTGAGCTCAAGGTAGCCAAGGATGAAGCTGAAGGTAAATATTTCGAGATTCAAACCTTGTCTTTTGCTTTTTCTATGTCGAATTTTTCTGAACTGTTGTTCTTTTTGTCTTACAGCGTTGGTGAAACAATCCATCGCTATGATTGAAGAGGCTGAGAACCTCAAAATCCTGGTGGTGGAAAACAAGGGACTTCGCCAAGAGCTGGATAAGCTCAAGGCGGATCATGAAACGAGCATAGCTCAAATCCTGGAATCCTCCTCCATGGCCACTGAAGAGCGCGATCGCAAGATTGCTGCTCAAGATAAAGTAATCTCGGACCTCAAGAATGAGCTTGGCAGAGAGAAGGATATATCCCAGGAGCTCCAGGCTGAACTCCAGAGTCTCCGGGAGGAGAAGACCAAGATTGACGACATCATTCTTGGTACGTTCCACCTTTCTGACTTATCTTTTCTTCGACTGTTATCAATGTCAGATTTTTCTTGACTTGTTTTGTGTATAGGTCCTCTAAAGTTGTCGAACTCTTCCTCGTCCGAGCCCCGCACTCACCGGCTTACCCAAGTCGGTGATCTTCTTCATGACTACCGCCAGTCCCTTGAGGACATTGGCGAGTCTCTCAGGATTCTGGACATGCCAAGCATGTCGGATTTTGAGGTGCGGGACAGGGCCAAGGAGATACCGCAACTTGTTCGGGACTGCAATATGTCCTACACGCGGACTGCCGCGCAGAATGCCCTCTCCATGGTCATGAGCCACCATGGAAACATGGAAATATGGCAAGTGACTAAAGGGTACTTCAAGGTAGACGAAGACGTCCAGGAGCAGGACCTTCAAGCCATCATGCACTCCTGCGCCGGATATGGGTGCCACATAGCTGATCTGACCAGCTACGAGATACCCTTCTTCACCAGCGTGTATACTCTGCCTCCTCCTGCAGAAGAAGCCGAAAAAGTTTCCGTCGATGAACGCACCAACTCGGATGCGGATATCTCGGAATGATATCAAGGCGGAGTGACCAGCGAGCCAGTAGATCCTTCATCTCCTCCTACATCATAGACCACAAACTTATGTATTATTCTGTGAAAGAACATGATGTGTTTTGTAAATATTAAGTACTATGACTTTTTGTTAGTGCTAAGTTTTTTATCTATTCAACACTTTTTTTTGTGTGCCTGAAATGTTTTCACAAGCACTTATATTTTTCTTCTCGACTTATCGTTTATTTGGCTTTCCGCCTCGTCGAGCCGGCTAAACCTTCAGCCAGAAACTTTGCCGAGCAACGGAGCTCAATTGCTAAACCAGTTTAAACTCGGAAACAAAGCCAGCTTCCAGTACCAACAATTCACTACTCGGAAAATGCGCATCCCAATCGATAAATAACCAAAGTAAAGACTAGAAATTTTTAGAGTTATACCCGAAGGTAGCAGTTTTTAGAAATCGGAAATCTAGACCAGAACGAACATGAGCATAAAGTACTTTCAAGCATTCTAGGATTTTGGACTATGACATGATCATTCGGAAATAATATGGTTTAAGAACTTCTCAGAAAAACTTGAGGCAACCAAAACTTTTATTTCTCACAGAACATGTACATATGTATGATTACAAAGAAGGATAAACTAAGAATAAAAGGGACGTAGTTGAGCAATATTCCATGGTCTATCTAACTCATCCGGATTTGTACTGCCTCCAGCTCTCTTTCTCTTCTTAGTAGCAGGTCTTTCTTTGACTGGCCTCATGTCAGTTAAGTAGTACGATCCATTCTGCAATACTCGACTAACTAAAAAAGGCCCTTCCCATACTGGGGAAAGTTTGTGCATTCTTTGTTGCACAAGCCGGAGGACCAAATCACCTTTATTGAAAGATCTATTTCAGACTCTCTGGGTATGATACTTGCGTAACTTCTGCTGATAGGCTGTAGATCTCATTTCAGAAACGACGCGAACTTCTTCGACTAAGTCGAGATCATTTTGTCGAGAAATCTCGGCATCCTCTTTGATATACGCGGCAAATCTAGGAGAAGTATGAACCAAATCACTAGGAAGAACTGCTTCTGCGCCATTGACCAAGAAGAAAGGTGTGTATCCTGTTGACCTGTTTGGAGTTGTTCGTAAACTCCAAATTACAAAAGGTAGTTCTTCTGCCCAAGCCCCCGCAGCACGTCGTAGTGGTGCTTCGAGTCTTGGTTTCAAGCCTTGTAGAAGTAAACCATTTGCTCTTTCAACTTGTTCGTTAGCTTATGGATGTGCGACTGACGCAATGTCAAGCCCGATATTTTGCTCATCGCAGAATTCAGCCAGTTCTCCCATAGAAAAGTTACTCCCGTTGTCCGTGATAATGCTATGTGGATAACCATACCAGATTATGACATCCTCGACAAATCGTTTGGCTGTTGCTCCATCACAACTAGTGACAGGTTTAGCCTCGATCCATTTGGTGAATTTATCCACCATCACTAGGAGGTGGGTAAATCCACTTGGAGCTCGTTTAAAGGGTCCTACCATATCAAGCCCCCATACCGCAAAAGGCCATGTTATAGGTATTGTTCGCAGCTGATCAGCCGGAACATGAGCTTGCTTGGCGTACTTTTGGCAGCCTTTGCATGTCTTGACTAACCGTTCGGCATCCGCCTGAGCTGTAAGCCAGAAAAAACCATGTCGAAAAGCTTTTGCCACTAAATATTTGGCTGCATCATGGTGACCACACTCGCCTTCGTGGATTTCCCTTAAGATTTCCACTCCTTCTTCCGGAGATACACAGCACTGAAAACCCCCAGAAACACTCCGTTTATGGAGCTCACCCCTAACAATAGTATAGGCTTTTGCTCGTCGGATAATCTACCGGCTCAGCACCTCGTCTTCGGGTAATTTGCCATCTACCAAATAATCAAGGTAGGGTTGAGTCCAGCTGGGAATTACAGCTAGAACTGCTATTAAACGTGAGTCGGATTTCGTCGGATATTCCTCATCTACTCCCTTTATTGAGGGAACTTTGAGGTGCTCTAAAAATGCGCCATCCAGACCTCCTTCCGTGCAGAGCCTATTTGAGATAGTGCATCTGCTTCCTCATTTTCTGCTCGACGGATGTGCTGAACTTCAAACCCTTCGAACGATTTAGATAGATCATCCACGACGGCTTTGTATCCTGCCATGTGCTTCTTTGCATTACAAATATCCGAGACTTATTGAGCAACAAGATCCGAATCTCCTTGGCAATCCGGATTCCATGCAGCGGTGCTTTATACTCGGCAATATTGTTTGTCGCTGTGAAGTGGATCTGTAACACGTATAATAGTTTATCTCCTTGGGGTGATTTGAGCACCACGCTAGCCCCCGAGCCCCCTCGAGCCTTAGACCCATCGAAAAAGAGAGTCTAGTATTCTGACTCAGGGAGGACCATGTTCTCCTTCGTCTCTATCCAATCAGCGACAAAGTCGGCAAGGATCTGGGATTTGATTGTTGTCTGAGGTTTATACTCAATATCGAAAGCTGAGAGCTCTATGCCCTATTTGGCGACACGTCCTGTGGCGTCGCTGTTGTTGATTATGTCTCTCATGGGAGCTTTGCTCACCATGGTAATTGGATGCTCCTGAAAATAGTGTCGTAACTTACGAGATGCTAGGAAAACACCGTAAGCCAACTTTTGATAGTGCGGATATCGCTGTTTTGATTCTGTCAAGACCTCGCTGACAAAATAAGTCGGACGCTGCACCAAGTGTTCCTGATTTTCCTCTGGTCTCTCCACCACCATGACGATACTAACGAACTTATTTGTCGCAGCAATATAAAGCAACATTGGTTCCTGAGGTTCCAGCGCTGCGAGGATAGGAGCAGATGAGAGTACTTTCTTCAGGTCTTGCAGTGCAGCTTCAGCTTCGTCAGTCCAGACAAAATCCATGGTTTTCTTCAGGAGTCTGTATAATGGTGCGGCTATTTCAGCAAGCCGGCTTACAAATTGACTGACCGCAGCAATGCAACCAGTTAGTCTTTGTACGTCCTTCAGGCGAGTTGGCCTGGAAATATTAAGTATAGCCTTGATTTTGTCGCGGTTCACCTCAATGCCTCTTTGAGACACGATGAAGCCTAACAATTTTCCGGCTGGTATTCCAAAAAAACATTTCTTCGGGTTAAGCATGATGTTGTATTTTCGTAGATTGGCGAACGTTTCCTCCAAGTCGGAAATGAGTGTTTCCTTCTTTTTGGACATCACCGCGATATCATCCACGTATGCATGTACATTGCGTCCGAGTTGGTCGTGGAGGCAACGCTGCATCGTGCACTGGTACGTAGCTCCTGCGTTCTTCAACCCAAAGGGCATCGTAACAAAACAGAAGGTTCCGAAGGGGGTTATGAATAAAGTTTTGACTTTGTCAGATTCCTTCATCTGGATTTGGTGATAACCATAATATGCGTCGAGAAAACAGAGGAGTTCCGAGCCTGCCGTAGAATCGATAACTTGATCAATTCTAGGCAAAGCGAACGGATCTTTTGGACAAGCCTTGTTCAAGGCAGTATAATCAACACACATCCTTAAATCAGTGGTGTCCTTTTTAGGGACCATTACAGGATTGGCCGACCACTCAGTGTGGATGACCTCTTCTATGAATCCGGCTAACTCGAGCCGTGCTAGTTCCTTAGCTATTGCCTTACGCTTTTTGTTGCCAAACCGTCATAAGGACTGTTTGACGGGTTTAGCGTTCGGGTTTACATTTAGAGAGTGCTCGACAAGTTCCCTAGGTACTTCGGTCATGTCAGATGGCTGCCATGCGAAGATATCTTGATTTTTTGGAGGAACTTGACGAGCGCGCTTTCCTATGCGCTATCTAGGCCTACGCCTATCTGGGTCACCTTGGAGGGGTCATCTTCCTTCAACGGTGCTTTCTTCGTCTCTTTTGATGCCTTGAACTCCGGATTTGGCCTGGTAACCTCCTTCTTCGTTGCGGGCATCTCAGACGGATCTATGCTCTTCTTGACCTCCTGGTACTCCTGGGCGTGCAGCACGGCTTCAGCAAAGGCGGCATTTCCATCCTCGCACTCTCGCGCTTTCTTCGGGTCTCCCCTGATGGTGATCACGCCGTTGGGACCTGGAATTTTCATCATATTGTAAATGTAACATGGACGAGCCATAAAAGCCTAGTAAGCCGGACGTCCGAATATAGCATGGTATGCGCTCTTGAACGGGACCACTTCGAAGGAAAGTGCCTCCGTTCGATAATTCTTTGGAGTTCCAAAGGTAACGTCCAAAGTGATCTCTCCCAGGGAATTAGCTTGTCTTCCTGGGACAACTCCGTGAAAAATCAAAGAGCTATGGTTCAGCTGTGTCTCCAAGATCTTCATCCGGCCTAGCGTTTCGACATAGAGAATATTGATGCTGCTACCACCGTCCATGAGGGTCTTGGAGAAACCATAACCGTCAATAAGTGGGTTGACGATTAAGGCGTATTTTCCTCGCCTGTGTAGCTTAGGCGGATGATCATTACGGTCAAACGTGATTGCCACTTCCGACCAGTCCAGATACTGGGGGACAGCCGGAACTGTTGCATTGAGCTCGTGTAGAACTGCTTTCTTGACCTTTGCTGGTTGAGATCCGAGGAAGGTGACATAAGTGTCCTTCTTGGTGGGAAAAGTCTTCTTCCCTTCTGACTTGGGATTTGAAGCATCAGCTTCTTCCATGTTGGAATCCTCCTTGGTCTCTTTGTCTTTTTCGGGACTTTTCTTTCCCTTCTTCCGCTTAGCTCTGTAGCCCGTGGTGTCATCTCTTTTGATGTCGTTGTTGAAACGACATTCAGCGTTGGTGTGGGACGAGCCCCCACTGGCGTCTAGGTGATGCGCACATGGGTTATTGGCAATGTCGGCCCAAGAGTAGGTTTTTCCTGGTTGTTGTTCTCCTCTACCTTGGACCCTTGATGTCCCATGGCCACGCCCGTGGCCTCCGCCACGTCCTCCTCATCCTCCAGACCCGAAAACAGTAGTGACTACCGCTGTTTCTGCATTGGGTTTTTCTTCCGAGGTGTTTTTGCGCTTCTGAGCTTGTTGCTTTGGTTGTTTTGCCGACTGAGGCACAACTAGGGCATTGAGTAGTCCTTCTGCATCGTCATTAGCATCTGCATACTTGCTCGCTGTGTCTATCATCTCTCCCAAATCGGTAACCTTGTCACACTTCAAGCGATGGTGTAGTAAACCAATAGGGAGACCTGCGATGAAAGCTTCAATCGCAGTCTGATCATTTACTCCTTCGCAGGAGTTCTTGGTGTCGATCCATCGTCCGAGGTAATCCCGGCAAGTTTCTCCGGCTTTCTAGGTGCAACGCTGTAGGTCTCCAACTATACAGGGCCTCCAATATATGCCTTCAAAATTCCGAAAGAACGCGCTTTGTAAATCATACCAGTTATGGATGGTGTTTGCCGGAAGTTCATTAAGCCATGATTGTGCCGTCTTCCGCAACATAAGTGGGAGATATCGGGTTGCGACCAGGCTGTTTCCTCCTTTGGCGATGCAGCAAGCTTGGAAGAAATCCTGTAACCAGGTGTATGGCCGAGCAATGCCGTCGTAGGCTTGGATATGTCTTGAGATAGCAAATCCTTCCGGGAATTTTGTAGCTCTGATGCGTGGACTGAAGCACTTTGGGCCCACGTACATGTCATTGTTTTCATAGCGCCAGCCTCTATGTTGGAGTTAATCTTGTGTCTTGCATCATTCGGGGATAGAGATCGTCCCGAATGCCGGCTGTGGCTGCGGTGCCGTGGAGCCGGACTTTGGCTTCTGCCACCACCTCCTCCGCCATGTTGTCCTCCTTGCCCTCCATGGGAGTTATTGTGGTGACTATGTGGTGGAGAAGGTGGAGCAGCTGGATAGTTTCCGTCTGATCACCGGCCTCTGTCCGGAACGTCATTATTCCGATTCCGGGGAGGGTCTTGACTACAACGAGCCCCCTGCCGGTTTGTACCTGCATGGTTTCCGTCGTTCCTTCGTCCGTCGTTTCCACCATAGTGAGGCTCAGCTGGACGGTTCTCATGTCTAGGAGGCGGCATTCTCTGACGATCCTCCTCCTGACGTTTCTCTTTATATTCTCCCCTTCGATCCTTATATTCTTGTCGAGGAGGATTCGTCGAATTCAGGGCATCGATGGCGTCTTTCTCGGCCGCTGGTGCGACATTGCCCCAACCGCGTGTGGTTTTGCGATGCTGTCCTGACGATCCGGTTCTCGAATAATTGTCTTCCCGTCGTTCGGGGCGATAATACTACTCCGAAATGTAATGGGGTCTTACGTCATCCCATGCCGGATCTGTGCGACATTGGTCAGCATCTGAGACCAGTTTTTGACTTCCAGACAGGGCGACCTTTTGCTGCTCTAGTCCCTTGTTGATTAGCTTGATACCCAAACGAATCTCCTCTGGTCCTAGATTAGCCGATAGAATTTCTCGGGCTACCACGGTATTTTGTACTGGTGTTGGGTATACCCAATCTTCGTTGCTATCTTTCCGTGGCTTCCCCATCTCATCTCCAAAAAGGACGGCACGGACACGTGGGAATTGGTTGTCATCTATGTGATGCTTTCGTGTCTTCTGATGCAGGCGAGACATATACTCCTTGTTCGACATGCATTTCTTCTCCACCTCGATGTTTTTGGCTTCATCGAGGAGTTGTTGAGGACGCGCTTCTAGGGCTTGCGCCCTTTCATCCAGCTCATCTGCAGTAATTTCTACAGCTGTAGGGATAGGTGTAGTTAATGCCGCATCGATGAGTTTACGCGCACCTTCAGTGATCACGTGTCCATCCACCGATGCTTCTTTCTTCAGCTCGTCTAGGATCAGTGCTCCATCTTAGTCTTCGTCGTATTCCTCAGCAATTACTTCCTCTGTCAGAGGGTCTTTTGCCGGGGTCTTGTTTTTCTTGTTCTTCTTCTTTGCCTTCTTGGCAGCGCCGGTAGCAAAGACGGCTTTGGGCCCGTTTCCCGGAGTCAAGCTCTGATCGGTACTTTCGGACATTTGGACTTCGGGATTGTCTCCGAGGCCCATGTCATCCTGCGCTTTGGGAGAGTGTTCCCCGGATCCTTCATCCATGGCTTCTCCTTCTTCTGCAGCTTTGGAGTTATGCTCCTCTTCATATTCCGCGGAGAACTTTCGGAAATCTGCTGACGTCATCGACTCATCCGAGGATGCGGGTTCGTCGGTGTTTGTTCCAATTGCCTCTAGCACTGAGTCAGCGTTTTCTCCAGCATCGACAGAGCCGGATCCGGATCCCACGTATCTGACGAAGTGCGACGCGTGCTTCCTAAGGTACCTGCGGCTTTCACGATCAGCCATATCAAAACTTTTGACCGTCTCGAGGATTGCATCTGCGCTTTCGCCTTGCAGTATCATACGTCGTACTGTGTACCTTAGGAAAGGCCTGTCTGTTCCGGCATCATCAGAGCCGAAATCAGTGTCGTTGATATGCTCCTCCTAGATTTCAACTTCCACGGGTGGGTCGATCTGGGATCTGGCTCCTCTGGGGAGATCCACTCTAGATTCAACGTTGACCGCTAGGTCTTCTTCAAGTTTGGATTTCTCCACTGTCTCCGCAACCGGTGCGGGCTGGGTGGGATTAGGGTTTTCTGAGATCCGGAACTCTGCTACCTCCATGGACAAAGGGCACCCAGCAAATTCTTCTGCCTCTATCATCACCGCTAGGGTGGGTTGGGCAGGTTTAGCGAAACCATTGTAAACATCAATCTCGCCAAAAGACATGATTGTGTAGGCAGTCACAGCCTCCTTTGTCGGAATCCAAGTCTCATCGAGAATGATGAGAGGGACGTCGTTGGCATAGAGGATGCGACCGACGGCGATAGTCTTGCTGATGCCGATTCTTGAGGATTCTGCTCGGAACGCAGATCCGTAGCTCACTTGCCCCACGGTGGGCACCAACTGTCGTCGGATTGATGACAAGTACGCCATGAGGGGGTCCTCGAGGCGTGCGGAAGAGAGGGGGGTGAGACGTACGGTATTCCGGGACGGTGAGCACACAAGTTTACCCAGGTTCGAATCCGCCGGCTTTGGACGGGTCCTACTCCTGCTAGCAATCCAGTAATACGGCAGAGCAGGAATATGGGTTACAAGGGTTTTGCCTGTGCGAGTTGAGATTGAAGACTATCTAGGTTATGCCCTAAACGCTCACCCTAGGATGGCTTATATAGATATCCGGCCTAGGGTTTACAAGAGAGATCTATCCGGCTACAACTAAGAGTCTGTTACAGAGTACATGTTGAACTACAAGTAACATCATGGCCTAAGTCGGTAAGTCTTCTGGGCCTTCCCGTAGCCGGATTGGACTCCGTCTTCTCTCCCTGATTGGGCCGCCCGTGAAGCAATGCTCTAACCCAAAGTGTGCCACCCTGGTCAGTGAGGAACTGTGAGGATACCCGGAAAGTATATCCCCAACATGTGTTTTTGAAAAAGTGTGATCTTAACACATACACTTGATTCAATTTTCAAATGTCCATTAAACGGCTTTGCTAGATGTTTTTGTAAGTTTGCAAAGTGGGCCTTGAGACATCTTTACTTAGTCTAGCAAGGGGGGGAAGATAGAAATGTTTCTATTAGAAATCTTCTCCTAGGAACAACTGAAGTGTCCTAGTGGTTTAAAATGGTCAAAATGACCATTTGCTTTATTTATTCTTATTTGATTTCTTTCTTTTTGGATTTTCTTTGTAAATGGTCTAGATGATGTGGCATTTACCTTTAAACCATTTCACAACATTTAGAACAATCAAGCATGGCATAAACACTCAATTCTACACTAATGCAAACACACATGCCTTCATATGCTTTCTTCTTAATAAAAGTTTTTGTTAACCCTAAATTTGGTGATTTGGAACATGATAACCTTGATTAAAGATTTGGGGTGTTACATATGCCCGTCAATTTAGCTGATGAACAGCATGCCCGCCTTCCCGATGCCGATGACATTTGTTCTATGTGAGCCCGTGCAGGCACCATCTTAGACGGGTCCCTTTTTTGATGATGTAGCAGAATGTGGGCACCTCCAACGAGTGGGTAGATTTGAGGTGCAAATACAACGTTAATTTGTTGTCAACCCACTTGCATCATGGCTCCATGCAGATAAACGGGATGTGGATGCAGGAGATCATATGGGTATAGAGTTCGTTGAAGGAGACCACTTTCGAGAAGTCTTAGTTCAGGCAACTATAACCTTCTTTGCCGACGACTTAGAGGTGTAGCTCCTTGGAGAATGCAGCCAGTCGGACGGTCATTTAGCATCCACATGCTTAGCGATTTGTTGACAACGTCGTTGTCAACCTTGCTAAAGTCACTGCACCACCGGCTCTCCATCGAATCTCTCCAAATTTTGTACAGACAATCCTCCATCGTGTCCTGGTCCTCCTGGAAGATTGGGGGCCAGGGTGGATCTATATAGAATTGTTTGGGGGTTTTTGGATGAGAGGGGTGGTGGTATGGAAGGAGTGATGCCACGAGCGATATGGCAAGGAAAACATGTGAACCGCATGGTGGAGAGGATCCCAAATGCGTCCAGGCGACATCGGCGAGTGGGGATAAACTAATTAGAGATGTGAAAGATGGGATAACTCTTTGAAAGAGGTTTTTTCTTTTCCTCTGCTGTAGGAAGCGGCTGCATCGAGGACACCGGCTAGTGTGATAAACTAGTGCACCGCTATGCAACAAATTAACCATGTCACTTCCTAGCGCAGTATAGTCTCATCACGTCAGTTTCACCAGACATATTATTTACTATTTATAGCTTCTATTTTCATACTAGTATATATATACTCATGTCCCATCGCATTCGATACACTTCATCAGCAAGATCTGGGAAAAGTGAGCACTGCACTAATTTCCTTTTTGTTAAGCAAGTAGTTGTTGTTCTAGTATGAACAGTATGCCTCAGCTAGTGGGTGTAGAAGGAGAGCCAGTCCTGACTGCTTTTTCATGCTTATTTTTTGGCCCTTTATAGTAAAATATGGATTGGGTGTAATTTTGTATTTTTTAGGTCCTTGATGTAACATGTACTTCCACTAACCATGTTAAGCTGTTAACCGAAGCATCTCGCTCCTTCTAGGCCAAACCAAGTTGACAAAAGTGCCACCACCCCACATTTCAGACAAAGTGGACCATGCATTCTTACAACTTCCTAGTTTTAGAATTGTTCAAGCTTCCTAGCTCGCGAACTGTGCCCACTTAGAGGAATTTATGCCAATTTAACAAAATTAGGTCAGATATGAAATACAGGTAACCGTGATAGGTTGCTCCGGAATTTTACAAATGTTGTTTGTTGGTACCAATGTTGTCAATATATTGTGAACCATCGCGGGTTTTGAAAAATGCAACTAACTTCGTGCTAAGAATATGCATGTCTAAAAATTTGATAATGTTTTGAAAATATTGAAATAAAACAAAGAATAAACCAAATATTTTCATGTGTCGTCCTCTTATGCGTATTTCTTCCCATAAAAAAACCAGAAATAAATGTTTGACTTCTTTTCAAAAGAAAAAACTACTTTGTTGCTTCACAATATCTATACCACTATATAGTGTACGGATAACTTCAAACATCGGTAGTTGGATATAGGTTTGAAAATCCAACATTGTTGACCATTGGATATCTTTCAGTATATTAGATTATGTCATGTCTAGCATATAGAAGATTCCATTGTTGTCCTCTAGCACCATGAATATACGATGCATAGAAAGTACAGAGAATATTGTTTCGGATGCCAGAAGCCGAGTTTACGGATATAGTGGACCATGTTTTACATACGATTCCCAAGTTTTATGAGTTTTCAAAGCTTCCTAGCTAACCCAGCCCACTCGATTGACTTTACATCTCTTTTAACGAAATCAGGTCAAATTTGAATTAGAAGCTCTAGTAAGTGGTAGATTAGTATTGAAGTTCTACAAAAAGCTTTTGGAGGTACCCATTAATATATCAGAAACAATTGGGAGTTTTGACCAATTCAACTTCCTACTAAGAATTTGCATCTTGACAATTTTGAACCCGTTTCGAAACAATCACATGTAATAAAGAAAAATAGAAAAACAAATATTTATGGATGGCATCTCACATCATGTGTACTGCGTGCCAGGAAACTGATAACAACGGGATTTGACAACTTTTGAAAAATCAGCCCCACGATAGTGTCCCACCATGTATGAATATTATTTGGTTTCAACCCTAATGACCAAAAAAGGTCATGGCCATATCGACATCATACTTTATGATACCGTTCCCTCATTAATTTGGTATATGGGTGCATCTTGGCATGGTAGGCAATGTTGCCCGTGGGAGTCTCAGCATTGGGCCTTTTTGATTCACGTGATTGGAAAAACAAAGGAATAGGTAAATCACAGTATTGTTAGAATGTCATGTCCAGTTGAATCCTACAAGATTTGAACCCTATGGGAATTTTTCTTAAAGAAGTGTTTGATTCACAAGAAAGCAAAGGAACATGAGGTTGAGGTGGATTGTTCTTAAAATTTTATGGAAGACATGTGCATGGCATCTTTTGCATGTATCACATGCCATGAAAATGATCAACTTGAGTTTTGACAACTTTTGAAAAACCAGGTTCACAAAATTGTGCTTCCATGCGTATGAACAGGTTTCGAGTCAGACGACCAAGGTCAATATGCCAAATCCTATGATCCACATCGTAGTTTATGCTAATTTACCATATTAGGTTGATTGGTGAATATTGCATGGTAAACAATATTTTGCCAAGGGAAGTTTCCAACAAGTATTAGGAAAAGAGACGATCTCAATTTTCCAAGTGACAGGATTTTTTGTGTGAAAACTGGAACGTTGTTTTCTGTAAAGCAAGTAGTAGTAGTAGGAAAAAACATGGATCGAAATGGAAGGGAAAACGAAGAGCAACTGTAGAAGAGATTATGAGGTTAGAGAAGGCATCCCAAGAGGGCATCAACAAAGAGGAGTTGAAGGCGGTTCGATGTCAGAGCAAAGTTATGAAAAAAGAGATAGATAGAGAGCCGCCGTAGTACCATGGCACACGTGCGCAGCGCCACGCATTGGAAGAGGGAGAGATCAGCTGGAGGATGGACGTCAGGTAGCAATGTAGAGAGTTGTACATAATTTATTTTCCTTACATAGAGGAGGAGTAGCACATTGTAAGGCTACAGGAGTGAGCACCATGCTTATTTCCTTTATTAAGCAAGTACAAGTTCTAGTACTCCGTACGAAGAGTATAACTCGTCTAGTGGGTGGAGAATGAGAACCACCAATGATTTCTTTTCCATGCTTATTTTCGGGGCCCTTTGTATTAAATATGTGGACTTGGATGTAATTTTCTCTTTTGGTTAGGTCCTTAATTGATGTAAGATGCACTTGCACTGGCCATGTTAAGTTGTTAACAAGAGTATCTTGCTCCTTCTAGGCCCACCCTCTAATTGAAAAAATGCCACCATCCCACACTTCAGACAAAGTGGACAATGCTTTTCATACAATTCCCTTGTTTTAGCATTTTCAAGTTTCCTAGCTAATTTTGATCATAGAATTTATGTCGATTTAAAGAAATTAGGTCAAATATGAACTATAAGTAAGCGTGATAAGGTTTGCTCTTGAATTTTACAAATGTTGTTCGAAGGTACCAATGTTTTCAATATACCAAGAACTAGTGTGATTTTTGAGAAAGGCAACTAACTTCATGCCTGCAAATTTGAGAATGTTTTGAAGACATGGAAATAAAACAAAGAAATTATAACAAACTAGATACTCCCATGTGGCTTCCTCTTATGCATATTAGTTGCCATGGTTACCATTTTCATGGCACGCAGTGCATGGGACATGATAGGTCATCATACGTAAATCTTTTTGTTTTTTATTTCGTTAAATCGGCAAAAAGTCACTGAAGTGTGCGAAGTTAGCTAGGAAGCTTGAAAAATCCTATTACTAAAAGCATGGGATTTATAACCACATGGTTTACTCTGTCTGATAATTGGGCGGGGGCATTTTATTTTAACTTTGGAGTGTGTTTTGACGTTTGCACGTACTAATGTTTATCATGCTAAAGACTATCAATAAAATCTTTCTAGATGCTAAGAATGAAAAAAAAATCCAATGGTTATAAATGTTTGGATTTCCCAGTCTTGATCCAATGGTCAATGTTCAAAGTTATCCGCACACTATATAGTGGTATGGTATTGTAAGAGATAAGACAAGATAAGGATAAGATAAGAAGTACTGCGAATGGCCAATCTTTTGAATAACCTTCTCTCCTGATATTTGGGAAGCAATTGAAGAATTTGAAAACCAAAAAAGTTTGATTTTTTGCCACCAAGGACCAAAGTTGTTTCCTTCCTAGTATGTACTCATCCTACTCCATACCAACACGGATTCAGAGACACAGAGCCGTTGTACAAAGGCACACATGCATAGTGCCACGCTGTGGACGAGGGAGAGATCAGCTGGGCCGGTGCACGAGGGGAAAGGTGAGGAGAGATGGAGGATGGATGGCGAGAGGCTGTGAATTAGAGATAAAACACACAATTGTTTTTGCATGCATAGGTCCTGAAATTTACTACTAGTAGTGTGTAGTACACTGTAAGGCTATAGGAGTACCTTGTGTCAGGAACCCATCATAACTTTGCTCCAACATCTAACCGCCTTCAACTCCCCTTCGTTGCTGCCATTTTCCCCTGCCTATGTTTTATTCTCTCAGCATGTACAACGCTTGGACAGAAATGAGCATATGTCTAAGCAAAGAAATATATTAGTGTACTAGTATTTTCCTTCTCCCTAGTAAGGGCATCCGCAATGTGTAAAAAAGCACACCTTAAGGCCTACTATCTGGCATCTACTAAGGTTCACCTTATACATTGTGGAGAAAACAAAGTTATCTTTAAACATAAGGTGCACCTCAAGCTTGTGGGTTGCCCATATAGAATAGAAAATTCATTCCCCATCTCTCCCTATTTCATGTGATCGTTTTCAAAAGGGGTTCAAAATTTTCAAGATGCAAAATCTTAGCTAGAAGTCAAACTAGTCGTCAAAACTCTCCATAGTTTTTGATATATTAATTGACCGCTAGATGGGTACCTCCAAAAGCTATTTTTCGTAAAAGTTTCAAAGGAACCTACAATTTATTACTTGTAGTTCAAATTCGATCTTATTTCGATACATCGACATGAAGTCATTCAAGTGGGCGGAGTTAGATAGGAAGCTTGAAAACTCATAAAACATGGGAACCACAAGTACAACATGTTCTTGATCCACTATATATGTCTAAAAACTTGGCTTGTGGCATTCAGATCCAATATTCTTTGCACTATCTTTAAAGGAAAGAACAATCTCTTCTTCACTCGGAAATTTGAGAATGTTCTTTCCTGGTAGTTGGACACTCACAGATGACACTCCTTACTACATATGCACTCATCTACCTCTAAAATGACATTTAATTCAAGAGAAATCTATCACGCTTACTTGTAGCCCAAGTTTGACCTAATTTTATTAAATGGTCAAGATGGAAAAACTTAGAAAGAAGTTGAACCTGTCTTCAAAAATTATGGTGGTTTATGATATATTAATTGACTGCCCGATGCTTATCAACAAAAGCTTTTTCATAAAACTTTCAAAGCAACCTACAATTTACTTGTAGGTCAAATTTGACCTAATTTCGATACATTGACATAAAGTCATTCAAGTGGAAGGATTTAGCTAGGAAGGTAAAAAACTAGTAAAACATGGGAATCGTAAGTAAAACATACTGACCCACTATATATGTCTGAAAACTTGGCTTGTGGCATTCAGATCCAATATTCTTCAAGCTTTCCTTGCGGAAAAGAACAATCTCGTTATCACTTGGAAAATTGAGAATGTTTTTCCTGATAGTTGGATACTCACACCAACAACATTATTTACTACAAGAAGATGTAATCATGTACCTCTAAAATGACATTTAATTCAATAGTAATATATCACGCTTACTTGTAGCTCAAGTTTGACCTAATTTCGTTGAATTGTCAAGATGCCCTTTAATGTTTAGGGAGAGGTTCACTCCAAATCTACAGAGTAAAAGATGACTAGACACATAACCTTCAGAAACCTAAAACATCTTATATTTTGAAACGGAGAGAGTACTACTTACCGTACTGCCAGTAAGCTCCTCCATCTAGACAGTGTCTAAACGAGATGATCCGTGGGACCTACTAAACTGAAGATGCTAACTTTTGCATGGCATTTTTATAGCTTGGTCATACACTGCCAAGTGAGCCTATTATTTCCTAAGGCTTATGTGGCATCCGCTAAGGTTCACCTTATACATTGTGTAGAAAATAAGGTTGCCTCAAGCTTGTGGGTTGCCCATAGAGAATAGAAACATCATTTCCCCTCTATCCTCTCTCTTGCATGGAGCAATATGACAAGCTATGTGGGTCTTATCTAGTGGAAAATGTTGACCTTATACATTGTGGTAATTTCCATAAGCCGGGTGGGTCCTACATTACGGATGCCCTTAGACACTCATGCCTTCTACTCCCATCCCCACCGTGCTAGACTCGTTGGTCCTAAACTATGATGTGGATATGGCCATCCAATTGATTGGTCGCGCAAGCCAATTTGTTTGTATGCAAATACTAATCAGTACTGGCATTTTTCAAAACTATTGTTGGCCCATGATATATTCGCCGCCCGGGTTCCTTTAGAAGATTTTTGGAAATTTCCAAGAGTAATAGTCTATCTCGCTCACATGTATTCAAGTTTGACCTAATTTCGTTTTATCAACATAGAGTAATTTAAGTGCGTGGAGCTTTAGCTTGGATGTTTAAAAAGACTTAAACTTGGAAACTGTAAGAAATAATTGTCTACTTTGTATGAAAATCTGTTGGGGCATTCTTTGTTCTTTAATTTATTCTACTAGTAAAATACTTGAAAAACTCACTTCACGATATGGCCTACTATACCATGTACTCCGCGTGAATTTTCTTGGCTTTTAAGACAAATGACTAAGTTCATGGACATACTCTATATATCTTCATCAAATATAATGACAGTGTGCCCGTATTTTGGTATAGATCGGTGCATGTTAGCATGGTAAGAAAGTAAAAGTTTTTTAGAAGGAAGTACGGTTAATAGAGCTAAATTAGAATTCATAGCATGTTCCATTTATTAACTAGTACATAAACTGGTTGGATAAATTACATGTTATATTTTTCAAGCTTAATTTTCTACCTAATTGAACCCCTCAGACGACTTTCTGTCGATTCATCAAATTGGGTATAATTTAATAGTGTACAAAGTGTGTGAGAGCAAGTTCAACTGTATAACCGAGTCTTAGGTATAACAAAGTGACACGTCGTTTAGTATCGGCCTTATACTAGCATATACAACCCCTAGTGATTAAACTATACAATATCTAGCATCACGATGCAACAACCTCGTCAAAAAGCAAGAAGATGGAACCTGAATAAAATGAAAAACCTTGGGAATTGTAAGAAAGCATGGTATACTTTGTCTGAAAATTACGGTGGTGGCATTATTTATTTATTTTATGGAACCCAGGGTCGTGGAGGAGCAAGGCGCATATGTTATCGCGCTAGGGTTTATTGTCGTCATAAGGTGGTCCAAGGACCTTTTTGTAATTATTATTACCTTTGAGCTTTTTTGTACTGGTGTTGATGATTATTTTGAATTTGAACGAAAAAGCAGTTCTTGGAAGTAGATCGATTGCGTACCAAGGCACGATATACTCCATCGAGATGAGGTGAGAGCAGTCGACATGTGCACTCACGGCTGCAGAGAAGAGATCAATGCAGGATGATGGTTAGATGCAGCAAAGGAGAGATAAAACACAATTTGTTTTGCATACATATACTAGTAGGTCCATACATTTACTACTAGTGGAGTGTACCATGTACCTCGTGTCATCAGCCCATCATAGCTTTGCTCTGACATCGCACCGCCTTCAACTCCTCCTCTTTGCTGCTCCCGTGTTGCCCTCATTTCTTTGAAAGGCCCGTGCTTCCTCCCACTTGTTCTCTTACTTGTGTAGCTTAGGTTTGACAAAATTTCGTTAAATTGTCAAGATGAAAAATCTTAGCAGGAAGTTAAACCTGTTGTCAAAACTCTCGGTAGTTTCCAATATATTAATTGACTCTCGATGGGTACCTCCAAAAGCTTTTTCGTAAAACTTTCAAAGAAACATACGATTTACTTGTAGTTCAGATTTGAAAGATTCAGCAGTACATAATAAGACAGGAATATATCACATATTCATATTTCATAGCACTTGACAGGTTTAATAACATTTCAAAGTGACTGATTCAGCAATACAGACATTGAAATTCAATAGCAGTAGAGAGAGAATCATTTCTTATTTCAGCTCTAAAAACTTGGCATATGATGAGTTTTCCCTTTTCTCCGAACACACTCCATCATTGGAGCAAGAAAAACAAACGATGAAGTCTGTATTGGCATGCATACCTTGTTCTTACATTAATGCTAGTGTTACCAACATATATGCAATCCAAAATGCCCAAGCTTCATCTAGATTGTAACAAGGCCATGTTTCAAAATAAAAGAAAAACAATCTACTGCCATTGATCAAAACAAGTATTAATACATCAGTATTAGTTCCACAAAATACTTTAATAATAGCAACATCAAAACATTTGAGAGATTCACTACCTTTTGAAAGATTTAGAAGTAAATGCCATATTCTACACTCAATTTGAACAATTCCCAATACATAGGAATTATTATATTAGAAGTTGTCGAACTCCATACAAAATACTCGGTAGAAGTGTAAAACTACTCGTAGTAGTACCTTAAGATAGCTAGGAACCACTGCATGTCCCATCATATACTCCAAACATGCATGAAAGAAAAGAGAGAGGTCAGAATCACCACAAGATCTATATGCCAACGATCCAGCTTGTCCAAGTCATGGCTGGGTAGTGCTTGCATTCCAACCTGACACACTTCTCTCATTTCACCGACGTCTGTGGATCCTCGTAATAGAATTTCTCATGTGCACCCTATGCAAGATAGATGTAAATTTTAAAGATCTTTCCAAAAAATTCCACCTCTCTTATTATGTAGGGAATCTGAATATATATACATATCCAATCGCATCTGATGCACTTTATCAACAAGATCTGGAAAAAGGAAAAGTGAGCACCACACTGATTTCATTTTTGTTAAGCAAGTAGTTGTTGTTCTAGTACGAACGGTATGCCTCAGCTATTGGGTGGAGAAGGAGAGCCAGTCCCGACTGCTTTTCCATGCTTATTTTCAGGACCTTTATACTAAAATGGATTGGGTGTAATTTTGTATTTTTAGGTCCTTGATGTAACATGTACTTCCACTAATCGTGTTAAGTTGTTAACCAAAGCATCTCACTCCTTCTAGGCCAAACCTAGTTGAAAAAAGTGCCACCACCCCACATTTCAGACAAAGTGGACCATGGTTTCTTGTAACTTCCTAGTTTTAGAACTGTTCAAGCTTCCTAGGTCGCTAACTTTGCCCACTTAGAGGAATTTATGCCAGTTTAACAAAATTAGGTCAGATATGAACTACAATTAAGCGTTATAGGTTGCTCCAGAATTTTACAGATGCCGTTTGTTGGTAACAATGTTGTCAATATATCACGAACCATCACGAATTTTGAAAAATGCAACTAACTTCATGCTAAGAATATGCATGCCTACAAATTTGATAATGTTTTGAAGACACTGAAATAAAACAAAGAATAAACCAAATACTTTCATGTGGCATCCTCTTATGCATATTGCTCGCCATCAAAAAATCAGAAATAAGTGTTTGACTTCTTTTCAAAATAAAAAACTGCTCTGTTGCTTCACAATATCTATATGACTATATAGTGAATGAATAACTTCGAACATCCGCAGTTGGATATAGATTGGAAAATACCAACAGTTTTGACCATTGGATATCTTTTAGTACATTAGATTATTTGGTGTCTATCATCTAGAAGATTACATTGTTGGCCTTTAGCACCATGAATACTATGCATGGAAAGTACAAAGAATATGGTTCTAAATGCCACAAGCTGAGTTTCCAGATATAGTGGACCATGTTTTACGTACAATTCCCAAGTTTTATGAGTTTTCAAAGCTTCCAAGCTAACTCGGCCCACTCGAATGACTTTATGTCTCGTTTAACGAAATCATGTCAAATTTGAACTAGAAGCTCTAGTAAGTGGTAGATTGCTATCGAAGTTTTACAAAAAAGATTTTGGAGGTATCCATGGGGTAGTTAATATATCGGAAATAATCGGGATTTTTGACCAATTCGACTTCCTGCTAAGAATTTGCATATTGAAAATTTTGAACCCACTTTGAAATAATCACATGTAATAATGAAAAACAGAAAAACAAATATTTACGCATGGCATCCTATCATGTCACATGTACTGCCTGCCAAGAAACCGATAACCACGGGATTTGACAACTTTTGAAAAATATGCCCCGTGATATTGTACCACCATGTATGAATATTTATTTGGTTTCAACCTCGATGACCAAAAAAGGTCATGGCCATATTGACATCATAGTTTATTATACTGTTCCCACATTAATTTGGTAGATGGGTGCATATTGGTGTAGTAGGCAATGTTACCCGAGGGAGTCTATGGAATAGTTAAAACACACTGTTATTAGAATGTCATGTCCAGTTGAATCCTACAAGATTTGGAGCCTATGGGATTTTTTTAAAGAAGTGTTTGATTCATAGGAAAGCAAAGAAATTGTAACATGAGGCTGAGGTTGATTGTTCTTAAAATTTTATGAAATACATGAGCATGGCCTCCTTTTGCATGTATCACATGCCATGAAAAATGATAAACTTAAGTTTTGACAACATGTTGACAAAATTGTCCTGCCATGTATGAACATTTTTGACCCATACAACCAAGGTCAATGCCATATCCTATGATCCACATCATAGTTTATGGTAATTTTCCCATATTAGGTTGATTGGTGCATCTTGGCATGGTAAACAATATTTTTCCAAGGGGAGTTTCAAACAAGTATTAGGAAAAGATATGATCTCGATTATTCAAATGACAAGATTTTTTTGCAAAAACCTGGAACGTTGTTTTCCGTAAAACAATTAGTAGTACTAGGAAACAGATGGATCGAAATGGAGGGGAAAACAAAGAGATATTGTATAAGAGATTGTGAAGATAGAGAAGGAACCCCAAGAGGGCAGGAGTGAAGAGTAGTTGAAGCAGGTTTGATGTCAGAGCAAATATATGAAAAAAAGACACACAGAGATGTCATAGTACCATGGCACATGATGCAACACCATGTTGTGGATGAGGGAGAGATCAGTTGGACCAAAGTGGTTTCCTTCCTATGTACTCCTTATACTCCACACCAACCCAGCTGACGAACACACCAGAGAGACAGAGTCGAGCCATCGTTCCAAGGCACACGTAAAATTACACAAAAGTCATTCGAAGCTAACTAGGAATTAGGTACAACAAAACCACTTGGAGTTCTGAAAAAATGAAGTTATTAGTCATGGTGGTGTTCCCGTATTTGATAGGAGTACATGGGTTTTTCTTGGCATGATTAACAATATTTTTCCACTAGGAGTTTCCCCCGGTTTAAAAAAATCTGGGAGCGAGAAGAGATCGTGAGAATGCAGGAGGTAGTGCGAGAGCAGCAAAGAGGAGGATTCGAAGGCGGTGCAATGTCAGAGCAAAGCTGCAATGGGTTCTTGACACGAGGTACATGGCAAAGTGAGTATTACTAGTAAATTTCAGGACCTTTACTATATATGCACGCAAAACAAATTGTATTTTCTCTCTCCTTCACTTCCTCTTCACCATCCACACACCCTGGCCGGCTGATCTCTCCCTCGTCAACAACGTGGCACTTCCCACGTGTGTCAACCTGGCTTGTCCTTCCATTTCACACCCTGCAAAGAGGAAGCACCAAGCATAGCCCCAGCATGCTGGTTTGAAAGTGAGGAGTGTTTTTTTGTGAAGCAAGTATAGCAGTATGATGGGTATGGCTTAGCTGCTCGCTAGAGAAGGAGCCGACTTCTTTTCCTTGCTTAACATTAGGGCACTTTGTGCTAAATGTATGGACCTCTATGTGATTTTATCTTTTTGAGGTCTTAAAAAACTTTTGAATCTAACCAGGAATTTAGTACATCAAAAACCACCGAAAGTTCTGAAAAATTCAAGATCTTGCTATGCATCCGCATCCTGACAAAATTGACACTGTTTTGATAACATTCAAATAAAGAATAAATACGTAGTATAAATTGGCATTAAGTCATTCAAGTGGGCAGAGTTAGCTTGGAAGTTTGAAAACTCATAAAACATGGGAATCATAAGTACAAAATATTGGTCCACTATATATGTCTGAAAGCTTGGCTTGTGACATTTAGATCCATATATTTTGGACTTCCTTTACGGAACATAAGGATCTCATCATCACTCGGGACTTGAAATTTCTTTCCTGATTGTTGGAAACTCACACCAATGACATTAGTTACTATAATAATACGCACTCATCTACCTACAGAAAGACATTTATTTTAGGAGCAATCTATCATGCTTACTTGTAGGTCAAGTTTGACCTAATTTCGTTAAATTGTCAAGATGCAAAATCTTACCAAGAAGTTGAACCTGTCGTCGAAACTCTCGGTGGTTTCTAATATATTAGTTGACCCCCCATGGGTACCTCCAAAATCTTTTTGGTAAAACTTTCATAGCAACCTAAAGTTTACTTATAGTTCAAATTTGACATAATTTTTATAAATCAACATAAAGTCTCATTCAAGTCGGCAGAGTTAGCTAGGAATTTTTAAAACCTCTAAAACATGGAAATCATAAGTACAACATTCGTCCACGATATATGTCTAAAATCTTGGCTTGTGGCATTCAGATCCATATTCTTTGGACATTCTTTACGGAAAAGAACAATATCGTCATCACTCGGAAACTTGAGAATTATACTGAATGTTCTTTCGTGATAGTTGGAAAAAATGAAAATTCCGTTGATAGGAGCGAGGTGCTTGATTAACAGAATGATCGAAGGAAATATGCCCTGAGAGGCAATAATAAAGTTGTTATTATGTATTCCTTGTATATGATAGATGTTTATTTTGCATGCTATAATTGTATTGATAGGAAACATCAATACATGTGTGTTTAATAAACAAAAAGGGTTCCTAGTTATGCCTCTCTTATAGACTAGCTTGTTGATTAACAAGATGATCAAAGTTTCCTGATCATGGACATTGGATGTTGTTAATAACAAGGTCACAGCATTTGTGAAATGATGTGATGAACATTCATCCGAAGTATAGCATTACGATCAAGTCATTATGTTTATATTGCTATAACATCATACAAAGTAGTCTTAGTCCTTAGACCATGTGATCATGTTAATTGCTAACACCGGAAGAGTATCTTGATAACATCAAACGTCACACCGTAACAGGGTGACCATAAAGGTGGGTTCAGTGCTATGAAGGTGTTATGTTGAGGCTCATGGATCAAGAGTGGAATTTGTCAATCCCAATGACGGATAGATATACCCTGGGCCCTCTCGGTGATATCACATTAAGATAGCTTGCAAGCAAGTGATGTGATCACTAGAATGTTATATCACGGGAACGAGAAAAGAGTGCATGTCGGTAACGAGATCAAACTAGGTATTTGGATACCGATGATCGAATCTCGGACATGTATTATATCATGAGACAAAGGGATTAAATTGCTGACGTTAAAGGTTCTCACGATCACAGAGGTCATCGTTGAATATGCAGGAGTCAGTATGGATCTCCAGGTCCCGCTTCTGATTATTGATCTGAGAGGAGTCTCAATCATGTCTGCATTATTCGCGAACCATAGGGTGACACACTTAAGGGTTGCTGGACACCATTTAGAAGCACATATGTTCTAGACAAAAGGTTTGCAAAGCGCAGGAAATGTTTCGATAGAAACAGAAATTGTTTCGATAGAAACCGGAATTGTTTCAGGTGAAATTGCAGAAAGTGGTTCTGCATGTGATATTGAAATGTTGCAAGGGGTTTTATGTGAATGTTTGTTAATTAAAGTAATTAACAAAATTCTGAATAAAATAAATAAAAGAGTTTTATTAATAGAGAGTTGCATTTAATTTGGTGGAAATTAAATACATGTGAGTGGGATTTTGGGTGGAGGCCATGTTTATGTGAGTGGAGGTTCACCACATGAATGAAGGAGGGGAGAAGTCCCCCCCTCATGCGCCGGCTATGGGAGGGGTCTCCTCCTCCTATATCAAGCCCCTCTCCTCTCACAACCACACCTCCTCGTGAAGGATCTCTCTCCCCCTTTAGATATTCCCCCATGGTCTCGGATTAGCGAGATACATGTTCCCGGTGGCCTTGCGTCTGGAAGGAGTTGCTGCTTCCGCTGATTCGCTGGAGCGAGGAGGTGGAGGTTGTCCGGTGGCTTGAACGTGTGTGCGAGGACGGATGCGCTACTGATTTGCGGCGCTCGGACTTCCACACAATCTTGAGATCGGCAAGCGTACGACTACATCAACCACGAGTTCCTACTCGTTAACAAAACTCGTTGTCTTCGAGGGTAAGTTCTCCATGTATGTATGTCCACGCCTTGCTCTGTATCTAGTAGATAGATCTTGGCGTATAGTTCTCATCGTAGGAAATTTTTTGTTTTCTATGTTGTGGACCCAACAGTGGTATTAGAGCCTGATCTATGCGTAGGTGCTTTGCACGGGTAGTACACATATGTTTATATGTGGGCGATGATGATCATGTTATTGCATCTTCTATGTACTTTGGATATTGGTGGCATAGTGGGATGAAGCGGCCCGGACCAACCTTACATGTCATCGTACATGAGACCGGTTCCACGACTGACTTGCAACTAGTTTTGCATAAGTGGCTAGAGGGTGTCTATCTCTCGTACTATAGTCAATATCTGATTTACAACGAGTTGCTAATAACTTGGTTATCCTCATTGTGGTTCATGTTCGTAGGTAAGACCGGTTCTATCTCCGAAAGCCCTAAGCCACGTAAAACTTGCAATTGATAAATTAGAGGCGTCTAGTTTAGATCACATCGGGCTAGTGTCTTGATATGGTATTGTTGTAAGTAGATGTATGATACATACTCTTACAACTCACTTAACGTGTAAGTTCCATAGACCTTGGCCTTACACACAAAGGAATGATAGAGATCATACCACGATGCAAATGATAGAGATCAAATGCATGGACCATATCTCCTCACTTCACACATAAGATGTTAGCATCTTATATTGCTAGTTTGGCGCTTTTGGTAGCTTATAAGATGATCCCTCATTTAGATATCAAGATAAAATGTGTTCTTCCTTATGTATGCACCATTTTGTGGATCGTGTTTTGAGGCATCACGTGATGATCGGGTGTTCTCGACTCTACGCTTTCATACAACGGGTGTAAGATAGTTTTACACACGCGAATACTAAGGTTCTTACTTGGCGAGCCTAGCATGTACAGACATGGCCTTGGAACACGGACCGAAAGGTTAAGCATGAGTCATATAGTTGATATGATGCCCATATAGATGCTCGCCTTTGAAGCTACACCGACTCACGTGATGATCGGACTTGGTGTAGTGGATTCGGTTCATGTAATCACCAAAAGGACACGAGGGATGTCGTTTTTGAGTGGGAGTTCATTAGTAATTTGGATTAGTTGAACTCAATCTATCATAAACTTAGTCTAAATATATTTTACAAATTCTGTTGTAGATGGCACCACCTGCTTTTAATTTCAATGTGTTCATGGAGAAAGAGAAGCTTGCATGAATGGTAGCAACTTCACCAATCGGCTATGAATTTGAGGATTCTCTCACCTTGCACAAAAGCAATATGTGCTAGAGGCTCCACTAGGCCCCCCACCAGCTCCTGATGCCCCTGACGAGGAAAAGAACGTCTATATAACTCGTCAGGAGGACCACAACTTAGTTCATTGCGTCATACTGTATGGGCTAGAGCCAGAACTTCGAAAACATTTCGAAAATGGCAATGCCTTTGATAGCATGGGAGAATTGAAAATGATTTTCGATACCCATGCTGCTATAGAGAGTTATAATGCTTCTGAAAAGTTCTTTGCTGCATGATGGAAGAGGACAGCTCCATTAGTGAGCATGTACTCAAAATGTCTGGGTACGCCGATAAGCTTGTGTCCTTGGGAATAACGATTCCCATTGACTTAGGCATACATCGTGTTCTCCAATCTCTGCCACCTAGCTACAAGAGCTTCGTGATGAACTATAATATGCAGGGCATGAAGAAGTCTCTTCCCAGCTTCACAATGCTTAAGACTGCAGAAGTGGAGATTAGGAAAGAACATCAAGTGTTGATAATCAATAAGACCACCGGTTTCAAGAAGGACAAGAAAGGCAAGCAGAAGGGAAAGAAGGGCGGCAAATCTATTGTCGCGCCTAAAAAGAGACCCCGAGCTGGCCCTAAGTCCGATAATCGAAAAGTGCTACTATTGCAAGGATCGCCATTGAAGCAATCGCCCAAGTATTTGGCAGACAAGAAGGTCAGCAAGGCAAACAAAGGTATATGTGATACACATGTTATTGATGTGAACTTGACTAGTACTCGTAGTAGCACCTGGGTATTTGATACGGGATTGGTTGCTAATATATGTAACTCGTTCGGGGCTGCGAATGCGACAACTAGCAAGGGATGAGGTCACAATGCGGGTCGGCAATGGATCAAGAGTTGATGTGATCGCCGTCGGAACGCTGCCTCTCCATATGCCGTCGGGATTAGTTATAAACCTGAATAATTGTTATTTGGTGCCTGCACTGAGCATGAACATTGTATCCAGATCGTGTATGATGCAAAGTGGTTATTCGTTTAAGTCTGAAAACAATGGTTGTTCGATTTATATGAATAATATCTTTTATGGTCATGCACCTATGTTTAATGGTTTATTTCTGTTGGATCTCGATAGTAGTATTACGCATATTCATAATGTTGATGCTAAAAGGATTAAACTTGATAATGATATATCTGCATATATGTGGCACTGCCGTCTAGGTCATATTGGCGTTAAACGCATGAAGAAACTCCATTCTAATGGACTTTTGGAATCACTTGATTTTGAATCATTTGATACATGTGAGCCATGCCTTATGGGCAAAATGACTAGAACGCCGTTTTCCGGTTCAATGGAACGGGCGACTGATTTATTGGAAATCATACATACTGATGTGTGTGGACCAATGAATGTGTCGGCGTGAGGTGGATATCCTTATTTTGTTACTTTCACGGATGATTTGAGTAGATACGGGTATATCTATTTGATGAAACATAAGTCTGCAACCTTTGAAAAGTTCAAAGAATTTCAGAATGAAGTGGAAAATCATCGTAACAGAAAGATCAAATTTCTGCGGTCCGACCGTGGAGGAGAGTATCTTAGTTACGAGTTTAGCACACATATGAAAGACTATGGAATAGTTTCACAACCCATGCCTGCCGGAACACCACAACGTAATGGTGTGTTAGAACGTCGTAATCGTACTTTATTGGATATGGTTCGATCTATGATGTCTCTAACTGAGTTGCCACTGTCATTTTGGGGTTATGCACTAGAAACCGCTGCATTCACTTTAAATAGGGCACCATCTAAATCCGTTGAAAAGACACCGTATGAATTATGGTTTGGAAACAAACCTAAGCTGTCATTTCTTAAAGTTTGGGGATGCGATGTTTATGTGAAGAAACTTCAACCGGATAAACTCGAACCCAAAGCGGAAAAATGCGTCTTCGTAGGATACCCTAAGGGAACGATTGGGTATACCTTCTATCACAGATCCGAGGGCAAGGTCTTTGTTGCCAAGAATGGATCCTTTCTTGAGAAGGAGTTTCGCGACATGAAGGTGTGAGTAGTCGGAAGGTAGAACTCGAAGAGGTTATTGAACCTTCTCTTCATGAAATGGCGAGTAGCGCAGCACCAGAAGTTGTTTCGGAGTTGACTTCACCTAACGAAGAGAGAGCTAATGATATTGATCATGAAACTCCGAAAGAGGACACTACCGAACCTCGCAGGTCAAGCAAGACACGTGCAGCTCCTGAACTGTACGGCAATCCTGTTATGAATTTCATGTTTGATGAAATAGATGACCCTGTGAGGTATGAAGAAGCGATGATGAGCCCTGATTCCAACAAATGGCTAGAAGCCATGAAATCCGAGATGGAATCCATGTACGGAAACCAGGTTTGGACCTTGGTGGACTTACCTCACGATCGAAAGGCCGTTGAGAATAAATGGATTTTCAAAAGAAAAACGGATGCTGATGGTAATGTAACCATCTATAAGGCTCGACTTGTCGCAAAGGGGTTTCGACAAATTCAAGGAGTTGACTACGATGAGACATTCTCTCCCATAGCGATGCTTAAGTCGGTTAGGATTATGTTAGCAATTGCTGCATATTTCGATTATGAAATATGGCAGATGGATGTCAAAACTGCGTTCCTTAATGGTAATATTGAAGAAGAGTTGTATATGATACAACCTAAGGTTTTTGTCAATCCTAAGGATGCTGATAAGGTGTGCAAACTTCAGCGATCCATCTATGGACTGAAGCAAGCATCCCGGAGTTGGAATCTCCGCTTTGATGAGGTGATCAAAGAGTTTAGATTTGTCCAAACTTATGAAGAGGCTTGTATTTACAAGAAAGTGAGTGGGAGCAATGTGGCATTTCTGATATTATATGTGGATGACATATTATTTATTGGAAATGATATAGATCTTTTAAACAGTGTTAAAAGTTATCTAAACAGCAAATTTTCGATGAAGGACCTTGGTGAAGTTTCATATATATTAGGCACTAAAATCTATAGAGATAGATCAAGATGCCTAATTGGGCTATCGCAGAGTACATACCTTGATAAGATATTAAAGAAGTTTAATATGGACGGAAGTAAGAAGGGGTACTTACCTATGTTGCAAGGCAAGACATGGAGTAAGACTCAAAATCCGGCTACGGCGGAAGAAAGAGAGATAATGGATAAGATCCCCCATGCCTCAGCCATAGGCTCTATAATGTATGCCATGCTATGTACAAGACCGGATGTGGCACATGCTATTAGTTTGACTAGTAGGTACCAATCTGATCCGTGTTCAACATCGGATAGCGGTCAAGAATATCCTTAAGTACTTGAGAAGAACTAAGGATATGTTTCTTGTATACGGAGGTGAAGAAGAGCTAGTCGCTAAGTGTTATGTCGATGCTAGCTTTGACACTGATCCGGATGACTCTAAGTCTCAATCCGGATACGTATTTCTCTTGAACGGAGCAGCAATTAGTTGGAGGATCTCCAAACAACCTGTGGTGGCTGGATCAACGACGGAGACGGAATATGTTGCTGCTTCAGAAGCGGTGCAGGAAGCGGTTTGGATGAAGGAGTTCATAACGGAACTAGGTGTGGTTCCTAGTGCGTTGGACCCAATGGTGATCTATTGTGACAATAATGGAGCCATAGCCAACGCCAAGGAACCAAGGTCTCACAAGAATTCCAAGCATATTAAGCGCCGGTTTCACTCCATCCGCGAGCATGTCAAGGATGGAGATATAAAGATTTGTAAAGTGCACACGGACCTGAATGTAGCAGATCCGTTGACTAAAGTACTCCCTAGGTCAAAACATGATCAACACCAGAACTCCATGGGTGTTAGATTTATCACTATATAGACTAGATTATTGTCTCTAGTACAAGTGGGACACTGAAGGAAATATGCCCTGAGAGGCAATAATAAAGTTGTTATTATGTATTCCTTGTATATGATAGATGTTTATTTTGCATGATATAATTGTATTGATAGGAAACATCAATACATGTGCGTTTAATAAACAAAAAGGGTTCCTAGTTATGCCTCTCTTATAGACTAGCTTGTTGATTAACAAGCTGATCAAAGTTTCCTGATCATGGACATTGGATGTTGTTAATAACAAGGTCACAACATTTGTGAAATGATGTGATGAACATTCATCCGAAGTATAGCATTACGATCAAGTCATTATGTTTATATTGCTATAACATCATACAAAGTAGTCTTAGTCCTTAGACCATGAGATCATGTTAATTGCTAACACTGGAAGAGTATCTTGATAACATCAAACGTCACACCGTAACAGGGTGACCATAAAGGTGGGTTCAGTGCTGTGAAGGTGTTATGTTGAGGCTCATGGATCAAGAGTGGAATTTGTCAATCCCGATGACGGATAGATATACTCTGGGCCCTCTCGGTGATATCACATTAAGATAGCCTGCAAGCAAGTGATGTGATCACTATAATGTTATATCACGGGAACGAGAAAAGAGTGCATGTCGGTAACGAGATCAAACTAGGTATTTGGATACCGATGATCGAATCTCGGAGATGTATTATATCATGAGACAAAGGGATTAAATTGCTGACGTTAAGGGTTCTCACGATCATAGAATTCAGCGTTGAATATGCAGGAGTCAGTATGGATCTCCAGGTCCCGCTTCTGATTATTGATCTGAGAGGAGTCTCAATCATGTCTGCATTATTCGCGAACCGTAGGGTGACACACTTAAGGGTTGCCGGACACTATTTAGGAGCACATATGTTCGATACAAAAGGTTTGCAAAGTGCAGGAAATGTTTTGATAGAAACAGGAATTGTTTCGATAGAAACCGGAATTGTTTCGGGTGAATTTGCAGAAAGTGGTTCTGCATGTGATATTGAAATGTTGCAAGGGGTTTTATATGAATTTTTGTTAATTAAAGTAATTGACAAAATTCTGAATAAAATAAATAAAAGAGTTTTATTAATTGAGAGTTGCATTTAATTTGGTGGAAATTAAATACATGTGAGTGGGATTTTGGGTGGAGGCCATGTTTATGTGAGTGGAGGTTCACCACATGAATGAAGGAGGGGAGGAGTCGGCCCCTCATGCGCCACTATGGGAGGAGGGTCTCCTCCTCCTATATAAAGCCCCCTCTCCCTCTCTCACAAACCACACGCCCTTGTGAAGGATCTCTCCCTCTAGATATTCCCCATGGTCTCGGATTAGCGAGATACATGTTCTGGTGGCCTTGCGTCTGAAGGAGTTCTTGCCCGCTGATTCACTGGAGCGAGGAGGTGGAGGTTGTCCGGTGGCTTTAACGTGTGTGCGAGGACGGATGCGCTGCTGATTTGCGGCGCTCGGACTTCCACACGATCTTGAGATCGACAAGCGTACGACTACATGAACCACGAGTTCCTACTCGTTAACAAAACTCGTTGTCTTCGAGGGTAAGTTCTCCATGGATGCATGTCCACCCGTTGCTCTATATCTAGTAGATAGATCTTGGCGTATAGTTCTCATCGTAGGAAAATTTTTGTTTTCTATGCTGTGGACCCAACAGGTACGGGGAAGTATATGTTACATCAACGACCTCTTAAAAACGAAAATTACATCTAAGTCCATGCATTTAGCACAAAAGGACCCTGAAACTAAGCAATATACTGTGTTTCGAGGTTTGCGCGTACTAGAGCGTTTATTGTGCTAAAGACTATCTACAGAATGTTCTAGATGCTAGAATATAAAAAAGGATCCAATGGCTATCAGTATTGGGATTTGCTTGTCTTGATCTAATGGTCAATGTTCAAATTTATTCGTACACACTATATTGTGCTAAGTAAGATATATCCCATCACATTTGGTGCACTTCATCAATAAGATCTGGTTAAAGTGATCGCCACGCTGATTTCCTTTGTAAAGCAAGTAGAAGTTCTAGTACTCCATATGAATACTATGCCTCGGCTAGTGGGTGGAGAATGAGAGCCAGACTCGACTGCTTTTCCATGCTTCTTTTTGGGGCCCTTTGTATTAAATATGTGGACTTGTACGTAATTTTCTATTTTTTGAGAACATGCACTTCCACTGACCATGTTAAGTTTTTAACTGGAGCATCTTGCTCCTTCTAGGCCCACCATCTAGTTGAAAAAATGTCACCACCCCACATTTCAAACAAACTGGACAATGCTTTTCTTACAATTCCCAAGTTTTAGAATTTTTCAAGCTTCCTAGCTAATTTCACCGACTTAGAGGACTATATGTCGATTTAACGAAATTAGGTCAGATATGAACTACAAGTAAGCACGATAGGATTTCCTCTTGAATTTTACAAATGTCGTTTGAAGGTAGCAATGGTGTCAATATACCAAGAGCCAGCATGAGTTTTTAGAAAGGCAACTAACTTCATCCTATGAATCTACTTCATGCCTACAAACTAGATAATGTTTCGAAGACATGGAAATAAAACAAAGAAATTATAACTAACCAAATACTTTCATGTGGCATCCTCTTACGCGTATTACTTCCCATGGTTAACATTTTCATTACACGAGTGCACGCTACATGATAGGTCATCATGTGTAAATCTTTTGTTTTTTCTTTATTTTGTTAAATTGGAAAAAATTCACTGAAGTGTGTGAATTTATCTAGGAAGCTTGAAAAATCCTAGTACTAAAAACATGGGAATTATAACCACATGGTTTACTCTGTCTGATAATTGAGGCAGTGGCATTTTCTTTAAAATTTGGAGTGTGTTTTGAGGTTTGCGCTTACTAGCGTTTATCGTGCTAAAGAATATCAATATAATCTTTCTAGATTTGCCAGTCTTGATCCAATGGTCAATGTTCAAAGTTATTCATACACTATATAGTGGTATTGTAAGGTGAGAGATATAACAGATAAGATAAGATAAGAAGTACTGTGAATAGCTGATCTTTTGAATTCTCTCCTAATATTTGGGAAGCAAGTGAGAATTAGGAAACTCGAAAAGTTTGAATTTTTTTGCCGCCAAAGACCAATGTGGTTTCCTTCCTATGTACTCCTCCTAGTCCACACCAACCCGGCAGATGTAACACCTCAGTTTTAGCTAATGTTTATTTAGGGTTGTTTGTGCATTAATAAGCATCATCTTTAAAAATGTATGCAGAAGAAATAATGCAAAACCCTAAACCCTAATCCCCTCTCTCTTTGAAAATGAATTCAAAATAGTTTAAATTTCGAAAATTACAAAATGTATGGAGCCCAAATGGAATAAAGGGGCCCCACACTATTTCTTATAACTTACAAACCTTCTAGTATTTTTGAAATAACTGAAAACAGATTTGTATTTGAAAATACAAAAGAGAAACAGATTTTAGAAATAGAAAAAGGTTTTGTAAATAAAAAAATAGAACCAGAGAGAAATAGGCCGCAGCCCATCCCTTCTCTTCCTCTACTTGCCACTCAGCGCGCAGCAGACAGCAGCCCTGCGCGGCCCATCAGCAGCCCATCAAGGCCCAGGCCACGTACCCCTTCGTTCTCGTCGTCTTCGACAACGACGGGAAGTAGCTCGGTGTCGCGCCGGCCGCCGTCAATCTCCACCCACCATTGCGATGCGCCGCCACCCCCATATGCAAGGATAAAAATGCCACCGAGACCTCTCTCTCCCCTCTAATCTTATCCCCTCCCCGCGACCACTCTCTCTCTCTCTCGTGTTCCCAAGCTCCAGCCGAACCCTAGCTGCCCGTCGTCGCCATGTCCCGCCGTTCTAGTCCTCCCTAGACCCTACTGATGTTGCGGGAAGCTCCGCCTCACCTCCCTCTTCTTTCCTGCTGAGTCGTGCTTGCCGGGACGCCTCCGTCTTGCCGGAATCGAGCCTGACGACCTCCTCCTCTGACGGACGTCATCGTCGAATACCCTCCGCTTCCGGACATGCCTGGCTTCTCCGACCACATGGTTGTGATCATGGTGAGCTCTCCGTCCTCATGGACCCTTCCCTTCCTCCCCTCCCTCTCTGGTTGGCTCTAGCCTCGAGCGCCGTCGTGCGGCCTCTGCTCCGGTCATCGCCGGCGAGGTTCCCGGCCACCCCAGGAGCTCGCGCCACCCTAGTTAGGTCGCCCTTGTTGAGGCGCTCCCGATCCCCGCAGGTGTGTGTCCGCGTGCGCCGTAGCACCGCCGCCAGATGGTCGACGTTGTCGGCCACCATCCCCCGTGCGCGGTCAGCCGCAGTCAAACCCGACCAGTCCCTCCTCTGCGCACGTGGCAGCTGAGGTGGCCTAGGGCCCCCCTGTCAGCCATTGCGGCTAGACACTACCGAGGTAAGAAATGTCCTCGTCCCCGCGCTGACGTCAGCGTGACGCAGTAAAGCCTTTAAATGGTTTCATAATTACACAAATGGTTTAAATCTTATAAATTTAATAACTAATTATTTATAAGTCAGAAAAATATGTATAATATATCAAATTGTTCAAAAAATGAGATCTACACTTTAGAATCAATATAATGCATTGTTCAACAACTTTAATTACAAGTTTAATGTTAGAACTAAATCAACCCCTCATAGGTGTTCTGGGGTTCCCCTGTCCTAGGGTTTCGACCCTTCGGACCCTGTTTAAAATGATCAAGCATGCCCTAGGGTTTCATTTAACATCTATTTAACTTGTCCTATCATCATCCTTGCTTGAGCATTGCATCGATGTCATGTGTTGATTGTTGTTCCCCCTTTATTTCTGGTATTTGCTTCTTCCCGGTAGAAAACGATATTGAGATCGAGATCAAAGACCGAGATCAACACCATAAAAGATCGACGAACAATACTTGACCAACTATAATCAAGTCAAGCACAAGGCTTCCAAATATCTATATCTGGGTATCAACAAACAAGGCAAGCATAGCCCCACCATTATACAATCCTATGATTTCGAAAGCATTTCAATTCTTCCCATGATGCATTTGATTCTACTGTGGTATTTTATCGATAGATAGGGTATCTATCTATTGCATTACTCCCCTGAGCTTATATTACCTAATCCACTTCTGCTAGCATAACTAGGTTTGGCTTGTGTGCACTGCTAGAACTTATATCTATGTCTTGCTTAGCCATGCATAGCTGTCAGAGCTGGTTCATCCAGAAGATGTACCAAATGCAAAGAATCTAGTATGACAGGAGAATGAGGTATACTGATGAGGTAAGATCAATGGTAAAGGTTGAACATGCTAAGTCTTGTGTGGGAGGCCACAGTGGGATGTGGTTTTTGTAGTCCCATGCTCGCCACCACTAGGAACCGAGTTCTTGCCTTTGGACCAAGACTAGCGTACAGCCATACGGGGCTTGGGAACCCCTCCGCTGATTAACTTGCCTAGTCGATTCCATGAGTCACATAGTTCGGGGGTTCCATTCGACATATGCATAGAAAATGTTTTACAAATATTTGGCGGGTGAAGGTGCATCATAACAGGTAGGTAAGCATGGGCGGGGTTGCTTGGGGTAGATGGCGCCCCTTATAAACCAACCTCGCCCACATCTCTAGGGATCGGCTTCGGGATTTGACCCGTTACGGCGGAACCATCTTTAGGGCGTGACTCATGGTCTCCGCGAAAGCAAGGTAAAGGTCGTGGACAACCACCCTCTACCGGCCTTCCAAGGAAGTGGGCTTATCTAGTGGCACTAACAATCGGTTGGTACATGTGGGTAAAGTTGTACACCCCTGCAGGGTTAAATCTTTTCGAAAAGCCGTGTCCACGGTTATGGACGACTTGGGAATGAACGTGAGATCATAGAGAACATGGACCTAACATAAAACTTGAAAGTTTCAACGTGTGCTAAAGGATGCTTCCTCATGGGTACGAGGGGGTGATCCTAGATGTAAGATGAGGGTTACTTGGTGGATATCAAAAGATGGTGAACAATTCTTCGGAGATGTTACTCTCTTATCCCCTTTTAAAATATTCCGAGTAGACAAGCTTCTTCTTCCTCTAGTTTTATAAACAAAGATGGCTTTATGCAAAATAATCCCACCAGCCATAAGTCTTGCGGAGTCCACCCTGTACTCTCCCTTGCTTTGTTGATATTTTTGTAGCAGAATAAGTGTTCCCTGAAGACGTGTTAAAATGCGACATAAGCCAAGACGAGTAGCTTGGAGTTCCCGACCGGCAGCCTAGAATCTATGGTCTGGGACGTCATCGTTATGCTTCAGGCCTCTTAGGCCATTTGTTAAGTTTGCTATATTTAATAGCATAATTTGCCTTCCGTTGTTTGATGTTTGTGGTTAGTGACCTCTGCTTGTAATATTTTGGTTCTTCACTCAGTTATGAGCTTGCTGTCATAATTTTTGTGTCACAGGGTTACTGTTGTGTTACCGATTCTTCACTGGATATCCTCAAGCTCTAGGTTAAGCTTATGTCAGGCTAAGGTCTGGATTTGTTTAACCCTGATCCCGGGGGTGTCACAGCAGACAAACACACCAGAGACACAAATAGACAAACAAAGAGCCGAGCCGCCATACCAAGGCACACATAAAATTTGCCAAAAACCTTCTCGAGCTAACTAGGAATTCAGTACATCAAACCACTAGGAGTTCTTTGATTGGAAAAAATAACCACCAGGACATCTGAAAAATTCAAGTTCTTTGCTACTCCTTCCGTCCTGAAATAAGTGTACTTCTAGCGTCTGTTCTAACTCAAGCTTAACTATTTTCGACAAACTTTTATTTATAAATGTAGCAATATTTGTGACACAAAACTAGTACAAGTTGAGTCATTTCGAAATGTAGTTTCATAATATGTATATTTTATGCTACATATATTGCTAGATTAGTTTTACAAAGTAGTCAAATTTAAATAAGTTTGACTTAGACTAAGAGCTAGAAGTACACTTATTTGTGGATGGGGGGAGTATGAAAGAACTTGGCATGGTGGTGTTCCCGTATTTAGTAGGAGGACATAGGTGCTTCCTCGCATGATGAACAATATTTCGACTAGGAGTTTCCCCCCTTGTTGAAAAAAAATTGGGAGAGAGAAGAGATCGAGAGCACGCAGGACGCAACACGAGAGTAGCGAAGTAGAGAATTTAAAGGCGGTGCGATGTCTGAGAAAAGCTGCGATGGGTACCTGACACAACGTACAGGTTACATTGAGTAATACTCATAACCATCCACACACCCCGATCGGCTGATCTCTCTCTCGTCACCAACGTGGCGCTGCCCACGTGCATTGATCTACCTTGTCGTTCCATTTCACACCCTGCAAAGAGGAAGCACCAAGCACACGCCCAGCAGGCTGGTTCAAAAGTGTGAGCAGCATTTTTGTGTGTGTGTGAAGCAAGTACAGTAGTACGAAGGGATGGCTCAGCTTCTCACTCAAGAATTACCTGACTGCTTTTCCTTGCTTAACTTTAGGGCTCTTTGTGTTAAATTTATGGAACTCTATGTAATTTTCTCTTTTTTGAGGTCTTCAATGTAAACTGTACTCCCACCAACCGAGTCAAATTTTAAGTACAAGTAAGCGCAATAGATAGATTCCTCTTAAAATTTTCCAAAAAACATTTGAAGCTAACCAGGAATTTAGTACATAAAAAACTGCCGAAAATCTTTTCGTAAAATATTCAAAGCAATCTACAATTTATTTTCAATTCAAATTTGAGCTAGTTTTGATAAATTGGCACAAAGTCTTATTCAAGTCGGCAGTGTTAGCTAGGAAGTTCTAAAATTTGCAAAACATGGGAAAATTCAGAATGTTCTTCGATGTAAGGCGTACTCCAATCGACCGTGTCAAATTATAAATAAAAGTAAGCGCGATAGATAATTCTAAGATTTTCCAAAAAAAACTTTTGAAGCTAACCAAGAATTCAGTACATTGAAAACCACCGAAAAGATTTTTCGTAAAGCAACCTGCAATTTACTTGCAGTTCAAATTTGATGTAATTTCAATTAATTGGCACCAATTCTCATTCAAGTCGGCAGAGTTAGGTAGGAAGTTTTAAAATTCGCAAAACATGGGAAAATTAAGAATGTTCTTTACTAATAGTTGGACGCTCACACCAACGACATTGTTTACTAAAATAAGATGCAACCATCAACCTTCAAAAAGATAATTAATTTAAGAGAAATCTATCATGCTTACTTGTATCTCAAGTTTGACATAATTTTGTCAAGTTGTCAAGATGCAAAATCTTAGAAAGAAGTTGAACCTATTGTCAAAATTTTAGGACCTTTACTGTATATGCACGCAAAACAAAGTGTGTTTTCTCTCTCCTTCACTTCCTCATCACCATCCACACACCCTGGCCGGCTGATCTCTCTCTCATCCACAATGTGGCACTGCCCATGTGCGAACCTGCTATGTCATTCCATTTCACACCTTGCGAAGAGGAAGCACCAAGCACACCCCTAGCAGGCTGGTTCAAAAGTGTGAGGAGATTTTTTTGTGTGTGTTTCTGAAGCAAGAATAGTAGTACGAAGGGTATGGCTCAGATGCTCACTCGAGAAGGACCCGACTGCTTTTCCTTGCTTAACTTTGTGGCCCATTGTGCTAAATTTATGGGCCTCTATGCAATTTTCTCTTTTTTGAGGTCTTCGACCACTACAAGAAATGTTGGCTTTTACAACGGATGATTTTTGTAGTTGAAGGCCCGTTTTTCGTTGTTAAAAAGTCTTCTACGATGGATAGCCGTCACAAAAGAATCTACCACGGATTTTTTTGGACCGTGGCGGATCTCACCCTTCAGCCACGAAAACTTGTTCTGTCGTAGATCTGTTCGCCAACTGCGTTAACTGCTGACTTCATGCAAATTGCCACTTGGCAGCCGCCGTTAACGTCCAATTACCGCAGTTAACAGTCATAGAAACTATGGCAGAAGCTAGGCCCAGCCAAGGCCTACTAAATATTAAGTAGGCCGACCCATGAAGAGAGCCCAATAAGAAGATGACCCGATACTGTTTGGTCCTGCACTGTTTGAAATGGGCCCAAAATATGCAGCCATAACCAGCCCGCGAACTTTCAGGCATGTTACTATTTCGGCCTACAGAAGCCCACATTGTTCGAATACTGTGTGGCCCATTAATAACCTGCGTCAAGTCGGTTCGATACTGTTAAGGCCTACGGTCGGCCCATCACTGTTCTCACAGCAAGTCCTAGGTCGCCTAGCATCACACCTTTGAGAAGGTCCGGTACTATTCTGGCCTTTTACTACACCGTCCATTAACTTTTCAGTCCCACAAGCGGCCTGCAACTGTTCTGATCTGGTACTGTTCTCGGCTAGCAATATTGTCGGCCTATTACTATTTCTGTATGGTAAAGCATTCGGCCTTCTACTTTTATAGCTCGTTATTATTCTGGCAATTTACTGTTGACGTCCATTACTGTTGTGGTCCTTTACTGTTCTAGCCTTCTACTGTTTTGGCCTATCACTTTTCTATTCTGGCCCGTTACTGCTTTGGCACGTTCTTTCGTTCTAGTTCTTTGAAGTTACGCATGTTACTGCTTTTGGCACGCTCTTTGTTCTAGCATATTCTTGTTCTCTTTATTCACATGTTACTACGTGCCACATGAGGGTAAGCCCATGACATTCACGGACATCTACAGTTTCGGCCTTTCTTAAGCCCATGCAAATATCATAAAAGCACTATAATTGGTGAGCATATTTTACTCTTCATGGTAGGCCTAGTACAAGAAGGGAAAATAAGAAAGCCCTATACTGTTACCTGATTGACCTGGCTGGTGCAGTTATGGTACCACCTACCGTCATGCGTTGACGGTGTCCACTAAATGTCTACATGGCCTATGCGAGTTATCTAGATATTATATCAATTGTAAACTTCTTAAAAATATTACATAATATCAACACAAGGGAAAGAAAATTCAGCATTTCAGTTTCCAATCAAGTTGATAACATAGTCCTCAATTTGCTTTCTTAATCCATCAACTGCATCTCCCTTTGATAGCAAGAATTGCCAATCAAGTTGATAGCAATAATTAATGTCTGAAACTAAGTAATAACAAGTTAATATAGCAAACACGACAAACTACTAATTTCTAAGAATGAACCAGATAGGAATTATAACTACATAATATGAACTTGTAGAGCAGGAATACAAACTATGAATAAACTATATAGTAGAGGATAGTTATGTTGTTGCCTAGGACAAACCAGAACTAGATACGAGATATAATGAGTGGCTTGTGAACCTATAGAACAGGACAAACAAGCATTATATAAGTGTGTCTACAATGATATGAGAAATCAAACAAAGTGTTTCTTAGAATTTCAGCAAATATAAATTAGACAGGTCATTTCAACAAATATTTAAGGAAGTGGTGATATCTCCTGGAATGCAAGAGACATTGGGTGACTCGGAATTTGCGGTGAGATACACAATGGCATGTAGTTACTGTCGTAGCTAAGAATGAACCACATAGAAATTATAACCGCATCATACCAGAACTTTTTCAGCAGGAATAGAAAACACGAATGAACTATGCAGTAAATTATAATTATGCTGTTGATTAGGACGAACCATCACGAGATATGGAATATATAATGGCATCGCTGGTAAACCTGTAGGCTGTGCAAACCAACATGTTCAGTGTTCCCTTTTTGAGCTCTACGCAAAGAAAAGGAAAATAGTTAGTGTTGCAACTTTTGAAGAACTAGACGGCAACAAAAAAATTATAATCGAACTAGTATGAAGGGTTTGAACGGGTACTACAGGATAGAAGAATGATGTCAGGGAGGAAATAATAGCAGGAACTTCGCTCAGGAATAACCAAATAGATTCATTAACTGTGGAGTAGGGAATCCACATTAATATGTTCCACTAACATTACATTTTGCAAGAACTAGACAATCAGGCAATTACTGTTGTATGGAGTAGCTAAGAACATGTGCACGACAAAATAATAGATATGTGCATGACTTGAAATTTGTAGAGCAGCGAATGCAAACCAAAATGTCTAACGACCTTGTACGTACTAGCACGTAGAATAGGCGTGCCTAGTGACTTGTATGTACTGGCACGATTACAAAAGTGCAGTTCACTACGACAAATATGAACTTCCTATACTACTGACAAAACAAAAACGGGTTGGTGATTTGGTTACCTTGGTTGGAGAGGTATCTAAGCATCATTGGTACTTGGCGGGTGATGTCTAGGTCAACGAGGGTGTTGCGGTTACAGTGGCTATTGGCATTGGGGAAGCAGATCTTCGGTGTTCAATGCTAGTGTAGTCAATGGTGATGCCCATCTAGCTAGTATGGAGCAGTGGACATGGAACTTGTTGAACTAGATCCCGTCTGGTGGACAACGGTGAAGCTTCTCTGGTATGGTTGTGTAGCTTTTGGCGGTGGGGAAGCAGAGTGTGGACGGTAGACGACGCCATTGGCGCGGTCAGCGGTACCACCGCTCTGGTGGAGTGGCAGAGAGACCCGATGAACTAGATCTGATGGGGTGGGCATCGATGAAGCGGCTCCTTCCGCCGTGGAGTTTCCGCTGGGGGGTGCACACGGTGGTGGTGGAGGTGAGGGCGTGGGAGAGGAGCCTGGGATTTTGGGAGGACCAGCGGGAAAATCTGCATGAATCGGGAGTATGGAAGTGAAAATAATTACGATCATGCCCCCAAGCTACGGACTTTAGAGTGCCCATAGGGCATCTAAACAATGGGTAGACTAGGAAATTTTAAAAAAAAAGTTTTTGAAACGAAGGGGCGCGAAATGCTTCAAAGTTAGTGTATGGTTTTGCCGCTCGATTGAGATTTTGAATTTGGCTAATAATAAAAAATGGTAATCCCCTGGTGGGAGATTTGGCCTCAAAGTTTCTGAAACGGTGGTGTGGGAAATGCTTCAAGGTTGGTGTGTGATTTTGTCGGTCGATAGATATTTGAATTTGTACCTGGACAAATAATAAGAATAGAAAAATGGTACTCCATGGTGGGATATTTTGCCTCAAAGTTTTTGAAACTATGGGGCGAGAAATGCTTCAAGGTCGGTGTGTGAGTTTGCCGGTCGACAGAGATTTTGAATTTGGCTACTAGCAAATAATAATAATATAAAAATGGTACTCCACGGTGGGAGATTTTGCCTCAATGTTTTTGAAATGTCGGGGCGGGAAATGCTTCAAGGCTGGTGTGTGATTTTGCCGCTCGGTTGAAATTTTGAATTTGGCTACCAGACAAATAATAATAATAATAGAAAAATGGTACTCCACGATGGGAGATTTTGCTTCAAAGTTCTTGAAATGGTTGGGCAGGAAATGCTTCAAGGTTGGTGTGTGATTTTGCCACTCGATTGAGATTTTGAATTTGGCTACACGACAAAAAATAATAATAGAAAAATGGTACTCCCCGGTAGGATATTTTGCTTCAAAGTTTTTCAAACGGTGGGGAGGGAAATTCTTTAAGGTCGGTGTGTGATTTTCCCGCTCGATTAAGATTTTGAATTTGGCAAGAGTCCAAGTAATACTAGAAAAATGGTAGTCCATCGGTGGGAGATTTTTCCTGCAAATGTTTGAACGGAGGTGCGTGAAATGCATATGAGTCGGTTGGGATTTTGCTGCTCGATTTTACGATTTTGAATTTGGCTAGCGGCAAAGTAATAACAGAAAAAGATAGTTGCAGAGTAGTACGCTGTCTGGTCAGGAATTGAAGGCAAAGAGTCACATCAACTGACCATCCATTACATAATTGCACAAAACATTGGTAAATTTTGCCGCTCAACTGTTATTTTAAATTTGTATAGCGTACAAATAAAAATTCGAAAAAATGGTACTCCCTCTGTTTAGGAATAAACAAAATGGTCACATCAACTGATAATCAATAACAACCATATTCACATAGAAAAAATAATGTTGACTCCATCTGTGAAATTTTTTGGGCTATAAGTTTTTACCCTCGATTAAGATTTTGAATTTGGCTATAGTCCTAGTAACAAAAATTCGAGCGAACCCCACCACCCAACCCAGCAATTTCACAATCTCCATTGGTCATCAGTACGATAGGTCAAATGGAATTTCGCAGTATTCGAAAGATTAAACATGGGGCCCAAATATTTCGGTGTAGGCAGGAGCTTTTTCCTCTCAATTCAGAATTTGAATTTGGTGATAGTCCAAGTAATAACTGCAAGTATACCCAACTTCCCTCTGTTCACGAATCGAAGGCCTGGTCACATCAACTGGTCATCTAGGACCTTGCTCAAGGTAGCCCTTTTCTGGACGGAGGGGTAGAAAATTGGATGCCATGATCTCGGATTCAAAAATATTATTGGGGATGGTGGGAGGATTTGCCGCCTGAGTACGGTCTTGAATGTGACTGGTCCTAGTAATAAAATATAAAAAATTTATAAGGCCCTGTTTGCGGGTCATACTCTATCTATTCAACAATCCATTCAGACATGAAAGAAATGTTGAGCTTTAATTCAAAAATGTAGTTCTATTTATCACATGACACGTATGAATATGGTGTGCAACAAAGGGCTAAGGCATTGTTTTGAGAACCTGAATCTTGCAATCAATGATACAGGACAACAACACTTGTAACATAATGTATTGTATCATAGTAGCACATATTGGTGCATCCACACATAACTAGTTTGATCGCATCCACACGAGAAAATTGCAGCTAACACCATCATTTATGGTATTTGTTGCACAAAACACATAAACAATTTCTTTTCTGCATTCTAGCATAGTTTCTGGCTTAATTTTCTACACGTAGCCCAAATGAACTGCTTAACTTGTTCACATGTTGGTCAAATAAATTGTGGAGGATGCAATTTTTTACTACAATTCTACTTGTAACTACACTTCAAAAATATGAAAAAGTTTTCTAAGTATAAACGAATTATGAAAAATGACAAGGATACATATAGATGTGTTCTACATACGTGTTAAGAGCATCTCTAACCCGTCCCCAAAAATTTAGATGAGCAAAAGGCTTCCTATGCTTAAGAGGAGCAAATATACTGCTCTAAGTTTTGTCGGGGAACCAATCCCCAATAATTCAGAGGAGTAAATTTTTTTTGAGCAAAGTTTGCAAAGGTAAGTGCATGAATGCATGGAAACGTGTCACATAAAAATTCATAGTTCATCTATATATATATATATATCAATAAATTAGTCATACATAGTAATATCATCATCTAATTTGCTAAAATATCACGTCATCTCATACTTAACAAGATGAATAAGAAAGAAGCTCAGTGTTCATACACCATTATTTAAACATGCAGGCTCCATTTATTCATAGATTCCCCGCATTGGATCGCATTACTAGGAAAGTCCACTTATCCATAATGCATACTAATGACCTTGCATCTACACTAGTTCTTTCATTGAAATTGCATGTATTTCTTCAAAAAATTGTTGGAAAGGCTAGTCGGCTCCAACAATTGTTTTATGATGCCAAGCAAATTACAAATCATTGTCGTCATCCTCGGACCATGGAGCTTATCTCTTCTTCACTTTGCTATGAAGAATCATCTAAATTAGAAAATTGACGAGCTTTAACCAAAAATGACACAAAAAGAACCCTGAAGCTTATCTCTTCCTCACCTTGTTCCGATGGCGCCGGTATGGGAAGGTGTCGGTGCGGGTCCAAGGGATGATGCCGGTGCGGCTGTTGGTGTCAGATCTGGAGCTAGTGGAGGCGCGGGTGCTCGTGGCGGCGCTCCTGCGAGCTTGGCCGAGGAGTTGCAACGACGTGTAGTCATGACAGAAGGTGCTTTTCCTGGAGGATCCGATCATATCCCGGCGAATCCCGGCCAGGGAAGCTCGGTGGCGCATTTGTGGCCGGGGAAAATGGCTCGTGGTAGCCGATTTCAGCGACGAAGGCTACCAGGAGAAGCACAAATGGTAGATGGTCGTCGGCGGAGCACAAATCTTGTGAACAGAAGCTGGCTGGTGGCAGACGGGCGGGTGGGAGAGAAAAAGTAAAGGATTCGAGGTTGTGGTGGAAAGTCCTATATTTATTATCCTCTAAACGATGATAGGGGTTCGGTTAGGTTTGGTGCGGCTTCAACAGTTAGAGGAGTTAATTTACTCCTCTATTGCCATTTTAGTGTTGGGTTAGAGATGCTCTAACAATGCTAATATGTTTATTTGGGCCAGCTGCAAAAAATTAAGCCACAAACCTTGCTAGCCAGGAAAAATGACATGTTTCTATGTTCTATGCAACAAATTCCACAAAGACTGGTGTTAGATGCAATTTTATCGATCCATAGATATATTAGTACACAACAATCTAACCTTGCAGCATATAAAGCACCAATATTAAGCAGGCTAGCAATCCACAGATCACGCATTCAGGAATCGTACTACTTTCACATTGGTGCATTATGTTCCCCAATAGTACCTCCACTCCAAAATTGATACTATAAGGATCTTTAGCAACCTAAAACAACTTTCCTAAAAAGGGATATATTTTGAAATATAGGTAGTACATTAGAAGGTACCATACAAATTATAGACATGTCGCAACAAGGAATCAACCCAAGTTCATAACAAGTGCAGAGTAGTGCTCTAACAAAATACTTTCAACTTCCGGTTCCATTTCACGACAAAGGGACTGACCCGAGCTATTATTGCTCAACCACAAATACTGAGCATCTTCATTATTTTCTCCTTATTTTCTATGGGGTGCTCCAGCCGAATTAAATTTTCTGCTAACTTTGCGATCAAATGTTCATTGTATACACTTAGGGCAGATGATACCGATTGTTCAGCTTGGAGTTGTTCCTCTAGAACTTGAATATGCAAAGAAATGGCCTTGGAGCTGGACTTGAATTTGAACTTGGACTTTTACGAGCTCGCTGGGAACCCAGCATTACACAACAACATATTCTTGGCTATAGCACCACGTTGTAGTACCTTGAAAAATAAATCCACAAATTATTTTGGAGTTTTTATTGAACAGTCTTTCCCAGGATTTGCCAGCTCCTCTTCTAATTCAATCGGGAAAGTTTTCAGTTGATAGACATGCGTAAGACAAGTGAAGTTACTATAGAGAAACATGTACACAGGTTTAACATGTGCATGAACTGATATAATTGGCAATGTTGATAACACATCTTATACACTTCAGTAAAAAGATCATTTTGCCGTGTATCTTCTTTTGATGTCATTTACTAACATGACTAAAAATGTGGCTTCCTGTGTAAACACTATGAGGTGCATCATATGCCAACTGTTTGTGCAATTAATAACTGTTAGTTGCAAATTATGAAGAAAAATGAAAACAAAACTGAGGAGCAGTCCAAGCAAGGTTGCATATCAAATTTATACGTACAAATCACTGCAAGTACAACATCACAAAATGTAGAGAAGACTTACAACAACTTTCTTTACAATGACACCATATCTATTCATCTGGTGTCCCTCAAATTTCTCCAGCAGAGTTTAGTATTTTTTGGGATCTCGGTTTGACTTAAATGCGCATTTGGACGAGTGAAATCACATGGTGGAAACGGAGGTTGAAACATAACATGCATACAAATTCCATAACATCAATTACATACTTACTTAAAATATACAATACAAAACAACAAGTCCTTACCAATTAGTAGAGGTGCCCAATTATGCTACGGGATCATGTATGACTTAGTATTCATACTTTATTATGGCTAGAACAATTCCTTTGAGTGATGGCCTACAAAATGAGACTTGTAAGACACATGTATAAATACGAATTGACAATGCGATCTAGTCTTAGTCTTATCAAAGCATACCTCATTATTTTGATCAAGCCAGTGGTGGAGAAGATCACCCCATTGATCATCAGTCATGTGATCCACAGGAGACATTCTTGTAACATCTTTAAAGCACTTGCCAGAGAAGTATTTCTTATTTAGCCAGTGGCTTTGTTGGCGCAAACATGCGGATAATATGCTTTTTAAAAAAACCTTTACTTCCTCGTTGTTCTCATCGAACATGAAAAATCTCTATAGACAACAATGAGTAGCATATATAACAAATAGCAAGCTAAGAAGACAAGGGACAGAGCAACGGAGTATGGCCAAGAGACAAATGACTTACATGTAATTTCTTTAGTAAACCTTCAAAATGCTCGGGGGTATTTTGGTGGTGTTTCCATGAGGACAAGATGGAAATATCATTCCTCATGAAAATGCCTGTGATCGATGCTATATAAGAAGATTCATGTGGATCTAGTGGCCTTATGAATCTTGCTATAGATGTGACCAGAAGTCCTGATTTAGTTATTTCAAGCATCTGCTCAGGATTTTTTCCCATCGTTAGCCCCCTTGTTAATCTTCTTCATACTACAACTAAAAAAATTACATCAAAATATCAATGTATACATATTACATATAAAACAACATGCTACTACTAGTCTCTGAACACATAACAAATTTGGCGTCACGCTCATTTGCAAGGGAGTATATGTCTCTATCAGTACTAAAGACCATTGGGAGATCATTACCAGTTTGTTGCTGAGAACCTGCTGTTGAAGCTGGTTCTGCAGCCAATTCTTCCTCGGTAACTGGATTGGCTACTGGCGGCTGTGGGATGTGTATTTTTTCGTAGCCACGAGTGCAACTAGACCAACTGGTGCGGGATTAGGACAAAACTTTTTATGTTGATGTTTTGCATTATTGTCTTTTTTGGCATGGTTGTCATTTTGAACTAGATTTAGTAGAGTCCGAGACCTTGTTCTGACTCTGTTTCCTACATTGGCAGCAAATAGCTTTTGAGATTTCTCATGGAATCGTGTGAAAAAATAGGAAATTATTACGAGTACTTGTAGAGGTTGACATCTCGAAAATCAATGATTCCCATCACAACTCTAGTATAGTAACTTACTTCCGCTTTGAGAACTCTAACCATATGTTACCCTGAGTGAGAAGAAAACACATGAAGTTCCAATACAATTGACTAACCTATAGGCTTGACTATAATACTCATAACATAACTAGAAGGGCCCGCCTGGTTATACTCTAAACAAGGAGCCATGACATAATAATTCGGCTCAGGACGTCAGCTAGAGTTGACGTATACCAGCTATGCTATCTATAAACCTTTACGCCCCAACTAGAATCATTTTAGGAGATATTCCAACAAACGACAAAGTACTTTTGATAGTAATAAGTTGCATAACAAAAGGAAGCATAAAGTGTGCAACAACCTTCGTATAGGGAGGAGACAAGTTTACGCTATGCGCTGGTGTCGTTGAACGGAGGGGCACATCGTTTTCCCATCTATTCGGTGCTAGAGACCAGAGAGTCCATGAAGTAAATGGTACTTTGCAGCGACCATATCGTGTTTGCCAGGGATGTTGTGCATGCTCCGGCCCGGTGGTCGTCGGCATGGGGAAGCCACAAAACAAGGGAGTGGTGCCTTTGGTCACAACTATACCTGGTGCGGAGGTTGTGGTGGTGGGGAGGGACGGTGGTGCGAGGCCATATTCGTGGGAGATGCTCTGGCTCTGAGGTCGAGTGAGAGATGTGAGACATTGTGCGTTTTATATGGATCACAAGGGCGCTAGTGGTAGGTTCAAAACTTTTGAATTGCATGGCACCAGGTAGTTCAAAGAAAAGCCTGCCAATGTCATGCAAATTTTGGTGATCTCACTTTAGAACAAGATGAACCCGCCAAAAAAGCTGGCGATCTCTACTGTATGATTATTGCTACACTAGCCAGGAGCCAAGCTAGAGGAAGTGCATCGAATGTGATGGGATTTATGAACACACCAGTAGCCTTTCCCAGGTGCAGACTCCGTGTAGTCCCTACTGCAAAAAGTTATGCGCAGTCATGAGCATGGCCTCTGCTTCAAGCACTCCTACTCTAGTTAGAGTCCATTTGATTCAAAGGATTTGCCTATGAATTTTGTAGGATTAAATCCTATACGAAAGTTTCCTATGATGGCTATTCTATTTGTAGGATTGATTCCCATAGGATTTTTTCTAAGGATTCCTTTGTACTAGTTTTCATAGGAAATCAGACATCCACTCATACCTCTTTTTCAGATTCCTATGGTGGAATCAAACACACTTTGGTTCATATGAATTCCTATAGGGTTGGAGTGGGCATAACATTGCTATCCTACATTTTTTCTACTCCTACAATTTTCCTATCCTACGAATCAAACATGTACACTCCCCTTTTCGAGAAAAAATACTATGTAGTATACTACCTCCATTCCGGTTCATTAGGCAAATACGTACTCGAAGAAAATAATTTAACCATAAATTTGGTCACCAATTTATAAATTATTTGTCACAAAAATTATACCATTGGAATCGCCTTAGGAATATAAATAAAATGATAAAAAAAATTTATTAAATATAATTATATATTATTAACCAAATTTATGGTCAAACTATGTTCTTGAAGTAAGTATTTACATAATAATTTGCACATGCCTTGCACGTGAGATGTGTGCGTTCTCTTGCGGTACCATTAGCTTTGTTCATATGTTAGTGTTTGTATCAACCTTATCTGATCTGTAAACTTGTACTCAGTACTTGGTTTTTAATAAAAGGGATGTGGGCATCCTTTGAGTGCAGAGGCTGGGGTATCCGTATTTCGAAAAAACAAACGTGAGACTCAAATAAAAGACTATCATGTCATCTCTAGCTATGAGATGGAAAGTATGACATGTCATTACTAATAAAATTATAATAGGTAAATCTTAAAAGACTATTAATTTTGAGACACATCGTATCCATAAATTATTGGGTGTATACATGGATCTTGCTACATAATAATACTCTAAAAATTGTAACATGCTTAGAGGAATGACAGAGAAGATTCTAGAATGGCAGAGAATTGTGTTTTGAAGTTTTAGCATAGAGTTCATTATGCTAAAGACTATCTATTGAATCTTCTATATGCTAGAATGGTAAAGATCTAGAGGTTAGATATGTTGTGATTTGCCAGTATTCATCCAGCGATCAACCTTCAAAGTTATTCGTACACTATATAGTGGTAAGATAAGATAAGAAAGTTTGACCTCGTTTCACGACATCATTTCCTTTTTCTATAGTTTCTTTTTTATTTTTGCGACGAACTCGCTGTAGTTAAGTCGGTCCAAGAACTTTCACAAAATTTCTGGGTGTGTGCCAGGGCACAAGGGGCATAGTCGTTGTCACATAAACACTAATACATTCGTATTTTCTCATGTTTCATGGATTTGTTCCATTTATCTATAACAGGGTGACAAATTGTCGGGAAGATCATTGATATAATATTCATTCATCATCTTATTCTTGTAACTCTCATTTTTTTACTCATATATGTACCTTTCTCCCCTCTTCATTAGATCCTATGTACTCCTTGTATTCCAAAATATAAGATGTTTTAGCTTTTGTGAAACGAATGTATCTAGACACCTTTTAGTGTGTAGGCCTCTCTCAAGGGAGAATTATCCCACCAGGTTGACACTATGCAGAATGAAGGCCATGTCTGTAGCTAACGCATAATCCTACTGCCTTTGTATCAAAATATATGTCGCAAGTTAGTCAAAATTTGGAAGAATCTATATACTACTAAATAACTAAATAGTGTTTTCTAATTTTATCGACTAAATTATAGCACACATGCAGTTAAAGGTCGAATTAATCTGAAAAAATCACTCGAAACTAATTTAAATGGCTATAAAAGTGGTTATCCCTTAAATATATAAATTGTGGAGAGTGTACATATGTTCAAGAGGGATCCCTAGGAGTTACCTCTTCCTTCCCCTATAAGCTTAGGCGCACTGACTATACTACGCTGCAGCTGTACATAGACAAAGTTGGGGTCCTGATCTAAAGTCACCATCAATGGGATACCGCTGCCACTACCATTAGCAGGACCAAAAATCAAGATGGCGGAAGAATGGATGATCTTTTTTCCAGTAAAGAAGAATGGAGGCTTTGAGCAAGTGAAGTTGGTGAGATGCAGCATGACAACGATGGCAAGGTAGCTACCGCTCCGCACGTAAGTGATAATAACTAATCATAGTATAGTAGGAAAGATAATCACACCCAAAATTGGCTCTAGCAACATTGTGGTTGGTGATGCATGTCACATTCACCAAATAACCAAATACTTACCGTCAAGTACATGATCATACATTCATACTACTAATAAACGTTTTTCAATTTACTACGGATATTTTGAAATCTATATATCTAATCATGAACTAGTCGCTCCGTTCCATAAAATATAAGCCTTTTCCGTCAGCTATTTTAGGTCTATAAATAGGTTTATATTGTGAAAACGGATGGAGTACTAACTAAGGTTTTCCACATGCCGGCTCACTGATGGAGATCGATGACAGTTTCACGCTTCAGCTTTGCCAACTTGGCCAGGAGTTTGTCCTTCTGGTCCTCAAGGTCCTGGATCTGTTCGAAGCTTATTCCTAGCATCTCCACCATGCTGATGTTCCACCACTTCAGCTTTCCACGATTAATTGAGTATTCCATGGAGAGATTCCTGAGGAGGCTAAGCCTGACCTTGTCAGCGGCAAGCTTGGAGTTAAGTCTAGTGCACTCCTTGACGAGGGTGCTTCTTTCCGCTGTCTTGACGCAGAAATCACCCATCACCTTTTTAACCATAAACTCTATCTCGAAGCCAATATTCTGTTAGATGAACAAGGAGCGTAAATTCAGAAGTGTACCTAGAGAACTATCAAGTAAGAGAGACATGGAATCACAATTCGAATGATTTCTTACCTTGCATCTGTACCAATCAGCCTCCATCAGCGACGGTGAAGATGATTCTGCAGGCAGGAGTGCCGTGGAAATGCGAAGTCTGCCCGACCTAAAACAATATTGAGAAAAAATGTACAAGTAGGGAAATGAGCGAATCAAGTAATGGTCAAAGACATGGAAAGTTGCCCCAGCACGGAGATTTACCTGAAGGTATCGGTCTTCATTGAGGACGGTGAAGATGATTCTGCAGGAAGGAGTGCTAAGGAAATTCAAAGACTGCCCGACCTAAAAATACCATTGAGGAAGAATGTGCTTTTTTAGGTAAATGAGTGAATCAAGAAATGGTCAAAGACATGGAAAGTTGCGCAAGAACGAAGATTTACCTGAAGGTATCTATCCCTGGCTGCGGTGGCTTCAAAGAACCTTGAGTTGAAGACCTCTTGCATGCAGCCAAGGGATTCGACTGGGACCCTTTGCTCGTCGCATCGCTTGGTACCGGTAGAAACATAATGGCAGAACGACAAGCCGACTTCTTCTCTTCCGCCAGCTTCGCCATTGCAGCACGAACCCTTCTGTGGCGGGACTTGTTCCCGGTCATGTGCGTGAAATAGCACAGCAAAACGGAATGAAAACAGGCAAAGAATTTTACAGAGAAGAGCTAGAATCGTGAAGAGGAGGAGGAAGAAGCTCGAGTCAGTGAGAGGTGGCCTCCTCGTCTCCATGCGAGTAAAAAAACTATTTCCATTCAGATACAGTACTTGTCACCCCCAGCATGGTTTCGATATCCACTATAAATTTGAAGGTGCCTTGCACGGGATTCATGTTGAACAATACATATAGAGCAGATTCCAGCATGTAACCCCCCCCCCCAAATCAGAGCACAGTAGGCTGTAATCTCAATGTGTGTAGATAGTTATTATTATTAGACTTAATGTATGGCTTTTCTCTAACAAGACTATTGGTTAATAATAACAACTTAATGTTTGTTAAATCATATTTCATACAGTATATACGTCTGTGGCTCATGCCTTTTACTAGTAGACTTAATGTATGCCTTTTTTATCTAACAAGACTATTGGTTAATAATAACAATTTAATGTTTTCTAAATCACATTTCATACAATATATACGTGTGTGGCTCATGCCTTTTACTAGTAGACTTAATGTATGCCCTTTTTTTAACAAGACTATTGGTTAATAATAACAATTTAATATTTGCTAAATCATATTTCATATAGTATATACATGTGTGGCACATGCCTTTTACTAGTCCATTTTAGCTAGCATCTATTAGAAGATAAAATATGGATAGTACATTATTTTACCCACTATAGTGTACGAATAACTTAGAATGGCCATTGGATCAAGACTAGCGAATCGCAACATGCAACCGGTTGGATCTTCTTTTCCATTATGGAATCTAGTAGATACTATTGATAATCTTTCTTATCGTATCTTACCACTATATTTTTCGCGAATATCTTTGAATATTGATCGGTTGGATTAAAACTCGCGAATCCCAACATTGCCAGTTGTTGGATCTACTTTTCCATTCTAGCATCATCTGTAGAAAATACTATTGTTTATATTATCTTATCTTACCACTATACAGTGTACAAATAACTTCGAATATATTGACTGTTGGATCAAGACTCGTGAATCCCATCATTGCTAGTCGTTGGATCTTCTTTTCCATTCTACTAGCTAGAATCTCTACTAGAAGATATTATGGATAGGACGTCTTTAGCACAGTGAACGCTATGCACAAACCTCAAAAAACACTACTCCATCATTCTACTCCCTACGATCCAAATTATTGTTCTCAGATTTGTCTAGATTCAGATGTATCTAGCACTAAAGCATGACTAGATACAACCGAATCTAGACAAATCTGAGAACAATAATTTAGATCGGAGGGAGTAGAATAATCTTCTCAAACGTTTCTCTAGACCATATGTGACCAAAAATTTCAAGTATTAGGTATATAGCTAATAAACATTGACTTCTACATGATACAAAGTACAACAACTAAATATACACCCATACTTTATATATAATGTAAATCAAGTTTAATTTTTGTGATCTAGATTTACCTATTATATAACAAAATCTTACAACTATATAGTTTGCGAATAACTTTGAATATTGCTCGGTTGGATCAAAACTCGCGAATCCCTTGCCAGTTGTTGGATCTTCTTTTCCATCCTAGCATCATATCTAGAAGATACTATTGTTTAGTAGTCTTACACCACTATATAGTGTACGAATAACTTTGAATGTGAACCATTGGATCAGGACTCGTGAAAACCAACATTCCACCCACTGGATCTCCTTTTCCATTCTAACATCTAGAAGATTCTATTGATAGTCTTAATTATAATGAATGCTATGTACAAACCATTATTCTAGAATCTTCTACCTTGTTTCTCTAGACCATGTTACCAAAATTTTCATGTTTTAGATAGCTAATAATCGTTGACTTCTATATGATATACAGAGTACAAGAACCAAATATACACCCATACTTTATAGATGTTGATCAAATTTACAATATTTTCTGCTTTACCTATTATGATATTATATAGTGATGATATGACAAACGTCTATTATCTAACTCTCACGTGCAGGGCACATGCAATTTACTAGTACTAGTAAAAGGCACGTGCCACACCCGCATGTACTGTATGAAATATGATTTAACAAACATTAAGTTGTTATTAACCAATAGTCTTGTTAGAGAAAAATTCATACTTTAAGTCTATTAATAATAACTATCTACACATATTGAGAATACAACCTACCGTGTTATGAAATTTTGAGGGTGGTGACATGATCGTTCTAGAACATGGTGGAGTTTTCTCTAGGTACTATTCAACACGAATCCAGCTGCTCTAAACCATTGGATCTAATACCCCAATGGTCAGGATTGGTGCTATGGATCCAATTCAAAACTTCTCCATTATAGTAGTAGAGATATGACCACTATATAGTGTACGAATAACTTTGAATGTTGTCTGTTGGATCAAGACTCACGAATCCCAAGATTTCCAACCTTTGGATCTTCTTTTCCATTCTAGCATCTAGAAGATTCTATAGATAGTCTTCAGCATAATGAATGCTATGCACAAACCTCAAAACACACTTCTCCATCATACTAGAATCTTCTCCCTTGTTTCTCTATACCATGTTAAAAAAAATTCAATTGTTAGGTATCTAACAATCTTTGACTTTTACATGATGATACAAGGTAGAAGAACCAAATATACACCCATACTTTATATATGTTGATCAAATTTATAATTTTTTGTGCTTTACCTATTATAATTTATATAATGATGATATGCCATACGTCTATTATCAGAATTTCACGTGCAGGACACGTGCAATTTACTAGCATATATATAGTGTACAAATAACTTTGAATATTGTCTGTTAGATCAAGATTTGTGAATTCCAACATTACTAGTCATTGGATATTATTTTCAATTTTTGCATCTAGAATATACTATGTATAGTCTTTCTTATCTTATCTGACCACTATATAGTGTACGAATAACTTTGATTGTTGACCGTTGGATCAAGACTTGCGAATCTCAGTATTTCTAGCTGTTGGACCTTCTTTTCCATTCTAGCATCTAGAAGATTCTATTGATAGTCTTCAACATAATGAATGCTATGCACAAACCTTAAAACACACTTCTCCATCATATTATAATCTTCTCCCTCGTTTCTCTAGACCATGTTATCAAAAATTTCATGTGTTAGGTAGTTAATAATCTTTGACTTCTACATGATGATACAAAGTACAAGAACCAAACCCATAGGTTATAGATGTTGATCAAATTTGTAAATTTTTGTGCTTTACCAATTATAATTTTATATTGTGATGATATGTCATACGTCTACTATCTGAGTCTCACGTGCAACTTACTAGTCTCTTTAGCAGAATGAACACTATGAACAAACCTCAAAACACACTTCTTGATCATTCTAGAATCTTATTCGTCATGTCTCTAGATCATGTGGAGTACGAGGTAGCTCATAGGTTGATTTATACACGATACAAAGTACAAAAACAATCCAAGTGGTGGTTTGTGCAACACATCGAGCAGGACATTGTGAAATCTGCGATGTCGTATTCCTATATATGCACACCAAGGAAGCTGATCAACACGCTAGAGACTCTTCTCAAGAAATAAAGGAAAAAACAGGCCGCACACACATAGCGTGGCCATACCAAGTCACACGTGGTGCGGTGATTAAGGGATGAGGGAGAGATCAGCAATTTGGAAGTGCGCATGTATTGCAAAGGAGGGGACAGAGAGGATGGATGGTGAGAGACAGCGAAGGGGAGAGAAAACATAGTAGTACTACTAGTAGCAAAGTGAGCAACACATTGATTTCCTTTGTTAAGCAAGTATAAGTGTTCTAGTACTCTGTACGAAGAGTATGCCTCGGCTAGTGGGTGGAGAATGAGAGCCAGATCTGACTACTTTTCTATGCTTATTTCCAGGGCCCTTTGTATTAAATATGTGGACTTGGATGTAATTTTATTTTTTTTGAGCTCCCTAATGTAAGATACACTTCCACTAGACGTGTTAAGTTATGAAATGATGTATCTTGCTCCTTCTAGGCCCACCCTACTTGAAAAAATGCCACCACCCCACATTTCTTACCACTATATAGTGTACGAATAACTTTGAATATTGACCATTGGACCGAGACTCGCGAATCCGAACATTACTAGCCATTGGGTCTTATTTTCCATTCTAGCGTCTAGAAGATACTAATGATAGTCTTTAGCAAAGTGAATATTATGCACAAACATCAAAACACACATCTCCGTCATTCTAGAATCTTCTCCATCATTTCTCGAGACCCTGTTACCATAATTTTCAAGTATTAGGAATAGCTAATAAATGTTGACTTCTACGTGATATAAAGTACAAGAACCAAATATAGACCCATACTCTATAGATGTCAATCAAATTTATAATTTTTGAGATTTATCTTTATATAATAATCTAACCACTATATAGTATAGAAACAATTTGAACCTTGACACTTGGATCAAGACTGGCAAATCCTAGCATTGCAAACCGTTGGATCGTTATATCCATTCTAGCAGCTACTAGAAGATTCTAGTGATAGTCTTTAGCACAATGAACGCTATGCACAAACCACAAAACACACTTCTCAATAATTCTAAAATATTCTTCATCATTTCTCTAGAGCATGTCGAGTATTAGGTAGCAAATAGGTTAATTTCGATAGTACATCATACAAAGTACAAGAACCAAATATACATCCGATACTTTATGGACGTGACAAAAAGTTTAATTGTTTTTGAGATTTACCTATTATGATTCTGTAAAAAATGATATGTCATACTTCTATTATATAATTCTCATCACATGTGCAATGCACGTGCAACTTACTAGTTAGAAAAAGTGGACAATGCCTTTCTTATAGTTCCCTAGATTTAGCATTTTTCAAGCATCTGTCACGACCCGAGATCAGGGTTAGACAAATACCAGATCTTCATATGACATAAGCCTAACCTCGAGCTCGAAACGTGCATAGAATAATTCGGTAACATTACAGAACATACAAACCATACATTATTAAGGTGCACTCTTAGTAGAGTTGCATACAAGTATTACAAACCAGGGGTCAAAGACCCATCAAACACCAAGCAATGGAAGCAAATAAGTTGTTCTAAACAACAAACTTAGCAAAGGTCCTAAGAGGCCTTGAACATAAGCAAACGACCCTTCCATAGATCCTAGGCTGCTGCCCAGGAACCCCAACTACTCATCGACATCAACGTAGAAACCACCTTCTGTTGGAGTAGCTTCATCTGTAGAAAAACATCAACGAGGAAAGGCTGAGTACAGGATGTACTCCACAAGACTTAATAACCTACGATACATGCTTGGTTTAGAAAGGCTTTCTGTGGTTCTTTGCAAAAGCCAGCTTTGTTTTGAAAACAAGTGAGAGAAGAGGCTCGTCTAATCAGATCATTTCAAAAGAGGTAAGAAGACTACACTCTAGCTCTTTAAGATCGTCTTCATCATCATCTGAACCTTTCAACTTGTAACACCCCCTCAAAGAACCCGGAGGAAGTAGTTCCAGAACACTCATTAGTTGCCATGTTTTAACATTAGGTTATAGGTCTCTATGATCGTCATGTCTATTCCCAAGTCGTCCATAACTGTGGACACGGCTTTTCGAAAAGATTATTACCCTGAAGGGGTGCACAACTTTACCCACACATACCAACCGACTCTTAACGCCAAATTATTAGCCCTCTTCCATGGAAGGTCGGCAGAGGGTGGTTGACCACGACCTTTACACTGCTTTCGTCGAGACCATGAGTCACGCCCTAAGGACATGCCGTTGTAACGGGTCAAGTCCCGAAGCCGGTCCCTGGAGATGTGAACAGGGTTTGAGATTATGGAGGCCGTATCTCTCCCATTCCCTGCCACGCTTACCAACGTGTATGAATGCACCTCTTACACCGCCTTCGAGAACAACCAGAATGCATATGTCGAATGGAACGCCCGAACTATATGACTCATGGAATCTACTAGGCAAGTTAGTGAGTCGAGGGGGTTTCCAGGCCCTGTGTGGTTGTACGCTCGTATTGGTTCAAGAGGCCAGAACTCAGGTCCTAAGGGTGACTAGCATGGGACTACAAAAACCACACCCAACGTGGCATCCCATACCATACCGATCATATCTCAACACCCTATCAAACTAAGTTCATTGCATCTCCGATGCATCATCTGGATGGATCGGTCTTGTAATAATAAGCTCAACCCTAGTTATGGTAGGAACGGTGGATCAGTATCTTGGTGTAGAAAGGAAAACATGCAGCAGATAGGATACTCTATCTTAAACAAAAGAACACATTGGAATCGTATGCATATAGCGAGAATGAAATACTTTGGAAATATAGGTTTAGAATTATGGGGCTATGCTTGCCTTGTCCGTCGTTGAAATGGTACTGATCTTCGATGGCGTTGACTTCAGGTTCATTATTTGTATATTATTTGTATTTTTCTGACTTAAAATGAATTAGTTATGATTTTTCCCATTTTTAATCCATTTTAAATCATTTTTTCAATAAATAATTTTTTTTGTAATATTATTAAATATCTTATAACCTCGACCCACATGTCAGGTATTTAATCTTTTCAAAAAATGTTTCCTAAATTATTAAAACCCTGACAGACTCGGCCCACATGTCATATTAATAATCCAGAAAACCATTTAATAATAAAAGAAAAACACTTATTGCATCATGCTGACATCATCATGACGTCAGCAATGGGATGCTCTCAGGTGGTGGTCGAATCCGATGCTAGGGGCGACTAGGGGCTGTGGGAGGGGGCGCGTTCGACGCGCCTGACTGAGGCGAGCCAAACAGTGGTGGCGCCGCTGTTTTTTGGTCGCCGGAGCACGGGATTTGGCGGTGGCCAACGGCGGCAAGCGGCAGTGCACGTCGGGTAAGCACTGCAAGGCGAGAGGGAGAGAAATAGAGGGTCCATGACGACCAGTAGCTCACCAGGAGCACGACAGTGAGGTCGATGAGGCTGGGGAATGTCAGAGTCCGGCGAATCGACGGTGGCTGGTCGTTGGAAAAGGGTGGCCGGAGGGCTCGATTGAGGGCGCGTGGCTCCAATTTCTTCTGCGAGGTGACCGAGGACAGCACAGGGAGATCGACGGTGGCCTTGGCTTGGCCCGGGGCAGTCTAGGGCGACGATGGGGAGCGGCACCGACGAGCCCTAGGACTAGGGTTTTGACATAGAGAAGGTAGAGAGGGGAACACGGCTAGGGTTCATCCGTGGCGGCGCCGCGAGGTCTTATAGGTGCTCGGGGGCGGTGGAGGGAATATTGGCATGGCCGCGGCAGCGGACGGCATCACCGGCGACAGTGGAGCAGAACGTCGTCGTTGACGAATACGACACGGTGCAAAGCGGTTCGGGCCAGGCGGGGCTGGTTGGGCTAATTCTTGGGCCACGGTAAAACTTGTTAGGTGGGCTGTTGCGGTGGAAGATAGAGAGAGGGAAGGTGGGATTCGGTCCAGGTAGGTTAGAACTATTTTTATTTTCAAGAAAACTTTTTCTATTTAGTTTTTCTCTCTTTTCTCTTTGTATTTTCAAACCCTTTCTGTTTTGAACATTTTGAAAATACCAGAGGTTTGTGAAATACAACAAAACACTTAGGGGACCTCTTATTCAATTTGTGCTCCAAACTTTAGGTATTTTTTTCCAAATTCAAAATATTTTGAATGAATTTCAAAGGAGGAGGGAAATTAGGATTTAGGGTTTTGTTCTCTCTTGATTAGAACCAAGTGCAAGATGTAATGCATGTATGCAATGCTCACAAACATGTTGTTAATTATTACATATAAAGGTGGTATGTTACAGCTCTACCCCACTTACAAGAATCTCGTCCCGAGATACCTAGTTTTAGAAAATAAGGCAGGGTACTCAGATCGAAGACGATCTTCGCGTTCCCAGGTTGCTTCTGACTCGGAGTGATGAGACCATTGAACTTTCAGGAACTTTATGGTTTGACAACGAGTCTTGTGCTTGGTTTCACCAAGAATATGAACTAGGTATTCCCAGTAGGTTAGATCCTCTTGAAGATCCAGAGTTTGATGATCCACACCACGAATAGGATCTTTGAAGCAATGCTTGAGTTGCGACACATGGAAGACGCCATGAACATCTGGAAAGGTTGATGGTAGCTCCAACTAGTAGGCAAGTTCACCTCGCTTGGAGAGAATGCGAAAGGGACCAATGTAGCGAGGAGCCAATTTGCCTTTGATACCGAAGCGGTGGACACCCTTCAGAGGAGTTACCCGGAGATAAACTTGATCACCAACTTCATAATTAACTTCAAGGTGATGACGATCATAGTTGGTTTTCTAAGGAGATTGAACAGCCTTCAGACGTTCTTGGATTATGCAAACTTGATCTTCAGCTTCTTGGATCATATCCGGACCAAAGAATTGTCTTTCGCCGGTTTCTGTCCAATTCAGCGGTGTTTGACATGTTCTTCCATATAGAAACTAGAAAGGCGCCATACCCAAACTGGATTCGAAACTGTTGTTGTAGGAGAACTCAGCAAATGGAAGACATTTCTCCCAGTTCTTGCCGAAGGATATAACACACGCTCTAAGCATGTCTTCAAGAATTTGATTCACCCTTTCGGTTTGACCACCGGTTTTAGGATGGTAAGATGTGCTGAAGGAGACATGAGTTCCCATTGCTTCTTGGAGACTCTGCCAGAATCTGGAAGTAAACAAGCTTCCGCGGTCAGAGATGATCTTCTTGGGAACACCATGAAGGACAACGATCCGGGAGATGTATAAATCGGCCATCTAACTAGCACGAATAGTTTCCCGAACCGGAAGGAAGTGAGCAACTTTGGATAACCGATCAACTATTACCCATATAGCATCATTTCCTTCGGATTTTGTTGGAAGTCCAGTAATGAAATCCATACCAATTTCATCCCATTTCCACTCAGGGATACGCAATGGCTGCAGAAGTCCAACAGGTCTTTGGTGTTCATCTTTTACATGACGACAGACGTCGCATTCTGCAACAAAGCGAGCAATTTATGGTTTCATTCCACTCCACCAAAATCTTTGAAGAAGGTCACAATACATCTTGGTACCACCAGAATGAATGGACAAAGGTGATTCATGAGCTTCACGAAGAATTAGCTCTTTGATCTTCCGATTGTTTGGCACCACTAGCCGGTTACTGAAGTAGAGGGTACCTTGATCATTAATGGAGAAACATTTAGCGGCTCCACTTGCAACACGCTCCTTGATCTTGGTAATCTCATCATCTTGCTTCTGGGCTTCCTTGATTTGATCCTCAAGAGAAGACCTTAATTCAAGGTTGTAGAGGAACCCATGAGGAACCACTTCAAGGTTAAGACGCTTGATTTCCTCATAAAGAACAGGTTGAGCTTGTGAAATCATCAGGTTATTGCAATAAGACTTCTGACTTAGCGCATCAGCAACAACATTGGCTTTGCTGGGTTGGTAGTTGAGACCCAAATCATAATCTTTGATGAGTTCCAACCATCGTCTTTGCCTGAGATTGAGATATGGCTAGGTGAAAAGATACTTCAGACTTTGATGGTCCGAGTAGAGTTCGCAGCAATTACCGATGAGGTAATGTCGCCATTTCTTAAGAGCATGAACAACAGCATCCAGCTCAAGATCATGGGTTGGATAATTATTCTCATGTGGCTTTAGCTGCCAGGAGGCATAAGCTACCACATGACCATCTCGCATCAACACACAACTGAGCCCTTGAAGAGACGCATCACAATAGACGACAAAGTCCTTGCTTGTGTCCGGGAGGATGAGAACAAGAGCAATGGTTAGCTTAGTTTTCAAAGTTTGAAAGCTTTCTTCTGCCTTTTTAGACCATTCGAACTTCTTATCTTTCTTAAGAAGATCAGTCATAGGCTTGGCAATCTTGGAGAAGTTCTCAATGAATCAATAGTAATATCCAGCCATTCCAAGAAAACTTCAGACTTCCTTGAGTGAGGTAGGTGACTTCCATTCAAGAATGGTTTGAACCTTATCCGGAATAACAACAACACCATTAGCTGATACCACATGACCAAGAAAGACGAGCTCTTGCAACCAAAACTCACACTTGGAGAACTTGGCGTAGAGACGATGTTCACGAAGTTTAGTCAGTACCAAACATAGACGTTCGGCATGCTCTTCTTCGGTCTTGGAATAGATCAAAATATCATCTATGTAGACCACTACGAACTTGTCCAGATACTCCAAAAAGACAGAGTTCATGAGCCTCATGAAGGTAGCAGGGGCATTGGTTAACCCGAAGGACATCACTGTATACTCATAAAGACCATAACGAGTTGTGAATGTCGTTTTTGGGATATCCTCTTTTCTGATTTTGATTTGATGATACCCCGACCTTAAATCCATCTTGGAGAAGACGGTAGCACCAATTAGTTGATCAAAGAGGTCATTTATCCGAGGAACAGGGTACTTATTCTTGATTGTCACCGCATTGAGTGGATGGTAATCAACGACCAATCTTGGAATATTTGTATCCGAGGAAGAGGCTCGTCTAATCAGATCATTTCAAAAGAGGTAAGAAGACTACACTCTAGCTCTTTAAGATCGCCTTCATCATCATCTAAACCTTTCAACTTGGAACACCCCCTCAAAGAACCCGGAGGAAGTAGTTCCAGAACACTCATTAGTTGCCAAGTTTTAACATTAGGTTATAGTTCTCTATGATCATCACGTCCGTTCCCAAGTCATCCATAATCGTGGACACGGCTTTTCAAAAAGATTATTACCTTGCAGGGGTGGACAAGTTTACCCACATGTACCAACCGACTCTTAGTGCCAAATTATTAGCTCTCTTCCTTGGAAGGCTGGCAGAGGGTGGTTGACCACGACCTTTACCCTGATTTCACCGAGACCATGAGTCATGCCCTAAGGAGATGCCGCTGTAACGGGTCAAGTACCGAAGCCGGTCCCTAGAGATGTGAACAAGGTTTGAGATTACGGAGGTCGTGCCTCTCCCATTCCCTACCACGCTTACCTACCTGTATGAATGCACCTCCTACACCGCCTTCGAGAACAACCAGAATGCATATGTCGAATGGAAAGCCCGAACTATGTGACTCATGGAATCTACTAGGCAAGTTAGTGAGTCGAGGTGGTTTCCAGGCCCCCGTGTGGTTGTACGCTCGTCTTGGTTCAAGAGGCGAGAACTTCGGTCCTAAGGGTGACTAGCATGGGACTACAAAGACCACACCCAACGTGGCCTCCCATACCTTCCTTAGCATGTTTATTAACCATCTCCAATCATATCTCAACATCCTATCAAACTAGGTTCATTGCATCTCCGATGCATCATCTGGATGGATCGGTCTTGTAATACTAAGCATGGATAAGCTTGACTAAAATATGGCACTTGCAACAGTGATAAGCTCAACCCTAGTTTTGCTAGGAACGGTGGATCGGTATCTTGGTGTACAAAGGAAAACATGCAGCAGATAGGATACTCTATCTTAAACAAAAGACCACATTGGAATCGTATGCATATAGCGAGAATGAAATACTTTGGAGACATAGGTTCAGAATGATGGGGCTATGCTTGCCTTGTCCGTCATTGAAATGGTACTGCTCTTCGGTGGCGTTGACTTCAGGTTCAGGCTCGGTTCCTATTCGCGAAGAACCAACACCAGAAAGAAGAAGCAACAATCAACACATGGCATATGTGCAATGCTCAAGCAAGGATGATGATATGACAAGTTAAATTGTATTAAAATGACACCCTAAGACATGCTTGGCAATTTAGACGGGATCCGAGGGGTCCAAACCCTAATTCGGAGAAACCCTGGATGCATATGAGAGGGGTTATTTTGTTCTCCTAATTTAACTTGTCATGTAAGTTGATTAAAAATGCATGATTATGAGTCTATTGGATAGATCTCATTTTTCTGAACATTTTGATATATTATTTGTATTTTTCTAACTTAAAATGAATTAGTTATGATTTTTCCCATTTTTAATCCATTTTAAATCGTTTTTTAAATAAATAAACATTTTTGTAAAATTATTAAATATCTTACAACCTGGACTCACATGTCAGGTATTTAATCATTTCAGAAAATATTTCCTAAATTATTAAAACCCTGACAGACTGGGCCCACATGACATATTAATAATCTAGAAAACCATTTAATAAAAAAAGAAAAACACTTATTGCATCATGCTGACGTCATCATGAGGTCAGCAATGGGGATGCTCTCAGTTGGTGGTCGAATCCGGTGCTAGGGCGACGCGGGGCTGCGGGAAGGGGCGCGTTCGACGAGAATATCATTTTTGCGGCCTGAAAGTTGGGGTGTCCAGGCAACGCGGTACCCAAGTTCATTGAAATCAGCCGGGATGACTACAGTTGGTGTTCTAAATACTCAGAGTGTCTTTTTCGGCACGAATTCAACTTTACGTTTCAATATAAAAAATCAGGCTAATGGCCGTCAAGTTGGGGCCCCTGTTAGTTCTCGCCGTTATGTCGCTCTTGTCGCTCCCGTCGCTTAGGTGTCAATTAGGCTTGCAGCGTTGGCGCCTGCATCCATTACGCGTCTTCTTATTCCCCGTAGCGGCAATCTATGGAGAGTCGCGGTCATGGCGCTGAGCTGGGACATGGACGAACCTGCTCGGCCCAGATCTCCTCCCTGTAGGCTTGCAGCATTGGCGCCTGCATCCATTACGCGTCTTCTTCCTCGGAGCGGCAATCTGTGGTCGCGGCCATGGCGCAGAGCTGGGACGGGACGAAGCTGCTCGGCCCCGCTCTCCTCCCCATCTCGAGTCGGAGCTCGTCCTCACCGTGGACGCACCCATGGCACGATGCAGGGACGAGAATTGGTTCCCGGTGAGATCTATCACCTTGTCGACCATGCTCGGTTCTGTTTTCCTCCTCTAGAATCCGAGCTCGCCATCGCCGTGGTTGCACCCGCACCAATTCTGCCACCTCTGCCAAGGTCTCTTTGGTAGCTCAAGTTCTGCCATGTTGGGCCTATAAGGGTTCTATTGTGTATCCATGAAGAATAATTGTAACAAAGGCCTGAAAATCTTTGGGCGATATCGCATATCGGAAGTATATGACGATTGCATTGAGTTCACCGACCCCTGGGCTGAATTCTATGCTAAAAATAGAATTTTCCTTGATGATCTGCTCGTCGTCCAGGTCAAGGTGATGAGGCACTATATCAAGCTAATTATTGAGGTGGTCACCGGTCCGGCAGAGGAAACAGGAGGATGCGGAAGACGACAACGACGAGCAGCACGAGGAGGACGAAGACGAGAGCGTTGGCTCTGCAATGTCAGTTGTAGCTCAAAACTTCTGAATAAATCATCAGAATTTAAATTTCAAGAATGCATGCTTAGAAACTTTTGTGTTGTTGTATGTTAAACTAGCAAATCTCGTTTGTTCAAATCTCTTGGGTTGTACCAATTTTATTGTGTTTAATTATGAAAGACAAAATATAAATGATTTCTCTCAATTTCTCGCATAGAAAAATGCACACCTAATTCCATATTCTCGTAGGAACTGGCCCCACTTGTTGAATCGGCAGCACTGCCACGGTCTCCACGTAACCACGATGATTTGTCGAACCGAAAGTTGTAGTTACCACATTTCTTCTGCAGTCATTCCTCTTCCTAAGTCATTCCTCTGCAGTTTTTCCTGGGCGCTTCTTCTTCCTCTGTTCTAGAACTGTCGGTTCATCTTCTTCTTCCTCTCGCAGGCAGTTCCTTGCAGGCATTTCCTTTCACCCATTTCATTGCAGGCATGGACGATGGGAAACGCACAATAGCGACCCACTTGGTCCCTACCCATGGCACCATGACTTTGACAGTGGTGTACACAAATTATGAAGCGACTATGGAGACAACTCTCGCCAGGTTTGAGCAATTGCTTGAGAAAGAGAAGCACAAGTTTGTGGGGTTAGACTTGGAGTACACCCGTGCAAATAAGCGAAAAAATCCTCCACAAGAGATCGCTGTCGTGCAAATCACCATACATGAGGAGGTCCTCGTTTACCACTTCTGCAAGTATGTGAAATTTAAATTGGAGATCACCATTTCTGCATCCCTTGTTCCCTTACATCCCTAGGACCATCTAAGTGCAGGAGTAAACCAACTGAGATGCATTTTCTGGCTCTGGTCGAGTTCTTGTGTAGGAAAGGGATAACTTTCACTAGCGTGGATATCACAAATGACACAATTATGCTTTCTCGTGCATTGATAAAAATCCCAGAGGGGCACCACATCGACATCCAAAATCTATAAAAGATCAAACCATACCCAGCGAAGGATGGCATGGGTGATCTGGCAGCGGAAATCATCGATAAATCCTATGAAAAACTGAAGAAATTGAAGCGACTCGATCACGGCTACTGGGAGTGGAAGCCGATGAGCCAGGTGCGCCTCGAGTATGCAGCCAGAGACACCTACATGGTGTACGACTTGTACAGTAAGCTCATTACCATGAAAGATGGGATGGTTAAGACGGGGGTTTTCGCGAGAGAGCTATGCCCTAGTTGCAAGCTAGGTTAGGAGAAGAAGCGGGAGGAGGACAGAAAGCGGTTTCAGGATGAGCAGGGATCTTGGGACGGTGGCAACATCAAGTGGTTGAAGGGGAAGCAAGTCAAGGACAACAACAAGTGGTGGTGATACATTATGTGTTTGAACTAGATTTTAGTTTCTAGTTTATTATGTGTTTGATACATTTAGTTACTTCAATACAAAATTTTGACCAATTTAACTTGTTGATGTATTTCTTGACAATTATAATATAATCAAGCACTAGAAATATTTTGTAGTGTGCATGAGCATGATCAGTAAATATAATTGAACACTAGAAACTTTAAGGAACTCCATATAAAGTAGTAGATTAATATAGAAGGTTCACAAGAGACACCACGGATATATTGTCTTACATGCCACACATAGGTAATAATTAACTAGAAAAAAATAAAAGCAGGGGCTGCAGCAGGAGGCTGGGACACGGAGACGCCTAGAAGGGTAGGGGTTTATCAGTAGGAGGCAGCGACAACCTAGTTGATGGGATACACGCCAATCCTGACATAATCCCGGAGGAATTTGCCGTAGGCTGCGTGCCGCGCGAAGGTAATCGGCCTATGGCTTTTGCCTCCGCCTCTGCCAACGCCCTCTGCATGGTGGATCATGTTGTTGAGGTCCACGTTGATTGCTCTGCCACAGAATGGGCAAAACAGTCTCCCCCTACGGTGGAAACGGATTATCCCACACCGTAACCACCTCAGCACGTAGCGGCTCTTGTTGTCCCTGGATACCTTGCTATCGTCCACTTCATCATCATCCTCCTGTTGATTTTTAAGAACATAACTTAGAACTCATACATATGATTGAATTGTATTACAACTCAAGAATTGACAACATGTATATGTAAGACAATATATTCTTGATCGGTTCATATATCATTTCATCTCAACACAATGACAAATAATTGCATCAAAGTGAATGTAGGATAAATCTAGGGGCCTCATAAGTTTCTTCAGGGATGGAGTCAGTGAACCAAGTAATAATTGCACAACCTGTAATGTTGTTGTACATCGCCCTAGGTTCACTAACTTATCCCTGAAAAAATCTGACACCAATATGTCTGCCTCTCTTTTGAGACAAATTTGAATCATTGGCCACAATAAGAAATTGAAATGTAATCATACAAAACATTATTCAGGGATATACATAGTTAGGTACAAAAACAAGCCTAAATATTGTAACTATAAATAAAAAACCAAACAATTAATCTTCAGGTACATGTTAAAAATTATTATGATCAAAACCATTCATATACATATGCATCATACCAATCATTAAAAGATCAAAAACAATTCAAGGATCATATATGTAGTTCCATATGAGAATAAATCTCGGGCCTCATAATTTGTTTCAGAGATGGAGTTGGCGAATCAAAGTACCAACAGCACAACCTATATTGTTTGTGTGCATTGCTGCCTCAGGTTCACCAACCCATCCCTAAAACACGACACCATCATATGTGTCTCCCCTTGAACTCTTTTGGGGCAAATTTCAATCATCGGCCTCGGTGACAAACTAAAATGTAATTCTTATACACTGAATGCATGGAAGAGATAATTAGAATATCATAGTTCTACGAATGTAGAATAAAGATTAAGGCCTCATAAGTTTATTCAGGGACGACATGAGTGAACCAAGTAACAACTGCACAACCTATATTGTTCTTGTACATCGCCCTAGGTTCACTAACTGGTCCCAGAAAAAATCTGACACCAATGTGTCTGCCTCTCTTTTGGGGAAAATTTGAATCATTGTCCACAATAAGAAATTCAATTGTAATCGTACAAAACATGATTTAGGGATATACATAGTCAGGTACAAAAACAAGCCTAAATATTGTAATTATAAATAAAAAACCAAACAATTAATCTTTAGGTACATGTTAAAAATACTTATGATCAAAACCATTCATATACATATGCATCATACCAATCATTAAAAGATCAGAAACAATTCAAGGATCATATATGTAGTTCCATATGAGAATAAATCTCGGGCCTCATAATTTGTTTCAGAGATGGAGTTGGAGAACCAAAGTACCAACAGCACAACCTATATTGTTTGTGTACATTGTTGCCTCAGGTTCACCAACCCATCCCTAAAACACGACATCATCATACGTGTCTCCCCTTGAACTCTTTTGGGGCAAATTTCAATCATCGGCCTCGGTGACAAACTAAAATGTAATTCTTATACACTATGAATGCATGCAATAGATAATTCGAATATCATAGTTCTATGAATGTAGAATAAAGATTGCGGCCTCATAAGTTTATTCAGGGATGGCGTGAGCGAACCAAGTAACAATTGCACAGCTTATATTGTTCTTGTACATGGTCCCAGGTTCGCTCACTCATCCCTAAAAAAATCTGACACCAATGTGTCTGCCTCTCTTTGGGGCAAATTTGAATCATTGGCCACAATAAGAAATTGAAATGTAATCGTACAAAACAATATTCAGGGATATACATAGTCAGGTACAAAAACAAGCCTAAATATTGTAATTATAAATAAAAAATCAAACAATTAATCTTCAGGTACATGTTAAAAATACTTATGATCAAAACCATTCATATACATATGCATCATACCAATCATTAAAAGAGCAGAAACAATTCAAGGATCATATATGTAGTTCCATATGAGAATAAATCTAGGGCCTCATAATTTGTTTCAGAGATGGAGTTGGAGAACCAAAGTACCAACAACACAACCTATATTGTTTGTGTACATTGCTGCCTCAGGTTCACCAACCCATCCCTAAAACACGACACCATCATACGTGTCTCCCCTTGAACTAGTTTGGGGCAAATTTCAACCATCGGCCTCGGTGACAAACTAAAATATAATTCTTATACACTATGAATGCATGGAATAGATAATTCAAATATCATAGTTCTATGAATGTAGAATAAAGATTGCAGCCTCATAAGTTTCTACAGAGATGGCGTAAGCGAACCAAGTAAAAATTGCATAGCTTATATTGATCTTGTACATGGCCCTAGGTTCGCTCACTCATCCCTAAAAAAATCTGACACCAATGTGTCTGCCTCTCTTTGGGGCAAATTTGAATCATTGGCCACAATAAGAAATTGAAATGTAATCGTACAAAACAATATTTAGGGATATACATATGCATCATACAACGCATTCATAGATCAGAAACAATACAAAGATTATATATTTCGGTTCCATATGAGAGAAAAAATAGGGCCTCATTTTTTTCAGCGATGGAGTCAGAAAACCAAAATACAAACAGCACAACCTATATTGTTTATGTGCATTGCTGCCTCAGGTTCACTAACCATCCCTAAGAAAACAATACCATCAGATGCCCTTGCACTATTTTGGGGCAAAATTGAATCATTGGGCTCAGTAAGGAATACAAATGTAATGTTATAGGCCTGCTGTGTATCGAAATCAACACTCAACTAGTAAACTTAACTAGATGGCAGATGAGCAGATTGGGGTTTTGTGACTAGACGGATTGGGGTTTTATGACTAGATGGCAGATGCATCAATCAACCGATCGAACCATATATATACTACCCTACTTCAAGAGCAAAAGAATCTGTACACGATTGAGCAAATCCTATGTATGAATAGTGAAAACTACGGCTACGACTAGAGAAGCTAGCAATGTAGTATCTCAGACTCCTCATTAGGGACCTCCTCCTCGAACTCATCATTCTCCGTGATTGCATCGAAGATTTATTGTACAACGATGGGGTTGTTGATGTAGATCACCAGATTGCCTCCGTCTGCCGCCTGCCCCCTATCTAGATCTGCCGCTGGCACCACGACGTTGTCAGCCACCTCTTTGCTTTCGGCAATGACGGCTACTACCTCTTGCGGCGGCGATGGCTACCACCGCTGCTCGGTGGCATCGCTACCACCCATCGCCGGCGGCGGCGGCCATCGGGTTGGATGGATGAGCACACACCCTCGACGGCGCGGCAACGAGCGGTGTTTGTGCCCGGAGAAGACGCCTCCGCCTGCTTGGCGACGACCGAGCCATCTGCTGCTGCGCCTTCAACTGGCTTCACCTGCGGCTCGTCTCCATGCGTACGCTTCATGGCGCACCAAGCGAAGGAGGTAGTGCAAGCGAGGGAGCTTTGGCGCGCGTGGAAGGTGTAGATTGGGGTCTTGGGACTAGACAGACTGGGGGGAAATGACACGAGCTCATGGAATAAGAAGGTCGAGGGAGGTTATAAACACCGGACCGTTCGTAGTCCTCGAGTGGACATGTGTGGTGGGAGGGGGCTACCACGATCTCCACCCTTTTTTGGGTTCCCTTTTTTGAAACAGCCACAATCTCCACTTTAGAGCTGCATTGAAAACATGCTCATTGCAGACCTCGATTCCACTTCATGCAAGTGGCGCGGAACCAATTTCTAGCAACGTTAGATCTACTCGAGGGGGGCCCTTGACTCATAGAAGTTACTAGTGGTAGGGCCCAGTTGGAAGTGAGATCGAGAGCGCTGCGTAAAAATGGGATATGTCTTATTAAAATCAAGTGGCAATAAATTGCAGCATCCCGTCGACAACCGTGCACTCGATGACCCCGTTGCCCTGTGCATGTGTTGTTTTAGCAGTAGTAGGCTTTTCAGACATGATTAAACTTGACATGACGGCTCAACAACTTTTTCCATGGACGGCATAGTGTTCCTTCCTGTAGAAGTCTCGCTAAGGGAGACGTCCGTGTTGTCTCACGCTGTACTGTGAAGGGAACAACATGTGCAACGATCATCGTTGGATCGCATAGAATCAACGGTTGGTGCGCACGATCCGCGTGGCAACTATGGCAACCAATCAGGGAGTAGCAGACAAGGTGAGCATAGGTTTGCGCTTCTATGAAAGATAGAGAGAGGAGGGCAAAACTAAGTAGTACCACATAAAACCAAGGGCAAAACCGAGTAGTATAAAACCACATAAGGATCCACCTAGTGTCATTGCATGTGTGTTATTCTAAACAAACCACATAAGGATCCACTAGTGTCATTGGATGTGTGTTCTTCTCATGAACCACACATGGATCCACTAGTGTCATTGCATGTCTGTTCTTTTCATGAACCAAAGCTAGAGTCATTGCATGTCTGTTACTTCCATAAACCACACATGGATCCACCGGTGTCATTGCATGTCTGTTCTTTTCATGAACCACACCCAGTGTCATTGCATGTCAATTCTTTTCATGAACCACATAAGGATCCACCAGTGTCATTGCATGTCTGTTCTTCTCACAAACCACATAAGGATCCACCAGTGTCATTGCATGTTTGTTCTTTTCATGAAACACATAAGGATCCACTAGTGTCATTGGATGTGTGTTCTTTGCATGAACAACAGCCAGTGTCATTGCATGTCTGTTCCTCTAAAGGAATCACATAAGGATCCACCAGTGTCATTACATGTCTCTTATTTTCATGAACCACACCCAGTGTTATTGCATGTGTGTTCTTCTAAAGAAACCACATAAGTCATTGCATGTCTGTTCTTTTCATGAACCACACCCGGTGTCATTGCATGTGTGTTCCTCTAAACAAACCACATAAGGATCCACCGGTGTCACTACATGTCTGTTCTTTTCATGAACCACATAAGGATCCACCAGTGTCATTGGATGTGTGTTCTTCTCATGAACCACACATCGATCCACCAGTGTCATTGCATGTCTATTCTTTTCATGAACCATAGCTAGAGTCATTGCATTTTTGTTACTTCCATAAACCACACATGGATCCACCGGTGTCATTGCATGTTTGTTCTTCTCATGAACCACACCCAGTGTCATTGCATGTCAGTTCTTTTCATGAACCACATAAGGATCCACCGGTGTCATTGCATGTATGTTCTTTTCATGAATCACAGCTAGAGTCATTGCATGTCTGTTAATTCCATAAACCACACATGGATCCACCAGTGTCATTGCATGTCTATTCTTTTCATTAACCACACCCAGTGTCATTGCATGTCTGTTCCTCTAGACAAACCACATATGGATCCACCAGTGTCATTGCATGTCTATTCTTTTCATGAATCACAGCCAGTGTAATTGCATGTCTGTTCTTTTCACAAACCACATAAGGATCCAATTAGTGTCATTGCATGTGTGTTCTTCTAAACAAACCACATAAGCATCCACCAGTGTCATTGGATGTGTCTTCTTCTCAGGAACCACACATGGATCCACCAGTGTCATTGCATGTCTGTTCTATGAACCACAACTAGAGTCATTGCATGTTTGTTACTTCCATAAACCACACATGGATCCACCGGTGTCATTGCATGTTTGTTCTTTTCATGAACCACACCCAGTGTCATTGCATGTGTGTTCCTCTAGACAAATTGCATAAGGATCCACCGGTGTCACTTCATGTCTGTTCTTTTTATGAACCACATAAGGATCCACCAGTGTCATTGGATGTGTGTTGTTCTCATGAACCACGCATGGATCCACTAGTGTCATTGCATGTCTGTTCTTTTCATGAATCATAGCTAGAATCATTGCATGTCTGTTACTTCCAAAAACCACACATGGATCCACCGGTGTCATTGCATGTCTATTCTTTTCATGAACCACACCCGGTGTCATTGCATGTGTGTTCCTCTAGACAAACTGCATAAGGATTTTTACTAACAATAACTAGAGTCATTTCATGACTATTCTTTTCACATATCACATATGGATCCACCAGTGTCATTGAAATGTGTGTTCTTCTCATTAACCACAGTTAGAGTCATTGCATGTGTGTTCTCTTCAGAGACCACACATGGATCCACCAATGTCATTGCATGTGTGTTCCTTTTACTAACAACAACTTGAGTCATTGCATGTGTGTTCTTTTCACATACCACATATGGATCCACCAGTGTCATTGAATTGTGTGTTCTTCTCATTAACCACAACTAGAGTCATTGCATGTGTGTTCTCTTCAGAGACCACACATGGATCCACCAGTGTCATTGCATGTGTGTTCTTTTTATTAACATCAACTTGAGTCATTGCATGTGTGTTCTTTTCACATACCACATATGGATCCACCAGTATCATTGAAATGTGTGTTCTTCTCATTAACCACAGCCAGAGTCATTGCATGTGTATTCTCTTCAGAGACCACACATGGATCCACCAGTGTCATTGCATGTGTATTCGTTTTACTAACAACAACTAGAGTCATTGCATGTGTGTTCTTTTCACATACCACATATGGAGCCACCAGTGTCATTGAAATGTGAGTTCTCTTCAGAGACCACACATGGATCCGCCAGTGTCATTGCATGTGTGCTCTTTTTACTAACAACAATCAGAGTTATTGCATGTGTGTTCTTTTTACTAACAACAACTAGAGTCATTGCATGTGTGTTCTCTTTAGAGACCACACAGGGATCCACCACTGTCATTGCATGTGTGTTCTTTTTACTAACAACAACTGGAGTCATTACATGTGTGTTCTTTTCACATACTACATATGGATCCACCAGTGTCATTGTATGTGTGTTCTCTTCAGAGACGACACATGGATCCACCAGTGTTATTGCATGTGTGTTCTTTTTACTAACAACAACTAGAGTCATTTCATGACTATTCTTTTCACATACCACATATGGATCCACCAGTGTCATTGAAATGTGTGTTCTTCTCATTAACCACAGCTAGAGTCATTGCATGTGTGTTCTCTTCAGAGACCACACATGGATCCACCAGTTTCATTGCATGTGTGTTCTTTTTACTAACAACAACTTGAGTCATATCATGTGTGTTCTTTTCACATACCACATATGGATCCACCAGTGTCAAATGTGTGTTCTTCTCATTAACCACAGCTAGAGTCATTGCATGTGTGTTCTCTTCAGAGACCACACAGGGATCCACCAGTGTCATTGCATGTGTGTTCTTTTTACTAACAACAACTAGAGTCATTGCATGTGTGTTCTCTTTAGAGACCACATATGGATCCACCAGTGTCACTGAAATGTGTGTTCTCTTTGGAGACTACACATGGATCCACCAGTGTCATTGCATGTGTGGTCTTTCTACTAACAACAATAAGAGTCATTGCATGTGTGTTCTTTTCACATACCACATATCGATCCACCAGTGTCATTGAAATGTGTGTTCTCTTCAGAGACCACACATGGATCCACCAGTGTCATTGCATGTGTGTTCTTTTTACTAACAACAACTGGAGTCATTGCATGTGTGTTCTTTTCACATACCACATATGGATCCACCAGTGTCATTGCATGTGTGTTCTCTTCAGAGACCACACATGGATCCACTAGTGTCATTGCCTGTGTGTTCTTTTTTACTAACAACAACTGGAGTCATTTTATGACTATTAATTTCACATACCACATATGATTCCACCAGTGTCATTGAAATGTGTGTTCTTTTGATTAACCACATCTAGAGTCATTGCGTGTGTGTTTTCTTCAGAGACCACACATGGATCCACCAGTGTCATTGAAATGTGTGTTCTTCTGATTAACCACAGCTAGAGTCATTGCATGTGTGTTCTCTTCAGAGACCACACATGGATCCACCAGTGTCATTGCATGTGTGTTCTTTTTACTAACAACAACTGGAGTCATTGCATGTGTGTTCTTTTTACATACCACATATGGATCCACAAGTGTCATTGAAATGTGTGTTCTCTTTAGAGACCACACATGGATCCACCAGTGTCATTGCATGTGTGCTCTTTTTCCTAACAACAACCAGAGTTATTGCATGTGTATTCTTTTTACTAACAACAACTAGAGTCATTGCATGTGTGTTCTCTTTAAATACCACATATGGATCCACCAGTGTCATTGCATGTGTTTTCTTTTTTACTAACAACAACTGGAGTCATTGCATGTGTGTTCTTTTCATATACCACATATGGATCGACAAGTGTCATTGAAATCTATGTTCTCTTCAGAGACCACACATGGATCCACCAGTGTCATTGCATGTGTGTTCTTTTTACTAACAACATCTAGAGTCATTGCATGTGTTCTTTTTTGCATACCACATATGGATCCACCAATGTCATTGAAATGTGTGTTCTTCTCATTAACCACAGCTAGAGATTGCATGTGTGTTCTCTTCAGAGACCACACAAGGATCCACCAGTGTAATTGCATGTGTGCTCTTTTTACTAACAACAACTAGAGTCATTTCATGACTATTCTTTTCACATACCACATATGGATCCACCAGTGTCATTGAAATGTGTGTTCTTCTCATTAACCACAACTAGAGTCATTGCATGTGTGTTATCTTCAGAGACCACACATGGATCCACCTGTGTCATTTCATGTGTGTTCTTTTTACTAACAACAACTGGAGTCATTTCATAACTATTATATTCACATACCACATATGGATCCACCAGTGTCATTGAAATGTGTGTTCTTCTCATTAACCACAGCTAGAGTCATTGCATGCATGTTCTTTTGACATACCACATATGGATCCACCAGTGTCATTGAAATGTGTGTTCTTTCTCTTCAGAGACAACACATGGATCCACCAGTGTTATTGCATGTGTGTTCTTTTTACTAACAACAACTAGAGTAATTGCATGTGTGTTATTTTTACTAACAACAACTGGAGTCATTGCATGTGTGTTCTTTTCACATACCACATATGGATCCACTAGTGTCATTGCATGTGTGTTCTCTTCAGAGACCACACATGGATCCACCAGTGTTATTGCATGTGTGTTCTTTTTACTAACAACAACTGGAGTCATTGCATGTGTGTTCTTTTCACATACCACATATGGATCCACCAGTGTCATTGTATGTGTGTTCTCTTCAGAGACGACACATGGATCCACCAGTGTTATTGCATGTGTGTTCTTTTTACTAACAACAACTAGAGTCATTTCATGACTATTCTTTTCACATACCACATATGGATCCACCAGTGTCATTGAAATGTGTGTTCTTCTCATTAACCACAGCTAGAGTCATTGCATGTGTGTTCTCTTCAGAGACCACACATGGATCCACCAGTTTCATTGCATGTGTGTTCTTTTTACTAACAACAACTTGAGTCATATCATGTGTGTTCTTTTCACATACCACATATGGATCCACCAGTGTCAAATGTGTGTTCTTCTCATTAACCACAGCTAGAGTCATTGCATGTGTGTTCTCTTCAGAGACCACACAGGGATCCACCAGTGTCATTGCATGTGTGTTCTTTTTACTAACAACAACTAGAGTCATTGCATGTGTGTTCTCTTTAGAGACCACATATGGATCCACCAGTGTCACTGAAATGTGTGTTCTCTTTGGAGACTACACATGGATCCACCAGTGTCATTGCATGTGTGGTCTTTCTACTAACAACAATAAGAGTCATTGCATGTGTGTTCTTTTCACATACCACATATCGATCCACCAGTGTCATTGAAATGTGTGTTCTCTTCAGAGACCACACATGGATCCACCAGTGTCATTGCATGTGTGTTCTTTTTACTAACAACAACTGGAGTCATTGCATGTGTGTTCTTTTCACATACCACATATGGATCCACCAGTGTCATTGCATGTGTGTTCTCTTCAGAGACCACACATGGATCCACTAGTGTCATTGCCTGTGTGTTCTTTTTTACTAACAACAACTGGAGTCATTTTATGACTATTAATTTCACATACCACATATGATTCCACCAGTGTCATTGAATGTGTGTTCTTTTGATTAACCACATCTAGAGTCATTGCGTGTGTGTTTTCTTCAGAGACCACACATGGATCCACCAGTGTCATTGAAATGTGTGTTCTTCTGATTAACCACAGCTAGAGTCATTGCATGTGTGTTCTCTTCAGAGACCACACATGGATCCACCAGTGTCATTGCATGTGTGTTCTTTTTACTAACAACAACTGGAGTCATTGCATGTGTGTTCTTTTTACATACCACATATGGATCCACAAGTGTCATTGAAATGTGTGTTCTCTTTAGAGACCACACATGGATCCACCAGTGTCATTGCATGTGTGCTCTTTTTCCTAACAACAACCAGAGTTATTGCATGTGTATTCTTTTTACTAACAACAACTAGAGTCATTGCATGTGTGTTCTCTTTAAATACCACATATGGATCCACCAGTGTCATTGCATGTGTGTTCTTTTTTACTAACAACAACTGGAGTCATTGCATGTGTGTTCTTTTCATATACCACATATGGATCGACAAGTGTCATTGAAATCTATGTTCTCTTCAGAGACCACACATGGATCCACCAGTGTCATTGCATGTGTGTTCTTTTTACTAACAACATCTAGAGTCATTGCATGTGTGTTCTTTTTGCATACCACATATGGATCCACCAATGTCATTGAAATGTGTGTTCTTCTCATTAACCACAGCTAGAGATTGCATGTGTGTTCTCTTCAGAGACCACACAAGGATCCACCAGTGTAATTGCATGTGTGCTCTTTTTACTAACAACAACTAGAGTCATTTCATGACTATTCTTTTCACATACCACATATGGATCCACCAGTGTCATTGAAATGTGTGTTCTTCTCATTAACCACAACTAGAGTCATTGCATGTGTGTTATCTTCAGAGACCACACATGGATCCACCTGTGTCATTTCATGTGTGTTCTTTTTACTAACAACAACTGGAGTCATTTCATAACTATTATATTCACATACCACATATGGATCCACCAGTGTCATTGAAATGTGTGTTCTTCTCATTAACCACAGCTAGAGTCATTGCATGCATGTTCTTTTGACATACCACATATGGATCCACCAGTGTCATTGAAATGTGTGTTCTTTCTCTTCAGAGACAACACATGGATCCACCAGTGTTATTGCATGTGTGTTCTTTTTACTAACAACAACTAGAGTAATTGCATGTGTGTTATTTTTACTAACAACAACTGGAGTCATTGCATGTGTGTTCTTTTCACATACCACATATGGATCCACTAGTGTCATTGCATGTGTGTTCTCTTCAGAGACCACACATGGATCCACCAGTGTTATTGCATGTGTGTTCTTTTTACTAACAACAACTGGAGTCATTGCATGTGTGTTCTTTTCACATACCACATATGGATCCACCAATGTCATTGAATGTGTGTTCTCTTCAGAGACCACACATGGATCCACCAGTGTCATTGCATGTGTGTTCTTTTACTAACAATAACTAGAGTCATTTCATGACTATTCTTTTCACATACCACATATGGATCGACTAGTGTCATTGAAATGTGTGTTCTTCTCATTAACCACAGCTAGAGTCATTGCATGTTTGTTCTCTTCAGAGACCACACATGGATCCACCAATGTCATTGCATGTGTGTTCTTTTTACTAACAACAACTTGAGTCATTGCATGTGTGTTCTTTTCACATACCACATATGGATCCACCAGTGTCATTGAAATGTGTGTTCTTCTCATTAACCACAGCTTGAGTCATTGCATGTGTGTTCTCTTCAGAGACCACACATGGATCCACCAGTGTCACTTCATGTGTGTTCTTTTTATTAACAACTTGAGTCATTGCATGTGTGTTCTTTTCACATACCACATATGGATCCACCACTGTCATTGAAATGTGTGTTCTTCTCATTACCACAGCTAGAGTCATTGCATGTGTGTTCTCTTCAGAGACCACGCATGGATCCACCAGTGTCACTACATGTGTGTTCTTTTTATTAACAACTACTAGAGTCATTGCATGTGTGTTCTCTTTAGACACCACACATGGATCCACCAGTGTCATTGCATATGTGTTATTTTTACTAACAACAACTAGAGTCATATCATGACTATTCTTTTCATATACTACATATGGATCCACCTGTGTCATTGAAATGTGTGTTCTTTTCATTAACCACAGCAACAGTCATTGCATGTGTGTTCTCTTCAGAGACCACACATGGATCCACCAGCGTCATTGCATGTGTGTTCTTTTTACTAACAACAACTTGAGTCATATTATGTGTGTTCTTTTCACATACCACATATGGATCCACCAGTGTCATCGAAATGTGTGTTCTCTTCAGAGAATACAGATGGATCCACCAGTGTCATTGCATGTGTGCTCTTTCTACTAACAACAACCAGAGTCATTGCATGTGTGTTCTCTTCACATACCACATATGGATCCACCAGTGTCATTGAAATGTGTGTTCTCTTCAGAGACCACACATGGATCCACTAGTGTCATTGCCTGTGTGTTCTTTTTTACTAACAACAACTGGAGTCATTTCATGACTATTCTTTTCACATACCACATATGATTCCACTAGTGTCATTGAAATGTGTGTTCTTCTAATTAACCACAGCTAGAGTCATTGCATGTGTCTTCTCTTCAGAGACCACACATGGATCCACCAGTGTCATTGCATGTGTGTTCTTTTTACTAACAACAACTGGAGTCATTGCATGTGTGTTCTTTTCACATACCACATATGGATCCACCAGTGTCATTGAAATGTGTGTTCTCTTTAGAGACAACACATGGATCCACCAGTGTCATTGCATATGTGCTCTTTTTACTAACAACAACAAGAGTTATTGCATGTGTATTCTTTTTACTAACAACAACTAGAGTCATTGCATGTGTGTTCTCATTAAAGCCCACACATGGATCCACCAGTGTCATTGCATGTGTGTTCTTTTTACTAACAACAACTAGAGTCATATCAGGTGTGTTCTTTTCACATACCACATATGGATCCACCAGTGTCATTGAAATGTGTGTTCTCTTCAGAGACCACACATGGATCCACCAGTGTCATTGCATGTGTGTTCTTTTTACTAACAACATCTAGAGTCATTGCATGTGTGTTCTTTTCACATACCACATTTGGATCCACCAGTGTCATTGAAATGTGTGTTCTCTTCAGAGACCACACATGGATCCACTAGTGCCATTACCTGTGTGTTCTTTTTTACTAACAACAACTAGAGTCATTTCATGACTATTCTTTTCACATACCACGTATGATTCCACCAGTGTCATTGAAATGTGTGTTCTTCTGATTAACCACAGCTAGAGTCATTGCATGTGTGTTCTCTTCAGAGACCACACATGGATCCACCAGTGTCATTGCATGTGTGTTCTTTTTACTAACAACAACTGGAGTCATTGCATGTGTGTTCTTTTCACATACCACATATGGATCCACTAGTGTCATTGAAATGTGTGTTCTTCTCATTAACCACAGCTAGAGTCATTGCATGTGTGTTCTCTTAAGAGACCAAACATGGATCCACCAGTGTCATTACATGTGTGTTCTTTTTACTAACAATAACTGGAGTCATTGCATGTGTGTTCTTTTCACATACCACATATGGATCTACCAGTGTCATTGCATGTGTGTTCTCTTTAGAGACCACACATGGATCCACCAGTGTAATTGCATGTGTGCTCTTTTTCCTAATAACACCTGGAGTCATTTCATGACTATTCCTTTCACATACCACATATGGATCCACCAGTGTCATTGAAATGTGTGTTCTTCTCATTAACCACAGCTAGAGTCATTGCATGTGTGTTCTCGTCAGAGACCACACATGGATCCACTAGTGTCATTCATGTGTGTTCTTTTTACTAACAACAACTGGAGTCATTGCATGTGTGTTCTTTTCACATACAACATATGGATCCACCAGTGTCATTGAAATGTGTGTTCTCTTCAGAGACCACACATGGATCCACCAGTGTCATTGCATGTGTGTTCTTTTTACTAACAACACCTAGAGTCATTGCATCTGTGTTCTTTTCACATACCACATATGGATCCACTAGTTTCATTGCATCCGTGTTCTCTTCAGAGACCACACATGGATCCACCAGTGTCATTGCATGTGTGTTATTTTTACTAACAACAATTGGAGTTATTTCATGACTATTCTTTTCACATACCACATATGGATCCACCAGTGTCATTGAAATGTGTGTTCTTCTCATTAACCAGAGCTAGAGTCATTGCATGTGTGTTCTCTTCAGAGACCACACATGGATCCACCAGTGTCATTACATGTGTGTTCTTTTTACTAACAACAACTAGAGTCATTGCATGTGTGTTCTTTTCACATACCACATATACGAGTGTCATTGAAACGTGTGTTCTCTTCAGAGTCCACACATGGATCCACCAGTGTCATTGCATGTGTGTTCTTTTTTACTAACAACATCTAGAGTCATTGCATGTGTGTTCTTTTCACATACCACATATGGATCCACCAGTGTCATTGAAATGTGTGTTCTTCTCATTAACCACAGCTAGAGTCATTGCATGTGTGTTCTCTTAAGAGACCACACATGGATCCACCAGTGTCATTGCATGTGTGTTCTTTTTACTAACAATAACTAGAGTCATTGCATGTGTGTTCTTTTCACATACCACATATGGATCTACCAGTGTCATTGCATGTGTGTTCTCTTCAGAGACCACACATGGATCCACCAGTGTAATTGCATCTGTGCTCTTTTTCCTAATAACACCTGGAGTCATTTCATGACTATTCTTTTCACATACCACATATGGATCCACCAGTGTCATTGAAATGTGTGTTCTTCTCATTAACCACAGCTAGAGTCATTGCATGTGTGTTCTCGTCAGAGACCACACATGGATCCACTAGTGTCATTCATGTGTGTTCTTTTTACTAACAACAACTGGAGTCATTGCATGTGTGTTCTTTTCACATACCACATATGGATCCACCAGTGTCATTGAAATGTGTGTTCTCTTCAGAGACCACACATGGATCCACCAGTGTCATTGCATGTGTGTTCTTTTTACTAACAACACCTAGATTCATTGCATCTGTGTTCTTTTCACATACCACATATGGATCCACTAGTTTCATTGCATCCGTGTTCTCTTCAGAGACCACACATGGATCCACCAGTGTCATTGCATGTGTGTTACTTTTACTAACAACAATTGGAGTTATTTCATGACTATTCTTTTCACATACCACATATGGATCCACCAGTGTCATTGAAATGTGTGTTCTTCTCATTAACCAGAGCTAGAGTCATTGCATGTGTGTTCTCTTCAGAGACCACACATGGATCCACAAGTGTCATTACATGTGTGTTCTTTTTACTAACAACAACTAGAGTCATTGCATGTGTGTTCTTTTCACATACCACATATGGATCCACGAGTGTCATTGAAATGTGTGTTCTCTTCAGAGTCCACACATGGATCCACGAGTGTTATTGCATGTGTGTTCTTTTTACTAACAACAACTGGAGTCATTGCATGTGTGTTCTTTTCACATACCACGTATGGATCCACTAGTGTCATTGCATGTGTGTTCTATTCATAGACCACACATCGATCCATTAGTGTCATTGCATGTGTGTTCTTTTTACTAACAACAACTAGAGTCATTTCATGACTATTATTTTCACATACCACATATGGATCCAGCAGTGTCATTGAAATGCGTGTTCTTCTCATTAACCACACCTAGAGTCATTGCATGTGTGTTATCTTTAGAGACCACACATGGATCCACTAGTGTCATTGCATGTGTGTTCTTTTTACGAACAACAACTGGAGTCATTGCATGTGTGTTCTTTTCACATACCACATATGGATCCACCAGTGTCATTGAAATGTGTGTTCTCTTTAGAGACCACACATGGATCCACCAGTGTCATTGCATGTGTGCTCTTTTTACTAACAACAACTAGAGTTATTGCATGTGTATTCTTTTGACTAACAACAACTAGAGTCATTGCATGCATTTTCTCTTTAGAGACCACACATGGATCCACCAGTGTCATTGCATGTGTGTTCTTTTTACTAACAACAAATTGAGTGATTGCATGTGTGTTCTTTTCACATACCACATATGGATCCACCAGTGTCATTGAAACGTGTGTTCTCTTCAGAGACCACACATGGATCCACCAGTGCCATTGCATGTGTGTTATTTTTTACTAACAACATCTAGAGTCATTGCATGTGTGTTCTTTTCACATACCACATATGGATCCACCAGTGTCATTGAAATGTGTGTTCTTCTCATTAACCACAGCTAGAGTCATTGCATGTGTGTTCTCTTAAGAGACCACACATGGATCCACCAGTGTCATTGCATGTGTGTTCTTTTTACTAACAATAACTAGAGTCATTGCATGTGTGTTCTTTTCACATACCACATATGGATCTACCAGTGTCATTGCATGTGTGTTCTCTTCAGAGACCACACATGGATCCACCAGTGTAATTGCATGTGTGCTCTTTTTCCTAATAACACCTGGAGTCATTTCATGACTATTCTTTTCACATACCACATATGGATCCACCAGTGTCATTGAAATGTGTGTTCTTCTCATTAACCACAGCTAGAGTCATTGCATGGTGGTTCTCGTCAGAGACCACACATGGATCCACTAGTGTCATTCATGTGTGTTCTTTTTACTAACAACAACTGGAGTCATTGCATGTGTGTTCTTTTCACATACCACATATGGATCCACCAGTGTCATTGAAATGTGTGTTCTCTTCAGAGACCACACATGGATCCTGATGTCATTGCATGTGTGTTCTTTTTACTAACAACACCTAGAGTCATTGCATCTGTGTTCTTTTCACATACCACATATGGATCCACTAGTTTCATTGCATCCGTGTTCTGTTCAGAGACCACACATGGATCCACCAGTGTCATTGCATGTGTGTTATTTTTACTAACAACAATTGGAGTTATTTCATGACTATTCTTTTCACATACCACATATGGATCCACCAGTGTCATTGAAATGTGTGTTCTTCTCATTAACCAGAGCTAGAGTCATTGCATGTGTGTTCTCTTCAGAGACCACACATGGATCCACCAGTGTCATTACATGTGTGTTCTTTTTACTAACAACAACTAGAGTCATTGCATGTGTGTTCTTTTCACATACCACATATGGATCCACGAGTGTCATTGAAATGTGTGTTCTCTTCAGAGTCCACACATGGATCCACCAGTGTTATTGCATGTGTGTTCTTTTTACTAACAACAACTGGAGTCATTGCATGTGTGTTCTTTTCACATACCACGTATGGATCCACCAGTGTCATTGCATGTGTGTTCTATTCATAGACCACACATCGATCCATTAGTGTCATTGCATGTGTGTTCTTTTTACTAACAACAACTAGAGTCATTTCATGACTATTGTTTTCACATACCACATATGGATCCACCAGTGTCATTGAAATGTGTGTTCTTCTCATTAACCACAGCTAGAGTCATTGCATGTGTGTTCTCTTCAGAGACCACACATGGATCCACCAGTGTCATTGCATGTGTGTTCTTTTTACTAACAACAACTGGAGTCATTGCATGTGTGTTCTTTTCACATACCACATATGGATCCACCAGTGTCATTGAAATGTGTGTTCTCTTTAGAGACCACACATCGATCCACCAGTCTCATTGCATGTGTGCTCTTTTTACTAACAACAACCAGAGTTGCATGTGTGTTCTTTTTACTAACAACAACCAGAGTCATTGCATGTGTGTTCTCGTCAGAGACCACACATGGATCCACTAGTGTCATTGCATGTGTGTTCTTTTTACTAACAACAACTGGAGTCATTGCATGTGTGTTCTTTTCACATACCACATGTGGATCCACCAGTGTCATTGAAATGTGTGTTCTCTTCAGAGACCACACATGGATCCACCAGTGTCATCGCATGTGTGTTCTTTTTACTAACAATAACTAGAGTCATTGCATGTGTGTTCTTTTCACATACCACATATGGATCCACTAGTTTCATTGCATCCGTGTTCTCTTTAGAGACCACACATGGATCCATCAGTGTCATTGCATGTGTGTTATTTTTACTAACAACAATTGGAGTCATTTCATGACTACTCTTTTCACATACCACATATGGATCCACCAGTGTCATTGAAATGTGTGTTCTCTTTAGAGACCACACATCGATCCACCAGTGTCATTGCATGTGTGCTCTTTTTACTAACAACAACCAGAGTTGCATGTGTGTTCTTTTTACTAACAACAACCAGAGTCATTGCATGTGTGTTCTCGTTAGAGACCACACATGGATCCACTAGTGTCATTGCATGTGTGTTCTTTTTACTAACAACAACAGGAGTCATTGCATGTGTGTTCTTTTCACATACCACATATGGATCCACCAGTGTCATTGAAATGTTGTGTTCTCTTCAGAGACCACACATGGATCCACCAGTGTTAACGCATGTGTGTTCTTTTTACTAACAACAACTAGAGTCATTGCATGTGTCTTCTTTTCACATACCACATATGGATCCACTAGTTTCATTGCATCCGTGTTCTCTTCAGAGACCACACATGGATCCACCAGTGTCATTGCATGTGTGTTATTTTTACTAACAACAATTGGAGTTATTTCATGACTATTCTTTTCACATACCACATATGGATCCACCAGTGTCATTGAAATGTGTGTTCTTCTCATTAACCAGAGCTAGAGTCATTGCATGTGTGTTCTCTTCAGAGACCACACATGGATCCACCAGTGTCATTACATGTGTGTTCTTTTTACTAACAACAACTAGAGTCATTGCATGTGTGTTCTTTTCACATACCACATATGGATCCACGAGTGTCATTGAAATGTGTGTTCTCTTCAGAGTCCACACATGGATCCACGAGTGTTATTGCATGTGTGTTCTTTTTACTAACAACAACTAGATTCATTGCATGTGTGTTCTTTTCACATACCACGTATGGATCCACCAATGTCATTGCATGTGTGTTCTATTCATAGACCACAAATCGATCCACTAGTGTCATTGCATGTGTGTTCTTTTTACTAACAACAAATAGAGTCATTTCATGACTATTCTTTTCACATACCACATATGGATCCACCAATGTCATTGAAATGTGTGTTCTTCTCATTAACCACAGCCAGAGTCATTGCATGTGTGTTCTCTTCAGAGACCACACATGGATCCACCCGTGTCATTGCATGTGTGCTCTTTTTACTAACAACAACTGGAGTCGTTGCATGTTTGTTCTTTTCACATACCACATATGGATCCACCAGTGTCATTGAAATGTGTGTTCTCTTTAGAGACCACACATGGATCCACCAGTGTCATTGCATGTGTGCTCTTTTACTAACAACAACCAGAGTTATTTCATGTGTGTTCTTTTTACTAACAACAACCAGAGTCATTGCATGTGTGTTCTCTTTAGAGACCACACATGGATCCACCAGTGTCATTGCATGTGTGCTCTTTTTACTAACAACAACTGGAGTCATTGCATGTGTGTTCTTTTCACATACCACATATGGATCCACCAGTGTCATTGAAATGTGTGTTCTCTTCAGAGATCACACATGGATCCACCCGTTTCATTGCATGTGTGTTCTTTTTACTAACAACAACTAGAGTCATTGCATGTGTTTTCTTTTCACATACCTCATATGGATCCACCTGTGTCATTGAAATGTGTGTTCTTCTCATTAACCACAGCTAGAGTCATTGCATGTGTGTTCTCTTCAAAGACCACACATGGATCAACCAGTGTCATTGCATGTGTGTTCTTTTTACTAACAACAACTGGAGTCATTGCGTGTGTGTTCTTTTCACATACCACATATGGATCCACCAGTGTCATTGAAATGTGTGTTCTCTTTAGAGACCACACATCGATCCACCAGTGTCATTGCATATGTGCTCTTTTTACTAACAACAACCAGAGTTGCATGTGTGTTGTTTTTACTAACAACAACCAGAGTCATTGCATGTGTGTTCTCTTCAGACACCACATATGGATCCACCAGTGTCATTGCATGTGTGTTCTTTTTACTAACAACAACTGGAGTTATTGCATGCGTGTTCTTTTCACATACCACATATGGATCCACCGGTGTCATTGAAATGTGTGTTCTCTTTAGAGACCACACATGGATCCACTAGTGTCATTGCATGTGTGCTCTTTTACTAACAACAACCAGAGTTATTGCATGTGTGTTCTTTTTACTAACAACAACCAGAGTCATTGCATGTGTGTTCTCTTCAGAGACCACACATGGATCCACCAGTGTCATTGCATGTGTGCTCTTTTTACTAACAACAACTGGATTCATTGCATGTGTGTTCTTTTCACATACCACATATGGATCCACCAGTGTCATTGAAATGTGTGTTCTCTTCAGAGATCACACATGGATCCACCCGTGTCAATGCATGTGTGTTCTTTTTAATAACATCAACTAGAGTCATTGCATGTGTGTTCTTTTCACATACCACATATGGATCCACCAGTGTCATTGAAATGTGTGTTCTTCTCATTAACCACAGCTAGAGTCATTGCATGTGTGTTCTCTTCAGATACCACACATGGATCCACTAGTGTCATTGCATGTGTGTTCTTTCCACTAACAACAACTAGAGTCATTACATGTGTGTTCTTGTCACATACCACATATGGATCCACCAGTGTCATTGAAATGTGTGTTCTTCTCATTCACCACACCTAGAGTCATTGCATGTGTGTTCTATTCAGAGACCACACATGGATCCACTAGTGTCATTGCATGTGTGTTCTTTTTACTAACAACAACTAGAGTCATTGCATGTGTGTTCTTTTCACAGACCACATATGGATCCACCAATGTCACTGCATGTGTGTTCTCTTCAGAGAGCACACATGGATCCACCAGTGTAATTGTATGTGTTCTCTTTTTACTAACAACAACAAGAGTCATTTCATGACTATTCTTTTCACATACCACATATGGATCCATCAATGTCATTGAAATGTGTGTTCTTCTCATTTACCACAGCTAGAGTCATTGCATGTGTGTTCTCTTCAAATACCACACATGGATCCACCAGTGTCATTGCATGTGTGCTCTTTTTACTAACAACAACCAGAGTTATTGCATGGGTATTCTTTTTACTAACAACAACTAGAGTCATTGCATATGTGTTATCTTCAAAGACCACACATGGATCCACCAGTGTCATTTCATGTGTGTTCTTTTTACTAACAACATCTAGAGTCATTGCATGTGTGTTCTTTTCACATACCACATATGGATCCACCAGTGTCATTGAAATGTGTGTTCTTCTCATTAACCACAGCTAGAGTCATTGCATGTGTGTTATCTTCAGAGACCACACATGGATCCACTAGTGTCATTGCAATGTGTGTTATTTTTACTAACAACAATTGGAGTCATTGCACGTGTGTTCTTTTCACATACCACATATGGATCCACAAGTGTCATTGCATGTGTGTTCTCTTCAGAGACCACACATGGATCCACTAGTGTAATTGCATGTGTGCTCTTTTTACTAACAACAACTAGAGTCATTTCATGACTATTATTTTCACATACCACATATGGATCCACCAGTGTCATTGAAATTAGTGTTCTTCTGATTAACCACAGCTAGAGTCATTGCATGTGTGTTCTCTTCAGAGACCACACATGGATCCACTAGTGTCATTGCATGTGTGTTCTTTTTACTAACAACAACTAGAGTCATTGCATGTGTGTTCTTTTCACATACCACATATGGATCCACTAGTGTCATGGAAATGTGTGTTCTCTTCAGAGACCACACATGGATCCACTAGTGTCATTGCATGTGTGCTCTTTTTACTAACAACAACCAGAGTTATTGCATGTGTCTTTTTTTACTAACAACAACCAGAGTCATTGCATGTGTGTTCTCTTTAGAGACCACACATGGATCCACCAGTGTCATTTCATGTGTGTTCTTTTTACTAACAACATATAGAGTCATTGCATGTGTGTTCTTTTCATAGACCACAAATGGATCCACTAGTGTCATTGCATGTGTGTTCTTTTTACTAACAACAACTAGAGTCATTTCATGACTATTCTTTTCACATACCACATATGGATCCACCAGTGTGATTGAAATGTGTGTTCTTCTCATTAACCATAGCTAGAGTCATTGCATGTGTGTTCTCTTCAGAGACCACAAATAGATCCACCAGTGTTATTGCATGTGTGTTCTTTTTAGTAACAACAACTGGAGTCATTGCATGTGTGTTCTTTTCACATACCACATATGGATCCACCAGTGTCATTGAAATGTGTGTTCTCTTTAGAGACCACACATGGATCCACCAGTGTCATTGCATGTGTGCTCTTTTACTAACAACAACCAGAGTTATTTCATGTGTGTTCTTTTTACTAACAACAACCAGAGTCATTGCATGTGTGTTCTCTTTAGAGACCACACATGGATCCACCAGTGTCATTGCATGTGTGCTCTTTTTACTAACAACAACTGGAGTCATTGCATGTGTGTTCTTTTCACATACCACATATGGATCCACCAGTGTCATTGAAATGTGTGTTCTCTTTAGAGATCACACATGGATCCACCCGTTTCATTGCATGTGTGTTCTTTTTACTAACAACAACTAGAGTCATTGCATGTGTTTTCTTTTCACATACCTCAGATGGATCCACCTGTGTCATTGAAGTGTGTGTTCTTCTCATTAACCACAGCTAGAGTCATTGCATGTGTGTTCTCTTCAAAGACCACACATGGATCAACCAGTGTCATTGCATGTGTGTTCTTTTTACTAACAACAACTGGAGTCATTGCGTGTGTGTTCTTTTCACATACCACATATGGATCCACCAGTGTCATTGAAATGTGTGTTCTCTTTAGATACCACACATCGATCCACCAGTGTCATTGCATGTGTGCTCTTTTTACTATCAACAACCAGAGTTGCATGTGTGTTGTTTTTACTAACAACAACCAGAGTCATTGCATGTGTGTTCTCTTCAGACACCACACATGGATCCACCAGTGTCATTGCCTGTGTGTTCTTTTTACTAACAACAACTGGAGTTATTGCATGCGTGTTCTTTTCACATACCACATATGGATCCACCGGTGTCATTGAAATGTGTGTTCTCTTTAGAGACCACACATGGATCCACTAGTGTCATTGCATGTGTGCTCTTTTACTAACAACAACCAGAGTTATTGCATGTGTGTTCTTTTTACTAACAACAACCAGAGTCATTGCATCTGTGTTCTCTTCAGAGACCACACATGGATCCACCAGTGTCATTGCATGTGTGCTCTTTTTACTAACAACAACTGGATTCATTGTATGTGTGTTCTTTTCACATACCACATATGGATCCACCAGTGTCATTGAAATGTGTGTTCTCTTCAGAGATCACACATGGATCCACCCGTGTCATTGCATGTGTGTTCTTTTTAATAACATCAACTAGAGTCATTGCATGTGTGTTCTTTTCACATACCACATATGGATCCACCAGTGTCATTGAAATGTGTGTTCTTCTCATTAACCACAGCTAGAGTCATTGCATGTGTGTTCTCTTCAGAGACCACACATGGATCCACCAGTGTCATTGCATGTGTGTTCTTTTTACTAACAATAACTAGAGTCATTGCATGTGTGTTCTTTTCACATACCACATATGGATCTACCAGTGTCATTGCATGTGTGTTCTCTTCAGAGACCACACATGGATCCACCAGTGTAATTGCATGTGTTCTCTTTTTACTAACAACAACAAGAGTCATTTCATGACTATTCTTTTCACATACCACATATGGATCCATCAATGTCATTGAAATGTGCGTTCTTCTCATTAACCACAGCTAGAGTCATTGCATGTGTGTTCTCTTCAAATACCACACATGGATCCACCAGTGTCATTGCATGTGTGCTCTTTTTACTAACAACAACCAGAGTTATTGCATGGGTATTCTTTTTACTAACAACAACTAGAGTCATTGCATGTGTGTTATCTTCAAAGACCACACATGGATCCACCAGTGTCATTTCATGTGTGTTCTTTTTACTAACAACATCTAGAGTCATTGCATGTGTGTTCTTTTCACATACCACATATGGATCCACCAGTGTCATTGAAATGTGTGTTCTTCTCATTAACCAAAGCTAGAGTCATTGCATGTGTGTTATCTTCAGAGACCACACATGGATCCACCAGTGTCATTGCAATGTGTGTTATTTTTACTAACAACAATTGGAGTCATTGCACGTGTGTTCTTTTCACATACCACATATGGATCCACAAGTGTCATTGCATGTGTGTTCTCTTCAGAGACCACACATGGATCCACTAGTGTAATTGCATGTGTGCTCTTTTTACTAACAACAACTAGAGTCATTTCATGACTATTATTTTCACATACCACATATGGATCCACCAGTGTCATTGAAATTAGTGTTCTTCTGATTAACCACAGCTAGAGTCATTGCATGTGTGTTCTCTTCAGAGACCACACATGGATCCACTAGTGTCATTGCATGTGTGTTCTTTTTACTAACAACAACTAGAGTCATTGCATGTGTGTTCTTTTCACATACCACATATGGATCCACTAGTGTCATGGAAATGTGTGTTCTCTTCAGAGACCACACATGGATCCACTAGTGTCATTGCATGTGTGCTCTTTTTACTAACAACCAGAGTTATTGCATGTGTCTTTTTTTACTAACAACAACCAGAGTCATTGCATGTGTGTTCTCTTTAGAGACCACACATGGATCCACCAGTGTCATTTCATGTGTGTTCTTTTTACTAACAACATATAGAGTCATTGCATGTGTGTTCTTTTCATAGACCACAAATCGATCCACTAGTGTCATTGCATGTGTGTTCTTTTTACTAACAACAACTAGAGTCATTTCATGACTATTCTTTTCACATACCACATATGGATCCACCAGTGTGATTGAAATGTGTGTTCTTCTCATTAACCACAGCCAGAGTCATTGCATGTGTGTTCTCCTCAGAGACCACACATGGATCCACCAGTGTCATTGCATGTGTGTTCTTTTTACTAACAACAACTGGAGTCATTGCATGTGTGTTCTTTTCACATACCACATATGGATCCACCAGTGTCATTGAAATGTGTGTTCTCTTTAGAGACCACACATGGATCCACCAGTGTCATTGCATGTGTGCTCTTTTACTAACAACAACCAGAGTTATTTCATGTGTGTTCTTTTTACTAACAACAACCAGAGTCATTGCATGTGTGTTCTCTTTAGAGACCACACATGGATCCACCAGTGTCATTGCATGTGTGCTCTTTTTACTAACAACAACTGGAGTCATTGCATGTGTGTTCTTTTCACATACCACATATGGATCCACCAGTGTCATTGAAATGTGTGTTCTCTTTAGAGATCACACATGGATCCACCCGTTTCATTGCATGTGTGTTCTTTTTACTAACAACAACTAGAGTCATTGCATGTGTTTTCTTTTCACATACCTCATATGGATCCACCTGTGTCATTGAAATGTGTGTTCTTCTCATTAACCACAGCTAGAGTCATCGCATGTGTGTTCTCTTCAAAGACCACACATGGATCAACCAGTGTCATTGCATGTGTGTTCTTTTTACTAACAACAACTGGAGTCATTGCGTGTGTGTTCTTTTCACATACCACATATGGATCCACCAGTGTCATTGAAATGTGTGTTCTCTTTAGATACCACACATCGATCCACCAGTGTCATTGCATGTGTGCTCTTTTTACTAACAACAACCAGAGTTGCATGTGTGTTGTTTTTACTAACAACAACCAGAGTCATTGCATGTGTGTTCTCTTCAGACACCACACATGGATCCACCAGTGTCATTGCATGTGTGTTCTTTTTACTAACAACAACTGGAGTTATTGCATGCGTGTTCTTTTCACATACCACATATGGATCCACCGGTGTCATTGAAATGTGTGTTCTCTTTAGAGACCACACATGGATCCACTAGTGTCATTGCATGTGTGCTCTTTTACTAACAACAACCAGAGTTATTGCATGTGTGTTCTTTTTACTAACAACAACCAGAGTCATTGCATGTGTGTTCTCTTCAGAGACCACACATGGATCCACCAGTGTCATTGCATGTGTGCTCTTTTTACTAACAACAACTGGATTCATTGTATGTGTGTTCTTTTCACATACCACATATGGATCCACCAGTGTCATTGAAATGTGTGTTCTCTTCAGAGATCACACATGGATCCACCCGTGTCATTGCATGTGTGTTCTTTTTAATAACATCAACTAGAGTCATTGCATGTGTGTTCTTTTCACATACCACATATGGATCCACCAGTGTCATTGAAATGTGTGTTCTTCTCATTAACCACAGCTAGAGTCATTGCATGTGTGTTCTCTTCAGAGACCACACATGGATCCTGATGTCATTGCATGTGTGTTCTTTTTACTAACAATAACTAGAGTCATTGCATGTGTGTTCTTTTCACATACCACATATGGATCTACCAGTGTCATTGCATGTGTGTTCTCTTCAGAGACCACACATGGATCCACCAGTGTAATTGCATGTGTTCTCTTTTTACTAACAACAACAAGAGTCATTTCATGACTATTCTTTTCACATACCACATATGGATCCATCAATGTCATTGAAATGTGTGTTCTTCTCATTAACCACAGCTAGAGTCATTGCATGTGTGTTCTCTTCAAATACCACACATGGATCCACCAGTGTCATTGCATGTGTGCTCTTTTTACTAACAACAACCAGAGTTATTGCATGGGTATTCTTTTTACTAACAACAACTAGAGTCATTGCATGTGTGTTATCTTCAAAGACCACACATGGATCCACCAGTGTCATTTCATGTGTGTTGTTTTTACTAACAACATCTAGAGTCATTGCATGTGTGTTCTTTTCACATACCACATATGGATCCACCAGTGTCATTGAAATGTGTGTTCTTCTCATTAACCAAAGCTAGAGTCATTGCATGTGTGTTATCTTCAGAGACCACATGGATCCACCAGTGTCACTGAAATGTGTGTTATTTTTACTAACAACAATTGGAGTCATTGCACGTGTGTTCTTTTCACATACCACATATGGATCCACAAGTGTCATTGCATGTGTGTTCTCTTCAGAGACCACACATGGATCCACTAGTGTAATTGCATGTGTGCTCTTTTTACTAACAACAACTAGAGTCATTTCATGACTATTCTTTTCACATACCACATATGGATCCACCAGTGTCATTGAAATGTGTGTTCTTCTGATTAACCACAGCTAGAGTCATTGCATGTGTGTTCTCTTCAGAGACCACACATGGATCCACTAGTGTCATTGCATGTGTGTTCTTTTTACTAACAACAACTAGAGTCATTGCATGTGTGTTCTTTTCACATACCACATATGGATCCACTAGTGTCATGGAAATGTGTGTTCTCTTCAGAGACCACACATGGATCCACTAGTGTCATTGCATCTGTGCTCTTTTTACTAACAACAACTAGAGTCATTTCATGACTATTCTTTTCACATACCACATATGGATCCACCAGTGTCATTGAAATGAGTGTTCAGATCATTAACCATAGCTAGAGTCATTGCATGTGTGTTCTCTTCAGAGACCACAAATAGATCCACCAGTGTTATTGCATGTGTGTTCTTTTTAGTAACAACAACTGGAGTCATTGCATGTGTGTTCTTTTCACATACCACATATGGATCCACCAGTGTAATTGAAATGTGTGTTCTCTTTAGAGACCACACATGGATCCACCAGTGTCATTGCATGTGTGTTCTTTTTACTAACAACAACTGGAGTCATTGCATGTGTGTTCTTTTCACATACCACATATGGATACACTAGTGTCATTGCATGTGTATTATCTTCAGAGACCACACATGGACCCACCAGTGTCATGGCATGTGTGTTCTTTTACTAACAACAACTAGAGTCATTGCATGTGTGTTCTTTTCACATACCACATATGGATCCACCAGTGTTATTGAAATGTGTGTTCTCTTCAGAGACCACACGTGGATCCACCAGTGTCATTGCATGTGTGTTCTATTTACTAACAACAACTGGAGTCATTGCATGTGTGTTCTTTTCACATACCACATATGGATCCACAGTGTCATTGCATGTGTGTTCTTTAGAGATCACACATGGATCCACCAGTGTCATTGAAATATGTGTTCTTCTCATTAACCACGACTAGAGTCATTGCATGTGTGTTCTCTTTAGAGACCACACATGGATCCACCAGTGTCATTGCATGTGTGTTCTTTTTACTAACAACAACTGGAGTCATTGCATGTGTGTTCTTTTCACATACCACATATGGATCCACCAGTGTCATTGAAATGTGTGTTCTCTTCAGAGACCACACATGGATCCACCAGTGTCATTGCATGTGTGTTCTTTTTACTAACAATAGCTGGAGTTATTGCATGTGTGTTCTTTTCACATACCACATATGGATCCACCAGTGTCATTGAAATGTGTGTTCTCTTTAGAGACCACACATTGATCCACCAGTGTCATTGCATGTGTGCTCTTATTAGTAACAACAACCAGAGTCATTGCATGTGTGTTCTTTTCACATACCACATATGGATCCACCAGTGTTATTGAAATGTGTGTTCTCTTCATAGACCACACATGGATCCACCAGTGTCATTGCATGTGTGTTCTTTTTACTAACAACAACTGGAGTCACTGCATGTGTGTTCTTCTCACATACCACATATGGATCCACCAGTGTCATTCCATGTGTGTTCTCTTCAGAGACCACACATGGATCCACCAGTGTTATTGCATGTGTTTTCTTTTTACTAACAACAACTAGAGTCATTGCATGTGTGTTCTTTTCACATACCACATATGGATCCATCAGTGTCATTGCATGTGTGTTCTCTTCAGAGACCACACATGGATCCACCAGTGTCATTGCATGTGTGTTCTCTTCAGAGACCACACATGGATCCACCAGTGTCATTGCATGTGTGTTCTTTTAACTAACAACAACTGGAGTCATTTCATGACTATTCTTTTCACATACCACATATGGATCCACCAGTGTCATTGAAATGTGTGTTCTTCTCATTAACCATGATAGAGTCATTGCATGTGTGTTCTCTTCAGAGACCACACATGGATCCACCAGTGTCATTGCATGTGTGTTCTTTTTACTAATAGAGTCATTGCATGTGTGTTCTTTTCACATACCACATATGGATCCAGCAGTGGAATTGCATCTGTGTTCTCTTCAGAGACCACACATGGATCCACCGGTGTTATTGCATGTTTGTTCTTTATAATAACAACAACTGGAGTCATTGCATGTGTGTTCTTTTCACATACCACATATGGATCCACCAGTGTCATTGCATGTGTGTTCTCTTTAGAGACCACACATGGATCCACCAGTGTCATTGCATGTGTGTTCTTTTTACTTACAACAACTAGAGTCATTGCATGTGTGTTCTTTTCACATACCACATATGGATCCACCAGTGTCATTGCATGTGTGTTCTCTTCAGAGACCACACATGGATCCACTAGTGTCATTGCGTGTGTGTTCTTTTTACTAACAACAACTGGAGTCATTTCATGACTATTCTTTTCACATACCACATATGTATCCACCAGTGTCATTGAAATGTGTGTTCTTCTCATTAACCACAGATAGAGTCATTGCATGTGTGTTCTCTTTAGAGACCACACATGGATCCACCAGTGTCATTGCATGTGTGTTCTTTTTACTAATAACAACTAGAGTCATTGCATGTGTGTTCTTTTCACGTACCACGTATGGATCCACCAGTGGAATTGCATCTGTGTTCTCTTCAGAGACCACACATGGATCCACCGGTGTTATTGCATGTTTGTTCTTTTTAATAACAACAAATGGAGTCATTGCATGTGTGTTCTTTTCACATACCACATATGGATCCACCAGTGTCATTGCATGTGTGTTCTCTTTAGAGACCACACATGGATCCACCAGTGTCATTGCATGTGTGTTCTTTTTACTTACAACAACTAGAGTCATTGCATGTATGTTCTTTTCACATACCACATATGGATCCACCAGTGTCATTGCATGTGTGTTCTCTTCAGAGACCACACATGGATCCACTAGTGTCATTGCATGTGTGTTCTTTTTACTAACAACAAAAGGAGTCATTTCATGACTATTCTTTTCACATACCACATATGGATCCACCAGTATAATTAAAATGTGTGTTCTTCTCATTAACCACAGCTAGAGTCATTGCATGTGTGTTCTTTTTAGAGACCACAGATGGATTCACACATGTCATTGCATGTGTGTTCTTTTTACTAACAACAACTAGAGTCATTGCATGTGTGTTCTTTCCACATACCACATATGTATCCACCGGTGTCATTGAAATGTGTGTTCTCTTCAGAGACCACACATGGATCCGCTAGTGTCATTGCATGTGTGTTCTTTTTACTAACAACAACTGGAGTCATTGCATGTGTGTTGTTTTCACATACCACATATGGATCAACCAGTGTCATTGCATGTGTGTTCTTGAGACCACACATGGATCCACAGTGTCAGTGCATGTGTGTTCTTTGTACTAACAACAACAGGAGTCATTTCATGACTATTCTTTTCACATACCACATATGGATCCACTAGTGACATTGAAATGTGTGTTCTTCTCATTAAGCACAACTAGAGTCATTGCATGTGTGTTCTCTTCAGAGACCACACATGGATTCACCAGTGTCATTGCATGTGTGTTATTTTCACTAACAACAACTTGAGTCATTGCATGTGTGTTGTTTTCACATACCACATATGGATCTACCAGTGTCATTGAAATGTGTGTTCTCTTAATAGACCACACATGGATCCACCAGTGTCATTGCATGTGTGTTCTTTTTACTAACAACAACTGGAGTCATTGCATGTGTGTTCTTTTCACATACCACATATGGATCCACTAGTGTCATTGCATGTGTGTTCTTGAGAGACCACACATGGATCCTGATGTCATTACATGTGTGTTCTTTTTACTAACAACAATTCGAGTCATTTCATGACTATACTATTCACATACCACATATGGATCCACCAGTTTCATTGAAATGTGTGTTCTTCTCATTAACCACAGCTAGAGTCATTGCATGTGTGTTCTCTTCAAAGACACAACATGGATCCACCAGTGTCATTGCATGTGTGTTCTTTTCACTAACAACAACTGGAGGCATTGCATGTGTGTTGTTTTCACATACCACATATGGATCTACCAGTGTCATTGAAATGTGTGTTCTCTTAAGAGACCACACATGGATCCGCCAGTGTCATTGCATGTGTGTTGTTTTTACTAACAACAACTAGAGTCATTGCATGTCTGATCTTTTCACATACCACTTATGGATCCACCAGTGTCATTGCATGTGTGTTCTCTTCAAAGACCACACATGGATCCACCAGTGTCATTGCATGTGTGTTATTTTTAATAACAACAACTAGAGTCATTTCATGACTATTCTTTTCACATACCACATATGGATACATCAGTGTCATTGAAATGGGTGTTCTTCTCATTAACCACAGCTAGAGTCATTGCATGTGTTTTCTCTTCAGAGACCACACATGGATCCACCAGTGTCATTGCATGTGTGTTCTTTTTAGTAACAACAACTGGAGTCATTGCATGTGTGTTCTTCTCACATACCACATATGGATCCACTAGTGTCATTGCATGTGTGTTCTCTTCAGAAACCACACATGGATCCACCAGTGTTATTGCGTGTGTGTTCTTTTTACTAACAACAACTGGAGTCATTGCATGTGTGTTCTTTTCACATACCACATATGGATCCACCACTGTCATTGCATGTGTGTTCTCTTCAGAGACCACACATGGATCCTGATGTCATTGCATGTGTGTTCTTTTTACTAACAACAACTAGAGTCATTTCATGACTATTCTTTTCACATACCACATATGGATCCACCAGTGTCATTGAAATGTGTGTTCTTCTCATTAACCACAGATAGAGTCATTGCATGTGTGTTCTTTTCAGAGACCACACATGGATCCACCAGTGTCATTGCATGTGTGTTCTTTTTACTAATAACAACTGGTGTCATTGCATCTCTGTTCTTGTCACATACCACATATGGATCCACCAGTGGCATTGCATGTGTGTTCTCTTCAGAGACCACACATGGATCCACCGGTGTTATTGCATGTGTGTTCTTTTTAATAACAACAACTGGAGTCATTGCATGTGTGTTCTTTTCACATACCACAGATGGATCCACCAGTGTCATTGCATGTGTGTTCTCTTCACAGACCACAAATGTATCCACCAATGTCATTGCATGTGTGTTCTTCTCAATAACCACAGCTAGAGTCATTGCATGTGTGTTCTTTTTAGAGACCACACATGGATCCACCAGTGTCATTGCATATGTGTTCTTTTTACTAACAACAACTGGAGTGATTGCATGTGTGTTCTTTTCACATACCACATATGGATCCACCAGTGTCATTGAAATGTGCGTTCGCTTCAGATACCACACATGGATCTACCAGTGTCATTGCATGTGTGTTCTTTTTACTAACAACAACTGGAGTCATTTCATGAATATACTTTTCACATACCACATATGGATCCACCAGTGTCATTGAAATGTGTGTTCTTCTCATTAACCACAGCTAGAGTCATTGCATCTGTGTTCTCTTCAGAGACCACACATGGATCCACCAGTATCATTGCATGTGTGTTCTTTTTACTAACAACAACTAGAGTCATTGCATGTGTGTTCTTTCCACATACCACATATGTATCCACCAGTGTCATTGAAATGTGTGTTCTCTTCAGAGACCACACATTGATCCTCCACATCATTGCATGTGTGTTCTTTTACTAACAACAACTGGAGTCATTGCATGTGTGTTCTTTTCACATACCACATATGGATCCACCAGTGTCATTGCATGTGTGTTCTCTTCAGAGACCACACATGGATCCACTAGTGTCATTGCATGTGTGTTCTTTTTACTAGCAACAACAGGAGTCATTTCATGACTATTCTTTTCACATACCACATATGGATCGACTAGTGACATTGAAATGTGTGTTCTTCTCATTAAGCACAACTAGAGTCATTGCATGTGTGTTCTCTTCAGAGACCACACATGGATTCACCAGTGTCATTGCATGTGTGTTATTTTCACTAACAACAACTTGAGTCATTGCATGTGTGTTGTTTTCACATACCACATATGGATCTACCAGTGTCATTGAAATGTGTGTTCTCTTAAGAGACCACACATGGATCCTGATGTCATTGCATGTGTGTTCTTTTTACTAACAACAACTGGAGTCATTGCATGTGTGATCTTTTCACATACCACTTATGGATCCACAGTGTCATTGCATGTGTGTTCTTGAGAGACCACACATGGATCCACTAGTGTCATTGCATGTGTGTTCTTTTTACTAACAACAACAGGAGTCATTTCATGACTATTCTTTTCACATACCACATATGGATCCACTAGTGACATTGAAATGTGTGTTCTTCTCATTAAGCACAGCTAGAGTCATTGCATGTGTGTTCTCTTCAGAGACCACACATGGATTCCTGATGTCATTGCATGTGTGTTATTTTCACTAACAACAAATTGAGTCATTGCATGTGTGTTGTTTTCACATACCACATATGGATCTACCAGTGTCATTGAAATGTGTGTTCTCTTAAGAGACCACACATGGATCCACCAGTGTCATTGCATGTGTGTTCTTTTTACTAACAACAACTGAAGTCATTGCATGTGTGATCTTTTAACATACCACTTATGGATCCACCAGTGTCATTGCATGTGTGTTCTCTTCAAAGACCACACATGGATCCACCAGTGTCATTGCATGTGTGTTATTTTTACTAACAACAACTAGAGTCATTTCATGACTATTCTTTTCACATACCACATATGGATCCATCAGTGTCATTGAAATGGGTGTTCTTCTCATAAACCACAGCTAGAGTCATTGCATGTGTTTTCTCTTCAGAGAGCACACATGGATCCACCAGTGTCATTGCATGTGTGTTCTTTTTAGTAACAACAACTTGAGTCATTGCATGTGTGTTCTTTTCACATACCACATATGGATCTACCCTTTGTCATTGCATGTGTGTTCTCTTGAGAGACCACACATGGATCCTGATGTCATTGCATGTGTGTTCTTTTACAAACAACAACTAGAGTCATTTCATGACTATTATTTTCACATACCACATATGGATCAACCAGTGTCATTGAAATGTGTGTTCTTCTCATTAACCACAGATAGAGTCATTGCATGTGTGTTCTTTTCAGAGACCACACATGGATCCACCAGTGTCATTGCATGTGTGTTCTTTTACTAATAATAACTGGTGTCATTGCATGTGTGTTCTTTTCACATACCACATATGGATCCACCAGTGGCATTGCATGTGTGTTCTCTTCAGAGACCACACATGGATCCTGATGTTGTGCATGTGTGTTCTTTTTAATAACAACAACTGGAGTCATTGCATGTGTGTTCTTTTCACATACCACAGATGGATCCACCAGTGTCATTGCATGTGTGTTCTCTTCACAGACCACACATGGATCCACCAGTGTCATTGCATGTGTGTTCTTTTCAATTACCACAGCTAGAGTCATTGCATGTGTGTTCTTTTTAGAGACCACACATGGATCCACCAGTGTCATTGCATGTGTGTTCTTTTTGCTAACAACAACTGGAGTCATTGCATGTGTGTTCTTTTCACATACCACATATGGATCCACCAGTGTCATTGAAATGTGTGTTAAGCAGAGACCACACATGGATCTACCAGTGTCATTGCATGTGTGTTCTTTTTACTAACAACAACTGGAGTCATTTCATGACTATACTTTTCACATACCACATATGGATCCACCAGTGTCATTGAAATGTGTGTTCTTCTCATTAACCATAGCTAGAGTCATTGCATGTGTGTTCTCTTTAGAGACCACACATGGATCCACCAGTATCATTGCATGTGTGTTCTTTTTACTAACAACAACTAGAGTCATTGCATGTGTGTTCTTTCCACATACCACATATGTATCCACCGGTGTCATTGAAATGTGTGTTCTTGAGAGACCACACATGGATCCCTTGATGTCATTGCATGTGTGTTCTTTTTACTAACAACAACTGGAGTCATTGCATGTGTTCTTTTCACATACCACATATGGATCCACTAGTGTCATTGCATGTGTGTTCTCTTCAGAGACCACACATGGATCCACGAGTGTCATTGCATGTGTGTTCTTTTTACTAACAACAACAGGAGTCATTTCATGACTATTCTTTTCACATACCACATATGGATCCACTAGTGACATTGAAATGTGTGTTCTTCTCATTAAGCACAACTAGAGTCATTGCATGTGTGTTCTCTTCAGAGACCACACATGGATTCTGATGTCATTGCATGTGTGTTATTTTCACTAACAACAACTTGAGTCATTGCATGTGTGTTTTTCACACACCACATATGGATCTACGGTGTCATTGAAATGTGTGTTCTCTTAGAGACCACACATGGATCCTGATGTCATTGCATGTGTGTTATTTTTACTAACAACAACTGGAGTCATTGCATGTGTGTTCTTTTCACATACCACATATGGATCCACGAGTGTCATTGCATGTGTGTTCTCTTCAGAGACCACACATGGATCCACCAGTGTCATTGCATGTGTGTTCTTTTTACTAACAACAATTCGAGTCATTTCATGACTATACTATTCACATACCACATATGGATCCACCAGTTTCATTGAAATGTGTGTTCTTCTCATTAACCACAGCTAGAGTCATTGCATGTGTGTTCTCTTCAAAGACCACACATGGATCCACCAGTGTCATTGCATGTGTGTTCTTTTCACTAACAACAACTGGAGGCATTGCATGTGTGTTGTTTTCACATACCACATATGGATCTACCAGTGTCATTGAAATGTGTGTTCTCTTCAGAGACCACACATGGATCCACCAGTGTCATTGCATGTGTGTTCTTTTTACTAACAACAACTAGAGTCATTTCATGACTATTCTTTTCACATACCACATATGGATCCACCAGTGTCATTGAAATGTGTGTTCTTCTCATTAACCACAGATAGAGTCATTGCATGTGTGTTCTTTTCAGAGACCACACATGGATCCACCAGTGTCATTGCATGTGTGTTCTTTTACTAATAATAACTGGTGTCATTGCATGTGTGTTCTTTTCACATACCACATATGGATCCACCAGTGGCATTGCATGTGTGTTCTCTTCAGAGACCACACATGGATCCACCGGTGTTATTGCATGTGTGTTCTTTTTAATAACAACAACTGGAGTCATTGCATGTGTGTTCTTTTCACATACCACAGATGGATCCACCAGTGTCATTGCATGTGTGTTCTCTTCACAGACCACACATGGATCCACCAGTGTCATTGCATGTGTGTTCTTTTCAATTACCACAGCTAGAGTCATTGCATGTGTGTTCTTTTTAGAGACCACACATGGATCCACCAGTGTCATTGCATGTGTGTTCTTTTTGCTAACAACAACTGGAGTCATTGCATGTGTGTTCTTTTCACATACCACATATGGATCCACCAGTGTCATTGAAATGTGTGTTGAGAGACCACACATGGATCTCTGATGTCATTGCATGTGTGTTCTTTTTACTAACAACAACTGGAGTCATTTCATGAGTATACTTTTCACATACCACATATGGATCCACCAGTGTCATTGAAATGTGTGTTCTTCTCATTAACCATAGCTAGAGTCATTGCATGTTTGTTCTGTTTAGAGACCACACATGGATCCACCTGTATCATTGCATGTGTGTTCTTTTTACTAACAACAACTAGAGTCATTGCATGTGTGTTCTTTCCACATACCACATATGTATCCACCGGTGTCATTGTAATGTGTGTTCTCTTGAGAGACCACACATGGATCCACCAGTGTCATTGCATGTGTGTTCTTTTTACTAACAACAACTGGAGTCATTGCATGTGTGTTCTTTTCACATACCACATATGGATCCACAAGTGTCATTGCATGTGTGTTCTCTTGGAGACCACACATGGATCCACCAATGTCATTGCATGTGTGTTCTTTTTACTAACAACAACAGGAGTCATTTCATGACTATTCTTTTCACATACCACATATGGATCCACTAGTGACATTGAAATGTGTGTTCTTCTCATTAAGCACAACTAGAGTCATTGCATGTGTGTTCTCTTCAGAGACCACACATGGATTCCTGATGTCATTGCATGTGTGTTATTTTCACTAACAACAACTTGAGTCATTGCATGTGTGTTGTTTTCACACCACATATGGATCTACAGTGTCATTGAAATGTGTGTTCTTAAGAGACCACACATGGATCCTGATGTCATTGCATGTGTGTTCTTTTTACTAACAACAAGCTGAGTCATTGCATGTGTGTTCTTTTCACATACCACATATGGATCCACTAGTGTCATTGCATGTGTGTTCTCTTGGAGACCACACATGGATCCTGATGTCATTGCATGTGTGTTCTTTTTACTAACAACAATTCGAGTCATTTCATGACTATACTATTCACATACCACATATGGATCCACCAGTTTCATTGAAATGTGTGTTCTTCTCATTAACCACAGCTAGAGTCATTGCATGTGTGTTCTCTTCAAAGACCACACATGGATCCACCAGTGTCATTGCATGTGTGTTCTTTTCACTAACAACAACTGGAGGCATTGCATGTGTGTTGTTTTCACATACCACATATGGATCTACAGTGTCATTGAAATGTGTGTTCTCTTAGAGACCACACATGGATCCTGATGTCATTGCATGTGTGTTGTTTTTACTAACAACAACTGGAGTCATTGCATGTGTGATCTTTTCACATACCACTTATGGATCCACCAGTGTCATTGCATGTGTGTTATTTTTAATAACAACAACTAGAGTCATTTCATGACTATTCTTTTCACATACCACATATGGATACATCAGTGTCATTGAAATGGGTGTTCTTCTCATTAACCACAGCTAGAGTCATTGCATGTGTTTTCTCTTCAGAGACCACACATGGATCCACCAGTGTCATTGCATGTGTGTTCTTTTTAGTAACAACAACTGGAGTCATTGCATGTGTGTTCTTCTCACATACGACATATGGATCCACTAGTGTCATTCCATGTGTGTTCTCTTCAGAAACCACACATGGATCCACCAGTGTTATTGCGTGTGTGTTCTTTTTACTAACAACAACTGGAGTCATTGCATGTGTGTTCTTTTCACATACCACATATGGATCCACCACTGTCATTGCATGTGTGTTCTCTTCAGAGACCACACATGGATGCAAATGTGTCATTGCATGTGTGTTCTTTTTACTAACAAGAACTAGAGTCATTTCATGACTATTCTTTTCACATACCACATATGGATCCACCAGTGTCATGGAAATGTGTGTTCTTCTCATTAACCACAGATAGAGTCATTGCATGTGTGTTATTTTCAGAGACCACACATGGATCCACCAGTGTCATTGCATGTGTGTTCTTTTTACTAATAACAACTGGTGTCATTGCATGTCTGTTCTTGTCACATACCACATATGGATCCACCAGTGGCATTGCATGTGTGTTCTCTTCAGAGACCACACATGGATCCACCGGTGTTATTGCATGTGTGTTCTTTTGAATAACAACAACTGGAGTCATTGCATGTGTGTTCTTTTCACATACCACAGATGGATCCACCAGTGTCATTGCATGTGTGTTCTCTTCACAGACCACACATGGATCCACCAGTGTTATTGCATGTGTGTTCTTCTCAATAACCACAGCTAGAGTCATTGCATGTGTGTTCTTTTTAGAGACCACACATGGATCCACCAGTGTCATTGCATGTGTGTTCTTTTTACTAACAACAACTTGAGTGATTGCATGTGTGTTCTTTTCACATACCACATATGGATCCACCAGTGTCATTGAAATTTGTGTTCGCTTCAGAGACCACACATGGATCTACCAGTGTCATTGCATGTGTGTTCTTTTACTAACAACAAGCTGAGTCGTTTCATGATTATACTTTTCACATACCACATATGGATCCACCAGTGTCATTGAAATGTGTGTTCTTCTCATTAACCACAGCTAGAGTCATTGCATCTGTGTTCTCTTCAGAGACCTCACATGGATCCACCAGTATCATTGCATGTGTGTTCTTTTTACTAACAACAACTAGAGTCATTGCATGTGTGTTCTTTACACATACCACATATGTATCCACAGTGTCATTGAAATGTGTGTTCTTGGGAGACCACACATGGATCCTCCTGTCATTGCATGTGTGTTCTTTTACTAACAACAAGCTGATTCATTGCATGTGTGTTCTTTTCACATACCACATATGGATCCACCAGTGTCATGCATGTGTGTTCTCTTGAGACCACACATGGATCCTAATGTCATTGCATGTGTGTTCTTTTACTAACAACAACAGAGTCATTTCATGACTATTCTTTTCACATACCACATATGGATCCACTAGTGACATTGAAATGTGTGTTCTTCTCATTAAGCACAACTAGAGTCATTGCATGTGTGTTCTTGAGAGACCACACATGGATTCCTGATGTCATTGCATGTGTGTTATTTTCACTAACAACAACTTGAGTCATTGCATGTGTGTTGTTTTCACATACCACATATGGATCTACCAGTGTCATTGAAATGTGTGTTCTCTTAAGAGACCACACATGGATCCACCAGTGTCATTGCATGTGTGTTCTTTTTACTAACAACAACTGGAGTCATTGCATGTGTGTTCTTTTCACATACCACATATGGATCCTCCAGTATCATTGACAGTGTGTTCTCTTCAGACCACATGGATCCTGATGTCATTGCATGTGTGTTCTTTTTACTAACAACAATTGGAGTCATTTCATGACTATACTTTTCACATACCACATATGGATCCACCAGTTTCATTGAAATGTGTGTTCTTCTCATTAACCACAGCTAGAGTCATTGCATGTGTGTTCTCTTCAAAGACCACACATGGATCCACCAGTGTCATTGCATGTGTGTTCTTTTCACTAACAACAACTGGAGGCATTGCATGTGTGTTGTTTTCACATACCACATATGGATCTACCAGTGTCATTGAAATGTGTGTTCTCTTAAGAGACCACACATGGATCCACCAGTGTCATTGCATGTGTGTTCTTTTTACTAACAACAACTGGAGTCATTGCATGTGTGATCTTTTCACATACCACTTAAGGATCCACCAGTGTCATTGCATGTGTGTTCTCTTCAAAGACCACACATGGATCCACCAGTGTCATTGCATGTGTATTATTTTTACTAACAACAACTAGAGTCATTTCATGACTATTCTTTTCACATACCACATATGGATACATCAGTGTCATTGAAATGGGTGTTCTTCTCATTAACCATAACTAGAGTCATTGCATGTGTTTTCTCTTCAGAGACCACACATGGATCCTGATGTCATTGCATGTGTGTTCTTTTTAGTAACAACAACTGAAGTCATTGCATGTGTGTTCTTCTGACATACCACATATGGATCCACTAGTGTCATTGCATGTGTGTTCTCTTCAGAGACCACACATGGATCCACCAGTGTTATTGCATGTGTGTTCTTTTTACTAACAACAACTGGAGTCATTGCATGTGTGTTCTTTTCACATACCACATATGGATCCACCACTGTCATTGCATGTGTGTTCTCTTCACAGACCACACATGGATCCACTAGTGTCATTGCATGTGTGTTCTTTTTACTAACAACAACTAGAGTCATTTCATGACTATTCTTTTCACATACCACATATGGATCCACCAGTGTCATTGAAATGTGTGTTCTTCTCATTAACCACAGATAGAGTCATTGCATGTCTGTTCTTTTCAGAGACCACACATGGATCCACCAGTGTCATTGAAATGTGTGTTCTTCTCATTAACCACAGCTAGAGTCACTGCATCTGTGTTCTCTTCAGAGACCACACATGGATCCACCACTATCATTGCATGTGTGTTCTTTTTACTAACAACAACTAGAGTCATTGCATGTGTGTTCTTTCCACATACCACATATGTATCCACGAGTGTCATTGAAATGTGTGTTCTCTTGAGACCACACATGGATCCCTTGATGTCATTGCATGTGTGTTCTTTTTACTAACAACAAGCTGGAGTCATTGCATGTGTGTTCCTTTCACATACCACATATGGATCCACAGTGTCATTGCATGTGTGTTCTCTTGAGAGACCACATGGATCCTGATGTCATTGCATGTGTGTTATTTTACTAACAACAACAGAGTCATTTAAATGACTATACTTTTCACATACCACATATGGATCCACCAGTGTCATTGAAATGTGTGTTCTTCTCATTAACCACAGCTATAGTCATTGCATGTGTGTTCTCTTCAAATACCACACATGGATCCACCAGTGTCATTGCATGTGTGCTCTTTTTACTAACAACAACCAGAGTTATTGCATGTGTATTCTTTTAAAAACAACAACTAGAGTCATTGCATGTGTGTTATCTTTAGAGACCACACATGGATCCACCAGTGTCATTGCATGTGTGTTCTTTTTACTAACAACAACTGGAGTCATTACATGTGTGTTCTTTTCACATACCACATATGGATCCACCAGTGTCATTGCATGTGTGTTCTCTTCAGAGACCACACATGGGTCCACTAGTGTCATTGCATGTGTGTTCTTTTTACTAACAACAACTAGAGTCATTTCATGACTATTCTTTTCACATACCACATATGGATCCACCAGTGTCATTGAAATGAGTGTTCAGATCATTAACCATAGCTAGAGTCATTGCATGTGTGTTCTCTTCAGAGACCACAAATAGATCCACCAGTGTTATTGCATGTGTGTTCTTTTTAGTAACAACAACTGGAGTCATTGCATATGTGTTCTTTTCACATACCACATATGGATCCACCAGTGTCATTGCATGTGTGTTCTCCTCAGACACCACACATGGATCCACCAGTGTTATTGCATGTGTGTTCTTTTTACTAACAACAAATGGAGTCATTGCATGTGTGTTCTTTTCACATACCACATATGGATCCACCAGTGTCATTGAAATGAGTGTTCAGATCATTAACCATAGCTAGAGTCATTGCATGTGTGTTCTCTTCGGAGACCACAAATGGATCCACCAGTGTTATTGCATGTGTGTTCTTTTTAGTAACAACAACTGGAGTCATTGCATGTGTGTTCTTTTCACATACCACATATGGATCCACCAGTGTCATTGCATGTGTGTTCTCCTCAGACACCACACATGGATCCACCAGTGCTATTGCATGTGTGTTCTTTTTACTAACAACAACTGGAGTCATTGCATTTGTGATCTTTTCACATACCACTTAAGGATCCACCAGTGTCATTGCATGTGTGTTCTCTTCAAAGACCACACATGGATCCACCAGTGTCATTGCATGTGTGTTATTTTTACTAAAAACAACTAGAGTCATTTCATGACTATTCTTTTCACATACCACATATGGATACATCAGTGTCATTGAAATGTGTGTTCTTCTCATTAACCACAGCTAGAGTCATTGCATGTGTTTTCACTTCAGAGACCACACATGGATCCACCAGTGTCATTGCATGTGTGTTCTTTTTAGTAACAACAACTGAAGTCATTGCATGTGTGTTCTTCTCACATACCACATATGGATCCACTAGTGTCATTGCATGTGTGTTCTCTTCAGAGACCACACATGGATCCTGATGTTATTGCATGTGTGTTCTTTTTACTAACAACAACTGGAGTCATTGCATGTGTGTTCTTTTCACATACCACATATGGATCCACCACTGTCATTGCATGTGTGTTCTCTTCACAGACCACACATGGATCCACTAGTGTCATTGCATGTGTGTTCTTTTTACTAACAACAACTAGAGTCATTTCATGACTATTCTTTTCACATACCACATATGGATCCACCAGTGTCATTGAAATGTGTGTTCTTCTCATTAACCACAGATAGAGTCATTGCATGTGTGTTCTTTTCAGACACCACACATGGATCCACCAGTGTCATTGAAATGTGTGTTCTTCTCATTAACCACAGATAGAGTCATTGCATGTCTGTTCTTTTCAGAGACCACACATGGATCCACCACTATCATTGCATGTGTGTTCTTTTTACTAACAACAACTAGAGTCATTGCATGTGTGTTCTTTCCACATACCACATATGTATCCACGAGTGTCATTGAAATGTGTGTTCTCTTCAGAGACCACACATGGATCCTTGATGTCATTGCATGTGTGTTCTTTTACTAACAACAAGCTGAGTCATTGCATGTGTGTTCTTTTCACATACCACATATGGATCCACAGTGTCATTGCATGTGTGTTCTCTTGAGACCACACATGGATCCTGATGTCATTGCATGTGTGTTATTTTTACTAACAACAACTGGAGTCATTTCGTGACTATACTTTTCACATACCACATATGGATCCACCAGTGTCATTGAAATGTGTGTTCTTCTCATTAACCACAGCTATAGTCATTGCATGTGTGTTCTCTTCAAATACCACACATGGATCCACCAGTGTCATTGCATGTGTGCTCTTTTTACTAACAACAACCAGAGTTATTGCATGTGTATTCTTTTTAATAACAACAACTAGAGTCATTGCATGTGTGTTATCTTTAGAGACCACACATGGATCCTGATGTCATTGCATGTGTGTTCTTTTTACTAACAACAACTGGAGTCATTACATGTGTGTTCTTTTCACATACCACATATGGATCCACCAGTGTCATTGCATGTGTGTTCTCTTCAGAGACCACACATGGATCCACTAGTGTCATTGCATGTGTGTTCTTTTTACTAAGAACAACTAGAGTCATTTCATGACTATTCTTTTCACATACCACATATGGATCCACCAGTGTCATTGAAATGAGTGTTCAGATCATTAACCATAGCTAGAGTCATTGCATGTGTGTTCTCTTCAGAGACCACAAATAGATCCACCAGTGTTATTGCATGTGTGTTCTTTTTAGTAACAACAACTGGAGTCATTGCATGTGTGTTCTTTTCACATACCACATATGGATCCACCAGTGTCATTGCATGTGTGTTCTCCTCAGACACCACACATGGATCCACCAGTGTTATTGCATGTGTGTTCTTTTTACTAACAACAAATGGAGTCATTGCATGTGTGTTCTTTTCACATACCACATATGGATCCACCAGTGTCATTGAAATGAGTGTTCAGATCATTAACCATAGCTAGAGTCATTGCATGTGTGTTCTCTTCGGAGACCACAAATGGATCCACCAGTGTTATTGCATGTGTGTTCTTTTTAGTAACAACAACTGAAGTCATTGCATGTGTGTTCTTTTCACATACCACATATGGATCCACCAGTGTCATTGCATGTGTGTTCTCCTCAGACACCACACATGGATCCACCAGTGCTATTGCATGTGTGTTCTTTTTACTAACAACAAATGGAGTCATTGCATGTGTGTTCTTTTCACATTCCACATATGGATCCACCAGTGTCATTGCATGTGTGTTCTCTTAAGAGACCACACATGGATCCACCAATGTCATTGCATGTGTGTTCTTTTTACTAACAACAACTAGGGTCATTTCATGACTATTCTTTTCACATACCACATATGGATCCACCAGTGTCATTGAAATGTGTGTTCTTCTCATTAACCACAGCTAGAGTCATTGCATGTGTGTTCTCTTCAGAGACCACACATGGATCCTGATGTCATTGCATGTGTGTTCTTTTTACTAACAACAACTGGAGTCATTGCATGTGTGTTCTTTTCACATACCACATATGGATCCACCAATGTCATTGAAATTTTGTTCTCTTCAGAGACCACACATGGATCCACCAGTGGCATTGCATGTGTGTTCTTTTTACTAACAACAACTGGAGTCATTGCATGTGTGTTCTTTTCACATACCACATATGGATCCACCAGTGTCATTGCATGTGTGTTCTCTTCAGAGACCACACATGGATCCACCAGTGTTATTGCATGTGTGTTCTTTTTTACTAACAACAACTAGAGTCATTTGATGACTATTCTTTTCACATACCACATACGGATCCACCAGTGTCATTGAAATATGTGTTCTTCTCATTAACCATAGCTAGAGTCATTGCATGTGTGTTCTCTTCAGAGACCACACATGGATCCTGATGTCATTGCATGTGTGTTCTTTTTACTAACAACAACTTGAGTCATTGCATGTGTGTTCTTTTTACTAACAACAACTTGAGTCATTGCATGTGTGTTCTTTTCACATACCACATATGGATCCACCAGTGTCAATGAAATGTGTGTTCTCTTCAGAGACCACACATGGATCCACCAGTGTCATTGCATGTGTGCTCTTTTTACTAACAACAACAAGTGTCATTGCATGTGTGTTCTCTTGAGAGACCACACATGGATCCTGATGTTATTGCATGTGTGTTCATTTTTACGAACAATAACGAGAGTCATGGCATGTGTGTTCTTTACACATACCACATATGGATCCACTAGTGTCATTGAAATGTGTGTTCTCGTCAGAGACCACACATGGATCCACCAGTGTCATTGCATGTGTGTTCTTTTTACTAACAACAACTAGAGTCATTTCATGACTATTCTTTTCACATACCACATATGGATCCACCAGTGTCATTGAAATGTGTGTTCTTCTCATTAACCACAGCTAGAGTCATTGCATGTGTGTTCTCTTTAGAGACCACACATGGATCCTGATGTCATTGCATGTGTGTTCTTTTTAGTAACAACAACTGGAGTCATTACATGTGTGTTCTTTTCACATACTACATATGGATCCACCAGTGTCATTGCATGTGTGTTCTCTTAAGATACCACACATGGATCCACCGATGTTATTGCATGTGTGTTCTATTTCCTAACAACAACTGGAGTCATTGCCTGTGTGTTCCTTTCACATACCACATATGGATCCAGTGTCATTGCATGTGTGTTCTTTTTAGTAACAACAACTAGGGTCATTTCATGAATATTCTTTTCACATACCACATATGGATCCACCAGTGTCATTGAAATGTGTGTTCTTCTCATTAACCACATCTAGAGTCATTGCATGTGTGTTCTCTTCTAAGACCACACATGGATCCAAAAGTATCATTGCATGGGTGTTGTTTTTACTAACAACAACTGGGGTCATTGCATGTGTGTTCTTTTCAAATACCACATATGGATCCACCAATGTCATTGAAATGTTTGTTCTCTTCAGAGACCACACATGGATCCACCAGTGTCATTGCATGTGTGTTCTTTTTAATAACAACAACTGGAGTCATTGCATGTGTGTTCTTTTCACATACCACACATGGATCCACTAGTGTCATTGCATGTGTGTTCTTTTTACTATCAACAATTGGAGTCATTGCATGTGTGTTCTTTTCACATACCACATATGGATCCACTAGTGTCATTGAAATGTGTGTTCTCTTAAGAGACCACACATGGATCCACCAATGTCATTGCATGTGTGTTCTTTTTACTAACAACAACTAGGGTCATTTCATGACTATTCTTTTCACATACCACATATGGATCCACCAGTGTCATTGAAATGTGTGTTCTTCTCATTAACCACAGCTAGAGTCATTGCATGTGTGTTCTCTTCAGAGACCACACATGGATCCACTAGTGTCATTGCATGTGTGTTCTTTTTACTAACAACAACTGGAGTCATTGCATGTGTGTTCTTTTCACATACCACATATGGATCCACCAATGTCATTGAAATTTTGTTCTCTTCAGAGACCACACATGGATCCACCAGTGGCATTGCATGTGTGTTCTTTTTACTAACAACAACTGGAGTCATTGCATGTGTGTTCTTTTCACATACCACATATGGATCCACCAGTGTCATTGCATGTGTGTTCTCTTCAGAGACCACACATGGATCCACCAGTGTTATTGCATGTGTGTTCTTTTTACTAACAACTAGAGTCATTTGATGACTATTCTTTTCACATACCACATACGGATCCACCAGTGTCATTGAAATATGTGTTCTTCTCATTAACCATAGCTAGAGTCATTGCATGTGTGTTCTCTTCAGAGACCACACATGGATCCACCAGTGTCATTGCATGTGTGTTCTTTTTACTAACAACAACTTGAGTCATTGCATGTGTGTTCTTTTTACTAACAACAACTTGAGTCATTGCATGTGTGTTCTTTTCACATACCACATATGGATCCACCAGTGTCAATGAAATGTGTGTTCTCTTCAGAGACCACACATGGATCCACCAGTGTCATTGCATGTGTGCTCTTTTTACTAACAACAACCAGAGTCATTGCATGTGTGTTCTCTTCAGAGACCACACATGGATCCACCAGTGTTATTGCATGTGTGTTCTTTTTTACTAACAATAACTAGAGTCATGGCATGTGTGTTCTTTTCACATACCACATATGGATCCACTAGTGTCATTGAAATGTGTGTTCTCTTCAGACACCACACATGGATCCACCAGTGTCATTGCATGTGTGTTCTTTTTACTAACAACAACTAGAGTCATTTCATGACTATTCTTTTCACATACCACATATGGATCCACCAGTGTCATTGAAATGTGTGTTCTTCTCATTAACCACAGCTAGAGTCATTGCATGTGTGTTCTCTTTAGAGACCACACATGGATCCACCAGTGTCATTGCATGTGTGTTCTTTTTAGTAACAACAACTGGAGTCATTACATGTGTGTTCTTTTCACATACTACATATGGATCCACCAGTGTCATTGCATGTGTGTTCTCTTCAGATACCACACATGGATCCACCAGTGTTATTGCATGTGTGTTCTATTTCCTAACAACAACCGGAGTCATTGCCTATGTGTTCCTTTCACATACCACATATGGATCCACCAGTGTCATTGCATGTGTGTTCTTTTTAGTAACAACAACTAGGGTCATTTCATGAATATTCTTTTCACATACCACATATGGATCCACCAGTGTCATTGAAATGTGTGTTCTTCTCATTAACCACATCTAGAGTCATTGCATGTGTGTTCTCTTCTAAGACCACACATGGATCCAAAAGTATCATTGCATGGGTGTTGTTTTTACTAACAACAACTGGGGTCATTGCATGTGTGTTCTTTTCAAATACCACATATGGATCCACCAATGTCATTGAAATGTTTGTTCTCTTCAGAGACCACACATGGATCCACCAGTGTCATTGCATGTGTGTTCTTTTTAATAACAACAACTGGAGTCATTGCATGTGTGTTCTTTTCACATACCACACATGGATCCACTAGTGTCATTGCATGTGTGTTCTTTTTACTATCAACAATTGGAGTCATTGCATGTGTGTTCTTTTCACATACCACATATGGATCCACTAGTGTCATTGAAATGTGTGTTCTCTTCAGAGACCACACATGGATCCACCAGTGTCATTGCATGTGTGTTCTTTTTTACTAACAAAAACTAGAGTCATTTCATGACTATTCTTTTCACATACCACATATGGATCCACAAGTGTCATTGAAATGTGTGTTCTTCTCATTAACCACACCTAGAGTCATTGCACGTGTGTTCTCTTCAGAGACCACACTTGGATCCACCAGTGTCATTGCATGTGTGTTCTTTTTACTAACAACCACTGGAGTCATTGCATGTGTGTTCTTTTCACATACCACATATGGATCCACCAGTGTCATCGAAATTTGTATTCTCTTTAGAGACCACACATGGATCTGCCAATGTCATTGCATGTGTGTTCTTTTTACTAACAACAACCCGAGTCATTTCATGTGTGTTCTTTTCACATACCACATATGGATCCACAGTGTCATTGAAATGTGTGTTCTCTTTAGAGACCACACATGGATCCACCAGTGTCATTGCATGTGTGTTCTCTTTACTAGCAACAACTGGAGTCATTTCATGACTATTCTTTTCACATACCACATTTGGATCCACCATTTTCATTGAAATGTCTGTTCTTCTCATTAACCCTAGCTAGAGTCATTGCATGTGTGTTCTCTTTAGAGACCACACATGGATCCACCAGTGTCATTGCATGTGTGTTCTTTTTACTAACAACCACTGGAGTCATTGCATGTGTGTTCTTTTCACATACCACATATGGATCCACCAGTGTCATCGAAATTTGTATTCTCTTTAGAGACCACACATGGATCTGCCAATGTCATTGCATGTGTGTTCTTTTTACTAACAACAACCCGAGTCATTTCATGTGTGTTCTTTTCACATACCACATATGGATCCACAGTGTCATTGAAATGTGTGTTCTCTTTAGAGACCACACATGGATCCACCAGTGTCATTGCATGTGTGTTCTCTTTACTAGCAACAACTGGAGTCATTTCATGACTATTCTTTTCACATACCACATTTGGATCCACCATTTTCATTGAAATGTCTGTTCTTCTCATTAACCACAGCTAGAGTCATTGCATGTGTGTACTCTTTAGAGACCACACATGGATCCACCAGTGTTATTGCATGTGTGTTCTTTTTACTAACAACAACTGGAGTGATTGCATGTGTGTTCTTTTCACATACCACATATGGATCCACCAGTGTCATCGAAATTTGTGTTCTCTTTAGAGACCACACATGGATGCACCAGTGTCATTGCATGTGTGTTCTTTTTACTAACAACAACTGGAGTCATTGCATGTGTGTTCTTTTCACATACCACATATGGATCCACCAGTTTCATTGCATGTGTGTTCTCTTGAAAGACCACACATGGATCCACTAGTGTCATTGCATGTGTGTTCTTTTTACTAACAATAACTAGAGTCATTTCATGACTATTCTTTTCACATACCACATATGGATCCACCAGTGTCATTGAAATCTGTGTTCTTCTCATTAACCACAGCTAGAGTCATTGCATGTGTGTTCTCTTCAGAGACCATACATGGATCCACCAGTGTTATTGCACGTGTGTTCTTTTTACTAACAACAAATGGAGTCATTGCATGTGTGTTCTTTTCACATACCACATATGGATCCACCAGTGTCATTGCATGTGTGTTCTTTTAAGAGACCACACATGGATCCACCAGTGTCATTGCATGTGTGTTCTTTTTACTAACAACAAGTAGGGTCATTTCATGATTGTTCTTTTCACATACCACATATGGATCCACCAGTGTCATTGAAATGTGTGTTCTTCTCATTAACCATAGCTAGAGTCATTGCATGTGTGTTCTCTTCAGAGACCACACATGGATCCACCAGTGTCATTGCATGTGTGTTCTTTTTACTAACAACAACTGGAGTCATTGCATGTGTGTTCTTTTCACATACCACATATGGATCCACCAATGTCATTGAAATGTTTGTTCTCTTCAGAGACCACACATGGATCCACCAGTGGCATTGCATGTGTGTTATTTTTACTAACAACAACTGGAGTCATTGCATGTGTGTTCTTTTCACATACCACATATGGATCCACCAGTGTCATTGCATGTGTGTTCTCTTCAGAGACCACACATGGATCCACCAGTGTTATTGCATGTGTGTTCTTTTTTACTAATAATAACTAGAGTCATTACATGACTATTCTTTTCACATACCACATATGGATCCACCAGTGTCATTGAAATGTGTGTTCTTCTCATTAACCACAGCTAGAGTCATTGCATGTGTGTTCTCTTTAGAGACCACACATGGATCCACCAGTGTCATTGCATGTGTGTTCTTTTTACTAACAACCACTGGAGTCATTGCATGTGTGTTCTTTTAACATACCACATATGGATCCACCAGTGTCATTGAAATGTGTGTTCTCTGCAGAGACCATACATTGATCTGCCAATGTTATTGCATGTGTGTTCTTTTTTCCTAACAACAACTAGAGTCATTTCATGACTATTCTTTTCAGATACCACATACGGATCCACCAGTGTCATTGAAATCTGTGTTCTTCTCATTAACCATAGCTAGAGTCATTGCATGTGTGTTCTCTTCAGAGACCACACATGGATCCACTAGTGTCATTGCATCTATGTTCTTTTTACTAACAACAACTTGAGTCATTGCATGTGTGTTCTTTTCACATACCACATATGGATCCACCAGTGTCAATGAAATATGTGTTCTCTTCAGAGACCACACATGGATCCACCAGTGTCATTGCATGTGTGCTCTTTTCACTAACAACAACCAGAGTCATTGCATGTGTGTTCTCTTCAGAGACCACACATGGATCCTGATGTTATTGCATGTGTGTTCTTTTTACTAACAATAACTAGAGTCATGGCATGTGTGTTCTTTTCACATACCACATATGGATCCACTAGTGTCATTGAAATGTGTGTTCTCTTGGACACCACACATGGATCCACAGTGTCATTGCATGTGTGTTCTTTTACTAACAACAACTAGAGTCATTTCATGACTATTCTTTTCACATACCACATATGGATCCACAGTGTCATTGAAATGTGTTCTTCTCATTAACCACAGCTAGAGTCATTGCATGTGTGTTCTCTTTAGAGACCACACATGGATCCACCAGTGTCATTGCATGTGTGTTCTTTTTACTAACAACCACTAGAGTCATTGCATGTGTGTTCTTTTCACATACCACATATGGATCCACCAGTGTCATTGAAATGTGTGTTCTCTTTAGAGACCACACATGGATCCACCAGTGTCATTGCATGTGTGTTCTTTTTAGTAACAACAACTAGAGTCATTACATGTGTGTTCTTTTCACATACTACATATGGATCCACCAGTGTCATTGCATGTGTGTTCTCTTCAGATACCACACATGGATCCACCAGTGTTATTGCATGTGTGTTTTATTTCCTAACAACAACCGGAGTCATTGCCTATGTGTTCCTTTCACATACCACATATGGATCCACCAGTGTCGTTGCATGTGTGTTCTCTTGAGAGACCACACATGGATCCACCAGTGTCATTGCATGTGTGTTCTTTTTAGTAACAACAACTAGGGTCATTTCATGACTATTCTTTTCACATACCACATATGGATCCACCAGTGTCATTGAAATGTGTGTTCTTCTCATTAACCACAGCTAGAGTCATTGCATGTGTGTTCTCTTCTAAGACCACACATGGATCCAAAAGTATCATTGCATGGGTGTTGTTTTTACTAACAACAACTGGAGTCATTGCATTGTGTTCTTTTCAAATACCACATATGGATCCACCAGTGTCATTGAAATGTTTGTTCTCTTCAGAGACCACACATGGATCCACCAGTGTCATTGCATGTGTGTTCTTTTTAATAACAACAACTGGAGTCATTACATGTGTGTTCTTTTCACATACCACACATGGATCCACTAGTGTCATTGCATGTGTGTTCTTTTTACTATCAACAATTGGAGTCATTGCATGTGTGTTCTTTTCACATACCACATATGGATCCACTAGTGTCATTGAAATGTGTGTTCTCTTCAGAGACCACACATGGATCCACCAGTGTCATTGCATGTGTGTTCTTTTTTACTAACAAAAACTAGAGTCATTTCATGACTATTCTTTTCACATACCACATATGGATCCACCAGTGTCATTGAAATGTGTGTTCTTCTCATTAACCACAGCTAGAGTCATTGCATGTGTGTTCTCTTCAGAGACCACACATGGATCCACCAGTGTCATTGCATGTGTGTTCTTTTTACTAACAACAACTTGAATCATTGCATGTGTGTTCTTTTCACATACCAAATACGGATCCACCAGTGTCATTGAAATGTGTATTCTCTTCAGAGACCACACATGGATCCACCAGTGTCATTGCATGTGTGCTCTTTTTACTAACAACAACCAGAGTCATGGCATGTGTGTTCTTTTCACATACCACATATGGATCCACTAGTGTCATTGAAATGTGTGTTCTCTTCAGACACCACACATGGATCCACCAGTGTCATTGCATGTGTGTTCTTTTTACTAACAACAACTGGAGTTATTTCATGACTATTCTTTTCACATACCACATATGGATCCACCAGTGTCATTGAAATGTGTGTTCTTCTCATTAACCACAGCTAGAGTCATTGCATGTGTGTTCTCTTTAGAGACCACACATGGATCCACCAGTGTCATTGCATGTGTGTTCTTTTTACTAACAACCACTGGAGTCATTGCATGTGTGTTCTTTTCACATACCACATATGGATCCACCAATGTCATCGAAATTTGTATTCTCTTTAGAGACCACACATGGATCTGCCAATGTCATTGCATGTGTGTTCTTTTTACTAACAACAACCCGAGTCATTTCATGTGTGTTCTTTTCACATACCACATATGGATCCACAGTGTCATTGAAATGTGTGTTCTCTTCAGAGACCACACATGGATCCACTAGTGTCATTGCATGTGTGTTCTCTTTACTAGCAACAACTGGAGTCATTTCATGACTATTCTTTTCACATACCACATTTGGATCCACCATTTTCATTGAAATGACTGTTCTTCTCATTAACCACTTCTAGAGTCATTGCATGTGTGTACTCTTCAGAGACCACACATGGATCCACCAGTGTCATTGCATGTGTGTTCTTTTTACTAACAACAACTGGACTGATTGCATTTGTGTTCTTTTCACATACCACATATGGATCCACCAGTGGAATTGCATCTGTGTTCTCTTCAGAGACCACACATGGATCCACCGGTGTTATTGCATGTTTGTTCTTTTTAATAACAACAACTGGAGTCATTGCATGTGTGTTCTTTTCACATACCACATATGGATCCACCAGTTTCATTGCATGTGTGTTCTCTTGAAAGACCACACATGGATCCACTAGTGTCATTGCATGTGTGTTCTTTTTACTAACAACAACTAGAGTCATTTCATGACTATTCTTTTCACATACCACATATGGATCCACCAGTGTCATTGAAATCTGTGTTCTTCTCATTAACCACAGCTAGAGTCATTGCATGTGTGTTCTTTTCAGAGACCACACATGGATCCACCAGTGTCATTGCATGTGTGTTCTTTTTAGTAACAACAACTGGAGTCATTGCATGTGTGTTGTTTTCACATACTATATATGGATCCACCAGTGTCATTGCATGTGTGTTCTCTTCAGAGACCATACATGGATCCACCAGTGTTATTGCACGTGTGTTCTTTTTACTAACAACAAATGGAGTCATTGCATGTGTGTTCTTTTCACATACCACATATGGATCCACCAGTGTCATTGCATGTGTGTTCTCTTAAGAGACCACACATGGATCCACCAGTGTCATTGCATGTGTGTTCTTTTTACTAACAACAAGTAGGGTCATTTCATGACTGTTCTTTTCACATACCACATATGGATCCACCAGTGTCATTGAAATGTGTGTTCTTCTCATTAACCATAGCTAGAGTCATTGCATGTGTGTTCTCTTCAGAGACCACACATGGATCCACCAGTGTCATTGCATGTGTGTTCTTTTTACTAACAACAACTGGAGTCATTGCATGTGTGTTCTTTTCACATACCACATATGGATCCACCAATGTCATTGAAATGTTTGTTCTCTTCAGAGACCACACATGGATCCACCAGTGGCATTGCATGTGTGTTATTTTTACTAACAACAACTGGAGTCATTGCATGTGTGTTCTTTTCACATACCACATATGGATCCACAGTGTCATTGAAATGTGTGTTCTCTTCAGACACCACACATGGATCCACCAGTGTCATTGCATGTGTGTTCTTTTTACTAACAACAACTGGAGTCATTTCATGACTATTCTTTTCACATACCACATATGGATCCACCAGTGTCATTGAAATGTGTGTTCTTATCATTAACCACAGCTAGAGTCATTGCATGTGTGTTCTCTTTAGAGACCACACATGGATCCACCAGTGTCATTGCATGTGTGTTCTTTTTACTAACAACCACTGGAGTCATTGCATGTGTGTTCTTTTCACATACCACATATGGATCCACCAGTGTCATCGAAATTTGTATTCTCTTTAGAGACCACACATGGATCTGCCAATGTCATTGCATGTGTGTTCTTTTTACTAACAACAACCCGAGTCATTTCATGTGTGTTCTTTTCACATACCACATATGGATCCACAGTGTCATTGAAATGTGTGTTCTCTTCAGAGACCACACATGGATCCACTAGTGTCATTGCATGTGTGTTCTCTTTACTAGCAACAACTGGAGTCATTTCATGACAATTCTTTTCACATACCACATTTGGATCCACCATTTTCATTGAAATGTCTGTTCTTCTCATTAACCACAGCTAGAGTCATTGCATGTGTGTACTCTTCAGAGACCACACATGGATCCACCAGTGTCATTGCATGTGTGTTCTTTTTACTAACAACAACTGGACTGATTGCATTTGTGTTCTTTTCACATACCACATATGGATCCACCAGTGTCATCGAAATTTGTGTTCTCTTTAGAGACCACACATGGATGCACCAGTGTCATTGCATGTGTGTTCTTTTTACTAACAACAACTGGAGTCATTGCATGTGTGTTCTTTTCACATACCACATATGGATCCACCAGTTTCATTGCATGTGTGTTCTCTTGAAAGACCACACATGGATCCACTAGTGTCATTGCATGTGTGTTCTTTTTACTAAAAACAACTAGAGTCATTTCATGACTATTCTTTTCACATACCACATATGGATCCACCAGTGTCATTGAAATCTGTGTTCTTCTCATTAACCACAGCTAGAGTCATTGCATGTGTGTTCTTTTCAGAGACCACACATGGATCCACCAGTGTCATTGCATGTGTGTTCTTTTTAGTAACAACAACTGGAGTTATTGCATGTGTGTTGTTTTCACATACTATATATGGATCCACCAGTGTCATTGCATGTGTGTTCTCTTCAGAGACCATACATGGATCCACCAGTGTTATTGCACGTGTGTTCTTTTTACTAACAACAAATGGAGTCATTGCATGTGTGTTCTTTTCACATACCACATATGGATCCACCAGTGTCCTTGCATGTGTGTTCTCTTAAGAGACCACACATGGATCCACCAGTGTAATTGCATGTGTGTTCTTTTTACTAACAACAAGTAGGGTCATTTCATGACTGTTCTTTTCACATACCACATATGGATCCACCAGTGTCATTGAAATGTGTGTTCTTCTCATTAACCATAGCTAGAGTCATTGCATGTGTGTTCTCTTCAGAGACCACACATGGATCCTGATGTCATTGCATGTGTGTTCTTTTTACTAACAACAACTGGAGTCATTGCATGTGTGTTCTTTTCACATACCACATATGGATCCACCAATGTCATTGAAATGTTTGTTCTCTTCAGAGACCACACATGGATCCACCAGTGGCATTGCATGTGTGTTATTTTTACTAACAACAACTGGAGTCATTGCATGTGTGTTCTTTTCACATACCACATATGGATCCACCAGTGTCATTGCATGTGTGTTCTCTTCAGAGACCACACATGGATCCACCAGTGTTATTGCATGTGTGTTCTTTTTTACTAATAATAACTAGAGTCATTTCATGACTATTCTTTTCACATACCACATATGGATCCACCAGTGTCATTGAAATGTGTGTTCTTCTCATTAACCACAGCTAGAGTCATTGCATGTGTGTTCTCTTTAGAGACCACACATGGATCCACCAGTGTCATTGCATGTGTGTTCTTTTTAGTAACAACCATTGGAGTCATTGCATGTGTGTTCTTTTCACATACCACATATGGATCCACCAGTGTCATTGAAATGTGTGTTCTCTTCAGAGACCATACATGGATCTGCCAATGTTATTGCATGTGTGTTCTTTTTACTAACAACAACCCGAGTCATTTCATGTGTGTTCTTTTCACATACCACATATGGATCCACAGTGTCATTGAAATGTGTGTTCTCTTCAGAGACCACACATGGATCCACCAGTGTCATTGCATGTGTGTTCTCTTTACTAACAACAACTGGAGTCATTTCATGACTATTCTTTTCACATACCACATTTGGATCCACCATTTTCATTGAAATGTCTGTTCTTCTCATTAACCACAGCTAGAGTCATTGCATGTGTGTACTCTTCAGAGACCACACATGGATCCACCAGTGTCATTGCATGTGTGTTCTTTTTACTAACAACAACTGGAGTGATTGCATGTGTGTTATTTTCACATACCACATATGGATCCACCAGTGTCATCGAAATTTGTGTTCTCTTTAGAGACCACACATGGATGCACCACTGTCATTGCATGTGTGTTCTTTTTACTAACAACAACTGGAGTCATTGCATGTGTGTTCTTTTCACATACCACATATGGATCCACTAGTGTCATTGCATGTGTGTTCTCTTGAAAGACCACACATGGATCCACTAGTGTCATTGCATGTGTGTTCTTTTTACTAACAACAACAGGAGTCATTTCATGACTATTCTTTTCACATACCACATATATCCTCCAGTGTCATCGCATGTGTGTTCTTTTTACTAACAACAATTGGAGTCATTGCATGTTTGTTCTTTCACATACCACATATGGATCCACCAGTGTCATTGAAATCTGTGTTCTTCTCATTAACCACAGCTAGCGTCATTGCATGTGTGTTCTCTTCAGATACCACCCATGGATCCACCAGTGTCATTGCATGTGTGTTCTTTTTAGTAACAAAAACTAGAGTCATTGCATGTGTGTTGTTTTCACATACTACATATGGATCCACCAGTGTCATTGCATGGGTGTTCTCTTCACAGACCACACATGGATCAACCAGTGTTATTGCATGTGTGTTCTTTTTACTAACAACAAATGGAGTCATTGCATGTGTGTTCTTTTCACATACCACATATGGATCCACCAGTGTCATTGCATGTGTGTTCTCTTAAGAGACCACACATGGATCCACCAGTGTCATTGCATGTGTGTTCTTTTTACTAACAACAAGTAGGGTCATTTCATGACTATTCTTTTCACATACCACATATGGATCCACCAGTGTCATTGAAATGTGTGTTCTTCTCATTAACCACAGCTAGAGTCATTGCATGTGTGTTCTCTTCAGAGACCATACATGGATCCACCAGTGTCATTGAATGTGTGATCTTTTTACTAACAACAACTGGAGTCATTGCATGTGTGTTCTTTTCACATACCACATATGGATCCACCAGTGTCATTGAAATGTTTGTTCTCTTCACAGACCACACATGGATCCACCAGTGGCATTGCATGTGTGTTCTTTTTACTAACAACAACTGGAGTCATTGCATGTGTGTTCTTTTCACATACCACATATGGATCCACCAGTGTCATTGCATGTGTGTTCTCTTTAGAGACCACACATGGATCCACCAGTGTTATTGCATGTGTGTTCTTTTTTACTAACAATAACTAGAGTCATTTCATGACTATTCTTTTCACATACCACATATGGATCCACCAGTGTCGTTGAAATGTGTGTTCTTCTCATTAACCACAGCTAGAGTCATTGCATGTGTGTTCTCTTCTGAGACCACACATGGATCCAAAAGTGTCATTGCATGGGTGTTGTTTTTACTAACAACAACTGGAGTCATTGCATGTGTGTTCTTTTCAAATACCACATATGGATCCACCAGTGTCATTGAAATGTTTGTTCTCTTCAGAGACCACACATGGATCCACCAGTGTCATTGCATGTGTGTTCTTTTTAATAACAACAATTGGAGTCATTGCATGTGTGTTCTTTTCACATACCACACATGGATCCACTAGTGTCATTGCATGTGTGTTCTTTTTACTATCAACAATTGGAGTCATTGCATGTGTGTTCTTTTCACATACCACATATGGATCCACCAGTGTCATTGAAATGTGTGTTCTTCTCTTTAACCATATCTAGAGTCATTGCATGTGTGTTCTCTTTAGATACCACACATGGATCAACCAGTGTCATTGCATGTGTGTTCTTTTTACTAACAACCACTGGAGTCATTGCATGTGTGTTCTTTTCACATACCACATATGGATCCACCAGTGTCATTGCATGTGTGTTCTCTTAAGAGTCCATACATGGATCTGCCAATGTTATTGCATGTGTGTTCTTTTTACTAACAACAACCCGAGTCATTTCATGTGTCTTCTTTTCACATACCACATATGGATCCACCAGTGTCATTGAAATGTGTGTTCTCTTCAGAGACCACACATGGATCCATAGGAGTCATTTCATGACTATTCTTTTCACATACCACATATGGATCCACCATTGTCATTGAAATGTCTATTCTTCTCATTAACCACAGCTAGAGTCATTGCATGTGTGTACTCTTCAGAGACCACACATGGATCCACCAGTGTCATTGCATGTGTGTTATTTTTACTAACAACAACTGGAGTGATTGCATGTGTGTTCTTTTCACATACCACATATGGATCCACCAGTGTCAACGAAATTTGTGTTCTCTTTAGAAACCACACATGGATGCACCAGTGTCATTGCATGTGTGTTCTTTTTACTAACAACAACGGGAGTCATTGCATGTGTGTTCTTTTCACATACCACATATGGATCCACCAGTGTCATTGCATGTGTGTTCTCTTCAAAGACCACACATGGATCCACCAGTGTCATTGCATGTGTATTCTTTTTACTAACAACAACTAGAGTCATTTCATGACTATTCTTTTCACATACCACATATGGATCCACCAGTGTCATTGAAATCTGTGTTCTTCTCATTAACCACAGCTAGAGTCATTGCATGTGTGTTCTCTTTAGAGACCACACATGGATCAACCAGTGTCATTGCATGTGTGTTCTTTTTACTAACAACCACTGGAGTCATTGCATGTGTGTTCTTTTCACATACCACATATGGATCCACCAGTGTCATTGAAATGTGTGTTCTCTTCAGAGTCCATACATGGATCTGCCAATGTTATTGCATGTGTGTTCTTTTTACTAACAACAACCCGAGTCATTTCATGTGTCTTCTTTTCACATACCACATATGGATCCACCAGTGTCATTGAAATGTGTGTTCTCTTCAGAGACCACACATGGATCCACAGGAGTCATTTCATGACTATTCTTTTCACATACCACATATGGATCCACCATTGTCATTGAAATGTCTATTCTTCTCATTAACCACAGCGAGAGTCATTGCATGTGTGTACTCTTCAGAGACCACACGTGGATCCACCAGTGTCATTGCATGTGTGTTATTTTTACTAATAACAACTGGAGTGATTGCATATGTGTTCTTTTCACATACCACATATGGATCCACCAGTGTCATCGAAATTTGTGTTCTCTTTAGAGACCACACATGGATGCACCAGTGTCATTGCATGTGTGTTATTTTTACTAACAACAACTGGAGTCATTGCATGTGTGTTCTTTTCATATACCACATATGGATCCACCAGTGTCATTGCATGTGTGTTCTCTTCAAAGACCACACATGGATCCACCAGTGTCATTGCATGTGTGTTCTTTTTACTAACAACAACTGGAGTCATTTCATGACTATTCTTTTCACATACCACATATGGATCCACCAGTGTCATTGAAATCTGTGTTCTTCTCATTAACCACAGCTAGAGTCATTGCATGTGTGTTCTCTTTAGAGACCACACATGGATCCACCAGTGTCATTGCATGTGTGTTCTTTTTAGTAACAACAACTGGAGTCATTGCATGTGTGTTCTTTTCACATACTACATATGGATCCACCAGTGTCATTGCATGTGTGTTCTCTTAAGATACCACACATGGATCCACCAGTGTTATTGCATGTGTGTTCTATTTCCTAACAACAACTGGAGTCATTGCCTGTGTGTTCCTTTCACATACCACATATGGATCCACCAGTGTCGATGCATGTGTGTTCTCTTCAGAGACCACACATGGATCCACCAGTGTCATTGCATGTGTGTTCTTTTTAGTAACAACAACTAGGGTCATTTCATGACTATTCTTTTCACATACCACATATGGATCCACCAGTGTCGTAGAAATGTGTGTTCTTCTCATTAACCACAGCTAGAGTCATTGCATGTGTGTTCTCTTCTGAGACCACACATGGATCCAAAAGTGTCATTGCATGGGTGTTGTTTTTACTAACAACAACTGGAGTCATTGCATGTGTGTTCTTTTCAAATACCACATATGGATCCACCAGTGTCATTAAAATGTGTGTTCTCTTCAGAGACCACACATGGATCCACCAGTGGCATTGCATGTGTGTTCTTTTTACTAACAACAACTGGAGTCATTGCATGTGTGTTCTTTTCACATACCACATATGGATCCACCAGTGTCATTGCATGTGTGTTCTCTTTAGAGACCACACATGGATCCACCAGTGTTATTGCATGTGTGTTCTTTTTTACTAACAATAACTAGAGTCATTTCATGACTATTCTTTTCACATACCACATATGGATCCACCAGTGTCGTTGAAATGTGGGTTCTTCTCATTAACCACAGCTAGAGTCATTGCATGTGTGTTCTCTTCTGAGACCACACATGGATCCAAAAGTGTCATTGCATGGGTGTTGTTTTTACTAACAACAACTGGAGTCATTGCATGTGTGTTCTTTTCAAATACCACATATGGATCCACCAGTGTCATTGAAATGTTTGTTCTCTTCAGAGACCACACATGGATCCACCATTGTCATTGCATGTGTGTTCTTTTTAATAACAACAACTGGAGTCATTGCATGTGTGTTCTTTTCACATACCACACATGGATCCACTAGTGTCATTGCATGTGTGTTCTTTTTACTATCAACAATTGGAGTCATTGCATGTGTGTTCTTTTCACATACCACATATGGATCCACCAGTGTCATTGAAATGTGTGTTCTTCTCATTAACCATATCTAGTGTCATTGCATGTGTGTTCTCTTTAGAGACCACACATGGATCAACCAGTGTCATTACATGTGTGTTCTTTTTACTAACAACCACTGGAGTCATTGCATGTGTGTTCTTTTCACATACCACATATGGATCCACCAGTGTCATTGAAATGTGTGTTCTCTTCAGAGTCCATACATGGACCTGCCAATGTTATTGCATGTGTGTTCTTTTTACTAACAACAACCGGAGTCATTTCATGTGTCTTCTTTTCACATACCACATATGGATCCACCAGTGTCATTGAAATGTGTGTTCCCTTCAGAGACCACACTTGGATCCACAGGAGTCATTTCATGACTATTCTTTTCACATACCACATATGGATCCACCATTGTCATTGAAATGTCTATTCTTCTCATTAACCACAGCTAGAGTCATTGCATGTGTGTACTCTTCAGAGACCACACATGGATCCACCAGTGTCATTGCATGTGTGTTATTTTTACTAAGAACAACTGGAGTGATTGCATGTGTGTTCTTTTCACATACCACATATGGATCCACCAGTGTCATCGAAATTTGTGTTCTCTTTAGAGACCACACATGGATGCACCAGTGTCATTGCATGTGTGTTCTTTTTACTAACAACAACTGGAGTCATTGCATGTGTGTTCTTTTCACATACCACATATGGATCCACGAGTGTCATTGCATGTGTGTTCTCTTCAAAGACCACACATGGATCCACCAGTGTCATTGCATGTGTGTTCTTTTTACTAACAACAACTGGAGTCATTTCATGACTATTCTTTTCACATACCACATATGGATCCACCAGTGTCATTGAAATCTGTGTTCTTCTCATTAACCACAGCTAGAGTCATTGCATGTGTGTTCTCTTTAGAGACCACACATGGATCAACCAGTGTCATTGCATGTGTGTTCTTTTTACTAACAACCACTGGAGTCATTGCATGTGTGTTCTTTTCACATACCACATATGGATCCACCAGTGTCATTGAAATGTGTGTTCTCTTCAGAGTCCATACATGGATCTGCCAATGTTATTGCATGTGTGTTCTTTTTACTAACAACAACCCGAGTCATTTCATGTGTCTTCTTTTCACATACCACATATGGATCCACCAGTGTCATTGAAATGTGTGTTCTCTTCAGAGACCACACATGGATCCACAGGAGTCATTTCATGACTATTCTTTTCACATACCACATATGGATCCACCATTGTCATTGAAATGTCTATTCTTCTCATTAACCACAGCTAGAGTCATTGCATGTGTGTACTCTTCAGAGACCACACATGGATCCACCAATGTCATTGCATGTGTGTTATTTTTACTAACAACAACTGGAGTGATTGCATGTGTGTTCTTTTCACATACCACATATGGATCCACCAGTGTCATCGAAATTTGTGTTCTCTTTAGAGACCACACATGGATGCACCAGTGTCATTGCATGTGTGTTCTTTTTACTAACAACAACTAGAGTCATTGCATGTGTGTTCTTTTCACATACCACATATGGATCCACCAGTGTCATTGCATGTGTGTTCTCTTCAAAGACCACACATGGATCCACCAGTGTCATTGCATGTGTGTTATTTTTACTAACAACAACTGGAGTCATTTTATGACTATTCTTTTCACATACCACATATGGATCCACCAGTGTCATTGAAATCTGTGTTCTTCTCATTAACCACAGCTAGAGTCATTGCATGTGTGTTCTCTTTAGAGACCACACATGGATCCACCAGTGTCATGGCATGTGTGTTCTTTTTAGTAACAACAACTGGAGTCATTGCATGTGTGTTCTTTTCACATACTACATATGGATCCACCAGTGTCATTGCATGTGTGTTCTCTTCAGATACCACACATGGATCCACCAGTGTTATTGCATGTGTGTTCTATTTCCTAACAACAACTGGAGTCATTGCCTGTGTGTTCCTTTCACATACCACATATGGATCCACCAGTGTCGTTGCATGTGTGTTCTCTTATGAGACCACACATGGATCCACCAGTGTCATTGCATGTGTGTTCTTTTTAGTAACAACAACTAGGGTCATTTCATGACTATTCTTTTCACATACCACATATGGATCCACCAGTGTCGTTGAAATGTGTGTTCTTCTCATTAACCACAGCTAAAGTCATTGCATGTGTGTTCTCTTCTGAGACCACACATGGATCCAAAAGTGTCATTGCATGGGTGTTGTTTTTCCTAACAACAACTGGAGTCATTGCATGTGTGTTCTTTTCAAATACCACATATGGATCCACCAGTGTCATTGAAATGTTTGTTCTCTTCAGAGACCACACATGGATCCACCAGTGTCATTGCATGTGTGTTCTTTTTAATAACAACAACTGGAGTCATTGCATGTGTGTTCTTTTCACATACCACACATGGATCCACTAGTGTCATTGCATGTGTGTTCTTTTTACTATCAACAATTGGAGTCATTGCATGTGTGTTCTTTTCACATACCACATATGGATCCACTAGTGTCATTGAAATGTGTGTTCTCTTCAGAGACCACACATGGATCCACTAGTGTCATTGCATGTGTGTTCTTTTTTACTAACAACAACTAGAGTCATTTCATGACTATTCTTTTCACATACCACATATGGATCCACCAGTGTCATTGAAATCTGTGTTCTTCTCATTAACCACAGCTAGAGTCATTGCATGTGTGTTCTATTTAGAGACCACACATGGATCAACCAGTGTCATTGCATGTGTGTTCTTTTTACTAACAACCACTGGAGTCATTGCATGTGTGTTCTTTTCACATACCACATATGGATCCACCAGTGTCATTGAAATGTGTGTTCTCTTCAGAGTCCATACATGGATCTGCCAATGTTATTGCATGTGTGTTCTTTTTACTAACAACAACCCGAGTCATTTCATGTGTCTTCTTTTCACATACCACATATGGATCCACCAGTGTCATTGAAATGTGTGTTCTCTTCAGAGACCACACATGGATCCACAGGAGTCATTTCATGACTATTCTTTTCACATAGCACATATGGATCCACCATTGTCATTGAAATGTCTATTCTTCTCATTAACCACAGCTAGAGTCATTGCATGTGTGTACTCTTTAGAGACCACACATGGATCCACCAGTGTCATTGCATGTGTGTTATTTTTACTAACAACAACTGGAGTGATTGCATGTGTGTTCTTTTCACATACCACATATGGATCCACCAGTGTCATCGAAATTTGTGTTCTCTTTAGAGACCACACATGGATGCACCAGTGTCATTGCATGTGTGTTCTTTTTACTAACAACAACTGGAGTCATTGCATGTGTGTTCTCTTCAAAGACCACACATGGATCCACCAGTGTCATTGCATGTGTGTTCTCTTCAAAGACCACACATGGATCCACCAGTGTCATTGCATGTGTGTTCTTTTTACTAACAACAACTGGAGTCATTTCATGACTATTCTTTTCACATACCACATATGGATCCACCAGTGTCATTGAAATCTGTGTTCTTCTCATTAACCACAGCTAGAGTCATTGCATGTGTGTTCTCTTTAGAGACCACACATGGATCAACCAGTGTCATTGCATGTGTGTTCTTTTTACTAACAACCACTGGAGTCATTGCATGTGTGTTCTTTTCACATACCACATATGGATCCACCAGTGTCATTGAAATGTGTGTTCTCTTCAGAGTCCATACATGGATCTGCCAATGTTATTGCATGTGTATTCTTTTTACTAACAACAACCCGAGTCATTTCATGTGTCTTCTTTTCACATACCACATATGGATCCACCAGTGTCATTGAAATGTGTGTTCTCTTCAGAGACCACACATGGATCCACAGGAGTCATTTCATGACTATTCTTTTCACATACCACATATGGATCTACCATTGTCATTGAAATGTCTATTCTTCTCATTAACCACAGCTAGAGTCATTGCATGTGTGTACTCTTCAGTGACCACACATGGATCCACCAGTGTCATTGCATGTGTGTTATTTTTACTAACAACAACTGGAGTGATTGCATGTGTGTTCTTTTCACATACCACATATGGATCCACCAGTGTCATCGAAATTTGTGTTCTCTTTAGAGACCACACATGGATGCACCAGTGTCATTGCATGTGTGTTCTTTTTACTAACAACAACTGGAGTCATTGCATGTGTGTTCTTTTCACATACCACATATGGATCCACCAGTGTCATTGCATGTGTGTTCTCTTCAAAGACCACACATGGATCCTGATGTCATTGCATGTGTGTTCTTTTTACTAACAACAACTGGAGTCATTTTATGACTATTCTTTTCACATACCACATATGGATCCACCAGTGTCATTGAAATCTGTGTTCTTCTCATTAACCACAGCTAGAGTCATTGCATGTGTGTTCTCTTTAGAGACCACACATGGATCCACCAGTGTCATTGCATGTGTGTTCTTTTTAGTAACAACAACTGGAGTCATTGCATGTGTGTTCTTTTCACATACTACATATGGATCCACCAGTGTCATTGCATGTGTGTTCTCTTCAGATACCACACATGGATCCACCAGTGTTATTGCATGTGTGTTCTATTTCGTAACAACAACTAGAGTCATTGCCTGTGTGTTCCTTTCACATACCACATATGGATCCACCAGTGTCGTTGCATGTGTGTTCTCTTCAGAGACCACACATGGATCCACCAGTGTCATTGCATGTGTGTTCTTTTTAGTAACAACAACTAGGGTCATTTCATGACTATTCTTTTCACATACCACATATGGATCCACCAGTGTCGTTGAAATGTGTGTTCTTCTCATTAACCACAGCTAGAGTCATTGCATGTGTGTTCTCTTCTGAGACCACACATGGATCCAAAAGTGTCATTGCATGGGTGTTGTTTTTACTAACAACAACTGGAGTCATTGCATGTGTGTTCTTTTTAAATACTACATATGGATCCACCAGTGTCATTGAAATGTTTGTTCTCTTCAGAGACCACACATGGATCCACCAGTGTCATTGCATGTGTGTTCTTTTTAATAACAACAACTGGAGTCATTGCATGTGTGTTCTTTTCACATACCACACATGGATCCACTAGTGTCATTGCATGTGTGTTCTTTTTACTATCAACAATTGGAGTCATTGCATGTGTGTTCTTTTCACATACCACATATGGATCCACTAGTGTCATTGAAATGTGTGTTCTCTTCAGAGACCACACATGGATCCACCAGTGTCAGTGCATGTGTGTTCTTTTTTACTAACAACAACTAGAGTCATTTCATGACTATTATTTTCACATACCACATATGGATCCACCAGTGTCATTGAAATGTGTGTTCTTCTCATTAACCACAGCTAGAGTCATTGCATGTGTGTTCTCTTCAAAGACCACACATGGATCCACCAGTGTCATTGCATGTGTGTTCTTTTTACTAACAACAACTTGAGTCATTGCATGTGTGTTCTTTTCACATACCACATACGGATCCACCAGTGTCATTGCATGTGTGTTCTCTTCAGAGACCACACATGGATCCACCAGTGTTATTGCATGTGTGTTCTTTTTACTAACAACAAATGGAGTCATTGCATGTGTGTTCTTTTCACATACCACATATGGATCCACCAGTGTCATTGCATGTGTGTTCTCTTAAGAGCCCACACATAGATCCACCAGTGTCATTGCATGTGTGTTCTTTTTACTAACAACAAGTAGGGTCATTTCATGACTATTCTTTTCACATACCACATATGGATCCACCAGTGTCATTGAAATGTGTGTTCTTCTCATTAACCACAGCTAGAGTCATTGCATGTGTGTTCTCTTCAGAGACCACACATGGATCCACCAGTGTCATTGCATGTGTGTTCTTTTTACTAACAACAACTGGAGTCATTGCATGTGTGTTCTTTTCACATACCACATATGGATCCACCAATGTCATTGAAATGTTTGTTCTCTTCAGAGACCACACATGGATCCACCAGTGTTATTGCATGTGTGTTCTTTTTACTAACAACAACTAGAGTCATTGCATGTGTGTTCTTTTCACATACCACATATGGATCCACCAGTGTCATTGCATGTGTGTTCTCTTCAGAGACCACACATGGATCCACCCGTGTTATTGCATGTGTGTTCTTTTTTACTAACAATAACTAGAGTCATTTCATGACTATTCTTTTCACATACCACATATGGATCCACCAGTGTCGTTGAAATGTGTGTTCTTCTCATTAACCACAGCTAGAGTCATTGCATGTGTGTTCTCTTCTGAGACCACACATGGATCCAAAAGTGTCATTGCATGGGTGTTGTTTTTACTAACAACAACTGGAGTCATTGCATGTGTGTTCTTTTCAAATACCACATATGGATCCACCAGTGTCATTGAAATGTTTGTTCTCTTCAGAGACCACACATGGATCCACCAGTGTCATTGCATGTGTGTTCTTTTTAATAACAACAACTGGAGTCATTGCATGTGTGTTCTTTTCACATACCACACATGGATCCACTAGTGTCATTGCATGTGTGTTCTTTTTACTATCAACAATTGGAGTCATTGCATGTGTGTTCTTTTCACATACCACATATGGATCCACCAGTGTCATTGAAATGTGTGTTCTTCTCATTAACCATATCTAGAGTCATTGCATGTGTGTTCTCTTTAGAGACCACACATGGATCAACCAGTGTCATTGTATGTGTGTTCTTTTTACTAACAACCACTGGAGTCATTGCATGTGTGTTCTTTTCACATACCACATATGGATCCACCAGTGTCATTGAAATGTGTGTTCTCTTCAGAGTCCATACATGGATCTGCCAATGTTATTGCATGTGTGTTCTTTTTACTAACAACAACCCGAGTCATTTCATGTGTCTTCTTTTCACATACCACATATGGATCCACCAGTGTCATTGAAATGTCTGTTCTTCTCATTAACCACAGCTAGAGTCATTGCATGTGTGTTCTCTTCAGAGACCACACATGGATCCACCAGTGTCATTGCATGTGTGCTCTTGTTACTATCAACAACCATAGTTATTGCATGTGTAATCTTTTTACTAACAACAACTAGAGTCATTGCATGTGTGTTCTCTTCAGAGACCACACATGGATCCACCAGTGTCATTGCATGTGTGTTTTTTTACTAACAACAACTGGAGTCATTGCATGTGTGTTCTTTTCACATACCACATATGGATCCACCAGTGTCATTGCATGTGTGTTCTCTTCAGAGACCACACATGGATCCACCAGTGTCATTGCATGTGTGTTCTTTTTACTAACAACAACTGGGGTCATTTCATGACTATTATTTTCACATACCACATATGGATCCACCAGTGTTATTGAAATGTGTGTTCTTCTCATTAACCACATCTAGAGTCATTGCATGGGTGTTCTCTACAGAGACCACACATGGATCCATCAGTGTCATTGCATGTGTGTTATTTTTACTAACAACAACTTGAGTCATTGCATGTGTGTTTAATGACCCACAAGTATAGGGGGTGTATCGCAGTATTTTCGAGGGAAGTGAAACCCAATTTATTGATTCGACACAAGGGGAGTCAAAGAAAATTTATAAGCCTTAACAACTGAGTTGTCCATTTAGCTGCAGCTAGAAACAATCTTGCTCACAGCAGTTTATCAGTAACAACAGTTTTGTAGTAGGAATATCAAAGTAAATACAGTAGTAACAACAACAGTAAATAGTAGGATTCGAGTGCGGTAGGCATAGGGATGGATGGACGGGCGTGGCATGGACAAGACAATTCACATAGCAATCAGAACATAGGGCAATTGCATATAAATAAGATAAAGCATCCAAGTACTAGATAATCCTAGGCATGTGTTCCATATATAGTCATACATGCTCGCATGAGAACTTGCACAACATCTTTTGTCCTGCCAGCCCGTTTGCAGCGGGGCCTCAAGGGAACTACTGGCAATTAAGGTGCTCCTTTTAATAGAGCACCGAAGCAAAGCACTAAGACTCCGTGAACACATGTGATCCTCACATCAAAGCCATTCCCTCCGGTTATCCCAATTTCTATCACTTCAGGGCCATTGGTTCCAGACAACAACGTGTGTATACAACTTGCAGATAAGACCATAAACAATACTATCATAATGAATCAATAACATGTTCAGATCTGAAATCATGGCACTCGGGCCCTAGTGACAAGCATTAAGCATAACAAGTCGCAACAAAGTCAAAAAGCACTAATAATAGATACTAGGCACCATGCCCTAAGAATCTGATGTCATTACATGAACAATCTCATCCAATCCCTACCATCCCCATAGCCTACAGCGGGGGATTACTCCCTCATAGATGGGGGAAACATGGATGGTCGATGGAGAAGCAATGGTGATGATGATGGCGATGATCTCCTCCAATTCCCCGTCCGTGGTGCCCGAGCGGAGTTTACAGTGTTTGTTTGTGGAATCTGGTGGTGGTGGCGGAGCGGAACTCCTTCTGGAAAACATCGACCCCCCTCCCCCGAGTTTTTAGGTCAGAAGGCATCTTATAGGCGAAGAGGGAGACCGAGGGGGTGCAGGCCGGACCACCCCTGGCGTGTGAGCCGCCTAGCGGCCAGGTGGTGTGGCTGGGCCCCGGCCCTCTCCGTCTCGTATCCGGCTCAGGTGTCCCCGTAAATAATGACTTTGGCTTTTGTCCGTCAATTCGAGAATATTCATTTCGACTTTCACGGAACCAAAAACAATGAGAAAAGCGGTAGCCTTTGTGGCTCTTGTTAATAGGTTAGTCCAAGAAATCATATGAAAAGTACTCCAAAATGTGGACAAAACACAAGAAAGTAGATAAAACCAAGCATGGAACATCAAAAATTATAGATACATTTGCAATGTATCAACATCCCCAAGCTTAACTCCTGCTTGTCCTCGAGTAGGTAAGTGATAAAAAGAAAGAATAATTTTTGAGGTGACATGCACCATCATTAACTTGATCAAAGTATTTGTAAAACATTCAAAGCTAGGATCATAGTACTTCAATCATAACATGAAAGACAAAGTTCTAGCAATAAGACAAAGAAACTATGATGCAACATGAAAAGGCACAAACAAAAGATTCATGAATAACAATGCTTTGCAAGACGTTTGTTTGTTTCACATAAAGAAAACATAGCATAATAGTATTCAGCTTGGCCCTCATAGAGTAGCAAATATAAATGCATAGGACAATTTCAAAGTTCATAAGAGTGACTAGATACAAATAGTTTAAAACAAGCAATATCAAGGTATGCTTCAATCAACAAGTCTTGGGACAATGCACATAGAACTAAGAATGGCCACTATGCTCTCAAAGTAGGTTCATAAAGATAGAAGGTGGAGACTCAATATATAAGTGGAAGAAAGGCCTTCATAGAAGGAAGTAGGGATTCAAGTCTCATAAAGAGCTTCCAAAAATTATGGTACTTATTAGCTTTCAGCTCTCATTGCCCCTATCATAAGTGTCTTGAAGTGATTAAGATTAAAGTGAACAAACTATGGTGTATATGCTTGACGAAGTATATGTTAGAAATCTCAAGTCCCTTGAATACGAGGGTCGCTCCTCATGCTACTCAAGTTTAGTCACCGGTAAGTTCTTGTCATCGTAAGTACATGTGTATCATAGAGAACTGCCAACGGGGTACCCCTTGCCCGATGATACGTAAGAATCCCCATATCAAAATGACAAGGCAAGCAGACAACGAGCATCTCAGCAATCTTCTTATTTACCATGGGAATATGGTGTTTTTTCTCTCTTTCCTCTTTTCATAATCTCTTTTTTCTTTTTCTCTTTTTTCTCAATATAGGACTCTTTTTTATAAGAAGAATGCTTCATAGACAGCTCATTATGGTACGCTGCAGGTTTCCACCATGTCAGCATGGATTAGACCAGCGGCCCAGGCGTTTCCCTAACACATATACATAACTCCATGGACTTACAAGCTCCCCTTTCATTTCACACCGACGACATCCATAGACAAAAGAGCATGATATCAACTAGGTACAAAGTACTAGTGCAATGTTGAAAGCGTTCCCCATGACAGCATGGTTCTGCTAATCCCCAACAAATAAGTGCAAGCATATACAACATAAATGACACAATGGTTCAAGTTTATTAAGGGCAAGAAAAGTAAAGTATGTCATCAAGTTCGTGAGAGCTTTAATCACTAGTTTTCTCATAACAAGTTTAATTTGGAAGGTAAACAAAAACATGAATATACTTGGAATAGCATATGCTAGTAGGTAGATATGGTGGACTCTTTGGAATAACTTGGTTTAGGGAGTTTGATGCATGAGAACTCATACTTGGTTATGGAGGCTAGCAAAAGACTGGGAGCGACAAACTAAGAGAGCAATAATGGCCATAATCATGCAGAGCGACAAAACATCATTAATCAAAGCATAAAGTGATACTACAAGTTAAAAACTAAAGGATCATAAAGGCTATGGTGACTTGGAATAGTCATAACATGGTGTGAGCATGTGCCAAGTCAACCCAAATAAAGCATCAAAGGAGAATACCACAATACTATGCTCTAATATGCTAAAACAACACATGGTCCTTCCAAGGCACATTAAGCAATCTCAATTGTTTATAACAAGTCATGCTACAGCAAAGAATACTAAGCATAAATCCAAAACAATATCAAGCATGGCATGAAAAAGCATAGGCCACAGTAAAAAACAAGCTCTCTTTACCACTTAAGCATGAACTTTCCTACTCTTTTCCAATCCAAACCAAACTATTTGAAAACCAATGTATGAAAGAGGGGGTCCAACCAATTTATTCAGCCAACTAAGAAAACCAAGCAAACAAAAAACCAAAACGAAAACAAAAAAGAAGACGCTCCAAGAACAACACAACTGTGCATGAAATAATAAAAATGAAGTGTTTGGAAGAAACCTGGGATTTTTATTGATGAAGAGGGGGTGCCTTGGGCGTCCCCAAGCTTTGACGCTTGTACTTCTTGGATATTTCTTGGGGTGACACGCGTGGCATCCCCAAGCTTGAGCTTTAGTCCATTCTTCATCTCATTACATCATTCCTCCATACACCTGAAATTTTTCCTTCATACAAAACTTCACACAATCTTTATTAGAAACATTAGTGCACTCAAGATAATAGGTCTTTAGATTCAGTTCTAACACTAATAAAACTTCCATTAAAACACAAGATACTGTAGCACTTCCCTCAAAAAGCTCAATTCCCCAAAAGAACTCAAAAAGGAACCAACAAGAAGCAAATGCAAATAATGGCAGAAATCTGTCAAAACAGACCATCAGGTAAAGACGAATTTTTTCGAAGACCTTATGTTTCTCAAATAGAAAAGTGTTGAACTAATGAAAGTTAGATAACAACCTGGGGCAGAAGCACAAAAATTCACGCATCAAAAGGATGTACAGAGATTTTACATGAATGTTTACGGTGAAGCACAGAAATCTGTTTCGGGGCAGCAACTTTTCCAATCATTACTTATTTCTCATTAGAGGTTACCCTTGGCACAAAAAGCAAATAAAAAGGATAAGGAGTGGTTATTACTGAAGTAATAACTTCCAAGACTCATCTAAAACTTTTGGGTTATCTCCCAATAAGTACTTTTCTTTAACGCCTTTAAGTTAGGCATGATAGTTTGAGAGGATGCTCACATAAGAAATATGAATTGAAGTAAAAGAGAGCATCAAGAAGCAAATTAAAAACACATTTAAGTCTAACCCACTTCCTATGCATAGGAATCTTGTATGCAAATAAATTTGCAAAGAACAAAGTGACATGCATAGGAAGATAAAACAAGAGTAACTTCAAAACTTTCAGCACATAGAGAGGTGTTTCAATACCATGAAAACTTCTACAACCATATTTTCCTCTCTCATAATAATTTTCAGTAGCCTCATGAATAAACTCAACAATATAACTATCACATAAAGCATGCTTTTCATGATCTACCAACACATAATTTTTATCAAGCTCAAAAATAGTGGGATTAAAACCTTCAATCCCACTTTTAACAATTCTATAACAAGATGGCTGATCATTCAATATAGGACCATCGTCTAGAGATTTATCATAAACATTTTCTAAGCAAAACTCTTTAATACCATGCAAATCGAAGTTAAGCACAAATAAAGGATTATCATAGATAACATGAGCATAACATTCATCCTTCTTTGGTAAGTGTGGGGTACAATCAAATAATGTAAGGGATAAAGAGTTACTCTCATTAGAAGGTAGGCATGGGTAGCTAATCCATTCTTCCTCCTTTTGTTCATCACTCTCCTCCTCTTTTTCATCTAATGAGCTTTCAGGTTCATCAATTTCTTCTTCAATAGGATCCTGCAAGGCATTAGTCTCTTCCATTTGTGGAAAGCATCTATTAATATATTCAAGAATATAGCCATTTTCTTCCTTGTAATTATCAAAGCAAAATCTAAGTATATCATAAACCTCATATTTATAAGGTGAATCATCAATATTTTCAAGAAAATAGCAAGTTCAAATGCACCCTTCCAAGCAATAAATTCTTCAATTTGTTCCACATCATAAAAGTCATAATTTCCTTTAACATAAGAAGATATGGTAACATTATCATTATACTCACATTGAAAAGGGAGGTGTTTGTACCTCCTATAGCAACAAGATTTATCAAAGCAATAAGTAACATTATAAGTAGAGCACACGTTTATAGCAATGGTATACAATTTATCAATTTGTTCCCATAAGTGTTTCCCTTTTTGTGACAGCGGTGTTTCTTATAATAATATTTTTGATCTTCCGTGAACCCACCTTGCCAATAAGATTCAGTTTCAAAGAAAACAACCATTGATAGAAAGCATGATAAAGCAAGACAATAACAGACCAATGAAAATAACAACTAGAGTAGGAACTAATTTTTTTGTATTTTTTGACAAAGAAACAAGCAAACAAGGCGGAAATAAACTAAGCTTCAACAATAGTGATTCCAAGTGAACTTGATAAATAAAGCTATGCTCCCCGGCAACGGCGCTAGAAAATAGTCTTGATGACCCACAAGTATAGGGGGTGTATCGCAGTATTTTCGAGGGAAGTGAAACCCAATTTATTGATTCGACACAAGGGGAGCCAAAGAATATTTATAAGCCTTAACAACTGAGTTGTTAATTCAGCTGCACCAGGAAACAATCTTGCTCACATCAGTTTATCAGTAGCAATAGTTTTGTAGTAGGAATAGCAAAGTAAAGACAGTAGTAACAACAACAGTAAACAGTAGGATTCGAGTGCGGTAGGTATAGGGATGGATGGACAGGCATTGCATGGACAAGATAATTCACATAGCAATCAGAACATAGGGCAATTGCATATAAATAAGATAAAGCATCCAAGTACTAGATAATCCTAGGCATGTGTTCCATATATAGTCATACGTGCTCGCAATGAGAACTTGCACAACATCTTTTGTCCTGCCAGCCCGTTTGCAACGGGGCCTCAAGGGAACTACTAGCAATTAAGGTGCTCCTTTTAATAGATCACCAAAGCAAAGCATTAACACTCCGTGAACACATGTGATCCACACAGCAAAGCAATTCCCTCTGGTTATCCCGATTTCTGTCACTTCGGGGCCATTGGTTCCGGACAACAACGTGTGTATACAACTTGCAGATAAGACCATAAACAATACTATCATAATGAATAAATAACATGTTCAGATCTGAAATCATGGCAATCGGACCCTAGTGACAAGCATTAAGCATAACAAGTCGCAACAAAGTCAAAAAGCACTAATAATAGATACTAGGCACCATGCCCTAACAATCTGATGCCATTACATGAACAATCTCATCCAATCCCTACCATCCCCATAGCCTACAGCGGGGGATTACTCACACATAGATGGGGAAACATGGATGGTCGATGGAGAAGCGATGGTGATGATGATGGCGATGATCTCCTCCAATTCCTGTCCCAAAAGGGTGCCAGAATGGAGTTTCTGGTGCTGTTTCGTGGAATCTGGTGGTGGCGGCGGAGCGGAACTCCTTCTGGAAAAACGTCGACCCCCCCTCCGAGTTTTTAGGTCAAAAGGCATCTTATAAGCAAAGAGGGAGAACGAGGGGGTGTCTGGGGCGGCCAGACCACCCCCTGGCGCGGCCAGGCCTAGCCCACGTGGCCAGGTGGTGTGGCTGGGCCCCAGCCCCTCTCCGTCTCGTATTTTGGCTCCAGGTGTCCCCCGGTAAAGTAATGACTTTGGCTTTTGTCCCGTCCAATTATGAGAATATTCAATTTCTGACTTTCCTGGAACCAAAAATAGCAGAAAATAAGCAGCTGGCACTGTGGCTCTTGTTAATAGGTTAGTCCAAGAAATCAAATGAAAAGTACTCCAAAGTGTGGACAAAACACAAGAAAGTAGATAAAACTAAGCATGGAACATCAAAAATTATAGATACATTTGCATTGTATCAGTGTTCTTTTCACATACCACATATGGATCCACCAGTGTCATTGAAATGTGTGTTCTCTTTAGAGACCACACATGGATCCACCAATGTCATTGCATGTGTGTTCTTTTTATTAACAACAACTAGAGTCATTACATGTGTGTTCTTTTCACATACCACATATGGATACACTAGTGTCATTGCATGTGTGTTCTCTTTAGAGACCATACATGGATCCACCAGTGTCATTGCATGTGTGTTCTTTTTACTAACAACAACTAGAGTCATTTCATGAATATTCTTTTAACATACCACATATGGATCCACCAGTGTCATTCAAATGTGTGTTCTTCTCATTAACCACAGCTAGAGTCATTGCATGTGTGTTCTCTTCAGAGACCACACATGGATACACTAGTGTCATTGCATGTGTGTTCTTTTTACAAACAACAACTTGAGTCATTGCATGTGTGTTCTTTTCACATACCACATATAGATCCACCAGTGTCATTGAAATGTTTGTTCTCTTCAGAGACCACACATGGATCCACCAGTGTCATTGCATGTGTGTTCTTTTTACTAACAACAACTTCAGTCATTGCATGTGTGTTCTTTTCACATACCACATATGAATCCACCAGTGTCATTGCATGTGTGTTCTCTTTAGAGACCACACATGGATCCACCAGTGTAATTGCATGTGTGCACTTTTTACTAATAACAACTAGAGTCATTTCATGACTATTCTTTTCACATACCACATATGGATCCACCAGAGTCATTGAAATGTGTGTTCTGCTCATTAACCACAGCTAGAGTCATTACATGTGTGTTCTCTTTAGAGACCACACATGGATCCACCAGTGTCATTGCATGTGTGTTCTTTTTACTAACAGCAACTTGAGTCATTGCAAGTGTGTTCTTATCACATACCACATATGGATCTACCAGTGTCATTGAAATGTGTGTTCTCTTCAGAGACTTCACATGGATCCACCAGTGTCATTGCATGTGTGTTCTTTTTACTAACAACAACTTGAGTCATTGCATGTGTGTTCTTTTCACATACCACATATGGATCCACCACTGTCATTGAAATATGTGTTCTCTTCAGAGACCACACATGGATCCACCAGTGTCATTGCATGTGTGTTATTTTTACTAACAACACCTAGAGTCATTTCATAACTATTCTTTTCACATACCACATATGGATCCACCGGTATCATTGAAATGTGTGTTCTCTTAAGAGACCATACATGGATCCACCAGTGTCATTGCATGTGTGTTCTTTTCACATACCACATATGGATCTACCAGTGTCATTGAAATGTGTGTTCTCTTAAGAGACCACACATGGATCCACCAGTGTCATTGCATGTGTGTTCTTTTTGCTAACAACAACTGGAGTCATTTCATGACTATTCTTTTGACATACCACATATGGATCCACTAGTGTCATTGAAATCTGTGTTCTGCTCATTAACTAGAGCTACAGTCATTCCATGTGTGTTCTCTTCAGAGACCACACATGGATCCACCAGTGTCATTGCATGTGTGTTCTTTTCACTAACAACAACTAGAGTCATTGCATGTGCGTTCTTTTCACATACCACATATGGATCCACTAGTGTCATTGAAATGTGTGTTCTCTTCAGATACCACACATGGATCCACCAGTGTCATTGCATGTCTATTCTTTTTACTAACAACAACTGGAGTCATTGCATGTGTTTTCTTTTCACATACCACATATGGATCCACCAGTGACATTCCATATGTCTTCTCTTCAGAGACCACAAATGGATCCACCGGTGTCATTGCATGTGTGTTCTTTTTACTAACAACAACTGGAGTCATTTCATGACTATTCTTTCCACATACCACATATGGATCCATCAGAGTCATTGAAATGTGTGTTCTGCTCATTAACCACAGCTAGAGTCATTGCATGTGTGTTCTCTTCAGAGACCACACATGGATCCACCAGTGTCATTGCATGTGTGTTCTTTTTACTAACAACAACTGGAGTCATTGCATGTGTGTTCTTTTCACATACCACATATGGATCCACCAGTGTCATTGCATATGTGTTCTCTTCAGAGACCACACATGGATCCACCTGTGTAATTGCATGTGTGTTCTTTTTACTAACAACAACTGGAGTCATTGCATGTGTGTTATTTTCACATACCACATATAGATCCACTAGTGTCATTGCATGTGTGTTCTCTTCAGAGACCAAACATGGATCCACTAGTGTCATTGCATGTGTGTTCTTTTTACTAACAACAACTAGAGTCATTTTATGACTATTCTTTTTACATACCACATATGGAAATGTGTGTTCTTCTCATTAACCACATCTAGAGTTATTGCATGTGTGTTCTCTTCAGAGACCACACATGGATCCACTAGTGTCATTGCATGTGTGTTCTTTTTACTAACGACAACTTGAGTCATTGCATGTGTGTTGTTTTCACATACAACATATGGATCCACTAGTGTCATTGAAATGTGTGTTCTCTTCAAAGACCACAATGGATCCACCAGTGTCATTGCATGTGTGTTCCTTTTACTAACAACAACCAGAGTCATTGCATGTGTGTTCTTTTCACATACCACATATGGATCCACCAGTGTCATTGCATGTGTGTTCTCTTCAGAGACCACACATGGATCAACCAGTGTTATTGCACGTGTGTTCATTTTACTAACAACTAGAATCATTGCATGTGTGTTCTTTTCACATACCACATATAGATCCACTAGTGTCATTGCATGTGTGTTCTCTTCAGAGACCAAACATGGATCCACCAGTGTCATTGCATGTGTGTTCTTTTTACTAACAACAACTAGAGGCATTTCATGACTATTCTTTTTACATACCACTTATGGATCCACCAGTGTCATTGAAATATGTGTTCTTCTCATTAACAATAGCTAGAGTCATTGCATGTGTGTTCTCTTCAGAGACCACACACGGATCCACCAGTATCATTGCAAGTGTGCTCTTTTTACTAACAACAATCAGAGTCATTGCATGTGTGTTCTTTTCACATACCACATATGGATCCACTAGTGTCATTGAAATGTGTGTTCTCTTCGGAGAGCACACATGGATATACCAGTGTCATTGCATGTGTGTTCTTTTTACTAACAAAACCTGGAGTCATTGCATGTGTGTTCTTCTCACATACCACATATGGATGCACCAGTGCCATTGCATGTGTGTTCTCTTTAGAGACCACACATGGATCCACCAGTGTCATTGCATGTGTGTTCTTTTTACTAAGAACAACTAGAGTCATTGCATGTGTGTTCTTTTCACATACCACATATCGATCCACCAGTGTCATTGAAATGTGTGTTCTTCTCATTAACAACAATTAGAGTCATTGCATGCGTGTTCTGTTCAGAGACCACACATATATCCACTAGTGTCATTGCATGTGTGTTCTTTTTACTAACAACAACTTGAGTCATTGAATTTGTGTTCATTTCACATACCACATATGAATCCACCAGTGTCATTGCATGTGTGTTCTTTTCACATACCACATATGGATCCACCAGTGTCATTGAAATGTGTGTTCTCTTCAGAGACCACACCAGGATCCACCAGTGTCATTGCACGTGTGTTCTTTTTGCGAACAACAACTAGAGTCATTTCATGACTATTCTTTTCACATACCACATATGGATCCACTAGTGTCATTGAAATGTGTGTTCGTCTCATTCACCAGAGCTAGAGTCATTGCTTGTGTGTTCTCTTCAGAGACCACACATGGCTCCACCAGTGTCATTCCATGTGTGTTCTTTTTACTAACAGCAACTTGAGTCATTGCAAGTGCGTTCTTATCACATACCACATATGGATCCACCAGTGTCATTGAAATGTGTGTTCTCTTTACAGACCACACATGGATCCACCAGTGTCATTGCATGTGTGTTCTTTTTACTAAAAACAACTTGAGTCATTGCATGTGTGTTCTTTTCACATACCACATATGGATCCACCAATGTCATTGAAATATGTGTTCTCTTCAGAGACCACACATGGATCCACCAGTGTCATTGCATGTGTGTTCTTTTTACTAACAACAACTAGAGTCATTTCATAACTATTCTTTTCACATACCACATATGGATCCACCGGTGTCATTGAAATGTGTGTTCTCTTCAGAGACCACACATGGATCCACCAGTGTTATTGCATGTGTGTTCTTTTCACATACCACATATGGATCCACAGTGTCATTGAAATGTGTGTTCTCTTCAGAGACCACACATGGATCCACCAGTGTCATTGCATGTGTGTTCTTTTTGCTAACAACAACTGGAGTCATTTCATGACTATTCTTTTCACATACCACATATGGATCCACCAGAGTCATTGAAATGTGTGTTCTGTTCATTAACCACAGCTAGATTCATTGCATGTGTGTTCTCTTCAGAGACCACACATGGATCCACCAGTGTCATTGCATGGTGTTCTTTTTACTAACAACAACTGGAGTCATTGAATGTGTGTTCTTTTCACATACCACATATGGATCCACCAGTGTCATTGCATGTGTGTTCTCTTCAGAGACCACACATGGATCCAGCAGTGTCATTGCATGTGTGTTCTTTTTACTAACAACAACTGGGGTCATTGCATGTGTGTTCTTTTCACATACCACATATGGATCCACCAGTGTCATTGCATGTGTGTTCTCTTCAGAGACCACACCTGGATCCACCAGTGTTATTGCATGTGTGTTCTTTTTACTAACAACAACTGGAGTCATTGCATGTGTGTTCTTTTCACATACCACATATAGATCCACTAGTGTCATTGCATGTGTGTTCTCTTGAGAGGCCAAACATGGATCCACCAGTGTCATTGCATGTGTGTTCTTTTTACTAACAACAACTGGAGTCATTTCATGACTATTCTTTTTACATACCACATATGGATCCACCAGTGTCATTGAAATGTGTGTTCTTCTCATTAACCACAGCTAGAGTCATTGCATGTGTGTTCCTTTTACTAACAACAACTGGAGTCATTGCATGTGTGTTCTTTTCACATACCACATATCGATCCACCAGTGTCATTGAAATGTGTTATCTTCTCATTAACAACAATTAGAGTCATTGCATGCGTGTTCTCTCTTGAGACCACACATAGATCCACTAGTGTCATTGCATTCGTGTTCTTTTTACTAACAACTTGAGTCATTGAATTTGTGTTCATTTCACATACCACATATGAATCCACCAGTGTCATTGCATGTGTGTTCTTTTCACATACCACATATGGATCCACCAGTGTCATTGAAATGTGTGTTCTCTTCAGAGACCACACCAGGATCCACCAGTGTCATTGCACGTGTGTTCTTTTTGCGAACAACAACTAGAGTCATTTCATGACTATTCTTTTCACATACCACATATGGATCCACTAGTGTCATTGAAATGTGTGTTCGTCTCATTCACCAGAGCTAGAGTCATTGCTTGTGTGTTCTCTTCAGAGACCACACATGGCTCCACCAGTGTCATTCCATGTGTGTTCTTTTTACTAACAGCAACTTGAGTCATTGCAAGTGCGTTCTTATCACATACCACATATGGATCCACCAGTGTCATTGAAATGTGTGTTCTCTTTACAGACCACACATGGATCCTGATGTCATTACATGTGTGTTCTTTTTACTAAAAACAACTTGAGTCATTGCATGTGTGTTCTTTTCATATACCACATATGGATCCACCAATGTCATTGAAATATGTGTTCTCTTCAGAGACCACACATGGATCCACCAGTGTCATTGCATGTGTGTTCTTTTACTAACAACAACTAGAGTCATTTCATAACTATTCTTTTCACATACCACATATGGATCCACCAGTGTCATTGAAATGTGTGTTCTCTTCAGAGACCACACATGGATCCACCAGTGTTATTGCATGTGTGTTCTTTTCACATACCACATATGGATCCACAGTGTCATTGAAATGTGTGTTCTCTTCAGAGACCACACCTGGATCCACTGATGTCATTGCATGTGTGTTCTTTTTGCTAACAACAACTGGAGTCATTTCATGACTATTCTTTTCACATACCACATATGGATCCACCAGAGTCATTGAAATGTGTGTTCTGTTCATTAACCACAGCTAGATTCATTGCATGTGTGTTCTCTTCAGAGACCACACATGGATCCACCAGTGTCATTGCATGGTGTTCTTTTTACTAACAACAACTGGAGTCATTGAATGTGTGTTCTTTTCACATACCACATATGGATCCACCAGTGTCATTGCATGTGTGTTCTCTTCAGAGACCACACATGGATCCAGCAGTGTCATTGCATGTGTGTTCTTTTTACTAACAACAACTGGGGTCATTGCATGTGTGTTCTTTTCACATACCACATATGGATCCACCAGTGTCATTGCATGTGTGTTCTCTTCAGAGACCACACCTGGATCCACCAGTGTTATTGCATGTGTGTTCTTTTTACTAACAACAACTGGAGTCATTGCATGTGTGTTCTTTTCACATACCACATATAGATCCACTAGTGTCATTGCATGTGTGTTCTCTTGAGAGGCCAAACATGGATCCACCAGTGTCATTGCATGTGTGTTCTTTTTACTAACAACAACTTGGGTCATTTCATGACTATTCTTTTTACATACCACATATGGATCCACCAGTGTCATTGAAATGTGTGTTCTTCTCATTAACCACAGCTAGAGTCATTGCATGTGTGTTCCTTTTACTAACAACAACTGGAGTCATTGCATGTGTGTTCTTTTCACATACCACATATCGATCCACCAGTGTCATTGAAATGTGTTATCTTCTCATTAACAACAATTAGAGTCATTGCATGCGTGTTCTCTTCAGAGACCACACATAGATCCACTAGTGTCATTGCATTCGTGTTCTTTTTACTAACAACAACTTGAGTCATTGAATTTGTGTTCATTTCACATACCACATATGAATCCACCAGTGTCATTGCATGTGTGTTCTTTTCACATATCACATATGGATCCACCAGTGTCATTGAAATGTGTGTTCTCTTCAGAGACCACACCAGGATCCACCAGTGTCATTGCATGTGTGTTCTTTTTGCGAACAACAACTAGAGTCATTTCATGACTATTCTTTTCACATACCACATATGGATCCACTAGTGTCATTGAAATGTGTGTTCATCTCATTCACCAGAGCTAGAGTCATTGCATGTGTGTTCTCTTCAGAGACCACACATGGATCCACCAGTGTCATTCCATGTGTGTTCTTTTTACTAACAGCAACTTGAGTCATTGCAAGTGCGTTCTTATCACATACCACATATGGATCCACGGTGTCATTGAAATGTGTGTTCTCTTTAGACCACACATGGATCCACTGATGTCATTGCATGTGTGTTCTTTTTACTAAAAACAACTTGAGTCATTGCATGTGTGTTCTTTTCACATACCACATATGGATCCACCAATGTCATTGAAATATGTGTTCTCTTCAGAGACCACACATGGATCCACCAGTGTCATTGCATGTGTGTTCTTTTTACTAACAACAACTAGAGTCATTTCATAACTATTCTTTTCACATACCACATATGGATCCACCAGTGTCATTGAAATGTGTGTTCTCTTCAGAGACCACACATGGATCCACCAGTGTTATTGCATGTGTGTTCTTTTCACATACCACATATGGATCCACAGTGTCATTGAAATGTGTGTTCTCTTCAGAGACCACACATGGATCCACCAGTGTCATTGCATGTGTGTTCTTTTTGCTAACAACAACTGGAGTCATTTCATGACTATTCTTTTCACATACCACATATGGATCCACCAGAGTCATTGAAATGTGTGTTCTGTTCATTAACCACAGCTAGATTCATTGCATGTGTGTTCTCTTCAGAGACCACACATGGATCCTGATGTCATTGCATGGTGTTCTTTTTACTCACAACAACTGGAGTCATTGAATGTGTGTTCTTTTTACATACCACATATGGATCCACCAGTGTCATTGCATGTGTGTTCTCTTCAGAGACCACACATGGATCCAGCAGTGTCATTGCATGTGTGTTCTTTTTACTAACAACAACTGGGGTCATTGCATGTGTGTTCTTTTCACATACCACATATGGATCCACCAGTGTCATTGCATGTGTGTTCTCTTCAGAGACCACACCTGGATCCACCAGTGTTATTGCATGTGTGTTCTTTTTACTAACAACAACTGGAGTCATTGCATGTGTGTTCTTTTCACATACCACATATAGATCCACTAGTGTCATTGCATGTGTGTTCTCTTGAGAGGCCAAACATGGATCCACCAGTGTCATTGCATGTGTGTTCTTTTTACTAACAACAACTGGAGTCATTTCATGACTATTCTTTTTACATACCACATATGGATCCACCAGTGTCATTGAAATGTGTGTTCTTCTCATTAACCACAGCTAGAGTCATTGCATGTGTGTTCCTTTTACTAACAACAACTGGAGTCATTGCATGTGTGTTCTTTTCACATACCACATATCGATCCACCAAAGTGTCATTGAAATGTGTTATCTTCTCATTAACAACAATTAGAGTCATTGCATCGTGTTCTCTTGGAGACCACACATAGATCCACTAGTGTCATTGCATTCGTGTTCTTTTTACTAACAACAACTTGAGTCATTGAATTTGTGTTCATTTCACATACCACATATGAATCCACCAGTGTCATTGCATGTGTGTTCTTTTCACATATCACATATGGATCCACCAGTGTCATTGAAATGTGTGTTCTCTTCAGAGACCACACCAGGATCCACCAGTGTCATTGCATGTGTGTTCTTTTTGCGAACAACAACTAGAGTCATTTCATGACTATTCTTTTCACATACCACATATGGATCCACTAGTGTCATTGAAATGTGTGTTCATCTCATTCACCAGAGCTAGAGTCATTGCATGTGTGTTCTCTTCAGAGACCACACATGGATCCACCAGTGTCATTCCATGTGTGTTCTTTTTACTAACAGCAACTTGAGTCATTGCAAGTGCGTTCTTATCACATACCACATATGGATCCACCAGTGTCATTGAAATGTGTGTTCTCTTCTGAGACCACACATGGATCCACCAGTGTCATTGCATGTGTGTTCTTTTTACTAACAACAACTTGAGTCATTGCATGTGTGTTCTTTTCACATACCACATATGGATCCACCAATGTCATTGAAATATGTGTTCTCTTCAGAGACCACACATGGATCCACCAGTGTCATTGCATGTGTGTTCTTTTTACTAACAATAACTAGAGTCATTTCATTACTATTCTTTTCACATACCACATATGGATCCACCAGTGTCATTGAAATGTGTGTTCTCTTCAGAGACCACACATGGATCCACCAGTGTTATTGCATGTGTGTTCTTTTCACATACCACATATGGATCCACAGTGTCATTGAAATGTGTGTTCTCTTCAGAGACCACACATGGATCCTGATGTCATTGCATGTGTGTTCTTTTGCTAACAACAACTGAGTCATTTCATGACTATTCTTTTCACATACCACATATGGATCCACAGTCATTGAAATGTGTGTTACATTCATTAACCACAGCTAGATTCATTGCATGTGTGTTCTCTTGAGAGACCACACATGGATCCTGATGTCATTGCATGGTGTTCTTTTTACTAACAACAATGAGTCATTGAATGTGTGTTCTTTTCACATACCACATATGGATCCACCAGTGTCATTGCATGTGTGTTCTCTTGAGACCACACATGGATCCAAAGATGTCATTGCATGTGTGTTCTTTTTACTAACAACAAGCTGGGGTCATTGCATGTGTGTTCTTTCACATACCACATATGGATCCACAGTGTCATTGCATGTGTGTTCTTCAGAGACCACACTGGATCCACCAGTGTTATTGCATGTGTGTTCTTTTACTAACAACCTGGAGTCATTGCATGTGTGTTCTTTTCACATACCACATATAGATCCACTAGTGTCATTGCATGTGTGTTCTCTTGAGAGGCCAAACATGGATCCACCAGTGTCATTGCATGTGTGTTCTTTTTACTAACAACAACTTGGGTCATTTCATGACTATTCTTTTTACATACCACATATGGATCCACCAGTGTCATTGAAATGTGTGTTCTTCTCATTAACCACAGCTAGAGTCATTGCATGTGTGTTCCTTTTACTAACAACAACTGGAGTCATTGCATGTGTGTTCTTTTCACATACCACATATCGATCCACCAGTGTCATTGAAATGTGTTATCTTCTCATTAACAACAATTAGAGTCATTGCATGCGTGTTCTCTTCAGAGACCACACATAGATCCACTAGTGTCATTGCATTCGTGTTCTTTTTACTAACAACAACTTGAGTCATAGAATTTGTGTTCATTTCACATACCACATATGAATCCACCAGTGTCATTGCATGTGTGTTCTTTTCACATATCACATATGGATCCACCAGTGTCATTGAAATGTGTGTTCTCTTGGAGACCACACGGGATCCACAGTGTCATTGCATGTGTGTTCTTTTTGCGAACAACAACTAGAGTCATTTCATGACTATTCTTTTCACATACCACATATGGATCCACTAGTGTCATTGAAATGTGTGTTCATCTCATTCACCAGAGCTAGAGTCATTGCATGTGTGTTCTCTTCAGAGACCACACATGGATCCACCAGTGTCATTCCATGTGTGTTCTTTTTACTAACAGCAACTTGAGTCATTGCAAGTGCGTTCTTATCACATACCACATATGGATCCACCAGTGTCATTGAAATGTGTGTTCTCTTTAGAGAGCACACATCGATCCACCAGTGTCATTGCATGTGTGTTCTTTTTACTAACAACAACTTGAGTCATTGCATCTGTGTTCTTTTCGCATACCACATATGGATCCACCAATGTCATTGAAATATGTGTTTAATTCAAAGACCACACGTGGATCCACCAGTGTCATTGCATGTGTGTTCTTTTTACTAACAACAACTAGAGTCATTTCATAACTATTCTTTTCACATACCACATATGGATCCACCAGTGTCATTGAAATGTGTGTTCTCTTCAGAGACCACACATGGATCCACCAGTGTTATTGCATGTGTGTTCTTTTCACATACCACATATGGATCCACAGTGTCATTGAAATGTGTGTTCTCTTGAGACCACACATGGATCCTGATGTCATTGCATGTGTGTTCTTTTTGCTAACAACCTGGAGTCATTTCATGACTATTCTTTTCACATACCACATATGGATCCACCAGAGTCATTGAAATGTGTGTTCTGTTCATTAACCATAGCTAGATTCATTGCATGTGTGTTCTCTTGAGACCACACATGGATCCTGATGTCATTGCATGGTGTTCTTTTTACTAACAACAACTGGAGTCATTGAATGTGTGTTCTTTTCACATACCACATATGGATCCACCAGTGTCATTTCATGTGTGTTCTCTTCAGAGACCACACATGGATCCAGCAGTGTCATTGCATGTGTGTTCTTTTTACTAACAACAACTGGGGTCATTGCATGTGTGTTCTTTTCACATACCACATATGGATCCACCAGTGTCATTGCATGTGTGTCTCTTGAGACCACACACAGATCCACCAGTGTTATTGCATGTGTGTTCTTTTTACTAACAACAACTGGAGTCATTGCATGTGTGTTCTTTTCACATACCACATATAGATCCACTAGTGTCATTGCATGTGTGTTCTCTTGAGAGGCCAAACATGGATCCACCAGTGTCATTGCATGTGTGTTCTTTTTACTAACAACAACTGGAGTCATTTCATGACTATTCTTTTTACATACCACATATGGATCCACCAGTGTCATTGAAATGTGTGTTCTTCTCATTAACCACAGCTAGAGTCATTGCATGTGTGTTCCTTTTACTAACAACAACTGGAGTCATTGCATGTGTGTTCTTTTCACATACCACATATCGATCCACCAGTGTCATTGAAATGTGTTATCTTCTCATTAACAACAATTAGAGTCATTGCATGCGTGTTCTCTTCAGAGACCACACATAGATCCACTAGTGTCATTGCATTCGTGTTCTTTTTACTAACAACAACTTGAGTCATTGAATTTGTGTTCATTTCACATACCACATATGAATCCACCAGTGTCATTGCATGTGTGTTCTTTTCACATATCACATATGGATCCACCAGTGTCATTGAAATGTGTGTTCTCTTCAGAGACCACACCAGGATCCACCAGTGTCATTGCATGTGTGTTCTTTTTGCGAACAACAACTAGAGTCATTTCATGACTATTCTTTTCACATACCACATATGGATCCACTAGTGTCATTGAAATGTGTGTTCATCTCATTCACCAGAGCTAGAGTCATTGCATGTGTGTTCTCTTCAGAGACCACACATGGATCCACCAGTGTCATTCCATGTGTGTTCTTTTTACTAACAGCAACTTGAGTCATTGCAAGTGCGTTCTTATCACATACCACATATGGATCCACCAGTGTCATTGAAATGTGTGTTCTCTTTACAGACCACACATGGATCCACCAGTGTCATTGCATGTGTGTTCTTTTTACTAACAACAACTTGAGTCATTGCATGTGTGTTCTTTTCACATACCACATATGGATCCACCAATGTCATTGAAATATGTGTTCTCTTCAGAGACCACACATGGATCCACCAGTGTCATTGCATGTGTGTTCTTTTTACTAACAACAACTAGAGTCATTTCATAACTATTCTTTTCACATACCACATATGGATCCACCAGTGTCATTGAAATGTGTGTTCTCTTCAGAGACCACACATGGATCCACCAGTGTTATTGCATGTGTGTTCTTTTCACATACCACATATGGATCCACAGTGTCATTGAAATGTGTGTTCTCTTCAGAGACCACACATGGATCCTGATGTCATTGCATGTGTGTTCTTTTGCTAACAACAACTGAGTCATTTCATGACTATTCTTTTCACATACCACATATGGATCCACGAGTCATTGAAATGTGTGTTGTTCATTAACCATGACTAGATTCATTGCATGTGTTCTTCTCTTGAGACCACATGGATCCAGATGTCATTGCATGTGTGTTCTTTTACTAACAACAACTGGTCATTGCATGTGTGTTCTTTTCACATACCACATATGGATCCACAGTGTCATTGCATGTGTGTTCTCTTGAGACCACACAGATCCACCAGTGTTATTGCATGTGTGTTCTTTTTACTAACAACAACTGGAGTCATTGCATGTGTGTTCTTTTCACATACCACATATAGATCCACTAGTGTCATTGCATGTGTGTTCTCTTGAGAGGCCAAACATGGATCCACCAGTGTCATTGCATGTGTGTTCTTTTACTAACAACAAGCTGAGTCATTTCATGACTATTCTTTTTACATACCACATATGGATCCACCAGTGTCATTGAAATGTGTGTTCTTCTCATTAACCACAGCTAGAGTCATTGCATGTGTGTTCCTTTTACTAACAACAACTGGAGTCATTACATGTGTGTTCTTTTCACATACCACATATGGATCCACTAGTGTCATTGCATGTGTGTTCTCTTCAGAGACCACACATGGATCCACCAGTGTCATTTCATGTGTGTTCTTTTTTCTAACAACAACTGGAGTCATTTCATGACTATTATTTTCACATACCACATATGGATCCACTAGTGTCATTGAAATGTGTGTTCTGCTCATTAACCAGAGCTACAGTCATTACATGTGTGTTCTCTTCAGAGACCACACCAGGATCCACCAGTGTCATTGCATGTGTGTTCTTTTTGCGAACAACAACTAGAGTCATTTCATGACTATTCTTTTCACATACCACATATGGATCCACCAATGTCATTGAAATGTGTGTTCTCTTCAGAGACCACACATGGACCCACCAGTGTCATTGCATGTCTGTTCTTTTTACTAACAACAATTGGAGTCATTGCATGCGCGTTCTTTTCACATACCACATATGGATCCACCAATGTCATTCCATATGTGTTCTCTTCAGAGACCACACATGGATCCACCGGTGTCATTGCATGTGTGTTATGTTTACTAACAACAACTGGAGTAATTTCATGCCTATTCTTTTTAGATACCACATATGGATCCACCAGAGTCATTGAAATGTGTGTTCTGCTCATTAACCACAGCTAGAGTCATTGCATGGGTGTTCTCTTCAGAGACCACACATGGATCCACCAGTGTCATTGCATGTGTGTTCTTTTTACTAACAACAACTGGAGTCATTGCATGTGTGTTCTTTTCACATACCACATATGGATCCACCAGTGTCATTGCATGTGTGTTCTCTTCAGAGACCACACATGGATCCACCAGTGTTATTGCATGTATGTAATACCTCGAACATTACGCTCTAAGTTCAAGCCTGGACGAAGCAAAAGTGGATAAGTGACTCTACCACGGAGGCCCAAGGCCACCCACGTGTAGGCCCGTCGAAGCAGAGTAGGGCACGGTAGCGGCCTACCACCTTATCCACTTTCAAGAACATCGGGACAAGATCGAGCGGCGTAAGCGATAGGTAACACGACCACGACATACACAAGTTAGTATGTATGCCTGCGACTTACAATAGACATCAGAGTCACGCCATCTAAAAGAAATAGAAATAGGAATATTCAACGCCATACGGCAAGATCCAAATATCCTAGATACATATAATATTTTAGGATACGTCCTCAAACATCACGCAACAGAGTATCAAGCGGAAACGGAAAACATGATCCGAGTACGGATAAGAAGCAAATCGGCATAAGATGCCCTGAAAATAAGCACATCTCGCCCACAGATCTTAAGGATCTCCATCCCCGGAATCTCTACACCTAACGGTCGTTGCCACCATCATCCGTCTCCTCAATCCAGTAGCCTTCCAGAGAGTATACCTATCCACCTAAACCAAATATTTATCGTGTGAGACCCTAGGGGTACTCAGCAAGTCTTAATGCATAAAAAGGGAACAACCTGGGAGTGACGCAATTGAAGCGAAAGATAATATCTACAAAGAGATATAGAGACTCGCTACACATCCGCCCAACCAGAGATGGACGGACACCCATTAGTTAATATCAACAGTTATATGAGCAACATAATTTAACCTTGCTCGTCCTCCTTCTCGCTTACCGACGAGAAGGCGGAAGAACAACCCATCCGTTGGCAATTTTATTAATCATTCCATGAGTATTGTTCTATTTACTAGTCATGTCTTAGTCAAATTAAAGGCGGTACTTTAGTTATGCTTGTCTATGATCGAGAAACTGTGCTCCAGGTCGTCCCTAATCGCGAACACGGCTTTCAGAAAGATTTGCTCTACAAGGGTGCACAAATAGCAACACACACACGATCAACCTCGGGAAAAACCAAATAAAACGCAACGAGGCCTCACGACAGTGCATTCACAGGATTCATAAATCATTTCAGGGGGCCACCCCACTAAGCTACCCGCAACGAAGTTGGCCGGCTCCGAGACAGACCCAGGGTTTGCGTCAATGGCTGTAAACGACTGGGAACCCGAAAATGTGACTGGGCTTGTCGATACCGCGAAAACAGTCCGCATTCCACAACAGTACAAGTGCTCCACGCACAACCGTAATTAAAGCAGTAAAGCATGACATAAGTATAGTAAAGCTCCAAACTACTATGTGGCCCTAAGAAATAAAGTGTGAATCAAGCTCAAACAAAGGGAGATCCATAGGGTCTCTCGTATGTGGATAGTGCAAATAGTTAAGGAACAGGAATCAAGTACTCGGGGTCCTACGGGACACAAGTGAGCTTAAAGAACCAAATAACAATTAATGCTCACCGATGCCTCTTTCATTAGTTCTCTACTCATATTAAGTTGTTTAAGTACCTCATTATCCAAAGACTCGCACAAACCCTATACATGCAATTCTACGACTCGCATGGCTCAAACAACCTATAGTAATGGCTCATGGGATGGAGGTACAAGCTTCGGTGGGGTTTAAAAGTAAAGGCTATGCAATACTTGGGATTCAATTTAATGCAATTGCGACTCAATGATGCAAGAGTAAGATAGAAGCATAGGTACTATATGTATGCAAGCATGGGGAATTGCTTGCCTGGCGATTCGATTCTTGAGGATAGGAAGGATCCGGGTAATACTCCTAAGGCTCCTGGTATTCTCCTTGCTCAGTGTCTATCCGGATAAAAACCAAATACACAAGGGGCCCAAATAAATACATTGCACAATCATATAAATAATATGCAACAAGCAAACAAGTATGCCATGATGGAATGATGCACACTTTACATGGCATTGCATAGCATGGCATGGGTGAGGTGTGGGGTACAAGAACGAAGCATTTTATTAAGTTTTTAGTCATGTTTTGCTCCCATAAACATTGCTGTATACCTAATATTCATATGATGCATGCTTCAATTCATAATATGGAATGCATAGTTAGAACGGGTTTGTCGTGCTGATCGAATTAGACATATTATTTCTCGAATTCTGATTTGCAGATTAAAAGTTATTAATTATTTCATCTTTTAATAGAAAAGGCAAAAAATTAATGGTTTAAGTATTTAGGATAATCCAAGTTCAAAACAAATTTATATTTGCATTCTTTAAACAGATTTAATCAGGTTTGCTTTTAGAAGTTTTTCAAATTGATGTATATATAAAGATTTATAAATAGTTTTAAAAGGTCAGGGGGTTCTATGCTAAATGGACAAGGTGTTGGAGCCTCGCCCTATTTAACAATACAAAGTCAGGGTGCAACATGTAAAATCACCACTAAAGCTTACTGAACTTTCTGAATTTTTCACACTACTTTTCAGGTTCAGATCAGGGACAAGTTCAGGGATAAAAGAAAAATTAAAGCAGCCAAAAGGTGGAACTTGAACCATGGATCTCAATGACGTGGACTGAGTTGCTAGCCAATGCGGTGGCATTGCAGTTGATGTCAAATCATGGCACGGGATTCTTTAGAACATTCTCAGCGCGGATTTTGTATCTGACGAAACTGGATACTCACGACAGTTTACAGAGAAATAAATTCATTGATCTTGCGAGGAAGATTGTGAGCAGCTCGGAGCTCCAAATCAAGCACGGTTTGAAGCGTTGTATAGATGGTTAATCCGAGATCATTTAGACATGAAGAAACTCACTGGAGTTCAACTGCACGCGACGGGAAAAAAATCGAGGAACAGAGGCGAAAAAAAAACATATGCGTAACTGACGGAAGAAAAATAGCTCGCAGAGATTCGCAGCGATTTCGGCGGATGATTCCTGGAGCTGTGGATGTCCGATTTGCGTGAGATTTGAACCTGCATGGAGCTGCATGTTACGAGAACAATATGGAGTGCTTGTATTCTCCAGATATGGACTGGGCTGCTCGGAAATCATTCGGGAACAGTGAGGGTTTCAAGCGTTAACTAAAGAATAGATGGCCACCTCGGTTCTGAATATACAAGCAAGAGAGGCTCTGTTCCTCCAGACCATGGCGTCCGCGACGGGCACGCACTAGAACGGACGATGCTGGCACTAGCAAGATGATGAAGAGGGGGAAAGGGGAGGGAAGCTCACCACGCATGACTGGAGTACTTGGCAACTTCAGAAGCGAGCCAGAGAGGAGGAGCGGTGCTTGGTGAAGACGTCCGCATGGTCACGTTGTCTGCTCTAGGGAGGAAGAAGCTGGCATCCCTGGGCCATGTCAGCGCCGTCTCTTGGAGTGAACTGGACGTAGGCGATGTCCTGGTTCAGTTCCCACGGTCGGCTCGCCGTGGTGGAACTTGTGTCGACGGCACCGTGGTAGTCTGACGACGAGGCGATGGTTGTGGCCTTCGGGGGCAGGGGAGAGGCTAGGGTTGAAGGGAGATCTCGATCTGGTGTAGGATAAGAAGAAGGGGCAGGTGGGGAGAACATGTGGAGGAGGAACTCGGCCACCGGTGCGAGGCCCTCACGCGCGCGGCACCTGCCTTGCACGGAGAAGAACAACAGGGGGTGCTGGTTCAGACTAGAGGTTGGGTTGGGACTCGGTTCAGGGTTGTGTGTAGCTAGACACACCGATTGTGTGGTGACTCGGTTGGTAGATAGCTAGTGCGTGTGTGTTAGGATATACACTTGCATGGTGCCATGTAGTTGTGTGGTGTGTGAGATACACACGAAGGGAGATGGAGAAGTGTATGTGTGAGTGTTTCCACATGCACACACGTGTAGAGATAACTAGGATACTTGGTGTAGATTAGCTAGGTTTTATATAGAGAGAGAGATGTAGTTAGGTAGCTTGGGAGAATGGATTTTATTCAAATTCAAATGAAGCAAAGCACCAAAAAAAATTGCAATAAAGAGAGGAGGTAGATGGTTGGGATAGATGTTTGAGACCATAGGAGCAAAAATAACCAAAACTAAATCAAATGGAATTAATTTTAGAGAACATGTAACATGGGGCATGATATTTCAAGTGACTTGATGGAGAGGGTTATTATTACATGTGTGACTAGCACAAGCTCACTAGAACATGCACATATGGCCAATTGGTGACAACCATTGGGTTCATGCATGTACATGCTCACATGGCATAGTAGAATTAGATTTGGATCAAACCCATAGGTGATCAGGTGTAAGAGAAAAAATAGAGAAACCATACAAATATATATGTGGGCTAGAGTTAAATATGAAGAACAAAAGAATATGCCCACACACATATGTATGGTAGAATGAGGTTGAGAACAAAGAAGCATGATGTTGACAGGTTAGCATGATGGATTGAATAAAAGAGGGATGCCCCCAAATCAACTTGGGCATATAACAATAAATCAAGAAGCAATTTACAATATATCAAGAAGCAATAACAATATGCAAGGCAAATGCAATATGATGAGAAGAACCAAATGAAAAGGTTTTTAATATGATGCTCAAATGCAATGTGGCATGGTGACATGAGCATGATATTATGATGATGCACTAATTATATGTAAGAAGTAGCAATATATAGAGTAGGAAAGTAGCATTGCAATTGTTAGACAATTGGGATGCTACAACTCTCCCCCACTAAACAAGAATCTCGCCGCGAGATTCCTAGAAAAAAGAAAAGACCAAGGAGAGGCGGGTGTTCGAAACAAAGGTGATCCTCACGTTCCCAAGTTGATTCGTCAATTGAATGGTGCGACCACTACACCTTGCAAAACTTGCTAAACTTGTTGCGAGTCTTGCGTTTTGCTTCTTCAAAACAAAGGACTTGAAGAACCTAGAGGATTGTTGTGAGAAGAGAACGCTAGGTTGAACATAGCTCCGGTGCCTTTGAGAAACATGATAAAAGAATAGAACCACTTGTTAAAAGAATTATGAAAGCCGGTGTATCGAGGAGAAAGAACAGACACATCGTTAGGACTAAAGATCGAAAGCTGCAAGTGAGGATGATTCTTTCTTCCACCGGAAGAAAAGAGCGCCTTTGGAGAAGTATCAACCACTATAAAAATAGTATTGTTTCTTTCCTCGGATTTAAGAAATGAAGTTTGGAGAAAACCATATTGTCTTCCAACAATAGATTCTTGATATCAACGGAAAAGTTTAGAATTGATGACTTCTCGGATTAGCTTCTTCTTGCGCCGGTAAGAACTAAAGGATCACACAATTGAGGTGCACAGATACATCTTCAAGATAAGGAGATGATGCTATTTATGGTGGAATCCTGAGAAGAAAAAGAATATTGAAGATCTGGCGTTTATTGTAGAGATGCTTATTGCTTTCCTTAGCCATAAGGTTAATGCAATAGATTTTGATTTATGGCATCAACCATAATTGGCTTTACCAAGAGGAAAAGAATTGACAAATTGAAGTCAGAGATGGCTTCCTTCCATCTTGTTTAACGATGACGAACTCCGGTCAAAAAGAAGAGGACGGAGAAGATTTTGCATTTGTTTCCACCAGATCGTTAAAGATTTTGATCCGTTTTGAAAAAGACGAGACCACCAACCAGATATTTTTGCTCACCTTCGTTGAGAGAACACTCCGATAAAACAAGGACGGGAGTAAAAGTCTCAAGAGATAAATGCCACTTCTAACTTCCGTGGAATGAGCGAAATCACATTAATTCACCAATTCATCATACAAAGCAAATGATAAGAGTAGTGGTATGGTCATGACTCCATCCCGCACTCAAAGCATTACTCCATACATGAATAGGAAAATTGTGCAATCAAACTCTCGAATTTCAGACTGAAGATCTTGACAAGCAGAATTCATGAAGCTTTATAAGAAAACAAGGAGGTGATGCAAACACTTCGTCGGATCCAAAGTAGATAAAGATGATAATGTTGTCGTCGTGTCGGAAGTCTCAAGCCATCGGAAAGAGATGAATGAAGATTACGGAGAACAGTATTAAGATTCAATAGATAGAGAAAAAGATAGCACCAACTTAAATAGAGGATTACACAAGATCTGAAAAGTCTTCATGGCATCCGATGGATTGAGGATAGAAGATAAAGCGAGAGGGTTTCCAAAGATTTCTTGATGAGTCGGAGATCACAAGAATTGCTTGTCCATCTTGAGAATTATCTGGGAAAGATTTAGCAGTCTTGAGGAAACTTCAGCGAAACAACGATGATCACTTGTCAAATAAAGGAAAAACTCCGAATTTGGTTGAAGGTGAAGGATGGAATTAACAATTGACTTGATGATTCCAGAATTGTAGTGATGTCTTTAGTAGAAGGACGTGGCAGAGATAGGTGATTTCGAAAGATCAGAACATGCACTTCAGTGCTCTCGAAGCTTGAGAGAATGATACACAGATGATCTTCCATTTATCTCATTGATATAGAATAGTCAAGCATAGCATCAAGATATACCACCAAGAATTATAGAGATATTCCAAGAATACCAAGTTCAAGAGACGGGAGAAATGAACGAATGCTTAAAACACTTTCTAAGCTCAACGCTTATTGAACGATCAACATTAAGAGAAAGGATTTGTGTTGGAAGAGATGCATCGGAAGAATAGATTATCTGGCCCTTCGAATAAGAAAAGATATGCTGACTTGTTCACCTTGTTGATCGGATCACCGGTTAAAAAGGAAAGGAGATCTTGGATAAATAAGCGATGATAACTCATACATTAAGCAAAGCTATCAAAGATGAACGATGAGATTCTCCTGTATCAAAGAGAAACTTGATGATATGGAGTTCAAAAGGATATGAAGCATGGTAATCGGATGAAAATCCCACATTAGTGCATTAAGAAACATCTGGATTGCCAAAGATACTTGGATATGATATAGATATGATCACGGTATAACTCAAAATCACAAGAGATAACCGCCATCGTTTGGAGGATTAGATTGATAGCATTTACCATATTCCACCTGTGATAAGCATCATATAGCTATATCGAGAACCAAATTGCAATCACAAGCATCGGATCGACACACGTTATGTATTTAGCTCCAAAAGAATTGAAGATGAAGTGCGAACTCCAAGTTATGCGCCGGTAGCAAAAGATCGAGTTAGCATGGACATGCTGACAAAAGAAGGTGAATAGTGAATCACACACGACTGAAAAAGGAGTGTAGAAACACAGATGTATCAAAGAAAAAAATTCCTCCATTTTTTGGCATTAAAATACCAACTAGATGTGCAAAACCACTTAACATATAGAGATTAGCATCTCCACATTCTGTGAAAGCATGCAGGAACGAAGAACACTCTTAACAAGATTGCGTCGGTGACAAAGTGTAAGGCAGATCACACTGTTTTACAAAGAGTCGGATAGATCGCGTCGGTTTACACAAAAGCCTGTCGGTATGGAATGTACCAACAGTTGATAACCAAAGGTAGATTGCGACAACAAGGTTGGATGCAATAGATAGACAAAGAATTAACACACACATATCCTATGGTACTACGGAAACCCCAAACACGTGAATCCTAGTTTGAATTTTTAGAAGAGGACCGATAAACATTACACTTCCTTACCAGAAAAGGGTGGGTGGGTGGGTAAGAAGAAAAATGGAAGCAGTCCTACTCTCACGTTTAGTTTTTCCCTAGTATACATAGCTACCAAAATATTTTCTAGACTGACAACGACCATCTGGCTGAGACCCTGAAGGGCGGAATGGCTCTGATACCAATTGTAATACCTCGGACATGACGCTCTAAGTTCTAGCCTGGACGAATCAAAAGTGGATAAGTGACTCTACCGCGGAGGCCCAAGGCCACCCACGTGTAGGCCCGTCGAAGCGGAGTAGGGCACGGTACCGGCCTACCACCTTATCCACTTTCAAGAACATCAGGACAAGAGAGAGCGGCGTAAGCAACAGATAACGCGACGACGACATACACAAATGAGTATGTATGCCTGCGACTTACAATAGACATCAGAGTCACACCATCTAAAAGAAATAGAAATAGGTATATTGAACGCCATACGGCAACATCCAAATATCCTAGATACATATAATATTTTAGGATACGTCCTCAAACATCATGCAACAGAGTATCAAGCAGAAGCGGGAAACATGATCCGAGTATGGAAAAGAAGAAAATCCGCATAAGATGCCCTGAAAATAAGCACATCCCGCCCACATATCTCAAGGATCTCCATCCCTGGAATCTCTACACCTGACGGTCGTTGCCACCTTCATCCGTCTCCTCAATCCAGTAGCCTTCCAGAGAGTATACATATCCACCTAAATCAAATATTTATCGTGTGAGACCCTAGGGATACTCAGCAAGTCTTAATGCATCTAAAGGGAACAACCTGGGAGTGACGCAATTGCAGTGAAAGATAAAATCTACAAAGAGCTATAGAGACTCGCTACACATCCGCCCAACCAAAGATGGACGAACACCTGTTAATTAATATCAACAGTTATATGAGCAACATAATTTAACCTCGCTCATCCTCCTTCTCGCTTACCGACGAGAAGGCAGAAGAACAACCCATCTGTTGGCAATTTTATTAACCATTCCATGAGTATTGTTCTATTTACTAGTCATGTCTTAGTCAAATTAAAGGCGGTACTTTAGTTATGCTTGTCTATGATCGAGAAACTGTGCTCCAAGTCGTCCATAATCACGAACACGGCTTTCAGAACGATTTACCCTGCAGGGGTGCACAAATAGAAACACACACACGATCAACCTCAGGAAAAACCAAATAAAACACAACGAGGCCTCATGACAATGCATTCATAGGATTCATAAATCATTTCAGGGGGCCACCCCACTAAGCTACCCACAACGAAGTTGGCCGGCTCCGAGACGGATCCAGGGTTTGCGTCAATGGCTGTAAACGACCTGGAACCCGAAAATATGACTGGGCTTGTCGATACCGCAAAAACACTCCACATTCCCAAACAGTACAAGTGCTCCACGAGCAATCATAATTAAAGCAGTAAAGCATGGCATAAGTATATGATAGTAATAAAGACCCAAACTACTATGTGGCCCCAAGAAATAAAGTGTGAATCAAGCTCAAACAAAGGGGGATCCATAGGGTCTCCCGTATGTGGATAGTGCGAATAGTCAAGGAACATGAATCAAGTACTCGGGGTCCTATGGGACACAAGTAAGCTTAAAGAACCAAATAACAATTAATGCTCACCAATGCCTCTTTCATTAGTTCTCTACTCATATTAAGTTGTTTAAGTACCTCATTATCCAAAGACTCGCACAAACCCTACACATGCAATTCTACGACTCGCATGACTCAAACAACCTATAGTAATGGCTCATGGGATGGAGGTACAAGCTTCGGTGGGGTTTAATAGTAAAGGCTATGCAATACTTGGGATTCAATTTAATGCAAGCGCAACTCAATGATGCAAGACTAAGATAGAAGCATAGGTACTATATGTATGCAAGCATGGGGAATTGCTTGCCTGGCAGTTCAGTTGCAGCATAGGAAGGATCCAGGTAATACTCCTGAGGCTCCTGGTATTCTCCTTGCTTAGTGTCTATCCGGATAAAAACCAAACACACAAGGGGCCCAAATAAATACATTGCACAATCATATAAATAATATGCAACAAGCAAACAAGTATGCCATGATGGAATGATACACACTTTACATGGCATTGCATAACATGGCATGGGTGAGGTGTGGGGTACAAGAACGAAGCATTTTATTAAGTTTTTAGTCATGTTTTGCTCCCATAAACATTACTATGTACCTAATATTCATATGATGCATGCTTCAATTCATAATATGGAATGCATAGTTAGAACGGGCTTGTCGCGCTGATCGAATTAGACATATTATTTGTCGAATTCTGATTTATGGATTAAAAGTTATTAATTATTTCATCTTTTAATAGAAAAGGCAAAAAATTAATGGTTTAAGTATTTAGGATAATCCAACTTAAAAACAAATTTATATTTGAATTCTTTAAATAGATTTAATCAGGTTTGCTCTTAGAAGTTTTTCAAATTGATGTATATATAAAGATTTATAAGCAGTTTTAAAAGGTCAAGGGGTTCTATGCTAAATGGACAAGGTGTTGGAGCCTCGGCCTATTTAACAGTACAAAGTCAGGGTGCAACATGTAAAATCGCCACTGAAGCTTACTGAACTTTCTGAATTTTTCACACTGGTTTTCAGGTTCAGATCAGGGACAATTTCAGGGATAAAAGAAAAATTAAAGCAGCCAAAGGTGGAACTTGAACCATGGATCTCAATGCGTGGACTGAGTTGCTAGCCAATGCGATGGCATTGCAATTGATGTCAAATCATGGCACGGGATTCTTTAGAACATTCTCAGCGCAGATTTTGTATCTGATGAAACTGGATACTCACGACAGTTTACAGAGAAATAAATTCATCGATCTTGCGAGGAAGATTGTGAGCAGCTCGGAGCTCCAAATCAAGCACGGTTTGAAGCGCTGTATAAATGGTTAATCTGAGACCATTTAGACATGAAGAAACTCGCTGGAGTTCAACTGCACGCGACGGGAAAAAAATCAAGGAACAGAGGCGAAAAAAAACATATGCGTAACTGACGGAAGAAAAATAGCTCGCAGAGATTCGCAGCGATTTCGGCGGATGATTCCCGGAGCTGTGGATGTCCGATTTGCGTGAGATTTGAACCTGCATGGAGCTAGATGTTACGAGAACAAGATAGAGTGCTTGTATTCTCCAGATATGGACTGGGCTGCTCGGAAATCATTCGGGAACAGTGAGGGTTTCAAGCATTAACTGAAGAATAGATGGCCACCTCGGTTCTGACTATACAAGAAAGAGCGGCTCTGTTCCTCCAGACCATGGCGTCCGCGACGGGCACGCACTGGAACGGACAATCCTGGAACTAGCAAGATGATGAAGAGGGGGAAAGGGGAGGGAAGCTCACCACGCATGACTGGAGTACTTGGCAACTTCAGAAGCGAGCCGGAGAGGAGGAGCGGTGCTTGGTGAAGACGTCCGTGTGGTCACGTTGTCTGCTCCAGGGAGGAGGAAGCTGGCATCCCTGGGCCATGTCAGCGCCGTCTCTTGGAGTGAAGTGGACGTAGGCGACGTCCTGGTTCAGTTCCTGCGGTCGGCTCGCCGTGGTGGAACTTGTGTCAACGGCACCATGGTAGTCTGACGACGAGGCGATGGTTGTGGCCTTCGGGGGCAGGGGAGAGGCTAGGGTTGAAGGGAGATCTCGATCTTGTGTAGGATAAGAAGAAGGGGCAGGTGGGGAGAACATGTGGAGGAGGAACTCGGTCACCGGTGCGAGGCCCTCACGCGCGCGGCACCTGCCTTGTACGGAGAAGAACAACAGGGGGTGTTGGTTCATGCTAGAGGTTGGGTTGGGACTCGGTTCAGGGTTGTGTGTAGCTACACACACCGATTGTGTGGTTCCTCGGTTGGTAGATAGCTAGTGCGTGTGTGTTGGGGTATACACTTGCATGGTGCCATGTAGTTCTGTGGTGTGTGAGATACACACGAGGGGAGATGGAGAAGTGTATGTGTGAGTGTTTCCACATGCACACACGTGTAGAGATAACTAGGATACTTGGTGTAGATTAGCTAGGTTTTATATATAGAGAGAGAGATGTAGTTAGGTAGCTTGGGAGAATGGATTTTATTCAAATTCAAATGAAGCAAAGCACCAAAAAAAATTGCAATAAAGAGAGGAGGTAGATGGTTGGGATAGATGTTTGAGATCATAGGAGAAAAAATAACCAAAACTAAATCAAATGGAATTAATTTTAGAGAACATGTAACATGGGGCATGATATTTCAAGTGACTTGATGGAGAGGGTTATTATTACATGTGTGACTAGCACAAGCTCACTAGAACATGCACATATGGCCAATTGGTGACAACCATTGGGTTCATGCATGTACATGCTCACATGGCATAGTAGAATTAGATTTGGATCAAACCCATAGGTGATCAGGTGTAAGAGAAAAAATAGAGAAACCATACAAATATATATGTGGGCTAGAGTTAAATATGAAGAACAAAAGAATATGCCCACACACATATGTATGGTAGAATGAGGTTGAGAACAAAGAAGGATGATGTTGACAGGTTAGCATGATGGATTGAATCAAAGAGGGATGCCCCCAAATCAACTTGGGCATATAACAATAAATCAAGAAGCAATTTACAATATATCAAGAAGCAATAACAATATGCAAAGCAAATGCAATATGAGGAGAAGAACCAAATGAAAAGGTTTTTCATATGATGCTCAAATGTAATGTGGCATGGTGACATGAGCATGATATTATGATGATGCACTAATTATATGTAAGAAGTAGCAATATATAGAGTAGGCAAGTAGCATTGCAATTGTAAGACAATTGGGATGCTACAATGTATGTTCTTTTTATTAACAACAACTGGAGTCATTGCATGTGTCTTCTTTTCACATACCACATATAGATCCACTAGTGTCATTGCATGTGTGTTCTCTTCAGAGACCAAACATGGATCCACCAGTATCATTGCATGTGTGTTCTTTTTACTAACAACAACTGGAGTCATTTCATGACGATTCTTTTTACATACCACATATGGATCGACCAGTGTTATTGAAATGTGTGTTCTTCTCATTAACCACAGCTAGAGTCATTGCATGTGTGTTCTTTTTACTAACAACAACTGGAGTCATTGCATGTGTGTTCTTTTCACATACCACATATGGATCCACCAGTGTCATTGAAATGTGTGTTCTCTTCAGAGACCACACATGGATCCACCAGTGTCATTGCATGTGTGTTCTTTTTACTAACAACAACTGGAGTCATTGCATGTGTGTTCTTTTCACATACAACATTTGGATCCACCAGTGTCATTACATGTGTGTTCTCTTTAGAGACCACACATGGATCCACCAGTGTCATTGCATGTGTGTTCTTTTAACTAACAACAACTTGAGTCCTTTCATGACTATTCTTTTCACATACCACATATGGATCCACTAGTGTCATTGAAATGTATGTTCTTATCATTAACCACAACTAGAGTCATTGCATGTGTGTTCTCTTCAAAGACCACACATGGATCCACCAGTGTAATTACATGTGTGTTCTTTTTACTAACAACAACTGGAGTCATTGCATGTGTGCTCTTTTCACATACCACATATGGATCCACCAGTGTCATTGAAATATGTGTTCTTCTCAGTAACCACGGCTAGTGTCATTGCATGTGTGTTCTTTTAACTAACAACAACTTGAGTCCTTTCATGACTATTTTTTCACATACCACATATGGATCCACTAGTGTCATTGAAATGTATGTTCTTATAATTAACCACAACTAGAGTCATTGCATGTGTGTTCTCTTCAGAGACCACACATGGATCCACCAGTGTAATTACATGTGTGTTCTTTTTACTAACAACAACTGGAGTCATTGCATGTGTGTTCTTTTCAAATACCACATATGGATCCACCAGTGTCATTGCATGTGTGTTCTCTTTAGAGACCACACATGGATCCACTAGTGTCATTACATGTGTGTTCTTTTTACTAAAAAAAACTAGAGTCATTGCATGTGTGTTCTTTTCACATACCACATATGGATCCACCAGTGTCATTGAAATGTGTGTTCTTCTCATTAACCACAACTAGAGTCATTGCATGTGTGTTCTCTTCAGAGACCACACATGGATCCACCAGTGTCATTGCATTTGTGTTGTTTTTACTAACAACGGCTGGAGTCATTGCATGTGTGTTCTTTTCACATACCACATATGGATCCACCAGTGTCATTGCATGTGTGTTCTTTTCACATACCACATATGGATCCACCGGTGTCATTGAAATATGTGTTCTCTTCAGAGACCACATATGGATCCACCAGTGTCATTGCATGTGTGTTCTTTTTGCTAACAACTCGAGTCATTTTATGACTGTTCTTTTCACATACCACATATGGATCCACCAGTGTCATTGAAATGTGTGTTCTGCTCATTAACCAGAGCTAGAGTCATTGCATGCATGTTCTCTTCAGAGACCACACATGGATCCACCAGTGTCATTGCATGTGTGTTCTTTTCACTAACAACAACTGGAGTCATTGCATGTGTGTTCTTTTCATATACCACATATGGATCCACCAGTGTCATTGAAATGTGTGTTCTCTTCAAAGACCACACATGGATCCACCAGTGTCATTGCATGTCTGTTCTTTTTACTAACAACAACTGGAGTCATTGCATGCGTGTTCTTTTCACATACCACATATGGATCCACCAGTGTCATTCCATATGTGTTCTTTTCAGAGACCACACATGGATCCACCAGTGTCATTGAATGTGTGTTCTTTTTACTAACAACAAATAGAGTCATTTCATGACTATTCTTTTCACATACCACATATGGATCCACCCGAGTTATTGAAATGTGTGTCCTGCTCATTAACCACAGCTAGAGTCATTGCATGTGTGTTCTCTTCAAAGACCACACATGGATCCACCAGTGTCATTGCATGTGTGTTCTTTTTACTAACAACAACTAGAGTCATTGCATGTGTGTTCTTTTCACATACCACATATGGATCCACCAGTGTCATTGCATGTTTGTTCTCTTCAGAGACCACAAATGGATCCACCAGTGTTATTGCATGTGTGTTCTTTTTACTAACAACAACTGGAGTCATTGCATGTGTGTTCTTTTCACATACCACATATAGATCCAGTAGTGTCATTGCATGTGTGTTCTCTTCAGAGACCAAACATGGATCCACCAGTGTCATTGCATGTGTGTTCTTTTTACTAACAACAACTGGAGTCATTTCATGACTATTCTTTTCACATACCACATATGGATCCACCAGTGTCATTGAAATATGTGTTCTTCTCATTAACCACAGCTAGAGTCGTTACCACACATGGATCCACCAGTGTCATTGCATGTGTGTTCTTTTTACTAAAAACAACTTGAGTCATTGCATGTGTGTTCTTTTCACATACCACATATGGATCCACTAGTTTCATTGAAATTTGGGTTCTCTTCAAAGACCACAATGGATCCACCAGTGTCATTGCATGTCTGCTCTTTTTACTAACAACAACTAGAGTCATTGCATGTGTGTTCTTTTCACATACCACATATGGATCCACCAGTGTCATTGCATGTGTGTTCTCTTCATAGACCATACATGGATCCACCAGTGTCATTGCATGTGTGTTCTTTTTACTAACAACTATTGTAGTCCTTTCATGTCTATTCTTTTCACATACCACATATGGATCCACTAGTGTCATTGAAATGTGTGTTCTTATCATTAACCACAGCTAGAGTCATTGCATGTGTGTTCTCTTCAGAGACCACAAATGGATCCACCAGTGTCATTGCATGTGTGTTCTTTTTACCAGCAACAACTAGAGTCATTACACGTGTGTTCTTTTCACATACCACATATGTATCCACCAGTGTCATTGCATGTGTGTTCTCTTTAGAGACCACACATGGATCCACCAGTGTCATTACACGTGTGTTCTTTTTACTAAGAACAACTGGAGTCATTGCATGTGTGTTCTTTTCACATACCACATATGGATCCACCAGTATCATTGAAATGTGTGTTCTTCTCATTAACCACAACTAGAGTCATTGCATGTGTGTTCTCTTCAGAGACCACACATGGATCCACCAGTGTCATTGCATGTGTGTTCTTTTTACTAACAACAACTTGAGTCATTACATGTGTGTTCTTTTCACATACCACATATGGATCCACCAGTGTCATTGCATGTGTGTTCTCTTCAGAGACCACACATGGATCCACCAGTGTTATTGCATGTGTGTCCTTTTTACTAACAACAACTTGAGTCATTGCATGTGTGTTCTTTTCATATACCACATATGGATCCACCAATGTCATTGCATGTGTGTTCTCTTCAGAAACCACACAGGGATCCACCAGTGTCATTGCATGTGTGTTCTTTTTACTAACAACAACTGGAGTCATTTCATGACTATTCTTTTCACATACCACATATGGATCCACCAGTGTCATTGAAATATGTGGTCTTGTCATTAACCACAGCTAGAGTCAATGCATGTGTGTTCTCTTCAGAGACCACACCAGGATCCACTAGTCTCATTTCATGTGTGTTCTTTTCACATACCACATATGGATCCACAAGTGTCATTGAAATGTGTGTTCTCTCGAGAGACCGCACATGGATCCACCAGTGTCATTGCATGTGTGCTCTTTTTAATAACAACAACCAGAGTCATCGCATGTGTGTTCTTTTCACATACCACATATGGATCCACCAGTGTCATTGAAATGTGTGTTCTCTTCAGAGACCATACATGGATCAACTAGTGTCATTGCATGTGTGTTCTTATTACTAACAACAACTGGAGTCATTTCATCACTATTCTTTTCACATAGCACATATGGATCCACCATTGTCACTGAAATGTGTGTTCTTCTCATTAACCACAGCTAGAGTCATTGCATGTGTGTTCTCTTTAGAGACCACACATGGATCCACCAATGTCATTGCATGTGTGTTCTCTTCAGAGACCACACATGGATCCACTAGTGTCATTGCATGTGTGTTCTTTTTACTAACAACAACTGGAGTCATTGCATGTGTGTTCTTTTAACATACCACATATGGATCCACAAGTGTCATTGAACTGTGTGTTCTCTTCAGAGACCACACATGGATCCACCAGTTCCATTGCATGTGTGTTCTTTTTTCTAACAACAACTGGAGTCATTGCATGTGTGTTCTTTTCACATACCACATCTAGATCCACCAGTGTTATTGCATGTGTGTTCTCTTTAGATACCACACATGGATCCACCACTGTCATTACATGTGTGTTCTTTTTACTAACAACAACTAGAGTCATTTCATGACTATTCTTTTCACATACCACATATGGATCCACTTGTGTCATTGAAATGTTTGTTCTTCTCATTAACCACAACTAGAGTCATTGCATGTGTGTTCTCTTTCAGAGACCACACATGGATCCACTAGTGTCATTGCATGTGGGTTCTTTTTACTATCAACAACTGGAGTCATTGCATGTGTGTTCTTTTCACATACCACATATGGATCCACAAGTGTCATTGAAATGTGTGTTCTCTTCAAAGACCACACATGGATCCACCAGTTTCATTGCATGTGTGTTCATTTTACTAACAACAACTGGAGTCATTGCATGTGTTTTTTTCACATACCACATATGGATCCACCAGTGTCATTGCATGTGTGTTCTCTTCAGACACCACACATGGATCCACCAGTGTCATTACATGTGTGTTCTTTTTACTAACAACAACTGGAGTCATTTCATGACTATTCTTTTCACATACCACATATGGATCCACCAGTGTCATTGAAATGTGTGTTCTTCTCATTAACCACAGCTAGAGTCATTGCATGTGTGTTCTCCTCAGAGACCACACATGGATCCATTAGTGGTATTGAATGTGTGTTCTTTTTACTAACAACAACTTGAATTATTGCATGTGTGTTCTTTTCACATACCACACATGGATCCACCAGCCTCATTGAAATATGTGTTCTCTTTAGAGACCACACATGGATCCACTAGTGTCATTGCCTGTGTGTTCTTTTTACTAACAACTACTCGAGTCATTACATGTGTGTTCTTTTCACATACCACATATGGATCCACCAGTGTCATTGCGTACGTCTTCTCTTCAGAGAGCACACATGGATCCACTAGTGTCATTGCATGTGTGTTCTTTTTACTAACAACAGCTGGAGTCATTTCATGACTATTCTTTTCACATACCACATATGGATCCACCAATGTCATTGAAATGTGTGTTCTTCTCATTAACCACAGCTAGAGTCATTGCATGTGTGTTCTCTTTAGAGACCACACATGGATCCACCAGTGCCATTGCATGTGTGTTCTTTTTTCTAACAACAACTGGAGTCATTGCATGTGTGTTCTTTTCACATACCACATCCAGATCCACCAGTGTCATTGCATGTGTGTTCTCTTTAGAGACCACACATGGATCCACCACTGTCATTACATGTGTGTTCTTTTTACTAACAACAACTAGAGTCATTTCATGACTATTCTTTTCACATACCACATATGGATCCACTTGTGTCATTGAAATGTTTGTTCTTCTTATTAACCACAACTAGAGTCATTGCATGTGTGTTCTCTTTCAGAGACCACACATGGATCCACTAGTGTCATTGCATGTGGGTTCTTTTTACTATCAACAACTGGAGTCATTGCATGTGTGTTCTTTTCACATACCACATATGGATCCACTAGTGTCATTGAAATGTGTGTTCTCTTCAAAGACCACACATGGATCCACCAGTTTCATTGCATGTGTGTTCATTTTACTAACAACAACTGGAGTCATCGCATGTGTTTTTTTTTCACATACCACATATGGATCTACCAGTGTCATTGCATGTGTGTTCTCTTCAGAGACCACACATGGATCCACCAGTGTCATTGCATGTGTGTTCTTTTTACTAACAACAACTGGAGTCATTTCATGACTATTCTTTTCACATACCACATATGGATCCACCAGTGTCATTGAAATGAGTGTTCAGATCATTAACCATAGCTAGAGTCATTGCATGTGTGTTCTCTTCAGAGACCACAAATAGATCCACCAGTGTTATTGCATGTGTGTTCTTTTTACTAACAACAACTGGAGTCATTGCATGTGTGTTCTTTTCACATACCACATATGGATCCACCAGTGTCATTGCATGTGTGTTCTCTTCAGAGACCACACATGGATCCACCAGTGTCATTGCATGTGTGTTCTTTTTACTAACAACAACTGGAGTCATTGCATGTGCGTTCTTTTCACATACCACATGTGGATCCACCAGTGTCATTGAATTGTTTGTTCTCTTCAGGGACCACACATGGATCCACCATTGTCATTGCATGTGTGTTCTTTTTACTAACAACAACTAGAGTCATTGCATGTGTGTTCTTTTTACTAACAACAACAAGAGTCATTGCATGTGTGTTCTTTTCACATACCACATGTGGATCCACCGGTGTCATTGCATGTGTGTTCTCTTCAGAGACCACACATGGATCCACCAGTGTGATTGCATGTGTGTTCTTTTTACTAACAACAACTAGAGTCATTTCATGACTATTCTTTTCACATACCACATATAGATCCACCAGTGTCATTGAAATGTGTGTTCTTCTCATTAACCACAGCTAGAGTTATTGCATGTGTGTTCTCCTCAGAGACCACACATGGATCCATCAGTGTCATTGCATGTGTGTTCTTTTTACTAACAACAACTTGAGTTATTGCATGTGTGTTATTTTCACATACCACATATGGATCCACCAGTGTCATTGAAATGTGTGTTCTCTTTAGAGACCACACATGGATCCACAAGTGTCATTGCCTGTGTGTTCTTTTTACTAACAACAAATAGATTCATTGCATGTGTGTTCTCTTCAGAGACCACACATGGATCCACCAGTGTCATTGCATGTGTGTTCTTTTTACTAACAACAATTGGAGTCATTTCATGACTATTCTTTTCACATACCACATATGGATCCACTAGTGTTATTGAAATGTGTGTTCTTCTTATTAACCATATCTAGAGTCATTGCATGTGTGTTCTCTTCAGAGACCACACATGGATCCACCAGTGTCATTGCATGTGTGTTCGTTTTACTAACAACAACTAGACTCATTGCATGTGTGTTCTTTTCACATACCACATATGGATCCACCAGTGTCATTGAAATATGTGTTCTTCTCAGTAACCACGGCTAGAGTCATTGCATGTGTGTTCTATTCATAGACCACACATGGATCCACCAGTGTCATTGCATGTGTGTTCTTTTTACTAACAACAATTGGAGGCATTTCATGACTATTCTTTTCACATACCACATATGGATCCACTAGTGTCATTGAAATGTGTGTTCTTCTTATTAACCATAGCTAGAGTCATTGCATGTTTGTTCTCTTCAGAGACCACACATGGATCCAGCAGTGTCATTGCATGTGTGTTCGTTTTACTAACAACAACTAGACTCATTGCATGTGTGTTCTTTTGACATACCACATATGGATCCACCAGTGTCATTGAAATATGTGTTCTTCTCATTAACCACGGCTAGAGTCATTGCATGTGTGTTCTCTTCAGGGACCACACATGGATCCACCAGTGTCATTGCAAGTGTGTTCTTTTTACTAACAACAATTGGAGTCTTTGCATGTGTGTTCTTTTCACATACCACATATGGATCCACCAGTGCCACTGAAATGTGTGTTCTCTTCAGAGACCACACATGTATCCACCAGTGTCATTGCATGTGTGCTCTTTTTACTAACAACAACCAGAGTCATTGCATGTGTGTTCTTTTCACATACCGCATATGGATCCACCAGTGTCATTGAAATGTGTGTTCTCTTCAGAGACCATACATGGATCAACTAGTGTCATTGCATGTGTGTTCTTTTTAATAACAACAACTGGAGTCATTTCATGACTATTCTTTTCACATACCACATATGGATCGACCAGTGTCATTGAAATGTGTGTTCTTCTTCTTAACCACAGCTAGAGTCATTGCATGTGTGTTCTCTTCAGAGACCACACATGGATCCACCAGTGTCATTGCATGTGTGTTCTTTTTACTAACAACAAATGGAGTCATTGCATGTGTGTTCTTTTCACATACCACATATGGATCCACCAGTGTCATTGAAATGTGTGTTCTCTTCAGAGACCACACATGGATCCACCAGTGCCATTGCATGTGTGTTCTTTTTACTATCAACAACTGGAGTCATTGCATGTGTGTTCCTTTCATATACCACATCCAGATCCACCAGTGTCATTGCATGTGTGTTCTCTTTAGAGCCCACACATGGATCCACCAGTGTCATTGCATGTGTGTTCTTTTTACTAACAACAACTGGAGTCATTTCATGACTATTCTTTTCACATACCCCATATGGATCTACCAATGTCATTGAAATGTGTGTTCTTCTCATTAACCACAGCTAGAGTCATTGCATGTGTGGTCTCACACATGGATCCACCAGTGTCATTGCATGTGTGTTCTTTTTACTAACAATAACTAGAGTCATTGAATGTGTGTTCTTTTCACATACCACATATGGATCCACCAGTGTAATTGAAATGTGTGTTCTCTTCAGAGACCACACATGGATCCACCAGTGTCATTGCATGTGTGTTCTTTTTACTAACAACAACTGGAGTCATTGCAAGTGTGTTCTTTTCACATACCACATATGGATCCACCGGTGTCATTGCATGTGTGTTCTCTTCAAAGACCACACATGGATCCATCAGTGTCATTGAAATATGTGTTCTTCTCATTAACCACGGATAGAGTCATTGCATGTGTGTTCTCTTTAGAGACCACACATGGATCCACTAGTGTCATTGCATGTGTGTTCTTTTTACTAACAACAACTGGAGTCATTGCATGTGTGTTGTTTTCACATACCACATATGGATCCACTAGTGTCATTGAAATGTCTGTTCTATTCAGAGACCACACATGGATCCACCAGTGTCATTGCATGTGTGTTTTTTTACTAACAACAACTGGAGTCATTGCATGTGTGTTCTTTTCAGATACCACATATGGATCCACCAGTGTCATTGCATGTTTTTCTCTACAAAAACCACACATGGATCCACCAGTGTGATTGCATGTGTGTTCTTTTTACTAACAACAACTGGAGTCATTTCATGACTATTCTTTTCACATACCACAAATGGATCCACCAGTGTCATTGAAATATGTGTTCTTCTCATTAACCACAGCTAGAGTCATTGCATGTGTGTTTTGTTCAGAGACCACACCTGGATCCACTAGTGCCATTGCATGTGTGTTCTTTTTACTAACAACAACATGAGTCATTGCATGTGTGTTCTTTTCACAAACCACATATGGATCCACCAGTGTCATTGAAATGTATGTTCTCTTCAGAGACCACACATGGATCCACTAGTGTGATTGCATGTGTGTTATTTTTACTAACAACAACTGGAGTCATTGCATGTGTGTTCTTTTCACAAACCACATATGGATCCACCAGTGTCATTGAAATGTGTGTTCTTCTCATTAACCACAGCTAGAGTCATTGCATGTGTGTTCTCTTCAGAGACCACACATGGATCCACCAGTGTCATTGCATATGTGTTCTTTTTACTAACAACAACTTGAGTCATTGCATGTGTTTTCTTTTCACATACCACATTTGGATCCACCAATGTCATTGAAATGTGTGTTCTCTTCAGAGACGACACATGGATCCACCAGTGTGATTGCATGTGTGTTATTTTTACTCACAACAGCTAGAGTCATTGCATGTGTGTTCTATTCAGAGACCACACATGGATCCACCAGTGTCATTGCATGTGTGTTCGTTTTACTAACAACAACTAGACTCATTGCATGTGTGTTCTTTTCACATACCACATATGGATCCACCAGTGTCATTGAAATATGTGTTCTTCTCATTAACCACGGCTAGAGTCATTGCATGTGTGTTCTCTTCAGAGACCACACATGGATCCACCAGTGTCATTGCATGTGTGTTCTTTCTACTAACAACAACTGGAGTCATTGCATGCGTGTTCTTTTCAAATACCACATATGGATCCACCAGTGTCATTGCATGTGTGTTCTTTTCAGAGACCACACATGGATCCACCAGTGTAATTGCATGTGTGCTCTTTTCACTAACAACAACTGGAATCATTTCATGACTATTCTTTTCACATACCAAATATGGATCCACCAGTGTCATTGAAATGTGTGTTCTTCTCATTAACCGCAGCTAGAGTCATTGCATGTGTGTTCTCTTCAGAGACCACACATGGATCCACTAGTGTCATTGCATATGTGTTCTTTTTCCTAACAACAACTAGAGTCATTGCATGTGTGTTCTTTTCACATACCACATATGGATCCACCAGTGTAATTGAAATGTGTGTTCTCTTTAGAGACCACACATGGATCCACCAGTGTCATTGCATGTGTGTTCTTTTTACTAACAACAACTGGAGTCATTGCATGTGTGTTCTTTTCACATACCACATATGGATCCACTAGTGTCATTGCATGTGTATTATCTTTAGAGACCACACATGGACCCACCAGTGTCATGGCATGTGTGTTCTTTTTACTAACAACAACTAGAGTCATTGCATGTGTGTTCTTTTCACATACCACATATGGATCCACCAGTGTTATTGAAATGTGTGTTCTCTTCAGAGACCACACGTGGATCCACCAGTGTCATTGCATGTGTGTTCTATTTACTAACAACAACTGGAGTCATTGCATGTGTGTTCTTTTCACATACCACATATGGATCCACCAGTGTCATTGCATGTGTGTTCTGTTTAGAGATCACACATGGATCCACCAGTGTCATTGAAATATGTGTTCTTCTCATTAACCACGACTAGAGTCATTGCATGTGTGTTCTCTTTAGAGACCACACATGGATCCACCAGTGTCATTGCATGTGTGTTCTTTTTACTAACAACAACTGGAGTCATTGCATGTGTGTTCTTTTCACATACCACATATGGATCCACCAGTGTCATTGAAATGTTTGTTCTCTTCAGAGACCACACATGGATCCACCAGTGTGATGGCATGTGTGTTATTTTTACTAACAACAACTGGAGTCATTGCATGTGTGTTCTTTTCACAAACCACATATGGATCCACCAGTGTCATTGAAATGTGTGTTCTTCTCATTAACCACAGCTAGAGTCATTGCATGTGTGTTTTGTTCAGAGACCACACATGGATCCACCAGTGTCATTGCATGTGTGTTCTTTTTACTAACAACAACTTGAGTCATTGCATGTGTTTTCTTTTCACATACCACATATGGATCCACCAGTGTCATTGAAATGTGTGTTCTCTTCAAAGACTACACATGGATCCACCAGTGTCATTGCATGTGTGTTCTTTTTACTAACAACAACTAGAGTCATTGCATGTGTGTTCTCTTCAGAGACCACACATGGATCCACCAGTGTCATTGCATGTGTGTTCTTTTTACTAACAACAACTGGAGTCATTTCATGACAATTCTTTTCACATACCACATATGTATCCACTAGTGTCATTGAAATGTGTGTTCTTCAAATTAACCACAGCTAGAGTCATTGCATGTGTGTTCTCTTCAGAGACCACACATGGATCCACCTGTGTCATTTCATGTGTGTTAGTTTTACTAACAACAACTAGAGTCATTGCATATGTGTTCTTTTCACATACCACATATGGATCCACCAGTGTCATTGAAATATGTGTTCTTCTCGTTAACCACGACTAGAGTCATTGCATGTGTGTTCTCTTCAGAGACCACACATGGATCCTGATGTCATTGCATGTGTGTTATTTTACTAACAACAACTGAGTCATTGCATGCGTGTTCTTTTCACATACCACATATGGATCCACCAGTGTCATTGCATGTGTGTTCTCTTCAGAGACCACATGGATCCTGATGTAATTGCATGTGTGCTCTTTTTACTAACAACAACTGGAATCATTTCATGACTATTCTTTTCACATACCACATATGGATCCACCAGTGTCATTGAAATGTGTGTTCTTCTCATTAACCATAGCTAGAGTCATTGCATGTGTGTTCTCTTTAGAGACCACACATGGATCCACCAATGTCATTGCATATGTGTTCTTTTTACTAACAACAACTAGAGTCATTGCATGTGTGTTCTTTTCACATACCACATATGGATCCACCAGTGTAATTGAAATGTGTGTTCTCTTCAGAGACCACACATGGATCCACCAGTGTCATTGCATGTGTGTTCTTTTTACTAACAACAACTGGAGTCATTGCATGTGTGTTCTTTTCACATACCACATATGGATCCACTAGTGTCATTGCATGTGTTTTCGCTTCAGAGACCACACATGGATCCACCAGTGTCATTGCATGTGTGTTCTTTTTACTAACAAAAACTGGAGTCATTTCATGACTATTGTTTTCACATACCACATATGGATCCACCAGTGTCATTGAAATGTGTGTTCTTGTAATTAACCATAGCTAGAGTCATTGCATGTGTGTTCTCTTTAGAGACCACACATGGATCCACTAGTGTCATTGCATGTGTGTTCTTTTTACTAAGAACAACTGGAGTCATTGCATGTGTGTTCTTTTCACATACCATATATGGATCCACCAGTGTCATTGAAATGTGTGTTCTCTTCAGAGACCACACATGGATCCACCCGTGTCATTGTATGCGTGTTCTTTTTACTAACAACAACTAGAGTCATTGCATGTGTGTTCTATTCACGTACCACATATGGATCCACCAGTGTCATTGAAATGTGTGTTCTTCTCATTAAGCACAGCTAGAGTCATTACATGTGTGTTCACACACATGGATCTACCAGTGTCATTGCATGTGTGTTCTTTTTACTAACAACAACTGGAGTCATTGCATGTGTGTTCTTTTCACATACCACATATGGATCCACCAGTGTCATTGCATGTGTGTTCTCTTTAGAGACCACACATGGATCCACAAGTGTAATTGGATGTGTGCTCTTTTTACTAACAACAACTAGAGTCATTTCATGACTATTCTTTTCACATACCACGTATGGATCCACCAGTGTCATTGAAATGTGTGTTCTTCTGATTAACCACAGCTAGAGTCATTGCATGTGTGTTTTGTTAAGAGACCACACATGGATCCACCAGTGTCATTGCATGTGTGTTCTTTTTACTAACAACAACTTGAGTCATTGCATGTGTGTTCTTTTCTCATACCACATATGGATGCACTAGTGTCATTGAAATGTGTGTTCTCTTCAGACAGTACACATGGATCTACCAGTGTCATGGCATGTGTGTTCTTTTTTACTAACAACAAATAGAGTCATTGCATGTGTGTTCTCTTCAGAGACCGCACATGGATCCACCAGTGTCATTGCATGTGTGTTCTTTTTAGTAACAACAACTAGAGTCATTTCATGACTATTCTTTTCACATACCACATATGGATCCACTAGTGTCATTGAAATGTGTGTTCTTCTCATTAACCACATCTAGAGTCATTGCATGTGTGTTATCTTCAGAGACCACACATGGATCCACCAGTGTCATTGCATGTGTGTTCGTTTTACTAACAACAACTAGAGTCATTGCATGTGTGTTCTTTTCACATAACACATATGGATCCACCAGTGTCATTGAAATATGTGTTCTTCTCATTAACCACGGCTAGAGTCATTGCATGTGTGTTCTCTTCAGAGGCCACACATAAATCCACCAGTGTCATTGCATGTGTGTTCTTTTTACTAACAACAACTAGAGTCATTGCATGCGTGTTCTTTTCAGATACCACATATGGATCCACCAGTGTCATTGCATGTGTGTTCTCTTCAGAGACCACACATGGATCCACTAGTGTAATTGCATGTGTGCTCTTTTTACTAACAACAACTGGAATCATTTCATGACTATTCTTTTCACATACCACATATGGATCCACTAGTGTCATTGAAATGTGTGTTCTTCTCATTAACCATAGCTAGAGTCATTGCATGTGTGTTCTCTTCAGAGACCACACATGGATCCACCAGTGTCATTGCATATGTGTTCTTTTTACTAACAAGAACTAGAGTCATTGCATGTGTGTTCTTTTCACATACCACATTTGGATCCACCAGTGTAATTGAAATGTGTGTTCTCTTCAGAGACCACACATGGATCCACCAGTGTCATTGCATGTGTGTTCTTTTTACTAACAACAACTGGAGTCATTGCATGTGTGTTCTTTTCACATACCACATATGGATCCACTAGTGTCGTTGAATGTGTGTTCTCTTTAGAGACCACACATGGATCCACCAGTGTCATTTCATGTGTGTTCTTTTTACTAACAACAACTGGAGTCATTTCATGACTATTGTTTTCACATACCACATATGGATCCACCAGTGTCATTGAAATGTGTGTTCTTGTCATTAACCATAGTGTAACATCCCAAAATTTTCTTTAAAAATCTTCATCATAGCATTCAAATCATCATGGCATGTACTACTTTGCATTAGATTTGTCCTCCAAAAATTTGGTGAAATTTTGAGGCTTTTTGGAGCACTTTTGCTAAATTCAAAGAAAACTAGAAAACAAATTCAAAAAGAAAAAGAAAAGGAGGGAAAGGATTTTCAAACCGCAGTAGCAGTTCTGGCCCTTTTGGCCCAAACCGGCCCAGCTAGCCCACCCGGCCTACCTCTCCCCCTCTCTGTTTTTCCGCACACCCCTTCAACCCACCCCCACTCACTTACCACTGGGCCCCGCGCCACGTCAACGCCACCTCAGTGTCTTCCACGCGAACGGCCGGTGCCCCCTCCACCTCCTCTGCCATTTCGAATCGGCTCAAATTCGAGCGTTTCTTGCATTGATCCTCCATGGTGATCACTCCTTATTAATCCCCACCCCCTCCTCATCAGTTTCTCCTCAGCCACTTCCTCCGGAGAGCCCCTAGGCTCCCCAATTACAAGCTCGAACCGCGGCTGTCCGACGCGACTCCGGTGATGATTCTGGTGAGCTCCGGCCACGCCGTGACCTCTTCTCTGCTCTGTAATACTTGACGTGACCTAGCGCGTGTTTTAACCCCAGCAGCATGCTTTCTTCTGCACCAGGTCGACGACACGGTCCAACTCCGGCGAACCCCTCTGCCGCCGCCGTCAATCACCTTTTTCGGTAAAGGTAGGGTTCCCGCCGCCCCCTTTTGGTATTTACTAGGTCGTGTAGATCCTTGCGCATCTCGCTGACCTCTTTGCTGGTTGGTTCGAGCCCTAGGTCACCGTCTCAAACCAGAGCCATGAGCTCCGCCCGCTCGTCTGCAGTGACCTCCATCGAGACCGCCACGACCTCCTCAACCTCTGGTACTTGTCCACGGTCTCCCAGCCCTTGTAGAATCGCCAGAACCTCATCGGCCGACGCTCCGCTGTCGCGCGCAGCTGGTCAGCGCCGCCCATCTCTGGCCAGGTCACTAGGGACCATTAGATCTTGTATCTGTGGCTAAGATTAGATCGTGGACGAAACGGTACGGGCTAATCTGATCCGTCCATTTGCCACTTAAGATCCAACGGCCCACAGCGGTCGATCTGACCGAACCGGTACGGGCCAATTAGATTGCGCCACGTCGCCCAGGATTATCTGTTTAAATAGGAATTAGACAGATTTTGGATTAAACTTAGAAAATCCATAACTTTTGTTCCACAATTCAGAAAAATGCAAATTTGGTGTCTATGGATTCAGAAAAATAAGACCTTTATTATAGAGGCCTTGTTTCACACTTTTGCCTCTGGAAAATTGGAATTATAGGCAGAACCTTTTTAGGAGTATTTTGCTCATAAAAATTGTTCTATAAATTATTTTGGGATATTTCTTATGTATTTAGATGAGGTATTTTACCCTCTGTACTGTAGACTTTGTAAATTATAGAGTTACGATCATATCATTGCATTTAGCATGCATCCATGTTTTTGTAATGCTTTATTGATTGAATTATTGTTGTTGTATTGTTCTTGTGTAGATTGTGAAGTTTGTTGCTGTGAGGATTGTACCTATTCCCCTAGCTACCAAGGCAAGTGATATTTCATCTCATGTCCTATTATTTTCACTATTGTACTAGTGTTATTTTGGTAGATCTTAGCATGATAGGATTATTTATATATTATGCTATGCTACCCTATAAACTATATCTTGTTAGTATATCCTAGTTGAAAGACTTCGTATGCTAGAGTGCTTAGCCATGCTATTAGAATTCGTGGGTGGAATATACACATAAGATGGTATGGAAAGATATTATTTTGTTTAACTAAGAAAACAATTAATGTTAATGAAACACCTGGGTGGAATGGGGCTTGCTTGGATTATGTTGAGTGGTTACTCAGGGGCCATGTCTATGGTCAGCTGATGTATCACACTTGTGGATGGCCACCTAGGAACAAAGAGATTGGAGACATTGTTGTCATGAAGCTTCTAGTGCAGCCACATGGCATATGGGCTCTGCCTTGACCAACTAAGTTGGAAGAACTCAGCCAGATGGACAGAAGGTGGTAGATGTGGTAGGATGGAACGCGTCCGCGGTGGTCTGAGGGATTGCTTCTGAAAAGTCTCGTCTCGATGCATGTCGAGTCTTGTGGGGAAAGTGCACCACCTCTCGAGAGGGTAAAACTAAGTACTTAGCCGTGTCCCCGGTTATGGAAAATTTCTGAGCCTCAAGACAGTGAAGTAGTTCAGTAATCTCCTCATCCAAATTTCTCTAATTTAAAACTTGTGGGTGAACAAGGGTAGAGGTTCAGTGATGTCTATCATTGGTACCTTAGTGTAGAATGAGAAAACATACTCTTCAAAAACTATAAGTTAAACTATCTTTTAGCAAAGCCAGCCATAACCCCACTTAGCCATATATTCATGTAGTTGTTGGATTATACTAAGTATCTACGGTATCACTTGCCAATACAATTCCAAATGTATTGACCCTTGTGGATGTAACTTATTATGTTGCAGGATACTCTGATGATGAGTAGGGTTGCGGGTCTACACTCGACATGCTTGCCTGTGGCACATGAAGACTAAAGACTCTATTATTATTATGCTATGTAATGTGAACTTAAAGTGTCTTAGCCTTGGGCTAAGTGAGTTGTAAGAACCATTATATTCCTGGATATGCGATGTAATAAAGACCTTTGTTTCTGTGTACTTCATCTTAAACTGTGGGTGCTAGCATTTTCGATCCAGGGACTAGCACTGCAATCATAGGGATCTTACCTTATTATGGTGAGATCTTACAGATGGTATCAGAGCACTATGTTGCCTGTAGGTTCGTGACCCTAGAAGGGATTAGACTAAGGAAAACCCTTAGGAAAAATAACTCTATATTTCAGACCTCACACTTGTCTTTTCATGTCGTAAAGCTTTCCCTAATCATCCTTCTCATCTATTTTTGTAGATGTCCACCATCAATGAATCTGTCAAGAAGGGACCGCTGATGACTATGACCTTGGAGTGTGAGACAGAATTTCCCAATGTACTCAAGAACCTCATGCTTGGCTTGGGGATGAATGGTGAAGCCGTGTACAAAGGATTTCCTGTGATAGATGAAGGACAAGAGTATTGGTGGGTGCAACTCCACTTGTACAAGAACAAGGAAGACAATCCCAAGAGTACGGGATTCTGCATGTTCACCAACTCTGAAATGCACCCGTCATTCTTTGACTCTACAAGGAATGCTGCATGGAAAGCTATTGAGGAACTTGGGGAGAGACTCAAGTATAGAATGCTCAATACTTAGGAGGATCTCAAGGAGGAGAAGCGTCTTGTCCAAGACTCAAAAGCCACTGTGAAACGCCTAAGTAAGGATATCATAGGCCTAGCTTTGGAGCTATGTGACCAAGACAAGCAGATTGCTGCCAAGGATGCGCAGATTGCCACCTTGGTTAAGAAGGAGTGAGATATTAGTTGGACCACCACCCTTGGCGTTTTATCATGTTAGTACTTCGATCATACCAACCTATGTGGTATGGAAAAAATAAGTTATGTCTGGAACCTTGACTGCTTGGGTTGAATAATGTATTGCTACTTGGAATGTCTTGTTGGTTGATTTTTTAATTTTGTGACTTGTGTTTTCTTTATCTATTGTGTGTTACTAATTTTCTCCATACTATGCAAAAGATGCCGAATTTTGTCTACAACACGACCAAGGATTTCAAGGGGACTCGCTTTGGGACTCGTATGTTGGAGCTAGTCCAAGTGCTCGCTCTTCCAATCCCCACCATTCAGGGACTTCAGCTGAGGAAGTTTCAGAGGAAGGACTTATGGGGATTCAGGGTTACCCAGCCAGGACATGAGACAGAGCCCCAAACTGGGGAGATTACCTTCAAGATCCTCCATGATGACATGGAGAGGGGCCTCGACGTCGCTATGCAGGAGCTGTTGGGACGCCTATGTGGACGTCACTCTTCTGAGATTAGGAGCCACTACTTCCACTTCTTTGGGAGGCGCGGCGAGGATGGAGAGCCTATTGTGTTGGACGAGGCCACTAAGGAGTCTATCAAGCCCGTGCGTCACTACCTCCAGGACTTAGAGAGCCTTATCAGACACCTTGATATTGATAGGACTAACGTGATGCTTAGCAATGATGAACTACGAGTCCAACTCAAGGAGAAGGACAAGTCCTTCCAGGAACAAAAAAATCGAATCAAGGAAATGGAGAAGAAGTTTGAAGACCAAGAGAAGAAATTCAAGAGCCAAGAGAAGAGAGTTCAGGAGAAGAACAAGAAGATTAGAGACTTGGAGACCGAGTTAGAGCTGGAGAACATTGAGCTGGAAGCGGATCACGAGGTGATAGAGAGGCTACACACACAGAAGAGAGAGTTACAAATAAAGATCGATGCTTTGACTACAAGCTTAGAGGAATACAAGGTAGGATTCGCCGCAGCAGGACTTTCTCTAGTGGAGGAGGAAGTTGACATGGAGGAGTAGTGATACTATTCCATCTACCTATCATTTTATTATTATTGAGTTGCATAGGTCATACCGACTTGTGGGTGACTATGCTAGTTTGTTATTTTTGCAAACTCTGTTATTGTTGTGATGTTAAACTTGCATGTGCTTGTTTGTCTGATTGTTGTTTTTAATTGGGTTATCTATCATTACTTACCCTTGCTAAACCCATAGATGCCTCCCCGATGCAACAACGAAGATAACAATGACAATGGCAATGGAATGCAGCAGATGATGGCTGCACAGACCCAACTGATGCAAATGATGACTCAATTTATGGCAAACCAGAATCAGAACAACAATAATAACAATAACAACAACCAGAACAATCCACCACCTCTGGACATGCTGACCAGATTTCTAAGGCTGAGACCTGCTAAGTTCTCGGGTACCACTGACCCCATGGTAGCAAATGATTGGTTACGCTCTGTGAATAAGGACCTAGTCACGGTTGGATGCACGGATGCAAAAAAGGTTAGATTCGCAGCACACTTATTGGAAGGTCATGCAGCTGCTTGGTGGGACAATTTCCAAATTACTCACCCTATTGAGGAAGTGACTTGGGCAATGTTTGAGGATGGGTTTCACACCACTCACATCTCTTCTGGAATAATGGGGTTGAAGAAAAAGGAGTTTCATAACCTCAAGCAACGCCACCGCAGTATTTCTGAATACATCGAGGAGTTCAATAATTTGTCACGTTATGCAGCCGACGATGTCGACATCGATGCAAAGAGAAAGGAGAAGTTCCTAGATGGGCTGAATGATGAAATTTCTATGCAACTATCTGTTGCATACGTTCCAACTTATCAATCCTTGTGTGATAAAGCTACCATCCTGGAAAACAAGATGAAACAAGTGGAGGGTAGAAAGAGGAAGCACCATTTTGATAAGTTTGGATCAGGATCTCCTCACAAGCGCTCTCATGGCGAAGGAAGTGGGAGTTCAGGATTCCACAAGAATGGGAATCATAATAACCATCGTAACAACAACCACCACCATGATGGAAACAATCATCATGGACATAACAAAAGTGGATTCAAGAACAACCACAATAATCATGGCCATGGGAACCAAAATGGTCAGAACCGTCATAGTCAGCCAGCAAAGAAAGACATCAGTCAGGTGGAATGCTTCAAGTGCAAGAAGACAGGGCACTATGCTAATGAATGCCCAGAGAAGAAGACTGATGGGGCTAAGCCAAACCCATTCCAAAAGGGTCATGTGAATCACATTAATGTGGAGGAAATTCAAGAAGGATCTGATGCTGTGATCGGTAAGTTCAAGATTAATTCCTTTCCTGCACTTATCCTTTTTGATACTGGCGCATCGCATTCATTCATTTCAAGAGCATTTGTAATAAAAATGAACTCTCCACTGAAACCATTGGATGTCCCATTAAAGTAAGCTCCCCGGCTGGAGAAATGATGGTAAATTCTGGGTGCCGACAGTTAATCTTAGAAATTGGAAAGAACAAGTTTCCAGTTAGTTTAATAATCCTAAAGTCCCAAGGATTAGATGTAATATTAGGAATGGACTGGTTGACCCGTTATGAAGGGGTGATTGATTGTGCCAAGCGAACTGTTATGCTCACTACCCCAGAAAAGAAAAGGATAAGGTTCAAGTCTAACTTTGAACCCAAGGGGAGCAAGGTTAATTCTCTTAAGGGGGTTAGCCTAGACAGTGTGCCAATAGTAAAGGAGTACCCAGATGTGTTCCCCGAGGAATTACCTGGCATGCCACCAGATAGGGACGTGGAGTTTCTGATAGACCTACTACCAGGAACGGGGCCTATAGCAAAGAGACCTTATAAAATGTCGGTGGACAAATTAAAAGAACTCAAGAAACAGCTGGGAGAATAGTTGAAAAAGGGATTTATCCAACCAAGTTCATCGTCTTGGGGAGCACCAGTCTTGTTTGTTGAGAAGAAGGACCGGAGTCAAAGGCTATGCATAGATTATCGTTCACTCAATGAAGTGACCATAAAGAACAAATATCCCCTGCCTAGAATAAATGATCTCTTCGATCAGCTAGAGGGAGCAAGTGTGTTCTCAAAAATTGATCTTTGATCAGGATACTTCCAACTAAAGATTAGAGAACATGACATACCCAAGACCGCATTCACCACTAGATATGGGTTGTATGAATATACAGTGATGCCGTTCAGATTGACTAATGCACCGGCCTACTTCATGAACATGATGAATAAGGTATTCATGGAATTCCTTGACAAGTTTGTAGTGGTATTCATCGATGATATATTGGTATATTCCAAGAGCAGCAAAGAACATGAAGAACATCTACGCCTGATTCTAGAGAAACTCAGAGAACACAAACTTTATGCCAAGTTCAGCAAATGTGAATTTTGGCTGAATGAAGTGGGGTTTCTTGGGCACATAGTATCTCGAAATGGTATAGCTGTTGATCCAGCAAAAGTGGCAGCTGTGACAGAATGGCAACCTCCTAAATCAGTTAAAGAAATCCGTAGTTTCCTTGGCCTAGCAGGGTACTATTGGAGGTTCATTGAAAATTTCTCTAAGATTGCAAAGCCCATGACTAATCTGCTGAAGAAGGAGAAGAAGTTTAATTGGACAGAAGCTTGCGAAACCAGCTTTCAGGAATTGAAAAAGAGGCTAGTGTCAGCACCAGTGTTATGTTTGCTAGATCTTGCGAAAGACTTCCAAGTATACTGTGATGCATCTCACCAAGGATTAGGAGGTGTATTGATGCAAGAAGGTAGAGTAGTAGCTTATGCATCAAGGCAACTCAAAAATCATGAAGTGAACTACCCTACTCATGATCTAGAGTTGGCATCAGTTGTGCATGCCTTAAAAACATGGAGGCATTATCTTATGGGAAAACGTTGTGAAATGTTCACTGATCACAAGAGTCTGAAATACATTTTTACACAGAAAGAACTCAACATGAGACAAAGAAGATGGCTAGAACTTATCAAAGATTACGACTTAAGTTTGCAATACCACCCTGGAAAGGAAAACGTCGTAGCCGATGCATTAAGTCGCAAGGCTTATGTAAATGGCCTCAATAAAGGAGAATTTCCGGAGGAGTTATGTGCCCAATTTAGAGAGCTAAGACTTGAGATAGTGCCTGAAGGGTACCTTGCATCCTTGGAAGTGCAACCCACACTAATGGACAAAATTCAAGAAGCCCAAAAGTTGGACAAGGAAATAGAAGAAATCAAAAGTAAAGTTAGTGAAGGCAAGGCGAAAGGATTCCATGCAGATGATCAAGGAATCTTATGGTACGAAAAACGTATCTGTGTTCCGCGGGATCTTGAACTTAAGAAATTGATCTTACAAGAGGCGCGCAACTTACCATATTCAATTCATCCTGGCAACACCAAGATGTATATGGATGTTAAGGAGAGGTTTTGGTGGAATAATTTAAAGAAGGACATGGCAGAGCACATTGCCTTGTGCGACGTGTGCAGTCGTGTAAAGGCAGAACATCAGAAACCGGCAGGATTATTACAACCACTTCCAATACCTGATTGGAAATGGGATAAAATTGGTATGGATTTTATCACCGGACTACCCAGGACTAAATATGGATACGATTCCATATGGGTTATCGTTGACCGCTTGACAAAAGTGGCCCATTTCATTCCAGTAAAGACCACTTATACAAGTGCAAAGCTAGCCAAGATTTACATGAATAGAATTGTATGTTTGCATGGGGTACCTAAAAGTATCGTGTCCGGCAGAGGAACTCAATTCACTTCGCACTTTTGGCGACAACTTCACGAGTCACTGGGAACTCGGTTAGAATTCAGCACTGCATTTCACCCGCAAACTGATGGGCAGACAAAAAGGACCAATCAAATATTAGAGGATATGCTAAGAGCATGTGCGTTAGATTATGGATCCAGTTGGGATGAAAGTCTACCATACGCAGAGTTTTCCTACAATAACAGCTATCAATCAAGCATAGAAATGGCTCCATTTGAATTCCTTTATGGAAGGAAGTGTACTACACCATTGCTGTGGAATGGAGTAGGAGAAAGAAATTTGTTCGGCCCAAACCTAATCCAAGAGGCTGAAGAGAAAGTCAAGATGGTAAGGGATAGGCTAAAGGTAGCCCAATCTCGGCCGAAGAGCTATGCTGATCCAAAACGTAGAGAGGTTACCTATGAGGTTGGTGATAGAGCTTATCTCAGGGTATCGCCACTTCGTGGTGTGAAAAGATTTGGAATCAAAGGAAAACTAGCACCACGCTATGTAGGACCTTTCAAAATTTTGAGCTGCAAAGGAGAAGTGGCATATGAGATAGAATTACCAGAATCTCTGTCAGCAGTTCATAACGTATTCCATGTCAGTCAGCTGAAAAAGTGTCACCCAGAGATGGAAGAAACTTCGTTGAAGGACACTATACCATTAGAGGAAGTTCAACTAGAGAATGATCTCACTTATGAAGAGAAACCTATTAAGATTCTAGAGACGGCAGAAAGAATTACCCGAACCATGACCATCAAATTCTGCAAAGTACAGTGGGACCATCACACTGAATCAGAAGCAACATGGGAGCGAGAGGATGAACTTCGGAGAGATCACCCTCACCTATTTGCTAGCTAACCCGAATCTCGAGGGCGAGATTCATCTTAAGGGGGTTAGATTTGTAACATCCCAAAATTTTCTTTAAAAATCTTCATCATAGCATTCAAATCATCATGGCATGTACTACTTTGCATTAGATTTGTCCTCCAAAAATTTGGTGAAATTTTGAGGCTTTTTGGAGCACTTTTGCTAAATTCAAAGAAAACTAGAAAACAAATACAAAAAGAAAAAGAAAAGGAGGGAAAGGATTTTCAAACCGCAGCAGCAGTTCTGGCCCTTTTGGCCCAAACCGGCCCAGCTAGCCCACCTGGCCTCCCTCTCCCCCTCTCTGTTTTTCCGCACACCCCTTCAACCCACCCCCACTCACTTACCACTGGGCCCCGTGCCACGTCAACGCCACCTCAGCGTCTTCCATGCGAACGGCCGGCGCCCCCTCCACCTCCTCTGCCGTTTTGAATCAGCTCAAATTCGAGCGTTTCTTGCATTGATCCTCCACGGTGATTACTCCTTATTAATCCCCTCCCCCTCCTCATCAGTTTCCCCTCAGCCACTTCCCCCGGAGAGCCCCCAGGCTCCACAATTACAAGCTCGAACCACCGCTGTCCGACACGACTCTGGTGACGATTCCGGTGAGCTCCGGCCACGCCGTGACCTCCCCTCTGTTCTATAATACTTGCCATGACCTAGCGTGTGTTTTAACCCCAGCAGCGTGCTTTCTTCTGCACCAAGTTGACGACACGGTCCAACTCCGGCGAACCCCTCTGCCGCCGCTGTCAATCACCTTTTCCGGTAAAGGTAGGGTTCCCGCCGCCCCCTTTTGGTCTTTACGGTCGTGCAGATCCTTGCGCATATCGCTGACCTCTTTTCTGGTTGGTTCGAGCCCCAGGTCACCATATCCGACACCGAGCCACGAGCTCCGCCGTCTGCGCAACTCTGGCGAGGGATCCAGGCCAAGCCAGAGCACCCCCCGCACCGCAGTGACCTCCATCGAGACCGCCACGACCTCCTCAACCTCTGGTACGTGTCCATGGTCTCCCAGCCCTTATAGAATCGCCGGAACCTCATCGGCCGATGCTCCGCCATTGCAGCATGCCGCCCATCCCGCCAAAGTCGCTAGGGACCATTAGATCTTGTACCTGCGGCTAAGATTAGATCGTGGACGAACTGGTACGGGCTAATCCGATCAATCCATTTGCCACTTAAGATCCAACGACCCATAGCGGTCGATCCGACTGAACCAGTACGGGCCAATTAGATTGCGCCACGTCGCCCAGGATTATCTGTTTAAATAGGAATTAGACAGATTTTGGATTAAACTTAGAAAATCCATAACTTTTGTTCCACAATTCAGAAAAATGCAAATTTGGTGTCTATGGATTCAGAAAAATAAGACCTTTATTATAGAGGCCTTATTTCACACTTTTGCCTCTGGAAAATTGGAATTATAGGCAGAACCTTTTTAGGAGTATTTTGCTCATAAAATGGTTCTATAAATTATTTTGGGGTATTTCTTATGTATTTAGATGAGGTATTTTACCCTCTGTACTGTATACTCTGTAAATTATAGAGTTATGATCATATCATTGCATTTAGCATGCATCCATGTTTTTGTAATGCTTTATTGATTGAATTATTGTTGTTGTATTGTTCTTGTGTAGATTGTGTGGATTGTGAAGTTTGTTGCTGTGAGGATTGTACCTATTCCCCTAGCTACCAAGGCAAGTGATATTTCATCTCATGTCCTATTATTTTCACTATTGTACTAGTGTTATTTTGGTAGATCTTAGCATGATAGGATTATTTATATATTATGCTATGCTACCCTATAGACTATATCTTGTTAGTATCTCCTAGTTGAAAGACTTCGTATGCTAGAGTGCTTAGCCATGCTATTAGAATTCGTGGGTGGAATATACACATAAGATGGTATGGAAAGATATTATTTTGTTTAACTAAGAAAACAATTAATGTTAATGAAACACCTGGGTGGAATGGGGCTTGCTTGGATTATGTTGAGTGGTTACTCAGGGGCCATGTGTATGGTCAGCTGATGTATCACACTTGTGGATGGCCACCTAGGAACAAAGAGATTGGAGACATTGTTGTCATGAAGCTTCTAGTGCAGCCACATGGCATATGGGCTCTGCCTTGACCAACTAAGTTGCAAGAACTTAGCCAGATGGACAGAAGGTGGTAGATGTGGTAGGATGGAACGCGTCCGTGGTGGTCTAAGGGATTGCTTCTGAAAAGTCTCGTCTCGATGCATGTCGAGTCTTGTGGGGAAAGTGCACCACCTCTCGAGAGGGTAAAACTAAGTACTTAGCCGTGTCCCCGGTTATGGAAAATTTCTGAGCCTCAAGACAGTGAAGTAGTTCAGTAATCTCCTCATCCAAATTTCTCTAATTTAAAACTTGTGGGTGAACAAGGGTAGAGGTTCAGTGATGTCTATCATTGGTACCTTAGTGTAGAATGAGAAAACATACTCTTCAAAAACTATAAGTTAAACTAGCTTTTAGCAAAGCCAGCCATAACCCCACTTAGCCATATATTCATGTAGTTGTTGGATTATACTAAGTATCTACGGTATCACTTGCCAATACAATTCCAAATGTATTGACCCTTGTGGATGTAACTTATTATGTTGCAGGATACTCTGATGATGAGTAGGGTTGCGGGTCTACACTCGACATGCTTGCTTATGGCACATGAAGACTAAAGACTCTATTATTATTATGCTATGTAATGTGAACTTGAAGTGTCTTAGCCTTGGGCTAAGTGAGTTGTAAGAACCATTATATTCCTGGATATGCGATGTAATAATGACCTTTGTTTCTGTGTACTTCATCTTAAACTGTGGGTGCTAGCATTTTCGATCCAGGGACTAGCACTGCAATCATAGGGATCTTACCTTATTATGGTGAGATCTTACAGATGGTATCAGAGCACTATGTTGCCTATAGGTTCGTGACCCTAGAAGGGATTAGACTAAGGAAAACCCTTAGGAAAAATAACTCTATATTTCAGACCTCACACTTGTCTTTTCATGTCGTAAAGCTTTCCCTAATCATCCTTCTCATCTATTTTTGTAGATGTCCACCATCAATGAATCTATCAAGAAGGGACCGCGGATGACTATGACCTTGGAGTGTGAGACAGAATTTCCCAATGTACTCAAGAACCTCATGCTTGGCTTGGGGATGAATGGTGAAGCCGTGTACAAAGGATTTCCTGTGATAGATGAAGGACAAGAGTATTGGTGGGTGCAACTCCACTTGTACAAGAACAAGGAAGACTATCCCAAGAGTACGGGATTCTGCATGTTCACCAACTCTGAAATGCACCCGTCATTCTTTGACTCTACAAGGAATGCTGCATGGAAAGCTATTGAGGAACTTGGGGAGAGACTCAAGTATAGAATGCTCAATACTTAGGAGGATCTCAAGGAGGAGAAGCGTCTTGTCCAAGACTCAAAAGCCACTGTGAAACACCTAAGTAAGGATATCATAGGCCTAGCTTTGGAGCTATGTGACCAAGACAAGCAGATTGCTGCCAAGGATGCCCAGATTGCCACCTTGGTTAAGAAGGAGTGAGATATTAGTTGGACCACCACCCTTGGCGTTTTATCACGTTAGTACTTCGATCATACCAACCTATGTGGTATGGCAAAAATAAGTTATGTCTGGAACCTTGACTGCTTGGGTTGAATAATGTATTGCTACTTGGAATGTCTTGTTGGTTGATTTTTTTTAATTTTGTGACTTGTGTTTTCTTTCTCTATTGTGTGTTACTAATTTTCTCCATACTATGCAAAAGATACCACATATGGATCCACCTGTGTCATTGAAATGTGTGTTCTTCTCATTAACAACACCTAGATTGATTGCATGTGTGTTCTCTTCAAAGACCACACATGGATCCACCAGTGTCATTGCATGTGTGTTCTTTTTACTAACAACAACTAGATTCATTGCATGTGTGTTCTTTTCACGTACCACATATGGATCCACCAGTGTCATTGAAATGTGTGTTCTCTTAGAGACCACACATGGATCAACCAGTGTCACTGTATGTGTGTTCTTTTTACTAACAACAACTAGAGTCATTGCATGTGTGTTCTTTTCACGTACCACATATGGATCCACCAGTGTCATTGAAATGTGTGTTATTCTCATTAACCACAACTAGAGTCATTGCATGTGTGTTCTCTTTAGAGACCACACATGGATCCACCAGTGTCATTACATGTGTGTTCTTTTTACTAACAACAACTGGATCATTGCATATGTGTTCTTTTCACATACCACATATGGATCCACCAGTGTCATTGCATGTGTGTTCTCTTCAGAGACCACACATGCATCCACCAGTGTAATTGGATGTGTGCTCTTTTTACTAACAACAACTAGAGTCATTTCATGACTATTATTTTCACATACCACGTATGGATCCACAAGTGTCATTGAAATGTGTGTTCTTCTCATTAACCACAGCTAGAGTCATTGCATGTGTGTTCTCTTTAGAGACCACACATGGATCCACCAGTGTCATTGCATGTGTGCTCTTTTTACTAACAACAACTAGAGTCATTGCATGTGTGTTCTTTTCACATACCACATATGGATCCACCAGTGTCATTGAAATGTGTGTTCTCTTTAGAGACCACACATGGATCCACTAGTGTCATTGCATGTGTGTTCTTTTTACTAACAATAACTGGAGTTATTGCATGTGTGTCCTTTTCACATACCACATATGGATCCACCAGTGTCATTGGATGTGTGTTCTCTTCAGAGACCACACATGGATCCACCAGTGTGATTGCATGTGTGTTCTTTTTACTAACAACAACTGGAGTCATTTCATGACTATTCTTTTCACATACCACATATGGATCCACCAGTGTCATTGAAATGTGTGTTCTTCTCATTAACCATAGCTAGAGTCATTGCATGTGTGTTCTATTTAGAGTCCACACCTGGATCCACCAGTGTCATTACATGTGTGTTCTTTTTACTAACAACAACTGGAGTCATTGCATGTTTGTTCTTTTCACATTCCACATATGGATCCACCAGTGTCATTGAAATGTGTGTTCTCTTCAGAGACCACACTTGGATCCACCAGTATCATTGCATGTGTGTTCTTTTTACTAACAACAACTAGAGTCTTTGCATGTGTGTTCTCTTCAGAGACCACACATGGATCCACTAGTGTCATTGCATGTGTGTTCTTTTTACTAACAACAACTGGAGTCATTTCATTACTATTCTTTTCACATACCATATATGGATCCACTAGTGTCATTGAAATGTGTGATCTTCTCATTAACCACAACTAGAGTCATTGCATGTGTGTTCTCTTCAGAGACCACACATGGATCCACTAGTGTCATTGCATGTGTGTTCGTTTTACTAACAACAACTAGAGTCATTGCATGTGTGTTCTTTTCACATACCACATATGGATCCACTAGTGTCATTGAAATATGTGTTCTTCTCATTAACCACGGCTAGAGTCATCGCATGTGTGTTCTCTTCAGAGACCACACATGGATCCACCAGTGTCATTGCATGTATGTTCTTTTTACTAACAACAACTGGAGTCATTGCATGTGTGTTCTTTTCACATACCACATATGGATCCACCAGTGTCATTGCATGTGTGTTCTCTTCAGAGACAACACATGGATCCACCAGTGTGATTGCATGTGTGCTCTTCTTACTAACAACAACTAGAATCATTTCATGACTATTCTTTTCACATACCACATATGGATCCACCAGTGTCATTGAAATGTGTGTTCTTCTCATTAACCACAGCTAGAGTCATTGCATGTGTGTTCTCTTCAGAGAACACACATGGATCCACCAGTGTCATTGCATGTGTGTTCTTTTTACTAACAACAACTAGAGTCATTGCATGTGTGTTCTTTACAAATACCACATATGGATCCACCAGTGTAATTGAAATGCGTGTTCTCTTCAGAGACCACACATGGATCCACCAGTGTCATTGCATGTGTGTTCTTTTTACTAACAACAACTGGAGTCATTGCATGTGTGTTCTTTTCACATACCACATATGGATCCACCAGTGTCATTGCATGTGTGTTCTCTTCAGAGACCACACATGGATCCACCAGTGTCAATGCATGTGTGTTCTTTTTAGTAACAACAATTGGAGTCATTTCATGACTATTCTTTTCACATACCACATATGGATCCACCTGTGTCATTGAAATGTGTGTTCTTCTCATTAACCACACCTAGAGTCATTGCATGTGTGTTCTCTTCAGAGACCACACATGGATCCACCAGTGTCATTGCATGTGTGTTCTTTTTACTAACAACAACTGGAGTCATTGCATGTGTGTTCTTTTCACATACCACATATGGATCCACCAGTGTCATTGAAATGTGTGTTCTCTTCAGAGACCACACATGGATCCACCAGTGTCATTGTATGTGTGTTCTTTTTACTAACAACAACTAGAGTCATTGAATGTGTGTTCTTTTCACGTACCACATATGGATCCACTAGTGTCATTGCAATGTGTGTTCTTCTCATTAACCACAGCTAGAGTCATTGCATGTGTGTTCTCTTTAGAGACCACACATGGATCCACCAGTGTCATTGCATGTGTGTTCATTTTACTAACAACAACTAGAGTCATTGCATATGTGTTCTTTTCACATACCACATATGGATCCACTAGTGTCATTGCATGTGTGTTCTCTTCAGAGACCACACATGGATCCACTAGTGTAATTGGATGTGTGCTCTTTTTACTAACAACAACTAGAGTCATTTCATGACTATTCTTTTCACATACCACGTATGGATCCACAAGTGTCATTGAAATGTGTGTTCTTCTCATTAACCACAGCTAGAGTCATTGCATGTGTGTTCTCTTCAGAGACCACACATGGATCCACCAGTGTCATTGCATGTGTGTTCTTTTTACTAACAACAACTGGAGTCATTGCATGTGTGTTCTTTTCACATACCACATATGGATCCACCAGTGTCATTGAAATGTGTGTTCTCTTTAGAGACCACACATGGATCCACTAGTGTCATTGCATGTGTGTTCTTTTTACTAACAATAACTGGAGTTATTGCATGTGTGTTCTTTTCACATACCACATATGGATCCACCAGTGTCATTGCATGTGTGTTCTCTTCATAGACCACACATGGATCCACCAGTGTGATTGCATGTGTGTTCTTTTTACTAACAACAACTAGAGTCATTTCATGACTATTCTTTTCACATACCACATATGGATCCACCAGTGTCATTGAAATGTGTGTTCTTCTCATTAACTATAGCTAGAGTCATTGCATGTGTGTTCTTTTTACTAACAACAACTGGAGTCATTGCATGTGTGTTCTTTTCACATACCACATATGGATCCACCAGTGTCATTAAAATGTGTGTTCTCTTTAGAGACCACACATGGATCCCCTAGTGTCATTGCATGTGTGTTCTTTTTACTAAAAATAACTGGAGTTATTGCAGGTGTGTTCTTTTCACATACCACATATGGATCTACCAGTGTCATTGCATGTGCGTTCTCTTCAGAGACCACACATGGATCCACCAGTGTGATTGCATGTGTGTTCTTTTTACTAACAACAACTGGAGTCATTTCATGACTATTCTTTTCACATACCACATATGGATCCACTAGTCTCATTGAAATGTGTGTTCTTCTCATTAACCACAGCTAAAGTCATTGCATGTGTGTTCTCTTCAGAGACCACACATGGATCCACCAATGTCAATGCATGTGTGTTCGTTTTACTAACAACAACTGGAGTCATTGCATGTGTGTTCTTTTCACATACCACATATGGATCCACCAGTGTCATTGAAATATGTGTTCTTCTCATTAACCACGCCTAGAGTCATTGCATGTGTGTTCTCTTCAGAGACCACACATGGATCCACCAGTGTCATTGCATGTGTGTTCTTTTTACTAACAACAACTGGAGTCATTTCATGTGTGTTCTTTTCACATACCACATATGGATCACCAGTGTCATTTCATGTGTGTTCTCTTCAGAGACCACACATGGATCCACCAGTGTCATTGTATGTGTGTTCTTTTTACTAACAACAACTCGAGTCATTGCATGTGTGTTCTTTTCACGTACCACATATGGATCCACCAGTGTCATTGAAATGTGTGTTCTTCTCATTAACCACAGCTAGAGTCATTGCATGTGTGTTCTCTTTAGAGACCACACATGGATCCACTAGTGGCATTGCATGTGTGTTCTTTTTACTAACAACAACTGGAGTCATTTCATGTGTGTTCTTTTCACATACCACATATGGATCACCAGTGTCATTTCATGTGTGTTCTCTTCAGAGACCACACATGGATCCACCAGTGTAATTGGATGTGTGATCTTTTTACTAACAACAACTAGAGTCATTTCATGACTATTCTTTTCACATACCACGTATGGATCCACCAATGTCATTGAAATGTGTGTTCTTCTCATTAACCACAGCTAGAGTCATTGCATGAGGGTTCTCTTCAAAGACCACACATGGATCCACCAGTGTCATTGAATGTGAGTTCTTTTTACTAACAACAACTGGAGTCATTGCATGTGTGTTCTTTTCACATACCACATATGGATCCACCAGTGTCATTGAAATGTGTGTTTTCTTCAGAGACCACACATGGATACCCTAGTGTCATTGCATATGTGTTCTTTTTACTGACAACAACTGGAGTCATTTCATGACTATTCTTTTCACATACCACATATGGATCCACCAGCGTCATTGCATGTGTGTTCTCTTCAGAGACCACACATGGATCCACCAGTGTAATTGCATGTGTGCTCTTTTTACTAAAAACAACTGGAATCATTTCATGACTATTCTTTTCACATACCACATCTGGATCCACCAGGGTCATTGAAATGTGGATTCTTCTTATTAACCCTAGGTAGAGTCATTGCATGTGTGTTCTCTTCAGAGACCACACATGGATCCACCAGTGTCATTGCATGTGTGTTCTTTTTACTAACAACAACTAGAGTCATTGCATGTGTGTTCTTTTCACATACCACATATGGATGTACTAGTGTTATTGAAATATGTGTTCTTCTCATGAACCACGGCTAGAGTCATTGCATGTGTGTTCTCTTCAGAGACCACACATGGATCCACCAGTGTCATTGCATGTGTGTTCTTTTTACTAACAACAACTGGAGTCATTGCATGTGTGTTCTTTTCACATACCACATATGGATCCCCCAGTGTCATTGCATGTGTGTTCTCTTTAGAGACAACACATGGATCCACCAGTGTGATTGCATGTGTGCTCTTCTTACTAACAACAACTGGAATCATTTCGTGACTATTCTTTTCACATACCACATATGGATCCACCAGTGTCATTGAAATGTGTGTTCTTCTCATTAACCACAGGTAGAGTCATTGCATGTGTGTTCTCTTCAGATACCACACCTGGATCCACCAGTGTCCTTGCATGTGTGTTCTTTTTACTAACAACAACTAGAGTCATTCCATGTGTGTTCTTTTCACATACCACATATGGATCCACCAGTGTCATTGCATGTGTGTTCTCTTCAGAGACCACACATGGATCCACTAGTGTCATTGCATGTGTGTTCTTTTTAGTAACAACAACTGGAGTCATTTCATGACTATTCTTTTCACATACCACATATGGATCCACCTGTGTCATTGAAATGTGTGTTCTTCTCATTAACCACAGCTAGAGTCATTGCATGTGTGTTCTCTTTAGAGACCACACATGGATCCACTAGTGGCATTGCATGTGTGTTCTTTTTACTAACAACAACTGGAGTCATTTCATGTGTGTTCTTTTCACATACCACATATGGATCACCAGTGTCATTTCATGTGTGTTCTCTTCAGAGACCACACATGGATCCATCAGTGTAATTGGATGTGTGATCTTTTTACTAACAACAACTAGAGTCATTTCATGACTACTCTTTTCACATACCACGTATGGATCCACCAATGTCATTGAAATGTGTGTTCTTCTCATTAACCACAACTAGAGTCATTGCATGAGGGTTCTCTTCAAAGACCACACATGGATCCACCAGTGTCATTGAATGTGAGTTCTTTTTACTAACAACAACTGGAGTCATTGCATGTGTGTTCTTTTCACATTCCACATATGGATCCACCAGTGTCATTGAAATGTGTGTTTTCTTCAGAGACCACACATGGATCCCCTAGTGTCATTGCATGTGTGTTCTTTTTACTAACAACAACTGGAGTCATTTCATGACTATTCTTTTCACATACCACATATGGATCCACCAGCGTCATTGCATGTGTGTTCTCTTTAGAGACCACACATGGATCCACCAGTTTCATTGCATGTGTGTTCTTTTTACTAACAACAACTGGAGTCATTTCATGACTATTCTTTTCACATACCACATCTGGATCCACCAGTGTCATTGAAATGTGGATTCTTCTTATTAACCACAGGTAGAGTCATTGCATGTGTGTTCTCTTCAGAGACCACACATGGATCCACCAGTGTCATTGCATGTGTGTTCTTTTTACTAACAACAACTAGAGTCATTGCATGTGTGTTCTTTTCACATACCACATATGGATGTACTAGTGTTATTGAAATATGTGTTCTTCTCATTAACCACGGCTAGAGTCATTGCATGTGTGTTCTCTTCAGAAACCACACATGGATCCACCAGTGTCATTGCATGTGTGTTCTTTTTACTAACAACAACTGGAGTCATTGCATGTGTGTTCTTTTCACATACCACAAATGTATCCCCCAGTGTCATTGCATGTGTGTTCTCTTTAGAGACAACACATGGATCCACCAGTGTGATTGCATGTGTGCTCTTCTTACTAACAACAACTGGAATCATTTCGTGACTATTCTTTTCACATACCACATATGGATCCACCAGTGTCATTGAAATGTGTGTTCTTCTCATTAACCACAGGTAGAGTCATTGCATGTGTGTTCTCTTCAGAGACCACACCTGGATCCACCAGTGTCATTGCATGCGTGTTCTTTTTACTAATAACAACTATAGTCATTGCATGTGTGTTCTTTTCACATACCACATATGGATCCACCAGTGTCATTGCATGTGTGTTCTCTTCAGAGACCACACATGGATCCACCAGTGTCATTGCATGTGTGTTCTTTTTAGTAACAACAACTGGAGTCATTTCATGACTATTCTTTTCACATACCACATATGGATCCACCTGTGTCATTGAAATGTGTGTTCTTCTCATTAACCACAGCTAGAGTCATTGCATGTGTGTTGTATTCAGAGACCACACATGGATCCACCAGAGTCATTGCATGTGTGTTCTTTTTACTAACAACAACTAGAGTCATTGCATGTGTGTTCTTTTCACATACCACATATGGATCTACCAGTGTTATTGACATATGTGTTCTTCTCATTAACCACGGCTAGAGTCATTGCATGTGTGTTCTCTTCAGAGATCACACATGGATCCACCAGTGTCATTGCATGTGTGTTATTTTTTACTAACAACAACTGGAGTCATTGCATGTGTGTTCTTTTAACACACCACATATGGATCCACCAGTATCATTGCATCTGTGTTCTGTTCAGAGACCACACATGGATCCACCAGTGTAATTGCATGTGTGCTATTTTTACTAACAACAACTGGAATCATTTCATGACTATTCCTTTCACATACAACATATGGATCCACCAGTGTCATTGAAATGTGTGTTCTTCTCATTAACCACAGCTAGAGTCATTGCATGTGTGTTCTCTTCAGAGACCACACATGGATCCACCAGTGTCATTGCATGTGTGTTCTTTTTACTAACAACAACTAGAGTCATTGCATGTGTGTTCTTTTTAGATGCCACATATGGATCCACCAGTGTCATTGAAATGTGTGTTCTCTTCAGAGACCACACATGGATCCACCAGTGTCATTGCATGTGTGTTATTTTTACTAACAACAACTGGAGTCATTGCACGTGTGTTCTTTTCACATACCACATATGGATCCACCAGTGTCATTGCATGTGTGTTCTCTTCAGAGACCACACATGGATCCACTAGTGTCATTGCATGTGTGTTCTTTTTACTAACAACAACTGGAGTCATTTCATGACTATTCTTTTCACAAACCACATATGGATCCACCAGTGTCATTGAAATGTGTGTTCTTCTCATTAACCATAGCTAGAGTCATTGCATGTGTTCTCTTCAGAGACCACACATGGATCCACGAGTGTCATTGCATGTGTGTTCTTTTTTCTAACAACAACTGGAGTCATTGCATGTGTGTTCTTTTCACATACCACATATGGATCCACCAGTGTCATTGAAATGTTTGTTCTCTTCAGAGACCACACATGGATCCACCAGTGTCATTCCATGTGTGTTCTTTTTACTAACAACAACTAGAGTCATTGCATGTGTGTTTTTTCGCATACCATATATGGATCCACCAGTGTCATTGAAATGTGTGTTCTTCTCATTAACCACAGCTAGAGTCATTGCATGTGTGTTCTCTTCAGAGACCACACATGGATCCACTAGTGTCATTGCATGTGTGTTCTTTTTACTAACAACAACTGGAGTCATTGCATGTGTATTGTTTTCACGTACCACATATGGATCCACCAGTGTCATTGCATGTGTGTTCTCTTCAGAGACCATACATGGATCCACCGGTGTAATTGGATGTGTGCTGTTTTTTCTAACTAGAGTCAGTTCATGACTATTCTTTTCACATACCACGTATGGATCCACCAGTGTCATTGAAATGTGTGTTCTTCTCATTAACCACAACTAGAGTCATTGCATGTGTGTTCTCTTCAGGGACCACACATGGATCCACCAGTGTCATTGCATGTGTGTTCTTTTTACTAACAACAACTGGAGTCATTGCATGTGTGTTCTTTTCACATACCACATATGAATCCACCAGGGTCATTGAAATGTGTGTTCTCTTCAGAGACCACACTTGGATCCCCCAGTGTCATTGCATGTGTGTTCTTTTTACTAACAACAACTAGAGTCATTGCATGTGTGTTCTCTTTAGAGACCACACATGGATCCACTCGTGTCATTGCATGTGTGTTCTTTTTACTAACAACAACTAGAGTCATTTCATGACTATTCTTTTCACATACCACATATGGATCCACGAGTGTCATTGAAATGTGTGTTCTGCTCATTAACCACAGCTAGAGTCATTGCATGTGTGTTCTCTTCAGAGACCACACATGGATCCACTAGTGTCATTGCATGTGTTGTCTTTTTAGTAACAACAACTAGAGTCATTGCATGTGTGTTCTTTTCACATCCCACATATGGATCCACCAGTGTCATTGCATGTGTGTTCTCTTCAGAGACCACACATGGATCCACCGGTGTAATTGGATGTGTGCTGTTTTTTCTAACAACTAGAGTCAGTTCATGACTATTCTTTTCACATACCACGTATGGATCCACCAGTGTCATTGAAATGTGTGTTCTTCTCATTAACCACAACTAGAGTCATTGCATGTGTGTTCTCTTCAGGGACCACACATGGATCCACCAGTGTCATTGCATGTGTGTTCTTTTTACTAACAACAACTGGAGTCATTGCATGTGTGTTCTTTTCACATACCACATATGAATCCACCAGTGTCATTGAAATGTGTGTTCTCTTCAGAGACCACACTTGGATCCACCAGTGTCATTGCATGTGTGTTCTTTTTACTAACAACAACTAGAGTCATTGCATGTGTGTTCTCTTCAGAGACCACACATGGATCCACCAGTGTCATTGCATGTGTGTTCGTTTTACTAACATCAACTAGAGTCATTGCATGTGTGTTATTTTCACATACCACATATGGATCCACCAGTGTCATTGAAATATGTGTTCTTCTCATTAACCACGGATAGAGTCATTGCATGTGTGTTCTCTTCAGAGACCACACATGGATCCACCAGTGTCATTGCATGTGTGTTCTTTTTTCTAACAACAACTGGAGTCATTGCATGTGTGTTCTTTTCACATACCACATATGGATCCACCAGTGTCATTGAAATGTTTGTTCTCTTCAGAGACCACACATGGATCCACTAGTGTCATTCCATGTGTGTTCTTTTTACTAACAACAACTAGAGTCATTGCACGAGTGTTCTTTTCGCATACCATATATGGATCCACCAGTGTCATTGAAATGTGTGTTCTTCTTATTAACCACAGCTAGAGTCATCACATCTGTGTTCTCTTCAGAGACCACACATGGATCCACTAGTGTCATTGCATGTATGTTCTTTTTACTAACAACAACTGGAGTCATTGCATGTGTATTGTTTTCACATACCACATATGGATCCACCAGTGTCATTGCATGTGTGTTCTCTTCAGAGACCACACATGGATCCACCGGTGTAATTGGAAGTGTGCTGTTTTTTCTAACAACTAGAGTCAGTTCATGACTATTCTTTTCACATACCACGTATGGATCCACCAGTGTCATTGAAATGTGTGTTCTTCTCATTAACCACAACTGGAGTCATTGCATGTGTGTTCTCTTCAGAGACCACACATGGATCCACCAGTGTCATTGCATGTGTGTTCTTTTTACTAACAATAACTGGAGTCATTGCATGTGTGTTCTTTTCACATACCATATATGAATCCACCAGTGTCATTGAAATGTGTGTTCTCTTCAGAGACCACACTTGGATCCACCAGTGTCATTGCATGTGTGTTCTTTTTACTAACAACAACTAGAGTCATTGCATGTGTGTTCTCTTTAGAGACCACACATGGATCCACTAGTGTCATTGCATGTGTGTTCTTTTTACTAACAACAACTGGAGTCATTTCATGACTATTCTTTTCACATACCACATATGGATCCACTAGTGTCATTGAAATGTGTGTTCTTCTCATTAACCACAGCTAGAGTCATTGCATGTGTGTTCTCTTCAGAGACCACACATGGATCCACCAGTGTCATTGCATGTGTGTTCGTTTTACTAACAACAACTAGAGTCATTGCATGTGTGTTCTTTTCACATACCACATATGGATCCACCAATGTCATTGAAATATGTGTTCTTCTCATTAACCACGGCTAGAGTCATTGCATGTGTGTTCTCTTCAGAGACCACACATGGATCCACCAGTGTCATTGCATGTGTGTTCTTTTTACTAACAACAACTGGATTCATTGCATGTGTGTTCTTTTCACATACCACATATGGATCCACCAGTGTCATTGCATGTGTGTTCTCTTCAGAGACCATACATGGATCCACCAGTGTGATTGCATGTGTGCTCTTCTTACTAACAAAAACTGGAATCATTTCATGACTATTCTTTTCACATACCACATATGGATCCACCAGTGTCATTGCATGTGTGTTCTCTTCAGAGACCATACATGGATCCACCGGTGTAATTGGATGTGTGCTGTTTTTTCTAACTAGAGTCAGTTCATGACTATTCTTTTCACATACCACGTATGGATCCACCAGTGTCATTGAAATGTGTGTTCTTCTCATTAACCACAACTAGAGTCATTGCATGTGTGTTCTCTTCAGGGACCACACATGGATCCACCAGTGTCATTGCATGTGTGTTCTTTTTACTAACAACAACTGGAGTCATTGCATGTGTGTTCTTTTCACATACCACATATGAATCCACCAGGGTCATTGAAATGTGTGTTCTCTTCAGAGACCACACTTGGATCCCCCAGTGTCATTGCATGTGTGTTCTTTTTACTAACAACAACTAGAGTCATTGCATGTGTGTTCTCTTTAGAGACCACACATGGATCCACTCGTGTCATTGCATGTGTGTTCTTTTTACTAACAACAACTGGAGTCATTTCATGACTATTCTTTTCACATACCACATATGGATCCACTAGTGTCATTGAAATGTGTGTTCTTCTCATTAACCACAGCTAGAGTCATTGCATGTGTGTTCTCTTCAGAGACCACACATGGATCCACTAGTGTCATTGCATGTGTGTTCTTTTTACTAACAACAACTGGAGTCATTGCATGTGTATTGTTTTCACATACCACATATGGATCCACCAGTGTCATTGCATGTGTGTTCTCTTCAGAGACCACACATGGATCCACCGGTGTAATTGGATGTGTGCTGTTTTTTCTAACAACTAGAGTCAGTTCATGACTATTCTTTTCACATACCACGTATGGATCCACCAGTGTCATTGAAATGTGTGTTCTTCTCATTAACCACAACTAGAGTCATTGCATGTGTGTTCTCTTCAGGGACCACACATGGATCCACCAGTGTCATTGCATGTGTGTTCTTTTTACTAACAACAACTGGAGTCATTGCATGTGTGTTCTTTTCACATACCACATATGAATCCACCAGTGTCATTGAAATGTGTGTTCTCTTCAGAGACCACACTTGGATCCACCAGTGTCATTGCATGTGTGTTCTTTTTACTAACAACAACTAGAGTCATTGCATGTGTGTTCTCTTCAGAGACCACACATGGATCCACCAGTGTCATTGCATGTGTGTTCGTTTTACTAACATCAACTAGAGTCATTGCATGTGTGTTATTTTCACATACCACATATGGATCCACCAGTGTCATTGAAATATGTGTTCTTCTCATTAACCACGGATAGAGTCATTGCATGTGTGTTCTCTTCAGAGACCACACATGGATCCACCAGTGTCATTGCATGTGTGTTCTTTTTTCTAACAACAACTGGAGTCATTGCATGTGTGTTCTTTTCACATACCACATATGGATCCACCAGTGTCATTGAAATGTTTGTTCTCTTCAGAGACCACACATGGATCCACTAGTGTCATTCCATGTGTGTTCTTTTTACTAACAACAACTAGAGTCATTGCACGAGTGTTCTTTTCGCATACCATATATGGATCCACCAGTGTCATTGAAATGTGTGTTCTTCTTATTAACCACAGCTAGAGTCATCACATCTGTGTTCTCTTCAGAGACCACACATGGATCCACTAGTGTCATTGCATGTATGTTCTTTTTACTAACAACAACTGGAGTCATTGCATGTGTATTGTTTTCACATACCACATATGGATCCACCAGTGTCATTGCATGTGTGTTCTCTTCAGAGACCACACATGGATCCACCGGTGTAATTGGATGTGTGCTGTTTTTTCTAACAACTAGAGTCAGTTCATGACTATTCTTTTCACATACCACGTATGGATCCACCAGTGTCATTGAAATGTGTGTTCTTCTCATTAACCACAACTGGAGTCATTGCATGTGTGTTCTCTTCAGAGACCACACATGGATCCACCAGTGTCATTGCATGTGTGTTCTTTTTACTAACAATAACTGGAGTCATTGCATGTGTGTTCTTTTCACATACCATATATGAATCCACCAGTGTCATTGAAATGTGTGTTCTCTTCAGAGACCACACTTGGATCCACCAGTGTCATTGCATGTGTGTTCTTTTTACTAACAACAACTAGAGTCATTGCATGTGTGTTCTCTTTAGAGACCACACATGGATCCACTAGTGTCATTGCATGTGTGTTCTTTTTACTAACAACAACTGGAGTCATTTCATGACTATTCTTTTCACATACCACATATGGATCCACTAGTGTCATTGAAATGTGTGTTCTTCTCATTAACCACAGCTAGAGTCATTGCATGTGTGTTCTCTTCAGAGACCACACATGGATCCACCAGTGTCATTGCATGTGTGTTCGTTTTACTAACAACAACTAGAGTCATTGCATGTGTGTTCTTTTCACATACCACATATGGATCCACCAATGTCATTGAAATATGTGTTCTTCTCATTAACCACGGCTAGAGTCATTGCATGTGTGTTCTCTTCAGAGACCACACATGGATCCACCAGTGTCATTGCATGTGTGTTCTTTTTACTAACAACAACTGGATTCATTGCATGTGTGTTCTTTTCACATACCACATATGGATCCACCAGTGTCATTGCATGTGTGTTCTCTTCAGAGACCATACATGGATCCACCAGTGTGATTGCATGTGTGCTCTTCTTACTAACAAAAACTGGAATCATTTCATGACTATTATTTTCACATACCACATATGGATCCACCAGTGTCATTGAAATGTGTGTTCTTCTCATTAACCACAACTAGAGTCATTGCATGTGTGTTCTCTTCAGTGACCACACATGGATCCACCAGTGTCATTGCATGTGTGTTCTTTTTACTAACAACAACTAGAGTCATTGCATGTGTGTTCTTTACACATACCACATATGGATCGACCAGTGTAATTGAAATGTGTGTTCTCTTCAGAGACCACACATGGATCCACCAGTGTCATTGCATGTGTGTTCTTTTTACTAACAACAACTGGAGTCATTGCATGTGTGTTCTTTTCACATACCACATATGGATCGACCAGTGTCATTGCATGTGTGTTCTCTTCAGAGACCACACATGGTTCCACCAGTGTCATTGCATGCGTGTTCTTTTTAGTAACAACAACTGGAGTCATTTCATGACTATTCTTTTCACATACCACATATGGATCCACCCGTGTCATTGAAATGTGTGTTCTTCTCATTAACCACAGCTAGAGTCATTGCATGTGTGTTCTCTTCAGAGACCACACATGGATCCACCAGTGTCACTGCATGTGTGTTCTTTTTACTAACAACAACTGGAGTCATTGCATGTGTGTTCTTTTCACATACAACATATGGATCCACCAGCGTCATTGAAATGTGTGTTCTCTTCAGAGACCACACATGGATCCACCAGTGTCATTGTATGTGTGTTCTTTTTACTAACAACAACTAGAGTCATTGCATGTGTGTTCTTTTCACGTACCACATATGGATCCACCAGTGTCATTGAAATGTGTGTTCTTCTCATTAACCACATCCAGAGTCATTGCATGTGTGTTCTCTTTAGAGACCACACATGGATCCACCAGTGTCATTGCATGTGTGTTCTTTTTACTAAAAACAACTGGAGTCATTGCACGTGTGTTCTTTTCACATACCACATATGGATCCACCAGTGTCATTGCATGTGTGTTCTCTTCAGAGACCACACATGGATCCACCAGTGTAATTGGATGTGTGATCTTTTTACTAACAACAACTAGAGTCATTTCATGACTATTCTTTTCACATACCACGTATGGATCCACCAGTGTCATTGAAATGTGTGTTCTTCTCATTAACCACAGCTAGAGTCATTGCATGAGGGTTCTCTTCAAAGACCACACATGGATCCACCAGTGTCATTGCATGTGTGTTCTTTTTACTAACAACAACTAGAGTCATTGCATGTGTGTTCTTTTCACATACCACATATGGATCCACCAGTGTCATTGAAATATGTGTTCTTCTCATTAACCACGGCTAGAGTCCTTGCATGTGTGTTATCTTCAGAGACCACACATGGATCCACCAGTGTCATTGCATGTGTGTTATTTTTACTAACAACAACTAGAGTCATTGCATGTGTGTTCTTTACACATACCACATATGGATCCACCAGTGTAATTGAAATGTGTGTTCTTCTCATTAACCACAGCTAGAGTCATTGCATGTGTGTTCTCTTTAGAGACCACACATGGATACACCAGTGTCATTGCATGTGTGTTCTTTTTACTAACAACAACTGGAGTCATTGCATGTGTGTTCTTTTCACATGCCACATATGGATCCACCAGTGTCATTGAAATGTGTGTTCTCTTCAGAGACCACACATGGATCCACCAGTGTCATTGTATGTGTGTTCTTTTTACTAACAACAACTAGAGTCATTGCATGTGTGTTCTTTTCACGTACCACATATGGATCCACCAGTGTCATTGAAATGTGTGTTCTTCTCATTAACCACAGCTAGAGTCATCGCATGTGTGTTCTCTTTAGAGACCACACATGGATCCACCAGTGTCATTGCATGTGTGTTCTTTTTACTAAAAACAACTGGAGTCATTGCATGTGTGTTCTTTTCACATACCACATATGGATCCACCAGTGTTATTGCATGTGTGTTCTCTTCAGAGACCACACATGGATCCACCAGTGTAATTGGATGTGTCATCTTTTTACTAACAACAACTAGAGTCATTTCATGACTATTCTTTGCACATACCACGTATGTTTCCACCAGTGTCATTGAAATGTGTGTTCTTCTCATTAACCACAGCTAGAGTCATTGCATGAGTGTTCTCTTCAAAGACCACACATGGATCCACTAGTGTCATTGCATGTGTGTTGTTTTTACTAACAACAACTGGAGTCATTGCATGTGTGTTCTTTTCACATTCCACATATGGATCCACTAGCGTCATTGCATGTGTGTTCTCTTTAGACACCACACATGGATCCACTAGTGTCATTGCATGTGTGTTCTTTTTACTAACAACAACTAGAGTCATTTCATGACTATTCTTTTCACATACCACATATGGATCCACCAGTGTCATTGAAATGTGTGTTCTTCTTATTAACCACAGCTAGAGTCATTGCATGTGTGTTCTCTTCAGATACCACACATGGATCCACAAGTGTCATTGCATGTGTGTTCTTTTTACTAACAACAACTAGAGTCATTGCATGTGTGTTCTTTTCACATACCACATATGGATCTACCAGTGTTATTGAAATATGTGTTCTTCTCATTAACCATGGCTAGAGTCATTGCATGTGTGTTCTCTTCAGAGACCACACATGGATCCACCAGTGTCATTGCATGTGTGTTCTTTTTACTAACAACAACTGGAGTCATTACATGTGTGTTCTTTTCACATACCACATATGGATCCACCAGTGTCATTGCATGTGTGTTCTCTTCAGAGACCACACATGGATCCACCAGTGTAATTGCATGTGTGCTCTTTTTACTAACAACAACTGGAATCATTTCATGACTATTCTTTTCACATACCACATATGGATCCACCAGTGTCATTGAAATGTGTGTTCTTCTCATTAACCACAACAAGAGTCATTGCATGTGTGTTCTCTTCCGAGACCACACATGGATCCACCAGTGTCATTGCATGTGTGTTATTTTTACTAACAACAACTAGAGTCATTGCATGTGTGTTCTTTTCAGATACCACATATGGATCCACCAGTGGCATTGGAATGTGTGTTCTCTTCAGAGACCACACGTGGATCCACCAGTGTCATTGCATGTGTGTTATTTTTACTAACAACAACTAGAGTCATTGCATGTGTGTTCTTTTCAGATACCACAAATGGATCCACCAGTGTCATTGCATGTGTGTTCTCTTCAGAGACCACACATGGATCCACTAGTGTCATCGCATGTGTGTTCTTTTTACTAACAACAACTAGAGTCATTTCATGACTATTCTTTTCACATACCACAAATGGATCCACCAGTGTCATTGAAATGTGTGTTCTTCTCATTAACCATAGCTAGAGTCATTGCATGTGTGTTCTGTTGAGAGACCACACATGGATCCACGAGTGTCATTGCATATGTGTTCTTTTTTCTAACAACAACTCGAGTCATTGCATGTGTGTTGTTTTCACATACCACATATGGATCCACCAGTGTCATTGAAATGTGTGTTCTCTTCAGAGACCACACATGGATCCACTAGTGTCATTGCATGTGTGTTCGTTTTACTAACAACAACTAGAGTCATTGCATGTGTGTTCTTTTCACATACCATATATGGATCCACCAGTGTCAATGAAATGTGTGTTCTTCTCATTAACCACAGCTAGAGTCATTGCATGTGTGTTATCTTCACAGACCACACATGGATCCACTAGTGTCATTGCATGTGTGTTCTTTTTACTAACCACAACTAGAGTCATTGCATGTGTGTTGTTTTCACATACCACATATGGATCCACCAGTGTCATTGCATGTGTGTTCTCTTCAGAGACCACACATGGATCCACCAGTGTAATTGGATGTGTGCTGTTTTTACTAACAACTAGAGTCAGTTCATGACTATTCTTTTCACATACCACGTATGGATACACCAGTGTCATTGAAATGTGTGTTCTTCTCATAAACCACAACTAGAGTCATTGCATGTGTGTTCTCTTCAGAGACCACAAATGGATCCACCAGTGTCATTGCATGTGTGTTCTTTTTACTAACAACAACTGGAGTCATTGCATGTGTGTTCTTTTCACATACCACATATGAATCCACCAGTGTCATTGAAATGTGCGTTCTCATTAGAGACCACACATGAATCCACTAGTGTCACTGCATGTGTGTTCTTTTTACTAACAATAACTGGAGTCATTGCATGTGTGTTCTTTTGACATACCACATATGGATCCACCAGTGTCATTGAAATGTGTGTTCTCTTGAGACCACACATGGATCCTGATGTCATTGCATGTGTGCTCTTTTTACTAACAACAACTGGAGTCATTGCATGTGTGTTCTTTTCACATACCACATATGGATCCACCAGTGCCATTGCATGTGTGTTCTTCTTATTAACCACATCTAGAGTCATTGCATGTGTGTTCTCTTCAGAGACCACACATGGATCCAACAGTGTCATTGCATGTGTGCTCTTTTTACTATCAACAACTGGAGTCATTGCATGTGTGTTCTTTTCACATACCACATATGGTTCCACCAGTGTCATTGCAGGTGTGTTCTCTTCAGCAACCACACATGGATCCACCAGTGTCATTGAATGTGTGTTCTTTTTACTAACAACAACCAGAGTCATTTCATGACTATTCTTTTCACATACCACATATATCCTCCAGTGTCATCGCATGTGTTTTTTTACTAACAACAATTGGAGTCATTGCATGTGTGTTCTTTCACATACCACATATGGATCCACTAGTGTCATTGAAATGTGTATTCTTCTCATTAACCACAACTAGAGTCATTGCATGTGTGTTCTCTTCAGACCATACATGGATCCACTAGTGTCATTGCATGTGTGTTCTTTTTACTAACAACAACTTGAGTCATTGCATGTATGTTCTTTTGACATACCACATATGGATCCACCAGTGTCATTGAAGTGTGTGTTCTCTTCAGAGACCACACATGGATCCACCAGTGTCATTTCATGTGTGTTCTTTTTACTAACAACAACTGGAGTCATTGCATGTGTGTTCTTTTCACATACCACATATGGATCCACCAATGTCATTGCATGTGTGTTCTCTTCAGAGACCACATATGGATCCACCAGTGTCATTGCATGTGTGTTCTTTTTATAACAACAACTGGAGTCATTTCATGACTATTCTTTTCACATACCACATATGGATCCACCAGTGTTTTTGAAATGTGTGTTCTTATCATTAACCACAGCTAGAGTCATTGCATGTGTGTTCTCTTCAGAGACCACACATGAATCCACCAGTGTCATTGCATGTGTGTTCTTTTTACTAACAACAACTGGAGTCATTGCATGTGTTCTCTTTTGACATACCACATATGGATCCACCAGTGTCATTGAAGTGTGTGTTCTCTTTAGAGACCACACATGGATCCACCAATGTCATTGCATGTGTGCCCTTTTTACTAACAACAACCAAAGTCATTGCATGTGTGTTCTTTTCACATTCCACATATGGATCCACCAGTGTCATTCAAATGTGTGTTCTCTTCAGAGACCACACATGGATCCACCAATGTCATTGCTTGTGTGTTCTTTTTACTAACAACAACTAGAGTCATTTCATGACTATTCTTTTCACATACCACAAATGGATCCACCAGTGTCATTGCATGTGTGTTCTCTTCAGAGACCACACATGGATCCACTAGTGTCATCGCATGTGTGTTCTTTTTACTAACAACAACTAGAGTCATTTCATGACTATTCTTTTCACATACCACAAATGGATCCACCAGTGTCATTGAAATGTGTGTTCTTCTCATTAACCATAGCTAGAGTCATTGCATGTGTGTTCTCTTCAGAGACCACACATGGATCCACGAGTGTCATTGCATATGTGTTCTTTTTTCTAACAACAACTCGAGTCATTGCATGTGTGTTCTTTTCACATACCACATATGGATCCACCAGTGTCATTGAAATGTGTGTTCTCTTCAGAGACCACACATGGATCCACTAGTGTCATTGCATGTGTGTTCGTTTTACTAACAACAACTAGAGTCATTGCATGTGTGTTCTTTTCACATACCATATATGGATCCACCAGTGTCATTGAAATGTGTGTTCTTCTCATTAACCACAGCTAGAGTCATTGCATGTGTGTTATCTTCAGAGACCACACATGGATCCACTAGTGTCATTGCATGTGTGTTCTTTTTACTAACCACAACTAGAGTCATTGCATGTGTGTTGTTTTCACATACCACATATGGATCCACCAGTGTCATTGCATGTGTGTTCTCTTCAGAGACCATACATGGATCCACCAGTGTAATTGGATGTGTGCTGTTTTTACTAACAACTAGAGTCAGTTCATGACTATTCTTTTCACATACCACGTATGGATACACCAGTGTCATTGAAATGTGTGTTCTTCTCATTAACCACAACTAGAGTCATTGCATGTGTGTTCTCTTCAGAGACCACACATGGATCCACCAGTGTCATTGCATGTGTGTTCTTTTTACTAACAACAACTGGAGTCATTGCATGTGTGTTCTTTTCACATACCACATATGAATCCACCAGTGTCATTGAAATGTGCGTTCTCATTAGAGACCACACATGAATCCACTAGTGTCACTGCATGTGTGTTCTTTTTACTAACAATAACTGGAGTCATTGCATGTGTGTTCTTTTGACATACCACATATGGATCCACCAGTGTCATTGAAATGTGTGTTCTCTTCAGAGACCACACATGGATCCACCAGTGTCATTGCATGTGTGCTCTTTTTACTAACAACAACTGGAGTCATTGCATGTGTGTTCTTTTCACATACCACATATGGATCCACCAGTGCCATTGCATGTGTGTTCTTCTTATTAACCACATCTAGAGTCATTGCATGTGTGTTCTCTTCAGAGACCACACATGGATCCAACAGTGTCATTGCATGTGTGCTCTTTTAACTATCAACAACTGGAGTCATTGCATGTGTGTTCTTTTCACATACCACATATGGTTCCACCAGTGTCATTGCAGGTGTGTTCTCTTCAGTAACCACACATGGATCCACCAGTGTCATTGAATGTGTGTTCTTTTTACTAATAACAACCAGAGTCATTTCATGACTATTCTTTTCACATACCACATATATCCTCCAGTGTCATCGCATGTGTTTTTTTTACTAACAACAATTGGAGTCATTGCATGTGTGTTCTTTCACATACCACATATGGATCCACTAGTGTCATTGAAATGTGTATTCTTCTCATTAACCACAACTAGAGTCATTGCATGTGTGTTCTCTTCAGACCATACATGGATCCACTAGTGTCATTGCATGTGTGTTCTTTTTACTAACAACAACTTGAGTCATTGCATGTATGTTCTTTTGACATACCACATATGGATCCACCAGTGTCATTGAAGTGTGTGTTCTCTTCAGAGACCACACATGGATCCACCAGTGTCATTTCATGTGTGTTCTTTTTACTAACAACAACTGGAGTCATTGCATGTGTGTTCTTTTCACATACCACATATGGATCCACCAATGTCATTGCATGTGTGTTCTCTTCAGAGACCACATATGGATCCACCAGTGTCATTGCATGTGTGTTCTTTTTATAACAACAACTGGAGTCATTTCATGACTATTCTTTTCACATACCACATATGGATCCACCAGTGTTTTTGAAATGTGTGTTCTTCTCATTAACCACAGCTAGAGTCATTGCATGTGTGTTCTCTTCAGAGACCACACATGAATCCACCAGTGTCATTGCATGTGTGTTCTTTTTACTAAAAACAACTGGAGTCATTGCATGTGTTCTCTTTTGACATACCACATATGGATCCACCAGTGTCATTGAAGTGTGTGTTCTCTTTAGAGACCACACATGGATCCACCAATGTCATTGCATGTGTGCCCTTTTTACTAACAACAACCAAAGTCATTGCATGTGTGTTCTTTTCACATTCCACATATGGATCCACCAGTGTCATTGAAATGTGTGTTCTCTACAGAGACCACACATGGATCCACCAATGTCATTGCTTGTGTGTTCTTTTTACTAACAACAACTAGAGTCATTTCATGACTATTCTTTTCACATACCACATATGGATCCACCAGTGTCATTGAAATGTGTGTTATTCTCATTAACCACAGCTAGAGTCATTTCATGTGTGTTCTCTTCAGAGATCACACATGGATCCACCAGTGTCATGGCATGTGTGTTCTTTTTACTAACAACAACTGGAGTCATTGCATGTGTGTTCTTTTCACATACCACATATGGATCCACCAGTGTCATTGAAATGTGTGTTCTCTTCAGAGACCACACATGGATCCATCAGTGTCATTGCATGTGTGCTCTTTTTACTAATAACAACCAGAGTCATTGCATGTGTGTTCTTTTCACATACCACATATGGATCCACCAGTGCCATTGCATGTGTGTTCTTCTTATTAACCACATCTAGAGTCATTGCATGTGTGTTCTCTTCAGAGACCACATATGGATCCACCAGTGTCATTGAAATGTGTATTATTTTAAACTACAACCGTTGGCCACAAACAATCGGAATGCAGAGCTAACCAGCAACTGCTCTGGGCTTCTAGATGACCCGATCCCCGATTGTTAGGCGCGTTGGATCGGGGTGCGTGGATGATAAGGATGTCCTTCGCGAGGGCGATCCACGAGAAGTCTGTTCTGCGAACTGATTGGCAGTGGCAACGATGTTTGGCCTACGTCGTTGCCCTTATCCCCTTAACCTCGGGGCCGAAGCTCAGATCGTGTTCCTTCATCGCCATGGAGAGGGGAGGCCCAAACTCAGCTTGCACGAGGCTCAAATGTTTGTACACTACGACATACTCGTGCTGCCATTTGCGAGGCTTCCGGTCGGCTTCGAGCTCAGCTATGCCGGGGTTCTTGTCACGCCGCTCTTGCGCGACAACGCGTTGGCGAGGTAGATCGACGAGCGCTGCCGCCAGCTGTCGGAGCGGAAGAGGGCAATGGCACGGTACTCGTGCACGAGCGCGTACTGCCGAAAGTTGTTCAAGAAGGAGCGGGCTATGTTGATTGAGTTGTGCGGAACCCACCGACGGGAGATCCACCCGGATCTATGCAACCCTGAAGGGAGGCAGCGCTTCTAGGCAGTGCCTGGGCTTAAGACCTCCACCGTTATCGATGCAGCATGCCGTGAAGAATCCATGAGGAGGAGGAACACTACCGGGAACGTCGGCATCGATTCCGACACGGAGGAGGCTGGCAGCGACACGGACAACATCGTCAATGATGGAGACTGCGGGAGCATCATAGTCGATTAGGGCCACTTAAGCATAAATTAAATCTATGTACGGTATCTTAATGCGCTCTTTGGATCTAGGTCACTTGAGTCATGGTCGATTATCGTCATAATCTATATATGTTGGACATTTTTTAGTTGTCTTTGTCTTTGAAACTAGTCGATCGAAACTTGTCCGATCCTGAAAATAAATTCCACGCGTTCCTGGCATATGTGATGGGACAATACGCTGACTCTGCTCCTAGCACTTGATGGCACAGCCATAATTTGGAGTGCGCTAGAGGAGAAGGGATCGAGCGTGTTGTAATAGTGTACTACTCCTATCTAGATATAACTGACTTAGTTTTTTTTAGATATTTAATAAATGTGTCTATACCCAAAACATGTCTAGATACCTATTTTAGGTTTATCTGTCTTTCAAACTAATCAAAAGTCCTCAAATTCTGAACAAACAAAGTCATTGCGTTCACATCTGATGGGACAATACGCTGACTCTGCTACTTGATGGCACAACCATAATTCTAGAGTGCGCCAGAGGAGATGGGAATGCAAGGGAGATGAGAACTAGTAGCCGCATCCAAACGCAAGTAAAAAAATAATGTAATAATATTTAAAAAATTGTAATCTGGTCCATATGACCCCATCACAGACACGTTGCACGCACCAGATATAAATAAAGACGACACAACTAGTTTAGTTTCAATGATATAATTCAACATACGACGTTACTGTGCCCGCATCTTTCTGCTCCTCTTATTAGTCTGCTAGCCCACGCTGCATTAAGCATCAGTTGATGAGGATAAAAATGATAAAATGGCAAATAAAATAATTTTTAAGCTTACCTTTCACCGGAGAATCGTACAAAGATGAAATTGGCAAGGATTTATTATTTCTCCTGCAGTTAGCTGAAAGATCCTCAAGAACATCCTCAATCACCCCTGCAACTTCTTCATATTCTAACACACCTCCATTATTTGCCCTTTCCTCCCTGTTCCGCTTACCCTTTTGTTTCTTTTCACACCCTTTTCTCGCCGGTACCTCCACTTCTTCATAAATTGGCTGCTTACGTACGTTTTCCTCCGAGTGCTCATCAGCATCTTCGTGCTGCTCTTCCTCCAGTTTTGGCTGAGAAGCCTCATTTTCTGCCACCAAGGTGTGAACAGGGACAATATCATGTGTAACTGGGTTTTTGCACAACCTCTTGATATGGCCGAATCCGCCACAACATTTGCATTTCCTTTTCCTAGCTCCCAGCCTTGAACCTTTATCGGTGGAGGCTTCGATCCTTAGCTTTCTAGGCCTCCCAGGTGGCCTCCTAAGAACTGGTGGTTGAAGTTTGAACCTTGGATCGACAATCTCCCAATCATTTTCATCGGCCATAGGTGGTACGTTTTCTACATAAGTTGCAGCAAACTTGTCCACGAAGAAATAGTTGTCGACATAGTTCTCTATTTCAGCTCGCTACCTCTAAGCTTTAAGATGAAGTAAATTGCATGGTGACATGGCAGACCAGTAATCTGCCACTGCCTGCATGAACAAGTCTTGTTTCCAATGTCTATAGTGTACCTCCATTCGCTTCCACGCTTGTATTCTACATAAACCTCAGCCAATATTCTGGAACTTCTGACCATCCTCATCTTTATCGTTCTCATTGCCCTGGTTCTTGCATTCAGTAACATAACCACCTTTGGAACTATTTTATGGCCTAAAAAATTTCTTGCACAAATTCTTTGCCTTAAATCTATCTTCACCATTATGCACTGTCTTATTGCATCCAACAAAATAACAATTCCAAGTGTCTTCATGCCCGAAATCTTATCATTGAAACTCTTTGCCAAATTATTGCAAACAAAATCCACCTTGCTTAACTCACCAAACTTGCTTCTGGCCCATAGCTTGGTGTGATGTTCTTCAAGGTATTTTTTCACCTTTGGCACTACATACATGTTCTACAAGTAAGTATCATGCGTGCTTGGGGTGTATGTGTATCTGATCGCCACAAGTCCTCTTCAAAGATCTTTCCTTTGAACTTCTTCGTGAAGTTAGTAGCGAGGTACCGCACACATTCCCTATGCTCAACCCCAGGAAACACAGCATCAACAGCATTCTCAGACCCTCACATGCACCGGTGTGTATCACCAAGCCTTCAGGGTGACCAATTACTTCCCGTAGTCTCTGCATGAACCATGTCCAGCTTTCATTTGATTCACCCTCAAGAACAGCATAAGCTACGGGTAGAAGCCAATTATGCGCGTCCAAAGCACAAGGTATAACATGTCCCTAAACTTCCCTGTTAAAGAAGTTGCGCCTATTGCCAAGTATGGCCTGCAGCTGTCTAGGAACCCCTTCCAGCATGCCTTCAGGTAGACAAAACATCTCCTGAAGCCTATCTTATCTGCCTGCTTATACCTGACCCCCTCGAGACCTTTTCTCTTCCTTTCACAACCTCGTAATCGATGTCAACAACACTACCAAGTGATGTTTTCTCTACCTGAGCTTTGAAACTATACAACATATGAAAACTGTCATTCCACTTGCCTTGAATGAAGTCTAGAGCCATCTCCTTCCCGTCAAAACTCTGTGGTAAGGAATCAGAATGTTAAACTTTTTGCTAATCTTTGCTCTGAGTTCAGCAGGTCCAATGTTATGATCCTGCCTCACCCAGTCAAGTACAGTAGCAGCAATCCACTTGGTAGTCGCTGGTATAATTTTATCACTTAAAGAAGTATTAGGGAATTTGTGTTTCTTTGTGTTTACTTTGATCTGCATTCGATAAGAATTCAAATAATTCAGAGCTACTTATCAGCAGAATAAATATGAGAAAGACTGAAACTAAATGTAGCTATTGCAACCTGAAATGGGTATCCACCCCGCATTGGAGATGCATGTAATCTCCATTTACACACATTACTTTCCCTACAGTGCACCCTAAATCTCTTTTGGTCGCTCTTTTCAATGATAAATTCGAACCCAACTCTGATTGCATAGGTTGCAACTGCATATCTGCAGTCCTCCACATTATCAAAGACAGTCCCCTCATCAATTGTAGGATTGTCCCTGTCAAAGTGTATCACTGTCCTGTCCTCGTCTTCATCGTCGTATCTACATCCCATTTCCACATCTTCACATTCCTCTTCCTCATCAGTCCCATAGTCAGGCTCAAAGTTCGAATCAACCAAATATTCCCTACTCTCCATCCTATCAGGGTCAGCAGCCACGTTTGGATATGATTTCTCATCATCATCCGCACCTCCACACATTCCAGTGCCTTCATGCTCGCTTGACAAAGCATCATGCTCAAGGACAAGCTGTACAAACGTCCTGCGATTACCAACACATATCCTTGCCATCACCACGGGACTAGAAACGCTAATTGGGGTATGCAGAAAAGGAATCATAGTTCTTACCCTTCAATATGGACGCATGTCACCTTCTCCGGGCTCCATACCTCCAAAGCTCTGCACCCCGCTTCATCTTCCCCTATTTCGTTGTCCTCTATGCTCTCCAGACTTGAAGGAGATTTCGTGCTCTCCAGCCACGCAGGACCCATCTCCGTGTTCTCAAGCCTCGCAGGATCCATCTCCGAGCAGGAACCGGATCACCAGCGTCGTTGGGCCGCTAACCCAACGGCCGACTCTCGGTTTTCGTTTCCAGACGCGCCTGGGCGGTGGACGATAGCAAGGAGACAGGACAGGGAGGGGAGGGGACATGAGGGGATGTTAGGGAGGGGAGGGCGGGAGGACGACGGCCCAAGGGGACGACGAGAGTGGTGCACGACTGAGCGGAGTGGCGGCGGTAGGAGCAGAGGAGCGGAGCGGAGCTGGTTGTGACAAAACATGGAAAATTGCACAATAATGTGTTGGTGGGCGACACCAGCCCTCGAACCTGGGACGCGCACCGTCGAAGGTGGAGGAGGCGGGCCCCCCAGTCAGAAAACATGCCACCTGTCAGCGCACTATGCACGGTAGCACTTCAGGGAATTTTTTAGCAGGTCCCACAAATCAATCTGTTTGATCAAAACTTGCATGCAGTGCATGGCTGGTTCACGCGCTAGTTCCGAAAAAACCCGTTTATCTAAATTTGAAGTGGCAGTTTTGCTTCTTCTCCCTCGTCTCCTCGTCTCCTCGCAGTGGCAGTTCCGCTTCGTCTCCCTCGTCTGTTCTCCTCTTCTTCTTCTCCTCGCAGTGGTAGTTCTTCTTTCTTCCTCGATCAAAACATTCCCGCATGTAAGCCATGGCCAGTAGCCGGATGAAGAGGAATTGGTCCGATCTCCTGGCTGACCCACTTCGCAAGATCGCCGACTACTTGCTAGAGAAAGAGGAGTACATCGACACCTATGCTGCTTGTCGGGAAGTTTGCACCGATTGGTGCCGCACTTTAAAGGTGCCCGAATTCCATCTCAACAACTGGATCATGATAGATCACACACTTCTAGATGTTGGCGACTTCACCTTCCTCAACCTCGCCACTGGTCGTTGCTTTAGGACAAATCTAATGGACGTCCATCGCAGGTTCACATTCACATCCGATATTTATTGGTATTTTCCATTGTAAACATCTTAGTGCAAACTGATGCCCTCTTCTTCCAAAAGATTCTACTTCGTCGGTGTTTCTCGTGGCGTCATCGTGCTTGCTTAGAGGGTGGAGCCATACTAGATTCTTATTTTGAACCCAATCACTCATAAGTCTAACACTGAGTTTCAAGCACACATACCATCGGATCTTCTGCAATTTGTCATCGTGACGAAGTCCCCAACGATGGTGTTCGTTTGCACTGATTATCCTTATCATATTGCATGGGCCGATGAGAGCACCCCAACGGGGCAAATCAATGAATCATTTGGAGAAGGATTGTATTTGCCACCTCCTGATGCGCTTCTGGACTGCATGACGGCATTCCGAGGGGAAGTATATGCATTACTTGAGAATGGAGACATCTTGTCGACCAACATCCAGTTAGAGCAGCGCGCGAGCACTGTCACGATGGCCAAATAATCTTAGTCCCAGTCTTTGAACAGGTACGCGGAACTTACAAATTTTACCTTGTGGAGTCAGATGGTGATCTGCTTCTTGTGTTGAACGGGGATTTCGCCAAAGAGCAACTGGTGTTGTACCGGGTCGACACGGAGAACTGCTCTCTCGAGGCCATCGATGACATTGGAAGTCGTGCCCTCTTTGTTGATTACAATTGGTCTATCTCCATTGACACCAGGTTACACCCCACAGTCAAACCCGATTGCATATACTACAGGAATTATATCACAATATACGATCATGAGGTTCAAGCCTGGGAAGAGGAACCAACAATGGTAATGCATAGCTTAAGTTTGGAACATACACCGAGGCCTTACCCTCTGGACGAGATACTGACAGCACATTGCAAACGGAGAGAGTTCTCTGAATATGTGTTGCAGCACGCGGGAGCCGACGATGACAAAATATATAGGGGAGAATGAATCCTATATTCATCCTAGGTTATTTGCTAGCATTTTTAGGTCTATTTTTCGAAGTAGAAATTTGTACTGTATTTATATTATTTCGATCAGTAGTATGCGTATTACCTTTCAGACAAAATTGTAATGTATTTAATTTTAGTACTTTCAGAATTCAAAGTATTTATTTTTAGTAGCTTCTTTCAGAATTCTCTGTGTTTGACATGGGCATCCACTCAGCACCGGAATTCAGGTTCCACATGGAAAATTGCACAATAATGTGTTGGTGGGCGGCACCAGCCCTCGAACCTAGGATGCACGCCGTCGAAGGTGGAGGAGGCGGGCCCGCTAGTCATAAAACATGCCACGTCGGCATCCCCTATTTCTGATGCCCTTTAAAAAAAGAAAACACGCCACGTCGCCATCCCCTGTTTCTGATGGTGTTGCTACAATCGACGGTACATGGTGGCATAAAAATAATATCGTATAAACATAAGGGCACAGTCGTGAACATTTCTAAAATGAAACCCGGTCTCCTACCTGTCCTGGTACATTGCCCGATAAGGTGGATAGCCACGACCGATCTTTTTAATACGTTCGCACTCTTATGCTGAGAAAGGAAATAAAGATTGAGCGATTAATGCAACGAGTGTCGAATTATTACCCTCTAAGGAAATGGGAGATGGTTATTTTCACGTGTGCCCATAGTCCAAACCTATTGTCAGTCTTTCACTCCCCTTCTTCGACAAACCACAGTTCACCTTGCGCAGCTCCTCGGCGCCGCACCAACTAGGGTAACAGGGCCCCGCCTAAGCAGCTGCTGCCGCTGCTGCGACAGCCGCCGAAACTAAGGTATTTAGCCCCTCTAAGGCAGGCCATGAAGCTCTACTTCAAGGCCAGTCTCCCATTGCCCTGACAGGCGGATGATTTCCCCGAATGTGCCGAATCGTCCGTGGAGGCGACGGCGGCATCGTCGGTGCCAGATGCGGCAAGCAGGGCCAAGAGAGCGATGTGGAGCAATCATGCGACAGCATTACAGCATGCTCTAGGCAGTGGGAACAAGGTACGTATCAAATCGTTCACGAGAGCATGCCGCCGAGGGTACACACCCTCGAACAGGGCAGCGTCAAGGTCTAGGAACTCTCGCATCCACACTTCGGCGCGGACTACCTTACTGCAGTGGGGGAGGCTGGGAACAGGCCGTCTGCGGCAAATACGCTCCATCCTATGCACGGTCGGAGGCCGTACCGTGGCGGCGACCAAGCATCTACACTCAGCATGCTGGATTGTTCGACAGCCGGAGCCGGCGGCGGGCATCAGCTCAGCCCCGGAATTCAGGTTCGAGTTCACACGGACCTACGATCCCAAGGAGATGCCGAATTTCAGTTTCGAAGAAATCGTTGCGGCAGCACGGATGGGCCAACTGAACCGGGACTGGCGCATGCAAATCGCTCGTGCATGAACGATGCAGATTTCTTGTAGTTTGGCGAGAAGGCAATAGATCAGTTTGGGTTAAAGGATCAAAGAACTTATGTCCTCTCAAGGCAATTGGCCAGCCAACTTTTCTGGTGGAGATCTGTAGTTTCTTCAGTGTAGAATAGTTAAGTTCAGACTGAAGAATGGCTTTTGTAGATGAAATGCTGATGAATTGTTCTATAAACTAGTAGGAAGTTCAGCCCACTTTTGTGTAGGTATAAGACCCTTTTGTATGAAAGTACTACTGTTGTAAGCAAATACTATCAAGTATCTATTTCCTTCAATTACTAGTCGTGGTTAAATCTAGTTAACTGGCATTTTTTATCCTAGACTACAGATTTTGCATGTGATGTCTGTGTTGTAAACCATTTTTCCTTTGTCTTTTGTGGCCTGCAAAATGGTCCTGCAGTTCAACGTGTTATAAATGTAGCTACCTTGTACTTGAAGAGGAGATGGTCTATATTTTCCTGGCATCCACATAATTGACATTGCTCATTGCCAGACCACCCTCCTTTCATGAGGTTGTCCTTTGTTATTCACAGAAATTATAAAGCACGGTGTTCAACTACATCAATTCAAACTATTACACACACACTACATCAAATTCATTACCCACACATACTACATCGATTCAAACTATTACACACACATACTACTTCAAACTATTACACACACGTACTACATCAATTCAAACTATTACACATTTTTAGTCGATGCTAACTTCCTGCTACGTTCTCTATACTACAAATTCATTAGCCACACATACCATGGCAATTCACTAGAGCTCTGTCTTCACTCGAGGGAAATCAGAACCACTAGCTCGTCCAAGCCCGGTTCCCCCACCAAATTTATGTGCATCGTCGCGAAACGCTGGTGGTCCTGTGGCATCGATCCTTCCAAGCCAACACTACAGGCGACGAGGACGCTTCTGGCAGCCTCTTCGGGGCCCTGAATGCCATCTACCGATTCCAGAACCTCCTCCAGGTGGATGATGACCGGGTGCTTCCAGCAAGCTGTCCTCGCCTCGCTTGGAATCTGCACCTCGTACATCTTAGGAACGGTGTCAGAATCTTTCAGCCATGCATTTACCTCGATGACCCATCTGTCGCTCGGTGGCACGATTTCCACCAGCTCACCGCCAAGGCTACTGATGACCTGCTTGAGGGCCTCCGGCTCCCAAGCATCCAATGGGAAGCCGTCAAAGCCGAGTTTGGAGAAGAAACAAAGCTGCCCCAAGCGATCGTCCCACCCACAGGCGCGATGCTAACGCATGAAGCTCATTTTCTCCCCGCAGCACTCGAAAGAACGGAAGAATGCGTAACACGCCGTGTCCGAAGCTCGAACCGGACGAAAAAATTGAATGGCGGCGCGCATACCTCAATCTTGACCTCATTTCGTCTGATCCCAAAATGAGACCTGAAAGCCGACATCAACTCTGTCGACGACACGGCGGGACGGACGCCCAGCATAGTGGCCATGAGAGCGTGGTTGTCGAACTGCTGCACTAGGGCTACCATGCCTAGGGTGCGCAGTAGCACGCAACTTCCCGAGGCTGGTCGCCGACCTGGATCGCCCGACGGGACGCACTCCGCCGTGCGAGAAGGACTAGCCAAAGGCGAGATATTAGTCCGGGGACGCGAATCTCTGATACGACGGACGACGCGATGGCGACGGCTGCAAGCTTCAATTAGAGGCATGGGAGGTTGACCGGACATGGCGGGGACGCAAATTAGAGCAAGTGCGAGCTCTGATCTGAGACGAGCAGCTGGAGCTGAGCAAATGTTATGGGGAGGGGAGCAAGGGAGAAGACCAGAGCAGAGCAAAGAAATAGATCTGGTCCACTCAGGGATCTGGTCCACGCAGGGGTAAGCTAGTCCACGACCGCAAAAGATAACGGGGAATACTGACAGGGCGGGCCAAGAAGAGTTGACCCAACGGCGTATTTGAGTTCAACCATTTTTTGTCTGGTTCAAACGACCATTTGGCCGTTAGATTTGTATTCACCCCCATTTGGCCCTTCTGGACAATTGGCGATTCTACTACGGCCCCTCCGCGCGATTGATGACAACTCGGGTACCGCGGTGCACTCGCCCGGGAAGTTTGGTACCGCAAACAAACATTCCCCTGGGCTAGCGAATACCTCGGGGCAAGGACGATGAGTGTGCAGTATTTTTCTCTGCGCAACACAATTGGAACGGAATGTTGGAAAAAGAGAAAGGAAGAAATCTATAAGAAATGCATAAGTTATGGCGGCGATGAGCGAGTGTGTACTTACTCGGGAAAGAAAGGCAAAAGAAGTGTGCCCTTCCTCTTGTTGTCCACCATGAACTTCTCGAGGTACACCGTCGCCTTGGTCCGTGTCTCTGATCCTTCAACCAACTGGCTATCCCGCATGTAGTAGGGATCCACTATCACGACTTCCGGTGTACTCTCTCTCTTGATCTTGATTGCCAAATTGAGTGCGTATAGGTGGACCAAGTTATAGTCCTGCCGTTTCATGAGAAACAGCTTGAAGATGTCCTCGTACGCTATAAAGAATATATCCGCGGGGGGTTCACCGATGAAGCCCACGTCCAATGGCACCTTGGCCATGAAAACCGGGTAATTTGGATCTTTGTATTTAAGAAGGAGGCCCTCTAGTGTCTTGACACCTTCATGCAAAGTTAACATGGCTCCAACCGCGATGTGGAGCATATCCGGAGTTAATATCGGATCACCAGCTACATGCACTCGGGGCAAGCCATATTGTGTGGATGGTACGACGATGGCGTCCTGAGCCCGGACCCTCTTCAGAAGAGGCTGGCTCGCACCCTTCTTCTTATTATTACCTCTCTTCCTGTGCTTATTCTTCACAACAGTGTCCTCCACTGCCATCTTCTCATCGGCCGCCTTTTAGAGTGTGTTGGGGCTGAAAACCAATCCCGGTTTCTCCTGTGGTGGATCAGCGGTCGGAGGCGTCTCTTGAGAAAGACCATGGAAGACCAGGCATTGCGTGCATGTATTGGGCCGACTAGCTTGATGGTCGCGAGCTGTGAAGGGTTCTTCATCCACAGAAGGCATATACAATCCTTTGTCGACGCCGGTGTTGATGAAGTCGTCAACATTGACCAATTAATCATCATCTTCATGGGTGCCATCATGTGGTGGTAGTAGCGGGAGCGACAGCGATTGCAGCACAACGTCTTTGCCATGGGGAGGTACACACGCTGCCAAGAGTTGCTGGTGACAGCTGGTGGTGGCGACAACGGCGGTTGCTGGCTTCCGAGGTGGTGGTTGGGCGATCGATCGAGAGGTGGCGCCGGTGTTCCCCCCGCAAGACGAATCTGGGTATTCGGCCATGTCAAGGGCCAATTGTAGCATTCTCCAAGTGTCTTGAATTCGTCGGCTCCCTGAGGTTGAAAGGGGGGTCCATGTCATCGCACCCTGGCAACACCTGAGCCAACCTGACCCTCAACACATCATCATCCATTGGATTGTTGTGCATCATGCGACTCGTCGGTTGTACGAGAGTTCCCTTGGCAACATCCTTCAACTCACCGCTGACATCTTTAAGCAGGAGTACGCAAGAAGTGTCCTGAGTAAAAACATGTTGTTGGGCATCATGAGATGGCAGCAGTCATGCATCAAAGGCATAAAGGAGATGACGTGCACTAACTAATTAGTTACCTTGGTGATGGCGTGGAGTTCGGCTAATGTAGAGACACGGCCGATGCCGGCGGCTGGCCAATCATCATATGCATTCTCCCGCTCGGGTGCCTCACGAAGCACCACCGCCGTCGGCTGTTCCTTATTGGTATCTTTGGCGGGAGAGGGCGTCGATGTGACCAAAATGAGCGGCTGCGTCCCTGCGTTGACGGCCGGCGGGGTCACCAGGTCCGGCGACACGTTAACATTGATGCCCGAGTTGCTGCCGCTTAAGCTGGGAAGATGTATCGGCCCCTGTCGACCTCCCGCATTCCAAGTAGTAAGCCCCTCGAAAAAATCAGGGGGATCATCGCGCGGAGCTTCTCTTCCACTAACTTGTCCACTGTTTTCTCGTCCACTGCCTTCTCCTCTAGTGTCTGCACCTTCATCTTCAGCTCTTCAATAGCGGCTTTATCCTTAGCCGCTGACTGGTTCTTCCTCTCCCTTCTTTTCTTGGCATCCTCTTTGTAGTACTCCTTGAACTTCATGCTCGTACCGATGCCGGACACACGGCCAGCTGAGGACGGCGGTAACCCCTTGTCCCTCTTCTTGTAAGCATTCGTCGCCCTGTTGAAAACCGTGTCCCACGGCTCCATCGAATCCTAGGACGACTCTTTGGCAGGAGCGTTCAGTTCCTCCTCCTGCAGAGACAAGTAAAGGTGAACCCATTTAGATTCTTGGCTTCATTATTTTAATTAGAATGCAACAAACTTGAGATCGGCGATAAATTCCTTACCAGCTTCTTCTCGAAGGCCTACCTCCGGATTGTCGGTGATGAACTCCCCTATTTCCTTGTCCAGGTGGTAGTAGGCCTAGACAAATTTCCTAAGCTACAAGTCCGTGATTTTAAGCCAAGGGTTATCTTTACCAAGGCGTTCAAGCTCGGCGTCCTCCTTGTCCCAAATGGCCCTGTTTCCCCGTGTAACCGCCGCTTCCAAGGTGGTGGTTACCTATGTTCTGTTCCCGCATAGTCTTGCCCAGTTAGTCCAATGTATAGCGTCAGTGGTAGCTATATCCGCCTTGAATATCTTAAACTCCTCTTCGCCGAGCATCGGATTTTTCTTACTAATAACCTCCCAGCTTTCACCTTTGTCAATGCTATTCTTCACCCGGGTTTTCCAGCTGCTCAAGGCGTTGCTCATCTTCGTGAGGGCTAGTTTGTTCACCGGGTTCTTTCTCTCTAGGTTTCTAAACCACTCTGGGAATCTGTATCTCTTGTGAAGCTTCTTAAGGAGGTTATCGACCAAAGCTGCATTGTCAGCATGTCTGATGTACTTCGTGTTGATCGACATGCTTTCTCGGATGATGCACCTGAGTTGCTGGCCGTACCCTTTGGCAAACGCCTCTGGCACAATGGGTTGGCCACTTTATGTGACCTCTGTGAACTCATCGCAAATGGTGGCGAGCACTGGCACCTTCCGATCCTTCTTTTCCTTCTTCTTCTTCTTCTTCTTCTTCTGAGAAGCGGCGGGGTTGCCGCTACCGCCATCCGTGCACTCGCCGCCATCGGTGCGGGCGCTGCCATCGGTGGTGTCATCCTCTTTGCTGCCGCCTTCACTAGTTCTATTGTAGTCGTCTTTGTCCCCCTCGTAATTAGGATCTCCTCTCTCATTGTCCCTAGCAGCTCTAGTGATGGTCGCCTCCTCCGGTGGTGGTGTCATCCTCATCGCCTCCTCCTCCTCCTCCTGTTGGGACCCCCGCTAGAATGACTCGTTGGCCTGTCTAGCTTGTTCTTCGACGCTCATGTGCTTAGAAGGGTCGGCCTCGTTGTTGCCCGACATGTTTTCACTACTCTATTAAAAAGAGGCAAAAAGTTAGCACAAATCTCGGCCAAAAATTCAGCATGACCTTTGCTATTTTTTTGACCTAGGAGTGCCTATGTCTCAATCGAAACGGAAGTGAATTGACACTTCGGGAGAAATGGGCAACTCAAATGAAATCCCTGCAAGACAAAACACCCCATCCCCATATTGACAGCCCCATCCCCATATAGTAGCACTATATAACAGCACCATATAGCAGCACCATATAACATCACCATATAACAGCACCATGTAACAGCACCATATAACAACACCATGTAACAACAGCACCATGTAGAATTAGTGTTAAAAACTTAAGATGAATCCAGATGTAGCATGTACTCCATGAAGCTAGGTAGTCATGTACTCTAGAAAACCTACAACACCAACAGTAGCATGTAAAAACTCCACGAAGCTAGGTAGTCATCTAACAACTACAACACCAACAGTAGCATGTACTCTAGAAAACCTAGCACTATGAGAGATAGATCCAACTTGTGCCTCTTTAACTGCAGCAAATCAACATCTACCAATAATCATATTCCAAATTCAGCAAAAACAGAGCAGAAGGCCCAGTTTAACAGAAAAATCCATGGACAAAAAACATGTAAAAAATAAACATTGAATTCTATAGCAATAGTTGAAATTTACAGAGCAGACAGGCCATATAAACTATCCAACGGACTGTAATTTCCACACGTTTGTATGCACATAGGATGGACACCCATTGCAACATCACAAACCAAGTTAGTTGATGAAATCCAAGCCAATGTTGATGGAACCCATTCATAAGTATAAAAGAAATTTAGGTTAGGAGCCCCAATTTAAAATATCTGAACATATCACATCTTTCCAAATAAGTCCCAACTGAAATTTCTGGATAATTCAAGAACCAGATCTGAACATTACATCTAACTTGCTAGCGCTGCTTCAAAAAATTGATGCAACTTTTGAACATCTACACAGGGGACATCAAGTAATAAACAAATGTGATCATCAAGGTCTGATTTACCCAGCTAGTACCACTTGGTACATACATCTTATCCAACTACTTTCTAGTCGTGTAGCTATAGTATGACTTGCAACACAACATATGCTCAAGGATCAGTAACACATATAAGGTAGCTCTAGATAGCTTCACAAACTAGCACATATCAGGTTTTGTTCTACAAGGTAAAAGGCCATAAATCCACACGAAGGTGCAATCCACTACTCAATACTTCACAACGACAATTTCTAGCAGTATGTATGTAGTAATATAGATTTGCATTCAATCAACATCACTCTATTATATTATCATTGGCAAATATTAGAGTGCGGCACAATCCCTGCAATGTTCAGTTGTTCAAGCGCAAGGAACACCAGTGAATTCAGTGGACCAGAATCATAATGAGGCTCAAGATTCGGTGCACGGTAGCTAGGCTTCATCTAATTAGAGCGCATGCCTATCTAATTAACCAATTGGTGCAGAGTCAAAGAGCCACCACCTGCTACAGACTCCATGGTGGAGAGGTTCATGGGGGAGATGTAGTCTGTGGTACCTAGGGACGGTGGACGGCAGATGGCGACGAGGTGGACGGCGAACGGCGAGGTGGCTGCAAACGGGCTCCTCCTCATGCATGCTGCGGACGGGCTCTTGCTCCACGGGCTTCGGCGATAGGGGGCGGCTCTCCTCCACGGGCACCGACGGTGGGGGCGACTCTCCTCCACGAAATCCTCCTCCATGGGCTCCTGCGGGGGCGGGTGCTAGGGTTCGTTGGGCGCAATTGAATTGGGGGAGCTAGGGTTCGTCGGGCGCGGTTGAATTGGGGAAAAGAAAGTGGAAGGGGAAAAGGGGAAGGGGCGAGCCGGTTATTTGGCTAAGTGCCAAGGTTCTGTGGCGCATTCTAGAGAAATAATGCGCCACAGAACCTTGGCACTTAGCCAAATAACCGGCGCGAGGCTGTACTTGGATATCAAACACACACTAGCCTAGCGGTTATGATGCATATTCACAGACCTGTGGTAGCCAGGTTCGAATCCTGGTTGGGTCAAAAAAAATCTTTATTTAAAAATTATATGTTACAAATATATTTAAAACCAAGCACATACACATGCATATTTATTCAAATCAATATTTTTTTCTTTATTTAAAAATTATATGTTACAAATATATTTAAAACCAAACACATACACATGCATATTTATTAAAAAACCCTCCCCGAATTATATGTATATATTGTACTTGTCACAAACACATGTGAATTTATATACCCACACGAATATCACGATATATGTTTAGTATCTAACTAATATATATTTGCGAGCATATATGAATTAATACACAAAAAAGGTCACACGTCGTCATGTGATGTGTCGAGCTAGCGTCTCTTCACACTCTTCTTGCCCTTTTTCGTCGCGGTTGAATACTTTAGCCCGTGCACTTTGAGATTTCTTCTTGTGAATGGACAACCTTTAGTAGGTAGTGTGGTCTTCCTTCTTACTTTAGTAGTAGTAGGCATGTCGAAGTACTTGTCGAATTCCTCTTCGATCTTCGGGTCGCCGTTTTTGTCGAAGTTTTGCTCGTTGGCGGCTCCTTCCATCCTGATGATACTCCTCTTGCCCCTCCTAACTAGAACACGGTTGGGCTTTGACGGGTCGGTAATAAAAAAGCATTGATCAACTTGGCTAGCGAGTACCCAAGGCTCATTTTTTACGGAGGCGTTCTTTGTCGATTTGGCATCTGGTATAACTATTGTGGTGAAATACCGGCCTTGCTTTTCCACGTTCTTGGCCCATCTAACACGGAACATCGGTATGATCTCTCCATAGTAGTTGAGCTCCCATATCTCCTTGATCCTTCCGTAGAATCTTTCCATGATAGTAGTCTTGTCATCGGCGAAGGATAACATAGTTACTCCTGATCTTTGATATTCGCTATTCCTGTCCTTTTCCTCGGTGTAGAATCTATAACTGTTTATGTCGTATGACTGGTAGGTCCTTAGGTTGTGCCCTGGGCCCTACGACAAGGAGAATATGAGTTTTTGATCTTTTGTAGAAGGCGTCTGTGGGGGATTGTCTAGTTGCCTTTTCTTGAACCAACCCGTGAAGATGGAGTTGTGCTCTCTCGTTACGTCTCCCTTCTTCCTTGGCTGGCCCTGGTTGACGTACTCCTTCTCGATTAAGCTTATGTGCTCTTCCACCCAAGGGCCGACCACTTCAATGTGTTGTAGCGCGACTCGGTGTGCCTTGTCAAAGTTGGTGCGTCGATCATCAATGCCGACATGCAGTGAGCTCAGCCCTCGCGCTGACCATATCCACCGAGCCTGTCGAGGTGCTTCTTGGTGGGTATTCCAACATCCTCGTTCTCGGTGGTTAGATAATTCTGGCAGAAGGAGATGCACTCGTAGATCAGAAAGCCCTTGGCTATGCTTCCATCTGGACAGGACCTATTGCGAAGGAATCCTTTGATGACACTGTTTAGCCTTTCAAACAGCATCTTGTTGTGCGGGAATGTTGGCCCGAGCTGGATGATGTCGTCCATGACATGTATAAGCAGATGCACCATGATGTCAAAGAATGCGGGCAGGAAGTAAATCTCAAGCTCGCATAGTATCATCACGATCTCTTCCTATAGCCTGTCAAGCTACTTCACACTGATTGACTTCCTAGATATGACGTCAAAAAAGTTACAGAGGCCAAACAGCGTCTCACGGACATGCTCGTCCATTATACCGCAGATCGCAACGGGGAGTATCTGCGTCATCAGCACGTGACAGTCGTGAGACTTCATACCGCTGAACCTCTTCTTTGCCACGTCCAGATATCTGCTTATCTTCCCCGAGTAACCATGAGGAACTTTCACTCCTAGGAGGCACCTGAAAAACTGCTCGAGCTCCTCCAGACTCTCGGTAACGTTCTTCGTGATGTGCATTACATCGAGGCTATGGGGAGTGTGGAGGACCTTCCAGTATGGCAGGTCCCAGAAAACAGACCTTGCTTTCCATACACCTAGCAGCGGCTTTGTCCTCAGTCATTTTTTCCCCGGTGCAGGGCAATCTACCCAATTATTCAAAAGCTCCTCGATTTCTTCGCTGCTCCTTGGACGCAGGGCTCTTTCGATCTTGTCCTTACCATTGAATAGGTCACCGTGTTTTCTCCACCGGTGATCCATGCGGAGCCACTTTCGAGTACCTTGGAACACGGTTTTCGAAGACCCGGGATCCCTTGGTAGCTGGAGATGCGGTGTCTCATCCATGCACTTGACGCATGCATTGTGTCCGTGGTTCACCTTGGCCGATACATATGCGTAACCAGGATAGTCATGCACCGTTGTGAGCAACGCGACTCTCAGATGGAAATATTCTTTAGTGTAGGCGTCCCACGTACGGGCCGACGTCTCCCACAAGCTGGCTAACTCCTCTCTCAACAGCCCAAGATACAGATGCATATCGATACCTGGTTGTTTCAGCCCCTGAATTAGAATGCTCATGTGTACGTACCTTTGCTTTGTGCACAACCACGGGGAAGGTTGTACGGCCATACAAACACAGGCCAGGTGCTATGCGTGCTACTCTGGTTTCCAAAAGGATTGAGTCCATCGGTGCTCATACCCAGCCTGATGAAGGAAATATACCCTAGAGGCAATCATAGAGATGATTGTATTTCATGTGTATCCATGAGTTTTTATAATGCTCCTTGAATATCCATACACCAGGCAACTTGTATTGATTGGCAATTATGTGAATTGTTTGTGAAACTCTTTACTTGTATGGTTATCTAATAATTGTCCCTAGTCGGAGTTCATGTGAGGACACACGTGAATATTAGACTAGCACATCGATTGGTTGATGACTATGTTTCCCAAGTCATAGACATGGAGATGTCAAACCAATGATGTGGACACATGTTATGAACATGGGGTTGGACCGACCCAACTTGAGACTAGCAATAATACTTGCAGCTCTCTCTACACATCGTGTATGTTTTGTCCTTAGACCTGAGATTGTCGCATGTACTTGAGATGTGGATCGACCTACTTTGGGGCTATCAAACACCACTTCGTAACTGGGTAGTTATAAAGGTAGCTTTCGGGTTTGTCCTGATACATGCTGCAAGGCATCGGTCAATCAAGATGGGATTTGCCCCTCTCTACTTGAGAGAGATATCTCTGGACCCCTCGAGTGATCGGATCCAGAAATGCATGGCCGTCCTACATATGGTTAAGAGTTAACCTAGTAAAAGGATTTCGAATCACAGTATCGAGAAAGAGAGGTCAGCTTAGAGCTAGACCAAATATCATGAGGCAAAGGGAAAACATGTACTCAACCTTGTGATGGTTCGTCTGAATGATCTTTATATGCGTTTAGGAGTTGGCACGTCTTGCTAGAGGCCGCTACCAACTATTGACGGAGTAAGTGTACTCGTGTCATGACTATACGTGTATGAACCTATAGGGTCACACACTTTAGGGGCTGGAAGCCTAATAAGGATTGGATCCGAATTAGACCAGGCTTAGGCTGCTAATGGGCTACTAATGTAGAAGCCCACCAGGGATGCCTATATAAGAGAGAGTGAGGCGAGCTGAATAGAGTTGAGCATTCCACCCAGTCGCCACTCCTCTTTCGCCTGTGTTGCACGTGCAGACCTAGCAGTCTGGCGTGTGACTGTTTCTACTCCGGACGTGTGGATACCTCGGAGGTGCTACAGCTGTAGCACTTGGACGAGCCGCGCAAAGGGGAGCTGCTCATGCGACGAGGACGAGGACGAGACGTAGAACATCTACACTGCCCCGACGTGCTTCATCGAGTTCCGCAACTGCGCGTCTAGTGGTAATCCCGTGATCTATGACAATAGTATTCCTGGTTGACGCGGTAGAATTTTTTTGATTTTACGCTAGTGTAGCCTACCCGTTTCCCTACACCTGACGTTCCTGCATCACCCCCAAACTCTTCGAAATCGATGTCTAATGCATTCCACTGGCTAGCGTCTGAAGGGTGTGTCAGGATCTTGCCCTTCTCTGGATCATCTTCGGGTTTCTCTCTTTCCGCATGCCATTGCATAAGATTTTCTTCCTTAGGATCTATGAAATATCGCTGCAGACGGGGGGTGATAGGAAAGTACCATACCACTTTTCGAGGAACTTTCTTGTTCCCTCTCTTGTAGCGTCCTTGGCCGCACACCGGACATGTGGTTCAATCCGCGTACTCGTTCCGATAAAGTGCGCAATCATTGATGCATGCATGGTATTTAATGTGTGGTAGGTCGAGAGGGCACACGATTTTCTTGGCCTCCTCGATACTTGTTTGCAATGTGTTCCCCTTAGGAAGTCGGTCGTGCCAGTATTCCATGTTCGCGTTGAAGCTCACATCGGTCCATTTGTGTTCGGCCTTCATCTCCAGAGCCTTGAGCGTTACACTCAAACGAGTATCCTCGGGGCGACACCCAGGATACAATGGAGTCATCCCGTCTACCTCCATTTGGGATAGCTTGGCTTTCTCTCTGGCTGCAGCTTTGTCGTTGCTCGTCTCCTTGAGGAGCAGTTCTTGAACATGAGGGTCCTGCAAGGCCGAAGTTAGCAGCGTCTGTGTGTTCGCGTCTTCTCCTTCTTCATGATGATCATGCCTGTCGCCATCTCCTTCTTCATGCTGATCATGCCCGCCGGCATCTCCTTCGTCATGACGATCATGCTCGTCGGCATCTCCTTCGTCATGATGATCATGCCCGGTAGACTCTTCGTCTTCTCGCCCGCCCACATCTTTGTGACCACCATGTCTTGCCGGCGCCTCATTGAGGTCGCGCATGAAACCGCGACTGAGCAGGTGACCCTCCAATTGTCCAGAATCAGGGTCGATCCAGCGCTGGAGTTTGCATGTTCGACATGGACATCTTATCATGGTCTTGTTGTTCAGAATCATGTCCTCCTTCGCGTCTTTCTTGTACCTAGCAATTCGACCTTCGCTCATCGTGAGGACCATGGTTGCCTGAGCGGTCAAAATAGAGAGTATAGGTTAGAACCACACCATATGCACACACACACATGCATGAATGCTAGCCGGAAAAATTTGGCATGACCTTTCCTAAAATTAGGACATATGGGTAGTGCGAAAATTTTCCGAAATGGAAATGAATCAACATTTCGGCAAACATCCATGCACCACACCGGCCGGGACAACAACAAGCAAGCAACAAAAAACTTCCTCCCAATGCAAATATTCATGCAGCACACACGCATCATCTCGCCATGCATCGCACACACACCGCCTGCGCAACAAGCTTCACCCACATGTTCATGGCCAAGTACTCACCTAGTAGACTCAATACTAGCGAGACAAGACCGCGCGATGAGAGAGTGTGGACAAATAGATCTACAAGTTGGTGGAGAGGAAATTAGTAAACAAATAGGGATGTGAGATAGAAAAGTAAGGAACTTTTAGATCTACAAGTTGGAAGGAAGCTTCCACTTACCAACCTATGGACTAAAGTAGGTTTAGTTACAAGAAATGGAGAAACTATGGGCAAAATGGGGTGGGAGGGGGAGGAAGACGAGCTGGGAGGAGTTAGAAAGGAAGAAGAGATGTGAAATGGGTGGTGGTGGATAGATAGGGTGGGAGCTTGCCACCTTTTTCACATGCATCTGGACACCCTCATTTTTGGTGCATATGGCAGAAATGCGCCACAGATGCTCAAACTTCTATGGAGCATATTGCGATATGCGCCACAGAACATATGGTGCATGTTAAAGTGGTGGGACCCAGGGTTAGGTTTCTGTGGCGCATGTGTGGATATGCGCCACAGAAGTTAAACATATCTGTGGCGCATATCCAGACATGCGCCACAGATCATGGGTGAAATAGATTCTATGGTGGGGCCCGCCTCCATGTTCTATGGCGCATAATGAAATATGCGCCATAGATGCTGCCTCTTCTGTGATGCATATTTCATTATGCGCCACAGAACATAGATCGCCCCATCCTAGCTGGCAGGTCCCACCTAACTTCCGTGGCGCATGTCCTAAGATATGCACCACAGATGTTTTTAGTAGTTGTGGTGCATTTTTCTTAGTGCGCCACTGAAATATATCTGTGGCGCATGGTTCTACATATGCGCCACAGAATATCTTGTCTACCTATAAGTTGTTTCCTAGTAGTGTATCATCCAATGGTGCAAAGAAGAAGAATTGGAATAAAAATGGTACTCCGGCTCTGAAATCTCAGAGAGAATACTAGTAGCAATTTAAGAGCTTATAGGTTAATTCATAGACCATACACTCTAGGATCATCCGCAGCTGGTATCCTATTGGTTTAGTTAACCAGGTCATCATTGTATGACTTAAAGAGCATAAAACTTGGCCTAATCTAAGTAAGGTCTAAAGAAGTATAAAATTAAAGCAATCGTCTTCCGAGATACTTCGTGAAGTCGGGCTTGCAAATAGACCAATGTCCTAACCATGCAAACATATGGTGGTATATTCAGGAATTGGAGACCATTAGAAAACCCTAGGGGAGAGAGTGAACCATGAGGAAGTATCGAGATTCGATATCTGGAGTTAAGATAATGACAAATCCTAAACTATGATGAGATTAAACCTTATCCGCATAAGGTTACAAGAAAACATCATTATAAGGTACTCCCGAGAGTAGGTCGGGAGGAAACAATGAAGGGGATAAAATGGATTAAAACAGACTAGTTCTAAAAGAAGCAACTCTTAAGTTATCTTTAAGAGGGAAGAGAGTACTCCAAAATAGACCAGTGTAGAGTAGTAGGAAAACCTGATTGGAATGGATAAAATATGTCCACAACTAATCTGGAGCAGGCCTGTAAATTGGAAACCACAATTGGATCATGTTAAGAATGAAGAGGATTCAAGGAAAAAGGGACTGAATACAGGATACCACAACTCTCCCCAGTTATGATCACCATGGATTTGAGAAATGTCATGATCAATACAAGTCAACATCTTGTCCCAAAACGTAAGAGAGTACGAATTTTAGGGACGAGGTTTATTTTAAGGGGGAGAGACTATAACATCCCAGCATTATAGCTTAGAAATAAGCTGAGCTCACGCGTGTGCATTGCATTCATGCATAAGAAAATCCAAGGAATTTTCGCGCAAAACTAAAGAAGCTATAGAGGGATCGAGATCTCTCTTGCTCTAATGAAAACATCTAGGCAAGTGCGACAGATTTCGACATGGCCTCTATTGTATCTTTGTGTCTTAGGAGAATCATTTCAAATTTGAAGATTCAAATGGTATATTTGAATTCAAAAGAAATTGGAAATTGAATTATAAATGTAGAAATGAATTATAATAACAAATAAGAATTGAATTCTTATTTATAAGAAATATGTAAATGCTTAATTGATTCAAATTTAAAAAAAATAAGGAACTCTAACTTTATTACAATAATAATAAATTACAATGCCTTTACAGTATTTAAATAGAAAAGAAGGTTACAAGAAGAAGAATATAAGTTATAGAAAAAGATAAAGTTGAACTATTAAAGGAAATTCAACTTTATTATTTAAAACAAACTATACTACATGCTTTATTATAGATAAATAAAAGGAGAAATAAATTACAAAAGAATCATGAATAAAGATTACATTCGAAAATAGTAACTTTATTACTACAAAACAAATATTATTAATGTTTTACAAATGTTGAAATGAAACAACGAAAGATTACAATTAGGATCAATAAAAAAAATAAGTCCTAAAATAATTCCTAATCATTTCTTAATCCAAGCTTATGTATCTTTTCATCTTCTTCATACTTGCAAGTAAGAATAAATAAAACAAACAATATAAAGAGAAGAGAGTTAGTGTAGTGGTTTTACTCTTAGAATGAATAGTGTAATGCACTGTAATCATTTCATCAATGAGCTAATTTTAAAGGGGAAAGTTTCACCAAATTGAGCATCTATTCTGATTCAGTAATGGCCTTAGTACAACCTCATCAGCAAGGGCAAGTTTCACCAAAATAAGCAAAATAAAAATGTCCGTATATGTGATAGATAAGATCCAACCAGCTGAGCTGATCCTCACTGAATAAATATCTCAGTACAACGGAACTTGAACCAACAGAGGTCCCACTAGACATCATCTTACTCACACATGCAAAACTGTGTGCTGTCAACACAAGGGAGCTCTGAGAGAGTTAAAAACATAGCCGATGCAGAGAGATCCCTCTCTGCCAAAAACAGTTTCTCACCTCAAGAACAGTTTGAACAACCATCTCAGCTCAGTTAGATATTCACCAAACCACAAATCAATCCCTTAAACTAATTTAGTAGATACTAAGGAAACCTTGGTCACATGGGGAGGTGGTAGCTCTGGTGTGGAGCAAGGTCGAGCCAAGGAGAAGGCCAAGCTAGAGATCCAGTAGTAGATCAAGGAGGAGATCTGACCAAGCTGGTGATCAATACCCACTACACAGACATCAATAAACCATCATCTAGACCATTCAACTCAACATAACAGGGTAACAAACAAGATCTTGAGTAGTATCCCTTCCATTTCCTTACTTCTTAATAAAAGGGAGTTTAGAGTGACATAGAGCTCTTAGATAAGCATAGAAGTACTATGCTATGTTCATCCTAGAGCTAATTGAAGGCAACCATAGCATTTTTAATTATTTTACAAGAATTTATGCTCATCAAACAATTAGAGCCTCAGCCTTTTTCATCACTGGCTAGAAGCAAACAAGATAGTAATCTACCCAGCAATAAATCATACTACCTAGACCACTACTGTGCACACTCCAGGTTTGGGGGCACCACAGCAGCAACCCAGGTTAGTAGAGCCACCTATGGAAGTCATATAAAACAAAGCATTCAGAAGTCTAAAATATATCCAGCAAACCAAATTTTAAATCATTTTCCTACTTTATACTAGGAATCATGTTTAAGTTGTTCACAACTAAGTTAACAACAACTACTTAGATTATAATCTCATTAGCCAATCATGCTTGGAAGCACATCACTTTGCACACTCCACCAAGGAGGCACCACAGTGCTCTGCCCACCAGCAGAAGCCAACTAGGGAATATTCTATGCATCCTCCAATGAGGTGCCACAATAGCAGCTAGCATAGCGGTCTTTTAGCCCTCTGGAAGTTGTTCTTCCAAACTTTAACATAACTGTCATCAGATTGATGACAAGTACGCCATGAGGGGGTCCTCGAGGCGTGTGGAAGAGAGGGGTGTGAGACGTACGGTGTTCCGTGTCGGTGAGCACACAAGTTTACCCAGGTTTGAATCTGCCGGCTTTGGACAGATCCTACTCCTGCTAGCAATCCAGTAATACGGCAGAGCCGGAATATCGGTTACAAGGATTTCGCCTATGCGAGTTGAGATTGTAGACTATTGTGAGGGTGCCCTAAAGGCTCTCCCTAGGACGACTTATATAGATATCCGGCCTAGGGTTTACAGGAGAGATCTATCCGGCTACGACTAAGATTCGATTACAAAGTACATCTTGAACTACAAGTAACACTATGGGCCTATGTCGGTAAGTCTTCTGGGCCTTCCCGTAGCCGGATGGGACTTCGTCTCTTCTCCCTGACTGGGTCGCCCGTGAAGCAAAGCTCTAACCCGAAGTGGGCCACCCTGGTCAGTGAGGAACTGTGAGGATACCCGGAAAGTATATCCCCAACAGCAGCCCTCAGAAGCCTCCAAAATTCAAAGTCGGATTCATCATCATCTAGCTTAATCTTTGGCTTGCAGAATCTTGAAGTGTTCCTGAAACTTCAAAACAAAAGATACGATCCGGATCTCAAAAAAAATGAGTTGGACCTATGAGTACGTGTATTCGTGTTTCTAGCTCGAAATTCAAACTAAGCCAGAACTTGGTCTCTGACGTAACCTGACAATAGTCATGGTCAAGTCACGTCAGCCATCGATGCATATTTCGCCAAGACGATACAGGGCCTTCTATGGAACCAAGCGCCCGCTTCAATGCGTGCGTGGAGATCGAGGCGACGTAATCATTGCATGGGGGTTTTCCAGTCCTTTCCACAACGCGTGGCATGTTTACTGTAGCGTTTACACGAATCTTGACGCGCCTGGTGGATATAAGTGGTCTGGATTCCTTTCCCCATATTCTTCACCAGTTCTCAGCGTTGTTTCCTTCTCCTCTACGCCTCCCATGAACTTAGCACTCCACCGCCCCTAGAAAAAACTTCTTGCGCCGCCCATCCAAGGTCATCGGCGCACCGGAAATAACGTCTTCTGCATCATCCTCCGATTCGGCAGTGACAGCAGCGGCAACGGCAATGGCGGCAGCAACGGCGGCAGCGGAGAAGGAGAGGTACCGTGGGGTTTGGATCCTATGCATCCTCAACGATCCCAAACTCCGTGTCGTTGAAGAGGAAGGGCTCCTCCGCTCCAGCGACTGGCGGAGTGGCTTCGGCGAAACCGTCCCCAACCCCCGTGACGACGAGCGAGTGCATTTCGGCACTCACCTTGACAGTGGTCTGAGTTTTCCTCCCTCGGATTTCTTTTCCAAGGTCATTAGTCATTATGGAGTTCATCTCCACCATCTCCTCCTGAACTCCATCTTAGAGATGAGTGCGTACGCCTCTTTGTGCAAGGGGTATCTCGGCATTAGGCCGAGCCTTACTCCCTTCTGGTACTACTTTCATGTCCGGAGAAATTCCATAACTGACGGTAATCCTTATATTACCGGTACCATTAGTTTTTGGTTAGGCGAGAGCGCGTTTATCCCCGGATCATGGCAAGTGAGTCGGTCAAACAATGGTCGTCCACTTTTTTCTATCACAAGGATATCCCTACTCCCGGCAAAGATCATGCTTTGCCGGCTTTCATCGATGGATCCGCCACGCCCCAAGAGTCCCGGGACAAGCTTTCTCCGGCTCTCAGTGTCGATCTACTTCTCGACAAGAGGTGGATCGAATATCTGATGAAGCACAAGGGTATGAAAGGGTCCGACTTGGTTCAATGCTGGGTGGCACGCCGGATCCAACCCCTTCAACATCATGGAGATCGACTGATGCATTCCATCACGTCGTCGAAGAAGGATTCCCTCCGCATCAGCCCCAAGACCTTAGAGCCAAAAGATTATGTATGCCAAATCTGATGGCTGATAAGGGAGCGGATCGAGAGGAAGATTCCGGAGCTGTCCCTGGACATGCATACAGCGGAAGATCCTGTTGTGCCGGTAAACTTCAGCAACAACTCTTTTTATGTGCTCATCTTTATGTTATCTTTGCAATACTGAGATACTTCTCCTTTTTAGCTTGCTGACCTCCCCGAGTCGGAGTTAGCTCCTATCGAGGGATATCCTCCTGAGTTTTCTCACGACGAGGGTGAATTGGTCAAAATGCTGGTTATCGTTCCTCGGAAACGCAAGGCTTCGACATTGGCCATCGGCACCAAAGAAGTGCCCGTTGTGAAGAGGTAATATTTCCTCACACGGTCTTTGTATTTTGCTTGTAATTCCTTCTGAGATGTAATGTTCTTTGTTATATTATCTTCTCAGAGCTAAACAACTCATCAAGGGCAAGGGGAAGGGAGCTGCCTCGAAACCCCTGCGTCAGTCGAAGCTCAAATTGGCTTCTCCTGTCGTGGCTCCTCCGACTCCTGCCCCTCAGCCTTCTGCAGCGCCGGAGGTTACTCCATCTCCGACCATTGTAGATGATCCGGCTCAACCATCAGAGCTAGCGATCCTTGAATCGCAAACTAACGTCACCATGAGTGACTCAGGTGTTGATAAGGGTGAACCCTCTTCGGGTAATGATCCCTCGGCAGAGACCTTTGCCGAGAATCTCGTGGACAATCTGGGACTTGCCAAACTTGGCTTATCTCGGAAGTCTGTGGAGGAAATTCAACGGCTGGCCCAGCAATGCTTGGAGAGCCGAACTCTCTCTCCCAAATAAGAAGCACAAGAAGCAGAGGATGTCAAACACTCTGATCTTCTTGAACAAGTTCGTCTTCACAATGAGAAGCTGAGGTCCGGCGAGCTTCCAACTGCGTCGGTGATTCCTCTAACTTTCGCCGAAAAGGTTGCCACCGAAGTGAATACAAGTTTAGACAAACTCATTCGTGAACAATATGTAAGTCAGAATTCCAACTCCCATTTTTCCTTATTTCATATCATATCCTCTAGCCCCCAAGCATGAAGCTGGAAAATCAAATCCATTTTTATGCTTCCTTAGGATGCCAAAGAACGAACTAGTGTATCCCCCAAGGCTTGTGCTGATATTAGTAAAAATATTAGCCCGAGTCTTTAGTAGACCTCTGACTGTGGGTATTCTGACTTACAGAAAATATATTCCTATAACTAGGATTTGTTGAAAAATGTTTGCAACAAGCGGAAAGAGATCAGAGCTCTCTGGCTTGAAAATGCACAACTGAAGGTTTCCAAGGATGAGGCCGAAGGTAAACATTCTGAAACTCAAACCTTGTCTTTTATTTCATAGTCGAATTTTTTTCTTGAACTGTTGTTCTTTTGACTTACAGCACTGGTAAAACAGTCCTGCACTATGATAGAAGAGGCCGAGAATCTTAAGACCCTGGTCGTGGAAAACAAAGAACTTCGCCAAGAGCTGGATAAGCTTAAGGTAGATCATGAGAAGAGCATTGCTCAAATTCTCGAATCCACCTCCATGGCCACCGAGGAGCGCGATCGCAAATTACGCTTCAAGATAAGAAAATCTCGGATCTCACCAATGAGCTATTCAGAGAAAAGGACATTTCTGAGGTGCTCTGGGCTGAACTCCAGAGTCTTCATGAAGAGAAGGCCAAAGTCGACAATGTCATCTTTGGTATGTTTCCCTTTTTCTGACTTATCTGCATCTTCCGACTCTTTTAGAGTTTGGGTTTACTTGACTTACCCTTTGCATTATGTGCGCAGGTCCTCTGAACTTGATAGGCTCAGCCTCTGCCAAACCTCGCACCCACCGGCTTACCCAAGTCGGTGATTTGCTTCATGACTTCCGCCAATCCCTCGAAGATATTTGCGAAGTTCTCAAGGTTCCGGACATGCATAGCATGTCCGGTTTTGAGGTGCAAGACAAGGCCAAGGATATGCCGTAGCTTGTTCAGGACTGGAACATGTCCTACACGTGAACCGCAACGCAAAACACTCTCACCATGGTTATGAGCCACCATGGAAACATGGAAATCTAGCAAGTAACCAGAGGGTACTGCAAAGTGGACGAACACGGACAGGAGGAAGACATCAAGGCTATCATGGACTCCTGCACCGGATATGGGTGCCACGTAGCCGATTTGACCAGCTACGGCACTCCTTTCTTCAGCCGCATGGACACGCCGCCTCCGCCTTCCGAAGAAACAGCTGAAGTTTCCGACGATGATCAAACCATATCGGACTTGAACATCTCGGAATGTTATCAAGCCGAGGCCGATGTATCCAGTGAGCCGGCAGCTCCTACCTCTTCCCCTGCATCATAGAGTATCAGAAGAACAATATGTTATTCTAAAAACAATTTGGGTCTGTAAATAAGTAGTATAATACTTTTGCTAGTGCTAAGCTTTATTTTATCTATTCAGCACTTTTGGCTTTGATATTTTGTGCCTGAAATGTTTGCATAAGCACTTGTATTTTTTGTCTGCACTTATCGTTTATCTGGCTTTCCGCCTCGTCCCTTTCGTGAGCCGGCCAACTTTCAGCATGGAAACTTTGCCGAGCAACGAAGCTCAATTACTAAACCAGTTTAAACTCGGAAACAAAGCTGGCTTCTAGTACCAAAAATTCACTACTCAGAAAATGCCCACATCCAGCAATCAGACAAATAACCAAAGTATAGTCTAGAAAATTTAGATTTATACCCAAAGGTATCAATTTTATAATCGGAAATCTAAACCAGAACAAACATGAGCATAAAGTACTTTCAAGTATCCTGGGATTTTCGACTTTGACATGATCATTCGGAAATAAGATGGTAAAAACTTCTCAATTTTGTTTGAGGGAACCAAGACTTTATTTCTCATTGAACATGTACACATATATGATTACAAAGAAAAAAACTAAGAATAAAAGGGACGTAGCTGAGCAATATTCCATGGTCTGTCTAACTCATCCGGATTTGTACTGCCTCCAGCTCTCTTTCTCTTCTTACTAGCAGGTCTTTCTTTAACTGGCCGCATATCAGTTAGGTAGTATGAACCATTGTGCAATACTCGACTAACTAAAAATGGCCCTTCCCATATTGGGGAAAGCTTGTGCTTTCTTTGCTGTACAAGCTGGAGAACCAAATCGCCCTTATTGAAAGATCGGTTTTTGACTCTCTGGCTATGATACTTGCGTAACTTCTGTTGATAGGCTGTTGATCTCATTTCAGCAACAACGCGAACTTCTTCGACTAAGTCAAGATCATTTTGTTGAGAAATTTCGGCCTCCTCTTCAATATACGCGGCCACTCTAGGAGAAGTGTGAATGAAATCGCTAGGAAGAACTGCTTCTGCGCCATAGACCAAGAAGAAAGGTGTGTATCCGGTTGACCTATTTGGAGTTGTTCGTAAACTCCATATTACAGAAGGTAACTCCTCTGCCCAAGCCCCCGCAGCACGTCGTAGTGGTGCTTTGAGTCTTGGTTTTAGGCCTTGTAGGATTAAACCGTTTGCTCTTTCGACTTGTCCATTAGCTTGTGGATGTGCGACTGACGCAATGTCAAGCCGGATATTTTGTTCATTGCAGAATTCGGCAAGCTCTCCCATAGAAAAGTTACTCCCGTTGTCTATGATAATGCTATGCGGATAACCTTATCGGATTATAACATCCTCAACAAATCTTCTAGCTGTTGCTCCATCACAACTAGTGACGGGTTTAGCCTCAATACATTTGGTGAACTTATCCACCATCACTAAGAGGTATGTAAATCCACTTGGAGCCCGTTTAAACGGTCCTACCATGTCAAACCCCCAGACCGCAAAAGGCCATGTTATAGGTATTGTTCGCAGCTGATCAGCCGGAACATGAGCTTGTTTGGTGTACTTTTGTAGCCCTTGCACGTCTTGACTAGTCGTTCGGCATATGCCTTAGCTATAAGCCATAAAAAACCATGTCGGAAAGCTTTTGCCACTAAAGATTTGGCTGCAGCATGGTGACCATACTCGCCTTCATGGATCTCTCGTAAGATTTCCACTCCTTCTTCCGGAGATACACAGCGCTGAAAGACCCCAGATGCACTCCTCTTATAGAGCTCACCACTAATTATAGTATAGGCTTTTGCTCGTCGGACGATCTGCCAGCTCAGAACTTCGTCTTCAGGTAATTTTCCGTCTACCAAGAAATCAAGGTAGGGTTGAGTCCAGCTGGGAATCACAACCAAGACTACTACTAAAGGTGAGTCGGATTTGGTCGGATATTCCTCATGCACTCCCTTTATAGTGGGAACTTTGAGGTGCTCTAAAAAAGCACCATCCGGGACCTTTTTCCGAGCAGAGCCTATTTGAGATAGTGCATCTGCTTCCTCATTTTCTGTTCGAGGGATGTGTTAAACTTCAAACCCTTCAAATGATTTAGATAGTTCATCCACGATAGCCCTATATGCTGTCATGTGCTTGTTTGCCTTACAAATATCCGACACTTGTTGTTGTGCAACAAGATCCGAATCTCCATAACACATTAAATGTCGGATGTCGATGTCCTTAGCAATCCGGATTCCATGCAGTGATGCTTCATACTCGGCAATGTTGTTTGTTGATGTGAAGTGTATCTGCAATACATAGACAAGTTTATCTCCTTGGGGTGACTTGAGCACCACGCCAGCCCCCGAGCCGCCGAGCACTTTAGACCCATCAAAATGCAAGGTCTAGTATTCCGACTCTGGCAGGGTCATACTCTCCGCTGTCTCTGTCCAATCAGCGACAAAGTCAGCGAGGATTTGGGATTTGATTGTTGTACGAGGTTTGTACTCAATGTCAAAAGCTGAGAGCTCTATGCCCCATTTGGCGACGCGTCCTGTGGCGTCACTATTGTTGATTATATCTCTCATGGGAGCTGTGCTCACCACGGTAATTGGATGTTCCTGAAAATAATGTCGTAACTTACGAGATGCTAAGAACACACCATAAGCCAGCTTTTGATAATGCGGATACCGCTGTTTTGATTCTGTTAAGACCTCGCTGAGATAATAAGTTGGACGTTGCACCAGGTGTTCCTAATTTTCCTCCGGTCTCTCCACCACCATGACGATACTGACGACTTTGTTTGTCGCGGCGAGATAGAGCAACATCGGTTCCTGTGGCTCCGGTGCTGCGAGGATGGGAGCAGATGAGAGTACTGCTTTCAGGTCTTGTAGTGCAGCTTCAGCTTCATAGGTCCAAACGAATTTCTTGGTCTTTTTCAGGAGCTTGTATAGTGGTGCGGCTCTTTCACCGAGCCGGCTTACAAACCGACTGACTGCGGCAATGCAGCCAGTTAGTCTCTGAACGTCCTTCAAGCGAGTTGGCCTGGAAATATTTAGTATAGCCTTGATTTTGTCTCGGTTTATCTCTATTCCTCTTTGAGACACGATAAAACCTAACAATTTTCCGGCTGGGATTCCAAAGAAGCATTTCTTCGGGTTAAGCATTATGTTGTATTTTCCTAGATTGGCGAACGTTTCCTCCAAGTCGGAAATCAGAGTATCCTTCTTTTTGGACATCACCGCAATATCATCCACATATGCATGTATATTGCGTCTGATTTGATCGTGGAGGCAACGTTGCATTGTGCGTTGGTACGTAGCTCCTGCGTTCTTCAGCCCAAAGGGCATCGTACCGAAACAGAAGGTTCCGAAGGGAGTTACGAATGAAGTTTTGACTTTGTCAGATTCCTTCATCCGGATTTGGTGATAACCGGAATATGTGTCGAGAAAACATAGGAGTTCCGAGCCTGCCGTAGAATCGATAACTTGATCAATCCTAGGTAGAGCGAACGGATCTTTGGGACAAGCCTTGTTCAAGGCAGTATAATCAACACACATCCTTAAATCAGTGGTGTCCTTTTTAGGGACCATTACAGGATTGGCCGACCACTCAGTGTGGATGACCTATTCTATGAATCCGGCTAACTCGAGCCGTGCTAGTTCCTTAGCTATTGCCTTACGCTTTTCGTCGCCAAAATATCGTAGGGACTGTTTGACGGGTTTAGCTTTTGGCTGTACATTTAAAGAGTGCTCGGCAAGTTACCTAGGTACTCCGGCATGTCATGACCCACAAGTATAGGGGGTGTATCGCAGTATTTTCGAGGGAAGTGAAACCCAATTTATTGATTCGACACAAGGGGAGCCAAAGAATATTTATAAGCCTTAACAACTGAGTTGTCAATTCAGCTGCACCTGGAAACAATCTTGCTCACATCAGTTTATCAGTAGCAACAGTTTTGCAGTAGGAATAGTAAAGCAACAGCAGTAGTAAAGCAAAGACAGCAGTAACAAAAGCAGTAAACAGTGGGATTCGAGTGCGGTAGGCATAGGGATGGATGGACGGGCATTGCATGGACAAGTCAATCCACATAGCAATCAGAACATAGGGCAATTGCAGATAAATAAGATAAAGCATCCAAGTACTAGACAATCCTAGGCATGTGTTCCATATATAGTCATACGTGCTCGCAATGAGAACTTGCACAATATCTTTTGTCCTGCCTGCCCGTTTGCAACGGGGCCTCTAGGGAACTACTAGCAATTAAGGTGATCCTTTTAATAGAGCACCAGAGCAAAGCATTAACACTCCATGAACACATGTGATCCTCACATCAAAGCCATTCCCTTCCGGTTATCCCGATTTACATCGCCGGGGCCATAGGTTCCGGACAACAACGTGTGTATACAACTTGTAGATAAGACCAGAAACAATACTATCATAATGAATCAATAACATGTTCAGATCTGAAATCATGGCACTCGGGCCCTAGTGACAAGCATTAAGCACAACAAGTCGCAACAAAGTCATAAAGCACTAATAAAAATACTAGGCACCATGCCCTAACAATCTGATGCCATTACATGAACGATCTCATCCAATCCCTACCATCCCCATAGCCTACAGCGGGGGATTACTCACTCATAGATGGGGGAAACATGGATGGTCGATGAAGATGATGGTGGAGATCGATGGAGATGGCTCCGGGGGCACTTCCCCGTCCCGGCAGGGTGCCGAAATAGAGACTTTCTATCCCCCGAATCTCCCCTTCGGTGGCTGCAGCGCAGCAGAACTTTTTGTGGAAAAACGTCGACCCCCCCGAAGTTTTTAGGTCAGAAGGCTTCTTATAGGCGAAGAGGGAGACCGAGGGGTGCCTGGGGCCACCACACCATGCCCTGGCGCGGCCAGGCCCAGCCCGCGCCTGGGGGGTAGGGGTGTGACCAGCCCCTAGCCCTCCTCCGTCTCGTATTCTGACTCGTGGAGTCTTCTAGAAAAATAGGCACTTTGGCTTTTGTCCCGTCCAATTCCGAGAATATTCATTTTCTGACTTTCTTGGAACCAAAAACAGCAGAAAACAGGCAGCTGGCATTGTGGCTCTTGTTAATAGGTTAGTCCAAGAAATCATATGAAAAGTACTCCAAAGTGCGGACAAAACACAAGAAAGTGGATAAAACCGAGCATGGAGCATCAAAAATTATAGATATATTTGCAATGTATCAACATCCCCAAGATGAACTCCTGCTCGTCCTCGAGTAGGTAAGTAATAAAAAGAAACAATAATTTTTGAGGTGACATGCACCATCAAAGATTTCACCAAAGTATTTGTAAACATTCAAAGCTGGGATCATAGTACTTCAATCATAACATGAAAGACAAAGTTCTAGCAATAAGACAAAGAGACTATGATGCAACATGAAAAGGCACAAACAAAATATTCATGAATAACAATGCTTTGTAAGACGTTTGTTTGTTTCACATAAAGAAAACATAGCATAAAAGTATTCAGCTTGTCCCTCAATAGAGTAGCAAATATAAATGCATAGGACACCTTCAAAGTTCATAAGAGTGACCAGATACAATAGTTTAAAACAAGCAATAACAACTTATGCATCGATCAACTAGTCTTGGTACAATGCACATAGAACTAAGAATGGCCACTATGCTCTCAAAGTAGGTGCATAAAGATAGAAGGTGGAGACTCAATATAATGGTGGAAGAAAGGCCTTTTGTAAAAGGAAGTAGGGATTCAAGTCTCATAAAGAGCTTCCAAAAATTATGGTACTTGTAGTTTTCAGCTCTCATTGCCCTATCATAAGCATCTTGAAGGTGATTAAGGTTAAAGTGACACAACTAAGAGGATATGCTTGACAAGTTATAGACCGAAATCTCATGCCCCTTAATTACGAAGACCGATCCTCATGCTACTCAACTTCAGTCACGAGTAAGCTCTTGTCATTGTAAGTATATGTGTATCATTAAAAACCGCCAACGGGGTACCCCTTGCACATGATACGGGAGCTTTCCCATAATCAAAATGACAAGGCAAGCAGACAATGAGCATCTCAGCGATCTTTTTATTTTCTATTTGCATAGGTTTTTATTGAGGATGCTTCATAGAGTGCTCATTATGGTGATGCTACAAGTTTCCACCATGATTAGGCATGTCTTAGGCTAGCGGCCCAGGCGTTTCTCTAACAAACATACAAACTCCATGATCTTACAAGTTCCACTTTTATTTCACACCGCCGGGATCCGTAAGCAAAAGAACATGATATCAACGGGGTACAAAGTACAAGTGCAAAGTTGAAAGCGTTCCCCATGGTACATGGTTCTCCTAATTTCAACTTATAAAGCGCAAGCATAAACGCAACAAAGAAGGACCCAATGGTTCAAGTTTATTACAGGCAAAAAAGTTAAAGTGTGTCATCAAGTTCGTGAGAGCTTTAATCACTAGTTTTCTCATAACAACTGGAAGGTAAACAAAAACATGAATATACTTGTAGTAGCATAAGCTAGTAGGTAGGTATGGTGGACTCTTTGGAATAACTTGGTTTAGGGAGTTGGATGCATGAGTGGAACTCATACTTTATTGTGGAGGCTAGCAAAAGACTGGGAGCGACAAACTAAGAGAGCAATAATGGCATGCGCCAAGTCAACCCAAATAAAGCATCAAAGGAGAATACCACTATACTATGCCTTAATATGCTAAAACAACACATGATTCATCCAAGGCACATTTAAGCAATCTCAATTGTTTATAACAAGTCATGCTACAGAAAAGAATACTAAGCATAAAGCCAAAACAATATCAAGCATGTCATGACAAAGCATAGGCCACAATCAAAAACAAGCTCTCTTTACCACTTAAGCATGAGCTTTCCTACTCTTTTCCAATCCAAACCAAACTATTTGAACACCAAAGTATGAAAGAGGGGGTCCAACCAATTTATTCAGAAAACTAAGCAAACAAAAACAAATGAAAACCAAAATGAAAACACAAAAGAAGACGCACCAAGAACAACACAACTATGCATAAAACAATAAAAATGAAGCGTTTGGAAGAAACCTGGGATTTTTATTGATGAAGAAGGGGATGCCTTGGGCATCCCCAAGCTTTGACGCTTGTACTTCTTGGATATTTCTTGGGGTGACACGCGTGGCATCCCCAAGATTTAGCTTTAGTCCATCCTTCATCTCATTACTCATTTCTTCCATATACCTGAAATTTTCCTTCATACAAAACTTCACACAATCTTTATTAGTAACATTAGTGCACTCAAGATAAATAAGTCTTAAGGTTAAGTTCTAACACCAAATAAACTTACATTAGAACACTATCTACTGTAGCACTTCCCTCAAAAAGCTCAATTCCCCAAAAGAACTCAAAGAGGAACCAACAAGAAGCAAATGCGGAAAATGGCAAAAATCTGTCAAAACAGACCAGCAGGTAAAGACGAAATTGTTCGAAGACCTTCTGTTGATCAAATCAAAAAGTGTTGAACTAACGAAAGTTAGATAACAACCTGGGGCAGAAGCACAAAAATTCACGCCTCAAAAAGACATTCAGATATTTTACACGAATTTTTACGGTGAAGCATAGAAATCTGTTTCGGGACAGCAACTTTCCCAATCATTACTTCTCTCTCATTAGAGGTTATTCTTGGCACAAAAAGCAAATAAAAAGGATAAGGAGCGGTTATTACAGAGGTAATAAGTTCCAAGACTCATCTAAAACTTTTGGGTTATCTCCCAATAAGTACTTTTCTTTAACGCCTTTAAGTTAGGCAAAAGGAAAAACTGAAAATGGATAGAATAGAAGTAAGTGGAGATAATCATGGTGAAAACATTGTTTTGTTCAATGAAATCCTTTTGTTAACAAGGTTGATCAGGTCTTGTTACCAAAAAAATTTCATATGAGACAAAACTTCTGTATTCCAGTAATGATTATGTTACCTCAACCTTGATAGCAATGGTCCCAATCATAATAGTTTCAAATTTTTCTCTTGGTATGGGACAATATATTTCTCCAACTTGAATGCACTCAACATGTTCAATTGAATTCAAGCCATAAGTCCTTTCAATCTTCTTGGGGAAATAGACAATATGTTCCTTGTCATTAACATTGAAGGTCACCTTCCCTTGATTATAATTAATAACAGCTCCTGCAGTATTTAAGAAAAGGTCTCCCAAGAATAATAGACATTTTAACATCTTCAGGCATAAAAGTTTGAGAGGATGCTCCCATAAGAAATATGAGTTGAAGTAAAAGAGAGCATCAAGAAGCAAATTCAAAACACATTTAAGTCTAACCCACTTCCTATGCATAGGAATCGTGTATGCAAATAAATTCGCAAAGAACAAAGTGACGGGCATAGGAAGATAAAACAAGAGTAACTTCAAAACTTTCAGCACATAGAGAGGTGTTTGAATACCATGAAAACTTCTACAACCATATTTTCCTCTCTCATAATAATTTTCAGTAGCCTTATGAATAAATCTCAACAATATAACTATCACATAAAGCATGCTCTTCATGATCTACAAGCACTAGAGCTTTATTATAAACATTTTCAAAAGAAACCTCGGGAACATAACATTCATCCTCCTTTAGTAAGCATGGAGGACAATCAAATAATGTAAGGGATAAAGAGTTACTCTCATTAGAAGGTAGGCATGGGTAGATAATCCATGCTTCCTCCTTTTGTTCATCACTCTCCTCCTCTTTTTCATCTAATGAGATTTCAGGTTCATCAATTTCTTCTTCCATAGGATCCTACAAGGCATTAGTCTCTTCCATTTGTGGAAAGCATCTATTAAAATATTCCAGAATATGGCTATTTTCATCCTTGTAATTATCAAAGAAAAATTTAAGTATACCATAAACCTCATACTTATAAGGTGAATCATCAATATTTTCAAGCAAACTAGCAAGTTCAAAAGCACCCTTCCAACCAATAAATTCTTCAATTTGTTCTGCATCATAAAAGTCATAAATTCCTTTAGCATAGGAAGATATGGTATCATCATTATTATACTCACATTGAAAAGGGAGGTGTTTATACCTCTTTCTGCAACGAGATTCATCACAACAATAAGTAACATTATAAGTAGAGCATACGTTTCTAGCAATGGTATACAATCTATCAATTTGTTCCCATAAGTGTTTCCCTTTTTGTGACAAGCGATGTTCCTTATAATAACATTTTTGATCTTCCGTGAACCCACCATGCCAATAAGCTTCAGTTTCAAACAAACCAACCATTGACAACAAGCATGATAAGGCAAGACAATAACAGACCAACAAAAATAACAACTAGAGTAGGAACTAATTTTTTTGTATTTTTTATAAAGAAACAAGCAAACAAGGAGAAAATAAACTTAGCTTGAACAATAATGATCCAAGTGGACTTGATAAATAAAGCTATGCTCCCCGGCAACAATGCCAGAAAATAGTCTTGATGGCCCGCAAGTATAGGGGGTGTATCGCAGTATTTTCGAGGGAAGTGAAACCCAATTTATTGATTCGACACAAGGGGAGCCAAAGAATATTTATAAGCCTTAACAACTGAGTTGTCAATTCAGCTACACCTGGAAACAATCTTGCTCACAGCAGTTTATCAGTAGCAACAGTTTTGCAGTAGGAATAGTAAAGCAACAGCAGTAGTAAAGAAAATACAGCAGTAACAAAAGCAGTAAACAGTGGGATTCGAGTGCGGTAGGCATAGGGATGGATGGACGGGCGTTGCATGGACAAGTCAATCCACATAGCAATCAGAACATAGGGCAATTGCAGATAAATAAGATAAAGCATCCAAGTACTAGACAATCCTAGGCATGTGTTCCATATATAGTCATACGTGCTCGCAATGAGAACTTGCACAACATCTTTTGTCCTGCCAGCCCATTTGCAGCGGGGCCTCTAGGGAACTAATGGCAATTAAGGTGCTCCTTTTAATAGAGAACCGGAGCAAAGCATTAACACTCCATGAACACATGTGATCCTCACATCAAAGCCATTCCCTTCCGGTTATCCCGATTTACATCGCCACTGGGGCCATAGGTTCCGGACAACAACGTGTGTATACAACTTGTAGATAAGACCAGAAACAATACTATCATAATGAATCAATAACATGTTCAGATCTGAAATCATGGCACTCGGGCCCTAGTGACAAGCATTAAGCACAACAAGTCGCAACAAAGTCATAAAGCACTAATAAAAATACTAGGCACCATGCCCTAACAATCTGATGCCATTACATGAACGATCTCATCCAATCCCTACCATCCCCATAGCCTACAGCGGGGGATTACTCACTCATAGATGGGGGAAACAAGGATGGTCGATGAAGATGATGGTGGAGATCGATGGAGATGGCTCCGGGGGCACTTCCTCGTCCCGGCAGGGTGCCGAAACAGAGACTTTCTATCCCCCGAATCTCCCTTTCGGTGGCTGCAGCACAGCAGAACTTTTTGTGGAAAAACGTCGAACCCCCCGAAGTTTTTAGGTCAGAAGGCTTCTTATAGGCAAAGAGGGAGACCGAGGGGGTGCCTGGGCCACCACACCATGCCCTGGCGCGGCCAGGCCTAGCCCGCGCCTGGGGTGTGTGGCCAGCCCCTAGCCCTCTTCCGTCTCGTATTCTGGCTCCTGGAGTCTTCTGGAAAATAGGCACTTTGCCTTTTGTCCCGTCCAATTCCGAGAATATTCATTTTTTGACTTTCCTGGAACCAAAAACAGCAGAAAACAGGCAGCTGGCACTGTGGCTCTTGTTAATAGGTTAGTCCAAGAAATCATATGAAAAGTACTCCAAAGTGTGGAAAAAATAGAAGAAAGTGGATAAAACCAAGCATGGAGCATCAAAAATTATAGATACATTTGCAATGTATCATCATGTCAGATGGCTGCCATGCGAAGATGTCTTGATTTGCTTGGAGGAACTTGACGAGTGTGTTTTCCTATGCACTATCTAGGCCTATGCCTATCTGGGTCACCTTGGAGGGGTCATCATCCTTCAACGGCGTCTTCTTCGTCTCTTCTGATGCCTTGAACTCCGGATTCGGCTTTGTCACCTCCTTATTTGTCGCGGGCATCTCGGACAGATCTATGGTCTTCTTGATCTCTTGGTACTCCTGGGCGTGTAGCACCGCTTCAGCAAAGGCGGAATTTCCGTCTTCGCACTCTCGCGCCTTTTTCAGGTCTCCCCTGATGGTGATCACGCCGTTGGGACCTAGAATTTTCATCATATTGTAAATGTAACACGGACGATCCATAAAATCCCAGTAAGCCGGACGTCCGAATATAGCGTGGTACGCGCTCTTGAACGGGACCACTTCGAAGGAAAGTGATTCCGTCTGGTAGTTCTTTGGAGTTCCAAATGTAACATCCAAAGTGATTTCTCCGTGGGAATTTGCTTGTCTTCCTGGGACAACTCCGTGAAAGATCACAGAGCTGTAGTTCAGCTGGGTCTCCGAGATCTTCATCCGGCGTAGTGTTTCGACATACAGAATGTTGATGCTACTGCCGCTGTCCATGAGAGTCTTGGAGAAACCATAGCCATCAATAAGTGGATTGACGACTAAGGCGTATTTTCCTCGCCTGTGCAACCTAGGCGGATGATCACCACGGTCAAAGATGATTGCCACTTTCGACCAGTCCAGGAACTGAGGGACAACCGGAACTGTTGCGTTGAGCTCATGTAGAACTGCTTTCTTGACCTTAGCTGGTTGAGATCCAAGGAAGGTGACGTAAGTGTCTTTCTTTGTCGGGAAATTCTTTTTCCCTTCCGTCTTGGGATTTGAAGTATCGGCTTCCTCCATGTCGGAATCATCCTTGGTCTCTTTATCTTTTTCGGGATTCTTCTTTCTCTTCTTCCGCTTAGCCCTGTAGCCAGCGGTATCATCTTTCTTTATGTCGTCATTGAAACGACACTCGGTGTTTGTGTGGGACGAGCCCCTATTGGTGTCTAAGTGATGCACACATGGGTTATTGGCAATGTCGGCCCAGGAGTAGGTTTTGCCGGGTTGCTTGTCTCCTCTACCCTGGACCCTTGATGTCCCACGACCGCGTCCACGACCATCGTCGTGCCCTCCTCGTCCTCCAGACCAAAAAGCAGTAGTGACCACTGTTGTTTCCGCGTTGGGCTTTTCTTCCGAGGTGTTCTTGCGCTTCTGAGCTTGCTGCTTTGGTTGTTTTGCCGACTGTGGCACAGCTAGGGCGTTATAATCCCTCTGCATCGTCATCTGCATATGCATATTTGCTCGCTGTTTCTATCATCTCTCCCAAATTAGTGACCTTGTCACACTTCAAGCGATGATGTAGTAAACCAATTGGGAGTCCTACAATGAAAGCTTCAATCGCAGTTTAGTCATTTACTCCTTCACAGGAGTTCTTGGTGTTGATCCATCGTCTGAGATAATCCCGGCAAGTTTCTCCGGCTTTCTGGGTGCAACGTTGTAGGTGTCCTACCGTACATGGCCTCCGATATGTGCCTTCGAAATTCCGAAAGAACGCACTTTGCATGTCATACCAGTTGTGGATGGTGTTCTCCGGAAGTTCATTGAGCCATGATCATGCCGTCTTCCACAACACAAGTGGGAGATATCGGGTCGCGACCAGGCTGTTTCCGCCTTTGGCGATACAGCAGGCCTGGAAAAAATCCTAGAGCCAAGTATCTGGTCGAGCTATACCGCCGTAGGCTTGAATGTGTCTTGAGATAGCAAATCCTTCCGGGAATTTTGTGGCTCTTATGCGTGGTCCGGAGAACTTTGGGCCCACGTATATGTCATCATTTTCGTAGCGCCGTGCCTCTATGTTGGAGTTGATCCTGTGCCTTGTGTCACTTGGGGATAAAGATCATCCCGAATGACGGTTGTGGCTGCGGTGCCTTGGAGCCGGACTTTGGCTTCTGCCACCACCTCCTCCACCACGACGCCCTCCTTGGCCTCCTTGGGAACCATTGTGATGGCTACTTGGTGGAGAGGGTGGAGCAGCTGGATTGTTTCCGGCTGATCGCCGGCCTCCGTCCGGAGCGTTATTATTCCAGTTCCAGGGAGGATCTTCATTACGACGAGCCCCTTGTCGGCTTGACTCAGCACAGTGTCCGTCGTTCCTTCGTCCGTCAGCCGGACGGCTTGTGTGTCTAGGTGGTGGCATTCTTTGACGGTCCTCCTCCCGACGCTTCTCTTTGTCTTCTTCCCTGCGATCGTTCGACTCTCGCCGAGGAGGATTCTATGGATTCAGTGCAGCAATTGCCTCTTGCTCCACAGCTGGGGTAACGTTGCGCCAGTCATGTGCAGCTTTGTGATGCTGTCCTGAAGATCCGGTTCTTGAGTAGTTGTCTTCCCGACGGTCGGAACGGTGATGCTATTCCGGAACACGTTAGGGTCTTACGTCATTCCAGGCCGGATCCGTGCAGCATTGGTCAGATTGGGAGACCAGTTTTCTGCTTCCGGACAGGGCGGCCTTCTGCTGATCCAGACCCTTGTTGAGTAGTTTGATACCCAATCGAATCGGCTCTAGGCCTGGATTACTTGCTAGGATTTCTCGAGCCACGATGGTGTTTTGAACTGGTGTTGGATAGACCCAGTCTTCCTTGCTGTCGCGTCGAGGCATCCCATGGTCACCTCCAAAGAGGACTTTGTGAATCTCCGGGAATTGGTCGTCATGAGTGTGATGTTTCTGGGTCTTCTGATGCTGCCGAGAGATGTACTTCTCCGCAGTTGCCATGCGTTTCTTTTCTTCATCAATGTTTTTGGCCTCATCGAGGAGTACTTGGCGACGCGCTTCTAGGGCTTGGGCCCTTTCGTCCAGCTCTTCAGCAGTAAGTTCTGTAGCTATAGGAATAGGTGTTGTTAATGCAGCATCGATGAGTTTACGTGCACCTTTGGTGATCATGTGTCCATCCATCGACTCTTCTTTGGGATCTTCTGGGATCAGCCCTCCATCCGAGTCTTCCTTGTATTCCTCGGCAATCACTTCCTGTGCCAGAGGATCTTTTGTCGGGGTCTTGTTTTTCTTGTTCTTCTTCTTTGCCTTCTTGGCAGTGCCGGTAGCAAAGACAGCTTTGGGTCCATTTCCCGGAGTCAAGCTCTGATCGGTACTTTTGGACATCTGGACGTTGGGATTATCTCCGATATCCATGTCATCCTGCGTTTTGGGAGAGTTTTCCCCGGATCCTTCATCCATGGCTTCTCCTTCCTCTGCAGCTTTGGAGTTATACTCCTCTTCATACTCCACGGAGAACTTTCGGAAATCTGCCGACGTCATCGAGTCATTTGAGGATGCGGGTAAGTCGGTGTTTGTTCCGATCGCCTCCAGCACTAAGTCGGTGTTTTCTCCAGCATCGACAGAGCCGGATCCAAATCCAACGTATTCGACGAAGTGCGACATGTGGGTCCTGAGGTAGTTGCGGATTTCCTTGTGGGCTTCCTCGAAGATCCTGATAGTCTCGAGAACCTCATCCACGCTTGCGTCTTGCATCATCATAGGACTCAACGTGTGCCTCAGGAATGGCTAATCTGTTCCGGCATTGGCAGGGCTAGAACCAAGGTTGTTGTTGTGATCCTCCTGGATTTCGACTTCGGCGGGTGGATCGATCTGGGATTCGGCCTCACCATGGAGATCCACTCCAGATTCGACTTGAACCGCCAGGTCTGCTTCAGGCTCAGATTTCTCCACTATCTCTGCTACAGGTACGGGCTGGGTGGGATTAGGGTTTTCTGAGATCCGGAACTCTTCCGCCTCCGCGGACAAAGGGGACCCAGAAATTTATTCTGCCTCTATCATCACCATTGGGGTGGGTGGGGCAGGTTCATCGAATCCAATGTACACATCGATCTCGCCGAAAGACATGATGGTGTAGGCAGTCATGGCCTCCCTAGCCGGAATCCAGATCTCGTCGAGAACGATGAGAGGTATGTCGCTGGCTTAGAGGATGCGACCGACGGCGATAGTCTCTCCGATTCTGATTCTTGCAGATTCTGCTCGGAACGCATATCCGAAGCTCACTTGTCCCATGGTGGCGCCAACTATCGTCGGATTAATGACAAGTATGCCATGAGGGGGTCCTCGAGGCGTGTGGAAGAGAGGGGTGTGAGACGTACGGTGTTCCAGGTTGGTGAGCACACAAGTTTACCCAGGTTCGAATCTATCGGCTTTGGACGGATCCTACTCCTGCTAGCAATCTAGTAATATGGCAGAGCCAGAATATGGGTTACAAGGGTTTCACCTGTGCGAGTTGAGATTGTAGACTATTGTGAGGCTGCCCTAAAGGCTCTCCCTAGGACGGCTTATATAGATATCCGGCCTAGGGTTTACAGGAGAGATCTATCCGGCTACGACTAAGAGTTGGTTACAGGGTACATCTTGAACTACAAGTAACACTATGGGCCTATGTCGGTAAGTCTTCTGGGCCTTCCCGTAGCCAGATGGGACTTCGTCTCTTCTCCCTGACTGGGTCGCCCGTGAAGCAAAGCTCTAACCCGAAGTAGGCCACCCTGGTCAGTGAGGAACTGTGAGGATACCCGAAAAGTATATCCCCAACAATAACAGATAAATAAATCATCTTCCTAAACTAGTTAGGAATCATTTGTTTTTACTTAAAACTCTCCACATAGTTTTATCAATGTAAATAACAAGTGTATCATCATTTTGAGGAAATACATCTTTATCTGATACATAGGCGAATCATTTCAATAGTTCAATACATAGGCAAATTGACAGGTTCTGAACCTCAACCTCTGTGGACAAGTACAAGTAAGCTCCAGAATTAGAACCTCTAATATTTCTTTCAAACAAGCCATCAGAGAAAAATTGAATCCATAACCAGCAAACAAACTTTAGTACTTAAGCTTATCACATAAGAATCATCTGTCAAACCTATATTAAAACCATAGTACCAAGAGCATACTATTCTAAGATAGCTACAATCTTAAATTAAAGCAATATCTAGTTTGACCACAAGACACTGCCAGTCATATCAAAGAATACATAGCATCAGATCATTCATAGTCTACCAGCACAGGCATTCCACAGGAAACCAGTCCAATTGACATTGTTAACCATAGTATAGGGATGAACCCTAATCAAGGATTCAGGGCAGCAATCACATAGAGTGTAGCAGAGGGAGACACATAGCAAGGAGGAAGAAGAACTGCACTTACCCGAGGTCCTCGCTCAGCTAGAAGAGGAAGAAGTGGCCAGCATCGAGGAAGCACATGGTGGCACGAGGTACACCCTAGAGGGGCGCTGCAACCCGTGACGAGCCACATCAATGGCGGCTATAGTGGATAAAGCGACACCACATTGTCACCAAGGCACCAGGGCGGCGCCAAAAGGGCGTCGGAGCGCTGAACCACCAGCGAGGTCCAAACCCTAGGCACCAATGAGGTGGTGGCACAGCCAGCAGAGGGCACGAGCGGCAAATCGAAGAGGGTAAAATGATGCAGCAGGGTCGAACATATCACATTGCACTGTGGTGGTGGCTAGAGAGGTCAAGGGCAGCCGGAATCGAGCGGCGACAGTGGCACTGTGGCGGTGGCGGTGGCGGTGGCTAGAGAGGTCAAGGGCAGCCGGAATCGAGCGGCGACAGCGAGGCGGCTCGCAGTCGCTTGAGCGAGAGAGTGAGACGAGAGGGTGAGGTCAAGCACGAGAGAGTAAGGTGCACACTAGGCTGGTGGGTCGGTCCAATGGTGCACTTGGGTGGCTTTGACCCAACCCACTTGGGCTGAGTCAACTGAGCTAGCCCGTGTGCTAGGCCTAGGTTTTTTTAAAAAAAACTTAAATTTAATTTAGTAAAAGACCAAAATACCCCTAGAAACTATTTAACTCTAGAGAAATATAGGAAATCCTAAAATATATATAAATAATATATCAAAATGATCACAAAAATGATCCCTACTACATGAAAATACAAATTTGTATGTTTAAGTTAAATAAAATACAAATAAATATTAAGGACACTAAAACCCTAATTTAAATTTAATAAAATAAGGAGAAGTCCTAAAAATGAATAAAAATCATTTTTGCATAAAAAATAAATCCACTGTTTTATAAAATACTAAACTTTTTACAAGTAAAACTTGAAACTAATATCTAAGAACATTTAATCCTTTGTGGATTTTAACAAAAATATGAACAGTTCTCAAAAATAAATAAAAACCCATTTAAGAATTTGAATATATATTTTTTACTAGAAAACTACTAAATATATTATTCTTAAGGTTTTTAAGATTTTGAAGTAATGAATCCTTATCTATTTTAAAAAATACCTATTTTGTAAATTCCTTAAAAACATTTCTTAAGTAAGAAATAATCACAATTCTATATGAAACCTTAAGTCCTTTATATCTAAATACTAATTCCAAAACCATAAATTGGATCTATAATAAAGCTTCAGTGTTACTTATTAACCTTATAAAACTCTTTTAAAACCATAACTCCAAATTAAACCAACAATTTTGAATAAATTGTAAACATCATTCACTTACAATAAAAGTGAATGCTATTTATCTTGTAACCAATCTTAAAAATGATTTCAAACTTTAATAGATTATTAAAATCATCTAAATTTACTTTTAATAAGGTAAATTATATTCATAATAACAAATCACATTTAAACTCATCATTCACTTAAATTGGAAGTGAATGCTCTCACACTCTTAATCATCCTTATCATAACCATAGAACTAGATAATGATTTATACACATCACACCTAAGTCTACTTATGTTTTAAAGTTAACTTTGGTCCTCAAAGTTATAAGCACAACATATAAGGTTTAGTTATGTTTTTATAGTTAATTTTGGTCTATTTCAATTATGACATAAGGCATCTCAGGTCCAAACTTATCAAGCAAACATAGTCGACATCGATCACATTTTATTAACCATCAAAATTGTTTAAACCTTATCCAATAAACCTTTTCTTTAAAGGTTATTTGTTTTGCCACTTCAAACAACAACCTTATAAATAAGTCCTTTAACTCTTAACAACTTAACACATTAATTTCCATCCTAATTACTAGATAGTAATTCACCTCAATCTTAGAGTATTGTTATACTTCACTTGTATACTCTAAATGTTAAACACTTAAATGCTTTCTAGATATATTTACTTATGAAGTAAATATTAGAAATAACTAAATCTTAAAAGCATCACTTAAATTTAACTCATTCATGTTATTAGGGAATTATCTTGATCTTACAAAATGCATTACATTACTTATGCATCAGCATATTGCTTCTTTAAACATTAGTCCTTACCGGACCAATGATGCTATTTACAAATTTTGGATCTTCTTTTGCCTCGAAGACCGTGAGTGCATAATCTTGCAATCACAGCAGGCAAGTTCACACTTGCTCATGTCCTTTAGTTAGTTTCTATCAAATACTTGTAACCCAAATGTTGTCATCACCTACATTTTAAAAAGGTCAGAAAACACTATTTTCTTAATAATATGATTATAGGTTATTTACCAAATGGTAATAATCTACTATTATAGTTCTAGTGGTAAAGGAACATAATACCTAGGACTTAACAACCAATGTCGCGGTGATTCTAGCGCCGTATATTATGCATTAACCATAAGTCTTGGAATGGGATGGGAAAGTCAGCTATATATTCTTCCTTCCGCATGAATCCGGATGCGCAGGTCACGGCTGTTATCCTCGTAGCGTGAGTATGTAATTCGTAGAGGATATGCAGCATATGGGTGGTATCCCTCAACATCCCACGGAAGTTCTGGCATCTATAATGGTCTGTACTAACCATTGCTCTAATTCAATATGTGGGCATGGCGTACACCAAAGGGGCATGCGGGATCACAGAGAGGGTAGTGATTGGCTTTGATCTTAGACTAGGCCCCATACCAAGGAAGTATAGACAAGCTCGCGACTTGGATGTGCAACAAGGCTAAGGTCTCTTATTGGTAAATTAACGCACCTCTGTAGAGTGTAAGAACTGTGAAATGTTACTCCCTGTTCCAGGAAGGAGCTGCAAACGCTGCAGGAAAGGAACTCCATGAAAGTTCTAGTAAACCTGCGAAGGCTGACAGACATTGCTTTTTAGAGTAAAAGAAACCTTTGAAGAAATGTTTACAAAAACTTGCATAGCCTACGACCTATGGTATGTGGATGTAGATAGTGCATCATACACTCCTTTTTAGTGAACTTGTTGAGTATGCTCGTACTCACTGATACATTGCGAATGTATCTAAATTTTTTGATGTTCCATGCTTGGTTTTATCCACTTTCTTGTGTTTTGTTCCAACTTTAGAGTACTTTTCATATGATTTCTTGGACTAACCTATTAACAAGAGCCACAGTGCCAGCTGCCTGTTTTCTGCTATTTTTGGTTCCAGGAAAGTAAGAAAATGAATATTCTCAGAATTGGACGGGACAAAAGCCAAAGTGCCTATTTTTCCGGATGTCATCAAGTGTTACGAGACGGAGAGGTGCCTGGGGGCCACCACACCACCTGGCCGCGCGGCCAGGCCTGGCCCACGCCAGGGGGTGGTGTGGCCGCTCCCGGCACCCCCTCGGCCTCTCCTTCTGCCTATATATTGCCCTCGAGATGAAAACCCTAAGTACCCGATCAAAAATACACGAAAGAGTTTGTAGCCGCCGTCATCTACATCCCTAGATTGGGAGGGATCTGAAGCTCTTCCCGACACCCTGTCGGAGAGGGGAATTCACCCTGGAGGCCTTTTTCATCACCATGCAAGCCTCCGGTGTGATGCGTGAGTAGTTCATCCTTGGACTACGGATCCATGTAGTAGCTAGATGGCTGGTTCTCCTCCTTTGTGCTTTCATGTCTAGATCTTGTGAGCTCCGTTCATGATCAAGATCATCTATTTGTAATTCTGCATGTTGTGTTTGCGGGGATCCGATGGATATTGAGATGCTATTTCAGATTGATTATTGATTCTATCATGTCTTTGTTATTTGTGATCTTGCATGCTTTCCGTTGTTAGTAGCTATCTTGGCCAAGTAGATGCTAGCAACTCCAAGAGTTAGTATTTATGCTCGATAGTGGGTTCATGCCTCTGGTAATCTGGGGAAGTCACAGAAATCTCTAAGGTACTAGATGTGTTGTTGCTACTAGGGAGAAAACAACAATCCTTTGTTCATAGAACAATCGTATTGTTTACTTTACACACAATTCGTAAAGCAATAATCTGTTGCTTGCAACTTAATACTGGAGGGGGTTCGGATGATAACCTGAAGGTGGATTATTAGTCATAGATGCAGTTGGATGGCAGTCTATGTATTATGTTTTAATGCCCAATCAAGTTTCAAAGGAGTCAAGATGATTAGTATATGCATGTATTGCTTTCTCGGTGTTTGTCAATTGCCCCGCTGTAATTTGTTCACCCAGCATGTTATCTATCTAAGGAGAGCCACCTCTAGTGAACTATGGATCCCGGTCCTTTTCTTTACATACAATCTATAAACTGTTTACTGCTTTGTGTTTACTTTCTGCAAACTTTTACTTCTTTCCATTCGATACGTTTAATCCTTTGTTTTCAGCAAAACACGGTGAGATTGACAACCTCATCGCAAGTTGGGGACAAAGTTCTGTGGTTGTGTTGTGCGGGTCTCCATGTTGCTACTAGCACCGGTAGTGCACCCTGCCAAAGCTCAGCTAGTAACACCTTTGGGGTGTTTCCTTGCTCCTACTGGTTTGATTAAACCTTGGTTTCATAACTGAGGGAAACTTGCTGATGTGCTCATCATACCTTGCTCTTGGGGTTCCCAACGAGCTCTACATCAACCACACACCAGCACTTTTCTGGGCACCCTGCACTGAGCCATCACTCACCCGTACCTTCCTAACCCTTGCTAGATTCTAAAGCCAATGAAGACAACATCAACTTATACTCAAAGTAATCAACACCAAAATCTCAAGTTCTTCAATAAATTCAATGGAGTTAATCTATACATGGATTGAAGTGAAGATGAAGTTATTGATTAGATAGGAGTATAATATCTAGCCATAGAACCTACTTCTATAGAGAAATGCAATAGTAGCATTTGCAAGCCAAATAGTTTAGATACTAGTCTTATTAGTATGATAGTTCTGACTTGTTATTTCTAGTTCTTCTTTGTAATAAGTTTATTTCTTCCTCTTTAACGTAGAATGTTCTCTAGATCTTTTGTAAAGAGTCGGGTTGTAACCTTTAGTCATGTCTTGGACCTGCTATGTTTCTATTGTACCACCCTGAGGGATGTAATACTAGTGGATCGGTGTTTCATTGGTGTTATATCAACGACTATAGTGTACTACATCATATAGTGGTATGTTGGGTCACCGCAATTGCCATGAGCCTTATTGTCAACACCCGGATTTTTAATCCTAGATGCCTGTTATGCCATACCTCGCAATCCCAGGATTATCATTTTTTGCGAGACATAACAGATTGGATATCATAGTACATCATCCATTACAAACCATAATAAGGTCTTACACAAATAAAGGATCTCGTGATCCAGTCTTAATACAAATCAAGCAGCGGAGAGAAACGTAGTAGTGGGCTCCATCTTCAGAGTCACAGGCAATGCTGATGATGGGAGATGATCCTAGTTGTCATAGACGTCCTGCTATCCATCATCCTGATAGTCCTCCTCATAGTCTGGCCACGGGAATAGCCAGGGACAAAGCCATGAGTACTCTTTAAGTACTCGCAAACTATCACTAACAAGTAAGGTCGTTCTAGTAGGAATCTTAAGCTCTAGGTTTATTTACAAAAAGGCAAGTTTATCTAAACTAAGTTTAGAAGTAAAGAAAACTAAGTAAAATGTTCTAAATCACTTAAGTGGGAACCTAGTTTTCATATTCACAACCCTGTTGTGGTCAAGTCAAAATCATAGTTCACTTCACAAGTCATTTTGAAAACATCTGACGATGGAACAGTATGGCCACTCCAAGTGTCCATGACCGCGGACGCGGCTATTTGAATAGTTTGACACTCTGCAGAGGTGGTACACTTTATCCACAAAATTTGATACATCCATCACGAATAACCCTGAATCATCATACTTAGTATGCGGATAATCAATCATAACCTTTCAATTACACACTCTAGTATAGGCACCTCCCCTATGAGCTTGGCCTCCCAGTCATGGCCATCTGCCATCCTAGGCACTGCATAGGTGGACATCATAAAGAGGTAGCCTTAGCTCAAACCTCTTCCGCGAGGGAACCCATACTAATACATATAAACTTCTGGCTAAGCCCTACCCAATTCAGGTATTGTGGTTGTATGCTAAAATTGGAATGGTATCGCATCTGAACCAAACCATCAGTTTTTATAAAGGGCTAAGGCTCATGCCTCAACATTTTCATCATCAAATCCTTTTGTGTTTCTCAACACATGTCAAAACATTTCAATAGAATGAAGCATCATTCCAAGGTTTTCATAATCATTTTCACCAAGTATTCCCATCTAAAGTGATCAAGTTTTATGCTTAGCACTAGCCACTAAGTTAAGGGTGTTCACTAATGAGGGGTGCTAATCTTCAATATCATTCCATATAAGGACATCTAGTATAGGCCTAGTTTTATACTCTTTATGCTATCTATACTACTTTTCCAATAATCACAAGGCACTAACTAAAAGTAAAGAACGTAAAGGTAAAAGAATAAAGCTTGCAAGTAAAACTTGGGATGGGTATAAATCAAAGGTATATAACCAAAGCATGCCTAATGCATCTTGCTTAAGTTATCAAGTTTGCAAGTATTAGCTTGCATAGTTCTAGCTTTCCTTGATTGGTGCAGTGATTGAAGTTTTCTTCGTCTTCTGCTTGGTAGAACTTCTCCTCCTCGTATCCAGGGTCGGTACTACCGTCTATAAATAAATACGGGGTACACAATCACCAAACAACACTTAACTAATTCTATTTAGCACACTAAGGCTCACACTTGATGATCTAGCATCATCACAATCATCACATGAAATAAAGAACTAGTTTTATTTATCTTATTAGAGAAAAGTAATTTCTACTCATTGAAATTAATTAAGATTTAATATTCTCCAATTAAAATATGGGATTATGTTGACACATGTCATCACCATATATTCTAATACATGGGAATGTGATTTAAAATGTTGGTCACATTTTATAAAGTTTAAGATTATCATTTAATAGATTTAAAGTGACTAGAAATGCCCTAATAGCATTCTTTTGGTACTAGTCCAAAGTAACTGCATGCAAACCTAAATATTTTTACATATTCAGATAGATATTGTCAAATGTGAATTTTGAGAGTTGGAATCAACTCAAAAGCTATTATGCTTGATTTTTGAAAAATGTTTGAAGTTGCTAAAGCCTCTGTCTTGTTATTTTTGGTATGGGTTATCTCTAACTCCAAATTATTTAAATCCAACGGGCTTGGATGGATAATTTAAATATCTTTCTAAAAAACTTGAATCATACAATTTGGTTCAGTGAAACTCTCTGAATTGATTTTTGAATATGTGGACAGAAACTAGTTTAAACTAAAATGGAAAATCATCATTTGAATTTCTGGGCTACGCGCGGGAAAGTAAACGGGCCGGCCCAATTGCACTACGCGGCACAGCAGGCTAATGACAGCAGGGACCCACTGGTCAGTGACTACATCTAAACGAAACGACATCTGCGAATCTAGACCATGCAATCAAAATCTAATCTAACGACCAAGAGTCATCATCGATGACGAACTGCTCCAGCGAGGAATTAACCCTAACGCGGCGGTGGGGGTCCGGTGAGGCTCACCTGGGCTCCATCTAGGGTCGGCGATGGGGGCAATCAACATGGTAGACGACGGCGGTTCGAGGCGCAGTCATGGCAGGTCTTGGGGTGGTCGAAATTGACGGCGCCCTTCTCCTCCAGCAGCGGCGGGCTCCGGCCAAATTCTGGCGAGGGAGAGCTCACCTTGCTCCGGGAAGAAGTGGGGAAGGATCAGAGAGGAGTTGGGAGTGCTGGGGTGTGGAGAATGGAGGTGGGGGAGGTCTCCATTTATACTACGGTGAGGGGACCGAACAGTGTGGGTGCGAGCTCGTCAGTGAGGATGCTACAGGCGGCTAGCGGTGCGGCTAAGGCTAGGGGACGGTGTTGTGTTCCCTGGCGATCGTTGCTGGCTTAAAGGGGAGGCGTGGGGCGGTGTGGTTTGGTCGGGAGCTTGCAACACGCTGCATAGAGGCGGAGGTGTTTGCGATGGTGTGCGGGAGCTGCGGGTCGCACGGTGGCGAACGGGGGTGTCTGCGGGGTTGATGTGATCATGGCGAGCGTGAGCGTGCGCGACGAGGGTGAGGTGCGGTCTGTGCGAGGCGGTCGGGCGCGGTGAGCTGGCACGCTCTAGGCATGGCACAAAGACATAGGGCACAGTGGTGCTAGGGTGGTCCCGGGCTCGTCTGCCGTCATGGCTTGGACAGGGGGTGGCGGTGGAGTGCGGCGTGTCTGGTGCATGTCGTGGGCGAGGGCGGCGATGCTTCTGGCACGCTGTCCACTGTCGGCCGACGACGACCAAAAATGGGCGGCGCTCCACTGTGCAGACGCCTAAGGGGCGGTTGGTCTGGGTGCTGCTCGACACTAGAGGGGACAAGGGAGTGAAGAGGGGACACTGGGGTGGGGGATTACTGCTCAGAATAGTGAAGTTAGGCAGTAGTTAGTCTAGTGTAAGCAAGGTGTTTGTTGTAATGGCCGCAAGAGAATTACTTTGAAATTTTTGATTCAAATTTGGTGAGTGGTTTGATCTTAAGCTTGAGTATCTATGTTTGCTTGGAGAGGTCAAGTGGAATTGGTTTGATAGGTTTTTGAAAAATTGGGATCTTACCATATGAACTAGATTAAATTTTCAACTATCCATTAAATTGATTTGAAATATGTTTTTGTAATTTTATAAAGTGGGCCTTGATACACTTTTACTTGGTCTAGCAAGGGGTGAAAAGATGTGGAAATGTTTTTGTTAGAATTCCTCTTCTAGGAACACCTAAAGTGACCTAGTGGTTATCTTTTGTCAAAATGACCATTTGCTCTTTTAATTCATATTTGATTTCTTTTTCTCTTGATTTTGTTTGTAAATGGCCTAGATGATGTAGTATTCATCTTTAAACCTTTTCTCATCAATTGTAACAATCAAGCATGGCATTTTCAATCAATCACACATTAATGCAAAACACACATGCATTCATATTCATTTTATTAATAAAAGTTTTTGTTAACCCTAATTTGGGTGATTTGAACTTGATAAACTTGATTAAAAGTTTTGGGGTGTTACAAACCTTCCCTCCTTAAACGAAATCTCATCCCAAGATTTAAGAAAAACTAGGAACTAAAGAGATCTGGAAACTCAGTCCTAATGTAATCTTCTCGCTCCCAAGTAGCTTCTTCTTCAGTATGGTTGCTCCACTGGATCTTGAGAAACTTGATACTCCGAGTCCTGGTGGTTCTGAAGGATTCCTCCAAAATACGGATGGGAACTTCACGATACATCAGATCCTTGTTGATATCAATGGCTCGATGGTCGATGTTCTTGAACACTTCGGTCTTCTCCGGAACTTCTAGGCATTTGTGAAGTAACGAGATATGGAACACATCATGGATGGCTGACATCTCCTCTTGCAGTTCCAGTTGATAAGATACTTCTCCTCGGCGATTCAAAATCTTGAAGGGTCCAATATATCTAGGGGCTAACTTTCCCTTCAGTTGAAAATGTTTCATTCCCTTCAAAGGCGACACTTTGAGATACACAAAATCTCCAACATTGAAGGTCAGGTCTCTACGTCTCTTGTTGGCATAACTCTCCTGTCTGGATTGGGCAGTCTTGAGGTGCTCACGGACTTTGTGAACCTTCTCTTCGGCTTCTCGTAGGATGTCGGGTCTAAAAATCTGACTCTGTCCTACTTACGACCAATTCAAGGGGGTACGACACTTCCTTCCATATAGAAATTCAAATGGGGCCATTTGCAAACTGGCTTGATAACTGTTGTTGTATGAGAATTCTGCGAAAGGCAGACAATCTTCCCATTTTGATCCATATTCTAGAACACAAGCTCTCAACATATCTTCTAAGATTTGGTTGACTCTTTCAGTATGTCCATCAGTCTACGGGTGATAAGCTATGCTCAAATTCAACTTGGTTCCTAATCCTTCTTGAACTTTATGCCAAAATCTTGAGGTAAACTGAGTTCCTCGATCCGACACTATGGTCTTAGGGGTCCCATGCAAACTGACGATTCTAGCAATGTACAACTCTGCTAGCTTTGAACTCTAGTAGGTTGTCTTGACAGGTATAAAATGGGCTACCTTGGACAGTCTATCAACTATGACCCAAATAGAGTCATTTCCCCTACTAGAAGTAGGCAAACCGGTGATAAAGTCCATTCCGACAGAATACCATTTCCATTCCGGCATCTGCAATGGTTGCAAAAGTCCTGCGGGTCTCTGATGTTCTGCTTTGACTCGCTGACATATATCACACTTAGCTATGTAGCTTCCGATTTCTCTCTTCATCTTGTGCCACCAAAATTGCTCCTTCAAATCCTGATACATCTTCGTTCCTCCTGGGTGGATAGAATAAAGAGTATCATGAGCTTCTTGCATGATAACTTGCTTCTGCTCGGAATCTGCTGGCACACAGATACGTCCTTTGTACCACAAAACTCCTTTTTCATCTTCGGTGAATCCAGGTACCTTCCCTGTACCAATACGACGTTTGATTCCATCGATACTTGCATTTTCTTTCTGCGCCTCCTTGATTTGACTGATCAAAGTGGGTTGAAGTTCTATGCTAGCGAAAAATCCTTCACTAACTAGCTCCATTATAAACTGCTCCAACTCTTCATGCAAACTTGGCTGGGCTTCTTTGATCATGGTGTTTAATCTACACAGCAATCTGCTAAGAGCATCCGCTTCCACATTGGCTTTGCCTGGGTGATAGTGAATGTCAAGGTCATAATCCTTGATTAACTCTATCCATCTCCTTTTCCTCATATTCAGCTACTTATGGGTGAAAATATACTTCAGGCTCTTGTGATCAGAATAAATCTCACAGCGGTTACCCATAAGGTAATGACGCCATGTCTTCAAGGCTAAAACTACAGCTGCTTGTTCAAGATCATGGGTAGGGTAGTTTTGCTCATGCTGCTTCAGTTGTCTAGACAAATATGCTATGACTTTACCTTCTTGCATCAACACACATCCTAGACCAATCTTGGATGCATCACAATATACATCAAAAGGCTTCTTGATATCTGGCATAATCAGAATTGGGGCTGAAATCAATCTCTTCTTGAGCTCTTGAAAACTTGTTTAACATTTGTCGTTCCATTCAAACTTCTTATCTTTCTTCAACAATTGGGTCATGGGTCTTGCGATGCTCGAAAATCCTTCAACAAACTTGCAGTAATATCCCGCTAATCCGAGAAATGCATGGACTTGAGTTTGAGTGGTTAGGGCTTCCCATTCTTCAACATCTTTGATCTTGGCGGGTTCAACAGCGACTCCTCCTACCGACACAATATGTCCGAGGAATCCTACTTCCTTCAACCAGAACTCACATTTGCTAAACTTGGCATACAACTGATGCTCTCTAAGGGTTTCAAGGATGGTTCTCAGATGTAGCTCATGTGCTTCTTCTGACTTAAAATAGATTAGAATATCATCGATAAAAACAACGGCAAACTTATCTAGAAAGTTCATAAAAAATTATTCATGAGATTCATGAAATAAGCAGGGGCATTGGTTAATCCAAAATACATGACCGTATACTCATACAATCCATATCTGGTGGTAAAGGCGGTCTTTGGAATATCCGTTACACGAATCTTGAGTTGATGATAACCAGTCCTAAGATCAATCTTAGAAAACACTCTGGCACCAGTCAACTGGTCAAACAGATCCTCTATCTTGGGCAGTGGGTACTTGTTCTTGATGGTGACCTCATTCAACTTCCGGTAATCTGTGCACAAACGGTTACCTCCATCTTTCTTATCAACAAACAGAATAGGCGATCTCCATGGCGATGCGCTTGGTTGAATCAGACCTTTCTCCAGCATAGCATCAGGTTGATTCTTCATCTCCACTAATTCAGATGGGTTCATACTATAAGGTCTCTGAGCTATGGGTCCAGTTCTAGGAATTAGTTCGATAATTAACTCGATATCCCGATCTGGGGGGCATATCGGGCAATTCATCTGGGCATACGTCGAGGTATTCACAGACTACTCTGACTTGGTCTATGGTTGGTTGGGCTAGACTCTGGTTGCATTTGAACTGACGGGGCAAGGTCTCAGAAATATGCTCTACTGATAGTCCAGAGATACTGGTCATGGTTATGGCTTTCTTGGCACAGTCGATTAATCCTTTATGTTTCGACATCCAATCCATTCATAGTACTACTTCCAAACCTTTGGTTCCAAGTACTATTAGATTGGCATAAAAATCTATCCCATGGATTCTGATAGGTATAGCCTTGCAAATGTTTCTAGCTTTGGTGGTTGAACCAGGTATTTGAACTATCATAACATGCTTCAATTTTGTTGGTTGAATCTTACTAGTGCATGCAAATTCTTCTGTAACAAACGAGTGCGATGCTCCAGAATCAAACAACACTCTTGCAAGTACTGAGTTAGCAGAAAACATACCCAGCACGACATCTGGTGCTTCCTGAGCTTCTTCAGCATTCATGTGGAACAAACGGCCGTTGCGGTGGAGCGAATTCCCTAGGGCAAATCTCCTTCCAGGCTGAACACGGCGCTGTTGCTGAGCGGGTGCATTCACATTGGTGGCTACGGCAAGCTTCTTGGGGCACTCATTGGAGTAGTGACCCTTGACTCCACACTCAAAGTAAGTAATCTGGGACTTGTCTTTGGCTGCAATAGGCACAACATTGCTTCCAGTCCTTGGGGCAGTATTGTTGTTGTTGTTGTTGTTGGACTTGGGCGGTGCACGGTTGAAGTTGTTGGAGTTGTCGGGGTTGTTGTTGTGGTTTCCTCCGGACTTCAAGTTTCCTCCACTACGATTGGGGTAGCTTGGACGGGACATCGGGGGTCTGTTGTTTCTTGGGGCATATCCTGCAGACGGGTTGGGGCGATACTTCTGGGTATTGTGGTACCTAGTCTGGTGCATCATGCGACGCTTGCGGTTGTCATTGGCTTGGTTTATCTTCCCTTCCATCTAGATGGCAGAGTTGACAAGCTCTTCTAGATCTCCAAAACGGATGTTGACTAACACCGTTTGCATCTCATCATGCAATCCATTCAGGAACCTTTCCTTCTTCTTGGCCTCAGTGTTGATCTCATTAGGGGCATATCTAGCTAGGGACAAAAATTTGTCACGGTACTCAACTACCATCATCCTTCCTTGTTTCAGTTATCTAAACTCATCTCTCATCCTGGTAACTAAACCTTGTGGCACATGGGTGCGGCTGAACTTGATCTTGAATGCTTCCCAAGTCATCATCTGTCCGACGTTCATGGTACGGGTGCTATTCCACCAGGATCTTGCATCTTCTGCCAGATAGTGGGTGGTAAACAATACTTTCTGATTGGCTTCAACTCCTGCGACCTCTAAGTTGTTCTCCATGGTTTCCAGCCAATCATCAGCATCTAAGGGATCCTCAAATTTGTTAAAGATGGGGGGATTGGTATTCTGAAAGTTCTTAACCTTGGATCCATGGTGATCTTGGTTTCCATGGCCTTGATTATTGTGGGCCATCTGAGCTATCTGTTGAAGAGTGGCTAGATTGGCTTGGCGTTCGGCTCTACTAGCTTCATGGTCGGAAACTAGCATCTGCAGAATCTGCAGCATCGGGTCCTGTGATGAGCTACTTCCTCCGGGGTTTCCACGAGTCATCTAAAGATTGAGATAGATAATGAGATAAGAGGGAAATTTCTAAGGTTCATGGTTTTGTTTTCAAAAGCTTTAAACTTTGAGTTTGACTCAGATTTTGCAAACTAACTTCTTCTTCTCATTCATTCATTTAAAGCACACAATACAAACACACACCACACACAAATGGAAAATAGATGGTTTTAAGAACCATTATGTGAAACTATGATACAGTGGGACCGATACAACTCACTCCTACGGTAGTGATCAAGTGCATCTACTCATCATCAATGAAGTCGGAATCATCATCATCGGTGTAGAAATCCATGGCATCATCCTCCAGGTAGTCGTTGTCATCACTGAGGTAAGAGTGAAGATCTCCCTGGATGTCTTCACCTTCTTCCTCCTCTTTTGCTTCAAGATGGACTTTCTGTTCATGGATGGTCTTCTCGAGAGCGGCCACCTTCTTGCGAAGATGATCGATGGTGCGATCCTTCTTGTCACGTTGACAACAAAGTGATTGGTGCTCCTTGGCGAGAATGGCGAGAGTCTGGTCCTTCTTGATGGCAATGGCAAGGTTGTGGTTGGCGTAGGCTCAGGCGTTGTCCAATTCCTCCTGCCTATCATACAACATGAAGTCAAGATTTTCCACCTGGCGCTTCAACTCTAGGTGTCCTGGCATCTCGAATGGCATTCCCATAGAATCACGCCTTGCAAAATGAGCAAAGCGAGTTCCCTGAATCAAGTTCATGTTTTTCCCCACATAGACGGACAAGAGCTTCATGCATAGCCCTGGCTAATCCATCTAGCCAGTTGTTCTCTCGCAAGGTGAATTGAATCTTCTTAGAAGTAGGTGCTTCCATTTTGCCTCTGAGATCTGCAACTATCAGCCATTGTAGATCTCCTCCTACATGATCGTTGAGTTGTGCCCCGAAGAATTCCGGATGCGGGTGCTCAAGATACTCTGATAGTGCATCTAGATCCCTCTAAAAGATCAGTTGGCCTCCATTGCCCAATTGGTAGAACTTGCAATACTGGACTTCCATCTATAAGAATTTAGGATGAGTAAGTTAGTGAGGTGATCAAGTGTGTCAAATTTTATGTAGGAATGTAAGAATTTTTTAGGAACAAGATTTTTTTTGAAAGAATCAAGGATAAGAGTGGGAATAGGTTTTCATAAATACTCACTTCTTTTGTTTCAAAACTAAGTTTTTGTTCAGACGTCCATTCTAACTAGGGTCTCCTATGGTCAGGATGGCTCTGATACCAACTTGTCAACACCCGGATTTTTAATCCCAGATGCCTGTTATGCCATACCTCGCAATCCTAGGATTACCATTTTTGCGAGACATAACAGATTGGATATCACAGTACATCATCCATTACAAACCATAATAAGGTCTTACACAAATAAAGGATCTCATGATCTAGTCTTAATACAAATCAAGCAGCGGAAAGAAACATAGTAGTGGGCTCCATCTTCAGAGTCATATGCAATGCTGACGACGGGAGATGATCCTAGTTGTTGTAGAAGTCCTGTTGTCCATCATCCTGATAGTCCTCCTCATAGTCTGGGCACGGGAATAGCCAGGGACAAAGCCATGAGTACTCTTTAAGTACTCGCAAACTAGCACTAAAAAGTAAGGTAGTTCTAGTAGGAATCTTAAGCTCTAGGTTTATTTGCAAAAATCCAGGTTTATCTAAACTGAGTTTAGAAGTAAAGAAAACTAAGTAAAATGTTCTAAATCACTTAAGTGGGAACCTACTTTTCATATTCACAACCCTGTTGTGGTCAAGTCAAAATCATAGTTCACTTCACAAGTCATTTTGAAAACATCTGACGATGGAACAGTATGGCCACTCCAACTGTCCATGACCACGGACGCGGCTATTAGAATAGTTTGACACTCTGCAGAGGTGGTACACTTTCACCACAAACTTTGATACATCCATCAGGGATAACCCTGAATCATCATACTTAGTATGCGGATAATCAATCATAACCTTTCAATTACACACTCTAGTATAGCCACCTCCCCTATGAGCTTGGCCTCCCAGCCATGGCTATCTGCCATCCTGGGCACTGCATAGGTGGACATCATCAAGAGGTATCCTCAGCTCAAACCTCTTCCGCGAGGGAACCCATAATAATGCATATAAACTTTCGGCTAAGCCCTACCCAATTTAGGTATTGTGGTTGTACGGTAAAATTGGAATGGTATCGCATCTGAACCCAACCATCAGTTTTTATAAAGGGCTAAGGCTCATGCCTCAACATTTTCATCATCAAATCCTTTTGTGTTTCTCAACACATGTCAAAACATTTCAATAGAATGAAGCATCATTCCAAGGTTTTCATAATCATTTTCACCAAGTATTCCCATCTAAAGTGATCAAGTTTTATGCTTAGCACTAGCCACTAAGTTAAGGGTGTTCACTAATGAAAGGTGCTAATCTTCAATCTCATGCCATAGAATGACATCTAGTATAGGCGTAGTTTTATACTGTTTATGCTATCTAGACTACTTTTCCAATAATCACAAGGCACTAACTAAAAGTAAAGAACTTTGGTAAAGGTAAAAGAAAAAGCTTGCAAGTAAAACTTGGGATGGGTATAAATCAAAGGTATATAACGAAAGCATGCCTAATGCATCTTGCTTAAGTTATCAAGTTTGCAAGTATTAGCTTGTATAGTTCTAGCTTGCCTTGATTGGTGTAGTGATTGAAGTTTTCTTCATCTTCTGCTTGGTAGAACTCCTCCTCGTATCCAGGGTCGGTACTGTCGTCTATAAATAAATACGGGGTACAAAATCACCAAACAATACTTAACTAATTCTATTTAGCACACTAAGGCTCACACTTGATGATCTAGCATCATCACAATCATCACATTAAATAAAGAACTAGTTTTATTTATCTTATCAGAGAAAAGTAATTTCTACTCATTGAAATTAATCAAGATTTAATATTCTCCAATTAAAATATGGGATCATGTTGACACATGTCATCACCACATATTCTAATACATTGGAATGTGATTTAAAAGGTTGGTCACATTTTATAAAGTTTAAGATTATCATTTAATATATTTAAAGTGACTAGAAATGCCCTAATAGCATTCTTTTGGTACTAGTCCAAAGTCATTGCATCCAAACCTAAATATTTGTACATATTTAGATAGATATTGTCAAATGTGAATTTTGAGAGTTAGAATCAACTCAAAAGCTATTATGGTTGATTTTTGAAAAATGTTTGAAGCTGCAAAAGTCTCTGTCATGTTATTTTTGGTATAGGTGATCACTAACTCCAAATGATTTAAATCCAACGGGCTTGGATAGATAATTTAAATATATTTCTAACAAAACTTGAATCATAAAATTTGGTTTAGTGAAACTCTCTGAATTGATTTTAAACTAAAATGGAAAATCCTTATTTGAATTTCTGGGCTACGCGCGGAAAAGTAAACGGACCGGCCCAACTGTACTATGCGGCGCATTGGGCTACTGACAGCGCGGACCCATTGGTCAGCGACTACATCTAAATGAAATGGTATCTGCGAATCTAGACCGTGCGATCAAAATCTAATATAACGGCTGAGAGTCATCGTCGACGACGAACTGCTCCGGCGAGGAATTAACCCTAACGCGGCGGTGGGGGTCCGGTGAGGCTCACCTGGGCTCCAGCTAGGGTCGGCGATGGGGGCGATCGACGTGGTAGACAACGGCGGTTCGAGACGCGGTCACGACATGTCTTGGGGTGGTCGAAATCGACGGCGCCCTTCTCCTCCAGCAGCGGCGGGCTCCGGCCAAATTCCGGCGAGAGAGAGCTTGCCTTGATCCGGGAAGAAGTGGGGGAGGATTAGAGCGGAGTAGGGAGTGCTAGGGTGTGGAGAATGGAGGCGGGGGAGGTATCCATTTATACTACGGCGAGGGGACCGAACGGTGTGAGAGCTTCGTCGGTGATTTATGTACTAGCGGCGCGGCTGAGGCTAGGGGACGGTGATGTGTTCCCTGGCGATCATTGCTGGCTTAAAGGCGAGGTGTGGGCGGAGGTGTTTGGTGACGGCATGCGGAGCTGCAGAGTCATGGCGGGCGAACGGGAGTGTCTGCGGGGTTGCTGTGATCATGGCAAGCGTGAGTGTGTGCGGCGAGGGTGAGGCACGGTCTGTGCAAGGCGGTCAGGCGCGGCTGTAACATCCCAAAACTTTAATCCAAGCTTAACAAGATCAAATCATCCAAAAATAGGGTTAACAAAAACTTTTCCAAATTTAAAATGAAAGCATTCATATGTGTATGCATTTAAAATAGGAGTTGTTTGAATTGCCATGATTGATTGATCCAATGCTTGTAAAATGTTTCTTAGGTGATCTAAACATCATCTACATCATTCCCAAACTTTTCTTAAAGAAAATCAAATCAAAAAGAATTAAAAAGAAGGAATGGTCATTTTGGCAAATTTAACTCTCATGCCTACTTTGGCTATTCCTAGTACTCAATTCTTAACAGAAACAATTCTTGATCTTTGCACCCCTTGGTAGTACACATAATGAGGTACCAAGGCCCACCTTTTGATCTGCTAAAAACATTCTATTAACTATTTTAAATGACAGTTTAAAATTGAATCTAATGCATATGCATAGATCACCCCTATTTCAAAAACCATCTATTTGAGCTCCATTTTTAAAACCCTTGCAACCAGAGACTACATATCACTAGTGGAGATCACTCAAAAATTTTGAAACCAAAATTCAAAACTTTCTTTCATGCGGCCATTTCATCAAACACTTGGCATGCATATTATCACCTCTAATCCTAGCTCACTGTTTTGAACAGGGTTTTGCCCCCAATTGGTCCCCTCTTATCTCCTCTGTCCCCTCCTAGTCTAACCAAACCCTTAACTCCCCTCTCCCTTGTCCCTAACCCTCTTGCCATGTCAACCCGAGGGCATGGTCACCGGCCAAACTTTGCCCCGCCGCAGTAGACCATCTCCGCCTCTCTCGCCATGTCTAGGAGGTAGCCAGGAGCTCACTGCCACCCCCTGTCCCTTGCCCGAGCCCAGAGCAGCAGTGGACCACCGAGCACAGACCACGCCCAGTGCCACCGCACCATGCCAGTGCCGCCCCCAGAGCGCGCTCTGTCCCCGCTCGCACAAACCACCCCTTGGCACCAGCCCGCGCCCGCCGCTCCACCTCGACCTGGAGAACACCCCAGACATCCCCGTTCGCCGCCCAAAGCCTCACAGCCACCTCTCGCCGTGGACATCGCCGCCTCTGCCTCTCAGAGCGCCACCTCACCCAGACCGCGTGCCACCGCCCCTACGGCCGCATTCAATTCCTAGAGCACCGCCAGGAGACCGCCTGTCGATCGCCACCCCCAGCCATGCATCTACCTCGCTGTAGCCTTGTCGCCACCGTCGCCTGCCCATCCCGCTCGGTCTCACCGTCGGGCCTATAAAAGGAGCCCTCCCCAGCCTCTTCTCTCCACACCATTCCACTCCCCTCACCTCTATGAACCTCACCCACCTCTAGCCGGAGCAAGTGGAGTAGCAGTCACTTGCCCGGGTGAGCAGGCAAGGGCAGAGGAGAAGGGCGCCGTTGATTTCGACCACCCCAAGCTCCGCCGCAACCGCGCCTCGCCTCGCTGTCGTCTTCCACGTCGTTCGCCCGCCTCGCCGACCCTGATGGAGCCCTGGTACGCCCCCAGTAGACCCCCACTGGGCCTCTAGGGTTCGAGCTCGCCAGCGACCTGTTCGTCGTCGACGACGACCCTCAGCCGTTGATCTCGCTTCTAATCCTCTACCCACAGTGCGTCTTGTTCACGTTTAAGTGTGTCGCTGACACGCGGGACCCCCCTGTTAGCCGAGCCCCGCGCCGCGGAGCGCCACTCGGCCGGCCCAAGTCCTTTCCCGCGCTAGCCCATCGATTCAAATCTGGATTTTTTCTTTTTAGTTTGAATCTATTTTATGTCCCCTAGTTTGAAAATCAATTCAGAGAGTTTTATAAATCCAAATTGCATGAAACCAATTTTGTCTGAAAGGTATTAAAATGATCTATCCAAGCCCGTTGGATTTAATTCGATTAGAGTTATAGATCTCTCCTAGTAAAAATAACAAAACAGAAGCTTTTTCAACTTGCAACATTTTTATAAAATCAACCAAGTTAGCTTTTGAGTTGATTCCAACTCTCAAAAATCACATTTCATCATATCTATCTAAATACATAATAATATTAAGGTTTACAAGCAGTGACTTTGGACTAGTACCAAAATAATGCTATATAGGCATTTCTAGTCACTTTAAATCATTAAATACCAAACTTAAACCAAAGTAATATTTATCCAACCTTTAAATATCATTCCCACATGTTAGAATATGTGGTGAGGACATGTGTCCACATGATCCCATATTTTGGGTGGTGAATATTAAATTTTAGTTAATATTTCAATGAGTAGAAATTACTTTTCTAAAATAAAAAGGTTGAAACTATTGAATTAAACTTGTGATGCTTGAGATGATAATAGATCATCCAATGTGTGTTTTAGAATGCTACTTATCCTAGTTAAGTATTGTTTGGTGATTGTCTTCTCCGTATGTATCTATAGACGCTAGTACCGACCAAGCTTTCGAGGAGGAGGAGTTCTACCAAGAAGAAGAAGAAGAAGAAAACTTCAACCACTGCACCAACCAAGGCAAGCTATTGTTAGCAAGATAGAATTAAGCTAGATAGATGAGCAAGGATTCTTTAGGCATGCCTTGATCACACCCCTTTGACTATTAGTACCCCAAGTCTTACCTACAAGTTTTACCCCTCTTAGGTTATACAAAGTTCTTTACTTGTTTTGAAGGTAGCATAAAAAGTATAAAACTTGACCTACTTAGAAACCTTTAGATGTCATTCTATGGCATGAGATTGATCCTATCTTTCCACCTTAGTGAACACTCTTAACTTAGTATTTTAGAATAGATCAAAAACTTGAGTCACTTTAGATGGGAACACTTGGTGAAAATGAATTATGAAAACCTTGGAATGATGAAGTCATTCTATTGAGATGTTTTGACATGTGTTGAGAGACACAACTGGTTTATGATGATGAAAATTATGAGGCATGAGCCTTAACCTTTTTATAAAACTGATGGTTGGATTCGGATGCGATACCATTCCAAATTTACCATACAACCACACTACCTGAATTGGGTAAGGCTTAGCTGGAAATTAATATGCATTAGTATTAGTTCCCTCACGGGAGAGGTTTGAGCTGAGGCTACCTCTCAATGTTGTCCACCTATGCAGTGCCCAAGATGACTGATGGTCATGGTTGGGAGGCCATACTCATAGGAGAGGTGTTTATACTAGGGTGTGTAAAGGGAAGGTTATGTTTGATTATCTGCATACTAAGTATGATGATTCAGGGTTATCCCTGACAGATGTATTGAATCTTGTGGTGAAAGTGTACCACCTCTGCAGAGTGTCAAACTATTCGAATAGTCGCGTCCACGGTTATGGACAGTTGGAATGGCCATACTGTTTCGTTATCAGATGTTTTCTAAATAACTTGAAATGAATGATGAACTTTGACTTGACCACAACAGGGTTGTGTTGATGATAATAGCTTCCCAACTTAAGTGATTCTAGAACTCTACTTTATCTTTCTTTGCTTCTGAACTCAGCTTAGGTTTCAAACTTAACTTTATGGTTAAACTTAGAATTAGCACTTTAACTTAAAATTATAGTACCTGTTAATAGTAGTTTGCGAGTACTTGAAGAGTACTCATGGCTTTTGTCCCTTGCTATTATCATGGCCAGACTATGAAGGAGATTATCAAGATGATGATCAGCAGGACGACTATGATAACTAGGACTATCTTCCTTCGTCAGCATTGCCTGTGCCCTTGAAGATGGACCCCGCCGCTACGCTATCTTTTATTTCCGCTGATTGTTGTATTAAGACTGGATCATAAGATCCTTATTTGTGTAAAACCTTATGTATGGTTTGTAATGGATGATGTACTGTGATATCCAATCCGTTATGTCTCGCAAAAATGGTAATCCTAGGATTGCGAGGTATGGCATAACGGGCATCTGGGATTAAAAATCCGGGTGTTGACAAGTTGGTATCAGAGCCATCCTAACCATAGGAGACCCTAGTTAGAATGAACGTCCAAACCAAAAACTTACCTTCAAAACCAAAGTGAGTATTTATGAAAAACTATTTTCCCTCTTACCCTTGTGAACTCATTCTTTCTCAAAAATTCATGTCCTCAAAATTCTTACATTACTACTTAAAATTTGACACACTTGATCACTTAAATAACTTCCTCATCCTTAATTCTTGTAGATGGAGACTCAGTTCAGCAAGTTTTACCAGTTGGAAAACGGAGGTCAGCTGATCTTCGAGAGGGATCTGGATTCACTGTCGGAGTTACTGGGACGCCCACATCCGGAGTTTCTTGGAGCTCAACTTCCAAGACCCCCAGGAGGAGACCTATAGTGGCTAGTCACCGCGGATCTTCGAGGAAGCATCGAAGCACCAACTTTCGGGAGAATTCAGTTCTTCGTGAGAGAGAACAACTAGCTAGATGGATTAGCCAGGGAATGCATGAATCTCTCGCACGTCTATGTGCCCTCAGCGTCAACAAGATCCAAGGAAACTGTTTTGCACACTATGCAAGACGTGACTTCATGGGAATGTCGATGGAGGTACCAAGTCACCCAGAGTTGAGGCGTCAAGTGGAGAACCTTGATTTCTTGCTTCATGACAGACAGCAGGAACTGGACAATGCCAGGGATTTAGCCAACCAGAACCGTGCCATTGCCGACCAGAAGGCCCAAACTTTCGCACTGCTCGTCCAAGATCACCAGTCTCTTTGTCACCAGCGTGCAAAGAAGGATCGTACCATCCCCCGTCTTCGCAAGAAGGTGGCCGACCTCGAGAAGACCATCAAGGAGCAGGAAGCTCAGCTTGCCGCCAAGGAAGAAGAAGATGAGGGTGAAGACATCCAGGGAGATATGGATTCTTACCTCAGCAACGATGATGACTTTCTGGAGGAGGATGCTATGGATTTCTACACTGATGATGAAGACTCCGACTTCATCGACGATGAGTAGATGCACCAGAGCACTGTCGTAGCATGAGATGTATCATCTCATTGTATCATAGCTTGCAGAATGGTTCTTCAAACCATCTGTTTTCCCCTTTACTTGTTGTGGTGTGTGTTGTATCGGGTGCTTGCTTGCATGAATGAAAAAGAAATTAGTTGAAAAACCTGAGTCTAACTCAATGTTTTAGCTTTGAAAACCCAAAACCATGAACCTTAGAATTTCCCTCTTACCCCTCTATCTATCTCAATCTTCAGATGACTCGTGGAAACCAAGGAGGGAGCAGCTCGTCGCAGGACCCAATGCTCCAGATCTTGCAGAATCTCATCGCGGACCGTGAAGCAAGCAGGGCCGAACGTCAAGCCAACTTAGAAACATTGCAGCAGATCGCCCAAATGGCTCTCAACAACCAAGGACATGGAAGTCAGGATCACCAAGGATCCAAACTCAAAAACTTTCAGAACACCAATCCCCAATCTTTAACCAATCTGAAAACCCATTAGATGTTGATGACTGGTTACAGACCATGGAAAACAACGTAGAGGTTGCCAGGGTTGATGAGAATGAGAAAGTTCTCTTCGCCACCCACTATCTGGCGGGAGATGCAAGAGCTTGGTGGAATAGCATCCGCAATATGAACCATGGCCAGGTGATGACCTGGGAAGCATTCAAGGTCAAGTTCAGCCGCACCCACGTGCCGCAAGGTCTTGTCAACAGGATGAGAGATGAATTCCATGAAGTGAAGCAAGGAAGAATGATTGTGGTAGAGTACCGTGACAGATTCTTGTCACTTGCCAGATATGCATCGGATGAAATCAACACGGAGGCCAAGAAGAAGGATAGATTCTTAAACGAACTGCATGATGAGATGCAGACTGTCCTCGTCAACATCCGTTTTGATGATCTCGAAGAGCTAGTCGACTCTGCCATTCAGATGGAAGGGAAGATTAACCAGGCAAACGACAACCGCAAGCGCTGTATGATGCAGTAGTCACCAGAAGTACCGTCCCAACCATTCACCAGGATATGCACCAAGGAACAACCGACCCCCAAATTCCCGCCCAAGCTACCCCAACCATAGCGGAGGCAATGTGAAGTCCGGAGGAAACAATCACAACTCCGGCAATGCCAACAATTTCAACCGTGCCCCTCCCAAGAGCAACAACAACAACAACACTGCACCCAGAAATGGCAGCAATGATGTACCTGTCGCAGTCAAGGACAAGTCCCAGATCACTTGTTTCGAGTGTGGAGTGAAGGGTCACTACTCCAATGAGTGTCCCAAGAAGACTGCCGCCAATGCCCCTGTGAATGCCCCAGCAAAGAAGCGTCGTGTTCAACCGGGAAGGAGATTTGCCCTAGGGAACCCGCACAACCGCAACGGTTGTCTCTTCCACATGAACGCAGAAGAAGCCCAGGAAGCGCCAGATGTAGTGTTGGGTATATTTTCTGTCAACTCAGTTTTAGCAAGAGTATTGTTTGATTCTGGAACATCGCATTCATTTGTCACCGAAGAATTTGTATGCACTAGTAAGATTCTCCCAACCAACCTGAAGCATGTCATGATAGTTCAAATCCCCGGTTCAACTACAAAAGCTAGAAAATTTTGCAAAGTTGTACCTATCAGAATACATGGGATAGATTTTTATGCCAACCTAATTTTAGTTGGAACCAAAGGATTGGAAGTAGTACTAGGTATGGACTGGATGTCAAGGAATAAAGGACTGATAGACTGTGCTAAGAAAGCCATCACCATGACCAATAGTTCTGGAGTAATAGTAGAGCATATCTCTGAAACCTTACCCCGTCAATTCAAGTGCAACAAGAGTGTAGCCCTGCCCACCATTGACCAAGTTAGAGTAGTCTGTGAATACCCCGACGTATTTCCAGATGAATTGCCAGGTATGCCCCCGGATAGGGATATTGAGTTCATTATTGAACTAATCCCCGGAACCGGACCTATATCCCAGAGACCCTATACCATGAACCCCTCAAAGTTAGTGGAACTGAAGAAGCAGTTGGATGCCATGTTAGCAACAGGCTTGATTCAGCCAAGCGCATCGCCATGGAGATCACCAGTGTTATTCGTCGACAAGAAGGATGGAGGCAACCGTAGTATACAGATTACGAAAGTTGAATGACGTCACCATCAAGAACAAGTACCCCTTGCCAAAGATAGAGGATCTATTTGATCAGTTGACCGGAGCTCAGGTATTCTCAAAGATTGATCTTAGGACTGGTTATCACCAACTTAAGATTCGTGCAATGGATATTACGAAGACCGCCTTTACTGCTTGCTATGGTTTATATGAGTATATGTTTATGTCTTTTGGATTAACCAATGCCCCTGCTTATTTCATGAATCTCATGAATAAGATCTTTATGAATTTCCTAGATAAGTTTGTAGTTGTGCTTATCGATGACATCCTTATCTACTCCAAGTCAGAAGAAGAGCATGAGCCAATCTGAGAATCATCCTAGAAACCCTGAGAGAGCATCAGTTATATGCCAAGTTCAGCAAGTGTGAGTTTTGGCTGAAAGAAGTAGGATTCCTAGGACATATTGTTTCTGTCGGAGGAGTCTCTGTTGATCCCACCAAGATCAAAGATGTCGAAGAATGGGAAGCCCTAACCAATCAAACCCAAGTTCGTTCATTTCTCGGATTAGCGGGATATTACCGCAAGTTCATAGAAGGATTCTTGAGCATAGCCCGACCAATGACCCAATTGTTGAAGAAGGACAAGAAGTTTGAATGGACAGACAAGTGTGAAGCCAGTTTCCAAGAGCTGAAGAAGAGATTGATATCAGCCCCAATTTTGATCATGCCAGACATCAAGAAGCCGTTTGATGTGTATTGTGATGCATCCAAGATTGGCCTAGAATGTGTATTGATGCAAGAAGGCAAAGTCATCGCGTATCTGTCTCGACAACTGAAGCAGCATGAGCAGAACTATCCGACCCATGATCTTGAGCTAGCAGCCGTGGTTCTAGCATTGAAGACATGGCGTCATTATTTGATGGGTAATCGCTGTGAGATTTACTCAGATCATAAGAGCTTGAAGTATATCTTCACTCATAAGGAGCTGAATATGAGGCAAAGAAGATGGATAGAGTTAATCAAGGATTATGACCTTGACATTCATTATCACCCCGGCAAAGCCAATGTGGTAGCGGATGCTCTTAGCAGATTGCCGTGCAGGCTTAACACCATGATCAAGGAGAAGCAACCAAGTTTGTATGAGGAGTTGGAGCGACAGATCGAGTTAGTTAGCAAAGGATTCCTAGCTAGCATTGAACTTCAACCCACTTTGATTAGCCAAATCAAGGAAGCCTAGAAGGAAATGAAAGTATCGACGAAATCAAACGTCGACAGTGCAGAAAGGTACCGGATTCACCGAAGACGAAGAAGGAGTACTGTGGTACAAAGGACGATCTGTGTGCCAGCAGATTCGAGTCAAGGAAATTATCATGAAGGAAGCTCATGATACTCTTTATTCTATCCACCCCGGAGGAACAAAGATGTATCAGGATTTGAAAGAGCAATTTTGGTGGAACAAGATGAAGAGAGAGATCGGAAGCTACATCGCCAAATGTGACATCTGTCAAAGAGTCAAAGCAGAGCATCAGAGACCTGCAGGACTATTGCAACCATTACAGATTCCGGAATGGAAATGGGATTCCATCGGAATGGACTTTATCACCGGTTTACCAACTTCTAGTAGGGCAAATGACTCAATCTGGGTCATAGTTGATCGACTGTCCAAGGTAGCCCACTTCATACATGTCAAGACAACCTACCAGAGTGCAAAACTAACAGAGCTGTACATTGCTAGGATTGTTAGTCTGCATGGAACCCCCAAGACCATCGTCTCAGATCGAGGAACCCAGTTTACCTCGAGATTTTGGCAGAAAGTTCAGGAAGGTTTAGGAACCAAGTTGAACTTCAGTACCGCTTATCACCCGCAAACAGATGGACAAACTGAGAGAGTCAATTAGATCTTAGAGGATATGCTTAGAGCTTGTGTGTTGGAATACGGATAAAAATGGGAAGACTGCCTACCTTTAGCAGAATTATCATATAATAACAGTTATCAGGCTAGTTTGCAGATGGCACCATTTGAATTCCTATACGGAAGAAAGTGTCGTACCCCTTTAAATTGGTCGCAAGTAGGAGAGAGTCAGATCTTTGGACCCGACATTCTCCGAAGCGTAAGAGAAAGTTCACAAAGTCCGTGAGCACCTCAAGACCGCCCAATCCGCATGTAAGAGTTATGCTGACAAAAGAAGGAGAGACCTGACTTTCAATGTCGGAGATTTCGTATATCTCAAGGTTTCACCATTGAGGGGAACTCAACGCTTTAGTCTGAAGGGAAAGTTAGCTCCCAGATATATCGGACCTTTCAAGATTCTGAACCGCCGAGGAGAAGTATCGTATCAACTGGAACTGCCTGAAGAGATGTCGGCCATCCACAATGTGTTCCATATCTCGTTGCTTCGCAAATGCTTGGAAGTGCCTGAGAAGACTGAAGTTTTCAAGAATATCGATCATAGAGCTATGGAAATCAACAATGACCTGACCTATCGGGAAGTACCCATCCATATCTTAGAAGAAGCCTACAGAACCACCAGGACCAGGAGTATCAAGTTTCTCAAGATTCAGTGGAGCAACGATACCGAGGAGGAAGCTACTTGGGAGCGCGAAGATTACATTAGAACAGAGTTCCCAGATTTCTTTAGTTCCTAGTTTTCTCTGTAAATCTCGGGACGAGATTTTGTTTAAGGGGGGAAGGTTTGTAACATCCCAAAACTTTAATCCAAGCTTAACAAGATCAAATCATCCAAAAATAGGGTTAACAAAAACTTTTCCAAATTTAAAATGAAAGCATTCATATGTGTATGCATTTAAAATAGGAGTTGTTTGAATTGCCATGATTGATTGATCCAATGCTTGTAAAATGTTTCTTAGGTGATCTAAACATCATCTACATCATTCCCAAACTTTTCTTAAAGAAAATCAAATAAAAAAGAATTAAAAAGAAGGAATGGTCATTTTGGCAAATTTAACTCTCATGCCTACTTTGGCTATTCCTAGTACTCAATTCTTAACAGAAACAATTCTTGATCTTTGCACCCCTTGCTAGTACACATAATGAGGTACCAAGGCCCACCTTTTGATCTGCTAAAAACATTCTGTTAACTATTTTAAATGACAGTTTAAAATTGAATCTAATGCATATGCATAGATCACCCCTATTTCAAAACCATCTATTTGAGCTCCATTTTCAAAACCCTTGCAACCAGAGACTACCTATCACTAGTGAAGATCACTCAAAAATTTTGAAACCAAAATTCAAAACTTTCTTTCATGCGGCCATTTCATCAAACACTTGGCATGCATATTATCACCTCTAATCCTAGCTCACTGTTTTGAACAGGGTTTTGCCCCCAATTGATCCTCTCTTATCTCCTCTGTCCCCTCCTAGTCTAACCAAACCCTTAACTCCCCTCTCCCTTGTCCCTAACCCTCTTGCCATGTCAACCCGAGGGCATGGTCGCTGACTAAACTTTGCCCCGCCGTAGCAGACCATCTCCCCCTCTCTCGCCATGTCTAGGAGGTAGCCAGGAGCTCACCGCCACCCCATGTCCCTTGCCCGAGCCCAGAGCAGCAGTGGACCACCGAGCACAAACCGCGCCCAGTGCCACCGCACCATGCTAGTGCCGCCCCCAGAGCGCGCTCTGTCCCAGCTCGCACAGACAACCCCTTGGCACCAGCCCGCACCCGCTGCTCCACCTCGACCTGGAGAAAACCCCAGACATCCCCGTTCGCCGCCCAAAGCCTCACAGCCACCGCTCGCCGTGGACACCGCCGCCTCTGCCTCTCAGAGCGCCACCTCGCCTGCATCAAGGTGCCACCGCCCCTACGGCCGCATTCAATTCCTAGAGCACCGCCAGGAGACCGCCTGTCGATCGCCACCCCCAGCCATGCCTCTACCTCGCCGTAGCCTTATCGCCACCGTCGCCTGCCCATCCCGCTCGGTCTCACCGTCGGGCCTATAAAAGGATCCCTCCCTAGCCTCTTCTCTCCACACCATTCCACTTCCCTCACCTCTCTGAACCTCACCCACCTCTAGCCGGAGCAAGTGGAGCCGAGCACCGGGTGACAGTGAGGAGAAGGGCGCGCTGATTTTGACCACCCAAGCTCAAGCTCCGCCTCGCCTCGCTGCCTTCCACGTCTGCATTGCCTCGTCGACCCTGCTGGAGCCCTGCACGCCTCAGAGACCCCACCGAGCCGCTAGGGTTCGATCTCGCGGCGACCTGCTCATCGACGACGACCTCACCGCTGATCTCGCTTCTAATCCTACTACTACCACGGCTGCATCGCTTTCGCTTTATGTCATGACACGCGGTACCCTGTCACCGAGCTCACATGGAGCGCCACTGGGCCGGCCCAAGTCCTTTCCCGCGCTAGCCCATCGATTCAAATCTAGATTTTTTCTTTTTAGTTTGAATCTATTTTCTGTCCCCTAGTTTGAAAATCAATTCAGAGAGTTTTAGAAATCCAAATTGCATGAAACCAATTTTGTCTGAAAGGTATTAAAATGATCTATCCAAGCCTGTTGGATTTAATTCAATTAGAGTTATAGATCTCTCCTAGTAAAAATAACAAAACAGAAGCTTTTGCAACTTGCAACATTTTTATAAAATCAACCAAGTTAGCTTTTGAGTTGGTTCCAACTCTCAAAAATCACATTTCATCATATCTATCTAAATATGTAATAATATTAAGGTTTACATGCAGTGACTTTGGACTAGTACCAAAATAATGCTATATAGGCATTTCTAGTCACTTTAAATCATTAAATACTAAACTTAAACCAAAGTAATATTGATCCAACCTTTAAATCTCATTCCCACATGTTAGAATATGTGGTGAGGACATGTGTCCACATGATCCCATATTTTGGGTGGTGAATATTAAATTTTAGTTAATATTTCAATGAGTAGAAATTACTTTTCTAAAATAAAAAGGTTGAAACTATTGAATTAAACTTGTGATGCTTGAGATGATAATAGATCATCCAATGTGTGTTTTAGAATGCTACTTAGCCTAGTTAAGTATTGTTTGGTGATTGTCTTCTCCGTATGTATTTATAGACGCTAGTACCGACTAAGCTTTCGAGGAGGAGGAGTTCTACCAAGAAGAAGAAGAAGAAGAAGAAAACTTCAACCACTGCACCAACCAAGGCAAGCTATTGTTAGCAAGATAGAATTAAGCTAGATAGATGAGCAAGGATGCTTTAGGCATGCCTTGATCACACCCCTTTGACTATTAGTACCCCAAGTCTTACCTACAAGTTTTACCCCTCTTAGGTTATACAAAGTTCTTTACTTGTTTTGAAGGTAGCATAAAAAGTATAAAACTTGACCTACTTAGAAACCTTTAGATGTCATTCTATGGCATGACATCGATCCCATCTTTCCACCTTAGTGAACACTCTTAACTTAGTATTTTAGAATAGATAAAAAACTTGAGTCACTTTAGATGGGAACACTTGGTGAAAATGAATTGTGAAAACCTTGGAATGATGAAATCATTCTATTGAGATGTTTTGACATGTGTTTAGAGACACAACTATGTTTATGATGATGAAAATGATGAGGCATGAGCCTTAACCTTTTTATAAAACTAATGGTTGGATTCGGATGCGATACCATTCCAAATTTACCGTACAACCACACTACCTGAATTGGGTAAGGCTTAGCTGGAAATTTATATGCATTAGTATTAGTTCCCTCACGGGAGAGGTTTGAGCTGAGGCTACCTCTCAATGTTGTCCACCTATGCAGTGCCCAAGATGACTGATGGTCATGGTTGGGAGGCCATACTCATAGGAGAGGTGCTTATACTAGGGTGTGTAAAGGGAAGGTTATGTTTGATTATCTGCATACTAAGTATGATGATTCAGGGTTATCCCTGACAGATGTATCGAATCTTGTGGTGAAAGTGTACCACCTCTGCAGAGTGTCAAACTATTCGAATAGCCACGTCCGCGGTTATGGAAAGTTGGAATGGCCATACTGTTTTGTTATCAGATGTTTTCTAAATAACTTGAAATGAATGATGAACTTTGACTTGACCACAACAGGGTTGTGTTGATGATAATAGCTTTCCAACTTAAGTGATTCTAGAACTTTAGTTTATCTTTGTTTGCTTCTGAACTCAGCTTAGGTTTCAAACTTAACTTTATGGTTAAACTTAGAATTAGCACTTTAACTTAGAATTATAGTACCTGCTAATAGTAGTTTGCGAGTACTTGAAGAGTACTCATGGCTTTTGTCCCTGGCTATTATCATGGCCAGACTATGAAGGAGATTATCAATATGATGGTCAGCAGGACGGTTATGATAACTAGGACTATCTTCCTTCGTCAGCATTGCCTGTGCCCTTGAAGATGGACCCCACCGCTACGCTATCTTTTATTTCCGCTCCTTGTTGTATTAAGACTGGATCATAAGATCCTTATTTGTGTAAAACCTTATGTATGGTTTGTAATGGATGATGTACTGTGATATCCAATCCGTTATGTCTCGCAAAAATGGTAATCCTGGGATTGCGAGGTATGGCATAACGGGCATCTGGGATTAAAAATCCGGGTGTTAATAGTGGCGAGCTGGCGCGCTCTAGGCATGGTACAGAGACATAGGGCGTGACGGTTCTAGGGTGGTCCGGGGCTCGTCTGCGGTCGTGGCTTGGACAGGGGTGGCGGTGGAGTGCGGCGTGTCTGGTGCGCGTCGTGGGCGAGGGCAGCAATGCTTCTTGCGCGTTGTCCACTGTCGGCCAGCGACGACCAAAAATGGGCGGCGCTCCAGTATGCACACGGCTAAGGGGGAGTTGGTCTAGGTGCTACTTGACACTAGAGGGGACAAGGGAGTGAAGAGGGGACACTTGGGTGGGGGATTACTGCTCAGAACAGTGAAGTTAGGCAGTAGTTAGTTTAGTGTAAGTAAGGTGTTTGTTGTAATGGCCGCAATAGAATTAGTTTGAAGTTTTTGATTCAAATTTGGTGAGTGGTTTTATCTTAAGCTTGAGTATCTATGTTTGCTTGGAGAGGTCAAGTGGAACTGGTTTGATAGGTTTTTGAAAAAGTGGGATCTTACCATATGAACTAGATTCAATTTTCAACTGTCCATTAAATTGATTTGAAAGATGTTTTTGTAAGTTTGTAAAGTGGGCCTTGATACACTTTTACTTGGTCTAGCAAGGGTGAAAAGATGTGGAAATGTTTCTATTATAATTCCTCTTCTAGGAACACCTAAAGTGACCAAGTGGTTATCTTTTGTCAAAATGACCATTTGCTCTTTTTATTCATATTTGATTTCTTTTTCTTTTGATTTTGTTTGTAAGTGGACTAGATGATGTAGTATTAATCTTTAAACCTTTTCTCATCATTTGTAACAATCAAGCATGGCATTTTCAATCAATCACACATTAATGCAAAACACACATGCATTCATATTCATTTTATTAATAAAAGTTTTTGTTAACCCTAATTTGGGTGATTTGAACTTGATAAACTTGATTAAAAGTTTTGGGGTGTTACACTTATCAGTATCCATCCCTCCTGATTTGACTTCCCTCCATTCTTCCTACTATGGTCTAGCTCATCCCCAAGTAGATCATTAGTTTCTTCATCCTCCACTAGGATCTCAGCTATGAAGCCTAGTTGGAATAGGCCCCCATGGAAGTGAAAGAGACTGCTACTGGGATTTTTAAGAGGATCCCTACACTTAATCTTCATCCTAATCTCCTTTACATTATTTTTGAAAGTGCTCAGTCAATCAACTTCCTGCTAGATTCCACAAACAGAAATGGCCTGATCAAGGACATTCCATTCACACCATTTTGCTTGCAGGCTAGACAATTTACCCCAGATATCATTCAGAAGTTCCATAGGCTCTAGGTCATTGCTCCATGCCTCTACCCTGACCAAACCCCTTCTCTTGACAGACCAAACATGGGATATCCAGTCACCTGGTCCACTTGGATATGGGGTGGAAACTTCACCAGATAGATACCTGCCTGACCTAGTTCCCTAATATGCCATGGCCAGTTTGTCTTGTAAATTTTGGAGAATTCTCTAGCTAACTCCTCACTAGAGACCTCACCCCCTCCACAAAAACCGAAACACAATTTTTTGTAGAGGAAACATTATTCAAGACAATCTCAAGAGTTTCAATATGATAAAAGCCTAGTCCAATAGCAGCACTCCCCACAGACCTAGCAATCTGGTGAGGTCTCTTCTTCACTGGACAATCACCCACTTTGTGGATAGTGGCTTTGCATATGAAGCACATCTATTGTTTGCTACACACAGCTTGATGATGACCTGGCTCACCACAACACAGAAAATGGAACTAGTGTAGTTCATTTGGGCAGTAAGGTCAGGGCTAGAGGAACTTTGCTCTTTCTAAGAAGCAGGGCCTTTTTTCTTTGCCTTCCCCTAGATCTTCCCTTCTTGTTGATCACCACTACTTTGAGATTGTTGTTGCTGTTGCTAAGAACTACCTTTCCGTGGAGCAACCATTGATTTGATTGCATCCCATATTGGTGGTTTGGTGGGTAAGGAGGAAAAGGACCTGGGAACTGCCAAGGTGGAGGGATGTTTCCAGGCATGAAACCATATGGTGGTGGATGATGAAACCCATAAGGAGGAGGCGGTATCTGACCAAACTCAAAACCTTGCATCTATTGTTGCTGCATTTGCTGCTGCTACCAAGGTTCGGGACCTTTCCCTCTCCCCTTTTTCATACCACCACCTGTCATAGCCTTCTTCCCAACAATTTCCACCAGATCCACAAGGCTATCTTCCTCCACACCTAATACCTTCAAGCCAACGAGTTCCTCTGCCGCCAGCTTTGGGAGGAGGGAGCAAACCCTAAAAGGATGGGCAGGCTCTTTTTTATGCACTAGAGTGGGAGGAGGGTTGTTGGGATGCCAGGGAATATGCCAAAGCTGATGGAAAAATACCTCCACCTCCTTGTCACCATGGACCAAATCACCCTCACCACCACCACTAGAGCCTGGACCCCTCCACAACCAGCACCTTCTACCAGCCCTACCATTCTCTTGAGCTCCCGCTCCAACTGTACTGAAGTCACCTGAACTTTCCAGCACGACAACGTTCTTGAAGCGATCCCCCGTCAGTTCAGCAGAGCTTCCAATTCCTCTTGCAGGGATCTGACTTGGTGCAGCAGCAGGAGCGCATCCATCGCTGATTTCTCCCGACGTGAGAAGCTCATCAGGCCTGCAACACCCTGGGAATGCCGCCCCTGCTTCATCTGAAGGGCATATGCAAGAAGGTTGCGAGCGAGGACCTTCTTCTTCCCCCCGAGGCGAAACTCCTCTGCCTGTGGCTCCCAATCCTCTTTCGACAAATGCATGCACGCTCTAGGACCCAACTCAGAATCTCAAATCTCAGCCCCTGCATGCGGGCTCGTTGCACTGTGCTGGCTACGCTAGAACACCTCGAATTTGGGGTGTAATCCGGGGATCCTCTACCTGAATCTTGTAGGTCAATGTCGAGGTCTCCAACGCTAAGGTGATGTGGGATCGAAGAAGACGAGGAAGAGGACCCTGAGCCCCAGAGTGAGGAGTTTTGGCACCCCAAGTCGTGACCTCCTTCGATTGCGCTGAGAAACGAGCCTGCACCTCCTCCACTCCCCCATCCATGATGTCTCCCCCGCTCTAGCTAAGCCACAGCTCGACCCATCCTCTCCTCCATCTCCAACCATCGCTAGTGTGAGTAGCCTCGCCACCACAAATCTCCTACGCCAGAGAAGCCCTGGTGCTGTCAAGAACAAAACGCTGCGAGATGGATTTCACGGAGGAGGGAGTAGTAGGCTACATACGGGTATACGGGGTGAAGCCCCTGTTCCTCCCGACCCGCCATGGGAGGGGATCAAGCGCCCGCCATGAACAGGAGGCCCGGTCGGAATAGTGGAGGGCAAGGGGAACGTGAGCGACATGTGACCGGGTGCGTGTCCGACCGACTCACAGGTTCATTGAACCTAGATAAGTTTTAGGCAACATTTTGTCCACCATAGTTAATATGGGACGGAGGGAGTATATTAATTCTAAATTAATACAATAATACTTATTTGTATTATAAGAGCATGTAAAATGCAAACTGTTTAGAGAGGTGTTCACAAAAATAAATCATTTTTTCTTAATCACCGGTATTATATAAGGGAGTTGCTAGTTAACATCTTCCTGCTATAGCCGGTTTGCTTCTCCTCCGGTGGTCTTAGGGGCCTTAGAGGTGTGGCGGACTACGGTCTCTCATCGGCGGGAGATTTTTCGTCCTCTGTTTAGCCTGTATTTTAGTGTTGTCTTCGGGACGTTGAGATGAGACATCTTGAAGTCAAAATAATGTCCTCCCCGCTCTATCCTTGCTCCGGTGGTGTATCTAGCGCCGATCGAGAGCGCGTGGAGTCGTGTGTCCGGCGGATCTCTAGAATTCTATCCGTTTTCGTCTTTGTTGGTTTATTTTCAGGTCAGTCTTTTTCGATCTATGGTTGTCATCTTTGGCGATGCTGCTGGTTTAGTGCGTTGGTCCTGTGTGGTCTGAGTATGACGACTTTCCGTCTGTCTATTACAACAAGCTCTATTATGACAAGCTTTGTCTGACTCCGGTGATGGAGGGGGCGAGGATGACGGTCCGCCTTAGGCTCGCGCTAGTGTTTGTAGTCGTCGCTAGGTGGTCCAATGGCGTATTTGTAATTTTATTATTTTTGGACCTCTTGTACTGCTGTCGATGATTATTAATAGATCGGTGAATTTTTTTTTAAATCTTTATGCTATAAATAAGCACCGGTAGTGGTTAAGGCAAAACCAATTTACTTTTGTAAGCATCTCTCCGAGAAGCTTATATTGTACATATCGTGAAACAATAGTTCACAGGCGATTTCCCGCTCGGTGGTGGAAAATTGGGTCTTTTCTTCGTATCTCATCACATGGAAATGGAGGAGGCACTCACTCTTTCGTTCGTGTCTCGAAAGCTACGGATGTCTGCCGATCGGCGAGTTCATGCTGTCATATGTTGAAAACTACGGATACCTGCCGACTTTTCAGCTTTTGTGAAGCAAAATATATTTAGTCATCTTTTAATGTATAGTTAATGAATCTACACATGATATATTTGTTTTAGAAAAACTAAAACATTTTATATTCTATAAAACAGAGGAAGTACACCACTAGCAATTTAGCACGCACCGTGGTGGCCTATCTCCCTTAATGAAAAAACACAACGTGACACACATCCCAACTGCTCCATCCGTCCATCCCTCGTACGGAGTACTAGTATGCTGCCATCCATGCTAGCTGTAGCTGGTTCCAGCCCGACGTCAACGGTGTTCTTGATCGGAACCGGTACAAGATAGGAGGCGGCGGCGGTGGCAAAAGTCAGCTAGAGTTCCTTCCTTCTGTCGGTGACGTCATAGGTTAATCCCGTCTCTGGCGGCCTTAGGATCTTGCGCGTGACGGACCACGGCCTCTCGCCGGCGGAAGGTTTCAGTCTTTTGTTTACACTATTTTTAGTATCTTTTTTAGAATGTTGAGACGGTGGCTACGTCCTGAAGTCAGAATAAGATCCTCTCCGTCCTATCCTTGCTCCGGTGGTGCGTCTAGCATCGACAGATGGCATGTGGAGTCGTGTGTTCGACGGATCTCTTGGGATCTGGTCTTTTTTGTTGGTGTGTTTTGAGATCAGTCTCTTTCGATCACGTTGGTCATCTTCGGCGATTGTTGCTGCTCAGGTGCGCTGGTCCTTTGGGGCCTTTGCACGACGAATTCCTGCATGCCTACTACGACAAGCTTTGCTCGGCTCCGATGATGGAGGGGCGAGGATGGCGGCACGCCTTCGGCTCGTGTCAGTGTCTGTAGTCGTCGCTAGGTTGTCCACTGCCCTATTTATAACCTTTATTATTTGTCTTTTTATACTGTTGTTGATGATTATTAATAGATTGGTGAAATTTCTAAAAAAAAAACATGAGTCGTGCCCGCTTGAGGGCGAGGTGTCTGTCAACTTTACACGATCTTTTGGTTTGGTTTCTTCGACCTCAAGGAAAGGAAGGCGATGCACCGTACAGTACAGATCGATGAACCCCAAAGCCGGTAGCCCGCTACGATCTTTACACGGGCGGGTGCGCGCTTGCTTTACTCGCTTTCTTCACCTATCTATAATGGAGCCGTAAAGCAAAGGAGGAGGGGATAATGCCTACACAAGGAAGGTAGCCCAACCAAGCAAGATATTCTTGGAACTGTTGTTGATCTAACAATCACAGCCACGCTATTCTACATGTACAGAAAAAATAATGCTGCTTCAGAAGTTCTGATTTTTTTCTGTCTTATATTTTTTCATTTATCATTTTTTATTTATTTCACAGCCAAGTTAATCTGCTGGATACAGCTCACCAAAATCCAACAAACTGCCTCGCAAAAAAGAAAAAGAAAAAGGAAAATCCATCCAACAAGCTAGTAATAGTCCAGTGTACAGACATCCCGAACCAGCGAGTGTGCAGGGCCCCGGCCGGAAGTAGGGGAGAGCACTTCACCAACCAAGAGAAATCTCCTCGCCTCAACACTCTAAATGTTGCCTGGCCTCGGCCACATCGATCTCTCCCCTCGACCTCTCCAGCACTAGTAGGTCGCGGGGGCGAATGGTGGAACGAAGCGGCGGCGACGTGGTGGTGGCGGAGGGGTTGCCGACATCGTGTTTGGCCGCTCCTGCCCATTACTGGCCCGCTTGATTGTAGCCAGGTGAGCATGATTGATAAGATAAGGCTGTGCGGGTTTAGCTGCGTGCTTAGTGGTGACGCTCGTGAGAGTGCGGGCTAGTTGTTTGAGTGTTTGCCTAGGAAGGCTCAGATCGATCAGATGCGACATGCTTAGGGCGTGCCTCTGATAGAGGTACTCCAGACGTAAGCGGTGTTAACGCGTCCAAGGTGTCTGCTTAAGGTACGGGAGACAAATTAGGATTCCCTGCTTCTCTTGGATAAATGTACTACCTCATAGTCATAGTTGAATCCAAACTTGTACTAGTCTTTATCGCCTTCTATAAACTGGAATCAGGCCTCTCTGCTTCCAGTCTATGCTCCTGTCAGATCATGGTATATACAGTTCGCGTGCCCTGTATGTGGTACTTATGCTGTTTTATCATGATATATTATCCATATGTGTGCGTAAAGATCATGTGCTTGAGGTTACTGCATCATTAATATGCTCTGCTGAAGTTTCGAGCTAATGTAAATTGTACTGAAAGACCAATCAATTTCTTTCTAATGTACCTTACGATAAATTTATTTCTTCGACTTCTTGAATTCTGTTGATAATTTGTACTGACTTATATTTAATTGATTTCTTGGTGATGTTGCTCTGGTCTATGAGCTGCAAGTGACTATTTAGTTGTCAGTCACATCATCGCCTCTGTACCTTGGTGTTTAATCCTCTTATGATCCTATAAACTATGAATGTTGTAATTTGTACATGCTCATGTGCCTATATGTTCACATGTTACTGAAGGTGTTTCTTGAGTACTATACTTAAATATTTGTGAGAGTGCCATCAACACTTTCTTAATTTCTAGTAACACCAGCTTTGTTCTTGTGTGCTCTATTAGAATAACCTTTTGTGTGTTTGAGTATTTAATGTAAGTTTAGTTACCCCTTATTCCCCTATTTTTCTGCTAACCTTGATCAGTGCTTTATGTGCTCTTTCCATTTATTTTTCTTTATCCTTTTCAGTTCTTCATACCTAGTCCAGCTACTTCAGTGCAATTCTAGTAATTCTGAGGATAGGATGAGCTAATGCTAAAGTGTTTCTCGGTTGCAGGGAATTAAAGATGTCAACCACTGAAAACTTACGCACGGAATTATTGTCCAGGACTCCGCCTTTTGGCTTAAGACTATGGGTTGTGCTTGGCATAAGCATTTGGGCTGCAATACTGTTTGTTCTCGGCTGCATATGCTTCCTGTTGATATACTGGAGGAAACAAACGAATCGGAATCACGATGAGATTGCTGAACCTGAAATTCCTGATGTAACTAAAGAGATTGCAGTAGATGAAGTGGGCAGCCGAGCTTTTGTAGACAACTTCTGTGCCCAAGAAAGTCACACCTTTCCAGTGAAGGAGAGACATACTGAGAAAGATTCAGGGAAGATGTTGGCTCACTCGACTACGAGTGAATCAAGTGGTGATCATAAATTTATTGAGTGCATCTCAGTGCAGAAATATGATAGGACCCAGGAATTATACTCTGGTGACGAAGGGAGCTCAGCGTATGATAAGAGGGAGTTTTCTCAGTCTGCCGCCATGTCTATGTCTCCCAGGACTGGTCTCCCAGAGTTCTCTCATCTGGGTTTGGGTCATGGCTTTACTCTCAGAGATTTGGAGCATGCAACAAATGGGTTCTCTAATGAGTATATCATTGGAGAAGGGGGGTATGGGGTTGTTTACCATGGCCATCTTGTAAATGGAACTGATGTTGCAATAAAAAAGCTTTTTAATAATATGTAAGAGATATTAAAGTTGATTATTACAAAAAAAAATAGCTTTTTCTAGACTGCGGAATGATATGATATGGGTGGTATACTATTGACTTCTCCAGAATCTGTGTATGATTTTTCAGGGGCCAGGCAGAAAAAGAGTTCAGGGTCGAAGTTGAGGCCATTGGTAATGTTAGGCATAAGAATCTGGTCCGACTTCTGGGTTATTGCGTTGAGGGAACCCACAGGTGATTCTTTGTTTTAATTGTGTGTGTTTTTGAGAGACTGTTTTAATTGTGTTAACTAGCCTTTTCTATCTCCCAAGACCAGCATTCATGGAGCTTCAGTTGATATATTTTGCCAAATGGTTAAATCATCATGTATTTTCATGTGTATCATTTCGTTTCCGTTACATCGCTGGAGTAGAACTTGCAGGTTCTTTGGTTGAAAGTTCTGAATGGCAAGTTGCAACCAGTCAGATAAGCAGAGAGCTGTACAGACATGAAAATTCCTGCATTGGAAGGCAAACTTTCACTGTTTATGTAACATGCACTAGCAATGAAAATCTCTAGTGCATCTTAGCCAGACTTGGAAATCTCAAATCTACTGAGAAAATTTGTATATAATCGGATAATGACAATAGGTCCACAAATATGTTAAGGTTTAAATAATTAAAAATAACATGCATTTTATATCAGGTCATTGCATGTCATTGCACTTTATATCAGGAGGTCTCTCGAGAAATAGCCAAACAATTTTGTATGTTTCGATTCCTACAAGTTTTTTCAGTAGGTACCACATGCTGAAATAGCATGCTTCTTTTTGGTACTGAAGGTGCTTATACTATTTATTTTTGAGATTTTTTACTAGTACAAGTATCTTGACGAGCATATGTGTAGATACCATGAATTGAACCATCTATGCTTCGGCTGTCTTACTGTGCTCGATGCTTCTTGTGTTGTGCAGTTGCTAAATGTTGAATAAGAAACTTTTTTCTCTCCAACACAACATTGAATACAAACTCAAGGCATCATTCAACATTATTACGCATTAATAACTAATAAGAGTAGAGATATCAATACTGTTTCAAGAAACATTTGTATACGATTTTTAATTGGCTGTACAAATGAGCGGTTTAGCGTTTTTGACATTCTGAATCACCTCTTACAAACCTAAAATCCAGTCTAGATGATAAGAGACTGCTTCGCCCATAGTCAATCTCAATATTTGTTCACATAGTTGGCTGCCCAGGCCCATCTGTAAATTTTGATGGATTATGTGTTGGTATATTGGAAATAGCTTCATATATCCACAGGTATTAAGTCTGGTTTTATGCGAATACGAATATAACCTGTCAAAAGTGTAATGCATATAACACATAAAAGTCTACTGGCTTCAATCAGCATAATTTTTTGTAAAATAATTACAAGTTACAGCAGACCACGATTAAACCATTCATATTGCAGGATGCTTGTCTATGAGTACATCAGCAATGGGAACTTAGATCAGTGGTTGCATGGTTCGATACGTCAACAAGGTGTTCTTACTTGGGAAGCCCGCATAAAAATTACCCTTGGCATTGCTAAAGCGTAAGAAATGTTCTATTCAGGAATTTTACTTCTCTTAACTATATTATTATTAATATACTACGTAGGAATATCCACTGAACAAATATTTCTGGTGAGCAGACTGGCTTATTTGCACGAAGGAATAGAGCCAAAAGTGATTCACCGTGATATCAAATCAAGTAATATCCTTATCGATGAAGAATTCAATGGCAAACTTTCTGATTTCGGATTATCTAAGCTCTTGGGCGCAGGCAAGAGCCATATTACTACTCGAGTTATGGGAACTTTTGGGTAAGCTCTGATTGTCAAGCTGTACCTTTTCCCTGCTGAGTTGGAGGAACTGCATTAACACTGATATCCCTGGGGCTCACTTAGCTGAGTAAATTATCCATAAGAGTTGACATGGTAACAATTCTCATTGTTTTCAGCTATGTAGCGCCCGAATATGTAAATACCGGGCTGCTAAACGAGAAGAGCGATGTCTACAGTTTTGGGGTACTTCTCTTGGAAGCAGTGACTGGAAAGGATCCAGTTAACTACAGTCGTCCGGCTAACGAGGTGACCATTCACAGAACCCTGTAGCTACCATGCAATGCATAACTCGGGCATACCTAGTAATCTTTCATGCTTTCCATTTGAGGCATTCGTATTTTAAACAGGTAAAGTATCTTGATGCTGCACAAAATTGATTTATGAAGGCTATTCAATTTATGCTAGTAAACTTCAGCCTATCCTTTACTTTCTTCCTTTAAGATATGTTGAAATTGATGCACTGCAGGTGCATATGGTGGAATGGCTTAAATTGATGGTTGGCAGCAGGAGAGCAGAGGAGGTGGTTGATCCTGAAATGGAGACTAAACCGACTAAACAGGCTCTGAAGCGTTCCCTCCTAGTTGCACTCAAGTGTGTAGACCCTGTTGCTGACAGAAGGCCTACGATGGGTCAGGCCGTCCATATGCTCGAAGCAGAGGATGTGCCATCACGGGAGGTTTGTACTGTTTGTATCTAGTTTTTTTTACTACCTGTTGGTGTCAAAGTGCAAGTCTGAACTCTGAAGTCCATGATCTCACTGAAGGATCGGAGGAGGAGCCGGGTGGCCCAAATAGATGGCGGAGACACCTGATCTCAATCCATCGACCAAATCAAGCTCGTGGGTGTTTGGAATTGTTTGCGGTTGGAGAGATGTATCTTGGGACATACCACATAAATAAGCTTTTCACCTTGAAAAAGATCAAATAAAGCTTTTGCTGGTACTGGATGGTAAAGAGTACTACTTGATATTATGGGAATCCACATTCCACAAGAGTAAACCTCGATCGCCTGAATAGAAGGGCATGGTTACATGTCTGACTTCAGAGCACTTCATATGAATTTTTGAAAGGGACAGCAAGTAGGCTTATTGTACAGCAACTAGTTATCTATGTTTGGAACCCAGTTGATCGAAGTCACTGTACAGCCTTAAGTAAAGCTAGCACTTTGGGCCAGAGCGGGCGCCAGAGGCCTCCGGCGTCGACTTGCCTACCACATGGGATTTGCTTGGCCTCTTAGAAGGTGTGTAAACAACAACTTTATCTTTTCAATGAAATGAAACGCAAAGGCCCTTCGCGATTTCCCCAAAAAAAGTGCCTCGCATTCTGAAATGCAACATAATTCTGAATACTATGTGGAAATTGGTTGCACTTCTTGTCAAAGATACATAGTGTGTTTTACTATGATGCCTTCATTAGTGCCAGGCTGCCAGCCGGCCGAGGTTCTGAACTGTGTTTTCTACTGTATGTTTGTGTTCTTTTATTCCACTTGCAGTGCAACTGTGATTTATTTCACATATGCCAATTGTCGGCTCATATCTCCATTCGTTGTACGCACACGTGTCTTCACGGAAAAACAGCCATGCATATTCCGAAACGTTCTGCTACGCACAAACACATTTTAGCAGCTGAGATCCAGCGCAAGCTAGTATAGTACTCCCTTCGTTTTAAAATATAAGATATTTTAGCTTTATGAAAGGAGTGTATTTAGACTCTTTTTAATGTGTAGGTTTATCTAGATTTGAAGTGAACCTACACATTAAAGGTTTAGATACACTCTTTTCACAAAGCTAAAACATCTTATATTTTAAAACGGAGGGAGTGGTACGGAACTAATTAATGCATGAATCTTCCACCAATAGCAGTTACACCGTAATTCAGTAACAATGGTTTTGAGACCACCTCACAATGGCCAATGGCTGCGTGTATCAACTGATGTTAAGGCGGGGGTTTCCCTTTTCGGAGGAAAAAAGAGAGAGATCCCAATGGCATGGTGCTTCTGCTACAAGCATTACTGATTGGCTTATGGCAGTCTGAACTCTGAGGTAAGCTATCACTATTTGGTAGGGCATATATAAGTCCCATATGGGCAACATCGGCGATGCAACATGTTTGGGCAGTGATAGTAGAGAACACAGAAGAAATAGCTAGGTAAATTAATCAACCCTGCTACATAAATCAAATGTACTCTCTTCTCTCACAGAAATACCCTTCTTTTCTGACAACTAAACGGAACCAACCATACCACAATTAGAAACTGAAACAAGCGAGAAGGAACTTGCTTGCCTTTCTACTTCCCAAACCAGAACTGAAACAACTACCTACTCGATAATTTGAAAACAAAAGCAGACTCGCATCAAACGGCAAGCATCACGGTTGGCGTAGTAGTACATGCTTAAGCCGTACTCACTGGATGTTCTCTATATAAGATAACAGCTCGTACAAACTGGTCAAGTAACTTAGCTAGTAGGACCTGATGCATTTAGATGGAAAATTAATCATCCTAACTGCAAGTCTGCAACAACTGCACGACGTGATGAAATTGCAGTTGAATACTTAAATCAGAAAGATCATACTAGCCACTAGATAGCCCTGCAGAGAATTGACTTGAAAGGTAGTAGTAGTAGTAAAATGTTAAAAAAAGGTGAAACAGGACACACTTTGAAAGGCACATGCTTAAGGAATTTTGCACTGATCAGAAGACCACTGATATGAAACATCCTCTTAGCTAACATTTTATTTAAATTCTGGTGCATACATAACACTTAGCATAAATAATCTGACATACTAGCTCATAAGCCACAGCTTGCTAAATAACCATACCGGAGTGTGCCTCCGCCTCATCAGCTGCAGCTTGCTGTTGCTAGAGACATCACATGAAATGCAGGTATTTAGCTGCTGCCGCGCTAAATCTGACAAACAGAAAGTCTAGGTACCAGCAGTAGTCTTCTCGAAGCTAGGCATGGTGCTACTAGTTAAACTTCAACACTTAGAGAGATTCTCGATAGTAGACGAGGTCAAAAGGGTCAGCAAAGGTAAAGTCTGATGCTAGTTCGTGGCTGAAAGGTGGAGATGCCACATTAATGAGTGGGCTCTTAAAGAGCTCAGGTTTGCATGCTTTATTACTGATCCATTTTGCACTGGTCAGAGGCTTCAGTTTGACATTCACACTATCCCCCGAAGAGAAATAGTCGTTAGCCACCACAACCACCATCTTCTCCAGCACCCGAGCTCTCTCAGCGATGAACTTGAGGAAAGCAACCTCGCTTTTCGATCCTCGGAACTCAAAGAAAAACACCTTCTTCATCGTGTGCACGACACATTTAATTGGACCTCCCTCTTGCCACAACTTAAGATTGACCTTGCCAGCAGTGGGCTCTCCAGCTTTCTGGGACTGCAAATGAAATCAATGCATATCATGCATCAGCAAGCAAGCGAGCAAGAAATTAATCTGATGCACATCAGCAAACAAGCAAGATTGACCATGCTAGTTAATTAGATGTTGGTAATGCAGAATTTTTGTTATATGTTGATCTAAATTCTACAAAGTAAATGCCAACTTCTGACGGAGCGGAGCGAGGCCCGTCGGCTGCTGGGATAAGTTATATATACCTCTTGTAAGCCGCCGGCTGGGATAAGTTGCATCTGTGAAATCCCCAGGTTGTGTAAACACTCTCTGTTATAGTGAAGTTTCGCTGGCTGGCGCCCGTAGTTTTTCCCCTCTCTTTGTTGGAGAGAGTTTTCCACGTTAAATCTGTGTCCCCCTCGCTGCGATTTTATTTTTGTTCTTCGTTATTTACTTGTCGCCAAGCTAACAAGTGGTATCAGAGCCCCAGGTTCTAATCTAGGGTTTGCGGCATGTCGTCATTGAAGTTCGATCTACCGCAGCTGGACTACTCCACAAGATTTTGCTTGTGGCAGGTGAAGATGCGGGCGATTCTCTCCCAAACTTCAGATCTGGATGAAGCGCTGGAAGGATTCAGGAAAAGATGATGCTAAGAGCTGGTCTAACGAAGAGAAGCGGAAAGACCGTAAGGCTTTGTCTATGATTCAACTTCATCTGTCCAATAATATTTTGCAGGAAGTGTTAACAGAGAAATCTGCTGCTGCCCTTTGGGGAAAACTGGAATCGATCTGCATGTCAAAGGATCTAACCAGTAAGGTGCATGTGAAGATGAAGTTGTTCTCGCATAGATTGCAGGAAGGTGGATCGGTAATGAATCACTTATCTCTTTTCAGAGAGATTATTTCTGATTTGCAATCTATGGAAGTAAAATATGATAATGAGGATCTAGCTCTATTACTCTTATACTCGCTGCCTAGTTCTTATACACACTTTCGTGATACTATGTTGTTGATCCGTGATAAGATAACCCTTGATGAAGTACAAGATGCCCTCAAACAGAGGGAAAAGATGAAATCTATGGTGCAGGCAGATGGGGCGTCTTCTAAGGCTGAAGCTCTGCAGGTTCGTGGCAGGACCGAGCAGAGATTTAACAACCATGGCAACCGAGATAAGAGCAAAGACGGCAGAAGTCGTTCGAAGTCCAAGGGAAAGGACAAGTTCTGCAGGTATTGTAAGAAATCTAATCATGTTATTGATGATTGTTGGAAGCTGCAGAATAAGGAAAAAAGGAACGGTACTTACCAACCGAAAGATAAGGATCAAGGTAATGGTAAGGCTGCTGTTGTTTCTGGTGATAGTTTAGACGGTGAATGTTTAGCCGTTTTTGCTTCTTGTGCCTCTCGTGATGATGAATTGATACTTGATACTGCATGTTCGTTTCATATTTGCTGTAACAAAGATTGGTTCAGTTCATATGAGTCTGTGCAGACTAGAGATTTTGTACGTGTGGGTAAAGACAACCCATGCCATATTGTCGGAGTTGGATCTGTTAAGATAAAGACACATGATGGTGTGACGCGTACGTTGAATGAGGTGAAGCACATACCAAGCATGGCCAGAAATCTGATCTCCCTGAGTACCATGGACGTTGATGGATACAAGTACGCCGGTGGGCGTAGATTGTTAAAGGTATCAAAAGGTTCTCTTATTCACATGATAGGTGAGATGAATTCTGCTAAGTTATATGTTCTTAGAGGTAGCACTTTGCCTGATATTGTTGCTGCTGTTACTTCTAATGATTCTGATGATTGTGGTAAAACAAATCTGTGGCATATGCGTCTTGGGCATATGAGCGAATATGGCATGACAGAGTTGGTTAAGAGAGAGCTGATTGATAGTTGCAACTTGGGTAAGTTTGAGTTCTGTGAGCACTGCGTTTTTGGTAAGCACAAAAGAGTTAAATTCAATGCTTCCGTTCATACCACCAAAGGCATTTTAGATTATGTGCATGCTGATGTATGGGGGCCTTCCCGTAAGACATCTATTGGTAGTGCTAATTACATGCTTACTATTATTGATGACTACTCAAGAAAGGTGTGGCCATATTTTCTGAAACATAAATCTGATGTTTTTGATGCTTTTAAGAAGTGGAAAGTTATGGTAGAAAAGCAAACTGAAAAGAAGGTAAAGGTACTACGTACTGACAATGGTATGAAATTCTGTTCTAATGAGTTTGAGGAATTTTGCAGTAATGATGGTATGATCAGGCACCACACCATCCCTTACACTCCTCAGCAAAATGGTGTGGCTGAGCGCATGAACAGAACCATCATCTCGAGGGCTCGCTGTATGTTGTCCAATGCAGGTATGCATAGACATTTCTGGGCCGAAGCAGCCAACACAGCGTGCTACTTTATCAACAGGTCACCTTCTATTCCACTTGAGAAGAAAACTCCTATTGAGGTATGATCAGGTTCGCCTGCTGATTATTCACAGTGGAGAGTTTTTGGTTGCACTGCTTATGCTCATGTTGATAATGGAAAGTTAGAGCCTAGAACTGTTAAGTGCATATTCCTTGGTTATGGTTCAGGAGTTAAGGCATACAAACTATAGAATCCTGAAACTAAAAGGATTTTGTTGAGCAGGAACATTGTTTTCAATGAATCCGTTATATATCATGACAGCTTGCCATCAGATCCCTCTCTTGTTGCTATTGGAGAGGAGGGAGTTCATGTGCAGGTGGAGCACCTGCAGAAAACTGTTGATAATAATGCTGTTGTTGATGATACTCATGAGGAAAATATTGATGATGATGTTGTTCAAAGACTCACCTATTGCTTTGCAAAGAGCCACAGGAATCTATTGCTGCTGATAGACCGAGGCGTAACATAGTTCCACCTCATCGTTTGATTGAAGAGTGTAATCTTGCTCATTATGCTTTGAGTTGTGCTGAACAGGTGGAGCATGATACTAAACCTGCTACATACAATGAGGCTGTTGCATCCGTTGACCGCGAGAAGTGAGTTTCTGCTATGCAAGAAGAGATGCAATCGTTTGATAAGAATGGCACATGGGAAGTTGTGCGCTTGCCTAAACAGAAGAAGGCCGTCTGTTGTAAGTGGATATACAAGATAAAGGAAGGTTTGTCTCCTAATGAGCCTCCAAGGTTTAAGGCAAGGTTAGTAGCAAAAGGTTTCAGTCAGATTTCAGGTATTGACTATAATGATGTTTTCTCTCTGGTTGTGAAGCATAGCTCTATTCGTACTTTCTTTGGTATTGTTGCTATGCATGACCTTGAGCTTGAGCAGCTAGATGTAAAGACTGCTTTTCTGCATGGTGAACTAGAGGAGGAGATTTACATGGACCAACCTGAAGGGTTCATAGTTCCTGGAAAAGAGGATTTTGTGTGCAAATTGAAGAGGTCGCTTTATGGTTTGAAGCAATCTCCAAGACAGTGGTATAAAAGGTTTGATTCATTTATGATCTCACAAGGTTTTAAGAGGTCTCAGTTTGATAGTTGTGTTTACATAAATTTTGTTAATGGATCACCTATTTACTTGCTGTTATATATTGATGATATGTTAATTGCTGCCAAGAGCATAAAAGAAATCACTACTTTGAAGGCACATCTAAGTAGTGAATTTGAGATGAAAGATCTTGGTGCTGCTAAGAAAATCCTAGGTATGGAAATTAAACGGGACAGAAAATCTAGGTTTTTATTTCTTAGTCAGCAAAGTTACGTGAAGAAAGTTCTTCAACGTTTTAATATGCATGATGCAAAGTCTGTTAGTACTCCTGTTGCTCCTCACTTTAAATTGTCAGCATTGCAATGTCCTAGTTCTGATTAAAATATTGAGTACATGTCTCGAGTTTCTTATTCTAGTGCTGTTGGTTCCTTGATGTATGCCATGGTTTGTTCTCGCCCTGATTTATCATATGCTATGAGTTTGGTGAGTCGTTACATGGCTAATCCTGATAAAGAACATTGGAAAGTTGTTCAGTGAATTTTCAGGTACCTCCGTGGCACATCCAACGCTTGCTTGAAGTTTGGCAAGACTGGTGAGGGACTTGCAGGCTATGTGGATTCAGATTTTGCTGCCGACTTGGATAAGAGGAGGTCCCTCACAGGTTATGTGTTCACGGTAGGTGGATGTGCCATGAGTTGGAAGGCAACGCTGCAACCAGTTGTTGCTTTATCTACAACCAAAGCAAAATATATGGTTGTTGCTGAAGCATGCAAAGAGTCTGTTTGGTTGAAAGGTTTATATGCTGAGCTTTGTCAGGATGATTTTTGCATTAACCTCTTCTGTGACAGTCAAAGTGCTATTTACCTTACTAAGGATCAGATGTTCCATGAGAGAACAAAGCACATTGATATCAAGTACCATTATATTCATGATGTTGTTGCACAAGGTACACTGAAGGTATGCAAGATAAACACTCATGATAATCCTGCTGATATGATGACAAAGCCTGTTCTTGTTGCTAAGTTTGAGCTATGCTCAAGCTTAGTTGGTATAACTGCTTAGCCCAACTGGCTGTTGGCGCCGAAAGTGTTTTCTTTGTTTGTTCAGGGAGATGATTACTGTTGATGCTACAAGAAGGAATTTGTCTCAAGGTGGAGTTTGTTATATGTTGATCCAAATTCTACAAAGTAAAGGCAACTTCTGACGGAGCGGAGCGAGGCCCGTCGCCGGAGGCTGGGATAAGTTGCATCTGTGAAATCCCCGGTGTTGTGTAAACACTCTCCGTTATAGTGAAGTTTCACTGGCTGGTGCCCGTGGTTTTTCCCCTCTCTTTGTTGGAGAGGGTTTTCCACGGTAAATCTGTGCCCCCCTTGCTACAATTTTATTTTCGTTCTTCGTTATTTACTTGTCGCAAAGCTTACAATTGCCAATGCAGCAAATGAAATTAAGTTAGCCGTGTCCATGTCAGGGAAACATTTGAGAAAGCCAGGCATTTTCTTGACAGCGTTGCGGACTCCGAATTACACCTCTATGGCCAAAATCTGGACACTGGGGACAACGTTTTCTTTGGTCACAGCCTGCAATGAACCCGGTGAGAAACTAGTACTCCTTCCGATCCAAATTAATTGACTCAGATTTGTCTATATTCAGATGTATCTAGACATTATTTAGTACTAGATACATCCGAACCTAGAAAAACTTGAGTCAATTAATTTGGATCGGAGGGAGTAGTAGTAATTGAGATCGTACATTGGCATACATTATTATTTGACACAGGTACAGATGCAAATTACTACTAGGATCTAGTGAGATATGCACACCATGATGACGGTGTTGCTAATCTCCATCTCTTGCTGTCTCGGCTGAAAGTATCCCAGCAGGCGCAGGTTGGGTGCATGGCTATCATATCGCTCCTTGTGGTGTTGGTGCCGTGCCGATGATCACTTGCGGGTCCATGGCCGCCGGTGGAGGGGGGGTCCGGTGGAGGGGGGCGGTGGAGGCGAGGGTTTTGGTTTGGCATCTGGGGAATGAGGAATTGAGGTGGTGCTACTTGTACTGAGGGAGTGATGGTGACCTGCTTAGGTTTCGGCAAGTGTATCGCTAGCTGGATATTGGGCCAAATGTCGGAAGCAGGTATCTCCTGGGCCCTTGAAACAGCTACCACGAGCTTTCTGTTCAACTATGATACTAATATTTTCTCAAAAAAAAAAACTATGATACTAATATAACTAGTTCTCTAGAAAAAAATACCGAGACCATCAAGCGTGGCGCAATGGCTGCATGCTTGTGACGCGTCAATAATCTCTATTGTCTAAAAAGAATGTAAAAATTCTATTTTCTGTCAACAATCCCGATACGGCGATTTTCTTTCGTCCGTTGGTCCCGTTTTCTTCCGCCGTCTTACTCCCACCAACTACACTTACAGAAAACCAGAGAGAAAATTGACGCGAGAAAAATATAGTCTTCTCTACTATCTAAAAAGAACGTGGAGGTTCTGTTTTCTGCCAACAATCTAGCTACATCGGTTTTCTTTCGTTCGTCGCCCCACTATGCCGATTTTTTCCGTCGCCTTACTCCTAGTAACTATGCGTACAGAAAACCAGACAGGAAATTGACGCGAGAAAAACGGAGAAGGAAAAGCAATCACGCACCTTGTTCCTGTTGCCGCATGAAGGAGAATGGGGACGCGATCAGCTGCCTATGGTTTTGTCCCTGCCCCTGCCGCCTGTTCTCCCCGGCTACATCATGTGCCTGCCTGCGTAACCTTGTCTGCCTCCCTCTCCATCCTTCCTGTTAACTATGCGATTAGTAAATAACGAAGAACGAAAATAAAATCATAGCAAGGGGACACAGATTTAACGTGGAAAACTCTCTCCAACAAAGGGAAGGGAAAAATCACGGGCCCCAGCCAGCGAAACTTCACTATAACGGGAAATGTTTATACAACGCCGGGGATTTCACAGATGCAACTTATCCCAGCCGGCGGCTTACAAGAGGGATATATAACGGTGGTATATATCGGCCCAAGCCTCCGACGACAGGCCTCGCTCCGCTCTGTCAGAAGTTGGCCTTTACTTTGTAGAATTTGGATCAACATATAACAAACTCCACCTTGAGACAAATTCCTTCTTGTAGCATCAACATCAATCATCTCCCTGAACAAACAAAGAAAACACTTTCGGCGCCAACAACCACTTGGGCTAAGCAGTTATACCAGCTAAGCTTGAGCATAGCTCAAACTTAGCAACAGGAACAGGCTTTGTCATCATATCAGCAGGATTATCATGAGTGTTTATCTTGCATACCTTCAGTGTACCTTGTGCAACAACATCACGAACATAATAGTACTTGATATCAATGTGCTTTGTTCTCTCATGGAACATCTGATCCTTAGTAAGGTAAATAGCATTTTGACTGTCACAGAACAGGTTAATGCAAGAATCATCCTGACAAAGCTCATCATACAAACCTTTCAACCAAACAGACTCTTTGCAAGCTTCAGCAATAGCCATATATTCTGCTTCGGTTGTAGATAGAGCAACAACTGGTTGCAGCGTTGCCTTCCAACTCACGGCACATCCACCTACCGTGAACACATAACCTGTGAGGGACCTCCTCTTATCCAAGTCGACAGCAAAATCTGAATCCACATAGCCTGCGATTCCCTCACCAGTCTTGCCAAACTTCAAGCAAGCGTTGGATGTGCCACGGAGGTACCTGAAAATCCACTGAACAACTTTCCAATGTTCTTTACCAGGATTAGCCATGTAGCGACTCACCAAACTCATAGCATAAGATAAATCAGGGCGAGAACAAACCATGGCATACATCAAGGAACCAACAACACTAGAATAAGGAACCTGAGACATGTACTCAATATCTTCATTGGAACTAGGACATTGCAATGCTGACAATTTAAAGTGAGGAGCAACAGGAGTACTAACTGACTTTGCATCATGCATATTAAAACGTTGAAGAACTTTCTCGATGTAACTTTGGTGACTAAGAAACAACAACGTAGATTTTCTGTCCCGTTTAATTTTCATACCTAGGATTTTCTTAGCAGCACCAAGATCTTTCATCTCAAATTCACTACTTAGGTGTGCCTTCAAAGTAGTGATTTCTTTTATGCTCTTGGCATCAATTAACATATCATCAACATATAACAGCAAGTAAATAGGTGATCCATTAACAAACTTTATGTAAACACAGCTATCAAACGGAGACCTCTTAAAACCTTGTGAGATCATAAATGAATCAAACCTTTTGTACCACTATCTTGGAGATTGCTTCAAGCCATAAAGCGACCTCTTTAGTTTGCACACAAAATCCTATTTTCCAGGAATTATGAACCCTTCTGGTTGGTCCATGTAAATCTCCTCCTCCAGTTCACCATGCAAGAAAGTAGTTTTTACATCTAGCTGCTCAAGCTCAAGATCATGCATAGCAACAATACCAAATAAAGCACGAATAGAACTATGCTTCACAACCGGAGAGAAAACATCATTATAGTCAATGCCTAGAATCTGGCTGAAACCTTTTGCTACTAAGCTTGCCTTAAACCTTGGAGGCTTATTAGGAGACAATCCTTCCTTTCTCTTGTATATTCACTTACAGCGGACAACCTTCTTCTGTTTAGGCAAGCGCACAACTTCCCATGTGCCATTCTTATCAAGCGATTGCATCTCTTCTTGCATAGTAGAAACCCACTTCTCGCGGTCAACGGATGCAACAGCCTCATTGTATGTAGCAGGTTCAGTATCATGCTCCACCTGTTCAGCACAACTCAGAGCATAATGAGCAAGATTACACTCTTCAATTAAACGACGAGGTGGAACTATGTTACGCCTCGGTCTATCAGCAATAATAGATTCATGTGGCTGCTGCAAAACAGTAGGTGAGTGTTGAACAACATCATCATCAATATTTTCCTCATGAGTATCATCAACAACAGCATTATTATCAACAGTTTTCTGTAGGTGCTCCACCTGCACACTAACTCCCTCCTCTCCAATAGCAACAGGAGTGGGATCTGATGGCAAGCTGTCATGATACATAATGGATTCATTGAAAACAATATTCCTACTCAACAAAATCTTTTTAGTTTCAGGATTCCATAGTTTATATTCCTTAACTCCTGAACCATAACCAAGGAATATGCACTTGATAGCTCTAGTCTCTAACTTTCCATTATCAACGTGAGCATAAGCAGTGCAACCAAAACCTCTCAACTGTGAATAATCTGCAGGCGAACCTGACCATACCTCAATGGGAGTTTTCTTCTCAAGTGGAATAGAAGGTGACCAATTGATGAGGTAGCACGCTGTGTTGGCTGCTTCAGCCCAGAAACATCTATGCATACCTGCATTGGACAACATACAGCGAGCCCTCAAGATGATGGTTCTGTTCATGCGCTCAGTCACGCCATTCTACTGAGGAGTGTAAGGGATGGTGTGGTGCCTGATCATACCATCATTACTGTAAAACTCCTCAAACTCATTAGAACAGAATTCCATACTATTGTCAGTACGTAGTACCTTTACCTTCTTTTCAGTTTGCTTTTCTACTATAACTTTCCACTTCTCAAAAGAATCAAAAACATCAATTTTATGTTTCAGAAAATATGGCCACACTTTTTCTTGAGTAGTCATCTATAATAGTAAGTATGTAATTAGCACCACCAATAGATGTCTTACGGGAAGGCCCCCATACATCAGCATGCACATAATCTAAAATGCCTTTGGTGGTATGAAAGGAAGCATTGAATTTAACTCTTTTATGCTTACCAAAAACGCAGTGCTCACAGAACTCAAACTTACCCATGTTGCAACCATCAACCAGTTCTCTCTTAACCAACTTTGCCATGCCATGTTCGCTCATATGCCCAAGACGCATATGCCACAGATTTGTTTTACCACAATCATTAGAATTATTAGAAGTAACAGCAACAGCAATACCAGGAAAAGTTCTACCTCTAAGAACATATAACTTAGCAGAATTCTGATCACCTATCATGTGAATAAGAGAACCTTTTGATACCTTCAACAACCCACGCCCACCGGCGTACTTGTATCCATCAACGTCCATAGTACTCAGGAAGATCAAATTTCTGGCCATGCTTGGTATGTGCTTCACTTCATTCAACGTATGCGTCACGCCATCATGTGTCTTGATCTTAACAGATCTAACTCCGACAATATGGCAAGGGTTGCTAATCCCCACACGTACAAAATCTCTAGTCTGCACAGACTCATATGAACTGAACCAATCTTTGTTACAGCAAATATGAAATGAACATGCGGTATCAAGTATCCATTCATCATCACGAGAAGCACAAGCAGCAAAAATGGCTAAACATTCACCGCCAGAACTATCACCAGAAACAACAGCAGCCTTACCAGTACCTTGATCCTTATCTTTTCGGTTGGTAAGTCCCGTTCCTTTTCTCCTTATTCTGCAGCTTCCAACAATCATCAATAACATGATTAGATTTCTTACAATACCTGCAGAACTTGTCCTTTCCCTTGGACTTCGAACAACTTCTGCCATCTTTGCTCTTATCTCGGTTGCCATAGTTGTTAGATCTCTGCTCGGTCCTGCCACGAACCTACGGAGCTTCAACCTTGGATGATGTGCCATCTACCTGCACCATAGTTTTCATCTTTTCCCTCTGTTTGAGGGCATCTTGTACTTCATCAAGGGTTATTTTATCACGGCTCAACAACATTGTATCATGAAAGTGTGTATAAGAACTAGGCAGCGAGCATAAGAGTAATAGAGCTAGATCCTCCTCATCATATTTTACTTCCATAGATTGCAAATCAGAAATAATCTCTCTAAAAAGAGATAAGTGATTCATTACCGATCCACCTTCCTGCAATCTATGCGAGAACAACTTCATCTTCACATGCATCTTATTGGTGAGATCCTTTGACATGCAGATCGATTCCAGTTTCGTCCAAAAAGCAGCAGCAGATTTCTCTGCCAAAACTTCCTGCAAAATATTATTGGACAGATGAAGTTGAATCATAGACAAAGCCTTACGGTCCTTCTGCTTTTCTTCGTCAGACCAGCTCTTAGCATCATCTTTCCCGAATCCTTCCAGCGCTTCATCCAGATCTGAAGTTTGGGTGAGAATCGCCCGCATCTTCACCTGCCACAAGCAGAATCTTGTGGAGTAGTCCAGCTGCGGTAGATCGAACTTCAATGACCACATGTCGCAAACCCTAGATTAGAACCTGGGGCTCTGATACCACTTGTTAGCTTTGCGACAAGTAAATAACAAAGAACGAAAATAAAATCGCAGCAAGAGGGACACAGATTTAATGTGGAAAACCCTCTCCAACAAAGAGAGGGGTAAAACCACGGGCGCCAGCCAGCGAAACTTCACTATAACAGGGAGTGTTTACACAACGCCGGGGATTTCACAGATGCAACTTATCCCAGCCGTCGGCTTACAAGAGGTATATATCCGGCGACGGGCCTCGCTCCGCTCAGCCAGAAGTTGACCTTTACTTTGTAGAATTTGGATCAACATATAACACTTCCTGCCAGCCATCACGAATCACAGTGACCATACTGGGGGCCAGATCGATGTCCTAGGGGGCCAGGATGTCGGGAGACGACATCTTCATCGACCACACTATCTTCGGAGGCGATAGCCAGAGAGAGCCACGATAGTAGTGGTGCTCGAAGCTCAAGGCACATCTCCATATATAAACCTTGATGATCCAACACGCAAGATCTAACCCTTGATGATCCAACAAGCAAGAGGGAGGGCAACATCTAGATCGATCTGAGGGAATTTCAACTTAGCCGGTGGCTGCTGGCCGGCCACATACAATCCCCTAACGCCGCCCTAAGCTTCATCTTCGGCAAGCGGAAGGCCCAATTTGGTTTGCATCTCTCCTCCTCCTGGTTTTGCATCTCCTTACAATAGTACTCATGTCGAGGTATATTTCTAGACAATAATACATAAAACGATTTAAGGCGGGTTCCATTTTTTACATTGCATTTTGTAACTGTATTATATATAACTAGCACAAAACCCCGTGCGTTGCTACGGTGGCACAAAAAATTAGATGGATATCATTTTTTATATGTTTAAGTTTGTATGTTGGTTGAACCAAATAACATGGATGCTTTATTTGACATGTTTTTTCTACCATGTTTTAGTGAAAGTCACATAAGTTAGGGTTATTTGGCGTATTACACAACTTGAAATCGGTTTTAAAGTTAGGCTTACTTCCTTGGCGTATTACATAACTTGAAATTGGTTTTAGAGTTAGGGTAACTTCGTTGTTCGACCATGCACTTCGGATGTCCACATAGTGCACATATGTAGGAAATAAATTATTTGACGCTCCCGGGATACTTCATGTCCAAACAAATACAGTACATTACATTTAGAGTGGTTACCATGTATCCACTGTCAAACAAATAGCTTAGAGCAGCCAAAAAAATAACACAAAGAATAGACGAAACTTTCAATACTCTATAAATTTCACTATCAGTATAGTCCCTGGATAGCAATTTACACTCCTCTTTACGTTCAGACTGCATAGTGCATTCCCATATATGATCAAGCATATTTCAGTGACCGAATAACTCTATTTGGTACAGTCTATTCACCTCATTGCGGAATCAGTATTAGTACAGATTTTAGTGTTAAACATCAGGAAATATATGACGTGCAAAGTGGGCGATGGGTGGAAAAAACTCAAATCGAAGAAAGAATACCTTATCAAGGAAAATAGAGATGTGGACCACATATTGTAACACCCTATAATTGGCCCTATGCAAGTTTCAGCGCTTTCCGCCAAACCCGCATAGAAACGATTCAAGGACGCCCACCAGGCACTTTCGTGCGGGTGGAAACGAAGTAATACCATTACACAACAGTCCTTGAAGGGACCCACAGAACAGATATATATATATACAACAGCAACTCAACGAGTCAAGAATACAGATATACAATACATAGATCCAAATCACCTTGAAAACGGTACAGTGTCCGAGTACGAACAAGATGCAAATTGGGCTAAGAGCCCTGAAGAATAACCAATGGCGTCCATAACCCTGCCCAGGCCAAGCCGGAAGGGTAGCCCTGCTAACGACGTCGATCTCAAACCTGCTAAAACAAAAGGGGGTGCCGACAAAGGGCAAAGGAAAAAGAGGAGCGTCAAGATCGAGGCCAGACGCGAGGCTAGAATTTGGCTCTCGCCTACATAGGTATGGTGGATCAAGCGCAACGCAAAGAAGACTAAACAACCTATAGAGACTCAGTACAACTGTCGGCTATTAGAGAGATAAGAAAGACCTATTCAGAACCACCTGATACTAACACCATTCATACCCATCCTAGTATTCCCCCTTGAGACCAAACGAGGAAGTCAAACCGAGGAACTCACACAGTTGGCAGTTTTATGCATTCCATTATAGTTGCAGCACTTACTAGTCAGATATAGATACCATGAGTCATCCTGATAGCATAAGTAGTGGGCAGTTTTAATCACCATTCCATTGTAATTGGAACATTTACTAGTCAGATATAATTATCCTGAGGAATCCCAAAAAAACCCAGCAGTTGTTGGCACTTTTATCACATTCCATTGGAGTTGCAATATTTACTAGGCAGATATAACAAAAAAACCCAGGTCCACCAGTGGTTGGCATTTTTAATATCCATTCCGCTATAGTGAAGCTGATTACTAGTTAGATATATTAAGTCAAATTTATAACACTACTTTAGTTATCATTGTCTATGATCGAGATACTGTGCTCCAAGTCGTCCATAACCGTGGACACAGCTTTCAGAAAGTTTTACCCTGCAGGGGTGCACAAGTAGCAACACACACTCGATCAACCTCGGAAACCAACTCAAAACCCAACGAGGCTTTCACGACAAAGCAATCACATGATTCATAAATATTTCAGGGGGCCACCCCACTAAGCTACCTGCAACGAAGTTGGCGGCTCGACGGACCTGGGGTTTTGACGACGGCAGTAACGATCGAGAACCCGAAAGTGTGACTGGGCTTGTCGATACCGCGAAAACGTGGCGTGATCCAAAACAGTATAGGTGCTCCACGCACAATCTTAAATAAAGCAGTAAAGCATGGCATAGGTACAGGATAGTAATAAAGCCCCAAACTACTTTGTGGCCCCAAGAAATAGAAATGAATCAAGCTCTGGCTCAGGAGGGTCCATAAGGCCTCCCGGATGTGGATAGTGTGAATAGTCAAGAAACAGATATCAAGTACTCGGGGTCCTACGGGACACAAGTGAGCGTGGAAGAACCAAATAACATCTATTGCCCACCGATGCCTCAGCATTAGTTATATCTAGCATTTTAATAGTTGTATTTAAAGTCATGATCATCTCCAGCATAAACATCTGCCAGCATTCCAACAACTGTGGTACTTGACAACACGAGATCACACCTGAGCAAGCAACTACGACTCGCAAGGCCAGCTATCTACCAAACACAGGTAATAGGAGGTGTCCAAGGCAAAATAGAGGCTGCACGGGATATAACTGGTGCACGGAAACTAAAGCATCGCGACACAGATAGAAATAGATCAATAGGAGGAAGTAAAGACTATAAATGCAAAATAGATAGAAGGGGGAGAGATGGTCGCCTGGGAAACACTGCCGGAGGTTCATATCCAGAGAACTTGTCGATACTCGCATCAACTCATCGGCCTAATCCACGAAGAAGCAAACACTAGGAGAAACACCAGATGCAATATTTAATACTACGACAGAAGATCCGACATGATTATGATATGATGCAGATGCGGTGCAATTAGGCAGTATTAAGCGGGACTAGGGTCCTGACAATTAATAGAAGGTTCAAGTTGTTTAGCTACCCCGCAATTTAAATGTTGTATGAACAAGGCAAAACATGGCGTCGGTTCGCTACGCAAATTTAAATGGAGTCCGTAAGGAGACGAAGATATCCCGCAGATGGAATTCATACTTAATTATGAGGTGAATCGGCATAATGCCCCCAAACCACAAACATGTATGCAAGCATGATCAATTTAATATGCGACAGTTGATAATGTCATATTATAAAAATAGGGGCTTAGGGGCACACATCTAGGTTCGGCAGATCTTGGTTCCGGGGGTTCAGGGTCGGTCTCAGGGCTCAGGATCCGACGGGATCGTTCTCGGACAATGGAAGGAGGGCTTGGCGTTCCGGGAAGAAGGACTTGGTTTGGCGTCGGGGCGCATCGGATTCGCCCTGGTCAGTGTCGATCTTGTCATCGCGAAGATCTTGTCGGGTCCGCGTATCGGGTCGGTCTTGGCGTTCGGGATGACGAACTTGGCGTTCCGGTGGCGATCTTGGCGGTCTCCAGGTTCGGGTCTTGGCGTCTGCGAGGAAGTACTTGGTGGTTCCGAGAAGGAGGTCTTGTCGCATCCGATGGATCGGTCCTCGGGGTCAAAGAACTCGGCGCGCCAGGGTTCGCCCTTCGGATCTGGGGTTCGGGTCTTCGGATCCATTGCGATGCTCTTATCGTACCGGGATGAAGACCTTGGTGTGCCATCTCGATCATCGGTCAACGCGTTTGGAAGTAGATCTTGGCGTCCGTGTTCTGGCGTCTTTGATCGATGGCGAACTTGTATCCGCACCGGTGGTTCTCGGGTTGGGTCGATGGTGAACTTGATTCAACAACCGGAGCGGTCTCTGTGCGATGTCACGATGATCTTGAGGGGGAAAACGTGGCCTTCGGTGGTACATGCGCAGCCCAACACCATATTCACCAACAAACAACAACAAGCACACGCCGGGACACCACAACGGCCGGATCAGGGAGCTGCACGGCGAACGAAGAGGAGCAGGGCGTTGCCGAGTAGATTGCAGGCAGCGCATCCACGGGTGGGCAGAGCTGGGCGCAAGTAGAGGAGCCGGGTGGCGAGGCGGCCGAGGCAGGGGCAAGGCGGGGACGGGACCGAGGTCGAGGGGGAGCGTGCCCGTCGGAGGGGGCCGACGTGGGTTGAGCTCGGCGGCGGGGTCGCGACGAGGAAGACGGGTCCTGCAGCGGCGTGCGGGAGGGAGATCTTGCGGGGGTGGCGGGGCTTGGAGGCGCGGCGAGGAGGTAGAAGGACGAGCAGGCGGAGGCCGGGCGGCGGGCGGACGCGACGAGAAAGACGGGTCCTGCAGCGGCGTGCTCGGCGGCGACTGCAGAGGCGCGCAAGGTCGCCCACCGGTCGAGAGCGGCGGCTGGGTGCGGATGAGCTTGCCGGCGGCCAGGCGGGCTCGACCGTGGCGAGGAGCACATGGATCGTGGAGGTCGGGCGGCAGCGCGCTTGGGCGGAAGGAGATCAGGGTGGAGACGGCGGGGGAGGAGAACGAGGGAGGTGGGCTGAGTGGTGGTGCCAAGATGGGTTCGTGCGGGGGTGAGCGAGAGTACGGACGAGACGCGTCGAACGCGCGGGGGTGGGTCCAGGATGGTGTCGTGCGGGGGTGTCGGTGGGTGGTGGGGATGGGCACGTCGACGACGGGGCATGGTGGGGCCGGGACAGGAGAGAGGGGCCAGGCTGGTTGACCGCGTGAGGCGTGTTGCGTGCGTGCGTGGTTGGGCGCGGCTGAGAGGTTGGCGTGTGTGGTGTGGATAAGGGGAGGGTGTGGTGTGCGTGTGTGTGAGGCTGGGTGGATTAGGAAGGGGTTAGGGTATAGATATGGGGGTAGGTAATTTATTTTAGTTTAGAGGTGGTCGGCTGGGCTTTTGGGCCTGGCGGGCTGTCTCCTAAAAATATCTGAAAATTTTATTTATTTAGCACAAGGCTTTTAGAATCCATTTTTAGACGAAACGAAATATTCCGGAGACCCAGGATTGTAATTTAAATAAAGACGGAAATATTTAGAAAACAAAATTAGGCGTTTCGAAAATAGTTTTTGAACAAACCATGCAAGATGATGACGATGGTCAAATGCAATGTGGCATGATGACATGAGCATGCGGTCATGTGATGCAATGCACAGAAACACAACGAGTTTCTAGTAGTGGTTTTAACGGGATGTCACACATATGCATGAGCCCCCGCTCAACGCCAGGTGATGCTGTCGTCGGCCTCTGGACATACTCTCATCCTTGCTACAATGCAGAGCAGAATCAAAGTTTAATGAAAGACTAAGCAGATTTAGAGTTAATTACTTGCCTACACCATGAGGATGGGAGTGACTGTGACTCTCTAGCAGTGCAGGTAAGGTGTACCGCAGCTCCATTAGGCTTTCCCAGTTCCTCGGATCTAATTCAAACTTCTATCGATGCACCTCATAATCCGTCCTCTATTGCGTGTGGTATGGACATCCGATCCTCAGTAGCATTAACAATTTTGGGATTCCAATGTTAGTCTTGAAGATGAAGGGGATTAGTGATGGCTAGTCCTCTGTTTTGGAGCGAGGCGGACGTAATGGAACAATATCTTTTTCGGCAGCTATCCAGGTCAGGAGATCCACTCACCGAATTGAAAAAACTACAGCTGAATAGTCCACGAACTTGAATCTGCAGAACTTATTGTGCATCTCATGTCTCTAGATCTAGCGGGCAATGATAAATACGAATGAAATTACATATACTCCACATGATTGAAATCAGCGGGATGACTTGCCTCCCTTTCTTATGCCTCTTCCTGGTCCATCTTATCGCCACCTCGGTGCCCCTGCCCTGCAAGGAATCAGCGATTTCGGCAGAGGCATTCAGAGGCTCGACGCTGTCATTGAGGGGCCTCGACCCGATCCCACAGTGAGGTTATGACGCTCCGGGCCAGCCTTGGGCGAATTGGAGAGGCAGCGGCATTGGCATCGTGTCGACGAGCAGTACACGCCCCTCGCCAGCCTCATCCGCGTCTGGCACGCCTCCATGTGCTGCAAGGCACACGAGCACGCGGACCCATTCCCCGTCGACCTCTCCCCCGTCGCCTATGACCCGATGCACGCCCCTGCCCCTCCTTCTGCTCGGCTACCTCCCTGCAGCGCCGCTAGCACGCGAGCTCGCCACGCCGTTCCCCTTCAACCTCGTCCCCGTCGCCTCCGACCCGACGCGCGCGACACCCTGCAAGTCGACACGCGTAGGCAGGCGCGTCATGCCGGCAAGCGCGTGACGCGCTAGGAGAAGCGGCGACGCTAGGCGAGGAGAGGACGCGGGCGAGCTTGAGGTGATGCCTTGGTGCGGGGAGAGGAGCACCTGGTCCTGCACCGGCCTTGATGCAGGCGAGCTTGAGGTGGCGCGGGACAGAGAGAAGCGGCGCTAGGCGAGGAGAGGACGCGGGCGAGCTTGAGGTGACGCCTTGGTGCGGGGACAGGAGCACCCGGTGGTTTAAAAGTATTTAAAGCAATTATTATTTCATTTTAGCCATTTAAGAGAATGGGCAAAAAGAAATACTAAAGCTCTTCAAAAATATTTATTTTTGAGATGGGAAGGTAGGGTATGATATATGGAACTCACATGAGCAAAAAGTTGGGGAAGTGTTTTGACAAAAACCAAACTTTCCATTGGAAAAAGGGGTTTTGAGATTTTGTCAATTAAAGGAATTAAATAGATTTGAAGCCATAATAATTATGGATAATGCTTGATAAATCTTGATGATCAAGGTAGATGATGTAGACAAGGTGTAGCAAGAATTTTCAACCTTGGGGATTGGCATTCCAACTTGAATAAGATGGAGAAAAGGAGTTGTGGATCTAGGGAGATGTTAGTTTTATACCACCTAAACCTTGTTGGATCTTGGAGCTCAGAGCTCACCTTGATGCAAGGGATAGATGGTTGGTTAGACCAAGTCATATACATGATCATGGCAGAGGAAGTTTGGACTAATTGCATTTGAGGTGATCTATAAGTGATGGCAAACTTTGTTGAAATTATGGCTGCCATACCAGATGAGTCACGATGCCTTATAAACCATGTGGGTTTAAGAAGCACAGAGTTCCAATTGGAACAAATGAAGTATATTCTGATAGACCTATATGAGTAGAACATAATCATTCAAAGAGTTGGTCCAAATAAGGTTGGATGATGGTGTGAGCTTCTGTCAAAGTAGGCATGATGACTAGGTTTGCAGGAAAAGTTATTTTCTTACTTGCAAAACCATCAAGGACAAGTGGGTTGGAGGATGATCTAACGAAGGGCAAAAGTGGTCCTTGCTATTCCTTAGGATGGTTAACCAGATGGTTCAGGTGCCTTTCCAAAAATGCACAAGGTTTGAGAAAGGGAGGCATTCAAAAGGGTGATGCTGAAACAGTTTCCAGACTTGGTCAAATTTTGGCAGTTTTGAGGATTTTGACTAGAGTATGAGAGGGAAATGTTTTTGGAGGGGTTGCAAGGTACCAAAGCATCATCAAGTGGATGATGTTTAAGTTTAGGTTGAGTAGAAGGGATCCATGCTTGATATTGGTCTTCATGGACTTGGGAGCTTCTAGAGTGAAAATCTTCAGAATTGATCTGGTTAAGGGTTTTAGATGATCACCTAGTAGCTAGGGATCATAACCAGATTGGTATTCTTGCTTAGGGGGTGATGATTTGAAAACAACTTGATCCTATGTGATGAGCTCCTAGAGTAGCTCATACTACTTCCTAAGCAAACAAGTCAAACAGCAGATCAAGGCAACTCATCAGATAGCAGATCAAGGCAACTCATCTTATAACTAAGCACAACCACTATTGAGGTTACCATCAAGCTTAGCTTAAGGTAAGGATGGGGCATTTTGAAGGGGTTGGGGATTGGATAAGGTGAGAGTCCTTGGTATCTCTACCAAGAGTAGAGTTCAAATGCTTTGAAAAAGGTTTTGGGAAAACTAGAGATAAGATTAGTTGAGGGTTCTGTCTTGAAAACATAAGGAGGTTATATTATATATCTCTCCATAGTTTTTTCAATAGAAGCTACAAAAATAGTTTTGGTTTCATAAGCATCTTGGCTCATGTTTTGAAATGCCAGAACATTTGAGAATATGTAAACTGAGCCAAGATAGTTTTGTTAAATAGCTTTTGTCAACTGAGGGTGAGGTAAGGGGTATCATATGGCATACTCTCACATGCACAAGTACAAACAAACAACAAGCAAACACTGCACCAAGTACAAGATTTTTTTTGTTCCCCCTGATTTTTGCATTCTGGTCAACAAATCTGGGTTGCTGAAATTGGGATGTTACAGACCTTTCCCCCTTAAAAGAATCTCGTCCCGAGATTCAGGAGGGTACGGTTAGGGGATTCGTCTTGGAGTTAGTGCTATGTGCTTCCCGTGTACTAACTTGTTGGCTTTGTCTTGGAACAGGGTCACTTCGATAGTGGGGGTTGAACTCCAATCATCTTGAAAGCACAAGTGTTTAGCAGGCTTCCACCAGGATTGCGAGGTGTGATCTTCCTACTATAAGGATTTATGGCGTCTGTCCTAAGGAATTATTGTAGTCTAATATACGACCTTGGGTCCAACTGTTGGATTGCTTCTGGCAGAGGGTTATTCCATTTTGCAGGAAAGACGTAGTCTTCCCCCCCCCTTAGGATTAGATTGGGATAGATCAGAAAGTTGGCGCATTCCTTCCCTTTTGGAGTCGCAGAGGGATGTTTTGAATGCTGACATCCATATCTCTCCTGGAGTCGAGATTGTCAGAGGGTGTCCCAATCTGGAGATCTTCTGAATTATTCTTGGGTAGACGGTCTTCTGAGGATTGATACCATGGAAAGACGCAATCTTTCCACCTTAGAGCTTCATTAAGGTGCTTTAAGAGTGGTGCAGACCTTCTACCTAGGAGAGCTGTCCTGGGGTTAGCGGGAGGCTGCATCTTCCTGGAGTCTTGAGTTAATGTCGTCAAGTGATGCCCTATTCTATACACCTTGACGAGTGGGGTTTCCTAACGAAGCTTTATGGAGGTTAGCTCAAGGTGAGTTAGTGGTTTGCGACTCTTCTTGCTAGGGTTTAGTCAGGGTGGATGCAGTCAGTGTCGATGAAGAGGTCCTCACTTGAATCTCTAGCGTTGCTCCTGCTTAAGGGCGGAGTGGAATCGTTGTCTTCATACATCCTCATCTTCGGGGAACTGAAGTATTCGGCCTTCTGGTGAGGAACTTCCCGTTGGTGGTAAATGTTTCTGTTTGGGTCTAATGCAATGACTTGGGTAAAACACGCAAGAGGGAAAACATCAAGCAAGCAAAGCAATCCAAGGAAGTCATTACATAACCAACCAATCTGCACCCGAGGGTGCTAATAGTACTTAAGCATTACAAAACGCGTTCAGGGACGATACATGACTCTACCCTATTGCTAGAGGGGTGAGTACCGCAACACGGGTGATTACTCGGAGGGTGCATCAGTGGAGTCGTGGCTGGCTTCTGGCAGAGCAGTGGAGGCTTCCTGCACCTCCTGGATGGGCTTGAACCTACAGAGATACTGACTGGCTATGATGCACTTCCTGCTTCTCTTGGGGGCGACTTCTCTCAAGGTTCCTTCAGTGGCAGAGGTTTGTGCTTGATTCATTTGCAGGGTTTCCAGAGCTTCCTTACGGGTGAGAATGGCTTGTAGGCGACGGAGCTCCATCTGGGAGTGACGGTATTCGTCCACGACTGCTGTTAACACCTCACTGCTAGAGTAGCTGAAGCGGGTCTGAAAAGAGAGAGGAGGGTATGCCAGGCTGGGGTCTTGCATTCCTCCGATGCAGTCGACATTTCCCTTCATGGGGAGGTAGAAGGTTGTGGGCTGTCTCATCTCTGGGAGGGAACTACGGATGCGCATCAGAGCTTCTCTGGCTACCAAATCAACCGCAAGTATGGGGCTTGGCATCTAAGGTCCAGTGGAATAGATAGGGCTTCCATTGGTTCCTGGCTTGGCTAGTATGACAATCTATCCCACATAATCTTCTGATTCTAGTCCCTTGTGGAGGGTGTAAATAGGTTTCTGCAGGTAACCACAAAGTTGCAGGGAGTCCCAAAGGAGTCGAGGAAATCCAATCTTCAGCCACTCTTCATCAACATGTTCCATCTACAAAAGTGTTTAGGGCTAGGTCGAGTTAGTGAAAAGTGTGCAGGATTTTAAGATTAGAAAATCATATTACTGCAAGTAGTTTTCAAAATGGAGGGGAAAAGACATAAGCACTTTTGCAAATAGTCATCTCTTCTCCCTTGTCTTTTAGAAAATAGGTTCGTCGCTTCCTGTCTAACGTCCATGCTAACTAAGATCTCCTACAGTCAGGATGGCTCTGATACCAAGTCTATGGGGGGTCCCCGGATTAACCATCCGAGAAATCCCTGTTATGCATATATCCATGTTCCCATGATCAGTGAGCCGTGGAACATAACCGACAAGTATCATTACAACATTCGAAACATAATGAATTTACAAGACTTACATAAATGCCATTATGGCTACAACATCTTTAGCAGCGGAACAACATCACGCGCAGAGCCCAATCGTGCCTCAACCTACAGGCGACTGACTGGGGAGACGGCTAGCTCGTTGGACGTCACCTTAATCTTCCGATGTCGAACCTCTGAAAGTCTGGCCAAGTAAATAGCCAGGGACAAAGCCGTGAGTACTTTTGAATGTACTCGCAAACCACCGAGATAAGTGAAAGAAGGGAATGCAATTCAGGCTGTGGCGAGATAGCTCTATCTGGGGTTGTTTTTGAAAAGCCTAGACTACCTCTTGTAGTTATGGCATCTCCATATCTTTGTTGAAAAAGAGTTTTGAAAACATGCCTCTGTTTTATAACTCAAGGTATCTCCATATCTTTGTTGAAAAACCTTTTTGAAAACCGTTTTGGAGTACAAACCCTTTTAGTAAGCCTCTTTGACCTCCTCCGGTCAAAACAACACTTTAAACTCAGGTTCCCCTGGAACCTTCATACTTTTCATCCATTTTCCAAACGAGCACCGTTTGGGTACTCCTAGCCAACACCTTTACAACCGTCCTTGACCGTGGACACGGCTATTCGAATAGATTATACTCTGCAGAGTTTGCGCACTTTCCCCACAAGAATCAATACATCCGCCGGGATACAACCACGACCCACTACCACTTTAGATGGGGGTCCAGATAATCAAACCTAACCTTTCGCTTGTCGACCCTAGCAAAGGCTGCTTTTCCTTTTGGGGTTGTTCTCCCCGGCAACGAGTATGTGGCTCCCAGCCATAGTCCTACCTTCCTTACACGCGTATACCCAAGCCGCAACTTGGCGTATACCTTAACTTGGTGACTCCACTTCCTTCTGTACCGCCTAATTCATACCGTCCGCGGGAGACCCAATTGTTGCACCGGCACTCCTGCCAAGACAGGCTCACTCTTGTCGAAGCAAGCTACCGGCTTCAGATCCGAGATCTGGTAGTGCCTGCCCGGAATTCAAGGGATCTCTCCCTATAAGCATGGTACAAGCTGCCCCGGCTAATGAAGACAAACTACGAGCTAAGCCCCAGCACCTAGGTAATGTAGTTGCACTAATAAAAATTGTTAAGGTAAAGGCGTAGAACATCCCTTCACTTCCTCATTTCTCGTCAACACCATTTCTATAGTTAAAACATCCGCTTGGGACGACGCCTCTTCCCAAGGGTTTTATAAAGCAGTCTTTAAACATTTGTATTAGGGTAAAACCCAAAACAGTTCATTTTCTCAAAAACCGGGGTTTTCAACGAGGTAGGATGCTAACCACCATACTCTCAGTCTAAAGGGGGTAGAATGGAAGGTACATCAGGGTGGTGCCATGAGGGACACAAACACATAACTTGGAGTAGCCAAGTTATAAGCGTAGTATTTGTAAAACAAGACATGCAGGTAGATAATGCAATTTATAAAGAGGATACAAAACAGGTAATAAAAGAGTAGGACAAGTATCAAAATTTGGGAAATGGTGGCTTGCCTGTGATTAGCAATAAGTCCCTGGACTTCTTTAGATAACCAAGAATACCAAATAAATGATAATAAGAAGTCTCTTCCTTCTTGCCGTCAAACACTCACACTATCACCGTCATCGAGTATTCATGCAAGCAGACAATACCACAATCAATACAAGGCATACATGCATCAAACCATACAGCAAGAAAACATACTGAATCCTAATTAACTTGGTAGGTTTTGGGAGGAGTTGGGTATTAGTAGTGGAATTACTAGATTGCCATATAGGTGTTTTTCCCTTTTTAAGATAGTTGTCAAGGCTAAATACCATGAACTTGGAGTGGGGTTCTGAGGTCTATAGGATACCGATGTACAACAATGATATCCTGAGGTAGGTCTTGATAACACAAAACCAACACAAGTGGTTTCACTAGATTATCAATTACCTAGATTTAGTTATGCTTTTTATAGTGGAATAACTCTAGTTTGAGGAAATAATTCACCAAAATTTATCTGGAGTCCCAAAAATTATTTCCTTGGGTGGTTAGGTAGTGTTTGATGTGCTGAACCACCTAGAGTTGGAATCCAGTCTAAACAATTACCGGAATGCCCGTAATAAATCATCAAAGGCAATTCTGTAAGGTTTTTCTCTTTTTCACTAGATTAATTCTACATGAGATATTGATCTGATTCCAAGGGTATGGGGTAGGTATTTGGAATACCTTTCTGTAGGAATTGGATTCACCATTTTTGGAGTTGTCAAACTCCTGGAGTGATTTATTTAGTGAAAATACCACTTACAGAAGTATTTAATTCACTGCAATTCAACCAGAGCTCAATAAAATCTGGTCTGCTGGGGTTTGGTGGGTGCTGAAAATATACAACTCTGGGAGTTGGAAGTATGTCAATACCTCACTTGGTTTGACCTCGAGAATTTACCCAAGACAGATAAAGGCTGTTTTTGTTAGTTTTGCTAAAGACACACTGCTCTTCACCTTGGCATATGGCATATGCTAGGTGATAGGTACATCAAATACTTTCCAGTAGAGCTTTGGTTCTACCCAATTGGAGATGTGAAACCCCCTGAGGAAATTATTTAGTGTAAAGTACACTTTGCAGCAGAATAAATTCCAGCAAATAATGGAATTTATTTTTGACTTGGGGTTGCCTCTACATGATTCAGAAAACATCTAGGTACTACCAGAAATTTGAATCTTGTCATTTGGATTTTATTTACATTTTCAACGATTTAATCCTACTGGTCTTTTTCTGGATCTGGAATAAAAAGGAAAAGGCAACAGGGCAAGCTGGGCTGGATCTGGGGCTACTGGGCCGGCCGTGAGGGAGTCGGCCCACGGTGCACGGGGCGACGCGCGGGAGGCAGCGTCTTGAACGTGCCAGGCGGGGCCGGGCGGTCAGCAACAACGAGGGCGCGAAAGGGTATCGGGCGATGGTGGCCGTCGGATCAAGTCGCGATGGATGGCATGTGGTTGTCGTCTACGCGAAACAGGGCAGCCGGTGGCGGAAACCCTAGGGGCGGCGGGGCTCACCGGTGATGCTTACCAGGGGCTCAGGAGGAGATGGGGAGGGTGCTGGGCGATGCAGTGGACAATAGCGAGTAGATCGAGGGGCGGCACGGCGGTGGTGGTCCCCGGGGAACAGCTCGCGCGACGATGGCCGAGCGGTACCTCATCGGAGCTCACTGGCAACGATGGAGGAGATGGTCCTAGGCGAAAAGAAGACCAGGGTTAGATAGAGGAGGAAGAGGGGAACTCGAGGGACAACATGTAGAGGAAGGGGAGCAGGGGAGAGGGAGCCTTGCTCGTTTTTCTGAGAGAGGCCGAGAGCTCTCTCTCCCTTCTTCTCGGGCAGGGCAGGGCAGGGGAAGAAGAGGGAGTGCTTGGGGAGGTGTGTGGAGGTGGGAGGGAGCAAATGAGGGGCAGGAGGCTTGCTGGGGTGGCCTTTGGCCTTTATACCAAGGGGGGGGGATCTAGGGTGCAAATTTCCACTTTGGACATGGGGGAGGGGATTGCTGGCCATGGATTGGTCCAAAGTACGGTGGGGAGGGGTAGGAATGGGTTTTGATCGGGCAGAGAGGGGTAGGGCTGCTGTGGTAATTAAATGTGACAAAATCTTGTAAGATTGGGGTTGTCTCTCTCTCTCTACTAGTACAAGGGTAAAATGGGCAATACTGGGGTGGAGCTACAGTGGTGTCGACCTGGGGTGTGTCCTGGTGCTGAGGAGATGCATTGAGCAAGTTTCGATTAGATTTGGAAGTGGTTTGAGTAGTGGTTTTGTTTACTTGGCATATTTGACCAAATTGGTGGTTATGAAGAAAGTCCAAAGACTTGCATTGGACAAGATGAGGAAATGGTATTGGGAGATAGATGAGGTTAAGGGACCTCTCCAGGAATTATTTGGGAATTTTCAAAGGAGTTTTAGTCCACTTAACCCTATTTATTCAAAAAGGGCAGAAGTAGGTTCTAGAAGATCATATGATATTTCTACATTGGACAAGATGGGTTTTTAGTGTGGGAGGGTTCCAGATGTGAATACACACTTAGGGGAATTTTCCCAAGATTTATTGTGGCTTAAAAGTATTTAAAGCAATTATTATTCCATTTTAGCCATTTAAGAAAATGGGCAAAAAGAAATACTAAAGCTCTTCAAAAATATTTATTTTTGAGATGGGAAGGTAGGGTATGATATATGGAACTCACATGAGCAAAAAGTTGGGGTAGTGTTTTGACAAAAACCAAACTTTCCATTGGAAAAAGGGGTTTTGAGATTTTGTGAATTAAAGGAATTAAATAGATTTGAAGCCATAATAATTATGGATAATGCTTGATAAATCTTGATGATCAAGGTAGATGATGTAGACAAGGTGTAGCAAGCATTTGCAACCTTGGGGACTGGCATTCCAACTTGAATAAGATGGAGAACAAGGAGTTGTGGATCTAGGGAGATGTTAGTTTTATACCACCTAAACCTTGTTGGATCTTGGAGCTCAGAGCTCACCTTGATGCAAGGGATAGATGGTTGGTTAGACCAAGTCATATATATGATCATGGCAGAGGAAGTTGGTCCAATATGAGTAGAACACAATCATTCAAAGAGTTGGTCCAAAGAAGGTTGGATGATGGTGTGAGCTTGTGTCAAAGTAGGCATGATGACTAGGTTTGCAGGAAAAGTTATTTTCTTGCCTGTAAAACCATCAAGGACAAGTGGGTTGGAGGATGATCTAACCAAGGGAAAAAATGGGCCTTGGTAGTCCTTAGGATGGTTAACCAGATGGTTCAGGTGCCTTTCCAAAAATGCACAAGGTTTGAGAAAGGGAGGCATTCAAAAGGGTGATGTTGAAACAGTTTCTAGACTTAGTCAAATTTTGGCAGTTTTGAGGATTTTGACTAGAGTATGAGAGGGAAATGTTTTTGGAGGGGTTGCAAGGTACCAAAGCATCATCAAGTGGATGATGTTTAAGTGTAGGTTGAGTAGAACGGATCCATGCTTGATATTGGTCTTCACGGACTTGGAAGCTTCTATAGTGAAATTCTCCAGGATTGATCTAGTTAAGGGTTTTAGATGATCACCTAGTAGCTAGGGATCATAACAAGATTGGTATTCTTGCTTAGGGGGCGATGATTTGAAAACATCTTGATCCTAAGTGATGATCTCCTAGAGTATCTCATACTACTTCCTAAGCAAACAAGTCAAACGGCAGATCAAGGAAACTCATCAAACAACAGATCAAGGCAACTCATCTTATAACTAAGCACAACCACTATTGAGGTTACCATCAAGCTTAGCTTAAGGTAAGGTTGGGACATTTTGAAGGGGTTGGGGATTGGATAAGGTGATAGTCCTTGGTATCTCTACCAAGAGTAGAGTTCAAATGCTTTGAAAAGAGGTTTTGGGAAAACTAGAGATAAGATTAGTTGAGGGTTCTGTCTTGAAAACATAAGGAGGTTATATTATATATCTCTCCATAGTTTTGTCAATAGAAACTACAAAAATAGTTTTGGTTTCATAAGCAGCTTGGCTCATGTTTTGAAATGCCAGAACATTTGAGAATATGTAAACTGAGCCAAGATAGTTTTGTTAAATAGCTTCTGTCAACTGAGGGTGAGGTAAGGGGTATCATATGGCATACTCTCACATGCACAAGTACAAACAAACAACAAGCAAACACTGCACCAAGTATAAGAAAAAGTTTTTGTTCCCCCTGATTTTTGCATTCTGGTCAACAAATCAGGTTTGCTGAAATTGGGATGTTACAAAAATCTTGGCAGAGTACATCGTGGACCATGGTTTGGATAATGTTATCCTTCCTAAGCTTACATAAGCTTTCACCAAATTACTTTTAGAACCACGTAACCCCAACGTTTAGAATCCCAAAATTTTACATAATCTTTGTTCTTTCCAATTACGAGAGTAACACATGTTATTCTTCTCTCTTTTCTCGGATACATTAACCTTTTAAATTATTGACAATCAATATTGTTGCATGATAAATGAAAGTTTAGTTAAAAGTAAAGCCTGCTCGTAACTGCCTGACAAACATGAGATATCTGAAGTTTTAGAGCAAGCACAATAGTACAACCAGCTATTGGCTATAAGGCATGTACATGTCATCTATAGTTAAGCTAATGGTCAGCTTATAGAATAGATAAACATAAATTATAGTAAGCATGGTCCATCTTCTACTCTCACATAATGCCTAGGAGCACGTGCTAGAGCTGGCTATTAGGTAAAAACTCACTCATTTTCTCTCCCATCTCCCCTCTCCTCCAACTAGACAAGTATATATCATGTAATTCCCTATAGCCCGTTTACATCACTCATTTAAGCATCTCCTAGCATGCATTTAATAACCCTCCCAATACGCGCATTGGGAGACTGGACATAACATCGTCTCGCAGCTGCCCGCTCAATAACCTGCTGTTGTCCGACATCTTCTAATAAACTGTCTACTCTCTGACACTCCAATGCCAGTCCCAAAATGCAAGAACCTGCTTGGCACCCCAGGATCTTCTATGGCTATGCCAAATGCATAGAAACATGCTATAGTAAAATGTTTTCTGTCTGCTACAATAAATAAATTGCATAGAAAAATTAATGAGTGGTTATTTAGAAACAAAGAAGACTACTCGGCACTTGGCCGGTCTGTATTGGGAGCGTTGCCGGCCCAAACACCCCCGGAACGGTGGCACATTGTCTGGACGCTCCCAGTGGCGGTCAAGTTGCCGGGGGCACTGCTGGTGCTGGAGATGATCTTCGTCACATGTCATATGACCCTACCATGGACACCTGGTTCTATTTTGACACGGGTATTCGTCCCGACAAATGATCAGCACACAGTTGTAGCTACTTTCTCAGCAATTTTTACACCTACACACCAGAAAACCTTAGTCATTAGTCTCATACCAAATGACCCACCATGGCCTGACAGTTATGTTCTATCGCGGGAAATCATCCCATCAAATGTTTAGAACGCAGCTGTAGCTGCTATCTCGGTGGTATTTACACCTAAACACCAGCAAACCTTATAGTGCTCTCCTCTAGCAAGAGCTAAACAACCTTATGAATCTAAGGATACTCTCTACTTTGCATCAACCGGATTTTCTACATGGTACTCTATGTTCTACAGTCTATTCCAAAGCATTAGCATGAAACACAAAGACGTGGTCGCACACTTCATCAAGAGGACCAGTGGACCATCTTATTCTTTCTTCAGTCCTTCCCTAATGTTGGTTGTGGCTGACTAGGTCTTCTCCAGGTTAGTTTTCTAGGCCTACAGAATTAAAGAAATAATTAATGTTAGATTTTGGATTATTAGAGAAGACATGATCCCTCTCTCTCTCTATATATATATAGGATCGTACTATTCTGAAACCGGTTGCAGAATATTATTTTGAGCACCATGTTGAACTTCATTTGATGAGCAATTGTACTTCTTAATTAATGATGTTCGATGCAATGTACTCCCTTTGGTCCGGTTTATTAGGCACACACGTAGTTTAAGAACAACTTTGATCATTAGTTTTGGTCAATAAATTTTGTATAATATGTCACAAAAATTATACCATCAGATTCATCTTGAAAAGAAGTTTTCATTGGTATATTTTTTGAGACACATATTGCATATTTTATTGGTCAAAATTGATAGTCAAATATTTTCTTAAACTACGTGCGTGCCTAATAAACCGGACCGGAGGGAGTATATCAGAATTGCACAAATAATATATCGTTAGAAAGCTAATGAAAATCTGTAACTTTTATATCGCTTAAATTTTTTCACAAATTTCGCATCATTTAAAAGTAATTTCAAAAATTGGAAATCTGTCTAAAACCGAGTGAAAAGTATTTTCACTCCAACTTAGGAACCACATATCTAAATGGTGCAAATGATATACCGTTAGAAACACAATAAAGTTTCGCAACTTTTTCGTGTTCAAAGATTTTCCCAATTCCTTACATTTTTTATTAGATTTGAAAAAATATGAAAATTCCGATCTGGTCAAAAACGGGCGAACGGTATTTTAAGATTATTTTTCAACCATTTATCCGAATAACGCAAATAATATGGCATTGGAAAGTTATGGACTAGGCGCAACCTTTTTGCTCAGAATGTGTTCGCAAAATTCTTACAGTTTAAGGGAACTTTTCGAATTACTCTCCATAGTTCTTAGATATTGACACCAAACTATTTTTTACCTTTATGGCCAAATGGTGTATCCAAATGATACTAGTAATATATTGTTAAAAAGGTGTCAACTAGACGTAACTTTTTCATTCAAAGCACTTCTATTAAATTCTCAAGGGTTGAGAATAATTTGTGTAGCTTTAAGTTCATATGTTTACAATATTTTGCAAAATAACGATTCGTAATTGTTAAGATAGGCTTTTAATTTGTTGTTGAATGAAAATAATAATTAAATTAGAGTTATATAGTGACATAAAAATCATTGGTGCTAACGATTAAAGCAATCAAAGCTCATAATAATAAGATTTGCACAATTTATTTCAGTGAACAGAAGCCTGTGTATAGAATAATAATCTAAAATCGGTGTACAGAATAATAATGTGCCGTACGGGCGATGAAGTCTCGAATGATGGTTAGAATACAAATGGTCTATCATACAGCGTCAACGCTAACACATCGATATTTACCAAATAAGAAATTAAATCTAAGTCTTATTTGCATAACGATATATAAGTTAAGGGTCTTAACGCCACCCACCCTCAACCCTAAGTCGTCGTGTGCATGCTCAACACAACATTATGGACCAGCGCCTTGGCTTCGTCATCCGTCGCCGCTGACGCGGCGTATGAGTAACGAAGCCTCGAATGGGTGTTAGGGTATCGAGGCTACGTCGCTCGTCGACGCTATCATGTAGACGGTGACAAATTATCAGTGCTCTAACAACTAAGACTACCGCGTCTACATAAACTAAAACCACTGAGTTCTTAAAAAAAGAAAGTGCAGACTACAGTAGGAGAGAAGCATAGAGAAAATTAACAGGTAGTACAAATGCTCCATAGAGGGAAGTTCAAATTTAAAACAGAAGAAGTGTAGACTACAACAGGCGGGAAGCACAGAGATAGTTAACAGGCAGTACACGTGCTCCACAAAGGGAAGTTCACATATGAAACTACATATTGGAGGGAATACAAATAATCTACCATGTAGCATCGACGCTAACTTGGATTGCTATAAAAAGATGAAATATTTGAAAAATAATAAATAAGTCTGCAAAATGGCAGAAGTGCACACTTCGACTTTGAGAAGTACACACGTATAGTCGAAGAAGTACAAATACTAGTCAAGAAAAGTTTGGACAACTGCTTCTAAACCATAAAGAATTTAAAATGAACGGAAATCTGATCCTAAACCATAAGGAATTTGGGAAAACATTCTAAACAAAAAAGTTTCTCCTACTTCATAGCTTTCCAATGCCGTATTATTTGTATCATTCCGATAAATGGTTTATAAATAATTGTCCAAATAATGTCTGTTTGTTTTAAATAGATCTGAATTTTGATATTTTAAAAATTATTCTAAAACCGTACAAAATTTAGAAAAACTTTAAACACAAAAAAGTTGCGCAATTTCAATATCTTTCCAATGGTATACCATTTGTATCATTTGGGAAAGGGTTTTAAAACTGAAGTAAAAGTTTGTTATCTTTTCATATAGATGGATTTCGTATTTTCCAAATGAAATTCAAACCGTGTACAATATTTGAAAACATTGAAGACAAAAAGGATTGTGGTTTTCTGATATCTTTCCAATGATATATCATTTGTACAATTTTGATTAATAGTTTAGAACCTAGAAGTAAAATCTGTACGTTCGAATAAATGGACAGTTCATAGAATTCAAATGAGAAGGTCAATACTGCCATCCAAGAAGTACAACTATTAACAACGGGAAGTGCAGTATGGTACTTAGAATAATATTCTGCAACTAGTCACCAGTTAATTTACCTATATATATGTGTGTGTGTTCTTGTGAGTTCCATCATCGAATCGTTTCTATGCGGGTTTGGCAAGAATCGCAAAAATCTGCATAGGGTCGATTCGATTGCATTACATGCCACAACAACTCAAATGGATGAACTTAGGGCAAACTCTGAGCATTAGATTAATACTTGCAAGTATGCCAGAAAAGTTGTTCAACAATGACTACGCATTGATCATGATGATCATAGAGAAGCTTGCAACTAGTGCAACACATCAGATGCTGACTTGGTCCACTGTATTTCGCCTCAGTGGGTTCATCAACTACCTCAGGTATAAAGACTTATGGTATCTCACCTCCATCAGGATTGTATTTTCAACTGGGTGAGTGATTTTGTCTCACCTATATCTCTTAGAATGTACTGCATTTTGAGCATTCAAATTTGGTGTTTACTTTGAGAATAAAATCTAATGCATATATTCTAAAGGTGCCTTTCACCTTACATTGATCCACATATGTTCAGAATGGAGAATGGCAGGTGCCAGACAAAGAGGAGGAAGGGCCAATTTGAAGTTGCACATCATAGGGATAGATCTAGGATGGCAACTATTAGCTGCAGCAACTACAAAAGACTTGGACACATGTATACTAGTTGTATAGATCCTATAGATCCTGAGTCGCAGATGAGAAAAAAATCCACACTAGGTAATCTAGTGCATACATTTGTTTCCTTGTAATCTAATGCATACATTGTATTTGTATTTTTCCTTGTAATCTAATGAATACATTTATTTCCATTGTTGACAAAAGGAAAATAGAGAAAGTGAAGAAGGCTCCTCTACCACATCAGCAACACGAATTGCGACTTCTTCTCCTCATCCAGCTGCTACATCTTCTCTTCATCAAGCTCGAAGGCTAGATATTATGTCTGCTCCTCATTGAGCTTTGAGGCCAGCTGATGTTGCTGCTTCTCATCAAGCTCTAAGGTCATCAAGAAAATCCGCTCGTCATCAAGCTACAGGTCCAGAAAAAGTTGTTGCATCTGCTCATGAACAATCATCTAGTGGTGCAACTTGTGCTGTAGGACCATCTTCATCTACTACTTCAAGGAAAGGAGGAAGAGATGGATTTAAAACTCCTAGAGGAACTACAAGACCATCTTCATGCCAAGATCCATCCATGGCATCTGGTAGACCAAAAATAAATAGGAATCCAACTTCCAAAGTGAAATATTATCTAAATACAAGAAAGATTCCTCAAAGGATATTTCCAAAGTGACTTAGTATTTGAGTGCAAGCAACGTGAAACTTATTGTGTAACCTGAACTTGTTTGTGATGAAATATTTATAGTAGTTGTAATGAACAACTTGTTTCTATTTGCTACCTAGGTGTGTGCTCAACTTATATGTAATATGCTACCTAAAGTTCTGAAGGATATGCTTTTCTATGTGTCTAGTTTTTTATTCTTGTCAATATGCATTTCAATCTGGTGGTTGTGCACAACTAATTTCTGAATTCTGGTGGTTCTCTGTCAAAATTTTAGAAGATCATTCTCTTGCCATTTTATTCATTAAGTTTGGAAAAAGTTTTGTCCAAGATTTAGCAACACTTTAGTGCTTTTTAGAGAGAACAACTAATTAAAACACATACAAATTCATACATAAGTTTAACCCAACTAAACAAATCCACTCAGTTCACACCAACTTAACTAATACAAATCCATGTCCTATTTGTAATTTTTATTACTTTTGGGACTCTTTGTACTACTATTGATGATTACTAATAGATTGGTGGAATTTTCACACACAAAAAGTGTAGGTCACATGCACTCAACTGATACAAATTCAGTTGACACACATAGTAAACTGATATAAATTAAGTTCAGTACAACAACACATACTGATATAAATCTTATTCAGATAAGATTTCACTGATTGTGGTTAGCTTCTACTAGTTTAATTCTCTTGCTTTCATCAAATCAACAATGACATATTTAAGCCTTTTCGTCTCTTCCTTTAGTTGGTCCCTTTCTTTCTCATCCTTTGTCCTCAATAACTTTCTCACTGTGAGAAAATTCTTAGAAATTACTCTCACCTTCCTCTCATCCATAGATTTCTGTATTTCAACCTATAGAGTTTGAAACTATTGTTTCAAGCTCCTTCTCTTTTCTGTAGATTGAATTATTGGTAGCCTTTTGTTACATTATCAGAAAGTTGTCCATCCCCTTCATGATATGGATCCAACCTCTAGGGTGGCCCGACCTTCCTAGATTCGAAGTACAAACACATGCCACACCAAATACAATCTAGTTTGCTCTTGTTGGCCCAAATCACCTACCCAATCGAATCACAATACAAAAAATCAAGAGGTAGAATACCTTGTGAAAGATTAATATGACCTTGGCAAAATCTAGGGAGAGGAAGAGATTGCTCCTAAGTAAAATCCAACAAAAAGATTAGGTGGAAATAGAGTTTGAATCCATAGAAAGATAAAGTGCTTGAAGAGATCTTGTACATCTCCAAAGTATAACCAGGAAAGCTTTGGAATTCATATGGGTATCTTCTCTAAAGGGGAGGGATGAGTAAAGATCTATCTTCTTATCTTAGCTTTGTCTAGTTTGCATATGATAGGGTAGGTGCCTATTTATAGTCTAGCCTCAAAGGGACCAAATAGCTCATAGGCCGTGCATGTGTGGTACTATTGCTCCTCGGGCATTAGTACCAGGATAATTATCTTTAGCAGTCATAGATGTCGTGACGGTAGTATCGGCCCTAGGCTAGTAGTACTGATATTGCTCCTAGTGGTAGTATCGGTCCAATACCGACGCAATTCCAGTAAAAATATTGAAGGAGATATGCCCTAGAGGCAGATAATAAAGTTGTTTTATTGATATATATCTAATGTTCATAATAGTTTTGTATCATTCTATAATTGTATTACATGGAAATATTAATACAAGTGTGGTATATAAACAAACCATGTCCCTAGTATTCACTAGCACTAGTTCGTTGAACAGCTGATGATCGAGGTTTCCCGATCATAGACTTATTAACATCAACTAACAACGAGGTCGCTTCATTAGATAAATAAAGTGATGGACACACCCGACCATAGAATTGCAATGTGATCCAGTCATGAAGTTCAATGTTGCAATATCTAGCAAAGCATAGTAACTTAGTCCTTCGATCGTGAGATCATATCTTTGATCACATAAACCGTCAAGACCATAACTAGGTGGTCATATAAGTGTGTATCGGGTATTCCAAAGGAATATGTTAAGGCATTTGTATCGAGATCGGGATTTTTCTATCCGAGTGACGGATAGATACTCTAGACCTACTCGATGAGATTACATCAATGAGCTTGCAAGCATGTGAGTAGTTCACGAGGATGTAATATCACGGGAATGAGTAAACATATTTGTCAATAACAAGATCGAACTAGTATGTCGATACCGGAGATCAGGTCTTGGATAAAATAGGTATCGTTGTGCAAAAGGAATAAGAATCAACTTTTAAAAGGTTCAAGCGATTAAACAAATTCATGGAATGAGAAGGGACCATCATGAGTTTCCAAACACCATTGTTGGTCATTGATCAGAGAGATGTCTCGATCATGTATGAACATTCCCGAACCATAAGGGTGTCATACTTAAGGGTAGAGACACTACGGGTGGATCCGCGACCATAAGATAAAAAGGAAGAGAAGGAACTATAACTGTTCCGGAGAGATACCGAAGTGTTCAGAGGTTATTCAAAAGGATTTTTGAATAAAGAGAATTAAATAAAGGGTATTTAATATTTAATTGAAGGAATTAATATTAAATATATTAATTTAAAGAGCCCATCAAAGGACAAGATAGGTCATATACCTATGTGTATAGGTACAAATGTATTTTCATATATCTAAAACCCATCTCATAAATACTATCTGACATAATTTTCAAAGTCTTAACCATACAAGGCTGATGTCTAAAGCGGACAATGCGAGATTGTGAAGGTTGACATCTATATTTACCTGCTAAGTACAAAAACAAGTACTCCCTCCATCGACTTGAGTTTATCTAGATTCCTACGTATCCAGACACATTTTAGTATATAGATACATGTGAATCTAGACAAATTCTAGTCACTTATTTTGGAACAGAGGGGGTAGTAAATTAATTGTCGGTGTTTCAGTTGTTCCCATTCATTATATTTCTAACCTCACTTTGGATCAGCGTCACCATGTACTGCATCGGCATGAGGGCTGCATATGTGGTGGCAACTAGGGGTTTTCAAGAGCATGGATGAGGCACACGCCATCCCACAACGGCGATGATGAAATTATTCAGAGAAGACATGTTATGTTCAGGAGGATAATAATAGTGAACAACCAAAATTTGAAAACTACCACATTCTAAAATACAAAGATTGTAGGCTTACCTAATCAATTGTATAATCACCTACATATTTAGCAACGCCACGCAGCAAAATAAGAAAGACAAATAATACCAAGCACCAAGAAGTAAAATACCAACATGCTTCCAACCATGATGGCCTCGTGCGGGCGAAGGTAATAAATCACCACCAAGCGTCCCGATAACCACAAAACATAGCACAGTCACAAACACAGATGATAGAGGGAATGAACCTCTAAGCCAAGCATGAAAGACATGCAGAGATGAAGCAACCAAAACTAAAATACCGACACACCTCTGATGACCGCGACTTCATAATGTAGGCTGACGACCATCCATATAGGCTAGAACACCTATAGACAACATGCTGCACCAGCGACAACGCCGGAATTTAGACTTGATAAGGCAGACAACACTGAGCATCAGATGTGGAAGTCACTAAAACACAACATAGTCGCAAGACATCAACAATGACAGGTGACAAAACAGCGAGTTACACTAACCCGAAAGCACACCACCTGACGAGGGGTTAACTCGTTAATACCCATTGTTCATGGACTTGGGTTATAGGTAGTGGGGAGCGCTAGAGGCATAGATCGTCTAGCAAAAAAGTACATCAGGGACATGCAGTTTACCCAGGTTCAGGCCCTTAGAAGGGACCCTTCTCCTGCTTGTTAGCTCTTTGATTATCGAGGAGTCGAAAGTTACAGGGTGTACGCAGATGTAATCTAGAGGTGTGCAAAACTAGGGTTGCGAATATCCTTGTTGCTGCTCCCTCCTGTCCTTTATATAGGGAGGCCAGGTCTCGGGATAACAGGCCGAGTTGGTTTATAGATTAGGGTTTTCCCTTTAAAGTTCTATCTATTTCTTGTCGTGTTCTTCAAGGAGTCGCTTGGGCCTAGGTCACCCGAATCCTTGCTGGGCTTCAATTCTCCCAGGGACTCCTCCTGGGAAAACCGTATAGGCTAATCCAGGGTACCCGTGGGGTATACCCATGTCAGTAGCCCCTGAGTGTCCGTTCGAATCGCAGATTCGGATGGAGGCTTATGAAGTCTTTCGAGTGCCCATCCGAACATTTTATCAGGTTCCTGCTTATGTCATAGGGATAGTTGATATGCGTGCCTTATTCATCCAGTGGATCAGGATCAGTTAACTTCCTTAGGGCAAAACAACACTATCTACTCAAACTCGAATCCCTGGACTCGAATTCGGGAAGTTGCTGGCATAATTCGACTCACGCCGTGGAGGCCTTACAGAGTCGAATTCCAGTGTTTATTGTGTGCACTCGATGCATCCGTCGAGGCTTTTTCATCATGCATGTAGGCACGGTATACTTCTGGTAGAGCGCAGCAGGTGCATTTCCAGGCCATTGGATTGTATTTCACTGAACCCGGAAAATCCTCGGATGCGTGACCAACGGTCCTGTTAGGAGTAGCCCCGAGTATTTCATCAAGTCGTGGACTCAAGCAAAAACTAGGTTAGTCAAACAAAAAATTAACATTGCACACTTTTTCCTGAGCTGCTGCTAGTGCAAGTGCTAATGACGTTATTGTTGACGACTGGATGAGCTCAGCCGCAGGCGGGAGATGTGCTAACGGTACATGATGGTCGTCGGCCCCATCGTCTAACTAGGATTTGACCGGTCACGTATTATTTTGGGGTTTAACCGCGTCTCCTCAATTTTCGCACGGAGTAGGGATCGTGCATCGACGGTTCAGTGCACGCGCCGCCACATGTCTTCTCCAATGTGCGCCACGTGTTGGAGTGGAGAAATGTTGGCCGTCAGATGATTTATAACCTTTGCTTAAGTAGAAGATTGGGGCGGTAATTTCCACACTTTGCCTCATCGTCCTCCTCGTGCTGCTGCCATTGCTGCTCTCCTCTGCTCCGCACCACTCACTGTGCTGGACGCAATTAGAGCATTTCCCAGTAACTTTCTCTGGACTCTCCGCCAAAGGAGAATGGGGAAGAAGAAGAGTTCCACTGCTGCGGGATCTGGCGTCGCCACCACTACTACGAAGAAGAAATCCACCGCCGCCACTGGGTCCAGCACCGCTATCGCGTCCGCGAAGAAGAAGGGCACGAGGTCCCGCATGACCAACGGGTCATGGCGGTGCTCCACTCTGAAGCCGCACAAGCTTCATCTTCATCGTCTGGCCGGACTTATTCCGGCCAATGAAGATGACTACCGTATTCCTAGGACGAAGGTAATTCCTAACCCCCCCCCCCGAGTTTCACGTGATGTTCATTGATTTCCTTCTTCGGGGTCTCTCGCTTCCCCTCCACGACTTTGTCCGTGGATTCCTCTGTTTCTATGGGATTCAACTCCACCAGCTGACTCCCAACTCTATTATGCACATCGCGGGCTTCATCACTCTTTGCGAGTGCTGGCTCAGAATCGATCCACACTTTGGTCACTTCAAGAAGTTGTTTAGTTTGAAGAGACAGTCGGGGTCAGGATCCATAGTATACGATCTTGGCAGGTGTGGAATAGTTGTAGATTCCCATGTCTAGTACTTTAGTCTCGGCATGGTCAACTCTGCCCAAAGGTGGAGGGACAAGTGGTTCTATATTCGGGACCAAAAGGCAACATGGCAAAGGTTTGGCCTTGCTCCCTTTGGCCTGAAGGCGGAGTAGAAGAAGAAGAGGTCTTGAAAGAACGTCGTGATGCTAGGTGAGTCAAAGGATATAGAGGTCTTATACAAGTGGGTGTTGAACCTTCAACTCATTCGAGGTAAGGAGGTCACTGGCGTGGACCTCATCTAAATGTGGTTGAAGTGTCGAGTGCCTCCGCTACAAGCGAGGGCCCACCCGATGTATCTCTGGTCAAACATGATGGATCCAACTCGTGTCTACATGGAGGACATGTCTTCATTTTAGCTCAAGAAGAAGATTAGGTCGTTGACCAAGATCACTTTGAAGGAAGTTCTCCCCACGAAATCGAGCACCCTTCCTTTCCGTGATACCTTTGCGCCTCTAGAGGTAATCTTTCATTCAATGTTTCCTTCTGTCCATAGGACAATATGAATGATGAGCTGATGGTGTTGTCTCTGCTGTTGCAGGAGTGGAAAGTTGCAGGCTCAATGCCTCTCAACCAGAGGGCGTGATCCCTCCGGAGGCTACAGAGGAGGATGAAATGGACTCGACGGTGCCTGTCATCTAGACGCAGGGAGCCCCCGAGTCCAGCAAGTCGGAGTCGCGGAAGCGGGAGCAGAGCAAGGAGTCAGATGCCTCCATACCCGAGACACCGAAGGACGTTGCTCCTGAGGAAGGCGCCGTGGATCCGATTCCAGCCGTGCCTATCCGCAGCATGCGTCCTCCTCCGCTGAAGAAGCAGAAGCAGGATGAACCATTTGATCTTGGCCATTTTGATGGGTGAGACTCCATTATTTTTTCTGGCAATGTTTCTTCAGTTTGATCTTCTCATTTTTCTCCTTGCACTTATTTTCATTTTTCTTGTACTGAAGTGTCATGATGTCATGTTCATCTGACACCGTCCGTGAGATGGAAGACGAAGGGGTCATGGACTCTAGGGGAAAATCTGCGGACCAACCTGCGCCTTCCCCGAAGACAGCGACCAACTCCGGCATGAGTTCCTCGAGTTCCTCCAAGTCGGGGGAACATAGGGTTCTCACCTAGATGACCACAAAAGAACCTTCGGAGTCTTCGGGATGCCATGTAAGTGTTTGCTTAATCATCCTAGGAAGCCCCCGAGTATGTTTTTTACTCATCTGACTCGAATTTGGTTGTAGCCCTTTCTGCAAAATATGATTCACCTTGGCAATGACTATGTGCAGCTAGATGCTGACCATCAACAACTGCAGAGTAATGTACTTTCTTCTTTGAGTAGTTGTTATAGTAGTTTTAGCCAATATTCTCACTAGCGTGCCCTTTGGTTGCTAGAGGAGAACAATGATAATCTTCGTCGGATGAGCTCCCTCGAGAAGAGTCTCAGCGTAGCTAAGACAAAGAGGAAATATGCGGTCAATGCCCTTGAGCGCTACAAGGAGGAGTTGCAATGGCGCGAGGAGGAACGGGCTTCCGGTACAGCTGAAAGGGAGAGCGTGTTTGCGGAACAACTCTTGGCCGCTTCCCAAGCTCTTTTTGGTTTGTGTTTGATTCGAATTTGGTTTTGAATTCATCGATGTTTTTATCTTCTTCTTGTCCTTTTCCGTGAACTATGATGGTTTCACAGATGTGGCAGCATCGACTTCGATCGTCATGTGTTGACCCGTGAGGACCTCCTGGATGGCGCAGTGGCTACAGTCGAAGACCACAATGCTTCCACCACAGACGCACTTCAAAAGTCCAAGGTCGTGCTTCATCGTCTCCAGGAGGAGATGATGCCGAAGGCCATGGCTATTGAGGACCTTGACTTCCTTGCTGAAGCTTTTGCCGGGGCATACCTGTAGAGTACAAGTAGGCGCAGAAAGGAGGGGGATCATCTCTCGGTCTGGAAATGGTGTAGGCCTGTGGCACCGATCTCAATGTGAGCAAGATCACATCAAATATGCCGATGACCGCGGACGGAGAAGAGGTAGCATTCACTCGTTTTTCTGCTCATTGTCAGAAGTATGGGCCTTGGCTCTTAGAGACACTCACGAGGTATTATGCAGAGCAGAAGCGACTGAATGCAGCGAAGACCACGACATCAGGGGCTGCTGCTACAAAGGCCATGATGTTGGAGGTTGCCACGAAGTCCGCGAAACCCGCAAGTGCTAACGCATAGGCCTAGCTTTCCTTCTGCTTGCTGTATAGTTGTGCTAGGAACTTCAATTGTCCTGGGATACTTTTGTGGGGGTACCCCGTCAAGAACTTGTTTAAAATCGTTGTATATATTTTTGGCTGCTTGATGCTTCTTTTTTCTTCTTCGGACTTGAATTCCATGTTCAAGGATTCTTATACTTTGAATCTTTGTTTGTCTAGGGGCCTGCGAGTGGTGTGCAAGGTATGCCATCTGCAGCCACGCCCTTGGACTCCCCACCATAGAGTGTGGACGAGCTATCGCTATTTTCCCGCCTACGTGACCGCATGAATAGGTTGGATCATGACACATTGATCATATGCGGCAATGCTGACGTGTGGAAGTCGAAGGCGGAGAAAGCATCCGAGTGGGAGAAGTATCTCCTTTGCGGGGTTGCTCAGATCAATCATCGTCTGCAATGTGAGTTGTATCCGACTGATGTGTGTTGCTCTATGCTTGCCATGAACTGGACTGATTTGTCGTGCTTTGCATGTGCAGTTGTCAATCTCATTCCACAGGAAGAGAGGGATCAAATCAGCATTCGGCTGAATTGCCAAACTTGCTAGCTTTGTATATGTTTCGAGTGTAATTGTGCGACACCTTTTCATTAGCATGATGCTCCCTAATTTTAGCGCCTTGTCAGCCTATCAGTTGTGCTACAACTGGGTTGTATTTTCTCAAGGGTTTGATTGTAAGCGGAATCAGTTACTCGGGCTATCTCTATGGTAAATTGTTTGTGTGACGAGGTCGTCAGGGAGGCTCAGCCCCCGAGAGCGAAATGCATAAAGAGTAAAACATAAGAGACGCATGGTTGAGGCACTTATCTTTATTTATTGCAAAATAGAAGGAGGTACATTGTGTGGCTAGGTAGCGTTATTGTAAAGGAAAACAGCTAAGAGTAGAAATGTCGTAGCTGCGTGATGTTCCACAGGTTAGAGTATGTGACTCCAGTTTCTAAGTCCTTGAGGCGATAGGCGCCACCTGGGATCACTTCGGTGATCATGTAGGGTCCTTCCCATGGAGATTCAAACTTGATGTGTCCCTTGTGTTTTATTCGCAAGACGAGGTCTCCTTCGACGAAGGACCTTGATCGTAGCCGTTGGCTGTGGTAGTTGCGGAGGCTCTGCTGGTACACATTTGACCATTCTACGGCGATTTTGCATGCCTCGTCAAGCAGATCGACGGAGTCTTCGAGTGCGGCCGCAGATTCGGCCTTGGTGTAAGTGATGAACCGTGGGGCCTTGTAGCGTACTTCGGCTGGTAGGACCTCCTCGACGTCATGCACCATGAAGAAAGGCGTGTATCCAGTGGCGCTCTTCGGGGTTGTCCAGAGGCTCCATAGTACAGAGGGTAAATCCTCTGCCCAACATCCTTCCGCTCGTTCGAGAGGCCATAGGAGACGCTTCTTGATGCCATTGCAGACTAGGACGTTGGCCTTCTTGACTTGACCATTGGTCTGAGGGTGTGCCACAGAAGTGTAACTGATGTTGATTCCTAGGTTTTCACAGAAATCCTAGAACTCTTTTGAGGTGTAGTTTGTCCCATTGTCGGTGAGGATGCTGTGCGGCACCCCAAATCTGAAGACGATGGACTCGAATAACTTAACAGTGGTACCTCTAGTTTTGTTGGTCACCGATATTCCCTTGATCCACTTGCTGAACTTGTCGACTGTGACAAGGAGGAAAATGTATCCTCGGGGTGATGAATTCTGCAGCTTGCCAACCATGTCGAGTCGCCACTGCACGAAGGGCCAGGCCACATGTATTGGCCTGAGTTCTGCGCCTGGTGCGTGCGGCTTATCCACAAATCTCTGACATGCATTGCACCATTCGACGATTTCCTTAGCGTCACACATCATGATGGGCTAGTAGAATCCAACGTGTAGAGCTTTAGCGATGAGGGCGCGACTGCCGGCGTGACGTCCGCAGGTACCCTCGTGTATCTCAAGGAGGATACCCCTTCCGTCGTTGTTGGTGACGCATTGTTGGAGCACGCCCGTGATGTTGCATTTGTACAGCTCACCGTTGATGATAGTGAAGGCCTCGGAGCGTCGAGCTATGTGTCGCGCATCTGTTGGATCGTCTAGCAGCCTCTTGGTGAGAAGGTACATGATGTACGAATGTGTATAGGATGGCTCGATGAGCATGACCTCCATGGGACCTTCAGGTGCAGATCCTTGTTCTGCCTCACTGGCTCCTTCAACCTCTTTGGGCGGCGTAGCCCCTGAGTGTGCTGCTGCGTTATATGGCCCTGCAGTAGTCTTAAGTGATACCTTCGATGTGGATTAACGGATGTAGTATAATAGCTTTTCCCCTAGAAGACCTATATTTAACCGAACCTCAGAAAGCACATCTAAAAGGTAATAAAAAAGGACACTTCTACAAGACTTTGTTTGTTTGTTTTACCTTAGTTGATCGGACCAATCTAGTTTACTTTATAACGGGTTTGAATTAATGGATGGAGATAGGCCAGGGTTGAAGATCCACCTTCTGCTGCACATCAAATGGGATAAAAGATAATAATAAGCGTAGTCATGTATAATGTTTGTATCGAGATAATCTCTTGTGGGCAACATGTAGCATCCCAATTGTCTAACAATTGCAATGCTACTAGCCTAGTCTATATAATGCTACCTTCCTACATATAATTGTTGCATCATAATTATATCATGCTCATGTCATCATGCCACATTGCATTTGAGCATCATATAAAACCCTTTTCATTTGGTTCTTATCTCATATGCACTATTAACTGTATTTGCCTCTTGATACATTGTATTTGATTCTTGATAAATGCTTGATGCCCAAGTTGAGTTGGGGCATATATTTTCTCTATTCCACCATCTTAACCTTGACACCAACTTATAATTCGACCATCCAAACTACTTGTGGGCTTTTGCATCTTCTTTGATTTTTGTCTAGCTCACATTTATAAAAATGGATCCACTTCTATACCACATGCCCCATTCATGTTCATTATTGTTTTCACAATGTAAACAATGTGGGTCTACCCGTGGGGAGGCTTCTATCTTCATGTGGTTTGTATCAAATGCATGGGCATGTTTAAATCTAAATGGAACCAAACAAATGTTTAGTGGAATACACACACTAGCAAGTCCATTTTAGTCAAATATGCCTATTCTTCATACTTTCTATGCAAGATTGAGCTTGCCATCTTGGTAGGGTCATAACTCAAATACTTGAATGCATGTAAGTATTATAGGGCCACATTACATTATAGTTGTTTTTACAAATATTATGGTGGCCTTAATTTCTATGCATGGCCCATACAAGTCCCTCTCCTTTTCTTCATATTGGTTTCTTTTGGTTTTGGAGGGAAGTTTGTTTGTTGAAATTCAAACAATGAGTTATCAAATTCAAACCAAACCCTTTTTGACCACCCTCTCTCTCTCTTCCTCGTCTTCCATGCCTATTAATGCAAGTACGTGCATTATAGAGCATCTCTCACCTTTGTTTCTTCCTTATGATCTTTTGCATGTTTGTTTTGAATTTTTTTCAAATTATGGAACCTTCTGCTCCAAACCTCCTAGCTATCAAGCCTCTAGACTAAACCCTAAACTAATCTATTTAACTGAACCATGCCAAGCAAGCTCTACATGGTGCACCGGACCTCATTCATCGATCAAACCAGACCAACTTGGCCGGGAGTGGACAGCCAACTGAGTCCCCTGTTCCTCTTCTTCCTAGTGCCAAGCACGTGACTGAGACCACGTCTAGCTCGTGTCCTCCCTCGCCCACCTTTTTATGGCTGGCTTTAAAGCAAGCAACAACAGAGGATAAACCAGCTAGCCTCAACCACCCCTCTCCAGCTACATCTCGATCCAGATCGACCTCTTTCCCCTTCCTTTTCTTCATGCCATGCCCACACCTCGCGAACGCCAGGCCGTCGCCTTCGTCTACCCTCTGTCCCTGATGAGCACCGACAGACCTTCCTGCGCAGCTGTGCCTGTAGAGGCGAAGAAGCTGCTGGAGCGTCCTTTCGCAAGCAGGAGCCGTGCCAGGAGACGAAGCCGTGGATGCCTTGGAGCCCGCCGCGCCATTCTGTGCTCACCGTTGTCTCCTTCTTCCACTCGCCTCTGCCACCGGCCGAGGTAGCTGGGCTAGCCACAGGCCCAAGGTGAGCAACTCCCCTACCTTCCAGCCATCTTTTCCCCTCCATATACCATTGTGCCTCATCGTGCATGCATTTGTCTTGCTTCGCCGCACAAGGCTCTGGCAGACAAAGCGACAACTGTCACAGCACCGGGGCCTCGCTGCTCCTGTTTTCCATGGCAAATCGAGCCCGCCGTAGTCCGCCTCCCGGAGGCCTTGCTAGACAGAAGTGGTAGCCGGTAGTCCCCTCTACGTTTTTGCTTTGACCACCGACGAGTTGTGCAGCACAACCGCCGCCAACCTCGTCGGAAGACGGCGCCGCCGCAGGCTCTAACAGGTACAGACCGCGGAGTGTTTCAGTTTAGCCGTCCTAGTTTTGCAGTAAAGTCCCTTCAGTTTTCGCCGTGCTAAGGAAGCTCCTTTGGGGCCACCTGTCAACCGCTTGGTAATCTTACAAAAAGGCACCTGCCTTTTGGTCTTTCTAAATCCGCGCTCCTCTGGATCCACCACGTGGCCGCGCCCTGTTCGCGCGCCCGCGTATGGGTCCGCACGCCACGGGTCCCACTTGTCAATCTCACCGGCTAGCTAACCCCGCGGTGCAAAAAGAACCAAGCGGAGCCGCTGCTCCGTTTCTGCCAGCTTAGCTCCACGCTAGCATCGGGCCCACGCACCAGTGACTGTGGCTAGCATTCCTGTGGGTGTAAAAGCCCTGGGTTCTTTTTCGTTTTGTAAACAGAATTTCAGGAAAAGTTTAATATGTTTCAATATCCAGAAATTAATAACTTTTGTTTGGTAAATCCAAATAATACAAATAATGTATGTTTTTGAATCAGAAAAATGTGAGGAATTCAAATATGCCATCCAAAATAATGTTTGACTAATTTAAATTTTCGAAATTGTTTAAGTTGCAATAAAAAAATACCTTTTCTCAATTAATTAATAACTTTAATTCTATAACTTCAAATTTGACAAATAATATCTCTAAATCGATCAGCGCGACGAGCCCGTTTTGTTGATGCATTCCATGTTATGAATTGAAGCATGCATCATATAAATACTAAGTGGACAGCAAGTTATATGGGAGCAAAACTTGACTAAAAACTTAATAAAATGCTTTATTCTTGTACCCCACACCTCACCCATGCCATGCTATGCTATGCCATGTAAATTGTGCATCATTCATCATGGCATGCTTGTTTGCTTGTCGCATTTGATTCATATGTTTGTGCACTATATTTATGTTGACCTTGTTTGTTTGGTTCTTCTTTTGAATAGACGCCGAGCAGGGGAATTATCAGGAATCCCAGGAGTACTACCCAGATCCATCTCTCGCTTCAACTGAGCTGCCAGGCAAGCACTACCACATGCTTGCATACATATAGTACCTATTGCTTCTATCTTATTCTTGCATCATGGAGTCACGAATGCATTAAATTGAATCCCAAATACTGCATAGCCTTTACTTTTAAACCCCACCGAGCTTGTTCCTCCATTCCATGAGCCCTTACTACAGGTGTTGTTTGAGCCATGTGAGTCATAGAACAGCATGTGTAGGGTATGTGAGTGTCTGATGGATAACGAGGTACCTAAACAACTTAACCCGAGTAGTAATGGGATAACTAATGAAAGAGGCACCGGTGGGCAATATCTGTCATTTGTTTTTTATGCCCACTTGTGTCCCGTAGGACCCCGAGTACTTGATTCCTGTTCCTTGACTATTCGCACTATCCACATCCGGGAGGCCTTATGGACACCCCTGAGCTAGAGCTTGATTCATTTCTATTTCTTGGGGCCACAAACTAGTTTGGGATTTTATTTACTATCCTGTACTTATGCCATGTTACTGTTTATTAAGATTGTGCGTGGAGCACCTGTACTGTTTAGGATGCAGAGTGTTTTCGCGGTATCGACAAGCCCAGTCACATTTTCGGGTTCCCAGTCGTTTACAGCCATTGACGCAAACCTTGGGTCCGTCTCGGAGTCGGCCAACTTCGTTGCGGGTAGCTTAATGGGGTGGCCCCCTGAAATATTTTATGAATCCTATGATCGCTTTGTCGTGAATGCCTCGTTGGGTTTTGAGTTAGTTTTTCCGAGGTTGATAGAGTGTGTGTTGCTATTTGTGCACCCCTGCAGGGTAAATCTTGCTGAAAGCCGTGTCCGCGGTTATGGACGACTTGGAGCATAGTTTCTCAATCATAGACAAGCATAACTAAAGTACCGCTTTTAATGTGACTAAATATCTGACTAGTAATTAGTGCAATACTCATGGAATGGTTAATAAAACTGCCAACGGATGGGTTGTTCGTCTGCTTTCTCGTTGGTAAGCGAGAAGGAGGATGGATCTGTTACTTTATACTATTATAACTGTTGTTTCTAATTAACGGACATTCGCTTATCATTGGTTAGGCGGATGGTTAGCGAGTATCTATAGACTTGTTAGTTATTATCTTTCGCTGCAATTGCGTCACCCCAGGTATATGTCCCCTTTAGAGGCATAAAGACTTGCTGAGTACCCCTAGGGTCTCACTCAGATGAACAGGTCTATTCGCAAGATGGATACTGGGTGGAGGAGACAGATGATGTTGGCAATGATCACTCGGTGTAGAGATTCCCGGGATGGGGATCCGTGAGATCTGTGGGCGGGATGTGCTTACTTATGTGGCATCTTATGTCGATTTGCTTCTTATCCGTACTCGAATCTTCTTTCTCGCTTCCGCTTGATACTCTGTTGATTGATGTATGAGGAGCTATCCTACACTATTATTTCTATCTAGGATATTTGGATCTTGCCGTACGGCGTTGCAATATTTCCATTTCTTTTAGATGGTATGGCTCTGAGAACTGTTGTTAGGTAGCTTGCATACATACTCACTTGTGTATGTATTTGATCTCTTCGCCTGTTGCCTACGCCGCTCGCTCTTGTCCCGATGTTCTTGGAAGTGGTTAGGGCGGCCGACGGGCCTACACGTGGGTGGCCCTAGGCCTCCGCTGTAAAACCCTTAACCACTTTTGGTTCATCCAGGCTTGAACTTAGAGCATAGGGTCCGAGGTTGTTACACAACACATCATAATATTCTAGAGCCCCCATGATGTAGCGGGCTTAGCAATAGACTTTTAGTCCAACCAAGAGTACACCGAAGCCACGGGTTACAAACAATTATTAAGTGCAAAACACATATCAAATCTTTAAGTGGTGATGTTAATGTTGATCCCGAATGGGGAGCTAAGCGAAGACCGTACTACCCTTTCTATCACTGAGGTTCCTATGAGATCGCCGCTAGCCAAGTATCTCACCTCAAGCCTTTATCAATCTATGGGATCTTGGGTACCTACAAGTCCACGGATTGAGACAAGAGACGAAGAAACAAAAGATACAAATAAAAATTTCAAAAAAAAGTACAATTCTCCCATGATCTAGATGCACATAATTTCTACGAGGTTTCTCCCCAACCCGCAGCCCGCGAGGACTACTCACTCATAACAAATAGATCAGAGATAGAAAACATCATACAAATACTTAGATTGAAATCAAATATTCTTACAATGGTCGCCAAATCACAAGGAGATCTAAAGTACAAAGCAATGGCTATGGCTAGTGGATGGATGGATGGGGGAAGTGATGAACAATGGATGGACAATGGTGTGGATCTCCTTTGGTGGTGTTGTGATGCAATCTAAGAATGGCGGCTCTCTGGCCGGCGACTGGATCCCCGAAGTATATAGGCGTTTTCATGAAAGTTGTAGGGTTTAACAAGACGAAGTTGTCGCCACCTAGTACGGGCGGGCGATACAGGCGTTCCGCACCCGTATCAGTGGCCGTTAAGCTTGCAGACGCCCTAGAACACTCCTCCAATTACTTGGCCATGTGTACTTCCTCAAAATCCTTCATTATGACTCCTTATTTCACTTTGAAAGCCGTGATTTCCTGCACAACATAAATGAAAGAAGGGATTTGCATTTCTTTGGAATTATTAGTCATTATTGGCAAGAGTTGAGAGTTTCTTTGGCAATTGCTTGACCAAAAACAACATTTAAACGCAGTGGAAGATGGCAAAAATCGGAGCCATCAACTTCCCCAAAGCTCAAACCTTGATCGTCCTTGAGCAAGAAGAACCAAAAGAACTATAAGGAATTCAACGTTTAAACTTGAAACGATGAGAATAAAATTTTACTTACAGTTGGTAGTCGTATGTGCTCAACACTTCATTCATTTGCGAAGCTTATCAAAGTTAGAGAGATGACAAGAATACTATACAAGCTTTAGTAAGTCAAGATAATCAAAGTAAAGTTTAATATAAGTATAAATAACTAGAAGTGTAACAATCAATCCAATTCCTCTAATTAACTCTCAGCTTGCCAAGGAACACTAGGATATTTAAATAGCATAATTGAGTAAGAGAGTTTCATGTCCCAAGTAGTATAACAATGAAGTGTCTTATTTACACCCACATCAATAAATCAAGTCTATCTAAAACACTTCTAATCCAATCATTGTCTTTCAAGAAAAAATCGTAAAGTAGTAATGAGACCATGCCAAGGACTTGTTATGTGGATCCTCATAGATATCTTTTTTCCTTTCTTTTGTTTTTCAAGGATCGCTAATTGTTTATTTTGTAAGTGTTTGCACAACCTTTGAGAGTACCAATACTTTTGCCCATATATTGACATGAATGCCACTCATGTCATCAACTCATAGCCGAAATCCGGGGTTATACCATAGATCGTTCAAAAGCTAGCGGAGTTGTTGGCATCCCAAAAGTGTGCATTAGAGACATAGAACAAAGTTGTCTCACTTCTTTTTTTTGAGCTAGTACCGCGGTTTGATCCACAAGGTTAGCTTCAGCATGCATCACAATTACCACTAGACTTTATTTCAATCAAACAACTCATTTCATGAGTGTCGCCGAGACTATCAAAATATCTATGGGGTTAAGTATCATCAAGGGTATACTCTCAAGACAATCATTCATCAAACAAGTCATAAATTTCAGACTTTTCTTATTGTACTTGTTTGGCATTATTATTTCCAAGGGAAGGCTCGGTTAACTAAAAGAACTAGAGAAAGAGCTTCAACAACTAATCATCATACCAATAGAAAGCCTTACTCTAACCATATTAAATTACTTCCCACTAGCATGGCATCTTAGCAAATCAACCAACTAAGATAAACAATTCAAACTTCATAAGTGGGAGACATAGTACATATCTCTCATAAGTAACTTCATGATCCTCTTCCTTATAGGGATGTGTTTCTTCAAAACTCAAACATGATTACTCTCGAAATGATATTAAAGCAACGAGGGAAAGTATGAATCCACGTTTACGAAAAAGGATAAACGGAAAAATCTTTTTGTATTTTTAAGGATAGGGGTTAAAGAATAGAAAAGAACTTGCGACCAAGCAAGTGTTTAAGAAAATAAAAACAAAGGAAAACAAAAAAACTGAAACTAAAGTAAATTAAAAAGAAAAGGAAAAAAGCAAAGTGTTGGAACAAGCCAACACGAGTGTTTCAAAGATCCCAAGGAGCTGGAGTACAACCTCATTATTACACAAATAAATTTGCTGGGGGAACACATCCCCAAGATGAGGCTTTTGCAAGCCCTTTTTTCTCATTGTGGTGGTGGTGGATAATCTCCCACGTTCCATTGGTTGCTCCAATCATGGAACAGGGTGGCGAGGCTTGTAGTTGCATCTCGAAGGTTGATGGAGAGGTTGTTCATGTTTTGAATATTTCTTTCGAGTGTATAAATATCTTCATAGGTGGTGTAGTAGTTTGGTGGCCGCACATCTTGTTTGGGTCCTCCTTGTTCTACTTCTTCATCTTCTCCTCCTCCCACGGGTATTTCTTTTTGGGGTCGATTAGCTTCAACCTGCACGTCATAACGCAAACATCCATCCTCGATAGAGAATAAACCGTTAGGCAAAGGAGCTAGGATCAAGTGATCCGCTCCAGATATATTGAAGAAATATCTACCATGATTTTTAGAAATCATACCACATGCTCTTAGAGTAGAAAGACCAAGACAGTTACCTCTAGTCAACAATTGAATGTTACCTAGGTTGATGCGAAGTGCACGTGCAAGAACGGTCACAATCCTCCTCCACATATGGGTCCCCGAGATTGAAGAGCCTGATGCTTAAGGTAAAACACAAGTAGAGCGCCCAAATTTGGTGTTAAGTTACAATTGATAAGTGCAGCTTTTGTGAGGATCAACATGTCCTCCTCATTAACTCTAGTAAACTCACCACGTGCCTGAAGTGTGTTAGCAATCACATAGAATAAATATTGAATAGCGGGATGATCAATTTGGTTCCCCTTTGGTGTGTTTCCACGAATTCTCATCAAATTAAAGTAATGTAAAGGGGGAGGATCTAAAAAAAGGTAGTTGTGCATACATTGGTGGTGTTGTTGGCAAACCCAAAGTATTGAGCCTATTGGCTGAGTGTCAAAGTATAGTCATAGTTCATTAGCCGGAATTTAATTTGATCAACTCTGGGCCTTTGTTCCTCGGAACAGCCATAAGGATCCACCGTGTGTGTCAAGATGCTGAAGAGCTCAAGTGTCAAGCGGCGATATGTCACAACATCCTGAAAGACAAAATTGTACAAACCAACATTGTTCCAAAGTAAATCGAAATCAGCATGAATGCCAAGTTGGTTCAGGATATAAGGACACACCCACTTCGTGGACTTGATCTCTCGAATCTTGAGACGATCGAAATGGGTCAGATGGAACTCCTCAGTGAACTCGATACCAAGTGACTCGTGGGTTAACGTATCAACGGATGGTGCGGAGGACTCCGCAGCCATCTCACATGTATGACTCCTCATGTTCATCTAATAAATAAAAACAAGACAAAGTAAATAAAGATTGCTAATAATTTTTTTGGTCCAATAAAAACATAGCATAGGTGATTCTCTACACTAACTATAAAAGAAACTCCTCTAAAAACAATCCTAAGAATACTTAGTATCAAGATTGAATCAAGAACAAGACCTAAATCTAGATTGACAATGATGAATGATTAATTGAAGCTTTTGGGCAAATAAGTTGGGGATGAGAGGACCATCATACCTTGGATCGAGTGAGTGCGAAGAATTTAAGAAAGATTGAGTAAATTTGAAGATCCAATGGAGGTGGTTTGAAGTTTGGAGGAAGAAGAAAGAGAAAAAATGATTTGGGGATTTTTAGGTAACCTCCTCGGGGTGCTTATGGCGGCCGCCTACATCGTACGGGTGGGTGGTACGGCCGGAGCCTGTCTGTACCAGGTGACTTACCTTGGGGGGACGACTGCTCCCAGGCGGTGCACTCGGTACGGGCACGCGGTACGGTCACGCGCGCCCGTACTACTGGTCGTTAACACTGTGGTGACTTCTGCTTAAAATATGATATTTGGTATGGTAAGGGCACGCGGGCGCGTCTGGCCATACATGTGGTCGTTATCGACACTGTTCCTTTCGGCAAACATCAAAAAATTTATCTTCCTTTGCCTTGAGGTGGTATGGGCGCACGGTACGGTCCACTCCGGCCGTACTAGTGGTTGTTATGAACACTTTGAACTACAAAACTCAAGGAATTTGATTAGTAGCTCCGTGCGCCTTTGCACATCTTATCAAAGGGTTAGATAACAACAAAAATACTAAGTAATGATCCAACAATACTTCTTAGGCCATGTGTTAGTAAAATAAAATATAGAGATTACCTTATTTCTTCTCCTCTCTCTGTAGGTCTTCTTGAACACTCTTTCTTTAAAACAAAAAAACAAAATTAACACAATGAAAATATAAAAATAAATTTTATTTCACATGGGTAGCCTCCCATGAAGCGCTTCTAGTTAAGGTCAATTAGCTTGACCTCGATGGCAATCACTTAGGTTTGTGAAGTGGAACACCCACTCCAAAGTAGTTTTATTTTAAAGTAATTACGCCATCATCATCATTAGGCCTGGCATTGTTTTTCCTAGGAAAGTGGACTACAAAAGGATCTCTAGATGGTAGCCCTATTCTCACATTCCCTTCATGTAAATTAATCAAAGCTTTAATAGTTCTTAGTAATGGCCTACCTAGAATTATTGGTGCTATGGGATCTTCAGGCATGTCCACAATAATAAGATCAATAAGAGCGGGACTACCTTTAATTTATACAACTATATTTTATTTTATCCCATCAACTTGTTTATAAGTTGACTCAGCTAGATGGAGTATCAATTCAGTTGTAACAAATGGCCCCATGTTTAACTTATCAAATAGGCTTTTGGAAATCGTTGAGACGCTTGCACCAAGATCACAAAGTGCGAATATCTCATTAACTCCCAACTTAATTTTAATAGTGGGCTCAAATATATCATCTAGCTTAGCTGGAAGCTTATCAACTAGTATTTTATACTCCATCTCTAAATCATGAACCTTAGATGCTACTTGTTGTATAAATTGTTGGTACATAGCATCATTACCTTGTTTTATACCTGGATTTTTAATGGTGATCATCTTCAATAGATCTTCCATGGTATATTTCGGTGTCGGCGCATTGCTATAAGCTAGCTCTTCAGGTTTTTCATCATTGGTTACCACCCTCATCATTTTGAGGTCTTCTACCCGATTTGGCTTGGGTTTTCCAGCAAACTTTGCTAGTATGAGAGCCTGGCTCTTGGCTACCTTACCCATCTGAGCCTCCACGGTCTTTGTTCTTTCCTGTAGAACCTGCACATCATTTCTAATCGCAATGGCCTGGTTAGATAATCTTCCTATACTACTTTCATGGTTCTCCATAATCTTAATAAGCATATTATTTTGCTCGATTTGAGCTTGTATAAATGTTCTAACAGTTTGCTCAAACGGGAGATTGCCATGATTTGCTCCATTAGTATTATCATAATTATTGTAAGGAGCTCCTGTAGTATTAGCATGATATTTTTGAACATTAGAAGCATAATTATTTTTCCATGCAGGATTAAAAGGAGTGCGAGCTATAAACTTGACATCATTAACATTGGTAGTGATAGCATTAACTTGGGTATCTTCCTTACCCTTTACTAAGCTAAGCAACTCATCTACCTTAGATGTAAGCTTCTCATTGTTTATGTGGCGCCCCGCAAAAACCACTACTAGAAAATCGCGTTGTTTTTGTGCATTGCATCATCATGACTGCATGCTCATGTCATTGTGCCACATTTTATTTGAGCATCGTCATGTCATTATGCATTTGTTGGTCTAAAACTATTTTTAAAACGCCTAGTTTTGTTTTCCAATATTCCCATCTTTATTCAAATCAAAACCCGGGTCTCCGGATTATTTTGTTTTGTCTATCAACGGTTTGCAAAAGCCTCGTTTTTATTAAATAAAATATTTAATTATTTTTGGGAGGCACCCACCAGGCCCGAAAGCCTGATCGGCCACCTCCAAAATTCCTAAAACTACCCAAACCTAATATACCCAGCCCCTCCACCTCACCACAGCCACTCACGGCTCGCCACATCAACCTGGCCCAAAACCCCACCCAATCAGCCGCCGCCACCTGCTCATCCACTCGCCACCTCACCCCACCTGCGCCTCCACCTGCGCTCATCTCCCCAGGTCCCCTGCACGTGTCCCACTCCCCTGGACCAACTACCCCACCGACAACCCCGATCCCCACGCCCGGCCCCACCACCATCTCTCTCTCCCGATGGATCCCCACCTACCCCGCGTGCTCGCCCCGCTCCGTCCTCCCCCGTGTCTACCCCGCGCCCTCTCCTCGATCCGCGCCGCCCACCTCGCCTCGCAGCGCGGCGCCGTCCATCCCCGGTTTCCCCCTCGCCGTCCCTGCCTGGTCTCCCGAGCCCCTCCTCTGTGCTTTGGCGTCCGCCGCCACCATCCCCACCGCCCTGGAGCCGGACGCCTCCCCCGTCGATGTGGCCGTCCCCGACGATGTTTCCCCGCCCGGGCCGAGCTCCACATCCGCTCCTCCCGCCGCCACCGCGGGCCGTGCTGCCGCCCCGGCCTCAGCCGCCGCCACCGCCTCGAGCTCTCCCTGCTGACCGCCTGCAAGCTCTGCCTAGGACGCGCATCTCCATCCCGGCTGGCGACCTCGCCTCCTCCGCATTATCGACCCTTGCCTCCGCTTCCCGCCGCCTCCCTCACCGGCCCTTCGCTGTCGCTCGTGTTCCCGGCCTCCACCTCCACCTCACCTCACTGTCGTCCCCGTCTCCGCCCCGCTGGTTTCCCCTCTCTGGCTCGCCCTCCCCCGCCTATGCCGACGCGCTCTCCTGCGACCCCCGGTTCCACCTTGTTCCACCGTAGTGCCACGATTCTGCCTCGGTCTGGTACGGCGCCGTTCGCCACCCCTGCAAAACGCTGCCGCCCAGCGCTCATCCCCACCTCGACCGTGTGCGCCTCCTCCTCATCACGGCCCCCTCTCCCTCGCCTGCAAGCTCCGCTCGAGCCGGCCGCCGTCCGACCACCTCGCACAGTCGTCGTTCCGCAGCCGCCGTCATCCGCCCGGCTCCTCTGCATGTCTCGCTGCTGCCGTGCCCCTACAAAGTGTTCAGGATAATGCCCGAATAGAACATGGCCTTCCTCGCGTGGTGCTTTTTTTCTCTTCTGTTTGGTGTGTGCTTGATACCGTGTGTTTGTGTTGTGGCACGGAAAAGTCTGCAGCAAGCCTTTCGAAGCCTAACGTACCCGATGGCCGAGACCCTCCATGCCAAGACCTCGCTCGGAACCCCGAAACCGATCCGAAGACCGATCCTCGAAGCTCGATGACCGTACTGAACCGGCGACACTCAACGAACCGCGGACAAGATCTTCTACGTGGAACATCAAGTACTCCACCGACACCCTACCCCGAACCCGAGTTCTTCGACGTGTACGATAAGATCTTCCGAAGACTACGGTACCGGCCCAAGATCCGCCATGGACGCCCGAAGCGGAGACTCCAAGATCGTCTGCATGAGTCCGATGGCCAAGACCTGAAGTGGAACCCGAGGACTACGACAAGATCGGCCCAACCCGCCAAGTTCGCCTACCCGGACACCGTGCGTCAAGATCTTCTTCCCGGATCCGAAGACCACCGGTACCCGATCCATTCAAGTTTGCCATCAACGACTAGATCGACCGCTTGTAACCCAAGATCTCCGTCACGACACGACAAGTTCTCCATCTTGTATCCGAACCTCGCCGTTCCCCGTCGAACCCTGAGACCGAACCCCGAACCCCCGGAACCCAAGATCTTCCGAACCCAGATGTGTGAACCTTTTCCCGAGCCCCTATTTTATAAATGCTATATATGAAATCTGTTGCATATTAATTGTTCATCTCGCATGCATATCATGTGGGTTGGGGGCATTATGCCGATTCACCTCATAATTAAATATGGAGTCTATATGCGGGATACCTTTGTCTTATTCTGGACTCCATTTAAATTTGTGTAGCGAACCGATGCCATGATTCGCCCTGTTAATACAACATTTAATTTGCGGGGTTGTTAAATAACTCGAACCTATTAATTAATTGTCAGGACCCCGGTTCCGCCTAATATTGCCTAATTGCACCGCATCTGCATCATATCATAAACATATCGATTCTTCTGCTGTAGTATTAAATATTGCATCCGGTGTTTCTTCTAGTGTTTGCTTCTTTGCGGATTAGGCCGACGAGTGGATGCGAGTATCGACAAGTTCTCCGGATATGATCTCCGACAGTGTTTCCCAGGCGAGCATCTCTCCCTCTTCTACCTATTTTGCATTTATAGTCTTTATTTCCTCTTGTTGATCTATTGCTATCCGTGTCATGATGCTTTAGTTTCCGTGCACCAGTTATATCTCGTGCAGCCTCCATATTGCCTTGGACACCTCCTAATACCTGATGTTGGTAGATAGCTGGCCTTGCGAGTCATAGTTGCTTGCTCAGGTGTGATCTTGTGTTGTCGAGTAACACAGTTGTTGGTATGCTGGCAGATGTTTATGGAGGAGATGCTTAATGGTGGATATGCTTATTGGTGGAGATGATCATGTCTTTAAATACAACTATTAAAATGCTAGATAGAACTAATGCAGAGGCATCGGTGGGCAATAGATGTTATTTGGTTCTTCCACGCTCACTTGTGTCCCGTAGGACCCCGAGTACTTGATACCTGTTCCTTGATTTTCCGCACTATCCACATCCGGGAGGCCTTATGGACCCCCCTGAGCCAGAGCTTGATTCATTTCTATTTATTGGGGCCACAAGTAGTTTGGGGCTTTATTACTATCTTGTACTTATGCCATGCTTTACTGCTTTATTTAAGATTGTGCGTGGAGCACCTGTACTGTTTTGGATGCGGAGTGTTTTCATGTCGATAAGCCAGATCCACACTTTCGGGTTCCCATCGTTTACAGCCATTGACGAAACCACGGTCCGTTCGAGCCGCCAACTTCGCTATGGTAGCTTAGTGGGGTGGCCCCCTGAAATATTTCTGAATCCTGTGATCACTTTGTCATGAATGCCTCGTTGTGTTTTGAGTTGGTTTTTCCGAGGTTGATCGAGTGTGTGTTGCTATTTGTGCACCCCTGCAGGGTAAAACTTTCTGAAAGCCGTGTCCGCGGTTATGGACGACTTGGAGCATAGTATCTCGATCATAGACAAGCATAACTAAAGTAGTGCTATAAATTTGACTTAATATGTGACTAGTAATCAGTTCCAGTATAACGGAATGGATATTAAAAATGTCAACAACTGGTGGATCTGTGGTGATCTGTGTCATACTATACCTGCTTAGTAAGTATTACAACTCCAATGGAATGTGATAAAAGTGCCCACAACTGCTGGGTTTTGGGATTCCTCAGGACTATTATAGCTGACTAGTAAATGTTCCAACTACAACGGAGTGGTGATTAAAACTGCCCACTACTTATGCTATCAGGATGACTCATGCTATCTATATCTGATTAGTAATTGCTGCAACTATAATAGAATGAGTAAAATTGCCAACTGTGTGAGTTCCTTGGTCCGACTTCCTCGTTTGGTCTCGAGGGGGAAATACCAGGATGGGTTTGTTTGGTGTTAGCTTCAGGTTGGATCCGAATAGGTCTTTCTTATCCCTCTCTGATAACCGCCAGTTGTTTTGAGTCTCTATAGGTTGTTTAGTGCGGTTGCGCTGCCGCTTCAGCCCACCACACCTATGTAGGCGACAGCCGCCGAATTCTAGCCTCGCCGTGTACTGGCCTCAGTACGGACGCTCCTCTTTTTCCTTTGCCCTTTGTCGGCACCCCTTTTGTTTAGCAGGTTTGAGATCGCCGTCGTTAGCAGGGTTACCCTTCCGGCTTGGCCTGGGCAGGGTTATGGACGCCATTGGTTATTCTTCAGGGCTCTTAGCCCCATTTTGCATCTTGTCCGTAGTCGGACGCTCTATCGTTTTCAAGGTGATTTGGATCTTTGTATATTATATCTGTATTCTTGACTCGCTGAGTCGCTGTTATATATATATCTGTTCTGTGGGTCCCATCAAGGACTATTGTGTAATGTTATTACTTCGTTTTCCACCCGCACGAAAGTGCCTGGTGGGCATCCTTAAATCGTTTCTATGCGGGTTTGGCAGAAAGGGCTAAAAGTTGCATAGGGCCGATTTGAGGGTGTTATAGTTTACCTCGGTAATCGAACTTACTCTCTTCGAGGTTCTTTCCACATGCCATTGGGCATGGTTATTTTGCATATCATCAAGTAACTTCTTTGCAACACTCACATGCTTTCCCATGATCGTTCCTCCTACTGCAGTATCTAGCATAGACTTAGACATTGGGTTAAGACAATTATAAAATAAATGTAATATAAGCCACTCTTCCATCCCATGATTAGGACAGTTCATTACGACTTCTTTCATCCTTTCCCACACACGCACTAGTGGCTCACGGTCTTATTGTCTAAAACTTGTAATGTTGGATCTTAGCTGCATAGTCTTAGCTGGGGGGATAATTTAGTCATAAACAAATTAGTACATTCCTCCCAAGATTTAATAGTGCCCTTTAGTAGAGCTAGCAACCAATCCTTGGCCTTTCCTCTAAGATAGAAAGGAAACAATCTTAGCTTAACAGCATTTGGATCTACATCCTTAATACGCATCATGTCATAAATTTCAGTAAAAGTATTTAATTGCAATCCCAAATCTTCAGCGGATGAACCCCCAAATTGGTTTAGTTGAACCAAACTTAAAAGGTTAGGCTTTATCTCATATGTTCCGCATCAACTGCGGGCTGAGTGATGGGTGCATGAATAAAATCATCAGTGGGAGTATCATACTCCCCTAATCTCTTTTGCGCCATGGCTCTTATCTTTTTGGTAATTGTTAAGTAATGAAAGCGAATAACAAGTAACTAATTTTTTGGGGTTTTCAAATAGATAACAAGAAAGTAAACTAATAACAAGAATTAAACTACAACTAATAATAAAACTAGAAACAAGGTCTCTAATGACCTCACCAGGATAGAGAAATTGCTTCCCCGACAACGGCACCAGAAAAAGGGTTGATACATTCGATTAGGATTCACGGATGTAGTATAATAGCTTTTTCCCTAGAAGACCTAGGTTTAATCAAACCTCAGAAAGTACTGCTAAAAGGTAATAAAAAGGACATGTCTACAAGAATTTGTTTGTTTGTTTTACCTTAGTTGACCGGACCAATCTAGTTTACTTTATAATGGGTTTGAATAAATGGATGGAGATAGGCCAGGGTTAAAGATCCACCTGCAGCTGCACATCAAATGGGATAAAATATAATAATAAGCGTAGTCATGTATAATGTTCGTATCGAGATAATCTCTTGTGGGCAACACATCCTAATATTCTAGAGCCCCCATGATGCAGCGGGCATAGCAATAGACTTTTAATCCAACCGAGAGTACACCGAAGCCATGGGTTACAAACGATTATTAAGTGCAAAACAACGATCACAACTTTATGTGGTGATGTTGTTGTTGATCCCGAATGGGGCACTAAGCGAAGACCGTACTACCCTTTCTGTCATTGAGGTTCCTATGAGATTGCCGCTAGCCAACTATCTCACCTCAAGCCTTTATCAATCTATTGGATCTTGGGTACCTACAAGTCCACAGATCGATACAAGAGACGAAGAAACAAAAGATACAAATCACAATTTCTAACAAAATACAATTTTCTCATGACCTAGATGCACATAATTGCTGTGAGGTTTCTCCCCAACCCGCAACCCATGAGGACTACTCACTCATAACAAATAGATCGGAGATAGAAAACATCATACAAATACTTATATTGAAATCAAATATTCTTACAATGGTCGCCAAATCACAAGGAGATCTAAAGTACAAAGCAATGGCTATGGATAATGGATGGATGGATGGGGGAAGTGATGAATGATGGATGAACAATGGTGTGGATCTCCTTTGGTGGTGTTGTGATGTAACCTGAGAATGGCGGCTCTCTGGCCGGCGGTTGGAGCCTCGACATATATAGGCAGGCGTCTTCATGAAAGTTGTAAGGTTTGATGAGATGAAGCCTTCGCCACCTGGTACGGGTGAGCGGTAAGGGCGGACCACGCCCGTACCTATGGTTGTTAATCTTGCAGACGCCCTGGAACACTCCTCCAATTACTTGGTCGTGTGTACTTCCTCAAAATCCTTCATTATGACTCCTTATTTCACTTTAAAAGCCGTGATTTCCTGCACAACGTATATTAAAGAAGGTATTTGCATATCTTTGCAATTATTAGTCATTAGTGGAAAGAGTTGAGAGTTTCTTTGGAAATTGCTTGACCAAAAACAACGTTTAAACATAGTGGAAGATGGCAAAAATTAGAGCCATCATTCAACTTGATGGATCAACCGGGCGCAGGCGGAGCCTATGTTGGTGAGTATGTCAGCCTCCTCGTTACTTTCGTGGCCAACATGCTGTAGTTCACAGCCATCAAAGTCCCCTTCAAGTGTGTTGTAGAGTTCACGGTATGCGACCATGTTGTCGCTCAGTGCGTCACACATGTTCATGGTCTGTTGGACGACGAGATTGGAATTGCCATAAATGATGAGCCATGTGGCGCCGCAGGATTTTGCCATCCGCATTCCATGGATCAGCGCTTCTTATTCTGCCTCATTGTTGGATGTGTGGAACTTCATCCGCGTGATGTACCATATCTTATCTCCCTGAGGAGATGTCAAGATGACGTTGGCGCCAACTCCTTCTTTGTGCTTGCTTCAGTCGAAATTCATAGTCCAGAGGTTGGACATGTCTAATGTGTCTAAGAGCTGATTCTTCATCCAGTGTACAAGGAAGTCCGATAGTACTTGTGACTTGATCGATGGTCATCGCTCATAGGTGATGTCCTGTGGGGACAGCTCAATGCCCCAGAAGACGACCCACCCTATTGCATCAGGGTTGTTGAGGATGTGGTTTAGCGGGGCGTCGTTCACCACAACTATCAGGTGCTCCTGAAAGTAGTGGCGCAGTCGCCGTGCTATCATGAAGGCACCGTAGGCCAGCTTCTGATAATGCAGGTACTGCTGCTTGGTAGGTGTCAGCACCTCGCTGAGGTAGTACATATGGTGTTGTACCCCGTGGATCTTGTTCTCTTTGGCTCGTTCAACCACCATCACAGTACTGACCACCTGGTTGGTGGCGAATATGTATAGCAACATTAGCTCCTTTTCTTTGGGGGTCACCAGCACAAGCGAGGTGGAGAGCAGGCGCTTGATATCAACGAATGCATCTTTCTCCTTGTCCGTCCACTCGAACTTATCGGTCTTGCGGCGGAGCTTGTAGAACAGTAGTGCCATCTCGCCCATTCGACTGATGAATCGACTGAGCGATGCAATTCGCCCATGCAGCTACTGGATGCCCTTGACATTCTTCGGCTTCTCCATGGCCAGTATGGCCCTTACCTTCTTCAAGTTGGCCTCTATTCCCCTAGTGGAGATGGGGTACCCAAGTAATTGCCCGGATGGGACGCCAAAGCCACAGTTCTCCAGATTCAGCTTGATCCAATAGCGGTCGAGATTGTCGAAGGTCTCGCGGAGATCATTGATGGCTCAATGCACGGCGCCCAGAAAAGTGTTGATGGCTCGTGGTTGATGTAGAGCTCGTTGGGAACCCCAAGAGGAAGGTATGATGAGCACAGCAGCAAGTTTCCCTCAGTTATGAAACCATGGTTTAATCGAACAAGTAGGAGCAAGGAAACACCCCAAAGGTGTTACTAGCTGAGCTTTGGCAGGGCGCACTACCGGTGCTAGTAGAAATGTGGAGACATGCACAACACAACCATAGAACTTTGTCCCCAACTTGCGATGAGGTTGTCAATCTCACCGTGTTTTGCGGAAAACAAAGGATTAAACATATCGAATGGAAAGAAGTAAAAGTTTGCAGAAAGTAAACACAAAGCAGTAAAAGATTGTAGATTGTATGTAAAAGACAAGGACCAGGATCCATAGTTCACTAGAGGTGGCTCTCCTTAGATAAATAACATGCTGGGTGAACAAATTACAGCGGGGCAATTGACAAACACCGAGAAAGCAATACATGCATATACTAATCATCTTGACTCCTTTGAGACTTGATTGGGCAATACCACTTAATACATAGACCGCCATCCAACTGCATCTATGACTAATAATCCACCTTCAGGTTATCATCCAAACCCCCTCCAGTATTAAGTTGCAAGCAACATATTATTGCTTTACGAACTGCGTGTAAAGTAAACAATACAATTATTCTATGAACAAAAGATCGTTGTTTTCTCCCTAGTAGCAACAGCACGTCTAGTACCTTAGAGATTTCATCATTTCCCAGTTACGGAGGCATGAACCCACTATCGAGCATAAATACTAACTCTTGGAGTTGCTAGCATCTACTTGGCCAAGATAGCTACTAACAACGGAAAGCATGCAAGATCACAAATAACAAAGACATGATAGAATCAATAATCAGTCTGAAATAGCATCTCAATATCCATCGGATCCCCGCAAACACAACATGTATGGATTACAAATAGATGATCTTGATCATGAACGGAGCTCACAAGATCTAAACATGAAAGCAAAAAGGAGGAGAAACCAGCCATGTAGCTACTACATGGATCCGTAGTACAAGGATGAACTACTCACACATCACACCGGAGGCTTGCATGGTGATGAAGAAAGCCTCCAGGGTGAATTCCCCTCTTCGGCAGGGTGCCGGGAAGAGCTTCAGATCCCTCTCGATCTAGGGCTGGAGATGACGGCGGCTACAGACTCTTTCGTGGATTTTTGATCGGGCACCTAGGGTTTTGGTCCCAAGGGCAACTTATAGGCGGAAGGAGAGGCCAAGGGGGTGCTGGGGTCGGCTAGACCACCCCCGTCGCGGGCCAGGCCTGGCTGCGTGGCCAGGTGGTGTGGCCAGCCCCTGACCCCTCTCCGTCTCGTATTCTGGCACTTGATCCCTTCCGGAAAAATAGGCACTTTGGCTTTTGTCCCGTCCAATTCCGATAATATTCATTTTCTGACTTTCCTGGAACCAAAAATAGCAGAAAACAGGCAGCTGGCACTATGGCTCTTGTTAATAGGTTAGTCCAAGAAATCATATGAAAAGTACTCCAAAGTTGGAACAAAACACAAGAAAGTGGATAAAACCAAGCATGGAACATCAAAAATTATAGATACATTTGCAATGTATCAACATCCCCAAGCTTAACTCCTGCTCGTCCTCGAGTAGGTAAGTGATAAAAAGAAAGAATAATTTTTGAGGTGACATGCAAAATCAAAGACTTGATCAAAGTATTTGTAAAACATTCAAAACTGGGATCATAGTACTTCAATCATAGAATGAAAGACAAAGTTCTAGCAATAAGACAAAGAAACTATTATGCAACATGAAAAGGCACAAAAAAAGATTCATGAATAACAATGCTTTGCAAGACGTTTGTTTGTTTCACATAAAGAAAACATAGCATAATAGTATTCAGCTTGTCCCTCAATAGAGTAGCAAATATAAATGCATAGGACACCTTCAAAGTTCATAAGAGTGACTAGATACAATAGTTTAAAACAAGCAATATCAAGTTATGCATCAATCAACTAGTCTTGGGACAATGCACATAGAACTAAGAATGGCCACTATGCTCTCAAAGTAGGTGCATAAAGATAGAAGGTGGATACTCAATGTAATGGTGGAAGAAAGGACTTTTGTAAAAGGAAGTAGGGATTCAAGTCTCATAAAGAGCTTTCAAAAATTATGGTACTTATAGCTTTCAGCTCTCATTGCCCCTATCATAAGCATCTTGAAGGTGATTAAGGTTAAAGTGACACAACTAAGATGATATGCTTGGCAAGTTATAAACCGAAATCTCATGCCCCTTACTTACGAAGACCGATCCTCATGCTACTCAACTTCAGTCACGAGTAAGCTCTTTTCATTGTAAGTATATGTGTATCATTAAGAACCGCCAACGGGGTACCCCTTGCACATGATACGGGAGCTTTCCCATAATCAAAATGACAAGGCAAGCAGACAATGAGCATCTCAGCGATCTTTTTATTTGCTATTTGCATAGGTTTTTATTGAGGATGCTTCATAGAGTGATCATTATGGTGATGCTAGAAGTTTCCACCATGATTAGGCATGGCTTAGGCTAGCGGCCCAGGTGTTTCTCTAACACACATACAAACTCCATGATCTTACAAGTTCCACTTTTATTTCACACCGCCGGGATCCGTAAGCAAAATAACATGATATCAACGGGGTACAAAGTACAAGTGAAATGTTGAAAGCGTTCCCCATGAAACATGGTTCTGCTAACTTCAACTTATAAAGCGAAAGCATACACGCAATAAAGAAGGACCCAATGGTTCAAGTTTATTAGAGGCAATAAAGTAAAGTGTGCCATCAAGTTCGTGAGAGCTTTAATCACTAGTTTTCTCATAACAAGTGGAAGGTAGACAAAAGCATGAATATACTTGGAATAGCATATGATAGTAGGTAGGTAGGTATGGTGGACTCTTTGGAAAAACTTGGTTTAGGGAGTTGGATGCATGAGTGGAACTCATACTTTGTTGTGGAGGCTAGCAAAAGACTGGGAGCAACAAACTAAGAGAGCAATAATGGCCATAATCATGCAGAGCGACAAAACATCATTGATCAAAGCATAAAGTGATACTACAAGTTGAAAACTAAAGGATCATAAAGGCTATGGTGACTTGTGAAAGTCATAACATGGTGTAAGCATGTGCCAAGTCAACCCAAATAAAGCATCAAAGGAGAATACCACTATACTATACTTTAATATGCTAAAACAACGCATGATTCATCCAAGGCACATTAAGCAATCTCAATTTTTTATAACAAGTCATGCTACAGAAAAGAATACTAAGCATAAAGCCAAAACAATATCAAGCATGGCATGACAAAGCATAGCCACAGTCAAAAACAAGCTCTTTTTACCACATAAGCATGAACTTTCCTACTCTTTTCCAAACCAAACCAAACTAATTGCAAACCAACGTATGAAAGAGGGGGTCCAACCAACTTATTCAGAAAACTAAGCAAACCAATCAAACTAAAAACCAAACAAAAACGAAAAAGAAGATGCTCCAAGAAAAACACAACTGTGCATGAAACAATAAAAATGAAGCGTTTGGAAGAAACCTGGAATTTTTATTGATGAAGAAGGGGATGCCTTGGGCATCCCCAAGCTTTGAAGCTTGCACTTCTTGGATATTTATTGGGGTGACACACGTGGCATCCCCAAGCTTGAGCTTTAGTCCATCCTTCATCTCATTACTTATTCCTTCCATACAACTGAAACGTTTCCTTCATACAAAACTTCACACAATTTTTATTATCAACATTAGTGCACTTAAGATAAATAAGTCTCGAGGTTCAGTTCTAACACCAAATAAACTTCCATTAGAACACTAGCTACTGTAGAACTTCCCTCAAAAAGCTCAATTCTCCAAAAGAACTCAAAAAGGAACCCACAAGAAGCAAATGCAGAAAATGGCAGAAATCTGTCAAAACAGACCAGCAGGTAAAGACGAATTTTTTCGAAGATCTTATATTGCTCAAATCAAAAAGTGTTGAATTAACTAAAGTTGGATAACAACCTGGGGCAGAAGCACAAAAAATTACAGCTCATTCCGACGTACAGAACTCTCTCAGGAATGTTTACGGTGAAGCACAAAAATCTGTTTCGGGACAGCAACTTTCCCAATCATTACTTCACTCTCATTAGAGATTACTCTTGGCACAAAAAGCAAATAAAAAGGATAGGAGAGGTTATTACAGAGGTAATAACTTCCAAGACTCATCTAAAACTCTTGGGTTATCTCCCAACAAGTACTTTTCTTTAACGCCTTTAAGTTAGGCATAAGAAGCAAAGAAAGAATCAAATTTTCTCGAATGAAGAAGCATTAAAACCAAATTTTTTTTTCATAGGAGAAGCAAAAGAAATTTTTTCTCTCTTTTTAGGGAAGTGTTCTATACCTTTCTTAAGTGGGAGTTGATATTTAATGGTGCCTTCTTTCATATCAATGATGGCACCAACAGTTCTAAGAAAAGGTCTTCCCAAAGTAATAGGACAAGAAGCATTGTATTCAACATCCAAAACATAGAAATCAACGGGGACATAGGAATAGTTAACCATAATAAGAACATCATTAAGACTCCCCATGAGTTTCTTTTTAGCATTATCATCAAGTGGTACATTCAAATAACAATCTTCAAGAGGAGGCAAATCAAGCATCTCATAAATCCTTCTAGGCATAATAGAAACACTACTATCAAGATCACACAAAGCTTTGAAATCAAAGTCATTCACTTTCATATTAATGATGGGTTCCCAACCATCTTCTTGTTTTATAGGAATAGAAGCTTTATGTTTCATCTTTTCTTCTTTAATCTTTATGAGAGCATTAGTAATGTGTTTTGTAAAAGCCATGTTCATAGCACTAGCATTAGGACTTTTAGCAAGCTTTTGTAGGAACTTAATAACTTTAGAGATGTTGCAACCATCAAGATCAAAATCAACTTTATTATCTAAAGTAGTAGAACTATTAGTAGCCTCAACACTAGTGGTGGTGATAGTAGAAACACTAATGTTTCTAGCAATTTCATCTTCTCTTTCCCACTTAGCATGTAATTCAGCTAATAGTCTAACATTTTCATCAATTCTTACTTGTATAGCATTAGTAGCTGCAAAGGATTCTCATTAGTTTCAGGTTTAGCAGCCATTTTATTCAAAGTAGATTGAGCTTCAGCCAAAGATGCTATATTTCTTTCACCATTAGAGAGTTTTTCCTCAATAGTTTTATTGAAAGCAGTTTGTTTACTAATAAACTTTTTAAGCATAACTTCAAGTTCAGAGGGAGCAATCTTATTATTGTTGTAAGAATTTCCATAAGCATTACCATTGTTGGGAGGATATGGCTTATAATTGTTGTTACCAAAATTGTTCCTATAAGAATTATTACCATAAGCATTGTTGCCAAAGTTGTTATTTCTTATGAAGTTCACATCAACTTGCTCTTCTTGAGCAACCAAAGAGGCTAAAGGAACATTATTTGGATCAATATGGGCTTTCCCATTAACAAGCATAGACATAATCATATCAATCTTATCACTCAAGGATGAGGTTTCTTCAATAGAATTTACCTTCTTAACTTGTGGAGCTCTCTCAGTATGCCATTCAGAATAATTAACCATCATATTGTCCAAAAGTTTTGTTGCAGCACCCAAAGTGATGGTCATAAAGGTACCTCCAGCAGCATAATCCAATAGGTTCCTTGAAGAATAGTTCAATCCTGCATAAAAAGTTTGGATGATCATCCAAGCAGTCAGTCCATGAGTGGGACAATTCTTTACCAAAGATTTCATTCTTTCCCAAGCTTGAGCAACATGCTCATTATCAAGTTGTTTAAACTTCATTATTTCACTTCTCATGGATATAATCTTAGCAGGAGGATAGTATTTTCAAATAAAAGCATCTTTGCACTTAGTCCAAGAATCAATACTATTCCTAGTTAAGGAATTCAACCATTCTTTAGCTTTTCCTCTCAAAGAGAAAGGAAACAATTTCAGTTTAATAATATCACCGTCTATATCCCTATGCTTTTGCATCTCACAAAGTTCAACAAAGTTATTTAGATGGGAAGCAGCATCTTCATTACCAATACCAGAAAATTGTTCTCTCATAACAAGATTGAGCAAAGCAGGTTTTATATCAAAGAAAGTATTTTCAGCCACAGGTGGAGCAATAGGAGTGCTCAAAAAATCATTGTTGTTGGTGCTAGTGAAGTCACACAACTTAGTGTTTTCAAGAGTAGTCATTTTTTTTGGATTTTCAAATAAGAAAGCAAAACAAGTAAAACTAATTTTTTTGTGTTTTTTGAAGAACAAAACAAGCAAACAAAGCAAAAAGAAACTAAGCAAAAAAAAACAAAGTAAAGAGATTGGTTATGAGGGACTCCCCTTGTGAAGATGTCCTTGACTCCCCGGCAACGGCGCCAGAAAAATCTTTAATGGCGTGTAGTTGACGTGGGAGTTTCTTCTTCTTCGTTCCCCGGCAACGGCGCCCGAAAAATGCTTGATGGCTCAATGCACGGCGCCCAGAAAAGTGTTGATGGCTCGTGGTTGATGTAGAGCTCGTTGGGAACCCCAAGAGGAAAGTATGATGAGCACAGCAGCAAGTTTCCCTCAGTTATGAAACCAAGGTTTAATCGAACCAGTAGGAACAAGGAAACACCCCAAAGGTGTTACTAGCTAAGCTTTGGCAGGGCGCACTACCGGTGCTAGTAGCAACGTGGAGACCGGCACAACACAACCACAGAACTTTGTCCCCAACTTGCGATGAGGTTGTCAATCTCACAGTGTTTTGCGGAAAACAATGGATTAAACGTATCGAATGGAAAGAAGTAAAAGTTTGCAGAAAGTAAACACAAAGCAGTAAAAGATTGTAGATTGTATGTAAAAGACAAGGACCAGGATCCATAGTTCACTAGAGGTGGCTCTCCTTAGATAAATAACATGCTGGGTGAACAAATTACAGCGGGGCAATTGACAAACACCGAGAAAGCAATGCATGCATATACTAATCATCTTGACTCCTTTGAGACTTGATTGGGCAATACAACATAATACATAGACCGCCATCCAACTGCATCTATGACTAATAATCCACCTTTAGGTTATCATCCGAACCCCCTCCAGTATTAAGTTGCAAGCAACAGATTATTGCTTTACGAACTGCGTGTAAGGTAAACAATACAATTGTTCTATGAACAAAGGATTGTTGTTTTCTCCCTAGTAGCAACAACACATCTAGTACCTTAGAGATTTCTATCACTTCCCCAGATTACCAGAGGCATGAACCCACTATCGAGCATAAATACTAACTCTTGGAGTTGCTAGCATCTACTTGGCCAAGATAGCTACTAACAACGGAAAGCATGCAAGATCTCAAATAACAAAGACATGATAGAATCAATAATCAATCTGAATTAGCATCTCAATATCCATTGGATCCTCGCAAACACAACATGTATGAATTACAAATAGATGATCTTGATCATGAACGGAGCTCACAAGATCTAAACATGAAACCACAAAGGAGGAGAAACCAGCCATCTAGCTACTACATGGATCCGTAGTCCAAGGATGAACTACTCACGCATCACATCGGAGGCTTGCATGGTGATGAAGAAAGCCTCCAGGGTGAATTCCCCTCTTCGGCAGGGTGCCAGGAAGAGCTTCAGATCCCTCCCGATCTAGGGATGGAGATGATGGCAGCTACAGACTCTTTCGTGGATTTTTGCTCGGGCACCTAGGGTTTTCGTCCCGAGGGCAACTTATAGGCGGAAGGAGAGGCCGAGGGGGTGCTGGGTTCGGACAGACCACCCCCTGGCGCGGGCCAGGCCTGGCCGCGCGGCCAGGTGGTGTGGCCGGCCCCTGACCCCTCTCCGTCTCGTATTCTGGCACTTGATCCCTTCCGGAAAAATAGGCACTTTGGCTTTTGTCCCGTCCAATTCCGAGAATATTCATTTTCTGACTTTCCTGGAACCAAAAACAGCAGAAAACAGGCAGCTGGCACTGTGGCTCTTGTTAATAGGTTAGTCCAAGAAATCATATCAAAAGTACTCCAAAGTTGGAACAAAACACAAGAAAGTGGATAAAACCAAGCATGGAACATCAAAAATTATAAATACATTTGCAATGTATCAATCATTGATGAGCATAGCTTCCTCTTTGGTCTTGACCACTATGTCATCGACATAGACCTGGATGATTCGACCAAGCTGGTTCTTGAGGCAGGCCTGCATACATCGTTGGTAGGTGGCTCCAGCATTCTTCAACCTGAAGAGCATCATGGTGTAGCAGTAGACGCTGAAGGGCATGATGAAGGCCGTCTTCTCCTGGTCCTCTTCCTTCATTCGATTTTGATGAAAACCTGAGTAGGTATTGAGGAAGTAGAGGCATTCGCATCCGACAGTGGAGTCGATTATCTGGTCAATCCACAACAATAGGAAGTGGTCCTTCAGGCAGTGCTTGTTGAGGGAGGTAAAGTCCATGCACATTCGCAGGATGTTCGTGTAATTTTTAGGAATGAGCATGGGGTTAGACACACAGGTGCTTTCCTTGATTTTGCGTATAAAGTCAGTGTTGAGGAGTCTATTGACTTCCATGCCAACTACTTTTTCTCTTGGTTCTGATAGTCGTTGCATCGACTGCTTGACTAGTCTTTCGTCTAGATACACGTTGAGTGCATGCTCGAAGAATTCCGTGGGAACTCCTGGCACGTCCACAGGACACCAGGCGAATATTTCCCAGCACTCACGGAAGAATTCGACGAGAGCAAGTTCCTATGCGGAACTCAAGTTGTTGGCGATGAGGGCCGTCTTGGTCAGGTCCGTCGGGTGGATCTGGACCGCCTTGGTGTTCACCGTTGAGTCGAAAGACTAGTCCGGTGCGTTCTGCTTGTTTACAGGAGGAAGACCGTTGTCTATCGACTACTTTAGCCTCGCGAGTTCCTCTTGCATGCCGAAGGATCGGGATATTCGGTTGAACTCCTTGTCGCAGCTACCGGACTTGGTGAAGATTCCGTTAATGGTGGTAATGTTGTTAGGTCCTGACATATTTATTTGGAGGTACGCATAGTGTGGTACTGCCATGAACCTTGCAAATGCGACACACCCAAGGGTAGTGTGATATTGCGATGGCTAGTTGACCACCTCAAATTCAAGGTGCTCTCGTCGAAAGTTTGCGGGCGTGCAGAAGATAACGTCCAGCCAAATTTTGCCTAGGGGGTATACTCCTTTCTGTGGAACGATGCCGTGGAAGGTTGTTTCAGATGCTTCTAGGCCGGAGAGGGGGATCTGCATGGTGCTCAGAGTGCTGGCAAACATGAGGTTGATGCTGCTGCCCTCGCCCATGAAGACTCTGCTCATCTCGAATCCGCCGATCTACGCCACGAGCACTAGGGGAGAATGCCCTGGGCGAGGGACCTGACACGGGTGGTCTCTCCTATCGAAGGTGATGCAGCACTCCGACTCGCTGAGGTACTCAGGGGTTGAGTGTGGAGCATTGACTACTAGATTGACTTGGTGAGTGATTATTTTCTGCATCCTGTTTGAGGGGCACCCTTATTGGATCATACCCATGTTCCCGAGTGGGCGTGGGTATTGTTATCCTCCATTGTTTTGTACCGGCGCATCCGTAGCTGCACGGGTCTTCCAAGTGGTGGTGGTGGCGCTCTATGAGCTATGGTTCCAGGCGCAGCTCCATATCCCTGATTCATCGTGTCACAATGCAGTTGAGCGTAACCCTCGTGGAGAATCTAGAACTCACGGTAGTCCTTGAGGAGGTGGTTGGACTTCTTCTTGCCATCATGTTTGTTGATGTAGAAATGAATGCTGTAGGGTCCAGACAGCTTCTCCCGAATGATGGATGTGCCAGGTGCATCGTCACGGGTGTGGTGTTGCCACAGTTGCGCGGTTTTCCTGGTGTCACGGTAGTTGTTGCTACGGTATCCGCTGATGCGGCTACCTTCATTGTGTTTGTCAGCGTAGCCAGCCGCGACTATGTCGACCTCCTCGCGTTCTTCATAACCGTGCATCCAACATTTCCCTCAGCGGTCATGTCTGCGGCCGAGGTCATCCTCATCATCTGAGAGGATGCAGTTATTGTTCAGCGAGTCTTCTCTATCCGCCCACTGATTCACGATGTCCATCAGGTGGTCGATGGTTTTGGGCTTCGTGTGGCCTAGCTCCTCCCTAAGCTCTCTACGGCGTATGCCGCTGTTGAACGTGTTGATTGCACGATCTTCGAAGATATCTTCCACCGAATTTTTTATGATGGACCACGTTTGGATGTAGGAGCAAAGGGATTCGTTCGACTTTTGGCAGCAGGCCCTCAGCTCTTCGATTGACGCGGGCCGCTTGTAGGTGCCTTTGAAGTTGTCGACGAAACTGTACACTAGCTCCTCCCAGCTACAGATTGATCCGTGAGGCAAATTGTTGAGCCAAGCACGAGCAGCGCTCTGCAACTGTAGCTAGAGGCACTGCATGGCTATGCACTTGTTCCCGTCGTGTAGCTTGACGTAAGAGATGTGGTCTTCTAGCCAGATCTTCGGGTCCTGGAGGCCGTCAAACTTCAGGGTTTCCAAAGGAAGCTTGAAGCCTTTCGGCATTCGAGTTTGTTGTATAACTCTACTAAAGTAGCTAGTATCGTAGAGCTCTGTTCCTTCGTCCTCCGACTCTGTTGAGTAGGCGCGCTTGGCGCGCATCTTATCGACCTTGCCCTGCGTGATTTCGTCATGTGCGTCGTAGTCGCGGTCATGTCGCCGCGAGCTGCGGCATCGCTGCAATAAGTCGTGGTCATCCTCGCTGGAAGATGACGAGGGATATCTCGTGGGTGGATCCTTGGGTTTCTTTGGCTCTGGTGTTGGCTCCTTCGCCAGCGCAACTTCGACCAATCCAAACTCAATAATGGTGGACCGGTGCACAGCAGATCTTGGATCTCCTGCTGGTGGCTGGTTGGTGAGCAGATATGTGGTAGCTACTATCACCGCAGCTTGCGGAGTTTTTGGGATCATGTGACCTCGCGAGTCCACTGACATGAATGAGAAGTTGATAGCTCTGGTTGCCTCGTCCAAATCTTTGTCATTGAGGTGGTTCAGTCGGGAGCGCCTTTTGGCGGCTGCGGGACTATTTCCTTTCGAGGAGGACCCACCGATAGAGGAGAGTTCTGCCCATCAGGCACATGACTCATCTGCGGCCTTCTTGCGGGACTCGAGTTGTGCGTTCATCGCCTGCTGGTGTTTGGACTCCTGAATGACTAGGCAATGGTATCCCATCAACATATCGCGTGATGCGTCTACTGGCAGGGGGTTGCCCTGTAGGGCTTCCCTACATCATGCACACTCATTATTGCTGAGGTGGATCTCCTGGCGCGTCGACCTATTGTTGGCATGTTTGCCCTGATTATCAGGGTTGGGCGGGTTGGGCTGTTCACCATTGGCGGGGCCAATGACGGGAACTCTATTGGTGGGCCTGTTGTTGTTGATGTTTCCTTGAGTGTCCCCGTCACCATTGTTGATGACGGCACACATGTGGTGGTTGGGGAAGGTGCTGCTCCTGCAACTCTCAGATCCGGAGCCATAGGCACCATCCTCCAACGATGGGTCGCATAGATTAGAGTCGCAACTGTTGTTGCTATCCGTGTCGTAGGCCGAAGCCGATGCGTTGAGATCCCTTAGGGTGCCGATTGGTGGTGGGAACCACGAGGCAGGTGCAATCCTGGGTGCTAACGAATGATTGGGGAAGTAGAGCGTGCCGATCTGGCCGACCTGGAAGCGTAGACTCCCGATCGTCATGCCGATTCCGTCACCCATTGACTCGAAATCTAGGCGAGTTGCCGGCGAGTGGACGGTGAAGTCGAAGGCGGCAAAGAGGAGGCGATTCCGCACTGCAGCAGAGTTGTAGATCATAGTTGATGGGGCCTAGGAAGCCGCAACATCAGCACTCCCGTTTCCCACAGACGACACCAATTGATGAGGGGTTAACTCGTAAATGCTGATCATTGATGAACTTGGGTTACAGGAAGTGGGGAGCACTGGAGGGATCGATTGGCTAGCAAACAAGCACATCAGGGACACACGGTTTACCCAGGTTTAGGCCCTCGGAAGGGTCCCTACTCCTGCTTGTCTGCTCTTTGATTATCGAGGAGTCGAAAGTTACAGGGGGTGTGCAGATGTAATCTGGTGGTGTGTAAAATTAGGGTTGCAAATATCCTTATCGCTGCTCCCTCCTATCCTTTATATAAGGAGGCTACATCACAGGAAAATAGGCCGAGTCAGTTTATAGATTAGGGTTTTTGATACCTCTGATCCGGATTACGGATGTAGTATAGCTATTTTCCCCTAGTAGACCCAGGTTTATCGAATCCTCGAGAAGCAGAAGCATAGTGAACTTACTTTAATAGACCTTGGGAGATTTAGAATTCCTTTTGTGTTTTTACCGGACCAAGAGTTTGCATCTTTTGTTGTTGTCGATGACGGAGACAGAGGGCCTAGGGCGCTCGGTTTCACCAGTAGTTGTGCAAAACATCTGATGGGAATAAAAGATAAAAATAAAGTATGCATGTAATTGTTAGAGCAAGATAAATTATATGTGGATAGTGCATCCATAATTTCTATTGCCTCTGCAATCTCTTATAGCAATAACCTACTAGTCTCATCCATAGAAGAAAGAGAACTAATGATATGCATAGTAACATCACCATTAATCCCAAGTAAATCCCGCACATACAACCGTACTACCTCTTCTATCGCTAGGGTTCCCAACCTGCAGATTAGTCATTACTCATACTCCCTATACCTGGCTCAATCCTCGGGGTCTTGGGTACCTGAAAAGGCCTTATATTGAGGTAAGAGAGGATACAATAATCATCATGTCATACAAACTAATACATGATCCCATCTATGATAAATAACATGCACAAAAGCTATATGGCTAGGCCGAAGCCCTTAGCCTAAGGAGAATTACTCACACATAGAGATAAGATCAAAGATCATAAATATTGTAATGGAAATCATGAGATTGATAGAAAATAGTCTTACAATGTCACCAATCAAAGAAGAGATCTACTATTACAAGTGGTGGAATATGGCTATGGTGGTGGAGAGATTACATATAAGTCTATTCCTCTAGCGGCTCTTCGGAGTTGTGGATGGAGATCCGGAGGTGGCTGATGGTCGGGAAGAGATCCCTTTTCTCGTTGCCCGAGGCCTCTTTATATAGGGGTCCCTTCATGAAAGTTGTTTTGTTTGACCTAGCGGTGTCGATGGCAACTTTACGACCGGAACTATACAACCAGAATTTTATTCCTGTGATATAGTTGGTCGTTAAAGTGTCTGTCTCCACTTCACGACTCCTGGTTTTTCGGGTTGTTGGAAATCTTGTATCTTTGACTTTAATGTAGTGATTCCCATCATCAACCATCATTATCTGCGTAGGGAAAAATAGAAAGAAAGGATTGCATACCGCTTTTGATCATTAGGCATTAGTGGCAGGGTATAAAGAGATATTTCATCAAAAATATGAATAATATCCAGTTTAAATGTGGACGTAGATGGCTATATTTCAGAGCCATCAACCTCCCCAAGCTTAAACTTCATCGTCCTCGAGCAAGAAAACCAAAATCAAAAAGGAACTCAGCATTTAAACTGAAATACCGAGATGATGATCTTACTCATGATTGGTAGTCTCATGTTTCCTCCACTTTATAAATCTGAAAAAATTCAGCATAGATAGAGTAATGGCAAGCATATCATACGGGTTTTTATGCATCCTTATAACACAACAAAATTATTGTTAACTTGGAGGATTCAAATGAGTCAACTTTATTCCATGTCATGTAATCAACTCATAGGCTTGCCTTTGAACAATAAAGTATAATCATGTAAAATTGAGAGTGTGAGAGTTGTCATGAAAAGCATATATACTGGAGTATCTCAATTCTCCCACATCAATAAATCAAGACTCTTCAAGCACTACTTTTCTATTCATTGTCCTTCAAGAATTTCAGTTCTTAATTAGTTTATCGGGCTATGATGGACACTTGTGGCTTCACCAAGGTTTTTGTTCCTTTTGTACAATGATTACTTATAATAGCCAGAGGAGTGATTCCATCATAAACACAGCTACCCGGGAGTGCGAAGAATCTTACCCATTATAGCATTGCGGCTACATATGTTTAATCAACTCATAGCCGAAATCTAAGAGTTTCCTCCATGAAGATCGTTCGTAGGCTAGCGGAGTTGTTGGCATCCCATGAAGTTTGACACGCATAAATCTATATCATTCTTATGATTCACAAGTCAAACTTTGGCATGCTCACAAAAACCGCTAAACATTAATTCAATCGAACAAATCCTTTTAAAGAGAGCTATCAAGTCAATCATTATATTCCGTGGTGTTGAGTATCTCTAGAAATAATCCTTAAAGACTAAACACTACAACACCTAAGCCTTCAATTGTGAGACCTTTTCTTATAACACTTGTTTAGCAAAAAAATTTAGGCAAGACTTGGTTAACTACAAGAGCTGGAACAAAATGTACCCAACTAAATACCCATGCAAACAAATTTTTTTACTACAATACAAAGACTCACTCCACCAATATAATTTGTCAACATTTACTACTAACTACCATGGGTTTCTCAAACTTCAAAAGTGGGGAGTCATAAGGCATACCTCTCATGTTTGGTTCCACTTCTCTCTTCCTTTTTGATTTGTTTCTTGGAAACTCGAAGTCAATCACTCTTCCTACAAATACATGAGATCCTCGAGGCGAAAAGAAAAGAAAGAAGAGGGAAATCAAATATAAATGGAGAAATCTTTTTGTTGTTTTTAAGATAGGGAATTAAAGAATAGAAATTTGGCAGCAAAGCTCGGCTAGAAAATCTCGAAAGCAAATAGAAATATCTAAATATAAAGTGTTGGGGAGACCAACACGAGTGCTTATAAACTCAAATTAAAAACATAACCTCGAAAATAAATAAAAGAAAATGAACGCCAAATAAATATATATGAGGAAATTTCCCCAAGCTTAGGCTTTTGCAAGCCCTTCAAATCATTGTGGTGGCAGGAAAAAGTCGGAACTCCAGTTCACAAATTGAGTTGATAAATTACTAGTTGATTATTGGAGGTTCAAAGAGAGGCCGTGCATCCTCTCCACAGTTCCTCCAAGTTCTTGGAAGTCTTGGTATGTAGCGAACTGGGTTGATGGCTGCTCTTCTTGATAAGGAACTTCTTGGTCCTCTTATTGGTCCTCATCCTCGTCTGGAATCTCCTCCTCAGGTTGGTGTTGCTCAACCTGCAAGTCATATAGCAAACATCCTTCCTCGATAGAGAAAAGACCACTAGGAAAAGGAGCGGGGTAGATACGCCTAGCTCCAGCAATATGCAGGTAATAAACACCACTTCTCCTAGTGAGCATTCCACAAGCTTTTAAAATAGAGAAAACAATACGTCGCTCACCTATCACATGTTGCAACTCACCTAGGTTGATGCCTAGGGTAGTGGCAAGCACGGTGATGACGCCTCCACCTGCGATTGGTCCTTGGCTTTGGGAGGATTGGTACTCCAGGTAGCGCACAAGGATTGCGCCCATGTTGACTGAAAAGTTGCAGTTGTTGAAAGCAGCCTTTGCAAGGACTAGGATGTCCTCCTCATTGAGTCTCATGAACCCATTACGTGCTTTCAAGGTGTTAGCAATAACATAGAACAAGTAGCAAATTGCAGGATGTTGAATATTCTTCCCCTTGCTCACTCTAGAAGTGAAGCTTATTCTATTGTAATATTGTTCCGGGGAAGGGTCTAAGCCAGTAAAGGATGCACGCAAGTTATTATCATTATTGTTTGGCAAATTAAAACATGTGCACCATTCATCTAGTGATAAAGTGTAATTGTTATTCATGAGCGGGAAAGAAATCCGGTCCTCTCCATGCCATAGTTTAACGGTGCTTTGCAAAGAACTAAAAAATTCAATGGTTAACCGGCGATAAGTAGGCACATCATTGAATACAAAGTTTTGTAGGCGATCACGTTGATCCTGTTGAAGCGATCACGTTGGAGCTCATTCTTGAACCGTATCCCCATGCGTTCTTGAGAGACAACCCGAGAAGTGCTAGCGGCGGCACGAGCACGAGTTTGGCTCCTTGTATTCATCATCTAAAAATAACAAGGATAGACAAAAATAAAACTTTTTGATCCAACAGTAATAGGCATAACATATTCCTCATCATAGCACATTAAAGAATCCCCTCAAAATAATAATCTAGGCAAGAGAATCATGGCAATTAGTTCATAGTAGGTATCACTCTAGATTGATAATAACGATAGATTGAAGATGAATTTGCAAAAAGTAATGGGAGGATCAGAGGAGAAACATACCATAGATCACTTGTGTGCGAGGAAATCAAACAAAATTGAGTAGAGATGAAGATCTCTTGAGGTTTTGAGAGAGTTTGTAGGTAGAAGAAAGAAAAAGGATTGAAGTTTTGGGGTTGGGGTACCTCCCGTGGCGTTTTTATGGTTGGATACAACTATACGGGCAAACTATACGGACGAAACAATGTGTTCCTGCCGTATAGTTGGCCTACTGCCAAATTTTAGGGTTTCCACCCGGTGACACAGCTATACGGCCAGAACAATTTGTTCCCGCCGTATAGTTGGTCGTCAAACCGTCTGAACCTGGAAAAGGATTTGTACGAAAGCATTGATATCTATACAACCGGAGCTATACGGTCGGAATTTTTACTCCTGCCATATAGTTGGTCGTTAAACCATCATTACTTTTGAAAGAAAAATTGTCAATGGCAAAAGTATCTATATGTCCGGAACTATACGGCCGAAATTTTTATTCCCACCATATAGTTGGTCGTTAAACTCTCTGTAGCCATCAAACATTTTCTGTTTCTTCGAGAATTACTTCTTATTCTGAAACTTAGCAAAATACCTTGTTTTTGATAGAAAGTTGACAGTAAAAATTGACAACCAACAACAGGATGTATATAACAGGATTTTTAGTACTACCGAACTTCTTCTCCTCAATTGGAGTTTTCTAGCACTCTTTATTAAACATAAACTTAAACTAAAACTTAAAAACTTTACTCAAACCTTTATTTCTCATGGGTTTCCTCCCATGCATCGCTCTTTTATGGTCAATAACTTGACCTTGATGTTGCTCACTTAGGCTAGATGAGTGGAACACCCACTCCAAAATAGTTGGCCTTCAAAGTGATGGCCTCTTTTTCATCATTCTTGGCTTTCTTCTTCCTGGGGAAATGAATAATAAAAGGATCCCATGAAGGCAATTGAAGCTTCACGTTCCCTTCATGGAGATTAATCAAAGCCTTAATAGTTCTTAAAAATGGACGGCCCAATATAATAGGAGTAGTAGCATCTTCAGGCATGTCAACAATAACAAAATCAATAAGAGCAGGATAACCTTTAATGTATACTAAAGTTTTCTCCTTAATTCCTACAGCTTGTTTGTATGTAGAATCTTCAAGATGTAATTTTAACTCGGTGATTTCAAAAGAGCCAAGATTTAACTTATTAAAAAGACTCTTTGGAATTGTTGAAACACTTGCACCTAGATCACAAAGTGCAGCTATCTCATTGGTCCCAATTTTAATCTTAATAGTAGGCTCAAATATATCATCAAGCTTAACAGGTAATTTTTCAGCAATTTTCTTATATTCTTCTTCAAGCTCACGTACCTTTATTGCTACCTGATTAATGAAGTGTTGATACACGGCTTCATCATTTCCTTCACTTACCGGAATCTTGATGTTGTTCCTTTTTACAAGATCTTCAACGGTGTAATTTGGTGAGGGAGCATTACTATAATCAAGTTCTTCAGGCTCCACCCTTTGGATTCTCATCATTTTGAGGTCTTCAACAGGATTGGGCTCAGCTTTACTTGCAAATATAGCTATAATTAGAGTTTGACTCTTGGTTATCTTACCTAGATGTGCCTCAACAATCCTCGTTCTTTCTTGGAGGGCCTGCAAATCATTACTCAAACTTACAGCTTGGTTAGATAATTTACCAAGCATAGCATCATGGTTCTCCGTTATTTTAACAAGGATATTGTTTTGCTCATTTTGTAAGTCTATAAAAGACTTAAGTGTTTCTTGGAGACTACCATTACTTGATCCCATATTATTAGAGTTACCTTTTACGGCTAATATGAGCTCATCCAGCTTAGCATTGAGTTCTTCATTTTCTTGTGGTGAGACGGAGTTCACCTTCTTCGTGTTTGATCTATCCACATGCCATTGGGCATGGTTGTATTGCATATTATCTAATAGCTGATTTGCTTCGATAATATGTTTACCCATAAATGTTCCTCTAGCTACAGTATCAAGCATAGACTTAGATACAGGATTAAGAGCATTATAAAATAAATGGAGAATTAACCAATCTTCCATCCCAGTGCTGGGACAGTTTCTCAAGCATTCTTTCATCCTCTCCCATGCAAGCGCTAGTGGCTCACGCTCTTCCTGTCTAAAACCAGTAATATTAGATCTTAGTTGCATAGTCTTTGCAGGTGGGAAAAATTTAGTCATAAATAAAGAAGTACATCCCACCCATGATGCAATAGTATTTTCAGGCAAAGCTAGCAACCATTATTTTTCTCTTCCTCTAAGAGAGAAAGGAAATAAGCGCCATTTGACCGCATTGGGGTCACCATCTTTTATGCGCATCATATGACATATTTCAGTGAAAGTATTCAAGTGCATACATGCGTCCTCAACAACAGAGCCTCCAAATTGATTCTATTGAACGAAACTTAAATAATGGGGCTTAATTTCATAGTCATAAGCAAGAATTGCTGACTGAGTAATAGGAGTACACAAATAATCATTATTGGGAGTTGCAAATTCCCCAAGCTTCTTTTCAGCCATATTTCCTATGTTTTTGGGTTTTCTTAAATAGAAACTTATGATAATAATAAACCAAGAATTTAAAGACTAACTATTTTTTTGTTTTTTTCAAATAAAGACTAAAAGCAAACTAACAAAATTAAAAACAAGAATTAAAACTAGCAAGGTTCCTACTAACCTCACCAGGGTAGCTATTGCTTCCCCGACAATGGTGCAAGAAAAAGGGTTGATACCTTCGATCTAGATTATGGATGTAGTATAGATCTTTTTCCCTAGTAGACCTAGGTTTATCGAATGCTCAGGAAGCAGAAGCATAGTGAACTTACTTTAACGGACCTTCGGGAGTTTTAGAATTCCTTTTGTGTTTTTACCGGTCCAAGAGTTTGCGTCTTTTGTTGTTCTCAATGATGGAGAGAGAGGGCCTAGGGCGTTCGGTTTCACCAGTAGCTATACAAAACATCTAATGGGAATAAAAGATGAAAATAAAGTATGCACGTAATTGTTAGAGCAAGATAAATTATATGTGGGCAGTGCATCCATAATTGCTATTACCTCCACAAACTCTTATAGAAATAACCTACTAGTCTCATCCATAGAAGAAAGAGAACTAATGATATGCATAGTGACGTCACCATTATTCCCAAGTAAATCCTTTGTCTGGTTGTACTACCCTTACATCACTAGGGTTCCCAACCTATAGATTAGTCATTACTCATACTGCCTATACCTGGCTCAATCCTCAGGCTCTTGGGTACCTGACAAGTCCTTAGATTGAGGCAAGAGAGGATACAATAATCATCATGTCATACAAACTAATACATGATCCCATCTATGATAAATAACATGTAAAAAAGCTACATGGCTAGGCCAAAGCCCTTAGCCCAAGGAGAATTACTCACACATAGAGATGAGATCAAAGATCATAAAAATTGTAGTGGAAGTCATGAGATTGATAGCAAATAGTCTTACAATGTCGCCAATCAAAGAAGAGATCTACTATTACAAGTGGTGGAATATGGCTATGGTGGTGGAGAGATTAGATCTAAGTCTATTCCTACGGTGGATCTTCGGTGTTGTGGATGGAGATCTAGAGGCGGCTGATGGTCGGGAAGAGCTCCCTTTTCTCATCGCCCAAGGCCTCTTTATATATGGGTCCCTTCATGAAATTTGTTCTATTTGACCTAGCAGTGTCGATGGCAACTATACGATCGTAACTATACGACCAGAATTTTATTCTTGCCGTATAGTTGGTCGTTAAAGCATCCGTCTCCACTTCATGACTCCTGGTTTATTCAGGTTGTTGGAAATCTCATATCTTTGACTTTAAAGTAGTGATTCCCATCATCAAACGTCATTATCTATGTAGGGAAAAATAGAAAGAAAGGATTGCATACCCCTTTGATCATTAGGCATTAGTGGCAGGGTTTAGAGAGATATTTTATCAAAAATATGCATAATATCAAGTTTAAATTTGGACGTAGATGGCTATATTTCAGAGCCATCAGTTTTCCCTTTAAATTTCTATCTATTTCTTGCCGTGTTCTTCAAGGAACCGCTTGGGCTTGGGTCACCAGAATCCTTGCTGGGCTTCAATTGTCCAGCGGGCTCCTCCTGGGCCAAACCGTATCGGCTAATCCAGGGTACCCATGGGGCATAGCCATGTCACCACCCCTACAACCCATGGTTGCAAAACCAAACTACAGGAGCAACATAGAAACCACAAATCCACAAATACATGGCTCCACAGAACACGCGGGCGTACCTCCCCTGACTACCAGCAAGGTGATGCACCAATGGCCATGGCAGATTGACCATGCAAGAAGAAAACATATATGGATTGCTCCCTCTGGCGTGCATCACTAGAACCGGCCCTCAAATCGACATCTCATAAAGCAAAAATGTAGAGAGGAGAATAGAAGAAACATACCATCAGCAAGGTACACACAACAACAGTGCCCAGAACCGACTGCCGCTGTTAGCACTAGCCTCGACCAGAGGCGGTCGCAACCAGCACGATCCGCGCCCATAACCAGCTACTACCTCTAGCATCACCGACAGCGACTAAGCCAAAAACCGATGAACTAGGAGGTCGGCGCTGGACGAAATGAAATCAAAACAAAAGTTAGATAATGAAGAGGAAATCCATCCCCATGGCTGTGGTCAAAGAGAACACCACATTTACAACAACTCCCTATGCCCACAAAGCTCCAATTCAACATGCAAGCAAGTGTCGACCTGCCACCACGTGACCCTCATCCAGCGATAGAAACCCCACTCGAGACCAGAAATGCCCAAACCCACGCACACCAAAGCAGAATCTCACTAACAGGCGGGCCACAACCAAAAGATCACCCCGAGCAAGCACAAGGCTCCAACACCAGGGAGCTTAGAGCTCTTAGAAGATTGTACTTTCTAGAGTTCATATATATGTGTTTCATTTCTTAAATACAATATAAAGATGGATTAATCTGCTATTGGTCTGGTAGGTTGTGCTGAATAATTGGTTTGGTTCTCTCTTTCTACTATGGAATAGAAAAAAGATGTAGTTTGTAATTATACATTTCCACTTTTGTTGGATACTTTCAGATTTAGATATTCTCGATGGGATAATGTTTCCCTTGCAGCCAAACATTTATTTTAGAAAACAATGTCTAAAATTTGTCTCAGTTTCCACACAAGCAGGCATTTTCTGTCTAGCTATTCAGACTGCAGAGTGGGAGCATTTTTGGGACTCTTTAGATGCAATTCTCATATGTGTAACATGTTTTTGAAACCTCATTGTTTCTTAATTTTTTTACTTTTAGGTGCTCATGCCTAGCTTTGTCATGCTAGCCTACTTCCCTATTGCCGTCGGGTGCTTGGCTCGACCCTCTTGATAACCCATGCAATGATGGAAGCGTTGGCGATGGAAAGTGGCATCCGAAGTAGTTCCTGTAGAGGGTAATTGAATCTTCTCCTATGCTTCCGCCTTCGTCCTCTCCTAGTACTCATTGTGTCTTTTGTGTTAGAACATGGGAAGAACACATAGATTCCTGTGTTGTATTTATTTTAGTCTTGGCATGTTGAAAGTTTGTAACTTCTTGATATATTATTCCTATATTGCATTATGTTTCATGTTTGTATTACTACTTGGTAGCTGCTAATTTACCATGCAATAATTGTTTCCTCACATTTAGATGAGCTCATATCGCTTTCTTATCATTGCTTTTGTGATTACATGATTACTGATTTTGTGGCTGTTCACCATATAAAATTCCCGTTCTTAAATAATTATTAATGTTTGCAACATATCGCTTACTTATCAGAATCTATTGCTTCCAGAAGATGCTACATAGATGATCTTGTCGTCGGATTGATGACAAGTACGCCATGAGGGGGTCCTCGAGGCATGCGGAAGAGAGGGGTGTGAGACGTACGGTGTTCCGGGATGGTGAGCACACAAGTTTACCCAGGTTCGAATCCACCGGCTTTGGACGGATCCTACTCCTGCTAGCAATCCAGTAATACGGCAGAGCCGGAATATGGGGTACAAGGGTTTCGCCTGTGCGAGTTGAGGGTCTAAAGTATTGGGTGCCCTAAAGGCTCTCCCTAGGACGGCTTATATAGATATCCGGCCTAGGGTTTACAGGAGAGATCTATCCGGCTACGACTAAGAGTCGGTTATAGAGTACATCTTGAAATACAAGTAACATTATGGGCCTAAGTTGGTAAGTCTTCTGGGCCTTCCTGTAGCCGGATTGGACTCCATCTTTCTCCCTGACTGGGCCACCCGTGAAGCAAAGCTCTAACCCGAAGTGGGCCACCCTGGTCAGTGAGGAACTGTGAGGATACCCGGAAAGTATATCCCAACAGAAGCCCCCGGAGGCCTCCAAGATCTAGAGTCGGATTTATCATCGTCTAGCTTGATCTTCGGCTTGCAGAATCTTGAAGGGTTCCTGAGACTTCACAACAAAAGATACGATCCGGGTCTTAAAAATAAGTCGGACCTTTCAGTTGGTTACTCAGATTTTCTAGCTTGTTTTTAAATTAAGCCGGAACTTGGTCTCTAACGCCACCTGACACAAGCATGTTCAAGTCACGTCATCTAATAGGCATTCTGTCAGCACGACCGTTGGTGGGTCCGCGGTCCGCGGAACCAAGGCGCCGTTTCAATGCGTGCATGGAGATCAAGGCGACGCAATCATCGCGCGGGTCCTTCCTAGTTCTTTCCACGACGCGTGGCGGTTGCACTGTAGCGTTTGCACGAATCTTGGCGCAGGTAGGTGGATATAAGGGGTTCAGATTTCTTCTTCTCCTTTCCACCAGTCCTTTGCCGTTTCCTTCCTTCCCAATCCTCCTGCGCACAGAGCCTCCTCGTCCTTCCCCCACAGAAACTCCCAGCGCCGCCCCTTTAAGGTCACTTTCTCACCGGAGAAAAATGGCTTCATCATCTTCTTCCTCTGGCTTGGCAGCAGCGGCGGCGGCGGCGAAGGTGGAAGCTGCAGCGGAGAAGGAAAGCTATAGGGGAATCTGGATCCCCTACGCCCTCGACGAAGCAGGCCTCAAGAACATGGAGAAGGAGGGGCTACTCGTCGCCGGCGACTGGAGGAGCGGCTCCGTTCAAACCGTCCCCAACCCACATGAGGGCAAGCGAGTCCACTTCGGCACTCATCTGGACCGAGGTCTGTCTTTTCCTCCCTCGGAGTTCTTCTCTGAGGTGATAGATCACTATGGAGTTCAACTCCACAATCTTCCTCCCAATTCTCTTCTAGAAATGAGTGCATATGTTGTGCTTTGCAAGGGCTTTCTCGACATTAGGCCGAGTTTGCTTCTCTTCCGGTTTTACTTTCATGTCCGGAGGAATTCCATCACTGCCGGTGTTCCTTACATCACCGACACCATTAGTTTTTCTCTTAGACGAGACCGGGCATATCCCAAAATTTCTGCCAGTGACTCGGTCAAACAATGGCCATCCACTTTTTTCTACCGTAGGGATATTCCAGCTCCCGGCAAAGATACTGCTTTGCCGGCTTTTGTTGACGGAGCCACCACGGCCCAGCCTTCCTAGGACGAGGCTGCTCCGGCTCTCACAGATGATCTGATCCTCGCTAAGAGGCGGATCGAATATCTGATCAAGCACAATGGTCTGAAGGGATCCGACTTGGTCCAGTGCTGGGTCTCACGCCGGATTCAGCCACTTCACTACCACGGGGATAGACTGATGCACTCTGTCACGTCTTCTCTAACCGACTCCCTCCGCATCAGCCCCAAGGCCTACACCACTCAAGGCTACATAAGCCAAATCAAGTGGCTGATCAAGGAGCGGATCGAAAGGCGGATTCCAGAGGTTTCTCTAGATATGCACACGGCGGAAAACCCCGTGGTGCCGGTAAGCTTTCATCATCACATCTTTTGTGTGTTTTCTATCTTCGAGTTACATTGCAATACTAATATGTTTTCTTGTTTTTAGCTTGCTGACATCCCTGAGTCGGAACTTGCTCCGCTCGAAGGATACCCTCCGGAGTTCTCTCAGGAGGTAGAAGTAGTTCCACTGCCGGATCTTGCGCGCAAGAAGCGCAAAGCTCTGATAGTAGCGGTTGTCACAAAGGAGGTGCCTGTCGTAAAGAGGTATCCTTTCTGTCACAACTTTTCCGTATTTGTGCTTTACTTAAACTTCTTTCCGAGATGTAACGTTTCCGACTTTGTTACCTTCTCAGAGCAAAATCAATCATCAAGGGAAAGGGGAAAGGGATTTCTTCGAAGCCCTTACGCCAGACGAAGCTTACCATAGCTTCGCCTGCCGTAGCTCCTTCGACTCCGGCCCCTCAACCTTCTTCAATTCCGGTTATCTCGTTGGATGCTGCAGAAGATCCGGCTCCTCAAATGGAGCCTGCGATCCTTGGGTCGCAAACTGACGCCACTATGGGTGCGTCAGGTCAAGATAAGGGTGAACCCTCTTCGGGTAATGATCCCTTGGCTGAAGTCTTCACCGAAAACCTCCTCAATAATCCGAGTCTTGCCAAGTTTGGCCTGACCCAGAAATCTGCAGAGGAGATCCAGTGGCTAGCCAGGCAAGTCCTGGACAAAAGCCATCTATCCCCCGAAGAGGAGGCGCAAGAAGCAGAGGACATCAAGTTCTCTGACCTTCTCACTCAAGTCCACCTTCGCAACGAGAGGATCAGGACCGGCGAGCTTCCAACAGCCCTAGTGATCCCTCTTACTCTCGCCGAGAAGGTGGCAGCTGAAGTGAACGCGGATTTAGACAAACTCACCCGCGAGCAATATGTAAGTCGGAATTCCAACTCTTGTTTTTACATTATGTTATATCATATCCTCTAGCCCCCAAGCATGAAGTAGTATATAGAATCCGAGTTTATGCTTTCATTAGGATGCCAAAGAACGAACTAGTGTAGCCCCCAAGGCTCGTGCTGATATTTAGCAAAAAAATTTTAGCCCGAGTCTTAAGTAGCTTTCTAACTTTGGGTATTCTGACTTACAGAAAGGATGTTCCTATAACCAGGAATTATTGACCAATGTCTGTGATAAGCGGAGAGAAATCAAAGCTCTCCGGCTTAAAAATGCTGAGCTCAAGGTAGCCAAGGATGAAGCCGAAGGTAAACATTTCGAGATTCAAACCTTGTCTTTTGCTTTTTCTATGTCGAATTTTTCTAAACTGTTGTTCTTTTTGTCTTATAGCGTTGGTGAAACAATCCATCGCTATGATTGAAGTGGCCGAGAACCTCAAAACCCTGGTGGTGGAAAACAAGGGACTTCGCCAAGAGCTGGATAAGCTCAAGGTGGATCATGAAATGAGCATAGCTCAAGTCCTGGAATCCTCCTTCATGGCCACTGAAGAGCGCGATCACAAGATTTCCGCTCAAGATAAAGTAATCTCGGACCTCAAGAATGAGCTTGGCAGAGAGAAGGACATATCCCAGGTGCTCCGGGCTGAACTCTAGAGTCTCCGGGAGGAGAAAACAGTTAATCTTTGATCAATTCTAGGCAGAGCAAACGGATCTTTTGGACAAGCCTTGTTCAAGGCAGTATAATCAACACACATCCTTAAATCAGTGGTGTCCTTTTTAGGGACCATTACAGGATTGGCCGACCACTCAGTGTGGAGTACCTCTTCTATGAATCCGGCTAACTCGAGCCGTGCTAGTTCCTTAGCTATTGCCTTACGCTTTTCGTCGCCAAACCATCGTAAAGACTGTTTGACGGGTTTAGCGTTCGGGTTTACATTTAGAGAGTGCTCGGCAAGTTCTCTAGGTACTCCGGTCAGGTCAGATGGCTGCCATGCGAAGATATCTTGATTTGCTTGGAGGAACTTGACGAGCGCACTTTCCTATGCGCTATCTAGGCCTACGCCTATCTGGGTCACCTTGGAGGGGTCATCATCCTTCAACGGTGCTTTCTTCGTCTCTTTTGATGCCTTGTATTCCAGATTTGGCTTGGTAACCTCCTTCTTCGTTGCGGGCATCTCAGACGGATCTATGCTCTTCTTGATCTCCTGGTACTCCTGGGCGTGCAGCACGGCTTCAGCAAAGGCGACATTTCCATCCTCGCACTCTCGCTCTTTCTTCGGGTCTCCCCTGATGGTGATCACGCCGTTGGGACCTGGAATTTTCATCATATTGTAAATGTAACACGGACGAGCCATAAAAGCCCAGTAAGACGGACGCCCGAATATAGCGTGGTATGCGCTCTTGAACGGGACCACTTCGAAGGAAAGTGCATCCGTCCGATAATTCTTTGGAGTTCCAAAGGTAACATCCAAAGTGATCTCTCCCAGGGAATTAGCTTGTCTTCCTGGGACAACTCCATGAAAAATCACAGAGCTATGGTTTAGCTGGGTCTCTGAGATCTTCATCCGGCGTAGCGTTTCGACATAGAGAATATTGATGCTGCTACCACCGTCCATGAGGGTCTTGGAGAAACCATAACCGTCAATAAGTGGGTTGACGATTAAGGCGTATTTTCCTCGCCTGTGTAACTTAGGCGGATGATCATCGGGGTCAAACGTGATTACCACTTCCGACCAGTCCAAATACTGGGGGACAACCGGAACTGTTGCATTGAGCTCGTGTAGAACTTCTTTCTTGACGGGTTTGTCCGGTGGTGTCCTTAAATCAGTGGTGTCCTTTTTAGGGACCATTACAGGATTGGCCGACCACTCAGTGTGGAGTACCTCTTCTATGAATCCGGCTAACTCGAGCCGTGCTAGTTCCTTAGCTATTGCCTTACGCTTTTTGTCGCCAAACCGTCGTAAAGACTGTTTGACGGGTTTAGCATTCGGGTTTACATTTAGAGAGTGCTCGGCAAGTTCTCTAGGTACTCCGGTCATGACAGATGGCTGCCATGCGAAGATATCTTGATTTGCTTGGAGGAACTTGACGAGCGCACTTTCCTATGCGCTATCTAGGCCTACGCCTATCTGGGTCACCTTGGAGGGGTCATCATCCTTCAATGGTGCTTTCTTCGTCTCTTTTGATGCCTTGAATTCCGGATTTGGCTTGGTAACCTCCTTCTTCGTTGCGGGCATCTCAGACGGATCTATGCTCTTCTTGATCTCCTGGTACTCCTGGGCGTGCAACACGGCTTCAGCAAAGGCGACATTTCCATCCTCGCACTCTCGCGCTTTCTTCGGTTCTCCCCTGATGGTGATCACGCCGTTGGGACCTGGAATTTTCATCATATTGTAAATGTAACACGGACGAGCCATAAAAGCCAGTAAGACGGACGCCCGAATATAGCGTGGTATGCGCTCTTGAACGGGACCACTTCGAAGGAAAGTGCATCCGTCCGATAATTCTTTGGAGTTCCAAAGGTAACATCCAAAGTGATCTCTCCCAGGGAATTAGCTTGTCTTCCTGGGACAACTCCATGAAAAATCACAGAGCTATGGTTTAGCTGGGTCTCCGAGATCTTCATCCGGCGTAGCGTTTCGACATAGAGAATATTGATCCTGCTACCACCGTCCATGAGGGTCTTGGAGAAACCATAACCGTCAATAAGTGGGTTGACGATTAAGGCGTATTTTCCTCGCCTGTGTAACTTAGGCGGATGATCATCGGGGTCAAACGTGATTACCACTTCCGACCAGTCCAAATACTGGGTTACAACCGGAACTGTTGCATTGAGCTCGTGTAGAACTGCTTTCTTGACCTTTGCTGGTTGAGATCCGAGGAAGGTGACATAAGTGTCCTTCTTGGTGGGAAAAGTCTTCTTCCCTTCCGACTTGGGATTTGAAGCATCAGCTTCCTCCATGTCGGAATCTTCCTTGGTCTCCTTGTATTTTTCGGGATTTTTCTTTCCCTTCTTCCGCTTAGCTTTGTAGCCCGCGGTGTCATCTCTTTTGATGTCGTCATTGAAACGACATTCAGCGTTGGTGTGGGACGAGCCCCCGTTGGCGTCTAGGTGATGCACACATGGGTTATTGGCAATGTCAGCCCAAGAGTAGGTTTTTCCTGGTTGTTGTTCTCCTCTACCTTGGACCCTTGATGTCCCACGGCCATGCCCACGGCCTCCTCCACGTCCTCCTCATCCTCCAGACCCAGAAACAGTAGTGACTACCGCTGTTTCCGCGATGGGTTTTTCTTCCGAGGTGTTTTTGTGCTTCTGAGCTTGTTGCTTTGGTTGTTTTGCCGACTGAGGCACAACTAGGGCATTGGGTAGTCCTTCAGCATCGTCGTCAGCATCTGCATACTTGCTCGCTGTTTCTATCATCTCTCCCAAATCACACTACTAGGAAAATGATTATAGGTAGATTTTAATTCTGTGGCGCATATGCAAAAAAGGCTCCACTAAAATTAATTCTGTGGCGCATGTAGCAAATGCTCCACTGAGAACTATAATCTGTGGCGCCCAATTCAATGCCCATGTGGGCTGACTGACATATGGGCAGGCCAGAATTCTGTGGCGCATATGGACATATGCGCCACAGAATTTCTGTGGCGCATATGGCTACATGCGCCACAGAATGTCAACATTCTGTGGCGCATATAGCATATGCGCCACAGAATTCTCACTTTCTATGGCGCATGTAGCTATATGCGCCACAGAATGTTGACATTCTGTGGAGCATTTTCCATATGTGCCATAGAACATGCGAAACAGATCTACAAAAGGTGGCAGCCCCCCTTTCCCTTGTTCCCACCACCTCCAACTAGCTAGCTCGTCCCCCTCCCCCCCCACTCCATTTTGCTCATACTCACCTCCATTGTTGATAGCTAGCATATATATAATATAATATCGAGGCAAATATATTAATTCTTGTCTTTAATAGGCAAATATATTAGTTCTTGCTTTTAATATATTATTACCATCCTAAAAATATTTTTTAAAAAGTCAAAAAAAAAGATGTGGCAGCCAGCAATCGAACCTGGCCACCCCAGGTTCAGAACAAAGGAGCAAGCGCTGAACCAGTGTGGTAAGCAAGTGTGTCTGTCAAACAGCAGCGCAACGCGCCTTTTATGTATCATCTCCAACAATTCTGAGGCGCATATCTGTACAGATGCGCCACATAATTCTTTGACTTAGGGTTTTCAGTCTGACTGCCCCAAATCGAGTCAATCCCACAGATCAACCCTAGCCTCCGCTCTCACCGTCGCCCTTTTCCCTTTTTCCCCGCCTTGCCTCGCCGTGCGCCTCGCGGTGGCCTTGTCGTCCAGGAGGAGGCTTCATCGTCCAGGAGGAGGAGGAGGCTCTGTCGTCCCCATCACCGGAGCCCGTGGAGGAGAGCCGCCCCCATCACCGGAGCCTGTCCGCAGCGCGCAGGAGGAGGAGCCCGTCCGCAGCGCGTAGGAGGAGCCCGTCCGCACCGTGCAGGAGGTGCAGCCACCTCGCCATCCGCCGTCCACCAGATAGCATCCACCTCACCGTCCGCCGTCCGCCGTCCCTAGGTAATCGCCGATTCCCATGGATGCATCCTTCCCCTGGATCTTTGTACTCTAGGAACCCTAAAATTATGAGACTGAATGCATCCTTCCCCATGTCCATCGCGTAGGCGTAGCGACCGCCTCCTAGACTCGCGTCGTCGCATCCTGCACTCGCCGCTGCCGTCCCGGTCGCCTTGCCGTCAAGCCGCATCCTGTCCCCCACTCGCGTCGCCTGCTCCCGGACTCGCGCTGCGCCGCTGCCGCCTCCCCGCACTCATGCCAACGCCATCTCCCTCTGATTTCGTCGATGCTAGACCCCGTCTCCATGACTGGTTCCACACCCGTCTGACAGAGCCGTCGCCAATGCCGACCCGCACGACACCCTTACCGCTGTTCTGTTCGCATCAGGTTAGTATATTGTTATCTGAAGAACAGTCTGAACTCTGAATTTCTCCGAGCAGTCAGTTCGAGAGTCTCTAGTGCATTTGTGGAATTAAAATTGGAGCTTGAATTAAGTAAAATAGGAGTCAGAGTTTAGTGCTCTATTGCATGCACTGTGAAATCGTGTAGTCCAACTTAAGAGGAAGGCTAGTGCCATCTGTTGATGATGCATCAAAGTAGTACAGATTAAGCAACCGAGTGCTCTATACCGTTGCACCATTGAATTATGTAATCCGTATAAGCACAATCTAGTCCCATAATGTGAAGTTTGCGTATAAAACAATTGTTTAATCTTGTAGTATGGTACTTTGATGTTTTATCTGCAATCGGTTTGGTTTAAAGAAGATATCACATGTCGTTCCATCTAGCACATATTTATGAATGATTGATGTTACTGTGATTCTGGACTATGACAATCATGCGCTCAAAATGCATTGCAGTGTAACTCAAAAGTTATCTTTATAAACAATTAAGTAGGCAACACATTAAAGTTATTGCACTATATTTTTATTCTTCACTTCAAGTAATTCGCTTAGCTGAATGCTCTCAAGATTCTGACACATTGCATTCACAACAGAAGGTGTTAAACTAGTCACTTTCAGCCCAGGTTATGTTTTTATCACTGTGCATGGTGCTGCAAATTACTGTGGGTGTTCTTTGATATTGTTGCCTCTTATATTGCCTTTTGTCGAGGTTAGTTGTGCTTCACTGTGCAGTGTGATGTTCGTATCATAAATGGCAGTTTGATAAGCTTCACTCCGCTACGCCTACGCGGTGGACATGGGCGATCCTACGTGATGTGACTACGCGAGTCTGGGAGTCTGGGATGCAGACTGTTTGCAGGGAAATCACCCGAGCTGCCCATTTCTCCTAAAATGTTGATTTCGATCCATTTCGGTCGAGAAATGGGGCTCATATGTCAAACAATTAGCGAAGGTCATGCCGAATTTTTCGGTCGACACTTAGTAATTTTTTGACATGAGCCCCATTTCTCGACCGAAGTGGAAGTGAATTGACACTTCGGGAGAAATGGACAGCTCATTTTAAATATTGTCAACAATAATTAATACTAACTTCCTTATTTTAATTTGTTTAAAAGTGTGCAAACATGTCGGCCGCCGATGGGGCCGGCACTTCTAAGGCCACCATGAGCGTCGAAGACCAAGCCAGAGCGACGAACCTCACTTTCTGGGAGGCGGCGGCGCAGCACGAGGTGGCGAAGTCTCAGCATGAGGATGTGGCAGCTACTGCGGGCCACGATGGGGATGATGAGCAAGAGGGGGACGAGGACTACCGGATAGATGAAGCCGAGGAGGAGGATGCGACCACCTCCGATGGTGGAGGCCGCACGACCGATGGCGGAGGCCGCACGACCGATAGCGGGGACCGCACGGATGGCGGTAGCAGCAACCCGTCTGTTTCGAAGAATAAGAAGCCGAGGAAGGATCGGAAGCTGCAAAAGCTCACCGACACCACCGACAAGATCACTCTGGTCTCGGAAAGTGGCCTTCTGTTGGAGCCTCCGGATGTTGCCGCTGGGTACGGCATGCAACTCGGGTGCATCTTCCGGGAAAGCATGTCGATCAACACGAAGCACCTGAGAAGTGAAGCGAATGAGAGGTTGGTGGCAAACTGCCTTAAGAAGCTTCACCGACGGTACAAGTTCCCAGCACCGTACACCGACAAACTGGAAAAATCCAATAAGGTGAACAGGTTAGCCATCACGAAGATGGCCAATGCCTTGAGCAGCTAGAGAACCCGGGTGAAGAACAAGATCACGAAAAAGGAAAGCTGGGAGAAGATCAAGAAGGGTGAGCCCATGATCGATGAAGACGAGTTCAAGATATTCAAGGCGGAGATGGAGACTGACGAAGCGAATGCATGGACGGAGTGGGGTCGGGAAATGCGGGAACAGAACATAGGTAACCACCGATGTGGAAGCGGCGGTTACAGGGGAAAGAAGGCCATATGGGCAAGGGAGGATGCTGAGGTTGAGTGTCTCGGGAAAGAAAACCCGTTTTTAAAAATCACGGACGAGCAGACCCGGAACTTTGTCCGGGCCCGCTACTCTCTGGACAAGGATTCCAAGGAATTCGTCACCGATGATGACGATGTGAGGAAGTTTGAGAGTAAGCTGGTAAGGAATTTACCCGCGGTCCATTTGCTTTCATTTTGAATAATGAAGGCAAGTTCCTAAATGGGTTCACCTTTCCTTATCTACAGGTCGCTGAAATCAAGGCTACACGCGAGGCGCCGGACTCGTCGTCCTAGGGCTCGAGGGAGCCGTGGGACACGATTTTCAATAGGGCGACCAACGCCTTCAAGGGGAGGCCACAGTCCGAGCCGCCCACGTCATTTGGCCGTATATCTGGCTTTGGTACAAGCACAAAGTTCCACGATTACTATAGCGAGGAAGCCAAGAAGAGAAAGGAGAGGCTGACCCAGTCGGCGGCTCAGGATCAAGCAGAGAAGGAAGAGCTGAAGCGGAAGATCGTGCATCTAGAGGCCAGTAAGGTGGACCAGGACGAGGTGAACATGATAGTGCAGCAGAAGAGCCTCGAGATGCTACCCCCTCGGCTGATGGAGGGGATAGCAAAATGGAATGCGGATGGTCAGGTGGGGCCGATACAAGTGCCCAGCGCCGGAGGCAGCACCTCGAGCCACCAAGTGTCGCCAGACATGGTTACCCCGCCGCCCTCCATCCCCGTGGCGCAGCCGATGGAGTTGGATGCGCCGGAGCTGCCCCTCCTGCCGAGACTACCAAGGCGCAGCAGCCGGCGGCAGCAGTGCTTCCTAATGCACCCGAGACGGAGAAGAAGAAGGATCAGTGACCAGCCGCCTGTGTCTCGACATTAGCCGAGCTCGGCGCCCTCACCAAGGTAAAATAAGTAGTTAGTCAGCGTGCTCTACTTAATGCCTTTGATTGGCTACCATCTCATGATGCATATCTGTATGCCTCAGGACACTCCGTGCGTGCTCCTGCACAAGGTGCCCGGCGGCGAGTTGAAGGATGTTGCCACGGGCAAGCTAATACAACCGGCAAACCGCACGATGCACTGCAAGCCCATGGACGATGCCGTGATGCGCGTCGAGTTAGGTTGGGTGTTGGGGGGGGTGCGAAGACATGGACCCTCCCATGCAACCTCCAGGAGCCGACAAGCACCTGACCCTGAAAGGTTGCCATGGCTATCCCATGATTTGGCCAAAGACCCAGATTCGTATTGGGTCTCGCTCCACCGGTGCCACCTCGGTCGTCTGGCCGCCAAGGATGAAGCCTCCTGCTGCACCGGTCATCGTCGCCGCCACCACAAGCCGTCACTAGAGACTCTTGGGAGCGTCTGCACCGGCGCCACAAGCATCCAAGGGCGTGGTTGCTCCTCGACCGCCATCGCCACCGCCTAAAGGCAAGGCCGTGGCACCGCAACAGCCATCGCCACCACCCCAGGATGACATGGACATGGTGGCCTTCGATGCCAACATCGAGGTGGATGATGATGATGATGCACCGGTCGACGTCAATGCCTTCGTCAACACCGGCACCAGCAAAGGACCGTTCATGCCTCCTCTCGTTGAAGAACCATCATTCCGCGATCAAGCTAGCCATCCCAAGAAGCGCCTGGTCTTCCGTGGGTTTTCTCAGGAGACGCCTCCGGCCGCCGAGACACAACCTCCATCGGTCGGAATCATTTTCAGCCCTGACACACTCCGCAGGACGGCCGGTGACGGGTTAGCATCGCCAGTGGAATGCTGCTGATGCAAAGAGGAAGAGGGTGAGGAAGAGGCCGAACAGGAACAACAACAAGGCTGCAAGCCAGCCCGCTCCGATCCGTTACCGGATCATGTTGTACCACCCCGCGAGGATGGCTTGACCAGAGTGCACGAAGCTGGTTAGCCCATACTGCCTCCGGAACTGCGCCGCCTGGCTTCGGGAGCTATGATGAGTTTGCATGAAGGTGTCCTGACACTAGAGGGCCTCCTTCTCAAGGACAAGGACCCGAGTTACCCGGTGTTCACCGCCAAGGTGCCGGAGGACGTGGGATTCATCACCGATGCCCCCGCGGATGTGTTCTTCATAGCCTACGAGGACATCTTCAAGCTGTTCCACTCGAGACGGCTGGACTATAACTTGGTCCGCCTATTCGCGCTCAATCTGGTGATGAAGGTCAAGAGAGAGGACACCCCGTTCGTCGCGATAGCGGATCCCTACTACATGCGGGATAGTCAGCTGGAAGAAGGAACAAGGACCTGGGCCTGGGCAAAGTCCTACCTTCAGAAGCTATTGATGGACAACAAGAGGAAGGACAACATCCTTGTGCCTTTCTTTCCCGAGTAAGTGTACACATCCTCCTACCGCCGTCGTAACACATAAGTATTTCTTTCCATTACTCTTTTCCAACATCCTGTTCCACATTGTGTGTTGCGCAGAGATAAGTACTGCACGCTCATCGTCCTCTCCACGAGGTATTCGCTTGCCACCTACTTCGACTCAGGGAGTGCGAGGAGGAAGAACTACGCCAGAGTAAGGAGCGTTCTGGATGATGCTATCGAGGGCTATGCCAATCAGGGAGGCCCCTTCAACTATAAGGGGGAGGCTTACAGGGACGATGGCCGACACAAGTTCAAGCATGTGTTCGAGTTCCCCAGTGTCAAGCAGCCCCGACAAGGTGTGAAGGAGGCCTTCTACGTTTGCCATCACCTCAAAGGGTTTGTCCGGGATTGCGAGATGCTAACGCTGCCATCTTCTCTCCAAGGATGGGCCCAAAAGTTGCATGGGATCAGTGACCCTGATCTCAGGGAAGACTTCCATGATACGCAGGTGAAGCTGTCACATATCATCATGGAACAGGTCAACACACATGGTGGGCTCTTACACCAGCCCAGGTCGTTCACCAAGAGGGAGATCGAAGCCCGCCTCAAGGCGTAGGGTGACTTCAGGACGTGGACGACAAAAGACATGTACAAGCCGTTCCCAGCGTCCTGCGAGGAGAAGACTACTTGACCGAGAGAGCGTGTGTATCGGTGGACATGTAGTGTGTGTCGAAAAACTTAACTTGCCTAGCTTGAAAATGTCGTTGTTATTGTGTCGGACATGTTGTCGTGTTTCTTTCATTGTCATCGACGCATTGTTTTAAATTTATGAATGCCTTGCTCTAATATTTTTCAACATATATATTTGCATGCTGTACTAATATGCCTTATCAATAGAGATGCCGACGTACGTTGTGTACAAGGGTCGGGTTCCAGGTGTCTACGAGGAGTGGGTGGACTGCCACCTACAAGTGGACAAGTTCAGCGGCAACAGCTACAAGGGATACGTGACTAGAGAGGAGGCGGTGGCCAAGTGGAGGAGACACGTGTGGAAGAAGAACCGAACGAAGATCTTGGTGCCGCTCCTCCTCACCAGCATCGCGGTTACGATGTACTACATTCTGTCCTAAGGTATAGGTGGTGACAACATTCGTGGTTGTAAGTTATGTGAGTGAGATGAACACTTGTGAAATATACTTGTACACTTATTCGGTTCTAAGTGATGTGATTGATGAACACTTGTGAATATTCGTGCTTGTTGATGTATTATATGTGAACTAGAACATTTGTACTGCTGTGTGCAGCTTTTCTGTGAATTTCTGTTAATTTTTGTGTATTTCCTGTAATATACCTGTTATATATACTGTATTTGTACCAGATTCTAAAAATTTCAAAATTCTGAAAAAAGGATTCTGTGGCGCATATAGCTATATGCGCCACAGAATTATGTCCCATATAATTCTGTGGCGCATATGGCTAATTCTGTGGCGCATATAGCTATATGCGCCACAGAATTTGGAGAATTCTGTGGCGCATATGCATATGCGCCACATAAATATAATTTTAGTGGCGACTGCTAGATGCGCCACAGAAAGTTGTTTTCGTGCGCCACTGATAACGTTTTTCCTAGTAGTGGGTAACCTTGTCACACTTCAAGCGATGGCGTAGTAAACCAATAGGGAGACCTGCGATGAAAGCTTCAATCGCAGTTTGATCAGTTACTCCTTTGCAGGAGTTCTTGGTGTCGATCCATCGTCCGAGGTAATCCCGGCAAGTTTCTCTGGCTTTCTGGGTGCAACGCTGTAGGTCTCCAACCGTACAGGGCCTCCGATATGTGCCTTCGAAATTCCGAAAGAACGCGCTTTGTAAATCATACCAGTTATGGATGGTGTTTGCCAGAAGTTCATTGAGCCATGATCGTGCCATCTTCCACAACATAAGTGGGAGATATCGGGTTGCGACCAGGATGTTTCCGCCTTTGGCGATGCAGCAAGCTTGGAAGAAATCCATAACCAGGTGTCTGGCCGAGCAATGCCGTCGTAGGCTTGGATATGTCTTGAGATAGCAAATCCTTCCGGGAATTTTGTAGCTCTGATGCGTGGACCGAAGCACTTTGGGCCCACGTACACGTCATCGTTTTCATAGCGCCGAGCCTCTATGTTGGAGTTGATCCTGTGCCTTGCGTTGTTCCGGGATAGAGATCGTCCCGAATGTCGGCTCTGGCTGCGGTTCCGTGGAGCCAGACTTCGGCTTCTGCCACCACCTCCTCCGTCATGTCGTCCTCCTTGGCCTCCATGGGAGCCATTGTGATGACTGTATGGTGGAGAGGGTGGAGCATCTTGACTATGACGAGCCCCCTGTCGGCTTGTACCGGCATGGTTTCCGTCGTTTCTTCGTCCGTCGTTCCCAACATGGTGAGGCTCAGCCGGATGGTTCTCATGTCTAGGAGCTGGCATTCTCTGACGGTCCTCCTCCCGACGTTTCTCTTTATCTTCTCCCCTTCGATCTTTAGATTCTCGCCGGGGAGGGTTCGTTGGATTCAAGGCAGCGATGGCGTCTTTCTCGACCGCTGGGGCGACGGTTCTCCAGTTACGCGAAGTTTTGTGATGCTGTCCTGAAGATCCGGTTCTTGAATAGTTGTCTTCCCTGCGTTCGGGGTCATGATACTGCGCCCAGACGTAATGGGATCTTACGCCAGCCCATGCCAGATCTGTGCGACATTGGTCAGCATCTGAGACCAGTTTTTGACTTCCAGACAGGGCGACCTTTTGCTGCTCCAGTCCCTTGTTGAGAAGCTTGATACCCAAACGGATCTCCTATGGTCCTGGATTAGCCGATAGAATTTCTCGGGCTGCCACGGTATTTTGTACTGGCGTTGGGTATACCCAATCTCCATTGCTATCTTTCCGTGGCTTCCCCATCTCATTTCCAAAAAGGATGACACGGACACGTGGGAATTGGTTGTCATCTATGTGACGCTTCCGTGTCTTCTGATGCAGACGAGACATGTACTCCTTGTTCGACATGCGTTTCTTCTCCACCTCGATGTTTTTGGCTTCATCGAGGAGTTGTTGACGACACGCTTCTAGGGCTTGCGCCCTTTCATCCAGCTCATCTACAGTAAGTTCTGCAGCTGTAGGGATAGGTGTGGTTAATGCGGCATTGATGAGTTTACGTGCACCTTCAGTGATCACGTGTCCATCCACCGATGCTTCTTTTTTCAGCTTGTCTGGGATAAGTGCTCCATCCGAGTCTTCTTCATATTCCTCGGCAATCACCTCCTCTATCAGAGGGTCTTTTCTTGGGGTCTTGTTTTTCTTGTTCTTCTTCTTTGCCTTCTTGGCAGCGTCGGTAGCAAAGACGGCTTTGGGTCCATTTCCCGGAGTCAGGCTCTGATCGGTACTTTCGGACATCTGGACCTCGGGATTATCTCCGACGTCCATGTCATTCTGCGTTTTGGGAGAGTGTTCCGCGGATCCTTCATCCATGGCTTCTTCTTCTTCTGCAGCTTTGGAGTTATACTCCTCTTCATATTCCGCGGAGAACTTTCGGAAATGTGCTGACGTCATCGACTCATCCGAGGATGCGGGTACGTTGACGTTTGTTCCGATTGCCTCCAGCACCGAGTCGGTGTTTTCTCCAGCATCGGCAGAGTCGGATCCGGATCCAACGTATCCGATGAAGTGCGACGCGTGCTTCCTCAGGTACTTGCGGCTTTCGCGATCAGCCATATCGAAACTTTTGATGGTCTCGAGGATTGCATCTGCGCTTTCGCCTTGCAGTATCATACGTCGTAGTGTGTACCTTAGGAAAGGCCTGTCTGTTCCGGCATCATCAGAGCTAGAATCAGTGTCGTTGATATGCTCCTCCTGGATTTCGACTTCCACGGGTGGGTCGATCTGGGATTTAGCTCCTCCGGGGAGATCCACTCCAGATTCGACGTTGACCGCTAGGTCTTCTTCAGGTTCGGGTTTCTCCACTATCTCCGCAACTGGTGCGGGCTGGGTTGGATTAGGATTTTCTGAGATCCGGAACTCTGCCGCCTCCACGGATAAAGGGGACCCAGAAAATTCTTCTGCCTCTATCATCACCGCTGGGGTGGGTTTGGCAGGTTCAGTGAAACCGATGTAAACATCGATCTCGCCAAAAGACATGATTGTGTAGGCAGTCATGGCCTCCCTTGCCGGAATCCAAGTCTCGTCGAGAATGATGAGAGGGACGTCACTGGCGTAGAGGATGCGACCGACGGTGATAGTCTCGCTGATTCCGATTCTTGCAGATTCCGCTCAGAACGCAGATCCGAAGCTCACTTGCCCCATGGTGGGCGCCAACTCTCGTCGGATTGATGACAAGTACGCCATGAGGGGGTCCTCGAGGCGTGCGGAAGAGAGGGGTGTGAGACGTACGGTGTTCCGGGACGGTGAGCACACAAGTTTACCCAGTTGAATCACCGGCTTTGGGCGGATCCTACTCCTTCTAGCAATCGATGTCTGGCGAGCCGGAATATGGGTTACAAGGGTTTCGCCTGTGCGAGTTGAGGGTCTAAAGTATTGGGTGCCCTAAAGGCTCTCTCTAGGGCGGCTTATATAGATATCTGGCCTAGGGTTTATAGGAGAGATCTATCCGGCTACGACTAAGAGTCGGTTACAGAGTACATCTTGAACTACAAGTAACATTATGGGCCTAAGTTGGTAAGTCTTCTGGGCCTTCCAATAGCCGGATTGGACTCCATCTTTCCCTGACTGGGCCGCCCGTGAAGCAAAGCTCTAACCCGAAGTGGGCCACCCTGGTCAGTGAGGAACTATGAGGATACCCGAAAAGTATATCCCCAACAAATCTCATTATAGAAATTAAAACTGTAGACCTTCACAATACTGTGGAGGAGTGACCTGAATGCTTAGGTTTGGGTGGCAGAAGATTCTTATGCCGACACCGATGTCGAGCTGGATTACCGCACGAGGTTTCACTAGTTGTTTGTGGTGTGATGCAGGTATGATCCCATTCTACCCACGTCCCTTTGTAAAGTTACTAACAGTTGCATGCTTAGAAAGATGAAAGAAGTTCTGATTCTCATTTCATTTTCATTTTCTAGATCCTATCTAGACACCCATTTATAAACTGCATGTAAAATGTTCTTTATGTGGTGCTTGATGACCCACAAGTATAGGGGGTGTATCGCTGTATTTTCTATAAGTAAGAGTGTCGAACCCAACGAGGAGCAGAAGGTGTTAACAAGTGGATTGGATCAGAAATTCTCTGTAAATACTTAACAAACAGATTTTTAGGGGTTTTTGATAATGTAGATAAATAAAGTACAAGTAAATAAAATACAATAAAAATAATTGCTGCAAGTGGCCCAATCCTTTCTTTAGCAAAGGACAAGCCGGTTGTATTACTTAAGATGACCAAACGTTCTCGACGACACATGGGAATATTGTCAAGTGCTTTCGCTTCATATAGTTGATTAATCTTATTTAGTTGGATAAGTGTTGTGTGGGTGAACCTATGCTAACGTACTGAACTTCCTAGGACTAATACATACTTCTGATTATACCCCTTGCAAGAATCCGCAACTACAAGAAAGTAATTAAGATAAAAACCTAACCACAACATTAAACTTTGAGATCCTACACTCCCTTGTGCAAAGGTTTCCTAACAAGGGTTCAGGTTTTTGTCACTCCGGCAACCCCGCGATTCGTTGCCAAATACATAATGCATTCCCCTAGGACAATAAAGGTGAAGTATCATGTAGTCGATGTTCACATGACACCACTAGAAGAATAACACCACAACATAAAAATCAAACTATTGAATCTTTCTCAACACAATTCCACTACTAACAACATGACTTCTCCTATGTCCTCAAGAACTAAACAAACTACTCACGAGACATCATATGGATCAAGATCAGAGATGAAATAATGATATGTAACAATCTAAACATGAAGGATAATTCAATGGTTCCACTCAATAGCATCAACTACAACAAGTAATCAACACCGAGAAAGTTTTCCCTAAGAACTATGCAAGATTCAACCCAATTGTTACAGAGGTATGGAGTGGTGATGATGGTGCTGGTGGAGATGATGATGAAGAAGATGATGATGATCTCGATGAAGTCTTGCTTGATGATGGTGTTGATGGCGATGATCTCCCCTCTCTAGGAAGGAATTTCCCCGGCAGATTTCTGCCTGCCGGAGAGCTCTTTCTCTCTCTGTAGTTTCCGCCCCGCAGAGGCGTCGGAATCTTTCTGTGGTCGCTCCCCGAGTCTTAGGGTTTCGAGGGGATTATATACGCCAAAGCGCGATGCCAGAGGTGGGCCAGGGTGGCCACACCACCTAGTGGCATGGCTAGGGTTGGCCCACTCCACGGGGTAGTGTGGGCCCCCTGTGGCCCATCTCCACTTCCCCTTCTGGCTTCCTTCGTCTTCTGGAAAAATAGGATTTTCCATATATTTTCTGGGATTTTCTGATCTTCGCGAATTTTTCCTCCAAACAGTGCCTTTTCCATCAGAATCCTGACTTCAGTGGTCCATCCTCGAAAATTCATCAACCATGCAAAAATAGATGAAATAACATAAGTACCATCTCTTAATATGAAATATATCAATGAATAACACTAAATTATGATATAGAATAGTGATGAAAAATGGACGTATCAACTCCCCCCAAGCTTAGACTTCGCTTGTCCCCAAGCGAAACTGAGCTCAATAAACATGACCTCAGGTTTATGGTGTGAAGTGTCGATAAAAGAATACGAACAAGAAGCATCACATTCATCAATACATAAATCATAATAGAAGACAACTCACTATTATAGAAGGAAACACAATAAAGATACACAAAGTAAATCATAATTGGTAATGGCAAACTTTGTTCTTGGTCAAAGAATAGTTAACAATTTGTAGGAGTTCAAACATAATGGGTTTTCAGCGATAGCTTTCAAAGTAATATTCACTAAGATAAGAGCAGTGTGCAAAACAAGGAACATAAGAAACATGATTGAATAAATCATCATATGAATAATTGAAACACAATAACTCAGATACTTGCTTGAGATAGAAAGGAATAGGTTTACTAACTCAACTAAAAAGTAAAAGATAGGCCCTTCGTAGAGGGAAGCAGGGATTTCAAGTTTCATAAAGAGCTTCCAAAAATTATGGTACTTATTAGCTTTCATATCTCATTACCCCTATCATAAGCATCTTTAGGTGATTAAGGTTGAAGTGAACAAATATGACAATATGCTTGACAAGTTATAAGTTGAAAATCTCATGCCCCTTGCTTATGAGTACCGAACCTCATGCTACACAACTTTATTCACGAGTAAGTTCTTGTCATTGTAAGTACATGTGTATCATAGACAACCGCCAATGGGGTACCCCTTGCCCCATGATACAGGAGCTTTCCCATATCAAAATGACAAGGCAACAGAAATGAGCATCTCAGTGATCTTTTTATTTGCTATTTGCATAGGTTTTTTTATTGAGGATGCTTCACAGATTGCTCACTATGGTTATTCTGCAAGTTTCCACCATGATTAGGCATGTCTTAGGCTAGCCGCCCAGGCGTTTCTCTAACACATATACAAACTCCATGAGCTTACATGCTCCCCTTTTATTTCACACCGCCGGGATCCATAAGCAAAAGAACATGATATCAACTAAATAAAGTGCAATGTTGAAAGCGTTCCCCATGGTAACATGGTTCTGCTAATTCACAACTTACAAAGTGCAGGCATAAACGCAACATAGATGGGCACAATGGTTCAAGTTTATTAAGTGCAAGAAAATAAAGTGTGCCATCAAGTTCGTGAGAGCTTTAATCACTAGTTTTCACATAATAAGTTTAATTCGGAAGGTAGATAAAAACATGAATTTACTTGGAATAGCAATAATGCTAATAGGTAGGTATGGTGGACACAAATGGCATCGGTTTTGGTTTAAGGATTGGATGCACGAGAAGCAATCCCTCTCAGTATAGGTTTTTGGCTAGCAAGGCTGGGTAGCAAGCATAAGAGTTGGAGGAAACAAACAAACATACAAGTGACAAAAACAAACATGCAATCTTCCTTGGAAGCACAAAATGTCTTAACTAGAGAATACTAAGCTTATGAGCCAATCAAGAAAGAAAGATGATGAAATTATATTTCTTAAAAGTACTTTTTTCTTTTTCATTCAATTCTCAAATAGTGTTGCTACTGACCAGAGCCAGGTTTGCCAAAACCAACTAAATTTACTTAATGATCCCAAAGTGATACCAATACTAACAACAAGATCAATCATATAAAAAAATTGCAAACTAAAATAAGATGTGCAAAAATTAAATGATAGAACTTCTCATTAATACTCCATAATGGCAACTCACAGCAAGGGATACATAGATAACTAACTAGAGGGGAGATAATTCCACAATGCAAACCATCATATATGATAACTTCTCTATTCATGATATGACTCTACTAAAAAGGTAAAAAGATAAAAGATAATGATATGATACCGCGACACTCCCCCAGGCTTGGAACAAACCAAGGGGATGCCAAAACCTGATGACGAATTACTCCTTCGGTGGTGATGGTGTTCTCTTGTCATCGTCCGACTTCCAAAGTAAGGGCTCCCCATCAACAAAAGAAATCTTGGTTTCCAACATCCTGAAACAAGCAGCATCACTTATGTGTTTAGACCTAACCTCATACTCATAGTTTTGATTTTGCACGTCATAGAGCTGTCCTTGTAGTGGGTTGGTTGTTCGATGGAGTGAAAGAATTTCATCCCTAAGCTCAGTAGTCTCCTTTTTGTGCTTGGCGATGAGTTCTGAACTAATCTTATGGATGACATCCACCTTGCGTTCTGCCATCTTCTTGTACCTAAAGACTTCTTGCTCCAATGCTTCAATCCTGTCCTCCAGACTACCTTCTCCTTTAGGGCCCTGAACCTCTTTTATCTGTACCTTCCCATTTTCGAGCAACAACTCCTTGGGGTGAATCTTTAACTCATACACGTATGGGTTGATGACGTCCACCGAGGAATCCTCCTTGGTTGATCCAGAGGAAGACATTGCAGCTCCAAAACTAAGAATCTGCCTATCAGAAACAGATCGAAACGAAAACACGATGAAAACACGATATACGAACCTCGCGGGATTATATATTATGAAGTTTAACAACAAAAGGAAAGTACTGGGAGAAAACGGCTCGGAGACGGGCTCCGGGGTGGCCACACCCCTGGTGGCGTGGCCAGGTGGGCCCACGCCACGGGGTGGTGTGAGCCACCTAGGCTCCATTTCTGTCCCTCTTTCGACTCATTAATTCCCATGTTAGATAAAAACTACAAAAATATAACTTGGAAGGTTTTGCGCGGACCTTTTCTTACCAGAACTATTACCTATTTGAAAACAGACTTTGCAGGTCTCTGAATTTGGTCTTTGATCAATTTTTCCGGAGTCACCACTTGAATAACATCAATATCTTCATTGTAAGAATCTCCAGAAATATAGTGCTTGAGTCTTTGACCATTCACCACTTGTGTAGTGTTATCTTTTAAGGAAGAAATTTTGATTGCACCTGGACGATACACCTCTTCAATAACAAAAGGTCCTTCCCATTTTGAGAGTAGTTTTCCTGCAAAAAATCTGACACAAGACCTATGCAATAGAACCTTCTCACCAACATGGAACTCTGTCTTAAGAATTCTCCTGTCATGCCATCTTTTAACTTTTTATTTAAAGAGTCTAGCATTTTCATATGCTTCACTCCTCCACTCGTCTAAAGAACTTAAGTCAAACAATCTTTTCTCACCAGCAAGTTTGAAGTCTCTATTAAGTTCTTTCACTACCCGATAAGCTTTATGTTCTAATTCTAAAGGCAGGTGACAAGCTTTCCCATAAACCATTTTGTAAGGAGACATTCCCATAGGATTTTTATAAGCAGTTCTATAATCCCATAAATCATCATTCAAGTTTTTAGCCCAATTTTTTCTAGATCTATTAACAGTCTTTTGCAAGATGGATTTAATATCTCTATTTGACAGTTCTACTTGCCCACTGGTTTGGGGCTGATAAGCTGAAGCAATTCTATGATTAACATCATATTTAGAATGGGTCTTTCTAAAGCCACCATGAATGAAATGAGAACCTCCATTAGTCATAAGATACCTAGGCACTCCAAACCTAGGAAAGGTAACATCCTTAAGCATTTCTAAAGAGGTCTCACCATCAACACTTTTCTTAGGTATGGCTTCTACCCACTTAGTAACATAGTAAACGGCAACACGAATATGAGTATACCCTTTTGAAGGGGGAAAAGGACCCATAAAGTCAAATCCCCAACAGTCAAATGGTTCAATAACAAGAGAGTAATTCATAGGCATTTCGTTGCGTCTAGAAATATTACCAACTCATTGACATTCATCACATGATAAGACAAACTTACTTGCATATTTAAAAAGCGTATGCCAGTAAAAACCTGTTTGTAGCACCTTTTGTGTGATTCTATCTCCAGCATGATGTCCACCATAGGCACTACCATGACATTTCCGCAATATCTCTTTTTGCTCATATTACGGAACACACCTTCGCATAATACCATCCACTCCCTCTTTATATAAATGTGGGTCATCCCAAAAATAATGCCTCAAATCATAAAAGATTTTCCTTCTTTGCTGGGTTGTAAAAGTTGGAGGCAAATACTTGGAAACAATAAAGTTAGCATAATCAGCGTACCAAGGACTCGAGCTTACCCCTATTGCAGCCAATTGTTCATTTGGAAAACTATCATTAACAGGCATAGGATCAAAAGAAATGTTTTCCAATTGAGATAAATTATCAGCAATAGGATTTTTAGCACCTTTCCTATCTACAATATGTAGATCAAACTCTTGCAAAAGCAACACCCATCTAATAAGCCTAGGCTTAGCATCTTTCTTTGTCATAAGGTACTTAATAGCAGCATGATCAATATGAATGGTAACTTTTTGAATCAAAAATATAAGGTCTAAACTTATCACAAGCAAAGACAACGGCTAAGAACTCTTTTTCAATAGTAGCATAATTCTTTTGAGCAGCGTCAAGAGTCTTACTAGCATAATGGATAACATTTAACTTTTTATCTATTCGTTTCCCAAGAATAGCACCTACAACAAAATCACTAGCATCAGAAATGATTTCAAAGGGTAAATTCCAATCAGGTGGTTGGACAATAGGAGCAGTAGTTAAAGCTTTCTTTAGAGTTTCAAAATCTTCCTTACAATCATCATCAAAAATAAAAGGTACATCTTTTTGGAGAAGATTAGTAAGGGGTTTTGATATCTTGGAGAAATGTTTAATAAACCTTCTATAGAAACCAACATGACCAAGGATACTATGAATACCTTTGACGTCTCTAGGATAGGGCATTTTCTCAATTGCTAAAACTTTAGCTCTGTCAACTGCAATGCCTCTTTCGGAAATTTTATGTCCAAGGACAATTCCTTCATTAACCATGAAGTGGCATTTCTCCCAATTAAGAACAAGATTAGTTTCTTCATATCTCTGCAAGACTTTATCAAGGTTGTGTAGACAATTATCAAAAGAAGTTCCATAGTTGGAAAAATTGTCCATGAATACTTCCACAATTTCCTCACAAAAACCATGAAAGATAGCAGACATGCATCTTTGAAAAGTAGCAGGAGCATTACACAAACCAAAAGGCATACGCCTATAAGCATAGGTTCCATAAGGGCACGTAAAAGTAGTTTTTTCTTGATCTTGTTGTTTAACAGCAATTTGAGAGAACCCAACGTATCCATCAAGAAAGAAAAAATGAGTCTTTTTAGACAACCTTTCTAACATTTGATCAATAAAAGGCAGTGGGTAATGATCTTTCTTAGTAACTTTGTTAACCTTTCTGAAGTAAATGCACATCCTATAACCAACTACTACTCTTTGGGGGATAAGCTCATTATTCTCATTAGGCACAACAATAATTCCTCCTTTCTTAGGGACACAATGAACATGACTAACCCATTCACTATCAGCAATAGAATAAATAATTCTAGCATCAAGGAGTTTTAATACCTCATTTCTTACCACTTCCTTCATCTTAGGATTTAAACGACGTTGATGTTCTACCACTGGTTTTGCATCAGATTCTATATTGATAGCATCCTGACATATAGTAGGAGAAATCCCCTTTAAATCATCAAGGGTATAACCCATAGCTCCTCGGTTTTTCTTCAATACTTCCAATAATCTTTCCTCTTCCTTTCCTGAAAGTTTAGAACTAATAATAACAGGATATATTTTATTATCATCGATGTAAGCATATTTAAGATTGTCAGGTGTAGGTTTCAGATCGAAATTCGGATCCTTTTTAGGTGGTAATGTGGTACCCAAATCTTCCACAGGTAAGTTATGCTTAAGCATCTTGGGTTAACGACAGAGAATCTCGTCAATCTCATTTATTTCTTCCATGAAGGTCTCGCTTTCGTGGTCTTCCATAAATTGCTGCAAAGTATTGTTAGGAGCAAGAGATATAGAAGCAAGCTGTTCAACTCTAAAATCCTCATTAGGAAGTTCATTTTCATAAGGAACATTAGCAAATTTCGAAAAATTAAACTCATAAGATTCTCCATCAAATTTAGTTAAAATTTTCTCCCTCTTACAGTCTATAATGGCTCCACAAGTGTTCAAGAAAGTTCTACCAAAAATGATAGGATAGGTTTTACTAGCAACTGAACCAAGTACTAGAAAATCAGCAGGATATTTAATCTTACCACGAAGAACTTCCACATCTCTTACAATACCAATTGGAGAGATGGTCTCTATATTGGCAAGGTGAATAACCACATCAATATCTTCTAGTTCACAGGGACCAATTTCATGCATAATTTCTTTGTAAAGATCATAAGGAATAACACTTGAACTTGCACCAATGTCACATAAACCATAATAGAAATGATCACCAATTCTAACGGAAAGAACAGGGACACTAGCTTTTCTAGTTCTATTAGGATGTGAGACAATATTAGAAGCATCCTCACAGAAGATAATGTGTCCAACTTCTACACTTTTAGTGACAAGGTCTTTCACAATTGCTCCTGCAGGTTCAATGTTTATTTGTTCATCGGGCTTTCCAGCTCTCTTTCTACTTTTGTTAATTACAGTAGTTATCATAGAATGCTCCTTTACCTTATCCGGGAAAGGTATTTTCTCGATATAAGGTTCAGGTAAAATACGATCAATAGTACAAACTTCAGTACTTCTAGCAGGAAATCAATCAACAATATCTTTATATGGTGCATCATACTTGTTCCATTCTTTTTTTGGAATTTCAATATAAGAGGCAAAAGCCTTAAAACAATTTGCAATAACTTGAGAATCAAGACCATAAGTATTACTAATATTATGAAAGTCATCAGTTCCCATAAAAGATTTAATGCATTCATAATCATAATTTATACCTGACTTTCTTCCTTTATTATTCTCCCATGCTTCAGCATTGTCTTGAATACGGTCTAGAAGATCCCATTTAGCTTCTTCTTCCATGCATGTAAATGATCCAACACAAGAAGCATCCAATAGTTCCTTATCATGGAGAGAAAGACTTGCATAAAAGTTATTGATAATAATATTGTCAGGGAGCTCATGAATAGGACATTTGAGCATTAGTAACTTCAATCTCCCCCAAGCTTGAGCTGTACTCTCTCTATCACGAGGCCAAAAGTTGTATATTTGAATCTGATCTTTATGAATCTCACTAGGAGGATAAAATTTTGAATAAAAGAGAGGTACAACTTCCTCCCATTCAAGAGATTGGCCATTCTTCAGCAGCTTGTACCATTCCTCAGCTCTTCCTTTTAGTGATAATGAGAATAACTTCTTCCTGACTTGATCTGTTGTAATACCTGCACACTTGAACAACCCGCATAATTCGTGTATAAAGAGCAAATGATCACCGGGATGGACAGTTCCATCTCCAAAATAGTAGTTATCCATAACACAATCAACAATTCTTATAGGTACCTTAAAAGTATCATTTTCAGCAGGTGGTGGTTTATCTACTACCTTAGTAGTGGTAGTAGCATTACGAAATAAGAAACTAAGTGAATTATCCATATGGAAATAAAGTAACTAACAGAAATAAACAATACTTATAGTAGAAGTTTCCTTTACCCACAAGTATAGGGGTGTACCATAGTATTTTCGATAAGTAAGAGTGTCGAACCCAACGAGGAGCAGAAGGTGTTGACAAGTGGCTTGGATCAGGAATTCTCTGTAAATACTTAACAACCTGATTTTTAGGGGGTTTTGAAAATGCAGATAAATAAAGTACGAGTAAATAAAAGACAATAATAATAATTGCAGCAAGTGGCCCAACCCTTTCTTTAGCAAAGGACAAGCCGGTTGTATTACTTAAGATGACCAAACATTCCCGAGGACACATGCGAATATCGTCAAGTGCTTTTGCTTCATATAGTTGATTAATCTTATTTAGTTGGATAAGTGTTGTGTGGGTGAACCTATGCTAATGTATTGAACTTCCTAGGGCTAATACATACTTGTGATTATACCCCTTGCAAGCATCCGCAACTACAAGAAAGTAATTAAGATAAAAACCTAACCACAACATTAAACTTTGAGATCCTACACTCCCTTGCGCAAAGGTTTCCTAACGAGGGTTCAGGTTTCTGTCACTCCGGCAACCCCGCGATTTGTTGCCAAATACATAATGCATTCCCCTAGGACAATAAAGGTGAAGTATCATGTAGTCGATGTTCACATGACACCACTAGAAGAATAACACCACAACATAAAAATCAAACTATTGAATCTTTCTCAACACAATTCCACTACTAACAACATGACTTCTCCCATGTCCTCAAAAACTAAACAAACTACTCACGAGACATCATATGGATCAAGATCAGAGATGAAATAATGATATGTAACAATCTGAACATGAAGGATAGTTCAATGGTTCCACTCAATAGCATCAACTACAACAAGTAATCAACACCGGGAAAGTTTCCCCTAAGAACTATGCAAGATTCAACCCAATTGTTACAGAGGTATGGAGTGGTGATGATGGTGCTGGTGGAGATGATGATGAAGATGATGATGATGATCTCGATGAAGTCTAGCTTGATGATGGTGTTGATGGCGATGATCTCCCCTCTCTAGGAAGGAATTTCCCCGGCAGATTTCTGCCTGCCGGATAGCTCTTTCTCTCTCTGTAGTTTCCGCCCCGCAGAGGCGGCGGAATCTTTCTGTGGTCGCTCCTCGAGTCTTAGGGTTTCGAGGGGATTATATACGCCAAAGGGCGATGCCAGAGGTGGGCCAGGGTGGCCACACCACCTGGTGGCGCGACTAGGGCTGACCCGCGCCAAGGGGTGGTGTGGGCCCCCTGTGGCCCATCTCCACTTCCCCTTTTGGCTTCCTTCGTCTTCTAGAAAAATAGGATTTGCCATATATTTTCTGGGATTGTCTGATCTTCGTGAATTTTTCCTCCAAACTGTTATTTTTCCATCAGAATCCTGACTTCAGTGGTCCATCCTCCAAAAGTCATCAACCATGCAAAAATAGATGAAATAACATAAGTATCATCTCTTAATATTAAATATATCAATGAATAACAGTAAATTATGATATAGAAACTGATGCAAAATGGACGTATCAGTGCTCATCATAGACCGTTATAATTATGATGCTTGGAGCTTCATTGGAGAGTACTTTAATACACATGGGCCTCACTACTCTTTTCTAGTTGTGCTTAAATGATTATTTGTCTACAAAGAAATGTGACTATGTTGTGCTAGGTGAGTTGTTCTACTTTTTCTTGATCTAGAGTGTAGTAAATAGCCTTTTCTTGATCCATGAGTTAATATGATTTGTATCTTATTTTTCTGCTCATCAGATGGATTTCTCTTTTACTGAATGAGAAAAGCAAGAAGTTGTTTATTTAATGTTGGGTTGATTGTACTTGGATTTACCAAAGATTAATTGTTCCATATTGTACATTGATAGGTATGAACTTGCTAGCTTAGAATGGTATTATATACACAAAGGATATTGTTTCTCTGCATTCAAAAAGAAAGAAGTTAGCTCATGAATGCTTTCCTTGACTATATTTAGATTTTCCTATGGTTAATTGTGACATGTGGTACATTGGTAGATAGGAACTTTGCTACATAAGGATGAGGCTATCTATGTAGAGGAATTTCTTATTCGTTGCACATGAAAAGCAAGAAGTTAATTAGTTAATATAAAGTTGACCATTTTGGATTTGTATGCACCTGATTGGGACTATTTAAATGCCAGATGGCTAATATAGTACTGCTTTTCAAATGTTACGTGTTATGGATGCCAAAATTAACCAGGTTCCTTGATAACTTAATATAGTCATAATCCCGCTACTAAACTTTGCTTTTCATATATCAATCTTTATGTTCTTGTTGCGAGGTCGAAACATAAAAAGGTTGGTCTCTTGGTGTGAGGACTGGAACTTAACTTTCAGACCCCCTGTGTTTATTCGTCAATCCCAAGATTAATGTTGACGACACATCAAAATGTATATCATTGTAGACATATAAAAGTAATTTATTACAAAGTCTGGATAACAACATAGTAAAATGTATAATGACATTTATTACATCCAGAAAGCACAGCGGAAATATAAAACGCATAGTGACTCCATCTCAGCCACACGCAGTCGATGTAGTCCACGAGGCCCCACTCATCAGCATCATCATAATAGTCATAGTCGTCTCCTTCTCCATAGTACACTAGAGTATCAACAAAAGTATTGCCATGAGTACATAAGTACTCAACATACCCCTTATACAAAACTTATAATATCTACATGTGGATTTATGTGGAGGTTATATGGTTCTTTTGCATAACGCCAATTTTATTTGTAATATGGTAATAGTTTTGATAAAAGCAGTTTCAGACGAAAACATGTTTATCATCAATGTGGTATTTCTCAATAGTGTGATTGTCCACGACAACTCACATAGTTCATAGATTCCAGGATAAGGATAGGGGCAAAGAGGGAAGTAGCAAGACAGGTTTCCGTATGTCAAGAAAGATTCATGTGTCGTTCCTGACCGTGGACACGACTATTTAAATAGTTTAAGCTCTACAGAGGTTGTATACTTTTTCCACACGACACAGTCCCATATTGACGCCCACCAGCCATCGCTGATTTAATACACACCAATTGGTGTACCGGCAGATGGATTGTGACAAGGTATTTTAGCTATATCCTCCAAATATGTGACATGCCCACCGGGTATGGCGCACATAACTGAGAGTATGTCCCCAAACCGGTCCCCCCATCTGTGCCGAAGGCTCCCCCACAGGCAGACACCATCAGCGGTACGATGAGATCGACACCTAAGGCTGACTAAATTACTTGACCAAGCCAGTGCCTATTATAGCATGTGGTTGTACGTTGGTCACATTCTTCAAATCCAAGACTTATTAGAACCTCATACGGCACGGTATACCGTTCTCAACTAATAATAATATTTTGGAAAATAATATATTTTTGATATAGCCAATATAGTTGCCATAGTTTTGATATGCAATGCAAGCAACTATATTCTAGCTAGCCATGCGCATAAATATACACGTGAAAATAAAAGCATGTAAAAACTATTAGCAGTTGTACACGTGCAATATTAACAATCCCTAATTAGCAATTTGTACATGCAATAAAGAGAAACACTTAGAATTCGGAACCAAATCAGTTCACTGATTGTAGCAGGGCATCGCTGGAAATTCTAACATGTATATGCTAACAAGAATGAGAACCTAATGAAATACTAAACTACACGATAAGCAACATGCAATACAATAAACATGTCAAGCAATAAATCGTAGCCGTTTACACCTAGTAAGTAGGATGAGAAAACTAAACTAAGTCAGTTTATAATTAACGGGACAAGACTTACTGATAAAAAACAAGCTGATTAGCCTCAAAGGCAAAGATGCAAATAAATCATTAATTTGTTCCAGTAATTATACCTATAGTTAAACATGTAAACTCAACTGCAATTGTTAGGACCGAACTAGATTAACAAGAGTACATATGATTAGCTAGCTACATCACCTGATGGCATATACATATAGAACTAGCTCACAGTGATGCACAGAATTCACACTAGACAAAATAAATCTAAATACATAGTGACATAGGATAACACGAGTAGTACAAGAGGCAAACCAACTACAAAAATATGAATGTGTATTAACTATCATCAGTAGCATGCGACCACACGAACATGAGCATATATGCCTAGAATACGTAATGTACAGGAAACAATAGATTTCAAAATATATCGATTAACTTCGAAGTTCTTCAAAACTAACATTGTTGATGTGTTCCTATAGTTACTCGGCATAGTTTCTAAGTTGGGAACAAGGTCACTAGACGTGTGCATGGTGGTCTAATCTGCCTATGTCACCGAGCGGCGTTCGGTTCACGGCAACCGTGCAATCTATGAAACTAGGAGCAACAACTATGTCTAGGAGGTAGGCATGAACATAGGTAGTAGCTAGGTGCGAGGGTTTTAGTGATTCTCACCGAGTCAACGACAATCTCCGTGCCCAGATGGTGATCTTAGCTGCGAACATGGTCGCGTGCGTCTCTAGTGATTTTTTTGAGGGTGAAACAGTAAGGGAAGTCCGCCACTGCAATTTTTTCATTATATATTTTGCTGGTAACTACAAAGTATAACTTACAAGGAGAGTAACTACTAATATCTAAAAAAATAGACTATAGATTAAACTTATAATTTACTTGTCTCTGAAACCAATTATCATATAATATGGAATGTTTCTTTTTCATTCTGTATTTTATCCAGCTCATTTCTTGGAGAAAGATTGCCTTCCAGTTTGCAATACTTGGGCTTGTATCTTCAAATATTTTCTTGTTTCTGCAGATCCAAATTCCCCAAGCTCCCATAATCACTATTTCTACTGTAAAAGGGAGGTTTAACTTTGTTTTGATATCTTGAAATGCTTCCAGAACAGAGAGGTTTCTAGTTCTTTGAGGGCAGATATAATCCCAACATTTGGAAGCAAATGAACATTCCCAAAAGAGATGAATTAGGGTTTCTTCAGTGCTACAATTTAGTGTTGCACAGTTGTAATCAGGTAGGGAGAAGTTTTTTCTTTTGAGGAGATTCCTATTGTTTAGTCTGTCAAGGATCAGTAGCCAGAAGAAAAATTTGTGTTTGGCTTGGCAAGAAGATTCCCAAATCCATGTGAAGTGAGGGGGAGCAGGTTGTGATCCAGCTAGCACCATGTATGCTTTTTTCACAGAGAATTCTTCAGAACCCCAACTGTAACTCCATTTATCAGGTTGCCCAAGTTGGCTACGAATCAAAGTGTGTTGACAGATATCCTCCAACATTTCAAATTCAGAGAAAGCATGTTCTGACATGGGTAAGTTGAAAAGGTCTTCCAGGTATTCAGTGTGTATTGCCTCATGTATAGTGATTTTTGTATTCGTTGCATATGATAGAAGGTGTGGCATTTTGAATTGTAAACATTCATTTTTCCATAAATCTGTCCACAAGTAGGATGTTTTCCCTTCTCCAAGCTGACATCTTGCCAAGGCCTTATATGCATCAATGAGATTTAGGTGAGATTTCCACTAGAATGAACCTTCCATTTGATATCCAGGTAGTTTGCCTTCAGAATAATAAGTGTTCCAAATCATGTGTACCCATAGAATATCATGGTGATTATAGAATTTATCAAGATCCTTGAGCAAAAGAGCATTATTTTGAATATTTAGGTTCAAAACACCTAGACCTCCCTGGTTTTTTGGTTTGCACACCTGTGTCTAGGCCACAAGAGCTGAACCTTTTGCTTGTACATCCTCTGTTTTTTTTCTCCAAAGGCAATGCCTCATGTATTTAGCCACTTGTTCCTTGATGGAGATGGGAACATCCAAGAAACTCATGAAGAAGAGGGGTAAAGATGATAAAACAGACTTAACCAATTGAAGCTTGCCTCCATAGTCCAGGAAATCAGCAATTCCACCAAGTCTATATTGAACTCTTTGGACCATAGGAAGAAAATATTCCAGGGTGGGCTTTGTTAAGCTTAGAGGCAGACCAAGATAAGTAAAAGGTAGGCTGCCCTTATTACAACCAAAAGTTTTAGCAAAATGGTTCAGCCTGTCAGGGTCCAAATTAATGGGAATCATGTTTGATTTGTGATAGTTCACCTTTCATCCAGTGGATGAGGCAAAAGTATTGAGGATTGACTTCAGGCAGAGTAGTTGTCTAGCATTTGCTTTCATAATCACCAGGGTATGATCAATGACTTGTCCTTCCGGTTCCATGAATCAGTTTATCCCCTCCTCGTGGTGCTAGTGGAGCAGCCGTTCGTCGTCCGGTGGTCCGAGCTCCAGGAATACGAGCGGCGTTCGATGATGATGTAAGTCGGAGCTCCGCTAGATGAGTTCATGGGACGAGTTATGGATGGGGTAGTGGCAGGGATTGGAAAGGAGATGCTGGAGTATTGTTTTGGGACTATATAGACCAAGTATGGTGCGTTCTAATTAATGTGACTACCGTGGAGTCTTAATGGGAGGTAAGGGTGGAGCAATTTATGATGCGGATTTTTCAGTGGACGACCCACGCATGCCGGAAGTAGAAGCGCGGTCCAATGCTTCGGCTGGTTGAACTGCTAGACATAAACGCTTCGGTTTTGTACGACCCAGGTGTGCGTGTGGTGCCGAGATTTTGTTCCATGCGATCTAGTCGATTAGCAGCGATCGCTGCATGGTTTAGAGTGGTGTGATGCTTCAGCTAGAGAACCAACGAGCTGATTTTGGCTGGTAGTTACGGTGATGGGCAGAGAATTAGAGTAAAAGAATAATGAGAGGAGAAGGATAATAAAAGGAGGCTAGCTAGAGGCATGGCATGCACAGTATGTTGTATGCACATTGCATGGCTATGGGCAAAGATCAAATGCAAATAGGAATTTAGAGAGAGCCAAATTGAAAGAAAATTGGGAAATTAAAACAAGACACAAAAATAAAACGAGGAGTACTCCTTAGAAATTAATCTCTTACTTTCATATGTCAAATGAATTCTAAAAATATTTTGGAATTATTAGTTTTAAAAAATTCCTTGCTTATTTTTATTTGACTGTGTTACAACATCCCTTAGGTTAAAAAAATTCGGCCCGTAAAAATCGAGATGTTACAATTCTACCCCCTTATAAGGAATCTCGACCCCGAGATTTGGCCTAAGAGAAAAGATTGGGTAACTCCGTCGCAAAAGAAATCTTGGTATTCCATAGTCACTCAAACATATCGTGCTATCATCTCCTTCAAGTTGTTCAGCAGGCGGTTTACTGCAGATTTTGATGCTAACTCGGGTTTATAGCGGAAGATCCAAAAATCACTAAGTATTGAACCATACTATGAGTTTATTGGGAACATACCAAAAACATCATCTAAGGCTTCATTAGTTTGTTGGGCTGTGATGTGGTTGACTTGACCATGCCCTAGCTGTCCTGAGACGTGAGGTGCGCTTCCATGTGTAAGAATTATGCCTTGTCCACGCCCAGTTGCGGGTGCTTGGATGTAGATCCTAAACTAAACTTCATTGGTGTTGGTCCTGTGTTTTTCTTACTGGGACACCTAGCAGCAAAGTGTCCCTCTACGCCACAGTTGTAGCATGCCTTCCCAGCAGTGTTGGCATGAATTTAGCTCTCGGAGTATGGTATGCATTGTGTGAAGAGCGTGAATAGGCTCTATTGGCTTAGTAGTTGTTCCACGATAAACCAAGTAGTTATTGTTCTTCTGGCGTGAACTTCCCGCTCCATGTTGACCCTATGGTGCTTTGCGCTTGCGATATTCCTCTAGTTCCCTCTTAGAGTTCTCTTGCAGAATAGCCTTGTTTACTAGACTCTGGAAATTGGTAAAATCATGGGATACCAGTCAATCCTTCAGACCTGGGTTCAATCCCCTCAGGAACCTCGTAGCCTTATCTGCCTCGGTGGGGATATCTGCTATACTATATCATGATAACTGGGTGAAACGGTCCTAATATTCAGATACTATCATCTTTCCTTGGACTAGAGCTCGAAATTCATCCCTCTTCAAATCCATGAGACCAGCAGGAATGTGTGTACTATGAAAGGCTTATGAAAATTCATTCTAGGTGATTGCCTCACCATTATCATGTGCGTCATAGAAGTTCTCCCACCAATCTACAGCTACAACCTGGAGTTGATGCGTCGCAAACTTCACACGGTCTTGTGCATCAACATTGACCAAATTGAGCTTCCAGCGAATGTCCTTCAGCCAATCATCAGCTTCTATAGGGTCCGCTAATCCTGCGAAAGTAGGTGGCTTTGTCCTCATGAACTTTGCTAACTTGGACTGCGGTGGCGGATGATGACCTTGATTCTGATTCAGGTTTTGGTTTTGGTTCTGATTCACCATGTTGGTGACCATCTGTTGTAGTAACTGTGTCTGCATCAACATCACTTATGCCATGTCAGGTGGTGGTGGTGGTGGATGTTGTCCCTCATCCTCATTTCCATTGTCATGGACTTCATCCTCAACAAAGTTCTCTTCAAAAGCTGGTCAACGACCACGTCCTCCACGACTACGACCCTGATTGTTGTTCATCCTTTTGTCGCTCGTGATTAGGATAGATGAGAGGGAAAAACTAACCCCAAAGCCAACTTGTATGTACACACAAATAAAAACCAATAAAAACCAAAAGAAGAAAATATTCTTGAAATCTCAACACAAAGGTTCAAAATAGTATCTATACCATATATATGGATAGGTATAGTCTACTAAGCACACATCCAATATAGAAAATAGATAATGTTTTGCTCAGATAATATTAAACAAAGGGCTCTCTCCTGGCCTCCTATAGACTACTTGTCCAGGTAGCTATAGTATTATGGTGTTGCATTAAGGTGGTCAGGTGATATGAAGAGCAACTACTGGAGGTTCAGCTACCTCAACTTCTAGTGTAGTAGGGGTCCTTTCGTCTGGCTTGGGTTCCTCCAGAGACTGATCGGTCTACTCCTCCGATGTTGATGGTGGGGTTGGACTACCGAATAGTGGTGGCGAGATGGCTCCAGGCGTAAGGCGGCGCTTCTTCACGGGTGACACGTCTTCTTTGCTGCTACCCACATACGTCCAAATTACATAATCCTCTGTAGCGGTACTCGTGGTGTTGGGTCCTGCAGTTCCTCCTCTTGTGCTTCGCCTATGAACATAGTCTCCATTGCGGTGACTGCCACATGCACAACGACGATGACCTCTTCTACGGGAACCTATATTTGATGAGCTGAAGGTAATGCCATCTACGTATATTTCAACTAGAGAAGAATAATTAGTAAAAAAATTCGTAAATGCTATAAAGGAAGACGAGAAACATTAAGGAATCCTATTATTTGTGTCACATATATTTTGATAAATATACAAGTACTAAAGGCTTTTTATTCTTAACTAAGGCCACGTGACTATGTCGACGTTAGCTCTAATACCACTTTTGTGAGGACCAGAACTTAACTTCCAGACCCCCTGTGTTTATTCGTCAATCCCAAGATCAATATTGACGACACAACGAAATGTATATCATTGCAGACGTACAAAAGTAATTTATTACAAAGTCTGGATAACAACATAGTAAAATGTCTAATGACATTTATTACATCCAGAAAGCACAACGGAAATTTAAAACGTGTAGTGACTCCATCTCAGCCACAGGCAGTCGATATAGTCCACGGGGCCTCACTCATCAGCATTATCATAATAGTCATAGTCGTCTCCTTCTCCATAGTACTCTGGAGTATCAACAAAAGTATTGCCATGAGTACATGACGTACTCAACATACCCTTATGCAAAACTTATAATATCTACATGTGACTTTATGTGGAGGTTATATGGTTCTTTTGCATAAAGCCAATTTTATTTGCAATATGGTAATAGTTTTGATAAAAGCAGTTTTCAGACGAAAACATGTTTATCATCAATGTGGTATTTCTCAATAGTGTGATTGTCCACGACAACTCACATAGTTCATAGATTCCAGGATAAGGATAGGGGCAAAGAGGGAAGTAGCAAGACATGTTCCCGTATGTCAAGAAACATTCATGTGTCGTTCTTGACCGTGGACACGGCTATTCGAATAGTTTAAGCTTTGCATAGGTTGTACACTTTTCCCACACGACATAATCCCGTCTTGATGTCCACCAACTGTCACTAATTTAATACACACCAATTGGTGTACCGACAGATGGATTGTGACAAGGTATTTTAGCTAGATCCTCCAAAGATGTGACATGCCCACCGGGTATGCCGCACGGAACTGACAGTATATCCCCAAACCGGTACCCCCATCTGTGCCGAAGGCTCCCTGCAGACAGACACCTCATCAGTGGTACGGCGACATCGACACCTAAGGCTGACTAACTTACTTGACGAAGCTAGTACCCATTATAGAATGTGGTTGTACGTTGGTCATAATCTTCAAATCCAAGACTTATTAGGCCCTCATACGACACGGACGATGGATTTCCCCCTTCATCTAGTGAAGGGCAGCCAATCGCTCCTTTCTTTGATCCAGCTGTCACCCGCGCGAGTGTTTAGATGACAAGTTTAATCCAGAATAGAATAGAGTAGAGGAAGCAACAATGGCTAGCTCAGCGAGCTCAACAAGTTTCAAAAGTAAATATGTGACCCAAGGGTCATCTAATTCCTCTGAAGAGGGGAGATCAGGGATCCTAAATATTATTTAGTATGGCTAAGCAATTCTACACTACATGATTAATATATAATCTCTACTTAGAGTTGTGTATGGCGACGGGTGTATCAAGGTATGTGGGTAACCAAAATAACAGTAATATTTGTAAAACAATAATAACATGCACTTGTAAAACATGGTATAATTATGAAAGGGGCATGCCTTTGTTGGTGTTGTACTGTTCTTCTTCGTAGTCTTGATTTTGCTCAAACTCGTCACTCGCTAGGTGTCATAACGATGAACAACACATAAATACAAACTTCAAATAACCACAAATAAGATCCAAATAAAAATAACCAAATAGGCTGGCAAGGTTCGAACGGCTCGGTATAGGGGTCGGTCTACTGTTCTCGACTAATAACAATATTTTGGAAAATAATATAGTTTTGATATAGCCAATATAGTTGGCATAGTTTTGATATGCAATGCAAGCAACTATATTCTAGCTAGCCATGCGCATAAATATACATGTGAAAATAAAAGCATGCAAAAGCTATTAGTAGTTGTACACGTGTAATACTAACAATCCCCAATTAGCAATTTGTACATGCGATAAAGAGCAACACTTAGAATTCAATAGTCAGGAACCAAATCAATTCACTGGATGTAGCAGGGCATTGCTGAAAATTCTAACATGTATATGCTACCAAGAATAAGAACCTAATTAAATACTAAACCACACGATGAGCAACATGCAATACAATAAACCTGACAAGCAATAAATCGTAGCCGTTTATACCTAGTAAGTAGGATGCGAAAACTAGACTAAGTCAGTTTATAATTAACCGGACAAGACTTACTGATAAAAAACAAGCTGATTAGTCTTATAGACAAAGATGTAAATAAATCATTAATTTGTTCAAGTAATTATACCTATAGTTAAACATGTGAACTCAACTTCATTTGTTAGGACCGAACTAGATTAACAAGAGTACATATGATTAGCTTGCTGCAGCACCTGATGGCATATACATCTAGAACTAGCTCACAGTGATGCACAGAATTCACACTAGACAAAATAAATCTAAATACGTAGTGACATAGGATAACACGAGTAGTACAAGAGGCAAACCAACTACAAAAATCTGAATGTGTATTAACTATCATCAGTAGCATGCAACCACACGAACATGAGCATATATGCCTAGTGTACGTAATGTACAGGAAACAAAAGTTTTCAAAATATATCTATTAACTTCGAAGTTTTTCAAAACTAACATTGTTGATGTGTTCCTACAGTTACTCGACACAGTTTCTAAGTTGGGACCAAGGTCATTAGACGTGTGCATGGTGGTGTAATCTGCCTATACCACCGAACAACGTTTGGTTTACCGGCAACCGTGCAATCTATGAAACTAGGAGCAGCAACTATGTCTAGGAGGTAGCCATGAACATAGCTAGTAGCTAGGTGCGAGGGTTTTAGCTGATTCTCACCGAGTCAACGGCAATCTACGTGTCCAGATGGTGATATCGAGCTGCGAACGTGGTCACGTGCGTCTCCGGTGATCAACAACTTGTCCTTCCGGTTTCACGAATCAGTTTATCTCCTCCTCGCGGTGCTGGTGGCGCAGCCGTTCGTCGTCCTGTTGTCCGAGCGCCGGGAACGTGAGCGGTGTTCGACGGTGATCTAAGTCGGAGCTCTGCTAGATGAGTTCATGCGGCGAGTTATGGATGGGGTAGTGGTAGGGATTGGAAAGGAGATGCGGGAGTATTGTTTTGGGACTATATAGACCAAGTATGGTGCGTTCTAATTAATGTGACTAACATGGAGTCTTAATGCGAGGTAAGGGTGGAGCATTTTATGATGCGGCTGTTTTAGTGGATGACCCATGCGTGTCGGAAGAAGAAGCCCGGTCGGATGCTTCGGCTGGTTGGACTGCTTGGCATAAACGCTTCAGTTTTGTACGACACATGTGTGTGTGTGGTGCCGGGATTTTCTTCCGTGCGAGCTAGTCGATTAGCAGCGATCGCTTCATGGTTTAGAGTGGTGCGACGGTTCAGCTAGAGAACCAACGAGCTGATTTTGGCTAGTAGTTACGGTAATGACAGGGAATCGGAGTAAAGGAATAATGAGAGGAGAAGAATAATAAAAGGAGGCCAGCTAGAGGCATGGCATGCACAGTATGTTGTATGTACTATGGGCAAAGATCAAATGCAAATAGAAATTTAGAGAGAGCCAAATCAAAATAAAATTGGAAAATTAAAACAAGACACAAAAATAAAACAGGGAGTACTCCTTAGAAATTAATCTCCTACTTTTATATGTCAAATGAATTCTCAAAATATTTTGGAATTATTAGTTTTAACAAATTCCTTGCTTATTTTTATTTGACTGTGTTACAACATCTCTTGGGTTAAAAAAATTCGACCCGTAAAAATCGGGATGTTACACTTGGTCATGCATTGCTTCCATCATGTGTTTACTTTGAACTAAGCATCCACTATTTCAGATCAAATAGCTATGATTGGTATTTAAAAACTATAAGTTGATTCAGTTCATTAGTTATATAGATTTATTGCTAAATGTTGCAGTTTGATTCGATTTTTTAATTAGTCTAGTCACATATATGTTTTAAAGGGTGCTAGCTGTTGCGGTCTCAAATGTAAACATCTATGTTTTCAAATTGTGCAGGTTAATACTCATCACGCAATGTATATCTAGGTTTTTTTTCAGGATTCTTGGAAATGTGCCTTTTGAATTTTCCAAAGTAGTACATTTTAAGGGGAGTATAAATAGTCATTTGACAGTGGTCAGATCCATTGGATCCCAAGAGTTGTAGAAGGTATACTATTACATGCAATCACAATACTACTACACACACTCACAATAGTACTTTGAGAAATGCAATAGTATTTTTAGTTTGACAATTGCAATGGTATTTTCTATTTTGACAATTGTAATGTTATTTTCTATTTTGACAATTGGACCCAAAAGTAAAGAACACAATTGTGGTACTCCGTTTTACTGAATATTCATGTAAGTGCTTTCATCACTTGCAATAATTAGTAGTCCTATACAAGAATAGAACTTCACTTCTGATATCATTGATCTTGTAGGCCATTGCAGCTGAAGATAGCAATACATATTCAATTGCATTATTGTCTCCTTGCTCAAGAAATCAAACTTGACCATAAGCTTCTCATATGTTTTCTGAGATAATAAAACAAAAGAATCAAGAATGATAAATCTACTTTTCTCTATCCAACTTAGTATTTATTCCATGGCCAGTATAGATCATGATTGCCTACTTCTTGATGGTTGCTTGTTCCCTACTTCGTTTGAGCAAATGCCAACTTAGTGTGATATATTGATTTTGGATATAGTATCTCTCTTATGTAACCATAGTAATAGATGTTTCTATATATAAATCACTTAGGTTTTTTTTATGTCCATTACATTACATACCATGGAGTTGATAATTATGGATTATATGCAACCCTTGCCTGCAGTAAGCCTTCTTGATGGATGACAAAGGAACATTACTTTTCCCACCATTTCTATTTGTTGCATATCTCACCAGTCCGGATTAGTAGTCTAGGAGGAACGACAAAGGTACATGCCACCAGTAGTTATACCACTACATGTCCTTATTACCAAGTAAGACATACATGTTCCAATTCTGGTGTGATAATATCTTGGTGGTACGTGTTATTGCTAGGTCCTATACTATCGGGGGGATGACCCCCGGGTAGGCCAAGACGGGACCAACCGGCCGGCTCCAAGGAGCACATGCCGTCTGGACCTAGATCAAGGAACCACAACTGGGTGTGGAATCCCCACCCGATCCACATTCAAGTTTCCCCGGCTAGCCCGTCTAGCCGGGTAGCCAGAAGAACCGGCTGGGAGGCCGCTCCTAGCCGGCCGCCTCGGATCTGCTGGCCATGGTATGGTGGGGGTGATGCTCCTTGCTGAGCGCACCTTTGACCGGACAGGCTGACTGGCCTGGCCGGTGCTACTGGACAACTGCGCCAAAGCTAGAGGCTGACAAACAAAGCAAGGGCTGACGAGGAAAGCTCCGGCTTACGCATAAAGAACCGACTGACGGATAAAGAGCCGGATGACGAGTAAAGCAGGGGCGCTGGACACTGTAGCACGGTCCTCCCCTGTACTAGAGGCTTGACTGGACTAGGGCCTACAGTTTGGCCCTGTCCAGCCGGCCCACTTTGTAAGGCCCAAATCCAAACAGTTAATCCTAGAACCCACCTTGTAACCTACCTCCTCGACCTGTATATAAGGGAGGGTAGTGCTAGGGTTCTAGGTAGACAGAAGAGGAAGGACTTAGACAATTTCAAGCAAGAATTAGCTAAGGAAATAGCTCAAGGAGCATCTGTATTGGGCATTCTCCCTCTTTGATAGTAGATCTTTGCAGGAGTAGGAGTTTTACCTTGCTAGGAGGGCTCCGAACCTGGGTACATCGCTGTGTTTGCAATATCTGTGCCCAACCCGTTGCGAGTAGCCACCGATAGCATCCTGATTGTCCCCTTCAAGCCATCCCCGATGGCACTTCCGTGTTCCACACCACGACAGTTGGCGCCCACCATGGGGCACAACGCTTCGGCTGGGATCATCTTTCGCATGGGACTTCCACTCGTCGCTGGTGAGCGAGTCGCCTCTGGCCTCGTCCTCACCCTCGGCTCCTTCGACTGCGTCCTCGACAACGTGTCCTGCTTTGCTGGGGGGATCACCGTGTCTACGTCGCCACCATCCCTGAGGCCTTCCCTCGCGAGGTCGTCACCATATTCGGCGTGCCCCCTGGTTTCTCCACCTCATGCATCGCCAGCGGCAGCGTCGAGGTCATGATGGAAGGCTTGGTGGAGAACCGTCGCCCACCTCTGGAGCGCAACATGGACGGCCGTGCCACTAACTCACGCCTCCCGAACCAGCACCTGATCAACACGTCCATCGAGCACCTCCGCAACCCCATCACCCGCATCGAGGCGGATCCAGCTGTAGTTGCGGCAGCCCGAGAGACTACCCGTCAGAACCTTTTGGAGGAAGGTGGCAAGGTGGTGGCCGCCCAACGACGGATGAACACCACTATGCGGGAGTACAACATCGTGCACGGCTTCACGCGCTTACCTGGCACCAGCCGCCTGGCCCAGCCACAAGGCCGGAACCTCGGTTCGGAGATGGATCGCGTTGCTGATCCGCGTGTGCCCACGGTGCAGCCGGTCAGCATTCCCGCCAAGAACATGAGGGCCATGGAGGCGGCAGTTGTGGAGCTAAGCCACCTGGAGGGCGAGGAACTGCTCCGTCAGCAGGCACATGTCCAGCTCGTTGTGGTCACAGCGAACAAGCAACAGGCCGAGGCAGAACTCGGCATGGCCGGCAACAGCAGAACCGAACCGGCTTGCCGGATGGCGGATCTGGCTGCAGGTGGCAGCAAGGCATCTTCCCCAAACGGAGAAAGGAAGAGCAACCGCCCATGCGGTGGATCTGCAGGCCGTGGGCACAACGCCCGCGACGCAGCAGTTGTTACCAGCAAAAACCGCGAGCCGGCCGACGAAGCCGGAAATGGCAAAGCACTCCCCAAGTCCCGCCTATCTGGCCTGTTGGGACCGCTCGAGCCGGATGAACAGCAAGACGCATGCGCGCGAATCGACCTATTGGTCCAATGACGCGTGCTGGAGGAAGAAAGTCCAGCCGATCCAAGATGCTTCGGACCATGCATCCGGAATGAACCGTTTCTAAAGGGATTTTTGCTCCCAAGGGATATGCGAAAGTACAACGGCTCGGTCAAGCCACTACCGTAGGCATCACCAACAGCAATCGCCGGGTAGCAGTACGCTACGCCCCTCTCATGCTCCTCGACTCAGCTAGGACGTGGCTCAACAGCCTCCCCGACAACAACATCAACACTTGGATCAATTTCGAGCAGGCATTTATTCGCAACTTCACGGACACCTACAAGCGCCCAGACCGACCCGCCCTCGCTCTTTGCGTGCAGGGCCCGGATGAATCCGATCGCTCCTACATCACCTGATGGACAAGCATGCACAACTCCTGTGAGGGGGTACGCGAACACCAGACGATTGATTTCTTCATCAACGGCTGCAGAGAAGGCACTATGCTCAAGCATAAGCTTCGCCGGGTGGAGCCCACAACCATGGCACAGACCATGGCCATCGCGGACAAGTACGCCATGGCCGATGTGGTAATGAAAAGATCCGTCCGGGTAGACAACCAAGGGAAAATAATCGTCGACGTCGCCGTAGATCGGCGCCAGCCGGAACGGAATGGCAACAGTTCTAGGCGGCACGACAACCGCCATGGAAAGAGAAAGGACGACTAGACGGATAACCAATACGGCTCTAGGCAGGTGTCGGCAGTGCAGGAGGATCCCGTTGTAGGCAGAAGTCGGAGACAAAAGCCTGATGACCGGCCTCCAAGGCCCAAGTACACCATCGAGTCAATGCTTGATGGGCCATGCAAGTTCCATAGCGGAGGTAACAAACCGGCTACGCATACCAGACGCCAGTGCACCTGGACAAAGAAGATGGCAGAGATTGCTGGCGCACCGGCTGGACAGGCGCCACCTCCCCTAGCCGGCGGGCCGCCAGGCGATCGTAACAACCAGCATCGAAGGGAAGATGATGATAACAACTACCCTCGCCAGGTGGGAAACTACCACATCTTCACCACGGAGCCAGAGACCAAGCACAACAAGAGGCGTTGCGAGGCGGAAGTGAACGCAATAGTTCCTCCTGTCCCCCAGTACCTCAACTAGTCGGAGCAAGAAGTTGCATGGAGCCGGAAGGACCAGCCAGCTGAGCTGCCTCACCCAGGCACCTATGCGATGGTTTTGGATCCTATCATTGTTTCCCAGAAGCATTCCTGCTGTTTATCCCATGTCCTCATAGACGGAGGGACCAGCATCAGCCTCCTATACCACAGCTCGCTCGACCGTCTCGATATTAGTGTGTCGTAGGTGGAACCGTCAAGCACCTCCTTCCACGGAGCCGAGAATATCATTTTGCGGCCCGAAAGTTGGGGCGCCCAGGCAACACGGTACCCAAGTTCCCTGAAATCAGCCGCAATGACTACAGTTGGTGTGCCAAATACTCAGAGGGTCTTTTTCGGCACGAATTCAACTTTACGTTTCAATACAAAATATCAGGCTAACGGCCGTCAAGTTGGGCCCCCCTGTTAGTTCTCGCCGTTATGTCGCTCCCATCGCTTAGGTGTCAATTAGGCTTGCAGCGTTGGCGCCTGCATCCATTACGCGTCTTCTTCTTCCCTGGAGCGGCAATCTGTGGGGTGTCATAGCCATGGCGCGGAGCTGGGACGTGGAAGAACCTGCTCGGCCTAGCTCTCCTCCATGTAGGCTTGTAGAGTTGGCGCATGCATCCATTACGTGTCTTCTTCTTCCCTGGAGCGGCAATTTGTGGTCGCGGCCATGGCGCAGAGCTGGGATGTGACGAACCTGCTCAGCCCTGCTCTCCTTCCCATCCCGAGTCAGAGATCGCCCTCACCATGGACGCACCCATGGCACGGTGCGGGGACGAGAATTGGTTCCCGGTGAGATCTGTCACCGTGTCGACCATGCTCGATTCTGTTTTCCTCCTCTAGAATCCGAGCTCACCGTCGCCGTGGTTGCACCCGCACCAATTTTGCCACCTCTGCAGAGGTCTCTGTGATAGCTCAAGTTCTGCCATGTTGGACTTGTAAGCGAATTCAGAGCTGGGCGACGGCAACCCATCGTTGAACTTGTAAGGAATTTACTGAAGACTGCGTGTCGCTCCAAGGTCTTCGGCTGATGCCTTCGGCTTCTGCCAACGTCCACCGCTGATGTGATATCATTTAGTTACTTCAATACAAAATTTCGACCAATTTAACTTGTTGATGTATTCCATGACAATTATAATATAATCGAGCACTAGAAATATTTTGTAGTGTGCATGAGCATGATCAGTAATATAATTGAACACTAGAAATTTTAAGGCACTCCATATAAAGGAGTAGATTAATATAGAAGTTTCACCAGAGACACCACGGATATAATGTCTTACATGCCACACACAGGTAATAATTAACTAAAACAAAATAAAAGCAGGGGCGACAGCAGGAGGCTGGGACACGGAGACGCCTAGCAGGGCAGGGGCATTAGCAGGAGGCAGGGATAGCATAGTCGATGGGATACAGGCGAGTCCTGACATAATCCCGGAGGAATTTGCCGAAGGCTGCGTGTCGTGCCAAGGTAATCGGCCTATGGCTTCAGCCTCAGCCTCTGGCAACGCCCCGCGTGCTGGATCATGCTGTCGAGGTCCACGTTGATTGCTCTGCCACGGAATGGGCAAAACAGTCTCCCCCTACGGTAGAAACGGATTAGCCCACACCGTAACCGCCTCAGCACATAGCGGCTCTTGTTGTCCCTGGATTCCTTGCTATCGTCCACTTCATCATCATCCTCCTGTTGATTTTTAAAAACATAACTTAGAACTCATATATATGATTGAATTGTGTTACAACTCAAGAATTAACAACATTTACATGTAAGACAATATATACGTGGATATCAAAGAGAAAACATCTCAGCAATAGTTTGATCAGTTCATATATCATTTCATCTCAACACAATGACAAATAATTGCATCGGAGTGTATGTAGAATAAAGATTGCAGCCTCATAAGTTTCTTCAGGGATGGCGTGAGTGAACCAAGTAACAATTACATAACCTATATTGTTCTTGTACATCGCCCCAGGTTCACTAACTCATCCCTCAAAAAATCTGACACCAATGTGTCTCCCTCTCTTTTGGGACAAATTTGAATCATTGGCCACAATAAGAAATTAAAATATAATCGTACAAAACAATATTCAGGGATATACATAGTCAGGTACAAAAACAATCCTAAATATTGTAATTATAAATAAAAAAACAAACAATTAATCTTCAGGTACATGTTAAAAATACTTATGATCAAAACCATTCATATATATATGCATCATACCAATCATTAAAAGATCAGAAACAATTCAAAGATCATATATGTAGTTCCATATGAGAATAAATCTAGGGCCTCATAATTTGTTTCAGAGATGGAGTTGGCAAACCAAAGTACCAACAACACAACCTATATTGTTTGTGTGCATTGCTGCCTCAGGTTCACCAACCCATTCCTAAAACACGACACCATAATATGTGTCTCCCCTTGAACTCTTTTGGGGCAAATTTCAATCATCGGCCTCGGTGACAAACTAAAATGTAATTCTTATACACTATGAATGCATGGAATAGATAATTCAAATATCATAGTTCTATGAATGTATAATAAAGATTGTGGCCTCATAAGTTTCTATAAGGATGGCGTAAGCGAACCAAGTAACAATTGCATAGCTTATATTGATCTTGTACATGGCCCCATGTTCGCTAACTCATCCCTGAAAAAATCTGACACCAATGTGTCTGCCTCTCTTTGGGGCAAATTTGAATCATTGGCCACAATAAGAAATTGAAATGTAATCGTACAAAACAATATTCAGGGATATACATAGTTAGGTACAAAAACAAGCCTAAATATTGTAATTATAAATAAAAAACCAAACAATTAATCTTCAGGTACATGTTAAAAGTACTTATGATCAAAACCATTCATATACATATGCATCATACCAATCATTAAAAGATTAGAAACAATTCAAAGATCATATATATAGTTCCATATGAGAATAAATCTAGGGCCTCATAATTTGTTTTAGAGATGGAGTTGGCGAACCAAAGTACCAACAACACAACCTATATTGTTTGTGTGAATTGCTGCCTCAGGTTCACCAACCCATCCCTAAAACACGACACCATCATATGTGTCTCCCCTTGAACTCTTTTGGGGCAAATTTCAATTATCGGCCTCGATGAAAAACTAAAATGTTATTATTATACACTATGAATGAATGGAATAGATAATTCAAATATCATAGTTCTATGAATGTAAAATAAAGATTGCGGCCTCATAAGTTTCTATAGGGATGGCGTAATCGAACCAAGTAACAATTGCACAGCTTATATTGATCTTGTACATGGCCCCAGGTTCGCTAACTCATCCCTGAAAAAATCTGACACCAATGTGTCTGCCTCTCTTTGGGGCAAATTTGAATCATTGGCCACAATAAGAAATTGAAATGTAATCGTACAAAACAATATTCAGGGATATACATAGTCAGGTACAAAAACAAGCCTAAATATTGTAATTATAAATAAAAAACCAAACAATTAATCTTTAGGTACATGTTAAAAATACTTATGATCAAAACGATTCATATACATATGCATCATACCAATCATTAAAAGATCAGAAACAATTCAAGGATCATATATGTAGTTCCATATGAGAATAAATCTAGGACCTCATAATTTGTTTCAAAGATGGAGTTGGCAAACCAAAGTACCAAGAGAACAACCTATATTATTTGTGTGCATTGCTGCCTCAGGTTCACCAACCCATCCCTAAAACATGGCACCATCATATGTGTCTCCCCTTGAACTCTTTTGGGGCAAATTTCAATCATCGGCCTCGGTGACAAACTAAAATGTAATTCTTATACACTATGAATGCATGGAATATATAATTCAAATATCATAGATCTATGAATGTAGAATAAAGATTGTGGCCTCATAAGTTTCTACAGGGATGGCGTAAGCGAACCAAGTAACAATTGCACAACTTATATTGATCTTGTACATGGCCCCAGGTTCGCTAACTCATCCCTCAAAAAATTTGACACCAATGTGTCTACCTCTCTTTGGGGCAAATTTGAATCATTGGCCATAATAAGAAATTGAAATGTAATTGTACAAAACAATATTCAGGGATATACATAGTCAGGTACAAAAACAATCCTAAATATTGTAATTATAAATAAAAAACCAAACAATTAATCTTCAGGTACATGTTAAAAATACTTATGATCAAAACGATTCATATACATATGCATCATACCAATCATTAAAAGATCAGAAACAATTCAAGGATCATATATGTAGTTCCATATGAGAATAAATCTAGCACCTCATAATTTGTTTCAGAGATGGAGTTGGAGAACCAAAGTACCAACAACACAAACTATATTGTTTGTGTGCATTGCTGCCTTAGGTTCACCACACCATCCCTAAAACACGACACCATCATATGTGTCTCCCCTTGAACTCTTTTGGGGAAACTTTCAATCATCGTCCTCGGTGACAAACTAAATGTAATTCTTATACACTATGAATGCATGGAATAGATAATTCAAATATCATAGTTCTATGAATGTAGAATAAAGATTGCGGCCTCATAAGTTTCTATAGGGATGGCATAAGTGAACCAAGTAACAATTGCATAGCTTCTATTGATCTTGTACATGGCCCCAGGTTCGCTAGCTCATCGCTGAAAAAATCTGACACCAATGTGTCTGCCTCTCTTTGGGGCAAATTTGAATCATTGGCCATAATAAGAAATTCAAATGTAATCGTACAAAACAATATTCAGGGATATACATATGCATCATACAATGCATTCATAGATCAGAAACAATACAAAGATTATATATTTAGGTTCCATATGAGAAAAAAATTAGGGCCTCATTTTTTTCAGCGATGGAGTCGGAGAACCAAAATACCAACAACACAGTTTATGTACATTGTTGCCGCAGGTTCACTAACCATCCCTAAGAAAACGACACAATCAGATGCCCTTGCACTATTTTGGGGAAAAATTGAATCATTGGGCTCAGTAAGGAATAGAAATGTAATGTTATAGGCATGCTGTGTATCGAAATCAACACTCAACTAGCAAACTCAACTAGATGGCAGATGGGCAGATTGGGGTTTTGTGACTAGAAGGATTGGGGTTTTGTGACTAGATGGCAGATGCATCAATCGAACGATCGAACCATATATATACTACCCTACTTCGAGAGCAAAAGAATTTGTACATGATTGAGCAAATCCTATGTATGAACAGTGAAATCTGCGGCTGCGACTAGAGAAGCTAGTAATGTAGTACCTCGGACTCCTCATCAGGGACCTCCTCCTCGAACTCGTCATTCTCAGTGATTGCATCGAAGATTTCTTGTATGGTGATGGGGTCGTTGATGTAGAGCACCGGATTGCCTCCGCCTGCCACCAGCCCCCCATCCAGATCTGCCGCTGGCACCACGACATTGTCAGCCACCTGCTGCTCGGCAGCGATGGCTACTGGCTGGACGGATGAGCTCACACCCTCGACGGTGCAGCGACGAGCGGCGTTCGTGACCGGAGAAGAAGCCTCCGCCTGCTTGGTAACGACCGAGTCATCTGTTATTGCGCCTTCAACTGGCTTCACCTCCAGTTCGTCTCCACGTGTATGCTTCATGGCGCACCTAGGGAAGGAGGTAGTGTAAGCGAGGGAGCTTCGGCGCGCGCGGTAGGTGCAGATTGGGGTATTGGGACTAGACAGACTGGGGGTAAAATGACACGAGCACATGGAAGAAGAAGGTCGAGCGGGTTTATAAACACCGGACCATTCGTAGTCCTCGAGTGGACACGTGTGGTGGGCGGGGGGCTACCACGATCTCCACCTTTTTTTTGGGTTCCCTTTTTTTGAAACAACCACGATCTCCACTTTAGAGCTGCATTGAAAACACGCTCATGGCAGACCTCGATTCCACTGCATGCAAGTGGCACGGAACAAATTTCTAGCAATGTTAGATCTACTCGAGGGGGTCCTTAACTCATGGAAGTTACTTGCGGTAGGGCCCAGTTGGAAGTGAGATTGAGAGCGCTGCGTAAAAATGGGATATGTCTTATTAAAATCAAGTGGCAATAAATTGCAGCGTCCCATCGACAACCGTGCACTCGATGACCCCGTTGCCTTGTGCATGTGTTGTAGTAGCAGTAGTAGCCTTTGCATACTAGATTAAACGTGACATGACCACTCGACGACTTTTTCCATGGACGGCATCGTGTTCCTTCTTGTAGAGGGAGACGTCCGTGCTTTCTCGTGTTGTACTGTGAAGTGCACGACGTGTGCAACGATCATTGTTGGATCACAAAGGATCAACGGTTGGTGTGCACAATCCGCGTGACAACTGTGACAACAAATCAGGGCATAGCAGATAGAGTGAGCACAAGTTTGGGCTTCTATGAAAGAGAGAGGGGGAACCAAGGGCAAAACTGAGTAGTATCAAAAAACCAAGGGCAAAACTGAGTAGTATAAAAATCAAAAGTGAGTGTCTTGTACAATGAAATACATCATGGCATACACCAAATTATGACAAGATAGATCCACTAGAGTTTATTGCATGTGTGTTCTTCTCATAAACCACATATGGATCACCCAGAGTCATTGCATGTCTGTTCTTGTCACAAACCACACATGGATCCACCACTGTCATTGCATGTGTTTTCTTTTCATGAACCACACCCAGTGTCGTTGCATGTGTGTTCTTCTCACAGACCACACATGGATCCACCAGTGTCATCGCATGTGTGTTCTTCTCATGAACCACACCCAGAGTCATTGCATGTCTGTTCTTCTCACAAACCACATAAGGATCCACCAGTGTCATTGGATGTGTGTTCTTTTCAGGAACCACACCCATTGTCATTGCATGTGTGTTATTCTCACAAACCACACATGGATCCACCAGTATCATTGCATGTCTGTTCTTTTCATGAACCAGAGCCAATGTCATTGCATGTGTGTTCTTCTAACAAACCACACATGGATCCACCAGTGTCATTGCATGTCTGCTCTTTTCATTAACCAAAGTTAGAGTCATTGCATGTGTGTTCTTTTCAAAAACCACATATCACCAGTGTCATTGAATGTGTGTTCTTCTCATAAACCACATATGGATCCTCCTAGTGTCATTGCATGCGTGTTCTTCTCACAAACCACATAAGGATCCACCAATGTCATTGGATGTGTGTTCTTCTCACAAACCACATAAGGATACACCAGTGTCATTACATGTGTGTTCTTCTCATGAACCACATCTAGAGTCATTGCATGTCTGTTATTCTCACAAACCACATAAGGATACACCAGTGTCATTGCATATGTGTACTTTTCATGTACCACACCCAGTGTCATTGCATGTGTGTTCCTCTCATAAACCACACATGGATCCACCAGTCTCATTACATGTGTGTTCTTCTCATGAACCACATCTAGAGTCATTGCATGTCTGTTCTTCTCACAAACCACATATGGATCCACAAGTGTCATTGGATGCATGTTCCTTTCATGAACCACACCCAGTATCATTGGATGTGTGTTCTTCTCACAAACAACACATGGATCCACCAGTGTCATTGCATGTGTGTTCTTTTCATGAACCACACATGGATCCACCCAGTGTGATTGCATGTCTCTTCTTTTCACAAACCACATATGGATCCACCAGTGTCATTGCATGTCTGTTCTTTTCATGAACCACACCCAGTGTCATTGCATGTATGTTCCTCTCATAAACCACACATGGATCCACCAGTGTCATTGCTTGTGTGTTCTTCTCAAGAACCACATACAGAGTCATTGCATGTCTGTTATTATCACAAACCACATAAGGATACACCAGTGTCATTGCATGTGTGTTCTTTTCATGAACCACACCCAGTGTCATTGCATGTATGTTCCTCTCAAAGACCACACATGGATCCACCAGTGTCATTGCATGTGTGTTCTTCTCATGAACCACATCTAGAGTCATTGCATGTCTGTTCTTCTCACAAGCCACATAAGGATCCACCTGTGTCATTGGATGTGTATTCTTTTCATGAACCACACCCAGTGTCATTGCATGTGTGTTCTTCTCACAAACCACACATGGATCCACCAGTATCATTGCATGTTTGTTATTTTCATGAACCATAGCCAGTGTTATTGCATGTGTGTTCTTCTCATGAACCACAGATAGAGTCATTGCATGTGTGTTCTTTTCACAAACCACAGCTAGATTCATTGCATGTGTGTTCTTCTCACAAACCACATAAGGATACACCACTGTCATTGCATGTGTGTTCTTATCATGAACCACAGCTAGAGTCATTGCATGTCTGTTATTCTCACAAACCACATAAAGATCCACCAGTGTCATTGGATGTGTGTTCTTTTCATGAACCACACCTAGTGTCATTGGATGTGTGTTCTTCTTACAAACCACACATGGATCCACTAGTGTCATTGCATGTGTGTTCTTTTCATGAACCACAAATGGATCCACCCAGTGTGATTGCATGTCTATTTTTCTCACAAACCACATAAGGATACACCAGTGTCATTGCATGTGTGTTCTTTTCATGAACCACACCCAGTGTCATTGCATGTGTGTTCCTCTCACAGACCACACATGGATCCACCAGTGTCATTGCATGTGTGTTCTTCTGATGAACCACATCTAGAGTCATTGCATGTTTGTTCTTCTCACAAACCACATAAGGATTCACCAGTGTCATTGGATGTGTATTCTTTTCATGAACCACACCCAATGTCTTTGCATTTGTGTTCTTCTCACAAACCACACATGGATCCACCAGTATCATTGCATGTATGTTCTTTTCATGAACCATAGGCAGTGTCATTGCATGTGTGTTCTTCTCACAAACCGCACATGGATCCACCAGTGTCATTGCATGTCTTCTCTTTTCATTAACCACAGTTAGATTCATTGCATGTGTGTTCTTTTCACAAACCACATATCACCAGTGTCATTGCACGTGTGTTCTTCTCATAAACCACATATGGATCCACCCAATGTGATTGCATGTGTATTCTTCTCACAAACCACATAAGGATCCACGAGTGTCATTGGATGTGTGTTCTTTTCATGAACCACACCCAGTGTCATTGCATGTCTGTTCCTCTCACAAAGCACACATGGATCCACCAGAGTCATTGCATGTGTGTTCTTCCCAGGAACCACAGCTAGAGTCATTGCATGTGTGTTCTTCTCACAAACCACAGCTAGAGTCATTGCATGTGTGTTCTTCTCAAAAACCACATAAGGATACACCAGTGTCATTGCATGTGTGTTCTTCTCATGAACCACAGCTAGAGTCATTGCATGTTTGTTCTTCTCACAAACCACATAAGGATCCACCAGTGTCATAGGATGTGTGTTCTTTTCATGAACCACACCCAGTGTCATTGGAAGCGTGTTCTTCTCACAAACCACACATGGATCCACTAGTGTCATTGCATGTGTATTCTTTTCATGAACCACACATGGATCCACCCAATGTGATTGCATATCTGTTCTTTTCACAAACCACATATGGATCCACCAGTGTCATTGCATGTCTGTTCTTTTCATGGACCACGCCCAGTGTCATTGCATGTCTGTTCCTCTCATAAACCACACATGGATCCACTAGTGTCATTGCATGTGTATTCTTCTCATGAACCACATCTAGAGTCATTGCATCTCTGCTCTTCTCACAAACCACATAAGGATCCACCAGTGTCATTGGATGTGTGTTCTTTTCATGAACCACACCTAGTGTCACTACATGTGTGTTCTTCTCACAAACCACACATGGATCCACCAGTATCATTGCATGTGTATTTTTTTCTTGAACCACAGCCAGTGTCATAGCATGTGTGTTCTTCTCACAAACCACGCATTGATCCACCAGTGTCATTGGATGTCTGCTCTTTTCATTAACCACAGTTAGAGTCATTGCATGTGGGTTCTTTTCACAAACCACATATCACTAGTGTCATTGGATGTGTGTTCTTCTCATAAACCACATATGGATCCACCCAGTGTGATTGCATGTGTGTTCTTCTCACAAACCACATAAGGATCCACCAGTGTCATTGGACGTGTGCTCTTCTCACAAACCACACCCAGTGTCATTGCATGTGTGTTCTTCTCATGAACCACATCTAGAGTCATTGCATGTTTGCTCTTCTCACAAACCACATAAGGATCCACCAGTGTCATTGGATGTGTGTTCTTTTCATGAACCACACCCAGTGTCATTGCATGTGCATTCTTCTCACAAACCACACATGGATCCACCAGTATCATTGCATGTGTATTATTTTCTTGAACCACAGCCAGTGTCATAGCATGTGTGTTCTTCTCACAAACCACACATTGATCCACCAGTGTCATTGCATGTCTCCTCTTTTCATTAACCACAGTTAGAGTCATTGCATGTGTGTTCTTTTCACAAACCACATATCACTAGTGTCATTGCATGTGTGTTCTTCTCATAAACCACATATGGATCCACCCAGTGTGATTGCATGTGTGTTCTTCTCACAAACCACAAAAGGATCCACCAGTGTCATTGGATGTGTGCTCTTCTCACAAACCACACCAGTGTCATTGCATGTGTGTTCTTCTCACAAACCACGCATGGGTCCACCAGTGTCATCGCATGTGTGTTCTTCTCATGAACCACATCTAGAGTCATTGCATGTCTGTTCTGCTCACAAAGCACATAAGGATCCACCAGTGTCATTGGATGTGTTTTCTTTTCAGGAACCACACCCATTGTCATTGGATGTGTGTTATTCTCACAAACCACACAAGGATCCACCAGTATCATTGCACGTCTGTTCTTTTCATGAACCAGAGCCAATGTCATTGCATGTGTGTTCTTCTAACAAACCACACATGGATCCACCAGTGTCATTGCATGTCTGCTCTTTTCATTAACCAAAGTTAGAGTCATTGCATGTGTGTTCTTTTCAAAAACCACATATCACCAGTGTCATTCATTGTGTGTTCTTCCCATAAACCACATATGGATCCACCTAGTGTCATTGCATTCGTGTTCTTCTCACAAACCACATAAGGATCCACCAATGTCATTGGATGTGTGTTCTTCTCACAAACCACATAAGGATACACCAGTGTCATTGCATGTGTGTTCTTCTCATGAACCACATCTAGAGTCATTGCATGTCTGTTATTCTCACAAACCACATAAGGATACACCAGTGTCATTGCATATGTGTACTTTTTATGTACCACACCCAGTGTCATTGCATGTGTGTTCCTCTCATAAACCACACATGGATCCACCAGTCTCATTACATGTGTGTTCTTCTCATGAACCACATCTAGAGTCATTGCATGTCTGTTCTTCTCACAAACCACATAAGGATCCACCAGTGTCATTGGATGTGTGTTCTTTTCATGAACCACACCCAGTGTCATTGCATGTGCGTTCTTCTCACAAACCACACATGGATCCACCGGTATCATTGCATGTCTGTTCTTTTCTTGAACCACAGCCAGTGTCATAGCATGTGTGTTCTTCTCACAAACCACACATTGATCCACCAGTGTCATTGCATGTCTGCTCTTTTCATTAACCACAGTTAGAGTCATTGCATGTGTGTTCTTTTCACAAACCACATATCACCAGTGTCATTGCATGTGTGTTCTTATCATAAACCACATATGGATCCACCAAGTGTGATTGCATGTGCGTTCTTCTCACAAACCACATAAGGATCCACCAGTGTCATTGGATGTGTGCTCTTCTCACAAACCACACCCAGTGTCATTGCATGTGTGTTCTTCTCACAAACCACACATGGGTCCACCAGTGTCATTGCATGTGTGTTCTTCTCAATAACCACATCTAGAGTCATTGCATGTCTGTTTTGCTCACAAACCACATAAGGATCCACCCGTGTCATTGGATGTGTGTTCTTTTCACGAACCACACCCATTGTGATATCATGTGTTTTATTCTCACAAACCACACATGGATCCACCAGTATCATTGCATGTCTGTTCTCTTCATGAACCATAGCCACTGTCATTGCATGTGTGTTCTTCTGACAAACCACACATGGATCCACTAGTGTCATTGCATGTCTTCCCTTTTCATTAACAACACTTAGAGTCATTCCATGTGTGTTCTTTACACAAACCACATATCACTAGTGTCATTGCATGTGTGTTCTTCTCAGAAACCACATATGGATCCACCCAGTGTGATTGCATGTGTGTTCTTCTCACAAACTACATAAAGACACTACTAGGAAAATGGCTATAGGTAATCAGCACATCCGTGGCTCACATGGTTGAAGTGCCCCACGGCTAAAACAGGCGTGGCTCACCTATGGGCAGTGCCCTACTAGTAACTAGAACAACTGCATGACATGACCATAGTGCCACAGATGTGTGGGCTGTGGCCCTGTTGGCTGCACGCCAAACATCCGAGAGCACATAGGGTAGGTGCGCCGGTTGTTAGTGTCAACTGTGGCGCACATGGAGGTGCGCACGCCTAAGCGCATGCCCTCTCTGCTGAACGGCGAGACACATCGTGCGCACTATGGCATGTGCGCCATGTATGTATATCTTAGTAGTAGGGCACCTTGCCCTAGTGCCCACGCCTAACTATCTGCACCAACTCCACCCCCGTGGATCGCCTTTTTAGGTTTTGCAAAAAATAAAAGAAAATGATAAACACTTCAAAAAATTAAATCCTTACATATTTAGGTAGGTAATGTGGTATAGCTTCTAGTAAAATTAACAAACATGAGTTTTGACTTTATTTGCAAAAAAAGTCATGCCACGGTAAAAAGGCCGTAACTTTTGCATACGATATCAAAATGACGAGAACGAGATTCGATCCGTCGCAACCACCTACTATTGCTTAGCGATTTTTAGATTTTCAAAATTGAAAAGAGTAAAAGTTACGGTCAAAGACCGTTTTTCCTGCAGAAAAAAAAATAGAGGCGGCTTACGTGGCGCACCACCACCTAGTGCGCCACGGATAAGCTTGGGCGGGATTCAAATTTGAATCACCACCCCGCCCACCTTCCCTCCCCTTCTCTCCCTTTCCTTTTCCTCCCTTCTCATTTCCTTCTTCTTCTCCTCCTTCTCCTTCTCTTTCTCCTTCTCCTCCTCTTCCTCCTCCTTGCAGTGATGGCGGCGGCCTCCTCCTTGCAGTTCCGACGACGAGACGGCGGGCTCCTTCTTCTCCTCCTCTTCCTCCTCCTCCTTGTAGTTCCGACGATGACGAGGCCTCCTCTTCTTCTTCTTCTCCTCCTCCTCCTCCTCTTCTTCTCCTTCTCCTCCTCCTCTTCTTCTCCTCCTCTTCCTCCTCTTCCTCCTCTTCTTCTTCTCCTCCTCCTCTTCTTCTCCTTCTCCTCCTCCTCCTCTTCCTCCTCTTCTTCTTCTCCTCCTCCTCTTCTTCTCCTCCTCTTCCTCCTATTCTCCTCCTCCTCCTTGCAGTTCCGACGACGACGACGAGGTGACGACGAGGAGGCGATGACTAGGTGACGACGAGGAGGCGACGGCGAGGCGACGACGGCGACCTGCACCGACGCGCGACGACGAGGCGACGACGGCGACCTGCACCGACGCGCCACGACACTGACGACGAGATCCAGATCTGCTGCTTTTTTTGAATTTTGAAATTTATATCCGTGGCGCACAGCACCTAGTGCGCCACGGTTATCGTTTCATACGCGTGGCGCACCTGGACTACTTTCCGTGGCGCACTGGCATGTGCGCCACGCCTATCTCGACACAACTGTGGCGCACCAAGTAGTGCGCCACGGCTAGGAGATAGCCGTAGCGTGAGGCCCGTGGTGCACTGCTAGTGCGCCACAGATGGCCTTTTCAGGTGCGCCACTAAAGTCCGTTTTCCTAGTAGTGAGATCCACCAGTGTCATTGGATGAGTGCTCTTCTCACAAACCACACCCAGTGTCATTGCATGTGTGTTCTTCCCACAAACCACACATGGATCCACTAGTGTCATTACATGTGTGTTCTTCTCACCAACCACATCTAGAGTCATTGCATGTCTGTTCTTCTCATAAACCACATAAGGATCCACCAGTGTCATTGGATGTGTGTTCTTTTTATGAACCACATCTAGTGTCATTGCATGTGTGTTCTTCTCACGAACCACACACGGATCCACCAGTATCATTGTCTGTCTATTCTTTTCATGAACCATAGCTAGTGTCATTGCATGTGTGTTCTTCTGACAAACCACACATGGATCCACCAGTGTCATTGCATGTCTGCTCTTTTCATTAACCACAGTTAGAGTCATTTCATGTGTGTTCTTTTCACAAACCGCATATCACCAGTGTCATTGCATGTGTGTTCTTCTCATAAACCACATATGGATCCACCTAGTGTGATTGCATGTGTGTTCTTCTCACAAACCACATAAGGATCCACTAGTGTCATTGGCTGTGTGTTCTTTTCATGAACCACACCGAGTGTCATTGCATGTCTGTTCCTCTCACAAACCACACATGGATCCACCAATGTCATTGCATGTGTGTTCTTCTCATGAACCACATCTAGAGTCATTGCATGTATGTTCTTCTCACAAACCACAGCTAGAGTCATTGCATGTGTGTTCTTCTCACAAACCACATAAGGATACACCGGTGTCATTGCATGTGTGTTCTTCTGATGAACCACATCTAGAGTCATTGTCTGTTATTCTCACAAACCACATAAGGATACACCAGTGTCATTGCATTTGTGTTCTTTTCATGGACCACACCCAGTGTCATTGCATGTATGTTCCTCTCATAAACCATACATGGATCCACCAGTATCATTGCATGTGTGTTCTTTTCATGAACCACACCAAGTGTCATTGCATGTGTGTTACTCTCATAAACCACACATGGATACACCAATGTCATTACATGTATGTTCTTCTCATGAACCACACCCAGAGTCATTGCATGTATGTTCTTCTCACAAACCACATAAGGATCCACCAGTGTCATTGGATGTATGTTCTTTTCATGAACCACACCCAGTGTCATTGGATGTGTGTTCTTCTCACAAACCACACATGGATCCACCAGTATCTTTGCATGTCTGTTATTTTCATGAACAACAGCCAGTGTCATTGCATGTGTGTTCTTCTCACAAACCACACATTGATCCACCAGTGTCATTGCATGTCTGCTCTTTTTATTAACCACAGTTAGAGTCATTGCATGTTTGTTCTTTTCACAAACCACATATCACCAGTGTCATTGCATGTGTGTTCTTCTCATAAACCACATATGGATCCACCCAGTGTGATTGCATGTGTGGTCTTCTCACAAACCACATAAAGATCCACCAGTGTCATTGGATGAGTGCTCTTCTCACAAACCACACCCAGTGTCATTGCATGTGTGTTCTTCCCACAAACCACACATGGATCCACTAGTGTCATTACATGTGTGATCTTCTCACCAACCACATCTAGAGTCATTGCATGTATGTCTTCTCATAAACCACATAAGGATCCACCAGTGTCATTGGATGTGTATTCTTTTTATGAACCACATCTAGTGTCATTGCATGTTTGTTCTTCTCACGAACCACACACGGATCCACCAGTATCATTGTCTGTCTATTCTTTTCATGAACCACAGCCAGTGTCATTGCATGTGTGTTCTTCTGACAAACCTCACATGGATCCACCAGTGTCATTGCATGTCTGCTCTTTTCATTAACCACAGTTAGAGTCATTTCATGTGTGTTCTTTTCACAAACCGCATATCACCAGTGTCATTGCATGTGTGTTCTTCTCATAAACCACATATGGATCCACCTAGTATCATTGCATGTGTGTTCTTTTCATGAACCACACCAAGTGTCATTGCATGTGTGTTACTCTCATAAACCACACATGGATACACCAATGTCATTACATGTATGTTCTTCTCATGAACCACACCCAGAGTCATTGCATGTATGTTCTTCTCACAAACCACATAAGGATCCACCAGTGTCATTGGATGTATGTTCTTTTCATGAACCACACCCAGTGTCATTGGATGTGTGTTCTTCTCACAAACCACACATGGATCCACCAGTGTCATTGCATGTCTGCTCTTTTCATTAACCACAGTTAGAGTCATTTCATGTGTGTTCTTTTCACAAACTGCATATCACCAGTGTCATTGCATGTGTGTTCTTCTCATAAACCACATATGGATCCACCTAGTATCATTGCATGTGTGTTCTTTTCATGAACCACACCAAGTGTCATTGCATGTGTGTTACTCTCATAAACCACACATGGATACACCAATGTCATTACATGTATGTTCTTCTCATGAACCACACCCAGAGTCATTGCATGTATGTTCTTCTCACAAACCACATAAGGATCCACCAGTGTCATTGGATGTATGTTCTTTTCATGAACCACACCCAGTGTCATTGGATGTGTGTTCTTCTCACAAACCACACATGGATCCACCAGTATCTTTGCATGTCTGTTATTTTCATGAACAACAGCCAGTGTCATTGCATGTGTGTTCTTCTCACAAACCACACATTGATCCACCAGTGTCATTGCATGTCTGCTCTTTTTATTAACCACAGTTAGAGTCATTGCATGTTTGTTCTTTTCACAAACCACATATCACCAGTGTCATTGCATGTGTGTTCTTCTCATAAACCACATATGGATCCACCCAGTGTGATTGCATGTGTGGTCTTCTCACAAACCACATAAAGATCCACCAGTGTCATTGGATGAGTGCTCTTCTCACAAACCACACCCAGTGTCATTGCATGTGTGTTCTTCCCACAAACCACACATGGATCCACTAGTGTCATTACATGTGTGATCTTCTCACCAACCACATCTAGAGTCATTGCATGTATGTCTTCTCATAAACCACATAAGGATCCACCAGTGTCATTGGATGTGTATTCTTTTTATGAACCACATCTAGTGTCATTGCATGTTTGTTCTTCTCACGAACCACACACGGATCCACCAGTATCATTGTCTGTCTATTCTTTTCATGAACCACAGCCAGTGTCATTGCATGTGTGTTCTTCTGACAAACCTCACATGGATCCACCAGTGTCATTGCATGTCTGCTCTTTTCATTAACCACAGTTAGAGTCATTTCATGTGTGTTCTTTTCACAAACCGCATATCACCAGTGTCATTGCATGTGTGTTCTTCTCATAAACCACATATGGATCCACCTAGTATCATTGCATGTGTGTTCTTCTCACAAACCACATAAGGATCCACTAGTGTCATTGGATGTGTGTTCTTTTCATGAACCACACCGAGTGTCATTGCATGTCTGTTCCTCTCATAAACCACACATGGATCCACCATTGTCATTGCATGTGTGTTCTTCTCATGAACCACATCTAGAGTCATTGCATGTATGTTCTTCTCACAAACCACAGCTAGAGTCATTGCATGTGTGTTCTTCTCACAAACCACATAAGGATACACCAGTGTCATTGCATGTGTGTTCTTCTGATGAACCACATCTAGAGTCATTGCATGTCTGTTATTCTCCCAAACCACATAAGGATACACCAGTGTCATTGCATTTGTGTTCTTTTCATGGACCACACCCAGTGTCATTGCATGTCTGTTCCTCTCATAAACCATACATGGATCCACCAGTGTCATTGCATGTGTGTTCTTCTCATGAACCACATCTAGAGTCATTGCATGTTTGTTCTTTTCTTGAACCACAGCCAGTGTCATAGCATGTGTGTTCTTCTCTCAAACCACACATTGATCCACCAGTGTCATTGCATGTCTGCTCTTTTCATTAACCACAGATAGAGTCATTGCATGTGTGTTCTTTTCACAAACCACATATCACCAGTGTCATTGCATGTGTGTTCTTCTCATAAACCACATATGGATCCACCCAGTGTGATTGCATGTGTGTTCTTCTCACAAACCACATAAGGATCCACCAGTGTCATTGGATGTGTGCTCTTCTCACAAACCACACCCAGTGTCATTGCATGTGTGTTCTTCTCACAAACCACACATGGGTCCACCAGTGTCATTGCATGTGTGTTATTCTCACAAACCACACATGGATCCACCAGTATCATTGTCTGTCTGTTCTTTTCATGATCCATAGCCAGTGTCATTGCATGTGTGTTCTTCTGACAAACCACACATGGATCCACTAGTGTCATTGCATGTCTTCTCTATTCATTAACCACAGTTAGAGTCATTGCATGTGTGTTCTTTTCACAAACCACATATCACCAGTGTCATTGCATGTGTGTTCTTCTCATAAACCACATATGGATCCACCTAGTATGATTGCATGTGTGTTCTTCTCACAAACCACATAAGGATCCACTAGTGTCATTGGATGTGTGTTCTTTTCATGAACCACACCGAGTGTCATTGCATGTCTGTTCCTCTCATAAACCACACATGGATCCACCAATGTCATTGCATGTGTGTTCTTCTCATGAACCACATCTAGAGTCATTGCATGTATGTTCTTCTCACAAACCACAGCTAGAGTCATTGCATGTGTGTTCTTCTTACAAACCACATAAGGATACACCAGTGTCATTGCATGTGTGTTCTTCTGATGAACCACATCTAGAGTCATTGCATGTCTGTTATTCTCCCAAACCACATAAGGATACACCAGTGTCATTGCATTTGTGTTCTTTTCATGGACCACACCCAGTGTCATTGCATGTCTGTTCCTCTCATAAACCATACATGGATCCACCAGTGTCATTGCATGTGTGTTCTTCTCATGAACCACATCTAGAGTCATTGCATGTTTGTTCTTTTCTTGAACCACAGCCAGTGTCATAGCATGTGTGTTCTTCTCTCAAACCACACATTGATCCACCAGTGTCATTGCATGTCTGCTCTTTTCATTAACCACAGATAGAGTCATTGCATGTGTGTTCTTTTCACAAACCACATATCACCAGTGTCATTGCATGTGTGTTCTTCTCATAAACCACATATGGATCCACCCAGTGTGATTGCATGTGTGTTCTTCTCACAAACCCTAAAAGGATCCACTAGTGTCATTGGATGTGTGTTCTTTTCATGAACCACACCCAATGTCATTGGTTGTGTGTTATTCTGACAAAACACACATGGATCCACCAGTGTCATTGCATGTGTGTTCTTTTCATGAACCACACATGGATCCACCCAGTGTGATTGCATGTCTGTTCTTTTCACAAACCACATATGGATCCACCAGTGTCATTGCATGTCTATTCTTTTCATGAACCACTCCAGTATCATTGCATGTTTGTTCCTCTCATAAACCACACATGGATCCACTAGTGTCATTGCATGTGTATTCTTTTCACAAACCACATAAGGATCCACCAGTGTCATTGGATGTGTATTCTTTTCATGAACCACACCCAGTGTCATTGCATGTGTGTTCCTCTCACAGTCCACACATGGATACACCAGTGTCATTGCATGTGTGTTCTTCTCATGAACCACATCTAGAGTCATTGCATGTATGTTCTTCTCACAAACCACAGCTAGAGTCATTGCATGTGTGTTCTTCTTACAAACCACATAAGGATACACCAGTGTCATTGCATGTGTGTTCTTCTGATGAACCACATCTAGAGTCATTGCATGTCTGTTATTCTCCCAAACCACATAAGGATACACCAGTGTCATTGCATTTGTGTTCTTTTCATGGACCACACCCAGTGTCATTGCATGTCTGTTCCTCTCATAAACCATACATGGATCCACCAGTGTCATTGCATGTGTGTTCTTCTCATGAACCACATCTAGAGTCATTGCATGTTTGTTCTTTTCTTGAACCACAGCCAGTGTCATAGCATGTGTGTTCTTCTCTCAAACCACACATTGATCCACCAGTGTCATTGCATGTCTGCTCTTTTCATTAACCACAGATAGAGTCATTGCATGTGTGTTCTTTTCACAAACCACATATCACCAGTGTCATTGCATGTGTGTTCTTCTCATAAACCACATATGGATCCACCCAGTGTGATTGCATGTGTGTTCTTCTCACAAACCACATAAGGATCCACGTGTCATTGGATGTGTGCTCTTCTCACAAACCACACCAGTGTCATTGCATGTGTGTTCTTCTCACAAACCACACATGGGTCCACAGTGTCATTGCATGTGTGTTATTCTCACAAACCACACATGGATCCACCAGTATCATTGTCTGTCTGTTCTTTTCATGATCCATAGCCAGTGTCATTGCATGTGTGTTCTTCTGACAAACCACACATGGATCCACTAGTGTCATTGCATGTCTTCTCTATTCATTAACCACAGTTAGAGTCATTGCATGTGTGTTCTTTTCACAAACCACATATCACTAGTGTCATTGCATGTGTGTTCTTCTCATAAACCACATATGGATCCACCCAGTGTGATTGCATGTGTGTTCTTCTCACAAACCACAAAAGGATCCACCAGTGTCATTGGACGTGTGTTCTTTTCATGAACCACACCAGTTTCATTGCATGTATGTTCCTCTCATAAACCACACATGGATCCACCAGTGTCATTGCATGTGTGTTCTTCTCATGAACCACATCTAGAGTCATTGCATGTGTGTTCTTCTCACAAACCACATAAGGATACACCAGTGTCATTGCACGTGTGTTCTTCTCATGAACCACATCTAGAGTCATTGCATGTCTGTTATTCTCACAAACCACATAAGGATACACCTGTGTCATTGCATGTGTGTTCTTTTCATGAACCACACCAAGTGTCATTGCATGTGTGTTCCTCTCATAAACCACACATGGATACACCAATGTCATTGCATGTGTGTTCGCTCATGAACCACACCCAGAGTCATTGCATGTATGTTCTTCTCACAAACCACATAAGGATCCACCAGTGTCATTGGATGTATGTTCTTTTCATGAACCACACCCAGTGTCATTGGATGTGTGTTCTTCTCACAAACCACACATGGATCCACCAGTATCTTTGCATGTCTGTTATTTTCATGAACAACAGCCAGTGTCATTGCATGTGTGTTCTTCTCACAAACCACACATTGATCCACCAGTGTCATTGCATGTCTGCTCTTTTTATTAACCACAGTTAGAGTCATTGCATGTTTGTTCTTTTCACAAACCACATATCACCAGTGTCATTGCATGTGTGTTCTTCTCATAAACCACATATGGATCCACCCAGTGTGATTCCATGTGTGTTCTTCTCACAAACCACATAAGGATCCACCAGTGTCATTGGATGTGTGCTCTTCTCACAAACCACACCCAGTGTCATTGCATGTGTGTTCTTCTCACAAACCACACATGGGTCCACCAGTGTCATTGCATGTGTGTTATTCTCACAAACCACACATGGATCCACCAGTATCATTGTCTGTCTGTTCTTTTCATGATCCATAGCCAGTGTCATTGCATGTGTGTTCTTCTGACAAACCACACATGGATCCACTAGTGTCATTGCATGTCTTCTCTATTCATTAACCACAGTTAGAGTCATTGCATGTGTGTTCTTTTCACAAACCACATATCACCAGTGTCATTGCATGTGTGTTCTTCTCATAAACCACATATGGATCCACCCAGTGTGATTGCATGTGTGTTCTTCTCACAAACCACAAAAGGATCCACCAGTGTCATTGGACGTGTGTTCTTTTCATGAACCACACCAGTTTCATTGCATGTATGTTCCTCTCATAAACCACACATGGATCCACCAGTGTCATTGCATGTGTGTTCTTCTCATGAACCACATCTAGAGTCATTGCATGTGTGTTCTTCTCACAAACCACATAAGGATACACCAGTGTCATTGCACGTGTGTTCTTCTCATGAACCACATCTAGAGTCATTGCATGTCTGTTATTCTCACAAACCACATAAGGATACACCAGTGGCATTGCATGTGTGTTCTTTTCATGAACCACACCAAGTGTCATTGCATGTGTGTTCCTCTCATAAACCACACATGGATACACCAATGTCATTGCATGTGTGTTCTTCTCATGAACCACACCCAGAGTCATTGCATGTATGTTCTTCTCACAAACCACATAAGGATCCACCAGTGTCATTGGATGTATGTTCTTTTCATGAACCACACCCAGTGTCATTGGATGTGTGTTCTTCTCACAAACCACACATGGATCCACCAGTATCTTTGCATGTCTGTTATTTTCATGAACAACAGCCAGTGTCATTGCATGTGTGTTCTTCTCACAAACCACACATTGATCCACCAGTGTCATTGCATGTCTGCTCTTTTTATTAACCACAGTTAGAGTCATTGCATGTTTGTTATTTTCACAAACCACATATCACCAGTGTCATTGCATGTGTGTTCTTCTCATAAACCACATATGGATCCACCCAGTGTGATTGCATGTGTGGTCTTCTCACAAACCACATAAGGATCCACCAGTGTCATTGGATGTGTGCTCTTCTCACAAACCACACCCAGTGTCATTGCATGTGTGTTCTTCTCACAAACCACACATGGGTCCACCAGTGTCATTGCATGTGTGTTATTCTCACAAACCACACATGGATCCACCAGTATCATTGTCTGTCTGTTCTTTTCACGATCCATAGCCAGTGTCATCGCATGTGTGTTCTTCTGACAAACCACACATGGATCCACTAGTGTCATTGCATGTCTTCTCTATTCATTAACCACAGTTAGAGTCATTGCATGTGTGTTCTTTTCACAAACCACATATCACTAGTGTCATTGCATGTGTGTTCTTCTCATAAACCACATATAGATCCACCCAGTGTGATTGCATGTGTGTTCTTCTCACAAACCACAAAAGGATCCACCAGTGTCATTGGACGTGTGTTCTTTTCATGAACCACACCAATTTCATTGCATGTATGTTCCTCTCATAAACCACACATGGATCCACCAGTGTCATTGCATGTGTGTTCTTCTCATGAACCACATCTAGAGTCATTGCATGTGTTCTTCTCACAAACCACATAAGGACACACCAGTGTCATTGCACGTGTTTTCTTCACATCAACCACATCTAGAGTCATTGCATGTCTGTTATTCTCACAAACCACATAAGGATACACCAGTGTCATTGCATGTGTGTTCTTTTCATGAACCACACCAAGTGTCATTGCATGTGTGTTCCTCTCATAAACCACACATGGATACACCAATGTCATTGCATGTGTGTTCTTCTCATGAACCACACCCAGAGTCATTGCATGTATGTTCTTCTCACAAACCACATAAGGATCCACCAGTGTCATTGGATGTATGTTCTTTTCATGAACCACGCCCAGTGTCATTGGATGTGTGTTCTTCTCACAAACCACACATGGATCCACCAGTATCTTTGCATGTCTGTTATTTTCATGAACAACAGCCAGTGTCATTGCATGTTTGTTCTTCTCACAAACCACACATTGATCCACCAGTGTCATTGCATGTCTGCTCTTTTTATTAACCACAGTTAGAGTCATTGCATGTTTGTTCTTTTCACAAACCACATATCACCAGTGTCATTGCATGTGTGTTCTTCTCATAAACCACATATGGATCCACCCAGTGTGATTGCATGTGTGGTCTTCTCACAAACCACATAAAGATCCACCAGTGTCATTGGATGAGTGCTCTTCTCACAAACCACACCCAGTGTCATTGCATGTGTGTTCTTCCCACAAACCACACATGGATCCACTAGTGTCATTACATGTGTGTTCTTCTCACCAACCACATCTAGAGTCATTGCATGTATGTTCTTCTCATAAACCACATAAGGATCCACCAGTCTCATTGGATGTGTGTTCTTTTTATGAACCACATCTAGTGTCATTGCATGTGTGTTCTTCTCACGAACCACACACGGATCCACCAGTATCATTGTCTGTCTATTCTTTTCATGAACCACAGCCAGTGTCATTGCATGTGTGTTCTTCTGACAAACCACACATGGATCCACCAGTGTCATTGCATGTCTGCTCTTTTCATTAACCACAGTTAGAGTCCTTTCATGTGTGTTCTTTTCACAAACCGCATATCACCAGTGTCATTGCATGTGTGTTCTTCTCATAAACCACATATGGATCCACCTAGTGTGATTGCATGTGTTTTCTTCTCACAAACCACATAAGGATCCACTAGTGTCATTGGATGTGTGTTCTTTTCATGAACCACACCGAGTGTCATTGCATGTCTGTTCCTCTCATAAACCACACATGGATCCACCAATGTCATTGCATGTGTGTTCTTCTCATGAACCACATCTAGAGTCATTGCATGTATGTTCTTCTCACAAACCACGGCTAGGGTCATTGCATGTGTGTTCTTCTCACAAACCACATAAGGATACACCAGTGTCATTGCATGTGTGTTCTTCTGATGAACCACATCTAGAGTCATTGCATGTCTGTTATTCTCACAAACCACATAAGGATACACCAGTGTCATTGCATTTGTGTTCTTTTCATGGACCACACCCAGTGTCATTGCATGTCTGTTCCTCTCATAAACCATACATGGATCCACCAGTGTCATTGCATGTGTGTTCTTCTCATGAACCACATCTAGAGTCATTGCATGTTTGTTCTTTTCTTGAACCACAGCCAGTGTCATAGCATGTGTGTTCTTCTCTCAAACCACACATTGATCCACCAGTGTCATTGCATGTCTGCTCTTTTCATTAACCACAGATAGAGTCATTGCCTGTGTGTTCTTTTCACAAACCACATATCACCAGTGTCATTGCATGTGTGTTCTTCTCATAAACCACATATGGATCCACCCAGTGTGATTGCATGTGTGTTCTTCTCACAAACCACATAAGGATCCACCAGTGTCATTGGATGTGTGCTCTTCTCACAAACCACACCCAGTGTCATTGCATGTGTGTTCTTCTCACAAACCACACATGGGTCCACTAGTGTCATTGCATGTGTGTTATTCTCACAAACCACACATGGATCCACCAGTATCATTGTTCTGCATTGTTCTTTCATGATCCAGAGCCAGTGTCATTGCATGTGTGTTCTTCTGACAAACCACACATGGATCCACTAGTGTCATTGCATGTCTTCTCTATTCATTAACCACAGTTAGAGTCATTGCATGTGTGTTCTTTTCACAAACCACATATCACTAGTGTCATTGCATGTGTGTTCTTCTCATAAACCACATATGGATCCACCCAGTGTGATTGCATGTGTGTTCTTCTCACAAACAACAAAAGGATCCACCAGTGTCATTGGATGTGTGTTCTTTTCATGAACCACACCAGTTTCATTGCATGTATGTTCCTCTCATAAACCACACATGGATCCACAAGTGTCATTGCATGTGTGTTCTTCTCATGAACCACATCTAGAGTCATTGCATGTGTTCTTCTCACAAACCACATAAGGATACACCAGTGTCATTGCACGTGTGTTCTTCTCATGAACCACATCTAGAGTCATTGCATGTCTGTTATTCTCACAAACCACATAAGGATACACCAGTGTCATTGCATGTGTGTTCTTTTCATGAACCACACCAAGTGTCATTGCATGTGTGTTCCTCTCATAAACCACACATGGATACACCAATGTCATTGCATGTGTGTTCTTCTCATGAACCACACCCAGAGTCATTGCATGTATGTTCTTCTCACAAACCACATAAGGATCCACCAGTGTCATTGGATGTATGTTCTTTTCATGAACCACACCCAGTGTCATTGGATGTGTGTTCTTCTCACAAACCACACATGGATCCACCAGTATCTTTGCATGTCTGTTATTTTCATGAACAACAGCCAGTGTCATTGCATGTTTGTTCTTCTCACAAACCACACATTGATCCACCAGTGTCATTGCATGTCTGCTCTTTTTATTAACCACAGTTAGAGTCATTGCATGTTTGTTCTTTTCACAAACCACATATCACCAGTGTCATTGCATGTGTGTTCTTCTCATAAACCACATATGGATCCACCCAGTGTGATTGCATGTGTGGTCTTCTCACAAACCACATAAAGATCCACCAGTGTCATTGGATGAGTGCTCTTCTCACAAACCACACCCAGTGTCATTGCATGTGTGTTCTTCCCACAAACCACACATGGATCCACTAGTGTCATTACATGTGTGTTCTTCTCACCAACCACATCTAGAGTCATTGCATGTATGTTCTTCTCATAAACCACATAAGGATCCATCAGTCTCATTGGATGTGTGTTCTTTTTATGAACCACATCTAGTGTCATTGCATGTGTGTTATTCTCACAAACCACACACGGATCCACCAGTATCATTGTCTGTCTATTCTTTTCATGAACCACAGCCAGTGTCATTGCATGTGTGTTCTTCTGACAAACCACACATGGATCCACCAGTGTCATTGCATGTCTGCTCTTTTCATTAACCACAGTTAGAGTCCTTTCATGTGTGTTCTTTTCACAAACCGCATATCACCAGTGTCATTGCATGTGTGTTCTTCTCATAAACCACATATGGATCCACCTAGTGTGATTGCATGTGTTTTCTTCTCACAAACCACATAAGGATCCACTAGTGTCATTGGATGTGTGTTCTTTTCATGAACCACACCGAGTGTCATTGCATGTCTGTTCCTCTCATAAACCACACATGGATCCACCAATGTCATTGCATGTGTGTTCTTCTCATGAACCACATCTAGAGTCATTGCATGTATGTTCTTCTCACAAACCACAGCTAGGGTCATTGCATGTGTGTTCTTCACACAAACCACATAAGGATACACCAGTGTCATTGCATGTGTGTTCTTCTGATGAACCACATCTAGAGTCATTGCATGTCTGTTATTCTCACAAACCACATAAGGATACACCAGTGTCATTGCATTTGTGTTCTTTTCATGGACCACACCCAATGTCATTGCATGTCTGTTCCTCTCATAAACCATACATGGATCCACCCAGTGTCATTGCATGTCTGCTCTTTTCATTAACCACAGTTAGAGTCATTTCATGTGTGTTCTTTTCACAAACCGCATATCACCAGTGTCATTGCATGTGTGTTCTTCTCATAAACCACATATGGATCCACCCAGTGTGATTGCATGTGTGTTCTTCTCACAAACCACATAAGGATCCACCAGTGTCATTGGATGTGTGTTCTTTTCATGAACCACACCTAGTGTCATTGCATGTATGTTCCTCTCATAAACCACACATGGATCCACCAATGTCATTGCATGTGTGTTGTTCTCATGAACCACATCTAGAGTCATTGCATGTATGTTATTCTCACAAACCACAGCTAGAGTCATTGCATGTGTGTTCTTCTTACAAACCACATCAGGATACACCAGTGTCATTGCAAGTGTGTTCTTCTCATGAACCACATCTAGAGTCATTGCATGTCTATTATTCTCACAAACCACATAAGGATACACCAGTGTCATTGTATGTGTGTTCTTTTCATGGACCACACCCAGTGTCATTGCATGTTTGTTCCTCTCATAAACCACACATTGATCCACCAGTGTCATTGCATGTCTGCTCTTATCATTAACCACAGATAGAGTCATTGCATGTGTGCTCTTTTCACAAACCACATATCACCAGTGTCATTGCATGTGTGTTCTTCTCATAAACCACATATGGATCCACCCAGTGTGATTGCATGTGTGTTCTTCTCATAAACCACTTAAGGATCCACTGGTGTCATTGGATGTGTGCTCTTCTCACAAACCACACCCAGTGTCATTGCATGTGTGTTCTTCTCACAAACCACACATGGGTCCACCAGTGTCATTGCATGTGTGTTCTTCTCGTGAACCACATATGGAGTCATTGCATGTGTGTTCTTCTCACAAACCACATAAGGATACACCAGTGTCATTGCACGTGTGTCATTGCATGTGTGCTCTTCTCACAAACCACACCCAGTGTCATTGCATGTGTGTTCTTCTCACAAACCACACATGGGTCCACCAGTGTCATTGCATGTGTGTTCTTCTGACAAACCACACATGGATCCACCAGTGTCATTGCATGTCTGCTCTTTTCATTAACCACAGTTAGAGTCCTTTCATGTGTGTTCTTTTCACAAACCGCATATCACCAGTGTCATTGCATGTGTGTTCTTCTCATAAACCACATATGGATCCACCTAGTGTGATTGCATGTGTTTTCTTCTCACAAACCACATAAGGATCCACTAGTGTCATTGGATGTGTGTTCTTTTCATGAATCACACCGAGTGTCATTGCATGTCTGTTCCTCTCATAAACCACAGATGGATCCACCAATGTCATTGCATGTGTGTTCTTCTCATGAACCACATCTAGAGTCATTGCATGTATGTTCTTCTCACAAACCACGGCTAGGGTCATTGCATGTGTGTTCTTCTCACAAACCACATAAGGATACACCAGTGTCATTGCATGTGTGTTCTTCTGATGAACCACATCTAGAGTCATTGCATGTCTGTTATTCTCACAAACCACATAAGGATACACCAGTGTCATTGCATTTGTGTTCTTTTCATGGACCACACCCAGTGTCATTGCATGTCTGTTCCTCTCATAAACCATACATGGATCCACCAGTGTCATTGCATGTGTGTTCTTCTCATGAACCACATCTAGAGTCATTGCATGTTTGTTCTTTTCTTGAACCACAGCCAGTGTCATAGCATGTGTGTTCTTCTCTCAAACCACACATTGATCCACCAGTGTCATTGCATGTCTGCTCTTTTCATTAACCACAGATAGAGTCATTGCATGTGTGTTCTTTTCACAAACCACATATCACCAGTGTCATTGCATGTGTGTTCTTCTCATAAACCACATATGGATCCACCCAGTGTGATTGCATGTGTGTTCTTCTCACAAACCACATAAGGATCCACCAGTGTCATTGGATGTGTGCTCTTCTCACAAACCACACCCAGTGTCATTGCATGTGTGTTCTTCTCACAAACCACACATGGGTCCACTAGTGTCATTGCATGTGTGTTATTCTCACAAACCACACATGGATCCACCAGTATCATTGTCTGTCTGTTCTTTTCATGATCCATAGCCAGTGTCATTGCATGTGTGTTCTTCTGACAAACCACACATGGATCCACTAGTGTCATTGCATGTCTTCTCTATTCATTAACCACAGTTAGAGTCATTGCATGTGTGTTCTTTTCACAAACCACATATCACTAGTGTCATTGCATGTGTGTTCTTCTCATAAACCACATATGGATCCACCCAGTGTGATTGCATGTGTGTTCTTCTCACAAACAACAAAAGGATCCACCAGTGTCATTGGACGTGTGTTCTTTTCATGAACCACACCAGTTTCATTGCATGTATGTTCCTCTCATAAACCACACATGGATCCACAAGTGTCATTGCATGTGTGTTCTTCTCATGAACCACATCTAGAGTCATTGCATGTGTGTTCTTCTCACAAACCACATAAGGATACACCAGTGTCATTGCACGTGTGTTCTTCTCATGAACCACATCTAGAGTCATTGCATGTCTGTTATTCTCACAAACCACATAAGGATACACCAGTGTAATTGCATGTGTGTTCTTTTCATGAACCACACCAAGTGTCATTGCATGTGTGTTCCTCTCATAAACCACACATGGATACACCAATGTCATTGCATGTGTGTTCTTCTCATGAACCACACCCAGAGTCATTGCATGTATGTTCTTCTCACAAACCACATAAGGATCCACCAGTGTCATTGGATGTATGTTCTTTTCATGAACCACACCCAGTGTCATTGGATGTGTGTTCTTCTCACAAACCACACATGGATCCACCAGTATCTTTGCATGTCTGTTATTTTCATGAACAACAGCCAGTGTCATTGCATGTGTGTTCTTCTCACAAACCACACATTGATCCACCAGTGTCATTGCATGTCTGCTCTTTTTATTAACCACAGTTAGAGTCATTGCATGTTTGTTCTTTTCACAAACCACATATCACCAGTGTCATTGCATGTGTGTTCTTCTCATAAACCACATATGGATCCACCCAGTGTGATTCCATGTGTGTTCTTCTCACAAACCACATAAGGATCCACCAGTGTCATTGGATGTGTGCTCTTCTCACAAACCACACCCAGTGTCATTGCATGTGTGTTCTTCCCACAAACCACACATGGATCCACTAGTGTCATTACATGTGTGTTCTTCTCACCAACCACATCTAGAGTCATTGCATGTATGTTCTTCTCATAAACCACATAAGGATCCACCAGTCTCATTGGATGTGTGTTCTTTTTATGAACCACATCTAGTGTCATTGCATGTGTGTTCTTCTCACGAACCACACACGGATCCACCAGTATCATTGTCTGTCTATTCTTTTCATGAACCACAGCCAGTGTCATTGCATGTGTGTTCTTCTGACAAACCACACATGGATCCACCAGTGTCATTGCATGTCTGCTCTTTTCATTAACCACAGTTAGAGTCCTTTCATGTGTGTTCTTTTCACAAACCGCATATCACCAGTGTCATTGCATGTGTGTTCTTCTCATAAACCACATATGGATCCACCTAGTGTGATTGCATGTGTTTTCTTCTCACAAACCACATAAGGATCCACTAGTGTCATTGGATGTGTGTTCTTTTCATGAACCACACCGAGTGTCATTGCATGTCTGTTCCTCTCATAAATCACACATGGATCCACCAATGTCATTGCATGTGTGTTCTTCTCATGAACCACATCTAGAGTCATTGCATGTATGTTCTTCTCACAAACCACAGCTAGGGTCATTGCATGTGTGTTCTTCACACAAACCACATAAGGATACACCAGTGTCATTGCATGTGTGTTCTTCTGATGAACCACATCTAGAGTCATTGCATGTCTGTTATTCTCACAAACCACATAAGGATACACCAGTGTCATTGCATTTGTGTTCTTTTCATGGACCACACCCAGTGTCATTGCATGTCTGTTCCTCTCATAAACCATACATGGATCCACCCAGTGTCATTGCATGTCTGCTCTTTTCATTAACCACAGTTAGAGTCATTTCATGTGTGTTCTTTTCACAAACCGCATATCACCAGTGTCATTGCATGTGTGTTCTTCTCATAAACCACATATGGATCCACCCAGTGTGATTGCATGTGTGTTCTTCTCACAAACCACATAAGGATCCACCAGTGTCATTGGATGTGTGTTCTTTTCATGAACCACACCTAGTGTCATTGCATGTATGTTCCTCTCATAAACCACACATGGATCCACCAATGTCATTGCATGTGTGTTGTTCTCATGAACCACATCTAGAGTCATTGCATGTATGTTATTCTCACAAACCATAGCTAGAGTCATTGCATGTGTGTTCTTCTTACAAACCACATCAGGATACACCAGTGTCATTGCAAGTGTGTTCTTCTCATGAACCACATCTAGAGTCATTGCATGTCTATTATTCTCACAAACCACATAAGGATACACCAGTGTCATTGTATGTGTGTTCTTTTCATGGACCACACCCAGTGTCATTGCATGTTTGTTCCTCTCATAAACCACACATTGATCCACCAGTGTCATTGCATGTCTGCTCTTTTCATTAACCACAGATAGAGTCATTGCATGTGTGTTCTTTTCACAAACCACATATCACCAGTGTCATTGCATGTGTGTTCTTCTCATAAACCACATATGGATCCACCCAGTGTGATTGCATGTGTGTTCTTCTCATAAACCACTTAAGGATCCACTGGTGTCATTGGATGTGTGCTCTTCTCACAAACCACACCCAGTGTCATTGCATGTGTGTTCTTCTCACAAACCACACATGGGTCCACCAGTGTCATTGCATGTGTGTTCTTCTCGTGAACCACATCTAGAGTCATTGCATGTCTGGTCTGCTCACAAACCACATCAGGATCCACCAGTGTCATTGGATGTGTGTTATTTTCATGAACCACACATGGGTCCACTAGTGTCATTGCATGTGTGTTCTTCTCACGAACCACATCTAGAGTCATTGCTTGTCTGTTCTTCTCACAAACCACATAAGAATCCACCAGTGTCATTGGATGTGTGTTCTTTTTATGAACCACATCAAGTGTCATTGCATGTGTGTTCTTCTCACAAACCACACACGGATCCACCAGTATCATTGCCTGTCTATTCTTTTCATGAACCACAGCCAGTGTGATTGCATGTGTGTTCTTCTGACAAACCACACATGGATCCACCAGTGTCATTGCATGTCTGCTCTTTTCATTAACCACAGTTAGAGTCATTTCATGTGTGTTCTTTTCACAAACCGCATATCACCAGTGTCATTGCATGTGTGTTCTTCTCATAAACCACATATGGATCCACCCAGTGTGATTGCATGTGTGTTCTTCTCACAAACCACATAAGGATCCACCAGTGTCATTGGATGTGTGTTCTTTTCATGAACCACACCTAGTGTCATTGCATGTATGTTCCTCTCATAAACCACACATGGATCCACCAATGTCATTGCATGTGTGTTGGTCTCATGAACCACATCTAGAGTCATTGCATGTATGTTCTTCTCACAAACCACAGCTAGAGTCATTGCATGTGTGTTCTTCTTCCAAACCACATAAGGATACACCAGTGTCATTGCAAGTGTGTTCTTCTCATGAACCACATCTAGAGTCATTGCATGTCTGTTATTCTCACAAACCACATAAGGATACACGAGTGTCATTGTATGTGTGTTCTTTTCAAGGACCACACCCAGTGTCATTGCATGTTTGTTCCTCTCATAAACCACACATTGATCCACCTGTGTCATTGCATGTCTGCTCTTTTCATTAACCACAAATAGAGTCATTGCATGTGTGTTCTTTTCATAAACCACATATCACCAGTGTCATTGCATGTGTGTTCTTCTCATAAACCACATATGGATCCACCCAGTGTGATTGCATGTGTGTTCTTCTCATAAACCACTTAAGGATCCACTGGTGTCATTGGATGTGTGCTCTTCTCACAAACCACACCCAGTGTCATTGCATGTGTGTTCTTCTCACAAACCACACATGGGTCCACCAGTGTCATTGCATGTGTGTTCTTCTCATGAACCACATCTAGAGTCATTGCATGTCTGGTCTGCTCACAAACCACATCAGGATCCACCAGTGTCATTGGATGTGTGTTCTTTTCATGAACCACACCCATTGTCATTGCATGTGTGTTATTCTCAATTACAACGCATGGATCCACCAGTATCATTGCATGTCTGTTCTTTTCATGAACCATAGCCAGTTTCATTGCATGTGTGTTCTTCTGACAAACCACACATGGATCCACCAGTGTTATTGCATGTCTGCTCTTTTCATTAACCACAGTTAGAGTCATTGCATGTGTGCTCTTTTCACAAACCACATATCACCAGTGTCATTGCATGTGCGTTCTTCCCATTAACCCTATATGGATCCACCTAGTGTGATTGCATGTGTGTTCTTCTGACAAACCACATAAGGATCCACGAGTGTCATTGGATGTGTGTTCTTTTCATGAACCACACCTAGTGTCATTGCATGTATGTTCCTCTCATAAACCACACATGGATCCACCAATGTCATTGCATGTGTGTTGTTCTCATGAACCACATCTAGAGTCATTGCATGTATGTTATTCTCACAAACCACAGCTAGAGTCATTGCATGTGTGTTCTTCTTACAAACCACATCAGGATACACCAGTGTCATTGCAAGTGTGTTCTTCTCATGAACCACATCTAGAGTCATTGCATGTCTATTATTCTCACAAACCACATAAGGATACACCAGTGTCATTGTATGTGTGTTCTTTTCATGGACCACACACAGTGTCATTGCATGTTTGTTCCTCTCATAAACCACACATTGATCCACTAGTGTCATTGCATGTCTGCTCTTTTCATTAACCACAGATAGAGTCATTGCATGTGTGTTCTTTTCACAAACCACATATCACCAGTGTCATTGCATGTGTGTTCTTCTCATAAACCACATATGGATCCACCCAGTGTGATTGCATGTGTGTTCTTCTCATAAACCACTTAAGGATCCACTGGTGTCATTGGATGTGTGCTCTTCTCACAAACCACACCCAGTGTCATTGCATGTGTGTTCTTCTCACAAACCACACATGGGTCCACTAGTGTCATTGCATGTGTGTTCTTCTCATGAACCACATCTAGAGTCATTGCATGTCTGGTCTGCTCACAAACCACATCAGGATCCACCAGTGTCATTGGATGTGTGTTCTTTTCATGAACCACACATGGGTCCACTAGTGTCATTGCATGTGTGTTCTTCTCACGAACCACATCTAGAGTCATTGCTTGTCTGTTCTTCTCACAAACCACATAAGAATCCACCAGTGTCATTGGATGTGTGTTCTTTTTATGAACCACATCAAGTGTCATTGCATGTGTTCTTCTCACAAACCACACACGGATCCACCAAGATTCATTGCACTCTATTCTTTTCATGAACCAGAGCCAGTGTTATTGCATGTGTGTTCTTCTGACAAACCACACATGGATCCACCAGTGTCATTGCATGTCTGCTCTTTTCATTAACCACAGTTAGAGTCATTTCATGTGTGTTCTTTTCACAAACCGCATATCACCAGTGTCATTGCATGTGTGTTCTTCTCATAAACCACATATGGATCCACCCAGTGTGATTGCATGTGTGTTCTTCTCACAAACCACATAAGGATCCACCAGTGTCATTGGATGTGTGTTCTTTTCATGAACCACACCTAGTGTCATTGCATGTATGTTCCTCTCATAAACCACACATGGATCCACCAATGTCATTGCATGTGTGTTGGTCTCATGAACCACATCTAGAGTCATTGCATGTATGTTCTTCTCACAAACCACAGCTAGAGTCATTGCATGTGTGTTCTTCTTCCGAACCACATAAGGATACACCAGTGTCATTGCAAGTGTGTTCTTCTCATGAACCACATCTAGAGTCATTGCATGTCTGTTATTCTCACAAACCACATAAGGATACACCAGTGTCATTGTATGTGTGTTCTTTTCATGGACCACACCCAGTGTCATTGCATGTTTGTTCCTCTCATAAACCACACATTGATCCACCTGTGTCATTGCATGTCTGCTCTTTTCATTAACCACAGATAGAGTCATTGCATGTGTGTTCTTTTCACAAACCACATATCACCAGTGTCATTGCATGTGTGTTCTTCTCATAAACCACATATGGATCCACCCAGTGTGATTGCATGTGTGTTCTTCTCATAAACCACTTAAGGATCCACTGGTGTCATTGGATGTGTGCTCTTCTCACAAACCACACCCAGTGTCATTGCATGTGTGTTCTTCTCACAAACCACACATGGGTCCACCAGTGTCATTGCATGTGTGTTCTTCTCATGAACCACATCTAGAGTCATTGCATGTCTGGTCTGCTCACAAGCCACATCAGGATCCACCAGTGTCATTGGATGTGTGTTATTTTCATGAACCACACCCATTGTCATTGCATGTGTGTTATTCTCAATTACAACGCATGGATCCACTAGTATCATTGCATGTCTGTTCTTTTCATGAACCATAGCCAGTTTCATTGCATGTGTGTTCTTCTGACAAACCACACATGGATCCACCAGTGTTATTGCATGTCTGCTCTTTTCATTAACCACAGTTAGAGTCATTGCATGTGTGCTCTTATCACAAACCACATATCACCAGTGTCATTGCATGTGCGTTCTTCCCATAAACCCTATATGGATCCACCTAGTGTGATTGCATGTGTGTTCTTCTCACAAACCACATAAGTATCCACGAGTGTCATTGGATGTGTGTTCTCATGAACCACACCAGTGTCATTGCACGTCTGTTCCTATCATAAACCACACATGGATCCACCAGTGTCATTGCATGTGTGTTCTTCTCATGAACCACATCTAGAGTCATTGAATGTATGTTCTTCTCACAAACCACAGCTAGATTCATTGCATGTGTGTTCTTCTCACAAACCACATAAGGATACACCAGTGACATTGCATGTGTGTTCTTCTCATGAACCACATCTAGATTCATTGCATGTCTGTTATTCTCACAAACCACATAAGGATACACCAGTGTAATTCGATGTGTGTTCTTTTCATGAACCACACCAGTGTCATTACACGTCTGTTCCTCTCATAAACCACACATGGAACCACTAGTGGCATTGCATGTGTGTTCTTCTCATGAACCACATCTAGAGTCATCGAATGTATGTTCTTCTCACAAACCACAGCTAGATTCATTGCATGTGTGTTCTTCCCACAAACCACATAAGGATACACTAGTGTCATTGCATGTGTATTCTTCTCATGAACGACATCTAGAGTCATTGCATGTCTGTTATTCTCACAAACCGCATAAGGATACACCAGTGTCATTGCGTGTGTGTTCTTTTCATGAACCACACCCAGTTTCATTGCATGTTTGTTCCTCTCATAAACCACACATGGATCCACCAGTGTCATTGCATCTTTGTTCTTCTCATGAACCACATCTAGAGTCATTGCATGTATGTCCTTCTCCAAAACCACAGCTAGATTCATTGCATGTGTGTTCTTCTCACAAACCACATAAGGATACACCAGTGTCATTGCATGTGTGTTCTTCTCATGAACCACATCTAGAGTCATTGCATGTCTGTTATTCTCACAAACCACATAAGGATACACCAGTGTCATTGCATGTGTGTTCTTTTCATGAACCACACCCAGTGTCATTGCATGTGTGTTCCTCTCATAAACCACACATGGATCCACCAGTGTCATTGCATGTGTGTTCTTCTCATGAACCACACCCAGAGTCATTGCATGTCTGTTATTCTCACAAACCACATAAGGATACACCAGTGTCATTGCATGTCTGTTATTTTCATGAACCACACCCAGTGTCATTGCATGTCTATTCCTCTCATAAACCACACATGGATCCACCAGTGTCATTGCATGTCTGTTCTTCTCATGAACCACATCTAGAGTCATTGCATGTCTGTTATCCTCACAAACCACCTAAGGATACACCAGTGTCATTGCATGTGTGTTGTTTTCATGAACCACACCAGTGTCATTGCATGTGTGTTCCTCTCACATACCACACATGGATCCACCAGTGTCATTGCATGTGTGTTCTTCTCATGAACCACATCTAGAGTCATTGCATGTCTGTTCTTCTCACAAACCACATAAGGATCCACCAATGTCATTGGATGTGTATTCTTCTCACAAACCACAGCTAGATTCATTGCATGTGTGTTCTTCTCACAAACCACATAAGGATACACCAGTGTCATTGCATGTGTGTTCTTCTTATGAACCACATCTAGAGTCATTGCATGTCTGTTATTCTCACAAACCACATAAGGATACACCAGTGTCATTGCATGTCTGTTATTTTCATGAACCACACCCAGTGTCATTGCATGTCTATTCCTCTCATAAACCACACATGGATCCACCAGTGTCATTGCATGTCTGTTCTTCTCATGAACCACATCTAGAGTCATTGCATGTCTGTTATTCTCACAAACCACCTAAGGATACACCAGTGTCATTGCATGTGTGTTGTTTTCATGAACCACACCAGTGTCATTGCATGTGTGTTCCTCTCACATACCACACATGGATCCACCAGTGTCATTGCATGTGTGTTCTTCTCATGAACCACATCTAGAGTCATTGATTGTCTGTTCTTCTCACAAACCACATAAGGATCCACCAATGTCATTGGATGTATATTCTTCTCACAAACCACAGCTAGATTCATTGCATGTGTGTTCTTCTCACAAACCACATAAGGATACACCAGTGTCATTGCATGTGTGTTCTTCTTATGAACCACATCTAGAGTCATTGCATGTCTGTTATTCTCACAAACCACATAAGGATACACCAGTGTCATTGCATGTATGTTATTTTCATGAACCACACCCAGTGTCATTGCATGTCTATTCCTCTCATAAACCACACATGGATCCACCAGTGTCATTGCATGTCTGTTCTTCTCATGAACCACATCTAGAGTCATTGCATGTCTGTTATTCTCACAAACCACCTAAGGATACACCAGTGTCATTGCATGTGTGTTCCTCTCACATACCACACATGGATCCACCAGTGTCATTGCATGTGTGTTCTTCTCATGAACCACATCTAGAGTCATTGCATGTCTGTTCTTCTCACAAACCACATAAGGATCCACCAATGTCATTGGATGTGTATTCTTCTCACAAACCACAGCTAGATTCATTGCATGTGTGTTCTTCTCACAAACCACATAAGGATCCACTAGTGTCATTGGATGTGTGTTCTTTTCATGAACCACACCGAGTGTCATTGCATGTCTGTTCCTCTCATAAACCACACATGGATCCACCAATGTCATTGCATGTGTGTTCTTCTCATGAACCACATCTAGAGTCATTGCATGTCTGTTATTCTCACAAACCACATAAGGATACACCAGTGTCATTGCATGTGTGTTCTTTTCATGAACCACACCCAGTGTCATTGCATGTCTGTTCCTCTCATAAACCACACATGCATCCACCAGTGTCATTGCATCTGTGTTCTTCTCATGAACCACATCTAGAGTCATTGCATGTATGTTCTTCTCACAAACCACAGCTAGATTCATTGCATGTGTGTTCTTCTCACAAACTACATAAGGATAAACCAGTGTCATTGCATGTGTGTTCTTCTCATGAACCACATCTAGAGTCATTGCATGTCTATTATTCTCACAAACCAATTAAGGATACACCAGTGTCATTGCATGTGTGTTCTTTTCATGAACCACACCCAGTGTCATTGCATGTGTGTTCCTCTCATAAACCACACATGGATCCACCAGTGTCATTGCATGTGTGTTCTTCTCATGAACCACACCCAGAGTCATTGCATGTCTGTTATTCTCACAAACCACATAAGGATACACCAGTGTCATTGCATGTCTGTTATTTTCATGAACCACACCCAGTGTCATTGCATGTCTATTCCTCTCATAAACCACACATGGATCCACCAGTGTCATTGCATGTATATTCTTCTCATGAACCACATCTAGAGTCATTGCATGTCTGTTATTCTCACAAACCACATAAGGATACACCAGTGTCATTTCATGTGTGTTCTTTTCATGAACCACACCCAGTGTCATTGCATCTGTGTTCCTCACACATACCACACATGGATCCACCAGTGTCATTGCATGTGTGTTCTTCTCATGAACCACATCTAGAGACATTCCATTTCTGTTCTTCTCACAAACCACATAAGGATCCACTAGTGTCATTGGATGTGTATTCTTTTCATGAACCACACCCAGTGTCATTGCATGTGTGTTCTTCTCAGAAACCACAGATGGATCCACCAGTATCATTGCGTGTCTGTTCTTTTCAAGAACCACAACAAGTGTCATTGCATGTGTATTCTTCTCACAAACCACACATGGATCCACCAGTGTCATTGCATGTGTGTTCTTCTCATGAACCACATCTAGAGTCATTGCATGTGTGTTCTTCTCACAAACCACATAAGGATACACCAGTGTCATTGCACGTGTGTTCTTCTCATGAACCACATCTAGAGTCATTGCATGTCTGTTATTATCACAAACCACATAAGGATACACCAGTGTCATTGCATGTGTGTTCTTTTCATGAACCACACCAAGTGTCATTGCATGTGTGTTCCTCTCATAAACCACACATGGATACACCAATGTCATTGCATGTGTGTTCTTCTCATGAACCACACCCAGAGTCATTGCATGTCTGTTCTTCTCACAAACCACATAAGGATCCACCAGTGTCATTGGATGTATGTTCTTTTCATGAACCACACCCAGTGTCATTGGATGTGTGTTCTTCTCACAAACCACACATGGATCCGCCAGTATCTTTGCATGTCTGTTATTTTCATGAACAACAGCCAGTGTCATTGCATGTGTGTTCTTCTGACAAACCACACATGGATCCACCAGTGTCATTGCATGTCTGCTCTTTTCATTAACCACAGTTAGAGTCATTTCATGTGTGTTCTTTTCACAAACCGCATATCACCAGTGTCATTGCATGTGTGTTCTTCTCATAAACCACCTATGGATCCACCCAGTGTGATTGCATGTGTGTTCTTCTCACAAACCACATAAGGACCCACCAGTGTCATTGGATGTGTGTTCTTTTCATGAACCACACCTAGTGTCATGGCATGTCTGTTCCTCTCACAAACCACACATGGATCCACCAGTATCTTTGCATGTCTGTTATTTTCATGAACAACAGCCAGCGTCATTGCATGTGTGTTCTTCTCACAAACCACACATTGATCCACCAGTGTCATTGCATGTCTGCTCTTTTCATTAACCACAGTTAGAGTCATTGCATGTTTGTTCGTTTCACAAACCACATATCACCAGTGTCATTGCATGTGTGTTCTTCTCATAAACCACATATGGATCCACCCAGTGTGATTGCATGTGTGGTCTTCTCACAAACCACATAAGGATCCACCAGTGTCATTGGATGAGTGCTCTTCTCACAAACCACACCCAATGTCATTGCATGCGTGTTCTTCTCACAAACCACACATGGGTCCACTAGTGTCATTGCATGTGTGTTCTTCTCACGAACCACATCTAGAGTCATTGCTTGTCTGTTCTTCTCACAAACCACATAAGGATCCACCAGTGTCATTGGATTTGTGTTCTTTTTATGAACCACATCCAGTGTCATTGGATGTGTGTTCTTCTCACAAACCACGCACGGATCCACCAGTGTCATTGCATGTCTGCTCTTTTCATTAACCACAGTTAGAGTCATTTCATGTGTGTTCTTTTCACAAACCGCATATCACCAGTGTTATTGCATGTGTGTTCTTCTCATAAACCACATATGGATCCACCCAGTGTGATTGCATGTGTGTTCTTCTCACAAACCACATAAGGATCCACTAGTGTCATTGGATGTGTGTTCTTTTCATGAACCACACCTAGTGTCATTGCATGTCTGTTCCTCTCATAAACCACACATGGATCCACCAATATCATTGCATGTGTGTTCTTCTCATGAACCACATCTAGAGTGATTGCATGTATGTTCTTCTCACAAACCACAGCTAGAGTCATTGCATGTGTGTTCTTCTTACAAACCACATAAGGATACACCAGTGTCATTGCATGTGTGTTCTTCTCATGAACCACATCTAGAGTCATTTCATGTCTGCTATTCTCACAAACCACATAAGGATACACCAGTGTCATTGCATGTGTGTTCTTTTCATGGACCACACCCAATGTCATTGCATGTTTGTTCCTCTCATAAACCACACATGGATCCACCAGTGTCATTGCATGTGTGTTCTTTTCATGAACCACACCCAGTGTCATTGCATGTGTGTTCTTCTCACACACCACACATGGATCCACCAGTATCATTGCATGTTTGTTCTTTTCTTGAACCACAACCAGTGCCATAGCATGTGTGTTCTTGTCTCAAACCACACATTGATCCACCAGTGTCATTGCATGTCTGCTCTTTTCATTAACCACAGATAGAGTCATTGCATGTGTGTTCTTTTCACAAACCACATATCACCAGTGCCATTGCATGTGTGTTCTTCTCATAAACCACATATGGATCCACCCAGTGTGATTGCATGTGTGTTCTTCTCACAAACCACATAAAGATCCACCAGTGTCATTGGATGTGTGCTCTTCTCACAAACCACACCCAGTGTCATTGCATGTGTGTTCTTCTCACAAACCACACATGGGTCCACCAGTGTCATTGCATATGTGTTATTCTCACAAACCACACATGGATCCACCAGTATCATTGTCTGTCTGTTATTTTACTGATCCATAGCCAGTGTCATTGCATGTGTGTTCTTCTGACAAACCACACATGGATCCACTAGTGTCATTGCATGTCTTCTCTATTCATTAACCACAGTTAGAGTCATTGCATGTGTGTTCTTTCCACAAACCACATATCACTAGTGTCATTGCATGTGTGTTCTTCTCATAAACCACATATGGATCCACCCAGTGTGATGGCATGTGTGTTCTTCTCACAAACCACATAAGGATCCACCAGTGTCATTGGATGTGTGTTCTTTTCATGAACCACACCAGTTTCATTGCATGTCTGTTCCTCTCATAAACCACACATGGATCCACCAGTGTCATTGCATGTGCGTTCTTCTCATGAACCACATCTAGAGTCATTGCATGTGTGTTCTTCTCACAAACCACATAAGGATACACCAGTGTCATTGCACGTGTGTTCTTCTCATGAACCACATCTAGAGTCATTGCATGCCTGTTATTCTCACAAACCACATAAGGATACACCAGTGTCATTGCATGTGTGTTCTTTTCATGAACCACACCAAGTGTCATTGCATGTGTGTTCCTCTCATAAACCACACATGGATACACCAATGTCATTGCATGTGTGTTCTTTTCCTGAACCACACCCAGAGTCATTGCATGTCTGTTCTTCTCACAAACCGCATAAGGATCCACCAGTGTCATTGGATGTATGTTCTTTTCATGAACCACACCAAGTGTCATTGGATGTGTGTTCTTCTCACAAACCACACATGGATCCACCAGTATCTTTGCATGTCTGTTATTTTCATGAACAACAGCCAGTGTCATTGCATGTTTGTTCTTCTCACAAACCACACATTGATCCACCAGTGTCATTGCATGTCTGCTCTTTTCATTAACCACAGTTAGAGTCATTGCATGTTTGTTCTTTTCACAAACCACATATCACCAGTGTCATTGCATGTGTGTTCTTCTCATAAACCACATATGGATCCACCCAGTGTGATTGCATGTGTGGTCTTCTCACAAACCACATAAGGATCCACCAGTGTCATTGGATGAGTGCTCTTCTCACAAACCACACCCAATGTCATTGCATGCGTGTTCTTCTCACAAACCACACATGGGTCCACTAGTGTCATTGCATGTGTGTTCTTCTCACGAACCACATCTAGAGTCATTGCATGTCTGTTCTTCTCACAAACCACATAAGGATCCACCAGTGTCATTGGATGTGTGTTCTTTTTATGAACCACATCCAGTGTCATTGCATGTGTGTTCTTCTCACAAACCACACACGGATCCACCAGTATCATTGTCTGTCTATTCTTTTCATGAACCACAGCCAGTGTGATTGCATGTGTGTTCTTCTGACAAACCACACATGGATCCACCAGTGTCATTGCATGTCTGCTCTTTTCATTAACCACAGTTAGAGTCATTTCATGTGTGTTCTTTTCACAAACCTCATATCACTAGTGTCATTGCATGTGTGTTCTTCTCATAAACCACATATGGATCCACCCAGTGTGATTGCATGTGTGTTCTTCTCACAAACCACATAAGGATCCACCAGTGTCATTGGATGTGTGTTCTTTTCATGAACCACACCTAGTGTCATTGCATATCTGTTCCTCTCACAAACCACACATGGATCCACCAGTATCTTTGCATGTCTGTTATTTTCATGAACAACAGCCAGTGTCATTGCATGTGTGTTCTTCTCACAAACCACACATTGATCCACCAGTGTCATTGCATGTCTGCTCTTTTCATTAACCACAGTTAGAGTCATTGCATTTTTGTTCTTTTCACAAACCACATATCACCAGTGTTATTGCATGTGTGTTCTTCTCATAAACCACATATGGATCCACCTAGTGTGATTGCATGTGTGGACTTCTCACAAACCACATAAGGATCCACCAGTGTCATTGGATGAGTGCTCTTTTCATGAACCACACCTAGTGTCATTGCATGTATGTTCCTCTCATAAACCACACATGGATCCACCAATGTCATTGCATGTGTGTTGTTCTCATGAACCACATCTAGAGTCATTGCATGTATGTTCTTCTCACAAACCACAGCTAGAGTCATTGCATGTGTGTTCTTCTTACAAACCACATAAGGATACACCAGTGTCATTGCATGTGTGTTCTTCTCATGAACCACATCTAGAGTCATTGCATGTCTGTTATTCTCACAAACCACATAAGGATACACCAGTGTCATTGTATGTGTGTTCTTTTCATGGACCACACCCAGTGTCATTGCATGTTTGTTCCTCTCATAAACCACACATTGATCCACCAGTGTCATTGCATGTCTGCTCTTTTCATTAACCACAAATAGAGTCATTGCATGTGTGTTCTTTTCACAAACCACATATCACCAGTGTCATTGCATGTGTGTTCTTCTCATAAACCACATATGGATCCACCCAGTGTGATTGCATGTGTCTTCTTCTCATAAACCACTTAAGGATCCACTGGTGTCATTGGATGTGTGCTCTTCTCACAAACCACACCCAGTGTCATTGCATGTGTGTTCTTCTCACAAACCACACATGGGTCCACCAGTGTCATTGCATGTGTGTTCTTCTCATGAACCACATCTAGAGTCATTGCATGTCTGGTCTGCTCACAAACCACATCAGGATCCACCAGTGTCATTGGATGTGTGTTCTTTTCATGAACCACACCCATTGTCATTGCATGTGTGTTATTTTCAATTACAACGCATGGATCCACCAGTATCATTGCATGTCTGTTCTTTTCATGAACCATAGCCAGTGTCATTGCATGTGTGTTCTTCTGACAAACCACACATGGATCCACCAGTGTTATTGCATGTCTGCTCTTTTCATTAACCATAGTTAGAGTCATTGCATGTGTGCTCTTTTCACAAACCACATATCACCAGTGTCATTGCATGTGCGTTCTTCTCATAAACCATATATCGATCCACCTAGTATGATTGCATGTGTGTTCTTCTCACAAACCACATAAGGATCCACGAGTGTCATTGGATGTGTGTTCTTTTCATGAACCACACCAGTGTCATTGCACGTCTGTTCCTCTCATGAACCACATCTAGAGTCATTGAATGTATGTTCTTCTCACAAACCACAGCTAGATTCATTGCATGTGTGTTCTTCTCACAAACCACATAAGGATACACCAGTGTCATTGCATGTGTGTTCTTCTCATGAACCACATCTAGATTCATTGCATGTCTGTTATTCTCACAAACCATATAAGGATACACCAGCGTAATTGGATGTGTGTTCTTTTCATGAACCACACCAGTGTCATTACACGTCTGTTCCTCTCATAAACCACACATGGAACCACTAGTGGCATTGCATGTGTTCTTCTCATGAACCACATCTAGAGTCATCGAATGTATGTTCTTCTCACAAACCATAGCTAGATTCATTGCATGTGTGTTCTTCTGACAAACCACATAAGGATACACTAGTGTCATTGCATGTGTATTCTTCTCATGAACCACATCTAGAGTCATTGCATGTCTGTTATTCTCACAAACCGCATAAGGATACACCAGTGTCATTGCGTGTGTGTTCTTTTCATGAACCACACCCAGTTTCATTGCATGTCTGTTCCTCTCATAAACCACACATGGATCCACGAGTGTCATTGCATCTTTGTTCTTCTCATGAACCGCATCTAGAGTCATTGCATGTATGTCCTTCTCCAAAACCACAGCTAGATTCATTGCATGTGTGTTCATCTCACAAACCACATAAGGATACACCAGTGTCATTGCATGTGTGTTCTTCTCATGAACCACATCTAGAGTCATTGCATGTATGTTATTCTCACAAACCACATAAGGATACACCAGTGTCATTGCATGTGTGTTCTTTTCATGAACCACACCCAGTGTCATTGCATGTGTGTTCCTCTCATAAACCACACATGGATCCACCAGTGTCATTGCATGTGTGTTCTTCTCATGAACCACACCCAGAGTCATTGCATGTCTGTTATTCTCACCAACCACATAAGGATACACCAGTGTCATTGCATGTCTGTTATTTTCATGAACCACACCCAGTGTCATTGCATGTCTATTCCTCTCATAAACCACACATGGATCCACCAGTGTCATTGCATGTCTGTTCTTCTCATGAACCACATCTAGAGTCATTGCATGTTTGTTATTCTCACAAACCACCTAAGGATACACCAGTGTCATTGCATGTGTGTTGTTTTCATGAACCACACCAGTGTCATTGCATGTGTGTTCCTCTCACATACCACACATGGATCCACCAGTGTCATTGCATGTGTGTTCTTCTCATGAACCACATCTAGAGTCATTGCATGTCTGTTCTTCTCACAAACCACATAAGGATCCACCAATGTCATTGGATGTGTATTCTTCTCACAAACCACAGCTAGATTCATTGCATGTGTGTTCTTCTCACAAACCACATAAGGATACACCAGTGTTATTGCATGTGTGTTCTTCTTATGAACCACATCTAGAGTCATTGCATGTATGTTATTCTCACAAACCACATAAGGATACACCAGTGTAATTGGATGTGTGTTCTTTTCATGAACCACACCAGTGTCATTCACGTCTGTTCCTCTCATAAACCACACATGGATCCACCAGTGTCATTGCATGTGTGTTCTTCTCATGAACCACATCTAGAGTCATTGAATGTATGTTCTTCTCACAAACCACAGCTAGATTCATTGCATGTGTGTTCTTCTCACAAACCACATAAGGAAACACCAATGTCATTGCATGTGTGTTCTTCTGATGAACCACATCTAGATTCATTGCATGTCTGTTATTCTCAGAAACCACATAAGGATACACCAGTTTCATTGCATGTGTGTTCTTTTCATGAACCACACACAGTGTCATTGCATGTCTGTTCCTCTCATAAACCACACATGCATCCACCAGTGTCATTGCATCTGTGTTCTTCTCATGAACCACATCTAGAGTCATTGCATGTATGTTCTTCTCACAAACCACATCTAGATTTATTGCATGTGTGTTCTTCTCACAAACCAGATAAGGATACACCAGTATCATTGCATGTGTGTTCTTCTCATGAACCACATCTAGAGTCATTGCATGTCTGTTATTCTCACAAACCACATAAGGATACACCAGTGTCATTGCATGTGTGTTCATTTCATGAACCACACCCAGTGTCATTGCATGTCTGTTCCTCTCATAAACCACACATGCATCCACCAGTGTCATTGCATCTGTGTTCTTCTCATGAACCACATCTAGAGTCATTGCATGTATGTTCTTCTCAAAAACCACAGCTAGATTCATTGCATGTGTGTTCTTCTCACAAACTACATAAGGATAAACCAGTGTCATTGCATGTGTGTTCTTCTCATGAACCACATCTAGAGTCATTGCATGTCTGTTATTCTCACAAACCAATTAAGGATACATCAGTGTCATTGCATGTGTGTTCTTTTCATGAACCACACCCAGTGTCATTGCGTGTGTGTTCCTCTCATAAACCACACATGGATCCACCAATGTCATTGCATGTGTGTTCTTCTCATGAACCACACCCAGAGTCATTGCATGTCTGTTATTCTCACAAACCACATAAGGATACACCAGTGTCATTGCATGTCTGTTATTTTCATGAACCACACCCAGTGTCATTGCATGTCTATTCCTCTTATAAACCACACATGGATCCACCAGTGTCATTGCATGTCTATTCTTCTCATGAACCACATCTAGAGTCATTGCATGTCTTTTATTGTCACAAACCACATAAGGATACACCAGTGTCATTGCATGTGTGTTCTTTTCATGAACCACACCCAGTGTCATTGCATGTGTGTTCCTCTCACATACCACACATGGATCCACCAGTGTCATTGCATGTGTGTTCTTCTCATGAACCACATCTAGAGACATTCCATTTCTGTTCTTCTCACAAACCACATAAGGATCCATAGTGTCATTGGATGTGTATTCTTTTCATGAACCACACCCAGTGTCATTGCATGTGTGTTCTTCTCAAAAACCACAGATGGATCCACCAGTTTCATTGCATGTCTGTTCTTTTCAAGAACCACAACAAGTGTCATTGCATGTGTATTCTTCTCACAAACCACACATGGATCCACCAGTGTCATTGCATGTCTGCACTTTTCATTAACCATAGTTATTGTCATTTCATGTATGTTCTTCTCACAAACCACAGCTAGAGTCATTGCATGTGTGTTCTTCTCACAAACCACAAAAGGATACACTAGTGTCATTGCATGTGTGTTCTTCTCATGAACCACATCTAGATTCATTGCATGTCTGTTATTCTCACAAACCACATAAGGATACACCAGTGTCATTGCATGTGTGTTCTTTTCATGGACCACACCTAGCGTCATTGCATGTTTGTTCCTCTCATAAACCACATATGGATCCACCAGTGTCATTGCATGTGTGTTCTTCTCATGAAACACATCTAGAGTCACTGGATGTCTACTCTTCTCACAAACCACATAAGGATCCACCAGTGTCATTGGATGCGTGTTCTTTTCATGAACCACGCCCAGTTTCATTGCATGTGTGTTCTTCTCACAAACCACACATGGATCCACCAGTATCATTGCATGTCTGTTCTTTTCTTCAACCACAGCCAGTGTCATAGCATGTGTGTTCTTCTCACAAACCACACATTGGTCCACTAGTGTCATTGCATGTCTGCTCTTTTCATTAACCACAGTTAGAGACATTCCACGTGTGCTCTTTTCACAAACCACATATCACCAGTGTCATTGCATGTGTGTTCTTCTCATAAACCACATATGGATCCACCCAGTGTGATTGCATGTGTGTTCTTCTCACAAACCACATAAGGATCCACGAGTGTCATTGGATGTGTGTTCTTTTCATGAACCACACCAGTGTCATTGCACGTCTGTTCCTCTCATAAAACACACATGGATCCACCAGTGTCATTGCATGTGTGTTCTTCTCATGAACCACATCTAGAGTCATTGAATGTATGTTCTTCTCACAAACCACATCTAGATTCATTGCATGTGTGTTCTTCTCACAAACCACATAAGGATACACTAGTGTCATTGCATGTGTGTTCTTCTCATGAACCACATCTAGAGTCATTGAATGTATGTTCTTCTCACAAACCACAGCTAGATTCATTGAATGTGTGTTCTTCTCACAAACCACATAAGGATACACCAGTGTCGTTGCATGTGTGTTCTTCTCATGAACCACATCTAGAGTCATTGCATGTTTGTTATTCTCACAAAACACATAAGGATACACTAGTGTCATTGCATGTTGTTCTTTTCATGAACCACACCTAGTATCATTACATGTGTGTTCCTCTCATAAACCATACATGGATCCACCAATGTCATTGCATGTGTGTTCTTCTCATGAACCACACCCAGAGTCATTGCATGTCTGTTATTCTCACAAACCACATAAGGATACACCAATGTCATTGCATGTCTGTTATTTTCATGAACCACACCCAGTGTCATTGCATGTCTATTCCTCTCATAAACCACACATGGATCCACCAGTGTCATTGCATGTTTGTTCTTCTCATGAACCACATCTAGAGTCATTGCATGTCTGTTATTCTCACAAACCACATAAGGATACACCAGTGTCATTGCATGTGTGTTCTTTTCATGAACCACACCTAGTGTCATTGCATGTGTGTTCCTCTCACATACCACACATGGATCCACCAGTGTTATTGCATGTGTGTTCTTTTCATGAACCACATCTAGAGTCATTGCATGTCTGTTCTTGTCACAAACCACATAAGGATCCACCAGTGTCATTAGATGTGTATTCTTTTCATGAACCACACGTAGTGTCATTGCATGTGTGTTCTTCTCACAAACCACACATGGATCCACCAGTATTATTGCATGTCTGTTCTTTTCATGAACCACAACAAGTGTCATTGCATGTGTATTCTTCTCACAAACCACACATGGATCCACCAGTGTCATTGCATGTCTACTCTTTTCATTAACCATAGTTATAGTCATTGCATATATGTTTTCTCAGAAACCACAGCTAGAGTCATTGCATGTGTGTTCTTCTCACAAACCACATAAGGATACACCAGTGTCATTGGATGTGTGCTATTCTCACAAAGCACACCCAGTGTCATTGCGTGTGTGTTCTTCTCACAAACCACACATGGGTCCACTAGTGTCATTGCATGTGTGTTCTTCTCAAGAACCACATCTAGAGTCATTGCATGTCTATTTTTCTCACAAACCACAAAAGGATCCACCCGTGTCATTGGATGTGTGTTCTTTTCATGAACCACACCCATTGTCATTGCATGTGTGTTCTTCTCATGAACCACATCTAGATTCATTGCATGTCTGTTCTTGTCACAAACCACATAAGGATCCACCCGTGTCATTGGATGTGTGTTCTTTTCATGAACCACACCCATTGTCATTGCATGTGTATTCTTCTCATGAACCACAACTAGAGTCATTGCATGTCTGTTCTTCTCACAAACCACATAAGGATACACCAGTGTCCTTGCATGTGTGTTCTTTTCATGGACCACACCCAGTGTCATTGCATGTATGTTCCTCTCATAAACCATACATGGATCCACCGGTGTCATTGCATGTGTGTTATTTTCATGAACCACACCCAGTTTCATTGCATGTCTGTTCCTCTCATAAACCACACATGGATCCACCAGTGTCATTGCATCTTTATTCTTCTCATGAACCACATCTAGAGTCATTGCATGTATGTTCTTCTCCAAAACCACAGCTAGATTCATTGCATGTGTGTTCTTCTCACAAACCACATAAGGATCCACCAGTGTCATTGCATGTGTGTTCTTCTCATGAACCACATCTAGAGTCATTGCATGTCTGTTATTCTCACAAACCACATAAGGATACACCAGTGTCATTGCATGTGTGTTCTTTTCATGAACCACACCCAGTGTCATTGCATGTGTGTTCCTCTCATAAACCACACATGGAACCACCAGTGTCATTGCATGTGTGTTCTTCTCATGAACCACACCCAGAGTCATTGCATGTCTATTATTCTCACAAACCACATAAGGATACACCAGTGTCATTGCATGTCTGTTATTTTCATGAACCACACCCAGTGTCATTGCATGTCTATTCCTCTCATAAACCACACATGGATCCACCAGTGTCATTGCATGTCTGTTCTTCTCATGAACCACATCTAGAGTAATTGCATGTCTGTTATTCTCACAAACAACATAAGGATACACCAGTGTCATTGCATGTGTGTTCTTTTCATGAACCACACCAGTGTCATTGCATGTGTGTTCCTCTCACATACCACACATGGATGCACCAGTGTCATTGCATGTGTGTTCTTCTCATGAACCACATCTAGAGTCATTGCATGTCTGTTCTTCTCACAAACCACATAAGGATCCACCAATGTCATTGGATGTGTATTCTTTTCATGAACCACACCCAGTGTCATTGCATGTGTGTTCTTCTCAGAAACCACAGATGGATCCACCAGAATCATTGCATGTCTGTTCTTTTCATGAACCACAACAAGTGTCATTGCATGTGTATTCTTCTCACAAACCACACATGGATCCACCAGTGTCATTGCATGTCTGCTCTTTTCATTAACCATAGTTATAGTCATTGCATGTATGTTCTTCTCACAAACCACAGCTAGAGTCATTGCTTGTGTGTTCTTCTCACAAACCACATAAGGATACACCAGTGTCATTGCATGTGTGTTCTTCTCATGAACCACATCTAGAGTCATTGCATGTCTGTTATTCTCACAAACCACATAAGGATACACCAGTGTCCTTGCATGTGTGTTCTTTTCATGGACCACACCCAGTGTCATTGCATGTATGATCCTCTCATAAACCATACATGGATCCACCAGTGTCATTGCATGTGTGTTCTTCTCATGAACCACATCTAGAGTCATTGCATGTCTACTCTTCTCACAAACCACATAAGGATCCACCAGTGTCATTGGATGTGTGTTCTTTTCATGAACCACACCCAGTGTCATTGCATGTGCGTTCTTCTCACAAACCACACATGGATCCACCAGTATCATTGCATGTCTATTCTTTTCTTGAACCACAGCTAGTGTCATAGCATGTGTGTTCTTCTCACAAACCACACATTGATCCACCAGTGTTATTGCATGTCTGCTCTTTTCATTAACCATAGTTAGAGTCATTGCATGTGTGTTCTTCTCATAAACCACACATGGATCCACCCAGTGTGATTGCATGTGTGTTCTTCTCACAAACCACATAAGGATCCACCAGTGTCATTCGATGTGTGCTCTTCTCACAAACCACACCCAGTGTCATTCATGTGTGTTCTTCTCACAAACGACACATGGGTCCACTAGTGTCATTGCATGTGTGTTCTTCTCAAGAACCACATATAGAGTCATTGCATGTCTATTTTGCTCACAAACCACATAAGGATCCACCGGTGTCATTGGATGTGTGTTCTTTTCACGAACCACACCCATTGTCATTGCATGTGTGTTATTCTCACAAACGACACATGGATCCACCAGTATCATTGCCTGTCTGTTCTTTTCATGAACCATAGCCAGTGTCATTACATGTGTGTTCTTCTGACAAACCACACATGGATCCACCAGTGTCATTGCATGTCTGCTCTTTTCCTTAACCACAGTTAGAGTCATTGCCTGTGTGTTCTTTTCACAAACCACATATCACTAGTGTCATTGCATGTGTGTTGTTCTCATAAACCACATATGGATCCACCCAATGTGATTGCATGTGTGTTCTTCTCACAAACCACATAAGGATCCACGAGTGTCATTGGATGTGTGTTCTTTTCATGAACCACACCAGTGTCATTGCACGTCTGTTCATCTCATAAACCACACATGGATCTACCAGTGTCATTGCATGTGTGTTCTTCTCATGAACCACACCCAGAGTCATTGCATGTCTGTTATTCTCACAAACCACATAAGGATACACCAGTCTCATTGCATGTCTGTTATTTTCATGAACCACACCCAGTGTCATTGCATGTCTATTCCTCTCATAAACCACACATGGATCCACCAGTGTCACTGCATGTCTGTTCTTCTCATGAACCACATCTAGAGTCATTGCATGTCTGTTATTCTCACAAACCACATAAGGATACACCAGTGTCATTGCATGTGTGTTCTTTTCATGAACCACACCTAGTGTCATAGCATGTGTGTTCTTCTCACAAACCACACATTGATCCACTAGTGTCATTGCATGTCTGCTCTTTTCATTAACCACAGTTAGAGTCATTCCATGTGTGCTCTTTTCACAAACCACATATCACCAGTGTCATTGCGTGTGTGTTCTTCTCATCAACCACATATGGATCCACCCAGTGTGATTGCATGTGTGTTCTTCTCACAAACCACATAAGGATCCACGAGTGTCATTGGATGTGTGTTCTTTTCATGAACCACACCAGTGTCATTGCACGTCTATTCCTCTCATAAAACACACCTGGATCCACCAGTGTCATTGCATGTGTGTTCTTCTCATGAACCACATCTAGAGTCATTGAATGTATGTTCTTCTCACAAACCACAGCTAGATTCATTGCATGTGTGTTCTTCTCACAAACCACATAAGGATACACCAGTGTCATTGCATGTGTGTTCTTCTCATGAACCACATCTAGAGTCATTGAATGTATGTTCTTCTCACAAACCACAGCTAGATTCACTGAATGTGTGTTCTTCTCACAAACCACATAAGGATACACCAGTGTCATTGCATGTGTGTTCTTCTCATGAACCACATCTAGAGTCATTGCATGTTTGTTATTCTCACAAACCACATAAGGATACACCAGTCTCATTGCATGTCTGTTATTTTGATGAACCACACACAGTGTCATTGCATGTCTATGCCTCTCATAAACCACACATGGATCCACCAGTGTCATTGCATGTCTGTTCTTCTCATGAACCACATCTAGAGTCATTGAATGTATGTTCTTCTCACAAACCACAGCTAGATTCATTGAATGTGTGTTCTTCTCACAAACTACATAAGGATCCACCAGTGTCATTGCATGTGTGTTCTTCTCATGAACCACATCTAGAGTCATTGCATGTCTGTTATTCTCACAAACCACATAAGGATACACCAGTGTCATTGCATGTGTGTTCTTTTCATGAACCACACCCAGTCTCATTGCATGTGTGTTCCTCTCATAAACCACACATGGATCCACCAGTGTCATTGCATGTGTGTTCTTCTCATGAACCACACCCAGAGTCATTGCATGTCTGTTATTCTCACAAACCACATAAGGATACACTAGTGTCATTGCATGTCTGTTATTTTCATGAACCACACCCAGTGTCATTGCATGTCTATTCCTCTCATAAACAACACATGGATCCACCAGTGTCATTGCATGTGTGTTCTTCTCATGAACCACATCTAGAGTCATTGCATGTCTGTTATTCTCACAAACCACATAAGGATACACCAGTGTCATTGCATGTGTGTTCTTTTCATGAACCACACCAAGTCATTGCATGTGTTCTTCACATACCACACATTGATGCACCAGTGTCATTGCATGTGTGTTCTTCTCATGAACCACATCTAGAGTCATTGCATGTCTGTTCTTCTCACAAACCACATAAGGATCCACCAATGTCTTTGGATGTGTATTCTTTTCATGAACCACACCCAGTGTCATTGCATGTGTGTTCTTCTCAGAAACCACAGATGGATCCACCAGTATCATTGCATGTCTGTTCTTTTCATGAACCACAACAAGTGTCATTGCATGTGTATTCTTCTCACAAACCACACATGGATCCACCAGTGTCATTGCATGTCTGCTCTTTTCATTAACCATAGTTATAGTCATTGCATGTATGTTCTTCTCACAAACCATAGCTAGAGTCATTGCATGTCTGTTATTCTCACAAAACACATAAGGATACACCAGTGTCCTTGCATGTGTGTTCTTTTCATGGACCATACATGGATCCACCAGTGATATTTGCATGTGTGTTCTTCTCATGAAACACATCTAGAGTCATTGCGTGTCTTCTCTTCTCACAAACCACATAAGGATCCACCAGTGTCATTGGATGTGTGTTCCTTTCATGAACCACACCCAGTGTCATTGCATGTGAGTTCTTCTCACAAACCACACATGGATCCACCAGTATCATTGCATGTCTATTCTTTTCTTGAACCACAGCTAGTGTCATAGCATGTGTGTTCTTCTCACAAACCACACATTGATCCACCAGTGTTATTGCATGTCTGCTCTTTTCATTAACCATGGTTGGAGTCATTCCATGTGCGTTCTTTTCACAAACCACATATCACTAGTGTCATTGCATGTCTGTTCTTCTCATAAACCACATATGGATCCACCCAGTGTGATTGCATGTGTGTTCTTCTCACAAACCACATAAGGATCCACCAGTGTCATTGGATGTGTGCTCTTCTCACAAACCACACCCAGTGTCATTGCATGTGTGTTCTTCTCACAAACCACACATGGGTCCACTAGTGTCATTGCATGTGTGTTCTTCTCAAGAACCACATCTAGAGTCATTGCATGTCTATTTTGCTCACAAACCACATAAGGATCCACCGGTGTCATTAGATGTGTGTTCTTTTCACGAACCACACCCATTGTCATTGCATGTGTGTTATTCTCACAAACGACACATGGATCCACCAGTATCATTGCCTGTCTGTTCTTTTCATGAACCACAGCCAGTGTCATTACATGTGTGTTCTTCTGACAAACCACACATGGATCCACCAGTGTCATTGCATGTCTGCTCTTTTCATTAACCACAGTTAGAGTCATTGCATGTGTGTTCTTTTCACAAACCACATATCACTAGTGTCATTGCATGTGTGTTGTTCTCATAAACCACATATGGATCCACCCAATGTGATTGCATGTGTGTTCTTCTCACAAACCACATAAGGATCCACGAGTGTCATTGGATGTGTGTTCTTTTCATGAACCACACCAGTGTCATTGCACGTCTGTTCCTCTCATAAACCACACATGGATCTACCAGTGTCATTGCATGTGTGTTCTTCTCATGAACCACACCCAGAGTCATTGCATGTCTGTTATTCTCACAAACCACATAAGGATACACCAGTCTCATTGCACGTCTGTTATTTTCATGAACCACACCCAGTGTCATTGCATGTCTATTCCTCTCATAAACCACACATGGATCCACTAGTGTCATTGCATGTCTGTTCTTCTCATGAACCACATCTAGAGCCATTGCATGTCTGTTATTCTCACAAACCACATAAGGATACACCAGTGTCATTGCATGTGTGTTCTTTTCATGAACCACACCAGTGTCATTCCATGTGTGTTCCTCTCACATACCACACATGGATCCACCAGTGTCATTGCATGTGTGTTCTTCTCATGAACCACATCTAGAGTCATTGCATGTCTGTTCTTCTCACAAACCACATAAGGATCCACCAGTGTCATTGGATGTGTATTCTTTTCATGAACCACACCCAGTGTCATTGCATGTGTGTTCTTCTCAGAAACCACAGATGGATCCACCCGTATCATTGCATGTCTGTTCTTTTCATGAACCACAACAAGTGTCATTGCATGTGTATTCTTCTCACAAACCACACATGGATCCACCAGTGTCATTGCATGTCTTCTCTTTTCATTAACCATAGTTATAGTCATTGCATGTATGTTCTTCTCACAAACCACAGCTAGAGTCATTGCATGTGTGTTCTTCTCACAAACCACATAAGGATACACCAGTGTCATTGCATGTGTGTTCTTCTCATGAACCACATCTAGATTCATTGCATGTGTGTTATTCTCACAAACCACATAAGGATACACCAGTGTCATTGCATGTGTGTTCTTTTCATGGACCACACCTAGCGTCATTGCATGTTTGTTCCTCTCATAAACCACATATGGATCCACCAGTGACATTGCATGTGTGTTCTTCTCATGAACCACATCTAGAGTCATTGGATGTCTACTCTTCTCACAAACCACATAAGGATCCACCAGTGTCATTGGATGTGTGTTCTTTTCAAGAACCACGCCTAGTGTCATTGCATGTGTGTTCTTCTCACAAACCACACATGGATCCACCAGTATCATTGCATGTCTTTTCTTTTCTTGAACCACAGCCAGTGTCATAGCATGTGTGTTCTTCTCACAAACCACACATTGATCCACCAGTGTCATTGCATGTCTGCTCTTTTCATTAACCACAGTTAGAGTCATTCCATGTGTGTTCTTTTCACAAACCACATATCACCAGTGTCATTGCGTGTGTGTTCTTCTCATAAACCACATATTGGATCCACCAAGTGTGATTGCATGTGTGTTCTTCTCACAAACCACATAAGGATCCACCAGTGTCATTGGATGTGTGCTCTTCTCACAAACCACACCCAGTGTCATTGCAAGTGTGTTCTTCTCACAAACCACACATGGGTCCACTAGTGTCATGGCATGTGTGTTCTTCTCAAGAACCACATCTAGAGTCATTGCATGTCTATTTTGCTCACAAACCACATAAGGATCCACCCGTGTTATTGGATGTGTGTTCTTTTCACGAACCACACCCATTGTCATTGCATTTGTGTTATTCTCACAAACGACACATGGAACCACCAGTATCATTGCCTGTCTATTCTTTTCATGAACCATAGCCAGTGTCATTGCATGTGTGTTCTTCTAACAAACCACACATGGATCCACCAGTGTCATTGCATGTCTGCTCTTCTCATTAACCACAGTTAGAGTCATTGCATGTGTGTTCTTTTCACAAACCACATATCACCAGTGTCATTGCATGTGTGTTCTTCTCATAAACCTCATATGGATCCACCCAATGTGATTGCATGTATGTTCTTCTCACAAACCACATAAGGATCCACGAGTGTCATTGGATGTGTGTTCTTTTCATGAACCACACCAGTGTCATTGCACGTTTGTTCCTCTCATAAAACACACATGGATCCACCAGTGTCATTGCATGTGTGTTCTTCTCATGAACCACATCTAGAGTCATTGAATGTATGTTCTTCTCACAAACCACAGCTAGATTCATTGCATGTGTGTTCTTCTCATGAACCACATCTAGAGTCATTGCATGTCTGTTATTTTCACAAACCACATAAGGATACACCAGTGTCATTGCATGTGTGTTCTTTTCATGACCCACACCCAGTGTCATTGCATGTCAGGTCCTCTCATAAACCACACATGGATCCACCAGTGTCATTGCATGTGTGTTCTTCTCATGAACCACATCTAGAGTCATTGCATGTATGTTCTTCTCACAAACCACAGCTAGATTCATTGCATGTGTGTTCTTCTCACAAACTACATAAGGATACACCAGTGTCATTGCATGTGTGTTCTTCTCATGAACCACATATAGAGTCATTGCATGTCTATTATTCTCACAAACCACATAAGGATACACCAGTGTCATTGCATGTGTGTTCTTTTCATGAACCACACCCAGTGTCATTGCATGTGTGTTCCTCTCATAAACCACACATGGATCCACCAATGTCATTGCATGTGTGTTCTTCTCATGAACCACACCCAGAGTCATTGCATGTCTGTTATTCTCACAAACCACATAAGGATACACCAGTGTCATTGCATGTGTCTTCTTTTCATGAACCACACCCAGTGTCATTGCATGTGTGTTCCTTTCAGATACCACACATGGATCCACCAGTGTCATTGCATGTGTGTTCTTCTCATGAACCACATCTAGAGTCATTGCATGTCTGTTATTCTCACAAACCACATAAGGATACACCAGTGTCATTGCATGTGTGTTCTTTTCATGAACCACACCCAGTGTCATTGCATGTGTGTTCCTCTCACATAACACACATGGATCCACCAGTGTCATTGCATGTGTGTTCTTCTCATGAACCACATCTAGAGTCATTCCATGTCTGTTCTTCTCACAAACCACATAAGGATCCACCAGTGTCATTGGATGTGTATTCTTTTCATGAACCACACCTAGTGTCATTGCATGTGTGTTCTTCTCAGAAACCACAGATGGATCCACCAGTATCATTGCATGTCTGTTCTTTTCATGAACCACAACAAGTGTCATTGCATGTGTATTCTTCTCACAAACCACACATGGATCCACCAGTGTCATTGCATGTCTACTCTTCTCATTAACCATAGTTATAGTCATTGCATGTATGTTCTTCTCACAAACCATAGCTAGAGTCATTGCATGTGTGTTCTTCTCACAAACCACATAAGGATACACCAGTGTCATTGCATGTGTGTTCTTCTCATGTACCACATCTAGAGTCATTGCATGTCTGTTATTCTCACAAACCACATAAGGATACACCAGTGTCATTGCATGTGTGTTCTTTTCATGAACGACACAAGTGTCATTGCACGTCTGTTCCTCTCATAAACCACACATGGATCCACCAGTGTCATTGCATGTGTGTTCTTCTCATGAACCACATCTAGAGTCATTGAATGTATGTTCTTCTCACAAACCACAGCTAGATTCATTGCATGTGTGTTCTTCTCACAAACCACATAAGGATACACCAGTGTCATTGCATGTGTGTTCTTCTCATGAACCACATCTAGAGTCATTTCATGTCTGTTATTCTCACAAACCACATAAGGATACACACCAGTGTCATTGCATGTGTGTTCTTTTCATGAACCACACCCAGTGTCATTGCATGTCTGTTCCTCTCATAAACCACACATGCATCCACCAGTGTCATTGCATCTTTGTTCTTCTCATGAACCACATCTAGAGTCATTGCATGTATGTTCTTCTCACAAAGCACATCTAGATTTATTGCATGTGTGTTCTTCTCACAAACCACATAAGGATACACCAGTATCATTGCATGTGTGTTCTTCTCATGAACCACATCTAGAGTCTTTGCATGTCTATTATTCTCACAAACCACATAAGGATACACCAGTGTCATTGCATGTGTGTTCTTTTCATGACCCACACCCAGTGTCATTGCATGTCTGTTCCTCTCATAAACCACACATGGATCCACCAGTGTCATTGCATGTGTGTTCTTCTCATGAACCACATCTAGAGTCATTGCATGTATGTTCTTCTCACAAACCACAGCTAGATTCATTGCATGTGTGTTCTTCTCACAAACTACATAAGGATACACCAGTGTGATTGCATGTGTGTTCTTCTCATGAACCACATCTAGAGTCATTGCATGTATGTTATTCTCATAAACCACATAAGGATACACCAGTGTCATTGCATGTGTGTTCTTTTCATGAACCACACCCAGTGTCATTGCATGTGTGCTCCTCCCATAAACCACACATGGATCCACCAATGTCATTGCATGTGTGTTCTTCTCATGAACCACACCCACAGTCATTGCATGTATGTTATTCTCACAAACCACATAAGGATACACCAGTGTCATTGCATGTCTGTTATTTTCATGAACCACACCCAGTGTCATTACATGTCTATTCCTGTCATAAACCACACATGGATCCACCAGTGTCATTGCATGTATGTTCTTCTCATGAACCACATCTAGAGTCATTGCGTGTCTGTTATTCTGACAAACCACATAAGGATACACCAGTGTCATTGCATGCGTGTTCTTTTCATGAACCACACCCAGTGTCATTGCATGTGTGTTCCTCTCATAAACCACACATGGATCCACCAATGTCAGTGCATGTGTGTTCTTCTCATGAACCACACCCAGAGTCATTGCATGTCTGTTATTCTCACAAACCACATAAGGATACACCAGTGTCATTGCATGTCTGTTATTTTCATGAACCACACCCACTGTCATTGCATGTCTATTCCTCTCATAAACCACACATGGATCCACCAGTGTCATTGCATGTCTGTTCTTCTCATGAACCACATCTAGAGTCATTGCATGTGTGTTATTCTCACAAACCACATAAGGAGACACCTGTGTCATTGCATGTGTGTTCTTTTCGTGAACCACACCCAGTGTCATTGCATGTGTGTTCCTCTCACATACCACACATGGATCCACCAGTGTCATTGCATGTGTGTTCTTCTCATGAACCACATCTAGAGTCATTCCATGTATGTTCTTCTCACAAACCACATAAGGATCCACCAGTGTCATTGGATGTGTATTCTTTTCATGAACCACACCTAGTGTCATTGCATGTGTGTTCTTCTCAGAAACCACAGATGGATCCACCAGTATCATTGCATGTTTGTTCTTTTCATGAACCACAACAAGTGTCATTGCAAGTGTATTCTTCTCACAAACCACACATGGATCCACCAGTGTCATTGCATGTCTACTCTTCTCATTAACCATAGTTATAGTCATTGCATGTATGTTCTTCTCACAAACCATAGCTAGAGTCATTGCATGTGTGTTCTTCTCAAAAACCACATAAGGATACACCAGTGTCATTGCTTGTGTGTTCTTCTCATGAACCACATCTAGAGTCATTCCATGTCTGTTATTCTCACAAACCACATAAGGATACACCAGTGTCATTGCATGTGTGTTCTTTTCATGAACGACACGAGTGTCATTGCACGTCTGTTCCTCTCATAAACCACACATGGATCCACCAGTGTCATTGCATGTGTGTTCTTCTCATGAACCACATCTAGAGTCATTGAATGTATGTTCTTCTCACAAACCACAGGTAGATTCATTGCATGTGTGTTCTTCTCACAAACCACATAAGGATACACCAGTGTCATTGCAGGTGTGTTCTTCTCATGAACCACATCTAGAGTCATTGCATGTCTGTTATTCTCACAAACCACATAAGGATACACCAGTGTCATTGCATGTGTGTTCTTTTCATGAACCACACCCAGTGTCATTGCATGTCTGTTCCTCTCATAAACCACACATGCATCCACCAGTGTCATTGCGTCTGTGTTCTTCTGATGAACCAAATCTAGAGTCATTGCATGTATGTTCTTCTCACAAACCACATCTAGATTTATTGCATGTGTGTTTTTCTCACAAACCACATAAGGATACACCAGTATCTTGCATGTGTGTTCTTCTCATGAACCACATCTAGAGTCATTGCATGTCTATTATTCTCACAAACCACATAAGGATACACCAGTGTCATTGCATGTGTGTTCTTTTCATGACCCACACCCAGTGTCATTGCATGTCTGTTCCTCTCATAAACGACACATGGATCCACCAGTGTCATTGCATGTGTGTTCTTCTCATGAACCACATCTAGAGTCATTGCATGTATGTTCTTCTCACAAACCACAGCTAGATTCATTGCATGTGTGTTCTTCTCACAAACTACATAAGGATACACCAGTGTGATTACATGTGTGTTCTTCTCATGAACCACATCTAGAGTCATTGCATGTCTGTTATTCTCACAAACCACATAAGGATACACCAGTGTCATTGCATGTGTGTTCTTTTCATGAACCACACCCAGTGTCATTGCATGTGTGTTCCTCCCATAAACCACACATGGATCCACCAATGTCATTGCATGTGTGTTCTTCTCATGAACCACACCCAGAGTCATTGCATGTCTGTTATTCTCACAAACCACATAAGGATACACCAGTGTCATTGCATGTCTGTTATTTTCATGAACCACACCCAGTGTCATTACATGTCTATTCCTCTCATAAACCACACATGGATCCACCAGTGTCATTGCATGTATGTTCTTCTCATGAACCACATCTAGAGTCATTGCATGTCTGTTATTCTCACAAACCACATAAGGATACACCAGTGTCATTGCATGTGTCTTCTTTTCATGAACCACACCCAGTGTCATTGCATGTGTGTTCCTTTCAGATACCACACATGGATCCACCAGTGTCATTGCATGTGTGTTCTTCTCATGAACCACATCTAGAGTCATTCCATGTCTGTTCTTCTCACAAACCACATAAGGATCCACCAGTGTCATTGGATGTGTATTCTTTTCATGAACCACACCCAGTGTCATTGCATGTGTGTTCTTCTCAGAAACCACAGATGGATCCACCAGTATCATTGCATGTCTGTTCTTTTCATTAACCACAACAAGTGTCATTGCATGTGTATTCTTCTCACAAACCACACATGGATCCACCAGTGTCATTGCATGTCTGCTCTTTTCATTAACCATAGTTATAGTCATTGCATGTATGTTCTTCTCACAAACCACAGCTAGAGTCATTGCATGTGTGTTCTTCTCACAAACCACAGAAGGATACACCAGTGTCATTGCATGTGTGTTCTTTCATGAACCACATGTAGAGTCATTGCATGTTTGTTATTCTCACAAACCACATAAGGATACACCAGTGTCATTGCATGTGTGTTCTTTTCACGTACCACACCCAGTGTCATTGCATGTATGTTCCTCTCTTAAAAAATTCATTGATCCACCAGTGTCATTGCATCTATGTTCTTCTCATGAACCACATCTAGAGTCATTGCGTGTCTACTCTTCTCACAAACCACATAAGGATCCACCAGTGTCATTGGATGTGTGTTCTTTTCATGAACCACACCTAGTGTCATTGCATGTGCGTTCTTCTCACAAACCACACATGGATCCACCAGTATCAATGCATGTCTGTTCTTTTCTTGAACCATAGCCAGTGTCATAGCATGTGTGTTCTTCTCACAAACCACACATTGATCCACCAATGTCATTGCATGCCTGCTCTTTTCATTAACCACAGTTAGAGTCATTCCATGTGTGTTCTTTTCACAAACCACATATCACCAGCGTCATTGCATGTGTGTTCTTCTCATAAACCACATATGGATCAACCCAGTGTGATTGCATGTGTGTTCTTCTCACAAACCACATAAGGTTCCACCAATGTCATTGGATGTGTGCTCTTCTCACAAACCACACCCAGTGTCATTGCGTGTGTGTTCTTCTCACAAACCACACATGGGTCCACTAGTGTCATTGCATGTGTGTTCTTCTCAAGAACCACATCTAGAGTCATTGCATGTCTATTTTGCTCACAAACCACATAAGGATCCACCCGTGTCATTGGATGTGTGTTCTTTTCATGAACCACACCCATTGTCATTGCATGTGTGTTATTCTCACAAACGACACATGGATCCACCAGTATCATTGCCTGTCTGTTCTTTTCATGAACCATAGCCAGTGTCAATGCATGTGTGTTCTTCTGACAAACCACACATGGATCCACTAGTGTCATTGCATGTCTCCTCTTTTCATTAACCACAGTTAGAGTCATTGCATGTGTGTTCTTTTCACAAACCACATATCACCAGTGTCATTCCATGTGTGTTCTTCTCATAAACCACATATGGATCCACCCAATGTGATTGCATGTGTGTTCTTCTCACAAACCACATAAGGATCCACGAGTGTCATTGGATGTGTGTTCTTTTCATGAACCACACCAGTGTCATTGCATGTCTGTTCCTCTCATAAACCACACATGGATCCACCAGTGTCATTGCATGTGTGTTATTCTCATGAACCACATCTAGAGTCATTGAATGTATGTTCTTCTCACAAACCACAGCTAGATTCATTGCATGTGTGTTCTTCTCACAAACCACATAAGGATACACCAGTGTCATTGCATGTGTATTCTTCTTATGAACCACATCTAGAGTCATTGCATGTCTGTTATTCTCACAAACCACATAAGGATACACCAGTGTCATTGCATGTGTGTTCTTTTCATGAACCACACCAGTGTCATTGCACGTCTGTTCCTATCATAAACCACACATGGATCCACCAGTGTCATTGCATGTGTGTTCTTCTCATGAACTACACCAGTGTCATTGCACATCTGTTCCTCTCATAAAACACACCTGGATCCACCAGTGTCATTGCATGTGTGTTCTTCTCATGAACCACATCTAGAGTCATTGAATGTATGTTCTTCTCACAAACCACAGCTACATTCATTGCATGTGTGTTCTTGTCACAAACCACATAAGGATACACTAGTGTCATTGCATGTGTGTTCTTCTCATGAACCACATCTAGAGTCATTGAATGTATGTTCTTCTCACAAACCACAGCTAGATTCATTGCATGTGTGTTCTTCTCACAAACTACATATGGATACACCAGTGTCATTGCAAGCGTGTTCTTCTCATGAATCACATCTAGAGTCATTGCATGTTTGTTATTCTCACAAACCACATAAGGATACACCAGTGTCATTGCATGTGTGTTCTTTTCATTAACCACAGCCAGTGTCATTGCATGTGTGTTCCTCTCATAAACCACACATGGATCCACCAATGTCATTGCATGTGTGTTCTTCTCATGAACCACACCCAGAGTCGTTGCATGTCTGTTATTCTCACATACCACATAAGGATACACCTGTGTCATTGCATGTTTGTTATTTTCATGAATCACACCCAGTGTCATTGCATGTCTATTCCTCTCATAAACCACACATGGATCCACCAGTGTCATTGCATGTCTGTTCTTCTCATGAACCACATCTAGAGTCATTGCATGTCTGTTATTCTCACAAACCACATAAGGATACACCAGTGTCATTGCATGTGTCTTCTTTTCATGAACCACACCCAGTGTCATTGCATGTGTGTTCGTTTCAGATACCACACCTGGATCCACCAGTGTCATTGCATGTGTGTTCTTCTCATGAACCACATCTAGAGTCATTGCATGTCTGTTATTCTCACAAACCACATAAGGATACACCAGTGTCATTGCATGTGTGTTCTTTTCATGAACCACACCCAGTGTCATTGCATGTGTGTTCCTCTCACATAACACACATGGATCCACCAGTGTCATTGCATGTGTGTTCTTCTCATGAACCACATCTAGAGTCATTCCATGTCTGTTCTTCTCACAAACCACATAAGGATCCACCAGTGTCATTAGATGTGTATTCTTTTCATGAACCACACCTAGTGTCATTGCATGTGTGTTCTTATCAGAAACCACAGATGGATCCACGACTATCATTGCATGTCTGTTCTTTTCATGAACCACAACAAGTGTCATTGCATGTGTATTCTTCTCACAAACCACACATGAATCCACCAGTGTCATTGCATGTCTGCTCTTTTCATTAACCATAGTTATAGTCATTGCATGTGCTCTTCTCACAAACCACAGCTAGAGTCATTGCATGTGTGTTCTTCTCACAAATCACATAAGGATACACCACTGTCATTGCATGTGTGTTCTTCTCATGAACCACATCTAGAGTCATTGCATGTCTGTTATTCTCACAAACCACATAAGGATACACCAGTGTCATTGCATGTGTGTTCTTTTCATGGACCACACCCAGTGTCATTGCATGTCTGTTACTCTCATAAACCACACATGGATCCACCAGTGTCATTGCATGTGTGTTCTTCTCATGAACCACATCTAGAGTCATTGCGTGTCTACTCTTCTCATAAACCACATAAGGATCCACCAGTGTCATTGGATGTGTGTTCTTTTCATTAACCACACCCAGTGGTATTGCATGTGTGTTCTTCTGACAAACCACACATGGATCCACCGGTATCATTACATGTCTGTTCTTTTCTTGAACCACAGCCAGTGTCATAGCATGTGTGTTCCTCTCACAAACCACACATTGATCCACCAGTGTCATTGCATGTCTGCTCTTTTCATTAACCACACTTAGAGTCATTCCATGTGTGTTCTTTTCACAAACCACATATCACCAGTGTCATTGCATGTGTGTTCTTCTCATAAACCACATATGGATTCACCCAGTGTGATTGCATGTGTGTTCTTCTCTCAAACCACATAAGGATCCACCAGTGTCATTGGATGTGTGCTCTTCTCACAAACCACACCCAGTGGCATTGCATGTGTGTTCTTCTCACAAACCACACATGGGTCTACCAATGTCATTGCATGTGTGTTCTTCTCAAGAACCACATCTAGAATCATTGCATGTCTGTTCTGCTCACAAACCACATAAGGATCCACCCGTGTCATTGGATGTGTGTTCTTTTCATGAACCACACTAGTGTCATTGCATGTGTGTTCTTTTCACAAACCACATATCACCAGTGTCATTGCATGTGTGTTCTTCTCATAAACCACATATGGATCAACCCAGTGTGATTGCATGTGTGTTCTTCTCACAAACCACATAAGGTTCCACCAATGTCATTGGATGTGTGCTCTTCTCACAAACCACACCCAGTGTCATTGCGTGTGTGTTCTTCTCACAAACCACACATGGGTCCACTAGTGTCATTGCATGTGTGTTCTTCTCAAGAACTACATCTAGAGTCATTGCATGTCTATTTTGCTCACAAACCACATAAGGATCCACCCGTGTCATTGGATGTGTGTTCTTTTCATGAACCACACCCATTGTCATTGCATGTGTGTTATTCTCACAAACGACACATGGATCCACCAGTATCATTGCCTGTCTGTTCTTTTCATGAACCATAGCCAGTGTCAATGCATGTGTGTTCTTCTGACAAACCACACATGGATCCACTAGTGTCATTGCATGTCTGCTCTCTTTTCATTAACCACAGTTAGAGTCATTGCATGTGTGTTCTTTTCACAAACCACATATCACCAGTGTCATTCCATGTGTGTTCTTCTCATAAACCACATATGGATCCACCCAATGTGATTGCATGTGTGTTCTTCTCACAAACCACATAAGGATCCACGAGTGTCATTGGATGTGTGTTGTTTTCATGAACCACACCAGTGTCATTGCATGTATGTTCCTCTCATAAACCACACATGGATCCACCAGTGTCATTGCATGTGTGTTATTCTCATGAACCACATCTAGAGTCATTGAATGTATGTTCTTCTCACAAACCACAGCTAGATTCATTGCATGTGTGTTCTTCTCACAAACCACATAAGGATACACCAGTGTCATTGCATGTGTATTCTTCTTATGAACCACATCTAGAGTCATTGCATGTCTGTTATTCTCACAAACCACATAAGGATACACCAGTGTAAATGGATGTGTGTTCTTTTCATGAACCACACCAGTGTCATTGCACGTCTGTTCCTCTCATAAACCACACATGGATCCACCAGTGTCATTGCATGTGTGTTCTTCTCATGAACCACATCTAGAGTCATTGTATGTATGTTCTTCTCACAAACCACAGCTAGATTCATTGCATGTGTGTTCTTCTCACAAACCACATAAGGATACACCAGTGTCATTGCATGTGTGTTCTTCTCATGAACCACATCTAGAGTCATTGCATGTCTGTTATTCTCACAAACCACATAAGGATACACCAGTGTCATTGCATGTGTGTTCTTTTCGTGAACCACACCCAGTGTCATTGCATGTCTGCTCCTCTCATAAACCACACATGCATCCACCAGTGTCATTTCATCTGTGTTCTTCTTATGAACCACATCTAGAGTCATTGCATGTATGTTCTTCTCACAAACCATATCTAGATTTATTGCATGTGTGTTCTTCTCACAAACCACATAAGGATACGCCAGTATCATTGCATGTGTGTTCTTCTCATGAACCACATCTAGAGTCATTGCATGTCTATTATTTTCACAAACCACATAAGGATACACCAGTGTCATTGCATGTGTGTTCTTTTCATGACCCACACCCAGTGTCATTTCATGTTTGTTCCTCTCATAAACCACACATGGATCCACCAGTGTCATTGCATGTGTGTTCTTCTCATGAACCACATCTAGAGTCATTGCATGTATGTTCTTCTCACAAACCACAGCTAGATTCATTGCATGTGTGTTCTTCTCACAAACTACATAAGGATACACCAGTGTCATTGCATGTGTGTTCTTCTCATGAACCACATCTAGAGTCATTGCATGTCTGTTATTCTCACAAACCACATAAGGATACACCAGTGTCATTGCATGTGTGTTCTTTTCATGAACCACACCAGTGTCATTGCACGTCTGTTCCTATCATAAACCACACATGGATCCACCAGTGTCATTGCATGTGTGTTCTTCTCATGAACTACACCAGTGTCATTGCACATCTGTTCCTCTCATAAAACACACCTGGATCCACCAGTGTCATTGCATGTGTGTTCTTCTCATGAACCACATCTAGAGTCATTGAATGTATGTTCTTCTCACAAACCACAGCTACATTCATTGCATGTGTGTTCTTGTCACAAACCACATAAGGATACACTAGTGTCATTGCATGTGTGTTCTTCTCATGAACCACATCTAGAGTCATTGAATGTATGTTCTTCTCACAAACCACAGCTAGATTCATTGCATGTGTGTTCTTCTCACAAACCACATATGGATACACCAGTGTCATTGCATGCGTGTTCTTCTCATGAATCACATCTAGAGTCATTGCATGTTTGTTATTCTCACAAACCACATAAGGATACACCAGTGTCATTGCATGTGTGTTCTTTTCATTAACCACAGCCAGTGTCATTGCATGTGTGTTCCTCTCATAAACCACACATGGATCCACCAATGTCATTGCATGTGTGTTCTTCTCATTAACCACACCCAGAGTCGTTGCATGTCTGTTATTCTCACATACCACATAAGGATACACCTGTGTCATTGCATGTTTGTTATTTTCATGAACCACACCAGTGTCATTGCATGTCTATTCCTCTCATAAACCACACATGGATCCACCAGTGTCATTGCATGTCTGTTCTTCTCATGAACCACATCTAGAGTCATTGCATGTCTGTTATTCTCACAAACCACATAAGGATACACCAGTGTCATTGCATGTGTCTTCTTTTCATGAACCACACCCAGTGTCATTGCATGTGTGTTCCTTTCAGATACCACACATGGATCCACCAGTGTCATTGCATGTGTGTTCTTCTCATGAACCACATCTAGAGTCATTGCATGTCTGTTATTCTCACAAACCACATAAGGATACACCAGTGTCATTGCATGTGTGTTCTTTTCATGAACCACACCCAGTGTCATTGCATGTGTGTTCCTCTCACATACCACACATGGATCCACCAGTGTCATTGCATGTGTGTTCTTCTCATGAACCACATCTAGAGTCATTCCATGTCTGTTCTTCTCACAAACCACATAAGGATCCACCAGTGTCATTAGATGTGTATTCTTTTCATGAACCACACCTAGTGTCATTGCATGTGTGTTCTTATCAGAAACCACAGATGGATCCACGACTATCATTGCATGTCTGTTCTTTTCATGAACCACAACAAGTGTCATTGCATGTGTATTCTTCTCACAAACCACACATGAATCCACCAGTGTCATTGCATGTCTGCTCTTTTCATTAACCATAGTTATAGTCATTGCATGTACGTTCTTCTCACAAACCACAGCTAGAGTCATTGCATGTGTGTTCTTCTCACAAATCACATAAGGATACACCACTGTCATTGCATGTGTGTTCTTCTCATGAACCACATCTAGAGTCATTGCATGTCTGTTATTCTCACAAACCACATAAGGATACACCAGTGTCATTGCATGTGTGTTCTTTTCATGGACCACACCCAGTGTCATTGCATGTCTGTTACTCTCATAAACCACACATGGATCCACCAGTGTCATTGCATGTGTGTTCTTCTCATGAACCACATCTAGAGTCATTGCGTGTCTACTCTTCTCACAAACCACATAAGGATCCACCAGTGTCATTGGATGTGTGTTCTTTTCATTAACCACACCCAGTGGTATTGCATGTGTGTTCTTTTGACAAACCACACATGGATCCACCGGTATCATTACATGTCTGTTCTTTTCTTGAACCACAGCCAGTGTCATAGCATGTGTGTTCTTCTCACAAACCACACATTGATCCACCAGTGTCATTGCATGTCTGCTCTTTTCATTAACCACACTTAGAGTCATTCCATGTGTGTTCTTTTCACAAACCACATATCACCAGTGTCATTGCATGTGTGTTCTTCTCATAAACCACATATGGATTCACCCAGTGTGATTGCATGTGTGTTCTTCTCTCAAACCACATAAGGATCCACCAGTGTCATTGGATGTGTGCTCTTCTCACAAACCACACCCAGTGGCATTGCATGTGTGTTCTTCTCACAAACCACACATGGGTCTACCAGCGTCATTGCATGTGTGTTCTTCTCAAGAACCACATCTAGAATCATTGCATGTCTGTTCTGCTCACAAACCACATAAGGATCCACCCGTGTCATTGGATGTGTGTTCTTTTCATGAACCACACTAGTGTCATTGCATGTGTGTTCTTTTCACAAACCACATATCACCAGTGTCATTGCATGTGTGTTCTTCTCATAAACCACATATGGATCCACCCAGTGTGATGGCATGTGTGTTCTTCTCACAAACCACATAAGGATCCACGAGTGTCATTGGATGTGTGTTCTTTTCATGAACCACACCAGTGTCGTTGCACGTCTGTTCCTCTCATAAACTACACATGGATCCACCAGTATCATTGCATGTGTGTTCTTCTCATGAACCACATCTAGAGTCATTGAATGTATGTTCTTCTCACAAACCACAGCTAGATTCATTGCATGTGTGTTCTTCTCACAAACCACATAAGGATACACCAGTGTCATTGCATGTGTGTTCTTCTCATGAACCACATCTAGAGTCATTGCATGTCTGTTATTCTCACAAACCACATAAGGATACACCAGTGTAATTGGATGTGTGTTCTTTTCGTGAACCACACCAGTGTCATTGCACGTCTGTTCCTCTCATAAACCACACATGGATTCACCAGTGTCATTGCATGTGTGTTCTTCTCATGAACCACGTCTAGAGTCATTGAATGTATGTTCTTCTCACAAACCACAGCTAGATTCATTGCATGTGTGTTCTTCTCACAAACCACATAAGGATACACCAGTGTCATTGCATGTGTGTTCTTCTCATGAACCACATCTAGAGTCATTGCATGTCTATTATTCTCACAAACCACACAAGGATACACCAGTGTCATTGCATGTGTGTTCTTTTCGTGAACCACACTAAGTGTCATTGCATGTCTGTTCCTCTCATAAACCACACATGGATCCACCAGTGTCATTGCATCTGTGTTCTTCTCATGAACCACATCTAGAGTCATTGCATGTATGTTCTTCTCACAAACCACAGCTAGATTCATTGCATGTGTGTTCTTATCACAAAGCACATAAGGATACACCAGTGTCATTGCATGTGTGTTCTTCTCATGAACCACATCTAGAGTCATTGCATGTCTGTTATTCTCACAAACCACATAAGGATACACTAGTGTCATTGCATGTGTGTTCTTTTCATGAACCACACCAGTGGCATTGCATGTCTGTTCCTCTCATAAACCACACATGGATCCACCAGTGTCATTGCATGTGTGTTCTTCTCATGAACCACATCTAGAGTCATTACATGTATGTTCTTCTCACAAACCACAGCTAGATTCATTGCATGTGTGTTCTTCTCACAAACCACATAAGGATACACCAGTGCCATTGCATGTGTGTTCTTCTCATGAACCACATCTAGAGTCATTGCATGTCTGTTATTCTCACAAACCACATAAGGATACACCAGTGTCATTGCATGTGTGTTCTTTTCATGAACCACACCCAGTGTCATTGCATGTGTGTTCCTATCATAAACCACACATGGATCCACCAATGTCATTGCATGTCTGTTCTTCTCATGAACCACACGCAGAGTGTAGCATCCCAATTGTCTAACAATTGCAATGCTACTAGCCTAGTCTATATATATGGCTACTTCCTACATACAATTGTGGCACCATAATTATATCATGCTCATGTCATCATGCCACCTTGCATTTGAGCATCATATAAAACCCTTTTTCTTTCGGTTCTCCTCTCATATGCATTATTAATTGTATTTGCCTCTTGATATTGTATTTGGTTATTGATATATTGTTTAAATGCCCAAGTTGAGTTGGGGGCATATCTTTTATTCCAATTCCATCACCTTTTCTTTTCACCACCTTATAACTCCACCATTCCTTTTACCATGAGACATTTTTCCCTAAACCTCTTTCTCTCTCTTTGCTTGGGTTCACCTCCTTTTCATCTCTTGCTCAATCCAAGCCCTCTCCTCACTCCATAGCTATCTCTGTTCTATTATCAAAATTTGCAAAAGCTTCCAAAAAGGGGTATTTCTTAGGTTTGTTTAAACCTGCAACAAAACAAAAACAAACCAAAACAGTTTTTAAAAAAATAAAAAGAGATAAAGAGAGGAGAAGCTTACCTATCAGCCAGCAGACCAGCAGCAGCCCTCTCTACCTGCCCGCGGCCCAGCAGCAGCACCGGCCCGCCCTTTTTCTTTTTCCAGCCGCGGCCCAACCTCCTCCCCAGCCCGATACCTCTTCGCCGTCAGGCCGATGCCACACACCCCTGTTCCTCTTCTTCCTGCCTCTGACGCCGTTCGCCCGCTCACCCTCGGCAGCAGACGGAAAGCAGCTGCGCGGCAGGTGGCCGTCCTCCGCCGTCAGCTCGCCCCACCGCACGCCAGCCCCTCCTCCTTATCCTCGCGCCGAGCCGCCTTATTTTTCCCTAACCCTAGCTACCTGCTTCGTTCTCCTCTTTCTCTCCTCCGCGTGCCGCCGCCAGTCTGAGGGCCACGACACCATTGCCGCCCTCGCCGGGACTGAACCCGGAGAGCGTCATTGTGGTCCGAGGCGCTGCTCACCGCGGAGGAGGAGCCGAACTCGCCCGCACCTGCCCCTCGCTAGCGATCAGAACACCACCGCAGCAGCCCCGTCGTTCCCCTCCGCTCCGACCACCTCCTGCCCTGATTCCGGTGGGAATCGATCAAGGTGAGCACCCCTCGCTCCTCTCCCATTTCCCCCCACTCCGCGTGCCTAGTGCCGCCCATTTTGACCCCCGCCGGTGATCTTCCCCACCGGCGAGCAGCCAAGCCTGCGTTTCCCCCTCTGTTCCCCACGTGCCCGTCCAGTGCAGCCGCCGCCGACGATTCCCCTGAACGAGATCCATAGCTGGAGCTGCCCTCTTTCTTTTTCGTTTTCACGGCAAGATCTATCTCGCCGTGGTTGCGATGCCACCCTCGTCAGAAAATCTCGCCGTCGTCAGTCGTCGTCGCGATTCAGAGAGCAGCGCTAGTTTCAGTTCAGAGCTCGCGTGGTAGTTTTCGAAAAGCCCCCCCGCAGCTTCGGTCGATCACGCCTAGGTCCCTCGCCGCCCCAGCCTACCCCACCTGTCAGCCACCCCGACATTCTTGCAGAAAATTCCCTCTGTTCCTTTGTCAGAACTGCGCTCCAGCTCGGCCCCGCTGCGTCTCTCTGGCTTCGTTCGGCACGTGGCCTCAGCTTGTCGCCCACCCACAATCGCAGAGGCTAGCTAAGCCGAGGTGAGAAAAGGATTTCCTGAGCACGTGGCCCAGTCCGTTTGGTCCCACTCGTCAGCGACTGGGGCTAGCTCGGTCTGAGTAATAAAAGTTTCCCCTATTGTCTGTTTTATTAAACCTTTTTCAAATTGATTTAAATTCAAATTCAAATCAGATTTAATAACTTTTGGGATATAATTCCAAATAATACATATGATATATGTTTTTGAATCAGAAAAATGTGAGGATTTAAAATATGCCTTTCAAAATATTGTTTGAGCACTTAAAATTTTCGAGATAATTAAAATTACAACAAAATGCCCTTTATCTTAATTAATTAATAACTTTTGTTTTATAACTCCAAATTTGACAAATAATATGTCTAAATTGATCAGCGCGACGAGCCCGTTCTATCTATGCATTCCATGTTCTGAATTGCAGCATGCATCATATAAATATAAAGTATACAGCAACTTATTTGAGTATAAAATGTGACTAAAACTCAATAAAATGCTTTATTCTTGTACTCCACACCTCACCCATGCCATGCTATATTATTGCCATGCAAATTGTGCATCATTCATCATGGCATGATTGTTCGCTTGTCTCATTATAATTCATATGCTTGTGCACTCTATTTATGTTGGCCCTTGTTTGTTTGGTTCTTCTTCAAATAGACGCTGAGCAGGGGATATATCAGGAATCCCAGGAGCACTACCCAGATCCTTCTCTTGCTTCAACTAAGCTGCCAGGCAAGCACTACCACATGCTTGCATACATATAGTACCTATTTCCTCTCTCTTATTCTTGCATCATTGAGTCGCGATTGCATTAAACTGAATCCCAAGTACTGCATAGCCTTTACTTTTAAACCCCACCGAAGCTTGTTCCTCCATCCCATGAGCCATTACTACAGGAGTTGTTTGAGCCATGCGGGTCGTAGAACAGCATGTGTAGGGTATGTGAGTGTCTAATGGATAACGAGGTACCTAAACAACTTAACCTGAGTAGTAATGGGATAACTAATAAAAGTGGCACCGGTGAGCAATATCTGCTATTTGGTTCTTCATGCTCACTTGTGTCCCGTAGGACCCCGAGTACTTGATTCTTGTTCCTTGACTATTCGCACTATCCACATCCGGGAGGCCTTATGGACCCCCCTGAGCCAGAGCTTGATTCATTCTTATTTCTTGGGGCCACAAAGTAGTTTGGGGCTTTATTACTATCCTATACTTATGCCATGCTTTACTGCTATATTTAAGATTGTGCGTGGAGCACCTTTGTTTAGGATCGTGACACGTTTTGTGTCGATAAGCAGTCACATTTTCGGGTTCCCGATGTTATCGCCCACACAAACCCTAGGTCTGTTCTGCCGGCCAACTTGCTATGGTAGCTTAGTGGGGTGGCCCCCTGAAACATTTCTGAATCCTGTGATCGCTTTGTCGTGAATGCCTCGTTGGGTTTTGATTTGGTTTTTCCGAGGTTGATCAAGTGTGTGTTGCTATTTGTGCACCCCTGCAGGGTAAATCTTTCTGAAAGCCGTGTCCGCGGTTATGGACGACTTGGAGCACAGTTTCTCGATCATAGACAAGAATTACTAAAGTACCGCTTTTAATTTGACTAAGTACCTGACTAGTAAATAGTGCAACACTCATGGAATGGATAATAAAACTGCCAACGGATGGGGGTTGTTCGTTCGCTTCCTCGTTGGTAAGCGAGGAGGAGGATGGATCTGTTAATATTACTGTTATAACTGTTGTTATTAATTCACGGACATCCGTCTATCTTTGATTAGGCGGATGGTTAGCGAGTATCTATAGAATTGTTAGGGATTATCTTTTGCTGCAATTGCATCACCCCAGGTTGTGTCCCCTTTAGAGGCATAAAGACTTGCTGAGTACCCCTAGGGTCTCACACGATAAATTGTTTGATTCAGATGAACAGGTATACTCGCAAGATGGATACTGGGTGGAGGAGACGGACGATGTTGGCAACGATCACTCGTGTAGAGATTCCGGAACGGGATCCGTGAGATCTGTGGGGATGTGTTTATTTATGGGGCATCTTATGCCGATTTGCTTCTTATCCGTTTTCGGATCTTGTTTTCGCTCACCGATACTCTGATGTTTGATGTATGAGGAGATATCCTAAACTATTATATCTATCTAGGATATTTGGATCTTGTCGTATGGCATTGCAATATTCCTATTTCTTTTAGATGGAATGGCTCTGAGGACTGTTGTATGTGGCTTGCATACATACTCATTTGTGTATGTAGTTGATCCCTTCGCCTGCTGATTACGCCGCTCGTTCTTGTCCCGATGTTTGGAAATGGTTAGGACGGCCGAAAGGTCTACCTGTGAGTGGCATTTGGCCCCACCGTACTATTTTAACCATTTCCGCTCATCCAGGCTTGAACTAAGAGCGTAATTCACCGAGGTAGTTACAATTGGTATCAGAGCCATCCCGCCCTTCAGGGTCTCAGCCAAATGGTCGTTGTTAGTTTAGCAAATATTTTTGGTAGTTATGTATACTAGGGAAAAACAACAACGTGAGAGTAGGACTGCTTCCATTTTTCTTCTTACCCACCCACCCACCCTTTTCTGGTAAGGAAGTGTAACGTTTTCAATCCTCTTCTAAAAATTCAAACTAGGATTCACGTGTTCTGGGTTCCGTAGTACCATAGGTTGTGTGTGTGTGTGTGTGAATTCCATGTCTATCTGTTGCATCCAACATGTTATCACTATCTTCCTTTTGGTTATCAACTGTTGGTACATTCCATACTGACAGGCTTTTGTAAACCGACGCGGTCTATCCGACTCCTTGTTAACCGGTGCCATCTTGTTAAGGGTGTTCTTCCTTCCAGCATGCTTTCACAGAATGTGGAGTTGTTAATCTCTATCTGATGAGTGGTTTTGCGCATCTATTGGTATTTTAATGCTGAAAAATGCGGAAATTTTTTCTTTGATACATCTGTGTTTCCACACTCCTCTTCAGTCGTGTGTGAAACATTATCTTTGTTCCTCTATCGGCATGTTCATGTTAACTCCTTCTTTTGTCACCGGCGCTTAATCCTAGAGTTTTATTTCATCTCCAATTCTCTTGGGCTAATTACATAACATGTGTCGATCCGATGTTGGTGATTGTAATTTAGTTCTTAGCATAGCTATATGACACTTATCATGAGTGGAATATGGAAAATGATATCAACTCTATCCTCCAAATGGTGGCGGTTATCTCCTGTGATTTTGAGTTACACCATGATCATATCCATGCATATTCAAGTATCTTTGCCAATCCGGAGTTTTTCTTAAAGGCCCTATGGTGGTCTATCATCTGTTCATCATGCGGCACATCTTTTTGAACTCCATATCTGCAAAATTCTCTTTGATACGAGGGAATTGCATCTTTTCGTCTCTGATAGCTTTGCTTGAGGTATGAGCTATCATCGGTTCTTTATCCAAGATCTCTTTATCTTTGTAACCGGCGATCCAATCGACAATGTGAACCAGGTGACATCTCTTTTTCTTCCGAAGGACCAGATAATCTATTCTGCCAGTGCATCTTCTTCAACACGAACCCGTGCTCTTAATATTGATCTTTCAAAGAGCGTTGAGCTCAGAAAGTGTTTCGGGCATTTGTTCGTTTCTCCCGCCTCTTGAACTTGATATTCTTGGAATATCTTGGTAATCTGTGGTGGTATATCTTGATGATATGCTTGCCTATTCTTTGTCAATGGAAGAACATGAAAGGTCATCTGTGTCTCTTTCTCTCAAGCTTCGCGAACACTGCCGTGTGCAAAGTTCCCAAAGTGGAAATTCTGGCTTCTTGAAGTCACCTATCTCGACCACGTCCTTCTGCTAAATACATTACTTCAATTCTGGAATCAGCAAGTCCATTGTTAATTCCATCCTTCATATTCAACCAATCTGGAGTTATTCCTTGTTGGCAAGTTATCATCGTTGTTCCGCTAAAGATTTTCCTCAAGACCGCTAAACCTCTCTCAATCATTTCAAGAAGAACATGGAGTCCTTTTCACCTCTATCTCGTTAAGTAATCTCTTGAAACCCTCTCGCTCTATCGTCTATGCTCAATCCACCGGAGGCCATGAAGACCTTCCAGATCTTGTATTCCTTCTGTTCAAGTTGGTGCTATCTTTTCTGTAGCTGTTGAATCTTGCAGTTGTTCTCCGTAATCTTCCTTCATATCTTTCCGGTGGCTTGGTACTTCCGACATGACGACAACATCATCATCTTTATCTATATGTGAACCTGGCGAATCGTTTGCATCTATCCTTGTTTTCTAACAAAGTTCCATGAGTTATTGTCAATACCTTCAGTCTATTTCGGTAGTTGGGTTGCTTAGTTTTCCTATTCATGTGCGGAGTAATGCTTTGAGTGCTGGATGGAGTAGCTACCATACCACTACTCTTATCATTCGCTCTTGTACATCGAATTGGTGAATTAACGTGATTTCACTCATTCCACGGAAGTTAGAAGTGGCATTTATCCCTCGATACTTTTACTTCCGTCCTTGTTTTTCCGGAGTGCTCTCTCGAAGAAAGTAATCAATAAAATTTTGTTGGTGGTCTGTCTATTCTAGATGGAGAAAAATCTTCAATTATCTAGCGGAAACAAACGCAAACTCTTTTCTGTCCTCGTCATTCTACCGATGCTCGACATCCACAAACAAGATGAAAGGAAACTATCTCCCTCTTTGTTTCATCAATTCTTTTTCTGTGGTAAATCCAATTAGGGTTGATGCCATCAGCCTCAAATCTATTGCGTTAGCCTCAGGGCTAAAGAAAGCAATAAGTATCTCTACAATAAACTCCAGATCCTCCATATTCGTTGCTTCTCGGGATTCCACCATGATCTAGCTTCACATCCGTCTCTGGAAGTTATATCCGTGCACCTCAATTGCGTGATCCTTTTGTTCTTACCGGCGCATGAAGAATCTAATCCGACGATGTCTAACTAAATCTTTCAGTTGATATCAAGGAACTCTATTGTTTGAAGGCAAGATTGTTTCCGAACTTCATTTCTCAAATCCGAGAGAAGATACGATGCTATCGTCATAGTGGTTCAAAACCTCTCCAACCTATCCCTTTTCTTCCGGTGAGACAAAGATTCATCCTCTCTAGTATCAGTAAAGCTTTAATCTTAACGGCGTGTCTTTCTTTATCCATGATACATCATCCTTTCCTTTTCTTTCACAAGTGGTTCTAGTATTTTATCTTGTTTCTCTAAAAACCGGAGCTATGTTCATCCTACCTTCTTGCCTCACGATAATCCTTCAATTCTTATAACCCTTTGTGTCTTAAGCAAAACGCAAGACTCACAACAAGTCTAGCAAGTTTTGCAAGGTGTAGTGGTCGCACCATTCCGTTGTTCATCAACTTGGGAACGTGAGGGTCACCTTCGTTCCGAACACCCGCATCTCCTTGTGTTGTTTTCTTTTTTCTAGGAATCTCGGGGCGAGATTCTTGTTTAGTGGGGGAGAGTTGTAGCATCCCAATTGTCTAACAATTGCAATGCTACTAGCCTAGTCTATATATATGGCTACTTCCTACATACAATTGTTGCACCATAATTATATCATGCTCATGTCATCATGCCACCTTGCATTTGAGCATCATATAAAACCCTTTTTCTTTCGGTTCTCCTCTCATATGCATTATTAATTGTATTTGCCTCTTGATATTGTATTTGGTTATTGATATATTGTTTAAATGCCCAAGTTGAGTTGGGGGCATATCTTTTATTCCAATTCCATCACCTTTTCTTTTCACCACCTTATAACTCCACCATTCCTTTTACCATGAGACATTTTTCCCTAAACCTCTTTCTCTCTCTTTGCTTGGGTTCACCTCCTTTTCATCTCTTGCTCAATCCAAGCACTCTCCTCGCTCCATAGCTATCTCTGTTCTATTATCAAAATTTGCAAAAGCTTCCAAAAAGGGGTATTTCTTAGGTTTGTTTAAACCTGCAACAAAACAAAAACAAATCAAAACAGTTTTTTTGTAAATAAAAAGAGATAAAGAGAGGAGAAGCTTACCTATCAGCCAGCAGACCAGCAGCAGCCCTCTCTACCTGCCCGCGGCCCAGCAGCAGCACCGGCCCGCCCTTTTTCTTTTTCCAGCCGCGGCCCAACCTCCTCCCCAGCCCGATACCTCTTCGCCGTCAGGACGATGCCACACACCCCTGTTCCTCTTCTTCCTGCCTCTCGCGTTACTTCGCTCACCCTCGGCGTGAGCCAGGCTTGGCCAGGTGGCCGTCCTCCGCCGTCAGCTCGCCCCACCGCACGCCAGCCCCTCCTCCTTATCCTCGCGCCGAGCCGCCTTATTTTTCCCTAACCCTAGCTACCTGCTTCGTTCTCCTCTTTCTCTCCTCCGCGTGCCGCCGCCAGTCTGAGGGCCACGACACCGTTGCCGCCCTCGCCGGGGACCGCGAACCCGCCGGAGAGCGTCGCCGTGGTCTGAGGAGTCATTTCCGCCTGCGAGAAGGAGCCGAACTCGCCCGCACCTACCCCTCGCCAGCGATCAGAACACCACCGCAGCAGCCCCGCCGTTCCCCTCCGCTCCGACCACCTCCTGCCCTGATTCCGGTGGGAATCGATCAAGGTGAGCACCCCCTCGCTCCTCTCCCGTTTCCCCCCACTCCGCGTGCCTAGCGCCGCCCGTTTTGACCCCCGCCGGTGATATGCCCCACCGGCGAGCAGCCAAGCCTGCGTTTCTCCCTCTGTTCCCCGACGTGCCCGTCCAGTGCATCCGCCGCCGACGATTCCCCTGAACGAGATCCATAGCTGGAGCTGCCCTCTTTCTTTTTCGTTTTCACGGCAAGATCTATCTCGCCGCGGTTGCGATGCCACCCTCGCTGGAAAATCTCGCCGTCGTCAGTCGTCGTTGCGATTCAGAGAGCAGCGCCAGTTTCAGTTCAGAGCTCGCGTGGTAGTTTTCGAAAAGCCCCCCCCCCAGCTTCGGTCGATCACGCCTAGGTCCCTCGCCGCCCCAGCCTACCCCACCTGTTAGCCACCCCGACATTCTTGCAGAAAATTCCCTCTGTTCCTTTGGCCGTAACCCGCACTCCAGCTCGGCCCCTTTGTGATCTCTCTGGCTCGTTCGCTGGCACGTGGGCCTCCAGTTGCTGGCCCACCCGTCAATCGCAGAGGCTAGCTAAGCCGAGGTGAGAAAAGGATTTCCTGAGCACGTGGCACAGTCCGTTTGGTCCCACTCGTCAGCGACTGGGGCTAGCTCGGTCTGAGTAATAAAAGTTTCCCCTATTGTCTGTTTTAATTAAACCTTTTTCAAATTGATTTAAATTCAAATTCAAATCAGATTTAATAACTTTTGGGATATAATTCCAAATAATACATATGATATATGTTTTTGAATCAGAAAAATGTGAGGATTTCAAATATGCCTTTCAAAATATTGTTTGAGCACTTAAAATTTTCGAGATAATTAAAATTACAACAAAATGCCCTTTATCTTAATTAATTAATAACTTTTGTTTTATAACTCCAAATTTGACAAATAATATGTCTAAATCGATCAGCGCGGCGAGCCTTCTAGCTATGCATTCCATGTTCTGAATTGCAGCATGCATCATATAAATATAAAGTATACAGCAACTTATTTGAGTATAAAATGTGACTAAAACTCAATAAAATGCTTTATTCTTGTACTCTACACCTCACCCATGCCATGCTACATTATTGCCATGCAAATTGTGCATCATTCATCATGGCATGATTGTTCTCTTGTCGCATTATAATTCATATGCTTGTGCACTCTATTTATGTTGGCCCTTGTTTGTTTGGTTCTTCTTGAATAGGCTTGAGCGGGGATATATCAGAATCCCGGAGCACTACCAGATCCTTCTCTCGCTTCAAGCTGAGCTGCCAAGCACTAGCACATGCTTGCATACATATAGTACCTATTGCCTCTCTCTTATTCTTGCATCATTGAGTCGCATTGCATTAAACTGAATCCCAATCTTGCATAGCCTTTACTTTTAAACCCACGAGCTTGTTCCTCCATCCCATGAGCCATTACTACGAGTTGTTTGAGCCATGCGGGTCGTAGAACAGCATGTGTAGGGTATGTGAGTGTCTAATGGATAACGAGGTACCTAAACAACTTAACACAGTAGTAATGGGATAACTAATGAAAGTGGCACGGTGAGCAATATCTGCTATTTGGTTCTTCATGCTCACTTGTGTCTGTAGGACCCAGTACTTGATTCCTGTTCCTTGACTATTCGCTCTATCCACATCCGGAGGCCTTATGGACCCCACAGGCGAGCTTGATTCATTCTTATTTCTTGGGGCCACAAAGTAGTTTGGGGCTTCATTACTATCTGTACTTATGCCATGCTTCTTGCTTTATTTAAGATTGTGCGTGGAGCACCTATCTTGTTAGGACCGTGGCGCGTTTTTTTGTGTCGACAAGCCAGTCACATTTTGGGTTCCCGATCGTTTACCGCCGTCCACACAAACCACAGGTCCGTTCGAAGCCAACTTCGTTGCGGGTAGCTTAGTGGGGTGGCCCCCAGAAACATTTCTGAATCCTGTGATCACTTTGTCGTGAATGCCTCATTGGGTTTTCATTTGGTTTTTCCGAGGTTGATCGAGTGTGTGTTGCTATTTGTGCACCCGGCAGGTAAATCTTTCTGGCCGTGTCATGGTTATGGACGACTTGGAGCACAGTTTCTCGATCATAGACAAGAATAACTAAAGTACCGCTTTTAATTTGACTAAGTACGACTAGTAAATAGTGCAACACTCATGGAATGGATAATAAAACTGCCAGCGGATGGGGCTATTCGTCCGCTTCCTCGTTGGTAGCGAGGAGGAGGATGGATCATTAATATTACTGTTATAACTGTTGTTATTAATTCACGGACATCCGTCTATCTTTGGTTAGGCGGATGGTTAGCGAGTATCTATAGAATTGTTAGGGATTATCTTTTGCTGCAATTGCGTCACCCCATGTTGTGTCCCCTTTAGAGGCATAAAGACTTGCTGAGTACCCCTAGGGTCTCACACGATAAATTGTTTGATTCAGATGAACAGGTATACTCGCAAGATGGATATTGGGTGGAGGAGACGGACGATGTTGGCAATGATCACTCGGTGTAGAGATTAGGAGCAGGATCCGTGAGATCTGTGGGCGGGATGTGTTTATTTATGGGGCATCTTATGCCGATTTGCTTCTTATCCGTACTCGGATCTTGTTTTCTGCTTCCGCCTGATACTCTGATGTTTGATGTATGAGGAGATATCCTAAACTATTATATCTATCTAGGATATTTGGATCTTGCCGTATGGCGTTGCAATATTTCTATTTCTTTTAGATGGAATGGCTCCGAGGACTGTTGTATGTGGCTTGCATACATACTCATTTGTGTATGTAGTTGATCCCTTCGCTTTTGCCGATTCATAGCTTCGTTCTTGTCCTGATTTTTGGAAATGGTTAGGACGGCCGAAAGGTCTACCTGTGAGTGGCATTTGGCCCCGCCGTACTATTTTAACCATTTCCGCTCATCCAGGCTTGTAACTAAGAGCGTAATTCACCGAGGTAGTTACACAGAGTCATTGCATGTCTGTTATTCTCACAAACCACATAAGGATACACCAGTGTCATTGCATGTCCATTATTTTCATGAACCACACCCAGTGTCATTGCATGTCTATTCCTCTCATAAACCACACATGGATCCACCATTGTCATTGCATGTCTGTTCTTCTCATGAACCATATCTAGAGTCATTGCATGTCTTTTATTCTCACAAACCACATAAGGATACACCAGTGTCATTGCATGTGTGTTATTTTCATGAGCCACACCTAGTGTCATTGCATGTGTGTTCCTCTCACATACCACACATGGATCCACCAGTGTCATTGCATGTGTGTTCTTCTCATGAACCACATCTAGAGTCATTGCATGTTTGTTCTTCTCACAAACCACATAAGGATCCACCAGTGTCATTGGATGTGTATTCTTTTCATGAACCACACCCAGTGTCATTGCATGTGTGTTCTTCTCAAAAACCACAGATGGATCCACCAGTATCATTGCATGTCTGTTCTTTTCATGAACCACAACAAGTGTCATTGCATGTGTATTCTTCTCACAAACCACACATGGATCCACCAGTGTCATTGCATGTCTGCTCTTTTCATTAACCATAGTTATAGTCATTGCATGTATGTTCTTCTCACAAACCACAGCTAGAGTCATTGCATGTGTGTTCTTCTTACAATCCACATAAGGATACACCAGTGTCATTGCATATGTGTTCTTCTCATGAACCACATCTAGAGTCATTGCATGTCCGTTCTTCTCACAAACCACATAAGGATACACCAGTGTCATTGGATGTGTGTTCTTTTCATGGACCACACCTAGTGTCATTGCATGTGCGTTCTTCTCACAAACCACACATGGATCCACCAGTATCATTGCATGTCTGTTCTTTTCTCGAACCACACCCAGTGTCATAGCATGTGTGTTTTTCACACAAACCACACATTGATCCACCAGTGTCATTGCATGTCTGCTCTTTTCATTAACCACAGTTAGAGTCATTCCATGTGTGTTCTTTTCACAAACCACATATCACCAGTGTCATTGCATGTGTGTTCTTCTCATAAACCACATATGGATCCACCCAGTGTGATTGCATGTGTGTTCTTCTCACAAACCGCATAAGGATCCACCAGTGTCATTGGATGTGTGCTCTTCTCACAAACCACACCCAGTGTCATTGCATGTGTGTTCTTCTCACAAACAACACATGGGTCCACCAGTGTCATTGCATGTGTGATCTTCTCAAGAACCACATCTAGAGTCATTGCATGTCTGTTCTGCTCACAAACCACATAAGGATTCACCTATGTCATTGAATGTGTGTTCTTTTAACGAACCACACCCATTGTCATTGCATGTGTGTTATTCTCACAAGCCACACATGGATCCACCAGTATCATTGCTTGTCTTTTCTTTTCATGAACCATAGCCAGTGTCATTGCATGTGTGTTCTTCTGACAAACCACACATGGATCCACTAGTGTCATTGCATGTCTTCTCTTTTCATTAACCATAGTTAGAGTCATTGCATGTGTGTTCTTTTCACAAACCACATATTACTAGTGTCATTGCATGTGTGTTCTTCCCATAAACCACGTATGGATCCACTAAGTGTGATTGCATGTGTGTTTTTCTCAAAACCACATAAGGATCCACCAGTGTCATTGGATGTGTGTTCTTTTCATGAACCACACCAGTGACATTGCATGTCTGTTCCTCTCATAAACCACACATGGATCCACAAGTGTGATTGCATGTGTGTTCTTCTCATGAACCACATCTAGAGTCATTGCATGTATGTTCTTCTCACAAACCATAGCTAGATTCATTGCATAAGGATACACCAATTTCATTGCATGTGTGTTCTTCTCATGAAGCACATCTAGATTCATTGCATGTCTGTTATTCTCACAAACCACATAAGGATACACCAGTGTCATTGCATGTGTGTTCTTTTCATGAACCACACCCAGTGTCATTGCATGTGTGTTCCTCTCATAAACCACACATGGATCCACCAATGTCATTGCATGTGTGTTCTTCTCCTGAACCACACCCAGAGTCATTACATGTCTGTTCTTCTCACAAACCACATAAGGATCCACCAGTGTCATTGGATGTATGTTCTTTTCATGAACCACACCCAGTGTCATTGCATGTGTGTTCTTCTCACAAACCACACATGGATCCACCAGTATCATTGCATGTCTGTTCTTTTCATGAACCACGGCCAGTGTCATTGCATGTGTGTTCTTCTCACAAACCACACATTGATCCACCAGTTTCATTGCATGTCTGCTCTTTTCATTAACCACAGTTAGAGTCATTGCATGTTTGTTCTTTTCACAAACCACATATCACCAGTGTCATTGCATGTGTGTTCTTCTCATAAACCACATATGGATCCACCTAGTGTGATTGCATGTATGGTCTTCTCACAAACCACATAAGGATCCAACAGTGTCATTGGATGAGTGCTCTTCTCACAAACCACACCCAGTGTCATTGCATGTGTATTCTTCTCACGAACCACATCTAGAGTCATTGCATGTCTGTTCTTCTCACAAACCACATAAGGATCCACCAGTGTCATTGGATGTGTGTTCTTTTTATGAACCACATCCAGTGTCATTGCATGTGTGTTCTTCTCGCAAACCACACACGGATCCACCAGTATCATTGCTTGTCTATTCTTTTCATGAACCACAGCCAGTGTCATTGCATGTGTGTTCTTCTGACAAACCACACATGGATCCACCACTGTCATTGCACGTCTGCTCTTTTCATTAACCACAGTTAGAGTCATTTCATGTGTGTTCTTTTCACAAACCGCATATCACCAGTGTCATTGCATGTGTGTTCTTCTCATAAACCACATATGGATCCACCCAGTGTGATTGCATGTGTGTTCTTCTCACAAACCACATAAGGATCCACCAGTGTCATTGGATGTGTGTTATTTTCGTGAACCACACCCAGTGTCATTGCATGTCTGTTCCTCTCATAAACCACACATGGATCCACTAGTGTCATTGCATGTGTGTTCTTCTCATGAACCACACCTAGAGTCATTGCATGTATGTTATTCTCACAAACCACAGCTAGAGTCATTGCATGTGTGTTCTTCTCACAAACCACACACGGATCCACCAGTATCATTGCTTGTCTATTCTTTTCATGAACCACAGCCAGTGTCATTGCATGTGTGTTCTTTTGACAAACCACACATGGATCCACCAGTGTCATTGCATGTCTGCTCTTTTCATTAACCACAGTTAGAGTCATTTCATGTGTGTTCTTTTCACAAATCGCATATCACCAGTATCATTGCATGTGTGTTCTTCTCATAAACCACATATGGATCCACCCAGTGTGATTGCATGTGTGTTCTTCTCACAAACCACATAAGGATCCACCAGTGTCATTGGATGTGTGTTCTTTTCGTGAACCACACCCAGTGTCATTGCATGTCTGTTCCTCTCATAAACCACACATGGATCCACCAATGTCATTGCATGTGTGTTCTTCTCCTGAACCACACCTAGAGTCATTGCATGTATGTTATTCTCACAAACCACAGCTAGAGTCATTGCATGTGTGTTCTTCTCACAAACCACATAAGGATACACCAGTGTCATTGCATGTGTGTTCTTCTCATGAACCACATCTAGAGTCATTGCATGTCTGTTATTCTCACAAACCACATAAGGATACACCAGTGTCATTGCATGTGTGTTCTTTTCATGGAGCACACCCAGTGTCATTGCATGTCTGTTCCTCTCATAAACCACACATGGATCCACCAGCGTCATTGCATGTGTGTTCTTCTCATGAACCACATCTAGAGTCATTGCATGTCTGCTCTTCTCACAAACCACATAAGGATCCACCAGTATCAAAGGATGTGTGTTCTTTTCGTGAACCACACCCAGTGTCATTGCATGTGCGTTCTTCTCACAAACCATACATGGATCCACCAGTATCATTGCATGTTTGTTCTTTTCTTGAACCACAGCCAGTGTCATAGCATGTGTGTTCTTCTCACAAACCACACATTGATCCACCAGTGTCATTGCATGTCTGCTCTTTTCATTAACCACAGTTAGAGTCATTGCATGTGTGTTCTTTTCACAAACCACATATCACCAGTCTCATTGCATGTGTGTTCTTCTCATAAACCACATATGGATCCACCCAGTGTGATTGCATGTGTGTTCTTCTCACAAACCACATAAGGATCGACCAGTGTCATTGGATGTGTGTTCTTTTCATGAACCACACTAGTGTCATTGCATGTGTGTTCCTCTTATAAACCACACATGGGTCCACCAATGTCATTGCATGTGTGTTCTTCTCATGAACCACATCTAGAGTCATTGCATGTCTGGTCAGCTCACAAACCACATCAGGATCCACCAGTGTCATTGGATGTGTGTTATTTTCATGAACCACACCCATTGTCATTGCATGTGTGTTATTCTCACAAACCACGCATGGATCCACCACTATCATTGCATGTCTGTTCTTTTTATGAACCATAGCCAGTGTTATTGCATGTGTGTTCTTCTGACAAACCACACATGGATCCACTAGTGTCATTGCATGTCTGCTCTTTTCATTAACCACAGTTAGAGTCATTGCATCTGTGTTATTTTCACCAACCACATATAACCAGTGTCATTGCATGTGTTTTCTTCTCATAAACCACATATGGATCCACCCAGTGTGATTGCATGTGTGTTCTTCTCACAAACCACATAAGGATCCACGAGTGTCATTGGATGTGTGTTCTTTTCATGAACCACATGAGTGTCATTGCACGTCTGTTCCTCTCATAAAACACACCTGGATCCACCAGTGTCATTGCATGTGTGTTCTTCTCATGAACCACATCTAGAGTCATTGAATGTATGTTCTTCTCACAAACCACAGCTAGATTCATTGCATGTGTGTTCTTCTCACAAACCACATAAGGATACACCAGTGTCATTGCATGTGTGTTCTTCTCATGAACCACATCTAGAGTCATTGCATGTCTGTTATTCTCATAAACCACATAAGGATACACCAGTGTAATTGGATGTGTGTTCTTTTCATGAACCACACCAGTGTCATAGCACGTATGTTGCTCTCATAAACCACACATGGATCCACCAGTGTCATTGCATGTGTGTTCTTCTCATGAACCACATCTAGAGTCATTGAATGTATGTTCTTCTCACAAACCATAGCTAGATTCATTGCATGTGTGTTCTTCTCATAAACCACATAAGGATACACCAGTGTCATTGCATGTGTGTTCTTCTCATGAATAACATCTAGAGTCATTGCATGTCTGTTATTCTCACAAACCACATAAGGATACACCAGTGTCATTGCATGTGTGTTCTTCTCATGAACCACATCTAGAGTCATTGCATGTCTGTTATTCTCATAAACCACATAAGGATACACCACTGTAATTGGATGTGTGTTCTTTTCATGAACCACACCAGTGTCATTGCAAGTCTGTTGCTCTCATAAACCACACATGGATCCACCAGTGTCATTGCATGTGCATTCTTCTCATGAACCACATCTACAGTCATTGAATGTATGTTCTTCTCACAAACCATAGCTAGATTCATTGCATGTGTGTTCTTCTCACAAACCACATAAGGATACACCAGTGTCATTGCATGTGTGTTCTTCTCATGAACCACATCTAGAGTCATTGCATGTCTGTTATTCTCACAAACCACATAAGGATACACCAGTGCATTGCATGTGTGTTCTTTTCATGAACCACACCAGTGTCATTGCATATCTGTTCCTCTCATAAACCACACATGGATCCACCAGTGTCATTGTATCTGTGTTCTTCTCATGAACCACATCTAGAGTCATTGCATGTATGTTCTTCTCACAAACCACAGCTAGATTCATTGCATGTGTGTTCTTCTCACAAACCGAATAAGGATACACCAGTGTTATTGCATATGTGTTCTTCTCATGAACCACATCTAGAGTCATTGCATGTTTGTTATTCTCACAAACCATATAAGGATACACCAGTGTCATTGCACGTGTGTTCTTTTCATGAACCACACCCAGTGTCATTGCATGTATGTGCCTCTCATAAACCACACATGGATCCACCAGTGTCATTGCATGTGTGTTCTTCTCATGAACCACATCGAGAGTCATTGCAAGTATGTTCTTCTCACAAACCACCGCTAGATTCAGTGCATGTGTGTTCTTCTCACAAACCACATAAGGATACACCAGTGTCATTGCATGTGTGTTCTTCTCATGAACCACATGTAGTGTCATTGCATGTCTGTTATTCTCACAAACCACATAAGGATACACCAGTGTCATTGCATGTGTGTTCTTTTCATGAACCACGCCCAGTGTCATTGCATGTGTGTTCCTCTCATAAACCACACATGGATCCACCAATGTCATTGCATGTGTGTTCTTCTCATGAACCACACCCATAGTCATTGCATGTCTGTTATTCTCACAAACCACATAAGGATACACCAGTGTCATTGCATGTCTGTTATTTTCATGAACCACACCCAGTGTCATTGCATGTCTATTACTCTCATAAACCACACATGGATCCACCAGTGTTATTGCATGTCTGTTCTTCTCATGAACCACATCTAGAGTCATTGCATGTCTGTTATTCTCACAAACCACATAAGGATACACCAGTGTCATTGCATGTGTGTTCTTTTCATGAACCACACCCAGTGTCATTGCATGTGTGTTCCTCTCACAGACCACACATGGATCCACTAGTGTCATTGCATGTGTGTTCTTCTCATGAACCACATCTAGATTCATTGCATGTCTGTTCTTCTCACAAACGACATAAGGATCCACGAGTGTCATTGGATGTGTATTCTTTTCATGAACCACAGCCAGTGTCATTGCATGTGTGTTCTTCTCACAAACCACATATGGATCCACTAGTATCATTGCATGTCTGTTCTTTTCATGAACCACAGCTAGTGTCATTGCATGTGTGTTCTTCTCACAAACCACACATGGATCCACCAGTGTCATTGCATGTCTGCTCTTTTCATTATCCACAGTTAGAGTCTTTGCAAGTGTGTTCTTTTCACAAACCACATATCACCAGTGTCATTGCATGTGTGTTCTTCTCATAAACCACATATGGATCCACCTAGTGTGATTGCATGTGTGTTCTTCTCACAAACCACATAAGGATCCACCAGTGTCATTGGATGTGTGTTATTTTCATGAACTACACCCAGTGTCATTGCATGTCTGTTCTTTTCATGAACCACACCCAGTGTCATTGCATGTCTGTTCCTCTGACAAACCACACATGGATCCACCAGTGTCATTCCATGTGTGTTCTTCTCATGAACCATAGCTAGAGTCATTGCATGTGTGTTCTTCTCACAAACCACAGCTAGAGTCATTGCATGTGTGTTCTTCTCACAAACCACATAAGGATTCACCAGTATCATTGCATGTGTGTTCTTCTCATGAACCACAGCTAGAATCATTGCATGTTTGTTCTTATCACAAACCACATAAGGATCCACTAGTGTCATTGGATGTGTGTTCTTTTCATGAACCACACCCAGTGTCATTGGATGTGTGTTCTTCTCACAAACCACACATGGATCCACTAGTGTCATTGCATGTGTGTTCTTTTCATGAACCACACATGGATCCACCAAGTGTGATTGCATGTCTGTTCTTTCCACAAACCACATATGGATCCACCAGTGTCATTACATGTCTGTTCTTTTCATGAACCACACCTAGTGTCACTGCATGTCTGTTCCTCTCATAAACCACACATGGATCCACCAGTGTCATTTCATTTGTGTTCTTCTCATGAACCACATCTAGAGTCATTGCATGCCTATTCTTCTCACAAACCACATAAGGATCCACTAGTGTCATTGGATGTGTGTTCCTGAACCACACCCAGTGTCATTGCATGTGTGATCTTCTCACAATCCACACATGGACCCACCAGTATCATTGCATGTCTGTTCTTTTCATGAACCACAGCTAGTGTCATTGCATGTGTCTTCTTCTCACAAACCACACATGGATCCACCAGTGTCATTGCATGTATACTATTTTCATTAACCACAAATAGAGTCATTGCATGTGTGTTCTTTTCACAAACCACATATCACCAGTGTCATTGCATGTGTGTTATTCTCATAAACCACATATGGATCCACCCAGTGTTATTGTATGTGTGTTCTTCTCACAAACCACATAAGGATCCACCAGTGTCATTGGATGTGTGTTCTTTTCATGAACTACACCAATGTCATTGCATGTCTGTTCCTCTCATAAACCACACATGGATCCACCAGTGTCATTGCATGTGTGTTCTTCTCATAAACCACATCTAGAGTCATTGCATGTCTGTTCTTCTCACAAACCACATAAGGATCCACCAGTGTCATTGGATGTGTATTCTTTTCATGAACCACACCTACTGTCATTGCATGTGTGTTCTTCTCACAAACCACACATGGATCCACCAGTATCATTGCATGTCTGTTCTTTTCATGAACCATAGCTAGTGTCATTGCATGTGTGTTCTTCTAACAAACCACACATGGATCCACCAGTGTCATTGTATGTCTGATCTTTTCATTAACGACAGTTAGAGTCATTGAATGTGTGTTCTTTTCACAAACAACATATCACCAGTGTCATTGCATGTGTTTTCTTCACATAAACCACATTTGGATCCACCTAGTGTGATTGCATGTGTGTTCGTCTCACAAACCACATAAGGATCCACCTGTGTTATTGGATGTGTGTTCTTTTCATGATCCACAGCCAGTGTCATTGCATGTCTGTTCCTCTCACAAACCACACATGGATCCACCAGTGTCATTGCATGTGTGTTCTTCTCATGAACCATAGCTAGAGTCATTGCATGTGTGTTCTTCTCACAAACCACAGCTAGAGTCATTGCATGTGTGTCATTCTCACAAACCACATAAGGATACACCAGTGTCATTCAATGTGTGTTCTTCTCACGAACCACACCTAGAGTGATTGCATGTCTGTTCTTCTCACAAACCACATAAGCATCCACCAGTGTCACTGGATGTGTGTTATTTTCATGAACCACACCCAGTGTCATTGGATGTGTGTTCTTCTCACAAACCACACATGGATCCACTAGTGTCATTTCATGTGTGTTATTTTCATGAACCACACATGGATCCACCAAGTGTGATTGCATGTCTGTTCTTTTCACAAAACCCATTTGGATCCACCAGTGTCATTGCATGTCTGTTCTTTTCATGAACCACACCTAGTGTCATTGCATGTATGTTCCTCTCATAAACCACACATGGATCCACCAGTGTCATTTCATTTGTGTTCTTCTCATGAACAACATCTAGAGTCATTGCATGCCTGTTCTTCTCACAAACCACATAAGGATCCACCAGTGTCATTGGATGCGTATTCTTTTCATGAACCACACCTAGTGTAATTGCATGTGTGTTCTTCTCACAAACCACACAAGGATCCACCAGTATCATTGCATACATTCTTTTCATGAACCACAGCCAGTGTCATTGCATGTGGGTTCTTCTCACAAACCACACATGGATCCACCAGTGTCATTGCATGTCTGCTCTTTTCATTAACCATAGTTAGAGTCATTGCATGTGTGTTCTTTTCAAAAACCACATATCACCAGTATCATTGCATGTGTGTTCTTCTCATAAACCACATATGCATCCACCCAGTGTGATTGCATGTGTGTTCTTCTCACAAACCCTAAAAGGATCCACTAGTGTCATTGGATGTGTGTTCTTTTCATGAACCACACCCAATGTCATTGGTTGTGTGTTCTTCTGACAAACCACACATGGATCCACCAGTGTCATTGCATGTGTGTTCTTTTCATGAACCACACATGGATCCACCCGGTGTGAATGCATGTCTGTTCTTTTCACAAACCACATATGGATCCACCAGTGTCATTGCATGTCTATTCTTTTCATGAACCACACCCAGTGTGATTGCATGTGTGTTCTTCTCACAAACCCTAAAAGGATCCACTAGTGTCATTGGATGTGTTTTTTTTCATGAACCACATCTATTGTTATCGCATGTATGTTATTCTCACAAACCACATAAGGATACACCAGTGTCATTGCATGTGTGTTCTTTTCATGAACTGCACCCAGTGTCATTGCATGTGTGTTCCTCTCACAGACCACACATGGATACACCAGTGTCATTGCATATGTGTTCTTCTCATGAACCACATCTAAAGTCATTGCATGTTTGTTCTTCTCACAAACCACATAAGGATCCACCAGTGTCATTGGATGTGTATTATTTTCATGAACCACACCCAGTGTCATTGCATGTGTGTTCCTCTCACAGACCACACATGGATATACAGTGTCATTGCATGTGTGTTCTTCTCATGAACCACATCTAGAGTCATTGCATGTCTGTTCTTCTCACAAACCACATAAGGATCCACCAGTATCATTGGATGCGTATTCTTTTCATGAACCACACCTAGTGTAATTGCATGTGTGTTCTTCTCACAAACCACACAAGGATACACTAGTATCATTGCATGTCTGTTCTTTTCATGAACCACTGCCAGTGTCATTGCATGTGGGTTCTTCTCACAAACCACACATGGATCCACCAGTGTCATTGCATGTCTGCTCTTTTCATTAACCATAGTTAGAGTCATTGCAGGTGTGTTCTTTGAAAAAACCACATATCACCAGTATCATTGCATGTGTGTTCTTCTCATAAACCACATATGGATCCACCCAGTGTGATTGCATGTGTGTTCTACTCACAAACCCTAAAAGGATCCGCTAGTGTCATTGGATGTGTGTTCTTTTCATGAACCACACCCAATGTCATTGGTTGTGTGTTCTTCTGACAAAACACACATGGATCCACCAGTCTCATTGCATGTGTGTTCTTTTCATGAACCACACATGGATCCACCCAGTGTGATTGCATGTCTGTTCTTTTCACAAACCACATATGGATCCACCAGTGTCATTGCATGTCTATTCTTTTCATGAACCACACCCAGTATCATTGCATGTCTGTTCCTCTCATAAACCACACATGGATCCACTAGTGTCATTGCATGTGTGTTCTTCTCATGAACCACATCTAGAGTTATTGCATGTCTGTTATTCTCACAAACCACATAAGGATACACCACTGTCATTGCATGTCTATTCTTTTCATGAACTGCACCCAGTGTCATTGCATGTGTGTTCCTCTCACAGACCACACATGGATACACCAGTGTCATTGCATATGTGTTCTTCTCATGAACCACATCTAGAGTCATTGCATGTCTGTTCTTCTCACAAACCACATAAGGATCCACCAGTGTCATTGGATGTGTATTCTTTTCATGAACCAAACCAGTGTCATTGCATGTGTGTTCCTCTCAGACTGCACATGGATACACAGTGTCATTGCATGTGTGTTCTTCTCATGAACCACATCTAGAATCATTGCATGTCTGTTCTTCTCACAAACCACATAAGGATCCACGGTGTCATTGGATGCGTATTCTTTTCATGAACCACACCTAGTGTCATTGCATGTGTGTTCTTCTCACAAACCACACATGGATCCACCAGTATCATTGCATGTATGTTCTTTGAATGAACCACAGCCAGTGTCATTGCATGTGTGTTCTTCTCACAAACCACACATGGATCCACCAGTGTCATTGCATGCTGCTCTTTTAATTAACCATAGTTAGAGTCATTGCATGTGTGTTCTTTTCAAAAACCACATATCACAGTATCATTGCATGTGTGTTCTTCTCATAAACCACATATGGATCCACCAGTGTGATTGCATGTGTGTTCTTCTCACAAACCCTAAAAGGATCCACTAGTGTCATTGGATGTTTTTTTTCATGAACCACATCTATTGTTATTGCATGTCATTATTCTCACAAACCACATAAGGATACACCAGTGTCATTGCATGTGTGTTCTTTTCATGAACTGCACCAGTCATTGCATGTGTGTTCTCTCACAGACCACACATGGATACACCAGTGTCATTGCATATGTGTTCTCATGAACCACATATAGAGTCATTGCATGTTTGTTCTTCTCACAAACCACATAAGGATCCACCAGTGTCATTGGATGTGTATTCTTTTCATGAACCACACCCAGTGTCATTGCATGTGTGTTCCTCTCACAGACCACACATGGATACACCAGTGTCATTGCATGTGTGTTCTTCTCATGAACCACATCTAGAGTCATTGCATGTCTGTTCTTCTCACAAACCACATAAGGATCCACCAGTGTCATTGGATGCGTATTCTTTTCATGAACCACACCTAGTGTAATTGCATGTGTGTTCTTCTCACAAACCACACAAGGATCCACCAGTATCATTGCATGTCTGTTCTTTTCATGAACCACAGCCAGTGTCATTGCATGTGGGTTCTTCTCACAAACCACACATGGATCCACCAGTGTAATTGCATGTCTGCTCTTTTCATTAACCATAGTTAGAGTCATTGCAGGTGTGTTCTTTTCAAAAACCACATATCACCAGTATCATTGCAAGTGTGTTCTTCTCATAAACCACATATGGATCCACCCAGTGTGATTGCATGTGTGTTCTTCTCACAAACCCTAAAAGGATCCACTAGTGTCATTGGATGTGTCTTCTTGTCATGAACCACACCCAATGTCATTGGTTGTGTCTTCTTCTGACAAAACATACATGGATCCACTAGTGTCATTGCATGTGTGTTCTTTTCATGAACCACACATGGATCCACCCAGTGTGATTGCATGTCTGTTCTTTTCACAAACCACATATGGATCCACCAGTGTCATTGCATGTCTATTCTTTTCATGAACCACACCCAGTATCATTGCATGACTGTTCCTCTAATAAACCACACATGGATCCACTAGTGTCATTGCATGTGTGTTCTTCTCATGAACCACATCTAGATTTATTGCATGTCTGTTATTCTCACAAACCACATAAGGATACACCAGTGTCATTGCATGTCTATTCTTTTCATGAACTGCACCCAGTGTCATTGCATGTGTGTTGCTCTCACAGACCACACATGGATACACCAGTGTCATTGCATATGTGTTCTTCTCATGAACCACATCTAGAGTCATTTTATGTCTGTTCTTCTCACAAACCATATAAGGATCCACCAGTGTCATTGGATGTGTATTCTTTTCATGAACCACACCCAGTGTCATTGCATGTGTGTTCCTCTCACAGACGACACATGGATATACCAGTGTCATTGCATGTGTGTTCTTCTCATGAACCACATCTAGAGTCATTGCATGTCTGTTCTTCTCACAAACCACATAAGGATCCACCAGTGTCATTGGATGCGTATTCTTTTCATGAACCACACCTAGTGTCATTGCATGTGTGTTCTTCTCACAAACCACACATGGATCCACCAGTATCATTGCATGTATGTTCTTTGAATGAACCACAGCCAGTGTCATTGCATGTGTGTTCTTCTCACAAACCACACATGGATCCACCAGTGTCATTGCATGTCTGCTCTTTTAATTAACCATAGTTAGAGTCATTGCATGTGTGTTCTTTTCAAAAACCACATATCACCAATATCATTGCATGTGTGTTCTTCTCATAAACCACATATGGATCCACCCAGTGTGATTGCATGTGTGTTCTTCTCACAAACCCTAAAAGGATCCACTAGTGTCATTGGATGTGTTTTTTTCATGAACCACATCTATTGTTATTGCATGTCTGTTATTCTCACAAACCACATAAGGATACACCAGTGTCATTGCATGTGTGTTCTTTTCATGAACTGCACCCAGTGTCATTGCATGTGTGTTCCTCTCACAGACCACACATGGATACACCAGTGTCATTGCATATGTGTTCTTCTCATGAACCACATCTAGAGTCATTGCATGTTTGTTCTTCTCATAAACCACATAAGGATCCACCAGTGTCATTGGATGTGTATTCTTTTCATGAACCACACCCAGTGTCATTGCATGTGTGTTCCTCTCACAGACCACACATGGATACACCAGTGTCATTGCATGTGTGTTCTTCTCATGAACCACATCTAGAGTCATTGCATGTCTGTTCTTCTCACAAACCACATAAGGATCCACCAGTGTCATTGGATGCGTATTATTTTCATGAACCACACCTAGTGTAATTGCATGTGTGTTCTTCTCACAAACCACACAAGGATCCACCAGTATCATTGCATGTCTGTTCTTTTCATGAACCACAGCCAGTGTCATTGCATGTGGGTTCTTCTCACAAACCACACATGGATCCACCATTGTCATTGCATGTCTGCTCTTTTCATTAACCAGAGTTAGAGTCATTGCATGTGTGTTCTTTTCAAAAACCACATATCACCAGTATCATTGCATGTGTGTTCTTCTCATAAACCACATATGGATCCACCCAGTGTGATTGCATGTGTGTTCTTCTCACAAACCCTAAAAGGAACCACTAGTGTCATTGGATGTGTGTTCTTTTCATGAACCACACCCAATGTCATTGGTTGTGTGTTCTTCTGACAAACCACATGGATCCACAGTGTCATTGCATGTGTGTTCTTTTCATGAACCACACATGGATCCACCCAGTGTGATTGCATGTCTGTTCTTTTCACAAACCACATATGGATCCACCAGTGTCATTGCATGTCTATTCTTTTCATGAACCACACCCAGTATCATTGCATGTCTGTTCCTCTCATAAACCACACATGGATCCACCAGTGCCATTGCATGTGTGTTCTTCTCATGAACCACATCTAGAGTTATTGCATGTCTGTTATTCTCACAAACCACATAAGGATACACCAGTGTCATTGCATGTGTGTTCTTTTCATGAACTGCACCCAGTGTCATTGCATGTGTGTTCCTCTCACAGACCACACATGGATACACCAGTGTCATTGCATATGTGTTCTTCTCATGAACCACATCTAGAGTCATTGCATGTTTGTTCTTCTCACAAACCACATAAGGATCCACCAGTGTCATTGGATGTGTATTCTTTTCATGAACCACACCCAGTGTCATTGCATGTGTTCCTCTCACAGACCACATGGATACACCAGTGTCATTGCATGTGTGTTCTTCTCATGAACCACATCTAGAGTCATTGCATGTCTGTTCTTCTCACAAACCACATAAGGATCCACCAGTGTCATTGGATGCGTATTCTTTTCATGAACCACACCTAGTGTAATTGCATGTGTGTTCTTCTCACAAACCACACAAGGATCCACCAGTATCATTGCATGTCTGTTCTTTTCATGAACCACAGCCAGTGTCATTGCATGTGGGTTCTTCTCACAAACCACACATGGATCCACCAGTGTCATTGCATGTCTGCTCTTTTCATTAACCATAGTTAGAGTCATTGCATGTGTGTTCTTTTCAAAACCACATATCACCAGTATCATTGCATGTGTGTTCTTCTCATAAACCACATATGGATCCACCCAGTGTGATTGCATGTGTGTTCTTCTCACAAACCCTAAAAGGATCCACTAGTGTCATTGGATGTGTGTTCTTTTCATGAACCACACCCAATGTCATTGGTTGTGTGTTCTTCTGACAAACCACACATGGATCCACCAGTGTCATTGCATGTGTGTTCTTTTCATGAACCACACATGGATCCACCCAGTGTGATTGCATGTCTGTTCTTTTCACAAACCACATATGGATCCACCAGTGTCATTGCATGTCTATTCTTTTCATGAACCACATCTAGTATCATTGCATGTCTGTTCCTCTCATAAACCACACATGGATCCACTAGTGTCATTGCATGTGTGTTCTTCTCATGAACCACATCTAGAGTTATTGCATGTCTGTTATTCTCACAAACCACATAAGGATACACCAGTGTCATTGCATGTGTGTTCTTTTCATGAATTGCACCCAGTGTCATTGCATGTGTGTTCCTCTCACAGACCACACATGGATACACAAGTGTCATTGCATATGTGTTCTTCTCATGAACCACATCTAGAGTCATTGCATGTTTGTTCTTCTCATAAACCACATAAGGATCCACCAGTGTCATTGGATGTGTATTCTTTTCATGAACCACACCCAGTGTCATTGCATGTGTGTTCCTCTCACAGACCACACATGGATACACCAGTGTCATTGCATGTGTGTTCTTCTCATGAACCACATCTAGAGTCATTGCATGTCTGTTCTTCTCACAAACCACATAAGGATCCACCAGTGTCATTGGATGCGTATTTTTCATGAACCACACCTAGTGTCATTGCATGTGTGTTCTTCTCAGAAACCACACAAGGATCCACCGGTATCATTGCATGTACATTCTTTTCATGAACCACAGCCAGTGTCATTGCATGTGGGTTCTTCTCACAAACCACACATGGATCCACCATTGTCATTGCATGTCTGCTCTTTTCATTAACCAGAGTTAGAGTCATTGCATGTGTGTTCTTTTCAAAAACCACATATCACCAGTATCATTGCATGTGTGTTCTTCTCATAAACCACATATGGATCCACCCAGTGTGATTGCATGTGTGTTCTTCTCACAAACCCTAAAAGGAACCACTAGTGTCATTGGATGTGTGTTCTTTTCATGAACCACACCCAATGTCATTGGTTGTGTGTTCTTCTGACAAACCACACATGGATCCACCAGTGTCATTGCATGTGTGTTCTTTTCATGAACCACACATGGATCCACCCAGTGTGATTGCATGTCATTCTTTTCACAAACCACATATGGATCCACAAGTGTCAGTGCATGTCTGTTCTTTACATGAACCACACCAAGTATCATTGCATGTCTGTTCTCTCATAAACCACACATGGATCCACGTGCCATTGCATGTGTGTTCTTCTCATGAACCACATCTAGAGTTATTGCATGTCATTATTCTCACAAACCACATAAGGATACACGGTGTCATTGCATGTGTGTTCTTTTCATGAACTGCACCCAGTGTCATTGTATGTGTGTTCTCTCACAGACCACACATGGATACAGTGTCATTGCATATGTGTTCTTCTCATGAACCATATCTAGAGTCATTGCATGTTTGTTCTTCTCACAAACCACATAAGGATCCACAGTGTCATTGGATGTGTATTCTTTCATGAACCACACCCAGTGTCATTGCATGTGTGTTCTCTCATGACCACACATGGATACACCAGTGTCATTGCATGTGTGTTCTTCTCATGAACCACATCTAGAGTCATTGCATGTCTGTTCTTCTCACAAACCACATAAGGATCCACCAGTGTCATTGGATGCGTATTCTTTTCATGAACCACACCTAGTGTAATTGCATGTGTGTTCTTCTCACAAACCACACAAGGATCCACCAGTATCATTGCATATACATGTTTCTTTTCATGAACCACAGCCAGTGTCATTGCATGTGGGTTCTTCTCACAAACCACACATGTATCCACCAGTGTCATTGCATGTCTGCTCTTTTCATTAACCATAGCCAGTGTCATTGCATGTGGGTTCTTCTCACAAACCACACATGGATCCACCAGTGTCATTGCATGTCTGCTCTTTTCGTTAACCATAGTTAGAGTCATTGCAGGTGTGTTCTTTTCAAAAACCACATATCACCAGTATCATTGCATGTGTGTTCTTCTCATAAACCACATATGGATCCACCCAGTGTGATTGCATGTGTGTTCTTCTCACAAACCCTAAAAGGATCCACTAGTGTCATTGGATGTGTGTTCTTTTCATGAACCACACCCAATGTCATTGGTTGTGTGTTCCTCTGACAAACCACACATGGATCCACCAGTGTCATTGCATGTGTGTTCTTTTCATGAACCACACATGGATCCACCCAGTGTGATTGCATGTCTCTTCTTTTCACAAACCACATATGAATCCACCAGTGTCATTGCATGTCTATTCTTTTCATGAACCACACCCAGTATCATTGCATGTATGTTCCTCTCATAAACCACACATGGATCCACTATTGTCATTGCATGTGTGTTCTTCTCATGAACCACATCTAGAGTTATTGCATGTCTGTTATTCTCACAAACCACATAAGGATACACCAGTGTCATTGCATGTCTATTCTTTTCATGAACTGCACCCAGTGTCATTGCATGTGTGTTCCTCTCACAGACCACACATGGATACACCAGTGTCATTGCATATGTGTTCTTCTCATGAACCACATCTAGAGTCATTGCATGTTTGTTCTTCTCACAAACCACATAAGGATCCACCAGTGTCATTGGATGTGTATTCTTTTCATGAACCACACCCAGTGTCATTGCATGTGTGTTCCTCTCACAGACCACACATGGATACACCAGTGTCATTGCATGTGTGTTCTTCTCATGAACCACATCTAGAGTCATTGCATGTCTGTTCTTCTCACAAACCACATAAGGATCCACCAGTGTCATTGGATGCGTATTCTTTTCATGAACCACACCTAGTGTCATTGCATGTGTGTTCTTCTCACAAACCACACATGGATCCACCAGTATCATTGCATGTATGTTCTTTGAATGAACCACAGTGTCATTGCATGTGTGTTCTTCTCACAAACCACACATGGATCCACAGTGTCATTGCATGTGCTCTTTTAATTAACCATAGTTAGAGTCATTGCATGTGTGTTCTTTTCAAAAACCACATATCACCAGTATCATTGCATGTGTGTTCTTCTCATAAACCACATATGGATCCACCCAGTGTGATTGCATGTGTGTTCTTCTCACAAACCCTAAAAGGATCCACTAGTGTCATTGGATGTGTTTTTTTTCATGAACCACATCTATTGTTATTGCATGTCTGTTATTCTCACAAACCACATAAGGATACACCAGTGTCATTGCATGTGTGTTCTTTTCATGAACTGCACCCAGTGTCATTGCATGTGTGTTCCTCTCACAGACCACACATGGATACACCAGTGTCATTGCATATGTGTTCTTCTCATGAACCACATCTAGAGTCATTGCATGTCTGTTCTTCTCACAAACCACATAAGGATCCACCAGTGTCATTGGATGTGTATTCTTTTCATGAACCACACCCAGTGTCATTGCATGTGTGTTCCTCTCACAGACCACACATGGATACACCAGTGTCATTGCATGTGTGTTCTTCTCATGAACCACATCTAGAGTCATTGCATGTCTGTTCTTCTCACAAACCACATAAGGATCCACCAGTGTCATTGGATGCGTATTCTTTTCATGAACCACACCTAGTGTAATTGCATGTGTGTTCTTCTCACAAACCACACAAGGATCCACCAGTATCATTGCATGTCTGTTCTTTTCATGAACCACAGCCAGTGTCATTGCATGTGGGTTCTTCTCACAAACCACACATGGATCCACCAGTGTCATTGCATGTCTGCTCTTTTCATTAACCATAGTTAGAGTCATTGCATGTGTGTTCTTTTCAAAAACCACATATCACCAGTATCATTGCATGTGTGTTCTTCTCATAAACCACATATGGATCCACCCAGTGTGATTGCATGTGTGTTCTTCTCACAAACCCTAAAAGGATCCACTAGTGTCATTGGATGTGTGTTCTTTTCATGAACCACACCCAATGTCATTGGTTGTGTGTTCTTCTGACAAACCACACATGGATCCACCAGTGTCATTGCATGTGTGTTCTTTTCATGAACCACACATGGATCCACCCAGTGTGATTGCATGTCTGTTCTTTTCACAAACCACATATGGATCCACCAGTGTCATTGCATGTCTATTCTTTTCATGAACCACATCTAGTATCATTGCATGTCTGTTCCTCTCATAAACCACACATGGATCCACTAGTGTCATTGCATGTGTGTTCTTCTCATGAACCACATCTAGAGTTATTGCATGTCTGTTATTCTCACAAACCACATAAGGATACACCAGTGTCATTGCATGTGTGTTCTTTTCATGAATTGCACCCAGTGTCATTGCATGTGTGTTCCTCTCACAGACCACACATGGATACACAAGTGTCATTGCATATGTGTTCTTCTCATGAACCACATCTAGAGTCATTGCATGTTTGTTCTTCTCATAAACCACATAAGGATCCACCAGTGTCATTGGATGTGTATTCTTTTCATGAACCACACCCAGTGTCATTGCATGTGTGTTCCTCTCACAGACCACACATGGATACACCAGTGTCATTGCATGTGTGTTCTTCTCATGAACCACATCTAGAGTCATTGCATGTCTGTTCTTCTCACAAACCACATAAGGATCCACCAGTGTCATTGGATGCGTATTATTTTCATGAACCACACCTAGTGTAATTGCATGTGTGTTCTTCTCACAAACCACACAAGGATCCACCAGTATCATTGCATGTCTGTTCTTTTCATGAACCACAGCCAGTGTCATTGCATGTGGGTTCTTCTCACAAACCACACATGGATCCACCATTGTCATTGCATGTCTGCTCTTTTCATTAACCAGAGTTAGAGTCATTGCATGTGTGTTCTTTTCAAAAACCACATATCACCAGTATCATTGCATGTGTGTTCTTCTCATAAACCACATATGGATCCACCCAGTGTGATTGCATGTGTGTTCTTCTCACAAACCCTAAAAGGATCCACTAGTGTCATTGGATGTGTGTTCTTTTCATGAACCACACCCAATGTCATTGGTTGTGTGTTCTTCTGACAAACCACACATGGATCCACCAGTGTCATTGCATGTGTGTTCTTTTCATGAACCACACATGGATCCACCCAGTGTGATTGCATGTCTGTTCTTTTCACAAACCACATATGGATCCACCAGTGTCATTGCATGTCTATTCTTTTCATGAACCACACCCAGTATCATTGCATGTCTGTTCCTCTCATAAACCACACATGGATCCACCAGTGCCATTGCATGTGTGTTCTTCTCATGAACCACATCTAGAGTTATTGCATGTCTGTTATTCTCACAAACCACATAAGGATACACCAGTGTCATTGCATGTGTGTTCTTTTCATGAACTGCACCCAGTGTCATTGTATGTGTGTTCCTCTCACAGACCACACATGGATACACCAGTGTCATTGCATATGTGTTCTTCTCATGAACCATATCTAGAGTCATTGCATGTTTGTTCTTCTCACAAACCACATAAGGATCCACCAGTGTCATTGGATGTGTATTCTTTTCATGAACCACACCCAGTGTCATTGCATGTGTGTTCCTCTCACAGACCACACATGGATACACCAGTGTCATTGCATGTGTGTTCTTCTCATGAACCACATCTAGAGTCATTGCATGTCTGTTCTTCTCACAAACCACATAAGGATCCACCAGTGTCATTGGATGCGTATTCTTTTCATGAACCACACCTAGTGTAATTGCATGTGTGTTCTTCTCACAAACCACACAAGGATCCACCAGTATCATTGCATGTCTGTTCTTTTCATGAACCACACCTAGTGTAATTGCATGTGGGTTCTTCTCACAAACCACATAAGGATCCACCAATATCATTGCATGTCTGTTCTTTTCATGAACCACAACCAGTGTCATTGCATGTGGGTTCTTCTCACAAACCACACATGGATCCACCAGTGTCATTGCATGTCTGCTCTTTTCGTTAACCATAGTTAGAGTCATTGCAGGTGTGTTCTTTTCAAAAACCACATATCACCAGTATCATTGCATGTGTGTTCTTCTCATAAACCACATATGGATCCACCCAGTGTGATTGCATGTGTGTTCTTCTCACAAACCCTAAAAGGATCCACTAGTGTCATTGGATGTGTGTTCTTTTCATGAACCACACCCAATGTCATTGGTTGTGTGTTCTTCTGACAAACCACACATGGATCCACCAGTGTCATTGCATGTGTGTTCTTTTCATGAACCACACATGGATCCACCCAGTGTGATTGCATGTCTCTTCTTTTCACAAACCACATATGAATCCACCAGTGTCATTGCATGTCTATTCTTTTCATGAACCACACCCAGTATCATTGCATGTATGTTCCTCTCATAAACCACACATGGATCCACTATTGTCATTGCATGTGTGTTCTTCTCATGAACCACATCTAGAGTTATTGCATGTCTGTTATTCTCACAAACCACATAAGGATACACCAGTGTCATTGCATGTCTATTCTTTTCATGAACTGCACCCAGTGTCATTGCATGTGTGTTCCTCTCACAGACCACACATGGATACACCAGTGTCATTGCATATGTGTTCTTCTCATGAACCACATCTAGAGTCATTGCATGTCTGTTCTTCTCACAAACCACATAAGGATCCACCAGTGTCATTGGATGTGTATTCTTTTCATGAACCACACCCAGTGTCATTGCATGTGTGTTCCTCTCACAGACCACACATGGATACACCAGTGTCATTGCATGTGTGTTCTTCTCATGAACCACATCTAGAGTCATTGCATGTCTGTTCTTCTCACAAACCACATAAGGATCCACCAGTGTCATTGGATGCGTATTCTTTTCATGAACCACACCTAGTGTCATTGCATGTGTGTTCTTCTCACAAACCACACATGGATCCACCAGTATCATTGCATGTATGTTCTTTGAATGAACCACAGCCAGTGTCATTGCATGTGTGTTCTTCTCACAAACCACACATGGATCCACCAGTGTCATTGCATGTCTGCTCTTTTAATTAACCATAGTTAGAGTCATTGCATGTGTGTTCTTTTCAAAAACCACATATCACCAGTATCATTGCATGTGTGTTCTTCTCATAAACCACATATGGATCCACCCAGTGTGATTGCATGTGTGTTCTTCTCACAAACCCTAAAAGGATCCACTAGTGTCATTGGATGTGTTTTTTTTCATGAGCCACATCTATTGTTATTGCATGTCTGTTATTCTCACAAACCACATAAGGATACACCAGTGTCATTGCATGTGTGTTCTTTTCATGAACTGCACCCAGTGTCATTGCATGTGTGTTCCTCTCACAGACCACACGTGGATACACTAGTGTCATTGCATATGTGTTCTTCTCATGAACCACATCTAGAGTCATTGCATGTCTGTTCTTCTCACAAACCACATAAGGATCCACCAGTGTCATTGGATGTGTATTCTTTTCATGAACCACACCCAGTGTCATTGCATGTGTGTTCCTCTCACAGACCACACATGGATACACCAGTGTCATTGCATGTGTGTTCTTCTCATGAACCACATCTAGAGTCATTGCATGTCTGTTCTTCTCACAAACCACATAAGGATCCACCAGTATCATTGGATGCATATTCTTTTCATGAACCACACCTAGTTTAATTGCATGTGTGTTCTTCTCACAAACCACACAAGGATCCACCAGTATCATTGCATGTCTGTTCTTTTCATGAACCACAGCCAGTGTCATTGCATGTGTGTTCTTCTCACAAACCACACATGGATCCACCAGTGTCATTGCATGTCTGCTCTTTTCATTAACCATAGTTAGAGTCATTGCAGGTGTGTTCTTTTCAAAAACCACATATCACCAGTATCATTGCATGTGTGTTCTTCTCATAAACCACATATGGATCCACCCAGTGTGATTGCATGTGTGTTCTTCTCACAAACCCTAGAAGGATCCACTAGTGTCATTGGATGTGTGTTCTTTTCATGAACCACACCCAATGTCATTGGTTGTGTGTTCTTCTGACAAAACACACATGGATCCACCAGTGTCATTGCATGTGTGTTCTTTTCATGAACCACACATGGATCCACCCAGTGTGATTGCATGTCTATTCTTTTCACAAACCACATATGTATCCACCAGTGTCATTGCATGTCTATTCTTTTCATGAACCACACCCAGTATCATTGCATGTCTGTTCCTCTCATAAACCACACATGGATCCACTAGTGTCATTGCATGTGTGTTCTTCTCATGAACCACATCTAGAGTTATTGCATGTCTGTTATTCTCACAAACCACATAAGGATACACCAGTGTCATTGCATGTCTATTCTTTTCATGAACTGCACCCAGTGTCATTGCGTGTGTGTTCCTCTCACAGACCACACATGGATACACCAGTGTCATTGCATATGTGTTCTTCTCATGAACAACATCTAGAGTCATTGCATGTCTGTTCTTCTCACAAACCACATAAGGATCCACCAGTGTCATTGGATGTGTATTCTTTTCATGAACCAAACCCAGTGTCATTGCATGTGTGTTCCTCTCACAGACTGCACATGGATACACAGTGTCATTGCATGTGTGTTCTTCTCATGAACCACATCTAGAGTCATTGCATGTCTGTTCTTCTCACAAACCACATAAGGATCCACCAGTGTCATTGGATGCGTATTCTTTTCATGAACCACACCTAGTGTCATTGCATGTGTGTTCTTCTCACAAACCACACATGGATCCACCAGTATCATTGCATGTATGTTCTTTGAATGAACCACAGCCAGTGTCATTGCATGTGTGTTCTTCTCACAAACCACACATGGATCCACCAGTGACATTGCATGTCTGCTCTTTTAATTAACCATAGTTAGAGTCATTGCATGTGTGTTCTTTTCAAAAACCACATATCACCAGTATCATTGCATGTGTGTTCTTCTCATAAACCACATATGGATCCACCCAGTGTGATTGCATGTGTGTTCTTCTCACAAACCCTAAAAGGATCCAATAGTGTCATTGGATGTGTTTTTTTTCATGAACCACATCTATTGTTATTGCATGTCTGTTATTCTCACAAACCACATAAGGATACACCGGTGTCATTGCATGTGTGTTCTTTTCATGAACTGCACCCAGTGTCATTGTATGTGTGTTCCTCTCACAGACCACACATGGATACACCAGTGTCATTGCATATGTGTTCTTCTCATGAACCACATATAGAGTCATTGCATGTTTGTTCTTCTCACAAACCACATAAGGATCCACCAGTGTCATTGGATGTGTATTCTTTTCATGAACCACACCCAGTGTCATTGCATGTGTGTTCCTCTCACAGACCACACATGGATATACCAGTGTCATTGCATGTGTGTTCTTCTCATGAACCACATCTAGAGTCATTGCATGTCTGTTCTTCTCACAAACCACATAAGGATCCACCAGTGTCATTGGATGCGTATTCTTTTCATGAACCACACCTAGTGTAATTGCATGTGTGTTCTTCTCACAAACCACACAAGGATCCACCAGTATCATTGCATGTCTGTTCTTTTCATGAACCACAGCCAGTGTCATTGCATGTGTGTTCTTCTCACAAACCACACATGGATCCACCAGTGTCATTGCATGTCTGCTCTTTTCATAAACCATAGTTCGAGTCATTGCAGGTGTGTTCTTTTCAAAAACCACATATCACCAGTATCATTGCATGTGTGTTCTTCTCATAAACCACATATGGATCCACCCAGTGTGATTGCATGTGTGTTATTCTCACAAACCCTAAAAGGATCCACTAGTGTCATTGGATGTGTGTTCTTTTCATGAACCACACCCAATGTCATTGGTTGTGTGTTCTTCTGACAAAACACACATGGATCCACCAGTGTCATTGCATGTGTGTTCTTTTCATGAACCACACATGGATCCACCCAGTGTGATTGCATGTCTGTTCTTTTCACAAACCACATATGGATCCACCAGTGTCATTGCATGTCTATTCTTTTCATGAACCACACCCAGTATCATTGCATGTCTGTTCCTCTCATAAATCACACATGGATCCACTAGTGTCATTGCATGTGTGTTCTTCTCATGAACCACATCTAGAGTCATTGCATGTATGTTCTTCTCACAAACCACAGCTAGATTCATTGCATGTGTGTTCTTATCACAAAGCACATAAGGATACACCAGTGTCATTGCATGTGTGTTCTTCTCATGAACCACATCTAGAGTCATTGCATGTCTGTTATTCTCACAAACCACATAAGGATACACTAGTGTCATTGCATGTGTGTTCTTTTCATGAACCACACCAGTGGCATTGCATGTCTGTTCCTCTCATAAACCACACATGGATCCACCAGTGTCATTGCATGTGTGTTCTTCTCATGAACCACATCTAGAGTCATTACATGTATGTTCTTCTCACAAACCACAGCTAGATTCATTGCATATGTGTTCTTCTCATAAACCACATATGGATCCACCCAGTGTGATTGCATGTGTGTTCTTCTCACAAACCCTAAAAGGATCCACTAGTGTCATTGGATGTGTTTTTTTTCATGAACCACATCTATTGTTATTGCATGTCTGTTATTCTCACAAACCACATAAGGATACACCAGTGTCATTGCATGTGTGTTCTTTTCATGAACTGCACCCAGTGTCATTGCATGTGTGTTCCTCTCACAGACCACACATGGATACACCAGTGTCATTGCATATGTGTTCTTCTCATGAACCACATCTAGAGTCATTGCATGTTTGTTCTTCTCACAAACCACATAAGGATCCACCAGTGTCATTGGATGTGTATTCTTTTCATGAACCACACCCAGTGTCATTGCATGTGTGTTCCTCTCACAGACCACACATGGATATACCAGTGTCATTGCATGTGTGTTCTTCTCATGAACCACATCTAGAGTCATTGCATGTCTGTTCTTCTCACAAACCACATAAGGATCCACCAGTGTCATTGGATGCGTATTCTTTTCATGAACCACACCTAGTGTAATTGCATGTGTGTTCTTCTCACAAACCACACAAGGATCCACCAGTATCATTGCATGTCTGTTCTTTTCATGAAACACAGCCAGTGTCATTGCATGTGGGTTCTTCTCACAAACCACACATGGATCCACCAGTGTCATTGCATGTCTGCTCTTTTCATTAACCATAGTTAGAGTCATTGCAGGTGTGTTCTTTTCAAAAACCACATATCACCAGTATCATTGCATGTGTGTTCTTCTCATAAACCACATATGGATCCACCCAGTGTGATTGCATGTGTGTTCTTCTCACAAACCCTAAAAGGATCCACTAGTGTCATTGGATGTGTGTTCTTTTCATGAACCACACCCAATGTCATTGATTGTGTGTTCTTGACAAAACACACATGGATCCCAGTGTCATTGGATGTGTGTTCTTTTCATGAACCACACATGGATCCACCAGTGTGATTGCATGTACATTCTTTTCACAAACCACATATGGATCCACAGTGTCATTGCATGTCTATTCTTTTCATGAACCACACCCAGTATCATTGCATGTCTTCTCTCATAAACCACACATGGATCCACTAGTGTCATTGCATGTGTGTTCTTCTCATGAACCACATCTAGAGTTATTGCATGTGTATTCTCACAAACCACATAAGGATACACCAGTGTCATTGCATGTCTATTCTTTTCATGAACTGCACAGTGTCATTGCATGTGTGTTCCTCTCACAGACCACATGGATACACCAGTGTCATTGCATATGTGTTCTTCTCATGAACCACATCTAGAGTCATTGCATGTACATTCTTCTCACAAACCACATAAGGATCCACGGTGTCATTGGATGTGTATTCTTTTCATGAACCAAACCCAGTGTCATTGCATGTGTGTTCCTCTCACAGACCACATGGATACACAGTGTCATTGCATGTGTGTTCTTCTCATTAACCACATCTAGAGTCATTGCATGTCTGTTCTTCTCACAAACCACATAAGGATCCACCAGTGTCATTGGATGCGTATTCTTTTCATGAACCACACCTAGTGTAATTGCATGTGTGTTCTTCTCACAAACCACACAAGGATCCACCAGTATCATTGCATGTCTGTTCTTTTCATGAAACACAGCCAGTGTCATTGCATGTGGGTTCTTCTCACAAACCACACATGGATCCACCAGTGTCATTGCATGTCTGCTCTTTTCATTAACCATAGTTAGAGTCATTGCATGTGTGTTCTTTTCAAAAACCACATATCACCAGTATCATTGCATGTGTGTTCTTCTCATAAACCACATATGGATCCACCCAGTGTGATTGCATGTGTGTTCTTCTCACAAACCCTAAAAGGATCCACTAGTGTCATTGGATGTGTGTTCTTTTCATGAACCACACCCAATGTCATTGGTTGTGTGTTCTTCTGACAAAACACACATGGATCCACCAGTGTCATTGGATGTGTGTTCTTTTCATGAACCACACATGGATCCACCCAGTGTGATTGCATGTCCGTTCTTTTCACAAACCACATATGGATCCACCAGTGTCATTGCATGTCTATTCTTTTCATGAACCACTCCAATATCATTGCATGTCTGTTCCTCTCATAAACCACACATGGATCCACTAGTGTCATTGCATGTGTGTTCTTCTCATGAACCACATCTAGAGTTATTGCATGTCTGTTATTCTCACAAACCACATAAGGATACACCAGTGTCATTGCATGTCTATTCTTTTCATGAACTGCACCCAGTGTCATTGCATGTGTGTTCCTCTCACAGACCACACATGGATACACCAGTGTCATTGCATATGTGTTCTTCTCATGAACCACATCTAGAGTCATTGCATGTCATTCTTCTCACAAACCACATAAGGATCCACGGTGTCATTGGATGTGTATTCTTTTCATGAACCAAACCCAGTGTCCTTGCATGTGTGTTCCTCTCAGATACCAGACATGGATTCACTAGTGTCAGATCATGTGTTTTCGTCTCATGTACCACATCTAGAGTCATTGCATGTCTGTTCTTCTCACAAACCACATAAGGATCCACCAGTGTCATTGGATGCGTATTCTTTTCATGAACCACACCTAGTGTCATTGCATGTGTGTTCTTCTCACAAACCACACATGGATCCACCAGTATCATTGCATGTATGTTCTTTGAATGAACCACAGCCAGTGTCATTGCATGTGTGTTCTTCTCACAAACCACACATGGATCCACCAGTGTCATTGCATGTCTGCTCTTTTAATTAACCATAGTTAGAGTCATTGCATGTGTGTTCTTTTCAAAAACCACATATCACCAGTATCATTGCATGTGTGTTCTTCTCATAAACCACATATGGATCCACCCAGTGTGATTGCATGTGTGTTCTTCTCACAAACCCTAAAAGGATCCACTAGTGTCATTGGATGTGTTTTTTTTCATGAACCACATCTATTGTTATTGCATGTCTGTTATTCTAACAAACCACATAAGGATACACCAGTGTCATTGCATGTGTGTTCTTTTCATGAACTGCACCCAGTGTCATTGTATGTGTGTTCCTCTCACAGACCACACATGGATACACCAGTGTCATTGCATATGTGTTGTTCTCATGAACCACATATAGAGTCATTGCATGTTTGTTCTTCTCACAAACCACATAAGGATCCACCAGTGTCATTGGATGTGTATTCTTTTCATGAACCACACCCAGTGTCATTGCATGTGTGTTCCTCTCACAGACCACACATGGATACACCAGTGTCATTGCATGTGTGTTCTTCTCATGAACCACATCTAGAATCATTGCATGTCTGTTCTTCTCACAAAGCACAAAAGGATCCACCAGTGTCATTGGATGCGTATTCTTTTCATGAACCACACCTAGTGTAATTGCATGTGTGTTCTTCTCACAAACCACACAAGGATCCACCAGTATCATTGCATGTCTGTTCTTTTCATGAACCACAGCCAGTGTCATTGCATGTGGGTTGTTCTCACAAACCACACATGGATCCACCAGTGTCATTGCATGTCTGCTCTTTTCATTAACCATAGTTAGAGTCATTGCAGGTGTGTTCTTTTCAAAAACCACATATCACCAGTATCATTGCATGTGTGTTCTTCTCATAAACCACATGTAACATCCCTAAAAAAATCATGTTTCAAAACTCATTCATGAACCACACCCAGTATCATTGCATGTTTGTTCCTCTCATAAACCACACATGGATCCACTAGTGTCATTGCATGTGTGTTCTTCTCATGAACCACATCTAGAGTTATTGCATGTCTGTTCTTTTCACAAACCACATATGGATCCACCAGTGTCATTGCATGTCTATTCTTTTCATGAACCACACCCAGTATCATTGTATGTCTGTTCCTCTCATACACCACACATGGATCCACTAGTGTCATTGCATGTGTGTTCTTCTCATGAACCACATCTAGAGTTATTGCATGTCTGTTATTCTCACAAACCACATAAGGATACACCAGTGTCATTGCATGTCTATTCTTTTCATGAACTGCACCCAGTGTCATTGCATGTGTGTTCCTCTCACAGACCACACATGGATACACCAGTGTCATTGCATATGTGTTCTTCTCATGAACCACATCTAGAGTCATTGCATGTCTGTTCTTCTCACAAACCACATAAGGATCCACCAGTGTCATTGGATGTGTATTCTTTTCATGAACCACACCCAGTGTCATTGCATGTGTGTTCCTCTCACAGACCACACATGGATACACCAGTGTCATTGCATGTGTGTTCTTTTCATGAACCACAGCTAGTGTCATTGCATGTGTGTTCTTCTCACAAACCACACATGGATCCACCAGTGTCATTGCATGTCTGCTCTTTTCATTAACCATAGTTAGAGTCATTGCAGGTGTGTTCTTTTCAAAAACCACATATCACCAGTATCATTGCATGTGTGTTCTTCTCATAAACCACATATGGATCCACCTAGTTTGATTGCATGTGTGTTCTTCTCACAAACCCTAAAAGGATCCACTAGTGTCAATGGATGTGTGTTGTTTTCATGAACCACACCCAATGTCATTGGTTGTGTGTTCTTCTGACAAAACACACATGGATCCACCAGTGTCATTGCATGTGTGTTCTTTTCATGAACCACACATGGATCCACCCAGTGTGATTGCATGTCTGTTCTTTTCACAAACCACATATGGATCCACCAGTGTCATTGCATGTCTATTCTTTTCATGAACCACACCCAGTATCATTGCATGTCTGTTCCTCTCATAAACCACACATGGATCCACTAGTGTCATTGCATGTGTGTTCTTCTCATGAACCACATCTAGAGTTATTGCATGTCTGTTCTTTTCACAAACCACATATGGATCCACCAGTGTCATTGCATGTCTATTCTTTTCATGAACCACACCCAGTATCATTGCATGTCTGTTCCTCTCATAAACCACACATGGATCCACTAGTGTCATTGCATGTGTGTTCTTCTCATGAACCACATCTAGAGTTATTGCATGTCTGTTATTCTCACAAACCACATAAGGATACACCAGTGTCATTGCATGTCTATTCTTTTCATGAACTGCACCCAGTGTCATTGCATGTGTGTTCCTCTCACAGACCACACATGGATACACCAGTGTCATTGCATATGTGTTCTTCTCATGAACCACATCTAGAGTCATTGCATGTCTGTTCTTCTCACAAACCACATAAGGATCCACCAATGTCATTGGATGTGTATTCTTTTCATGAACCAAACCCAGTGTCATTGCATGTGTGTTCCCCTCACAGACCAGACATGGATACACCAGTGTCATTGCATGTGTGTTCTTCTCATGAACCACATCTAGAGTCATTGCATGTCTGTTCTTCTCACAAACCACATAAGGATCCAACAGTGTCATTGGATGCGTATTCTTTTCATGAGCCACACCTAGTGTCATTGCATGTGTGTTCTTCTCACAAACCACACATGGATCCACCAGTATCATTGCATGTATGTTCTTTGAATGAACCACAGCCAGTGTCATTGCATGTGTGTTCTTCTCACAAACCACACATGGATCCACCAGTGTCATTGCATGTCTGCTCTTTTAATTAACCATAGTTAGAGTCATTGCATGTGTGTTCTTTTCAAAAACCACATATCACCAGTATCATTGCATGTGTGTTCTTCTCATAAACCACATATGGATCCACCCAGTGTGATTGCATGTGTGTTCTTCTCACAAACCCTAAAAGGATCCACTAGTGTCATTGGATGTGTTTTTTTTTCATGAACCACATCTATTGTTATTGCATGTTTGTTATTCTCACAAACCACATAAGGATACACCAGTGTCATTGCATGTGTGTTCTTTTCATGAACTGCACCCAGTGTCATTGCATGTGTGTTCCTCTCACAGACCACACATGGATACACCAGTGTCATTGCATATGTGTTCTTCTCATGAACCACATATAGAGTCATTGCAGGTGTGTTCTTTTCAAAAACCACATATCACCAGTATCATTGCATGTGTGTTCTTCTCATAAACCACATATGGATCCACCCAGTGTGATTGCATGTGTGTTCTTCTCACAAACCCTAAAAGGATCCACTAGTGTCATTGGATGTGTGTTCTTTTCATGAACCACACCCAATGTCATTGGTTGTGTGTTCTTCTGACAAACCACACATGGATCCACCAGTGTCATTGCATGTGTGTTCTTTTCATGAACCACACATGGATCCACCCAGTGTGATTGCATGTCTCTTCTTTTCACAAACCACATATGAATCCACCAGTGTCATTGCATGTCTATTCTTTTCATGAACCACACCCAGTATCATTGCATGTATGTTCCTCTCATAAACCACACATGGATCCACTATTGTCATTGCATGTGTGTTCTTCTCATGAACCACATCTAGAGTTATTGCATGTCTGTTATTCTCACAAACCACATAAGGATACACCAGTGTCATTGCATGTCTATTCTTTTCATGAACTGCACCCAGTGTCATTGCATGTGTGTTCCTCTCACAGACCACACATGGATACACAAGTGTCATTGCATATGTGTTCTTCTCATGAACCACATCTAGAGTCATTGCATGTCTGTTCTTCTAACAAACCACATAAGGATCCACCAGTGTCATTGGATGTGTATTCTTTTCATGAACCACACCCAGTGTCATTGCATGTGTGTTCCTCTCACAGACCACACATGGATACACCAGTGTCATTGCATGTGTGTTCTTCTCATGAACCACATCTAGAGTCATTGCATGTCTGTTCTTCTCACAAACCACATAAGGATCCACCAGTGTCATTGGATGCGTATTCTTTTCATGAACCACACCTAGTGTCATTGCATGTGTGTTCTTCTCACAAACCACACATGGATCCACCAGTATCATTGCATGTCTGTTCTTTGAATGAACCACAGCCAGTGTCATTGCATGTGTGTTCTTCTCACAAACCACACATGGATGCACCAGTGTCATTGCATGTCTGCTCTTTTAATTAACCATAGTTAGAGTCATTGCATGTGTGTTATTTTCAAAAACCACATATCACCAGTATCATTGCATGTGTGTTCTTCTCATAAACCACATATGGATCCACCCAGTGTGATTGCATGTGTGTTCTTCTCACAAACCCTAAAAGGATCCACTAGTGTCATTGGATGTGTTTTTTTCATGAACCACATCTATTGTTATTGCATGTCTGTTATTCTCACAAACCACATAAGGATACACCAGTGTCATTGGATGTGTGTTCTTTTCATGAACCACACATGGATCCACCCAGTGTGATTGCATGTCTGTTCTTTTCACAAACCACATATGGATCCACTAGTGTCATTGCATGTCTATTCTTTTCATGAACCACACCCAGTATCATTGCATGTCTGTTCCTCTCATAAACCACACATGGATCCACTAGTGTCATTGCATGTGTGTTCTTCTCATGAACCACATCTAGAGTTATTGCATGTCTATTATTCTCACAAACCACATAAGGATACACCAGTGTCATTGCATGTCTATTCTTTTCATGAACTGCACCCTGTGTCATTGCATGTGTGTTCCTCTCACAAACCACACATGGATACACCAGTGTCATTGCATATGTGTTCTTCTCATGAACCACATCTAGAGTCATTGCATGTCTGTTCTTCTCACAAACCACATAACGATCCACCAGTGTCATTGGATGTGTATTCTTTTCATGAACCACACCCAGTGTCATTGCATGTGTGTTCCTCTCACAGACCACACATGGATACACCAGTGTCATTGCATGTGTGTTCTTCTCATGAACCACATCTAGAGTCATTGCATGTCTGTTCTTCTCACAAACCACATAAGGATCCAACAGTGTCATTGGATGCGTATTCTTTTCATGAGCCACACCTAGTGTCATTGCATGTGTGTTCTTCTCACAAACCAAACATGGATCCACCAGTATCATTGCATGTATGTTCTTTGAATGAACCACAGCCAGTGTCATTGCATGTGTGTTCTTCTCACAAACCACACATGGATCCACCAGTGTCATTGCATGTCTGCTCTTTTAATCAACCATAGTTAGAGTCATTGCATGTGTGTTCTTTTCAAAAACCACATATTACCAGTATCATTGCATGTGTGTTCTTCTCATAAACCACATATGGATCCACCCAGTGTGATTGCATGTGTGTTCTTCTCACAAACCCTAAAAGGATCCACTAGTGTCATTGGATGTGTTTTTTTTCATGAACCACATCTATTGTTATTGCATGTCTGTTATTCTCACAAACCACATAAGGATACACCAGTGTCATTGCATGTGTGTTCTTTTCATTAACAGCACACAGTGTCATTGCATGTGTGTTCTCTCACAGACCACACATGGATACACAGTGTCATTGCATTTGTGTTCTTCTCATGAACCACATCTAGAGTCATTGCATGTTTGTTCTTCTCACAAACCACATAAGGATCCACCAGTGTCATTGGATGTGTATTCTTTTCATGAACCACACCCAGTGTCATTGCATGTGTGTTCCTCTCACAGACCACACATGGATATACCAGTGTCATTGCATGTGTGTTCTTCTCATGAACCACATCTAGAGTCATTGCATGTCTGTTCTTCTCACAAACCACATAAGGATCCACCAGTGTCATTGGATGCGTATTCTTTTCATGAACCACACCTAGTGTAATTGCATGTGTGTTCTTCTCACAAACCACACAAGGATCCACCAGTATCATTGCATGTCCTTTTTTCATGAAACACGGCTGTCATTGCATGTGGGTTCTTCTCACAAACCACACATGGATCCACCAGTGTCATTGCATGTCTGCTCTTTTCATTAACCATAGTTAGAGTCATTGCAGGTGTGTTCTTTTCAAAAACCACATATCACCAGTATCATTGCATGTGTGTTCTTCTCATAAACCACATATGGATCCACCGGTGTGATTGCATGTGTGTTCTTCTCACAAACCCTAAAAGGATCCACTAGTGTCATTGGATGTGTGTTCTTTTCATGAACCACACCCAATGTCATTGGTTGTGTGTTCTTCTGACAAAACACACATGGATCCACCAGTGTCATTGGATGTGTGTTCTTTTCCTGAACCACACATGGATCCACCCAGTGTGATTGCATGTCTGTTCTTTTCACAAACCACATATGGATCCACCAGTGTCATTGCGGGTGTATTGTTTTCATGAACCACACCAATTATAATGGCATGTCTGTTCTGCTCATAAACACAACATGTATCCACTAGTGTCATTGCATGTGTGTTCTTCTCATGAACCACATCTAGAGTTATTGCATGTCTGTTATTCTCACAAACCACATAAGGATACACCAGTGTCATTGCATGTCTATTCTTTTCATGAACTGCACCCAGTGTCATTGCATGTGTGTTCCTCTCACAGACCACACATGGATACACCAGTGTCATTGCATATGTGTTCTTCTCATGAACCACATCTAGAGTCATTGCATGTCTGTTCTTCTCACAAACCACATAAGGATCCACCAGTGTCATTGGATGTGTATTGTTTTCATGAACCACACCCAGTGTCATTGCATGTGTGTTCCTCTCACAGACCACACATGGATACACCAGTGTCATTGCATGTGTGTTCTTCTCATTAACCACATCTAGAGTCATTGCATGTCTGTTCTTCTCACAAACCACATAAGGATCCACCAGTGTCATTGGATGCGTATTCTTTTCATGAGCCACACCTAGTGTCATTGCATGTGTGTTCTTCTCACAAACCACACATGGATCCACCAGTATCATTGTATGTATGTTCTTTGAATGAACGACAGCCAGTGTCATTGCATGTGTGTTCTTCTCACAAACCACACATGGATCCACCAGTGTCATTGCATGTCTGCTCTTTTAATTAACCATAGTTAGAGTCATTGCATGTGTGTTCTTTTCAAAAACCACATATCACCAGTATCATTGCATGTGTGTTCTTCTCATAAACCACATATGGATCCACCCAGTGTGATTGCATGTGTGTTCTTCTCACAAACCCTAAAAGGATCCACTAGTGTCATTGGATGTGTTTTTTTTTCATGCACCACATCTATTGTTATTGCATGTCTTTTATTCTCACAAACCACATAAGGATCCACCAGTGTCATTGCATGTGTGTTCTTTTCATGAACTGCACCCAGTGTCATTGTATGTGTGTTCCTCTCACAGACCACACATGGATACACCAGTGTCATTGCATATGTGTTGTTCTCATGAACCACATATAGAGTCATTGCATGTTTGTTCTTCTCACAAACCACATAAGGATCCACCAGTGTCATTGGATGTGTATTCTTTTCATGAACCACACCCAGTGTCATTGCATGTGTGTTCCTCTCACAGACCACACATGGATACACCAGTGTCATTGCATGTGTGTTCTTCTCATGAACCACATCTAGAGTCATTGCATGTCTGTTCTTCTCACAAACCACATAAGGATCCACCAGTATCATTGGATGCATATTCTTTTCATGAACCACACCTAGTGTAATTGCATGTGTGTTCTTCTCACAAACCACACAAGGATCCACCAGTATCATTGCATGTCTGTTCTTTTCATGAACCACAGCCAGTGTCATTGCATGTGTGTTCCTCTCACAGACCACACATGGATCCACCAGTGTCATTGCATGTCTGCTCTTTTCATTAACCATAGTTAGAGTCATTGCAGGTGTGTTCTTTTCAAAACCACATATCCAAAGTATCATTGCATGTGTGTTCTTCTCATAAACCACATATGGATCCACCCAGTGTGATTGCATGTGTGTTCTTCTCTCACAAACCCTAGAAGGATCCACTAGTGTCATTGGATGTGTGTTCTTTTCATGAACCACACCCAATGTCATTGGTTGTGTGTTCTTGACAAAACACACATGGATCCACTAGTGTCATTGCATGTGTGTTCTTTTCATGAACCAGAAATGGATCCACCAAATGTGATTGCATGTCTGTTCTTTTCACAAACCACATATGGATCCACCAGTGTCATTGCATGTCTATTCTTTTCATGAACCACACCCAGTATCATTGCATGTCTGTTCCTCTCATAAACCACACATGGATCCACTAGTGTCATTGCATGTGTGTTCTTCTCATGAACCACATCTAGAGTTATTGCATGTCTGTTATTCTCACAAACCACATAAGGATACACAGTGTCATTGCATGTCTATTCTTTTCATGAACTGCAGTGTCATTATGTGTGTTCCTCTCACAGACCACACATGGATACACCAGTGTCATTGCATATGTGTTCTTCTCATGAACCACATCTAGAGTCATTGCATGTCTGTTCTTCTCACAAACCACATAAGGATCCACCAGTGTCATTGGATGTGTATTCTTTTCATGAACCAAACCCAGTGTCATTGCATGTGTGTTCCTCTCACAGACCAGACATGGATACACCAGTGTCATTGCATGTGTGTTCTTCTCATGAACCACATCTAGAGTCATTGCATGTCTGTTCTTCTCACAAACCACATAAGGATCCACCAGTGTCATTGGATGCGTATTCTTTTCATGAACCACACCTAGTGTCATTGCATGTGTGTTCTTCTCACAAACCACACATGGATCCACCAGTATCATTGCATGTATGTTCTTTGAATGAACCACAGCCAGTGTCATTGCATGTGTGTTCTTCTCACAAACCACACATGGATCCACCAGTGACATTGCATGTCTGCTCTTTTAATTAACCATAGTTAGTGTAAGATCCCTCCTTATTAAAGGAAAAGATCCCTGTGATTGCAATGCTAGTCCCTGGATCATTGCTAGCATCCACAGTTTAAGATGAAGTACACAGATACAAAGGTCGTTTATTACAGTCATTCCAGAGATAAAACATAGTCTTTTACAACTCATGGCCAAAGGCCTAGTACAAGAGTTTATGGAATATGTAAATAAACATAAGTCTTCATCTTCATGTGCCACAGGCAAGCATGTTGAGTGTAGACTCATGACTCCTAATCATCATCAGAGTAACCTGCAACATCATAAGTTACAGCCACAGGGGGTCAATACTTTGGAATAGTATTGGCAAGTGATACCTTAGTATAATTTAAGTGGACTATAAGGCTATATGCATTTGGCTGGTGGAGCTTAGGCTTGCATTGCTCAAAATAGATTTTTCCTTAACTTTTTGAAAACACTAAGTTTTTGCTTGACAAAGACCATCCCAAGGTATCTACCAATCAGAGACTGAAGATCCACTCAGGGCATCTACCAATCAAAGACTGAAGATCCTTTAACCCTTGTTCACCCACAAGTTTTATTTAGAAATTGGAGTGATGAGATTCTTGAAGTTTCCATGTCTTGATGCTCAAATTGTCCTTTACCAGGGACATGGCTAAGTACTTAGGTTTTACACTCTGCAGAGGTGGTGCACTTTCCCCACGAGCCTTGGTTTCCCAAGACATGATCCTTCAGTAGCCTTTCCTTAGTCAAATGGACGCGCTCCAACCTATCAACCCATCTACCACCCACTGTCCAAGAGACTAAGTTCCAAAGATCCTAAGATCATGGCAGAGCCCATATTACCAAGTGGCTGCACTTGAAGCTTCTCAAACATTTCACAACTCAAATCTCTTTGTTCTGGTGGCCATCCACAAGTGAGATACACAAGGTTCACCAAGACCTGGCCTTGTGTAACCACTCAACATAACCCAATCTTTCCATTCCACCTGGTGATTCATTAACTTAGTTGTTTTGTTAAATAAAAACAAGTCCTTAGACTTAGAATATTTTCCATAGTGTGAATATATAAACCACCCTTGTTTTCTAGTAGCTAGGCTAAGCATGGCATGGCAACTTGTCCTTAGGGAATTTCCTAGCAATTCTAGCATTCTATTCTAAATAGGATTTCCCATCTTTAGTTGACAAAAGTAACATGCAAGTCCTAACAAAATATATCTAATGCAAGTATAAAATATAGGTAGGGAATATTCATGAAGATATCACTTGCCTTGGTAGTGTGGAGAGTAGCACTTGTCACAATCACAATCACTAGCAAAATCTACACACAAAGTTGTAGCATACAATTACACACATATATACAAACAAAAGTATTATGAATGCATGCATGCATGAATCTACCAAGTGATGATTTTGAAAACTTCAACCAAGCAAGTGCATGAATACAGAAACTGAAACTAGTCACAAAGTAGCCAAGACAATTTAAATAACCCTAAAACAAAATACTAAACTAAATCTATACTTAAAATAGCCTCAAACATGCCTCTGCATTTTAAGCTAATCAAATGGTTACTATTTGCAAAACAAAAAGGATAGGCAGAAAGGTCTTGTTTTTCTGAATCCAACGGTATAAAGTTTGCAAAATTCCAACGTGGGGTTCAAAAGATATAGGCAAATGAATTTGGATCAAATTTCTGATTTTAAATTCTATTCTCAGATCTAACCTAGCCACGTCATGTTCGATTCGCTGCATGCAGTTCGCTGGATCGAGCTCCACACCGTAGGGATCTAAATGAAATCTGGCGGCTCAGATCGCATCGCCGGGTTAAGTGGATCTATCCTAGCGCCACGATGCGAATCTAACGGCTGCTACTTCTCTGGCCAAGAACTGGCGGCGCTGCGCGGTGGCTACCGGCGGCGGAATCGTCGGTCGATGATGTTGCCGATGATGCAGACGGCGAGGAAGAAGGAGGAGTGGCTTACCGGGCTCAGGAGGTCACGGCGAAGCTTGTCGTACTCGCGGTTGGTCAAGGGGCGCTCGGACAAGGTTGCGATTGCTCGCCGGAGTTCTTGGCGGTGTTGCGTCGGTGGTCGTCGTGACGTCATTGTGAATCACCCCAAGGCAAGTCGAGGACACGGTTAGGTTCGCAGGTCAAGGAGAAGTAGTGAGCATGAACTAGGAGGCGGGCGGTGCGGACTTACCACTAGAGCTCGCCGGAGTTGATGTCGCCGTCGGTTTTCGCGGTGTCAAGTGGAACCGACACTGCGGCAAGCGACACCGGACTAGCGAGGTCGATGAATCGCAAGGATTCACTGGCAGGATAGCAAGAACGAGGCGAGGGGAACACTGGGCTCACCGAATCGATCGCGGAGAGGTTCATCGCGGCGGTGCAAAGCTGATTGAGGGCAGCCTGGTGGCGGAGTGAGCGAGGTGTCTGGGGAAAAAGATCATGGGCGTAGAGGATCTTATAGCCGGGAATCGACAGAAACGCTGGGTTTAAAGCCCATTTACGCCCGGCGCCATTACGGCCTTCATCGCAGCGTAACGTGGTCGCAGCGCGGGTCGGGAAGACGAGGCGGCGTGGACCGGGCCCGTTTGTCGCCGAGGTGCGCGTGTGCGGTGGGTCTGCTGTCGTGTCTGCGTGGGCTCAAGGCGTGAGAGAAGAAAAGGAGGACCGGGTGGGCTTGCTAGGCTGGATCCGGCTGGGCATGATTCGCCGCCGCCTTTTCTTTTCTTTAGCCTTTTTTCTTTTCTAATTCTATTTTCTGAATAGAATTTGATATGAATTCAAATCCTTTTGAATTCAAATTTCTTGGGGATTTTGCAGGGTTCTTGTGGGTTCAAATGCAGTCAAATAACCATGTGGTTACCTTGCAAGGTTTGGTCAAGCTTGGGTTTCAAAATAAGCAGAGACTTTGTCTCTTTGTCTCTAGTTGCCAATATTTGGAATGGGGTTTAGAAAATATTTCTAAATTGGAATTTTGGGTTTAAATGCTTCTCCTATTCTTTCCAACCATGGAGGCAAGCAACAAGTACCTAAGCATTCAAGTCTCAAAAGGTGATGGCCAATTGAGATAAAATGCCCACATGAAATCATAGCTCAAACTTACGCCTCTAAATGATTTTGAGAAAACCCTATATGAATGAATGATGCAAGAATGATATGAATGAGTTTTGAAACATGATTTTTAGGGATGTTACAAATCTAACCCCTTAAAATGAATCTCGCCCTCGAGATTGGATTAGCTAACAAATAGGTGAGGGTGGTCTTTCCAAGATCATCTTCTCTTTCCCATGTTGCTTCTTCTTGAATGATGATTCCATTGTACTTTGCAAAACTTGATAGTCTTTGTTCTCGTGACTCTTTACGTGGTCTCAAGTATCTTGACAGGCTTTTCTTCATAGGTGAGATCACTTTCTAGTTGAACTTCTTCCAAAGATATGGTATCTTTCAAAGATGTTTCTTCCATTTCTGGGTGACATTTCTTGAGCTGGCTCACATGAAAAACATTATGGATTGCTAGTAAAGATCTTTGGCATTCGATTTCATATGCAGCTTCTCCCTTGCGACTTAAAATGTTAAATGGTCCCACATATCTTGGTGCTAACTTTCCTTTGACTCCAAATCTTTTTACTCCACGAAGTGGTGATACTCTAAGATAAGCTCTATCACCAACTTCGTAAGTGACTTCTCTACGCTTAGCATCTGCGTAGATTTTCTGTCGAGACTGTGCTATCTTCAATCTGTCTCTAACCAATTTGACCTTTTCTTCTGCGTCTTTGATAAGGTCTGGTCCAAACAAACTTCTTTCTCCCACACCATTCCATAGCAATGGGGTGGTACACTTTCTTCCGTATAGAAACTCAAATGGTGCCATCCCAATACTAGATTGGTGACTGTTGTTGTAAGAAAACTCTGCGTAAGGCAGACTTTCATCCCAACTTGCTCCATAGTCTAGGGCACATGCCCTCAACATGTCTTCAAGAATTTGATTAGTCCTTTCTGTTTGTCCATCAGTTTGAGGATGAAAAGTAGTGCTGAATTCCAACCTCGTTCCTAGAGATTCATGAAGCTGTCTCCAAAAGTGAGAAGTGAACTGAGTTCCTCTATCGACACAATACTCTTAGGTACACCGTGAAGGCATACAATTCTGCTCATGTAGATTTTGGCTAACTTGGCACTGGTATAAGTTGTCTTTACTGGTATAAAATGAGCCACTTTAGTTAGGCGATCTACTATTACCCATATGGAATCATACCCTGACCTGGTCCTTGGTAATCCGGTAATGAAATCCATACCAATATTTTCCCACTTCCATTCAGGAATAGGCATTGGTTGAAGCAAACCTGCTGGTTTCTGATGCTCCGCTTTCACTCTACTACACACATCACACAAAGCAATGTGTTCGGCGATGTCCCTTTTAAGATTGTTCCACCAAAATCTTTCTTTCATATCCATATACATTTTGGTGTTTCCCGGGTGAATAGAATACGGAGAGTTATGGGCTTCTTGCAGAATCAGTTTCCGCATTTCCGGATCTTGTGGAACACAAATACGTTTCTCGTGCCATAAAGTACCTTGTTCGTCCATATGGAAACTTTTAGCTTTCCCTTGGCTAATCCTTTCCTTAATCTCTTCGATTTCTTTATCCGTCTTTTGGGCTTCCTTAATCTTATCCAGCAGTGGGTTGAACATCCAAAGACATGAGATGTCCTTCTGGCATAATCTCCAATCTGAGTTCCTTGAATTGCTTACACAAATCATCTGGCAATTCACCTTTGGTAAGACCATTTACAAATGCTTTACGACTTAGAGCATCTGCTACTACATTTGCTTTACCGGGGTGGTATTGCAAACTCAAGTCGTAATCCTTGATAAGTTCTAGCCATCTTCTTTGTCTCATATTGATCTCCTTCTGTGTGAAGATATATTTCAAACTCTTATGGTCGGTGAACACTTCACAACGTTTTCCCAAAAGGTAGTGTCTCCATGTCTTGAGTGCATGGACAACAGCGGCTAACTCTAAATCATGAGTAGGATAGTTTACTTCATGAGTTTTGAGTTGTCTCGAGGCATAAGCCACAACTTTTCCGCCTTGCATAAGTACGGCTCCTAATCCTTGATGAGAAGCATCACAATATACGGAAATCCTTTTCCAACTGGTAGGCACAGAACCTGCTGACACAAGTCTCTTCTTTAATTCTTGAAAGCTGAGTTCACATCCTTCAGACCAAGCAAATTTCTTATCTTTCTTTAATAATTCTGTCATTGGTTTAGCAACCTTTGAAAATTTTTCAATGAACCTTCTGTAGTAACCTGCTAAACCAAGAAAACTACGAACCTCTTTTACATTCTTAGGAGATTCCCATTACATTACGGCTGAAACTTTAGCAGGTCATTTGCTATACCATCCTTTGTCATAACATGACCAAGAAATCCAACTTCCTCTAACCAAAACTCACACTTGCTGAACTTGGCATAAAGCTTATGTTCCCTTAGTTTCTCAAGTATCAAGCGTAGATGTCTTTCATGCTCCTCCTTGCTCTTGGAGTAGACCAAGATGTCATCGATGAAAATGACAACGAACTTGTCGAGAAATTCCATGAACACTTTGTTCATCATATTCATGAAGTATCTTGGAGCATTGGTTAATCCAAAAGGCATCACTTGTGTACTCATACAATCCATACCTTGTGGTGAATGCTGTTTTAGGTATGTCTTGCTCTCTTATCTTGAGTTGAAAATAGCGTATCAAGGTCAATCTTTGAGAACACACAAGCTCCTTCTAGCTGATCAAACAAGTCATTGATTCTTGGCAAAGGATATTTGTTCTTGATGGTTACCTCGTTGAGAGAACGGTAATCTATGCATAATCTTTGAGTTCTATCCTCTTTTCTCTGAACAAACTGGAGCTCCCCAAGATGAAGAACTTGGCTGGATGAATCCTTTCTGCAATTGTTCTCCAAGTTGTTTCTTGAGTTCTTTAAGTTCGTCAACTGACATTTTATAAGGTCTCTTTGCTCTTGGCCCAGATCCTGGTACCAATTCTATTATAAACTCCACATCTCTATCTGGTGGCATTCTGTAACTCTTAGGGAACACATCCGGATACTCACACAATTGGCACACTGTCCATGCTAACCCCTTAAGAGAATTCAGCTTACTCCTTTAGATTTAAAATTGGACTTAAATGTTATCCTCTTACTGCGAGGGTTGTGAGTGAAATAATGCGATTTGCACAATCTAGTACTCCCTCATACTTATCCATCCAATCCATTCCCAAAATTACATCCAATCCTTGGGAATTTAGGATTATTAGGTTTCTTGAAACTTATGTTTTCCGATCTCTATGACTAGATCCGGCATCCAAGACTCACTATCATATCCTCCCGGAGAGCTAACTTTTATCGGACACCCAATGTTTTCAGATGCAAACCCATATCTTCGACAAATGCTTTAGATATGAATGAATGAGATGCACCAGTGTCAAAGAGTACAAATGCTGAGATGGAATTGAGTCGAACTTACCAAGCGGCATCAGGTTCTTCATAGACTTCTTCCACATTGATGTGGTTAACCTGTCCTTTCTGAAAAGGATTGGGTTTGTTAGGTCCTTCAACGTTCTTCTCAGGGCACTCATTAGCATAATGCCCCAGCTTCTTGCATTTGAAGCATTCAACTGTTGTTGTCCTTCTTAGGTTGACTTCCACTTCCACTTCCACTATGGTGGCTCTTATATCCACTCTTGTGGTTCTTGTACTTATCATTGTCATGATTGCGATGATGTTTGTTGTCATGACGGTTGTGGTGTGGTGCTTGTTAAACTTCCCATGCTTGTGGGATCACGTGACACTATCATCATAGTGAGATCGTTTATGTGATGATCCGAGCTGTGCTTGTTGGAGTGTTTCCTCTTCTTACTCTCGACTTGCTTCATTTTATTCTCCACAATATGCCTTGTCACATAGTGGTGATAAGTTGGAACATCGCCATGCAGCTGTAGATTTAGCTCATCATTCAAGCCTTCGAAACTTTTCCTTCCTTTTGGCATCGTGTCAACCTCATCGAGGTGCATAGCGCTTGATTGTTGAACTCTTCAATATATTCAGCCACTGGTGGCGCTTGCTTCAGTTGTGAAATTCCTTCTTTTTCGGCTCATCATACCTGGTGAGATATGAGTAATCTGAAATCCATCTTCAAAGATAGCCCAAGTCACCTCATCAATAGGCGTGGTAACTGAAGTTGTCCCACCATCTGCGGCTGGTCCTTCCAACAGATGTCGCAACCGACCTTTTCAAAGATCTGGCATCCCACGGTCACTAAGTCTTTATTCACGAGCGTAGCCAATCATTGGCCACCATGGGATCAGTCGTTCCCGAAAACTTAGCTGGCCTTAGACGCAGAAATCTGGTGAGCATATCAAAACCTGGAGGGTTGTTGTTGTTGTTGTTGTTGTTATTGTTGTTGTTGTTGTTGTTGTTGTTCGGTTACGGATGAACGTCGTCATCATTTGCATAAGCTGTGTTTGCGCATTCATCATTTGTTGCATTTCCGGGGTAATGTTGGGGTTGGGATTGGTGTTTGCGCGACGGGGAGGCATTTGTGGTTTATTCATATAGAGATAAGAATGAGATACCCTTACATGATTTATGCACAATACATTACACAAGCAAACACATAGCAAGCAATATTAGGATAAAAGCTAAACAACAAGAGAACAAAAATCTCAAAGTACAAACATACAAGTGGCAAGCCATCCACATGTCGGATGGTCCAACAATAAGTTCATAAATAACAAGTGCGGTAAATAAAGATAAGCGAGTAGTCAAATCTACTCACGACTTCAATCTCCTCCTCGACAAAGGTAAGGCCTGCGTTCTCCATTGCGGTCTTGTTCTCCTCGATGGTAGTGGTCAAAGAGTCAATCTTGGCCTTGAGAGCCCTCTTCTGGGAACGAAGCCTCTCAATCACTGTCTGCTGCTGCTCTAACTCGAAGTCCTTGGACTGCAGTTCCTCGGTCATATCACGAATCCTCTTGTTCCTATCCTGGACACGCTTCTCTTGACTCTTGAACTTACGGTCTTGGGTCTCGAACTTCGTCTCCATCTCCTTGACTATCTCGTCTGCTTTGCGAAGAGCTTGTCCTTCTCGCTGCACCTTGCACTAGAGCTCGTCATTACTAAGCATGACGTTGGTCCTATCGGTATCCACGTGCCTAATAAGAGTCTCTAAGTCCTGGAGGTACAGGCGTATCGGCTCTGCTGTGACCCTTGAGTCGTCCTCAAAGTCAATGGACTCTCCGTCATCATCACGCCTTCCGAAGGCGTGGAAGTGAGTGCCTCTAACCTGTCGGGAGTGACGTCTAATGAGTCCCTATCAGATCTGCATGACAACCTCCATGCCTCTCTCTCCCTGTCATCGCATAAGCTTGAAGACGATGGCCTCCGGTAGGCTCAAGGCCCCGGCTGGTTCACCTTGAAGCCCCAAAGGTCCTTCCTCTCAAACTTGGTGAGTGGGTGCACCGTAATGATAGGAAGAGGGAGATCGAGTAAAGTAGTAAGCTCTACGATACGAGGACCAAAACGGGTAGCCCGGAACTCCTCAACAGTGCTGATGGCAATAGGCATCTATTTATAAGATTGAAAAGTTAGAACAACACAAATTCAAATTAAACAAGACAAACATTCAAGCATTACCATGGAACACATAAATCACACAAGTCATGCATACATAAATCCATTACAACCACCAAGGTTCAAACTTTTAAGGTATCATTTTGGAAAATAAGGTGATAGGTGGTGGTCAACTAACGGCGCGCTTACAATCCTATCTCATTGGATCTGGTGGCTAACACAATGTTCCTAGTGGCAATCACCCTATCCTGTTCACATGCTTCTATCACTAAGTCTATAATATCTCCTCTTAAGGATTGGTTGGTGACTTCCAACTCTTGGGTATGTTCCTTCTCTTTCTAAGTCTTTTTGGAGGTTGAGCATCCTGCACTTGACTCTAGCACTTAGTTCCTTGATAGTCTTCCAAGCTGCTTCTTTTGCTGACTCAAAGAATGTGGTGTGCATAAAAGTGTTGGTGTACATGCAGAAGCCTTTTTCTTTGTGGTTGTCTTCCTTGTTCTTGTACAAGTGAAGTTGCACCCACCAATACTCCACTCCATCATCCATCAATTGAAAGCCCTTGTACACACATGCACCATGTACTCAAATGGTTTCCATGAGGTCCTTGAGAATCTTGGGAAACTCAGTCTCACACTCCAAGGTCATGGTCATGAGTGGTCCTTTCTTCACGGCTTGTTGAGTTCATCTACAAATAGAGATGAGAAGGAGAAGATTAGAAAAGTTTACGAGAAGAATAGACAAGTGTAGAAGAAGTTAAAATTTTCCTTAGTGGTTTCCAATCCTAGGGTCATAATCCTACAGGCAACACAGTGCTCTGATACCATCTGTAAGATCCCTCCTTATTAAAGGAAAAGATCCCTGTGATTGCAATGCTAGTCCACGGATCATTGCTAGCATCCACGCTTTAAGATGAAGTACACAGATACAAAGGTCGTTTATTACGGTCATTCGGAGATAAAACATAGTCTTTTACAACTCATGGCCAAAGGCCTAGTACAAGAGTTTATGGAATATGTAAATAAACATAAGTCTTCATCTTCATGTGCCACAAGCATGTTGAGTGTAGACTCATGACTCCTAATCATCATCGAGTAACTTTGCAACATCATAAGTTACAGCCACAGGGGGTCAATACTTTGGAATAGTATTGGCAAGTGATACCTTAGTATAATTTAAGTGGACTATAAGGCTATATGCATTTGGCTGGTGGAGCTTAGGCTTGCATTGCTCAAAATAGATTTTTCCTTAACTTTTTGAAAACACTAAGTTTTTGCTTGACAAAGACCATCCCAAGGTATCTACCAATCAGTGAAGATCCACTGGGCATCTACCAATCAAAGACTGAAGATCCTTTAACCCTTGTTCACCCACAAGTTTTATTTAGAAATTGGAGTGATGAGATTCTTGAAGTTTCCATGTCTTGATGCTCAAATTGTCCTTTACCAGGGACATGGCTAAGTACTTAGGTTTTACACTCTGCAGAGGTGGTGCACTTTCCCCACGAGCCTTGGTTTCCCAAGACATGATCCTTCAGTAGCCTTTCCTTAGTCAAATGGACGCTCCAACCTATCAACCCATCTACCACCCACTGTCCAAGAGACTAAGTTCCAGCATCCTAAGATCATGGCAGAGCCCATATTACCAAGTGGCTGCACTTGAAGCTTCTCAAACATTTGACAACTCAAATCTCTTTGTTCCTGGGTGGCCATCCACAAGTGAGATACACAAGGTTCACCAGTACCCCTGGCCTTGTGTAACCACTCAACATAACCCAATCTTTCCATTCCACCCAGGTGATTCATTAACTTAGTTGTTTTGTTAAATAAAAACAAGTCCTTAGACTTAGAATATTTTTCCATAGTGTGAATATATAAACCACCCTTGTTTTCTAGTAGCTAGGCTAAGCATGGCATGGCAACTTGTCCTTAGGGAATTTCCTAGCAATTCTAGCATTCTATTCTAAATAGGATTTCCCATCATTAGTTGACAAAAGTAACATGCAAGTCCTAACAAAATATATCTAATGCAAGTATAAAATATAGGTAGGGAATATTCATGAAGATATCACTTGCCTTGGTAGTGTGGAGAGTAGCACTTGTCACAATCACAATCACTAGCAAAATCTACACACAAAGTTGTAGCATACAATTACACACATATATATACAAACAAAAGTATTATGAATGCATGCATGCATGAATCTACCAAGTGATGATTTTTGAAAACTTCAACCAAGCAAGTGCATGAATACAGAAACTGAAACTAGTCACAAAGTAGCCAAGACAATTTAAATAACCCTAAAACAAAAATACTAAACTAAATCTATACTTAAAATAGCCTCAAACATGCCTCTGCATTTTAAGCTAATCAAATGGTTACTATTTGCAAAAAAAAAGGATAGGCAGAAAGGTCTTGTTTTTCTGAATCCAACGGTATAAAGTTTGCAAAATTCCAACGTGGGGTTCAAAAGATATAGGCAAATGAATTTGGATCAAATTTTTGATTTTAAATTCTATTCTCAGATCTAACCTAGCCACGCGTCATGTTCTGATTCGCTCGTACCGGTTCGCGCTGGATCGAGCTCCACAGCCGTAGGATCTAAATGAAATCTGGCGGCTCAGATCGCGTACCGCTTCGGGGTTAAGTGGATCTATCCTAGCGCTACGATGCAGATCTAACGGTTGCTACTTCCGGCCAAGAATCGGCGGCATGGTGGCTACCGTGGCGGAATCGCTCGATGATGTTGCCGATGATGACGGCGAGGAAGAAGGAGGAGGGCTTACCGGGCTCAGGAGGTCACGGGCGAGCTTGTCGTACTCGCGGTTGGTCAAGGGGCGCTCGGACAAGGTTGCGATTGCTCGCCGGAGTTGCTGTGTTGCGTCGGGTGGTCGTCGTGGACGTCGCTGTGAATCACCCCAAGGCAAGTCGAGGACACGGTTAGGTTCGCAGGTCAAGGCGGTAGTGAGCATGAACTAGGAGGCGGGCGGTCTGACTTACCACTAGAGCTCGTCGGAGTTGATGTCGCCGTCGGTGCTCGCGGTGTCAAGTGGAACCGCGACTGGGCAAGACGGAACTAGCGAGGTCGAGATGCGCAAGGATTCACTGAGCAGGATAGCAAGAACGAGAGGCAGAGGGGAACACTAGGCTCACCGGAATCGATCGCCGGAGAGGTTCTGTCCGCGGCGGTGCAAAGCTGATTGAGGGCAGCCTGGTGGCGGAGTGAGCGATGTCGGGGAAAAAGATCGAGCGAGAGGATCTTATAGCCGGGAATCGACGAAGCGCTCGGGTTTAAAGCCCATTTACGCCGCGCCATTACCGGCCTTTTCACTGCCATGGCGACGTGGTCGCGGCGTGATGCTGGGAAGACGAGGCGGCGTGGACCGGCCCGCTTTGTCGAGGTGCGCGTGGTGTGGGTCCGCCTGTCGGTAATTTGTCTGCGTGGCTCAAGGTGAGAGAAGAAAAGGAGGACCCGGTGGCTTGCTTGGGCTGGATCCGGCTCTTGGCCAGATTCTGGCCGGCCTTTTCTTTCTTTTCTTTAGCCTTTTTCTTTTTCTAATTCTATTTTCTGAATAGAATTTGATATGAATTCAAATCCTTTTGAATTCAAATTTCTTTGGGGATTTTTGCAGGGTTCTTGTGGGTTCAAATGCAGTCAAATAACCATGTGGTTACCTTGCAAGGTTTGGTCAAGCTTGGGTTTCAAAATAAACAGAGACTTTGTCTCTTTGTCTCTAGTTGCCAATATTTGGAATGGGGTTTAGAAAATATTTCTAAATTGGAATTTTGGGTTTAAATGCTTCTCCTATTCTTTCCAACCATGGAGGCAAGCAAACAAGTACCTAAGCATTCAAGTCTCAAAAGGTGATGGCCAATTGAGATAAAATGCCCACATGAAATCATAGCTCAAACTTCTGCCTCTAAATGATTTTGAGAAAAACCCTATATGAATGAATGATGCAAGAATGATATGAATGAGTTTTGAAACATGATTTTTTTAGGGATGTTACAGTTAGAGTCATTGCATGTGTGTTCTTTTCAAAAACAACATATCACCAGTATCATTGCATGTGTGTTCTTCTCATAAACCACATATGGATCCACCCAGTGTGATTGCATGTGTGTTCTTCTCACAAACCCTAAAAGGATCCACTAGTGTCATTGGATGTGTTTTTTTTCATGAACCACATCTATTGTTATTGCATGTCTGTTCTTCTCACAAACCACACATGGATCCACCAGTGTCATTGCATGTCTGCTCTTTTCATTAACCATAGTTAGAGTCATTGCAGGTGTGTTCTTTTCAAAAACCACATATCACCAGTATCATTGCATGTGTGTTCTTCTCATAAACCACATATGGATCCACCCAGTGTGATTGCATGTGTGTTCTTCTCACAAACCCTAAAAGGATCCACTAGTGTCATTGGATGTGTGTTCTTTTCATGAACCACACCCAATGTCATTGGTTGTGTGTTATTCAGACAAAACACACATGGATCCCAGTGTGTCATTGCATGTGTGTTCTTTTCAAGAACCACATGGATCCACCCAGTGTGATTGCATGTCTGTTCTTTTCACAAACCACATATGGATCCACCAGTGTCATTGCATGTCTATTCTTTTCATGAACCACTCCAGTATCATTGCATGTTTGTTCCTCTCATAAACCACACATGGATCCACTAGTGTCATTGCATGTGTGTTCTTCTCATGAACCACATCTAGAGTTATTGCATGTCTGTTATTCTCACAAACCACATAAGGATACACCAGTGTCATTGCATGTCTATTCTTTTCATGAACTGCACCCAGTGTCATTGCATGTGTGTTCCTCTCACAGACCACACATGGATACACCAGTGTCATTGCATATGTGTTCTTCTAATGAACCACATCTAGAGTCATTGCATGTCTGTTCTTCTCACAAACCACATAAGGATCCACCAGTGTCATTGGATGTGTATTCTTTTCATGAACCAAACCCAGTGTCATTGCATGTGTGTTCCTCTCACAGACCAGACATGGATACACCAGTGTCATTGCATGTGTGTTCTTCTCATGAACCACATCTAGAGTCATTGCATGTCTGTTCTTCTCACAAACCACATAAGGATCCACCAGTGTCATTGGATGCGTATTCTTTTCATGAACCACACCTAGTGTCATTGCATGTGTGTTCTTCTCACAAACCACACATGGATCCACCAGTATCATTGCATGTATGTTCTTTGAATGAACCACAGCCAGTGTCATTGCATGTGTGTTCTTCTCACAAACCACACATGGATCCACCAGTGTCATTGCATGTCTGCTCTTTTAATTAACCATAGTTAGAGTCATTGCATGTGTGTTCTTTTCAAAAACCACATATCACCAGTATCATTGCATGTGTGTTCTTCTCATAAACCACATATGGATCCACCCAGTGTGATTGCATGTGTGTTCTTCTCACAAACCCTAAAAGGATCCACTAGTGTCATTGGATGTGTTTTTTTTCATGAACCACATCTATTGTTATTGCATGTCTGTTATTCTAACAAACCACATAAGGATACACCAGTGTCATTGCATGTGTGTTCTTTTCATGAACTGCACCCAGTGTCATTGTATGTGTGTTCCTCTCACAGACCACACATGGATACACCAGTGTCATTGCATATGTGTTCTTCTCATGAACCACATATAGAGTCATTGCATGTTTGTTCTTCTCACAAACCACATAAGGATCCACCAGTGTCATTGGATGTGTATTCTTTTCATGAACCACACCCAGTGTCATTGCATGTGTGTTCCTCTCACAGACCACACATGGATACACCAGTGTCATTGCATGTGTGTTCTTCTCATGAACCACATCTAGAGTCATTGCATGTCTGTTCTTCTCACAAATCACAAAAGGATCCACCAGTGTCATTGGATGCGTATTCTTTTCATGAACCACACCTAGTGTAATTGCATGTGTGTTCTTCTCACAAACCACACAAGGATCCACCAGTATCATTGCATACATTCTTTTCATGAACCACAGCCAGTGTCATTGCATGTGGGTTGTTCTCACAAACCACACATGGATCCACCAGTGTCATTGCATGTCTGCTCTTTTCATTAGCCATAGTTAGAGTCATTGCAGGTGTGTTCTTTTCAAAAACCACATATCACCAGTATCATTGCATGTGTGTTCTTCTCATAAACCACATATGGATCCACCTAGTTTGATTGCATGTGTGTTCTTCTCACAAACCCTAAAAGGATCCACTAGTGTCATTGGATGTGTGTTCTTTTCATGAACCACACCCAATGTCATTGGTTGTGTGTTCTTCTGACAAAACACACATGGATCCACCAGTGTCATTGCATGTGAGTTCTTTTCATGAACCACACATGGATCCACCCAGTGTGATTGCATGTCTGTTCTTTTCACAAACCACATATGGATCCACCAGTGTCATTGCATGTCTATTCTTTTCATGAACCACACCCAGTATCATTGCATGTCTGTTCCTCTCATAAACCACACATGGATCCACTAGTGTCATTGCATGTGTTTTCTTCTCATGAACCACATCTAGAGTTATTGCATGTCTGTTCTTTTCACAAACCACATATGGATCCACCAGTGTCATTGCATGTCTATTCTTTTCATGAACCACACCCAGTATCATTGTAAGTCTGTTCCTCTCATACACCACACATGGATCCACTAGTGTCATTGCATGTGTGTTCTTCTCATGAACCACATCTAGAGTTATTGCATGTCTGTTATTCTCACAAACCACATAAGGATACACCAGTGTCATTGCATGTCTATTCTTTTCATGAACTGCACCCAGTGTCATTGCATGTGTGTTCCTCTCACAGACCACACATGGATACACCAGTGTCATTGCATATGTGTTCTTCTCATGAACCACATCTAGAGTCATTGCATGTCTATTCTTCTCACAAACCACATAAGGATCCAACAGTGTCATTGGATGCGTATTCTTTTCATGAGCCACACCTAGTGTCATTGCATGTGTGTTCTTCTCACAAACCACACATGGATCCACCAGTATCATTGCATGTATGTTCTTTGAATGAACCACAGCCAGTGTCATTGCATGTGTGTTCTTCTCACAAACCACACATGGATCCACCAGTGTCATTGCATGTCTGCTCTTTTAAATTAACCATAGTTAGAGTCATTGCATGTGTGTTCTTTTCAAAACCACATATCACCAGTATCATTGCATGTGTGTTCTTCTCATAAACCACATATGGATCCACCCAGTGTGATTGCATGTGTGTTCTTCTCACAAACCCTAAAAGGATCCACTAGTGTCATTGGATGTGTTTTTTTTCATGAACCACATCTATTGTTATTGCATGTCTTATTCTCACAAACCACATAAGGATACACCAGTCATTGCATGTGTGTTCTTTTCATGAACTGCACCCAATGTCATTGCATGTGTGTTCCTCTCACAGACCACACATGGATACACCAGTGTCATTGCATATGTGTTCTTCTCATGAACCACATCTAGAGTCATTGCATGTTTGTTCTTCTCACAAACCACATAAGGATCCACCAGTGTCATTGGATGTGTATTCTTTTCATGAACCACACCAAGTGTCATTGCATGTGTGTCTCTCATGCACCACACATGGATATACCAGTGTCATTGCATGTGTGTTCTTCTCATGAACCACATCTAGAGTCATTGCATGTCTGTTCTTCTCACAAACCACATAAGGATCCACCAGTGCCATTGGATGCGTATTCTTTTCATGAACCACACCTAGTGTAATTGCATGTGTGTTCTTCTCACAAACCACACAAGGATCCACCAGTATCATTGCATGTCTGTTCTTTTCATGAACCACAGCCAGTGTCATTGCATGTGTGTTCTTCTCACAAACCACACATGGATCCACCAGTGTCATTGCATGTCTGCTCTTTTCATTAACCATAGTTAGAGTCATTGCAGGTGTGTTCTTTTCAAAAACCACATATCACCAGTATCATTGCATGTGTGTTCTTCTCATAAACCACATATGGATCCACCTAGTTTGATTGCATGTGTGTTCTTCTCACAAACCCTAAAAGGATCCACTAGTGTCATTGGATGTGTGTTCTTTTCATGAACCACACCCAATGTCATTGGTTGTGTGTTCTTCTGACAAAACACACATGGATCCACCAGTGTCATTGCATGTGTGTTCTTTTCATGAACCACACATGGATCCACCCAGTGTGATTGCATGTCTATTCTTTTCACAAACCACATATGGATCCACCAGTGTCATTGCATGTCTATTCTTTTCATGAACCACACCCAGTATCATTGCATGTCTGTTCCTCTCATAAACCACACATGGATCCACTAGTGTCATTGCATGTGTGTTCTTCTCATGAACCACATCTAGAGTTATTGCATGTCTGTTCTTTTCACAAACCACATATGGATCCACCAGTGTCATTGCATGTCTATTCTTTTCATGAACCACACCCAGTATCATTGCATGTCTGTTCCTCTCATAAACCACACATGGATCCACTAGTGTCATTGCATGTGTGTTCTTCTCATGAACCACATCTAGAGTTATTGCATGTCTGTTATTCTCACAAACCACATAAGGATACACCAGTGTCATTGCATGTCTATTCTTTTCATGAACTGCACCCAGTGTCATTGCATGTGTGTTCCTCTCTGACCACACACATGGATACACCAGTGTCATTGCATATGTGTTCTTCTCATGAACCACATCTAGAGTCATTGCATGTCTGTTCTTCTCACAAACCACATAAGGATCCACCAGTGTCATTGGATGTGTATTCTTTCATGAACCACACCCGGTGTCATTGCATGTGTTCCTCTCATGCACCACACATGGATACACCAGTGTCATTGCATGTGTGTTCTTCTCATGAACCACATCTAGAGTCATTGCATGTGTTCTTCTCACAAACCACATAAGGATCCAACAGTGTCATTGGATGCGTATTCTTTTCATGAGCCACACCTAGTGTCATTGCATGTGTGTTCTTCTCACAAACCACACATGGATCCACCAGTATCATTGCATGTATGTTCTTTGAATGAACCACAGCCAGTGTCATTGCATGTGTGTTCTTCTCACAAACCACACATGGATCCACCAGTGTCATTGCATGTCTGCTCTTTTAATTAACCATAGTTAGAGTCATTGCATGTGTGTTCTTTTCAAAAACCACATATCACCAGTATCATTGCATGTGTGTTCTTCTCATAAACCACATATGGATCCACCCAGTGTGATTGCATGTGTGTTCTTCTCACAAACCCTAAAAGGATCCACTAGTGTCATTGGATGTGTTTTTTTTCATGAACCACATCTATTGTTATTGCATGTCTGTTATTCTCACAAACCACATAAGGATACACCAGTGTCATTGCATGTGTGTTCTTTTCATGAACTGCACCCAGTGTCATTGCATGTGTGTTCCTCTCACAGACCACACATGGATACACCAGTGTCATTGCATATGTGTTCTTCTCATGAACCACATCTAGAGTCATTGCATGTTTGTTCTTCTCACAAACCACATAAGGATCCACCAGTGTCATTGGATGTGTATTCTTTTCATGAACCACACCCAGTGTCATTGCATGTGTGTTCCTCTCACAGACCACACATGGATATACCAGTGTCATTGCATGTGTGTTCTTCTCATGAACCACATCTAGAGTCATTGCATGTCTGTTCTTCTCACAAACCACATAAGGATCCACCAGTGTCATTGGATGCGTATTCTTTTCATGAACCACACCTAGTGTAATTGCATGTGTGTTCTTCTCACAAACCACACAAGGATCCACCAGTATCATTGCATGTCTGTTCTTTTCATGAACCACAGCCAGTGTCATTGCATGTGTGTTCTTCTCACAAACCACACATGGATCCACCAGTGTCATTGCATGTCTGCTCTTTTCATTAACCATAGTTAGAGTCATTGCAGGTGTGTTCTTTTGAAAAACCACATATCACCAGTATCATTGCATGTGTGTTCTTCTCATAAACCACATATGGATCCACCCAGTGTGATTGCATGTGTGTTCTTCTCACAAACCCTAAAAGGATCCACTAGTGTCATTGGATGTGTGTTCTTTTCATGAACCACACCCAATGTCATTGGTTGTGTGTTCTTCTGACAAAACACACATGGATCCACCAGTGTCATTGCATGTGTGTTCTTTTCATGAACCACACATGGATCCACCCAGTGTGATTGCATGTCTGTTCTTTTCACAAACCACATATGGATCCACCAGTGTCATTGCATGTCTATTCTTTTCATGAACCACACCCAGTATCATTGCATGTCTATTCCTCTCATAAACCACACATGGATCCACTAGTGTCATAGCATGTGTGTTCTTCTCATGAACCACATCTAGAGTTATTGCATGTCTGTTATTCTCACAAACCACATAAGGATACACCAGTGTCATTGCATGTCTATTCTTTTCATGAACTGCACCCACTGTCATTGCATGTGTGTTCCTCTCACAGACCACACATGGATACACCAGTGTCATTGCATATGTGTTCTTCTCATGAACCACATCTAGAGTCATTGCATGTCTGTTCTTCTCACAAACCACATAAGGATCCACCAGTGTCATTGGATGTGTATTCTTTTCATGAACCAAACCCAGTGTCATTGCATGTGTGTTCCTCTCACAGACCAGACATGGATACACCAGTGTCATTGCATGTGTGTTCTTCTCATGAACCACATCTAGAGTCATTGCATGTCTGTTCTTCTCACAAACCACATAAGGATCCACCAGTGTCATTGGATGCGTATTCTTTTCATGAACCACACCTAGTGTCATTGCATGTGTGTTCTTCTCACAAACCACACATGGATCCACCAGTATCATTGCATGTATGTTCTTTGAATGAACCACAGCCAGTGTCATTGCATGTGTGTTCTTCTCACAAACCACACATGGATCCACCAGTGTCATTGCATGTCTGCTCTTTTAATTAACCATAGTTAGAGTCATTGCATGTGTGTTCTTTTCAAAAACCACATATCACCAGTATCATTGCATGTGTGTTCTTCTCATAAACCACATATGGATCCACCCAGTGTGATTGCATGTGTGTTCTTCTCACAAACCCTAAAAGGATCCACTAGTGTCATTGGATGTGTTTTTTTTCATGAACCACATCTATTGTTATTGCATGTCTGTTATTCTCACAAACCACATAAGGATACACCAGTGTCATTGCATGTGTGTTCTTTTCATGAACTGCACCCAGTGTCATTGTATGTGTGTTCCTCTCACAGACCACACATGGATACACCAGTGTCATTGCATATGTGTTCTTCTCATGAACCACATATAGAGTCATTGCATGTTTGTTCTTCTCACAAACCACATAAGGATCCACCAGTGTCATTGGATGTGTATTCTTTTCATGAACCACACCCAGTGTCATTGCATGTGTGTTCCTCTCACAGACCACACATGGATACACCAGTGTCATTGCATGTGTGTTCTTCTCATGAACCACATCTAGAGTCATTGCATGTACATTTCTTCTCACAAATCACAAAAGGATCCACCAGTGTCATTGGATGCGTATTCTTTTCATGAACCACACCTAGTGTAATTGCATGTGTGTTCTTCTCACAAACCACACAAGGATCCACCAGTATCATTGCATGTCTGTTCTTTTCATGAACCACAGCCAGTGTCATTGCATGTGTGTTCTTCTCACAAACCACACATGGATCCACCAGTGTCATTGCATGTCTGCTCTTTTCAAAAACCACATATCACCAGTATCATTGCATGTGTGTTCTTCTCATAAAGCACATATGGATCCACCCAGTGTGATTGCATGTGTGTTCTTCTCACAAACCCTAAAAGGATCCACTAGTGTCATTGGATGTGTTTTTTTTCATGAACCACATCTATTGTTATTGCATGTCTGTTATTCTCACAAACCACATAAGGATACACCAGTGTCATTGCATGTGTGTTCTTTTCATGAACTGCACCGGTGTCATTGTATGTGTGTTCCTCTCATGCACCACACATGGATACACCAGTGTCATTGCATATGTGTTCTTCTCATGAACCACATATAGAGTCATTGCATGTTTGTTCTTCTCACAAACCACATAAGGATCCACCAGTGTCATTGGATGTGTATTCTTTTCATGAACCACACCCAGTGTCATTGCATGTGTGTTCCTCTCACAGACCACACATGGATACACCAGTGTCATTGCATGTGTGTTCTTCTCATGAACCACATCTAGAGTCATTGCATGTCTGTTCTTCTCACAAACCACATAAGGATCCACCAGTGTCATTGGATGCGTATTCTTTTCATGAACCACACCTAGTGTAATTACATGTGTGTTCTTCTCACAAACCACACAAGGATCCACCAGTATCATTGCATGTCTGTTCTTTTCATGAACCACAGCCCGGTGTCATTGCATGTGGTTCTTCTCACAAACCACATGGATCCACCAGTGTCATTGCATGTCTGCTTTTCATTAACCATAGTTAGAGTCATTGCGGTGTGTTCTTTTCAAAACCACATATCACCAGTATCATTGCATGTGTGTTCTTCTCATAAACCACATATGGATCCACCAGGTGATTGCATGTGTGTTCTTCTGACAAACCCTAAAAGGATCCACTAGTGTCATTGGATGTGTCTTCTTTTCATGAACCACACCCAATGTCATTGGTTGTGTCTTCTTCTGACAAAACACACATGGATCCACCAGTGTCATTGCATGTGTGATCTTTTCATGAACCACACATGGATCCACCCAGTGTGATTGCATGTCTGTTCTTTTCACAAACCACATATGGATCCACCAGTGTCATTTCATGTCTATTCTTTTCATGAACCACACCAGATCATTGCATGTCTGTTTCCTCATAAACCACACATGGATCCACTAGTGTCATTGCATGTGTGTTCTTCTCATGAACCACATCTAGAGTTATTGCATGTCTGTTATTCTCACAAACCACATAAGGATACACCAGTGTCATTGCATGTCTATTCTTTTCATGAACTGCACCCAGTGTCATTGCATGTGTGTTCCTCTCACAGACCACACATGGATACACCAGTGTCATTGCATATGTGTTCTTCTCATGAACCACATCTAGAGTCATTGCATGTCTGTTCTTCTCACAAACCACATAAGGATCCACCAGTGTCATTGGATGTGTATTCTTTTCATGAACCAAACCCAGTGTCATTGCATGTGTGTTCCTCTCACAGACCAGACATGGATACACCAGTGTCATTGCATGTGTGTTCTTCTCATAAACCACATCTAGGGTCATTGCATGTCTGTTCTTCTCACAAACCACATAAGGATCCACCAGTGTCATTGGATGCGTATTCTTTTCATGAACCACACCTAGTGTCATTGCATGTGTGTTCTTCTCACAAACCACACATGGATCCACCAGTATCATTGCATGTATGTTCTTTGAATGAACCACAGCCAGTGTCATTGCATGTGTGTTCTTCTCACAAACCACACATGGATCCACCAGTGTCATTGCATGTCTGCTCTTTTAATTAACCATAGTTAGAGTCATTGCATGTGTGTTCTTTTCAAAACCACATATCACCGATCATTGCATGTGTGTTCTTCTCATAAACCACATATGGATCCACCCAGTGTGATTGCATGTGTGTTCTTCTCACAAACCCTAAAAGGATCCACTAGTGTCATTGGATGTGTTTTTTTTCATGAACCACATCTATTGTTATTGCATGTCTGTTATTCTCACAAACCACATAAGGATACACCAGTGTCATTGCATGTGTGTTCTTTTCATGAACTGCACCCAGTGTCATTATATGTGTGTTCCTCTCACAGACCACACATGGATACACCAGTGTCATTGCATATGTGTTCTTCTCATGAACCACATCTAGAGTCATTGCATGTTTGTTCTTCTCACAAACCACATAAGGATCCACCAAGATATCATTGGATGTGTATTCTTTCATGAACCACACCGGTGTCATTGCATGTGTGTTCCTCTCACAGACCACACATGGATACACCAGTGTCATTGCATGTGTGTTCTTCTCATGAACCACATCTAGAGTCATTGCATGTCTGTTCTTCTCACAAACCACATAAGGATCCACCAGTGTCATTGGATGCTTATTCTTTTCATGAACCACACCTAGTGTAATTGCATGTGTGTTCTTCTCACAAACCACACAAGGATCCACCAGTATCATTGCATGTCTGTTCTTTTCATGAACCACAGCCAGTGTCATTGCATGTGTGTTCTTCTCACAAACCACACATGGATCCACCAGTGTCATTGCATGTCTGCTCTTTTCATTAACCATAGTTAGAGTCATTACAGGTGTGTTCTTTTCAAAAACCACATATCACCAGTATCATTGCATGTGTGTTCTTCTCATAAACCACATATGGATCCACCCAGTGTGATTGCATGTGTGTTCTTCTCACAAACCCTAAAAGGATCCACTAGTGTCATTGGATGTGTGTTCTTTTCATGAACCACACCCAATGTCATTGGTTGTGTTCTTCACGACAAAACACACATGGATCCACCAGTGTCATTGCATGTGTGTTCTTTTCATGAACCACACATGGATCCACCCAGTGTGATTGCATGTCTGTTCTTTTCACAAACCACATATGGATCCACCAGTGTCATTGCATGTCTATTCTTTTCATGAACCACACCCAGTATCATTGCATGTCTGTTCCTCTCATAAACCACACATGGATCCACTAGTGTCATTGCATGTGTGTTCTTCTCATGAACCACATCTAGAGTTATTGCATGTCTGTTATTCTCACAAACCACATAAGGATACACCAGTGTCATTGCATGTCTATTCTTTTCATGAACTGCACCCAGTGTCATTGCATGTGTGTTCCTCTCACAGACCACACATGGATACACCAGTGTCATTGCATATGTGTTCTTCTCATGAACCACATCTAGAGTCATTGCATGTCTATTCTTCTCACAAACCACATAAGGATCCACCAGTGTCATTGGATGTGTATTCTTTTCATGAACCAAACCCAGTGTCATTGCATGTGTGTGCCTCTCACATACCAGACATGGATACACCAGTGTCATTGCATGTGTGTTCTTCTCATGAACCACATCTAGAGTCATTGCATGTCTGTTCTTCCCACAAACCACATAAGGATCCACCAGTGTCATTGGATGCGTATTCTTTTCATGAACCACACCTAGTGTCATTGCATGTGTGTTCTTCTCACAAACCACACATGGATCCACCAGTATCATTGAATGTATGTTCTTTGAATGAACCACAGCCAGTGTCATTGCATGTGTGTTCTTCTCACAAACCACACATGGATCCACCAGTGTCATTGCATGTCTGCTCTTTTAATTAACCATAGTTAGAGTCATTGCATGTGTGTTCTTTTCAAAAACCACATATCACCAGTATCATTGCATGTGTGTTCTTCTCATAAACCACATATGGATCCACCCAGTGTGATTGCATGTGTGTTCTTCTCACAAACCCTAAAAGGATCCACTAGTGTCATTGGATGTGTTTTTTTTCATGAACCACATCTATTGTTATTGCATGTCTGTTATTCTCACAAACCACATAAGGATACACCAGTGTCATTGCATGTGTGTTCTTTTCATGAACTGCACCCAGTGTCATTGTATGTGTGTTCCTCTCACAGACCACACATGGATACACCAGTGTCATTGCATATGTGTTCTTCTCATGAACCACATATAGAGTCATTGCATGTTTGTTCTTCTCACAAACCACATAAGGATCCACCAGTGTCATTGGATGTGTATTCTTTTCATGAACCACACCCAGTGTCATTGCATGTGTGTTCCTCTCACAGACCACACATGGATACACCAGTGTCATTGCATGTGTGTTCTTCTCATGAACCACATCTAGAGTCATTGCATGTCTGTTCTTCTCACAAACCACATAAGGATCCACCAGTGTCATTGGATGCGTATTCTTTTCATGAACCACACCTAGTGTAATTGCATGTGTGTTCTTCTCACAAACCACACAAGGATCCACCAGTATCATTGCATGTCTGTTCTTTTCATGAACCACAGCCAGTGTCATTGCATGTGGGTTCTTCTCACAAACCACACATGGATCCACCAGTGTCATTGCATGTCTGCTTTTTTCATTAACCATAGTTAGAGTCATTGCAGGTGTGTTCTTTTCAAAAACCACATATCACCAGTATCATTGCATGTGTGTTCTTCTCATAAACCACATATGGATCCACCCAGTGTGATTGCATGTGTGTTCTTCTGACAAACCCTAAAAGGATCCACTAGTGTCATTGGATGTGTCTTCTTTTCATGAACCACACCCAATGTCATTGGTTGTGTCTTCTTCTGACAAAACACACATGGATCCACCAGTGTCATTGCATGTGTGATCTTTTCATGAACCACACATGGATCCACCTAGTGTGATTGCATGTCTGTTCTTTTCACAAACCACATATGGATCCACCAGTGTCATTGCATGTCTATTCTTTTCATGAACCACAACCAGTATCATTGCATGACTGTTCCTCTGATAAACCACACATGGATCCACTAGTGTCATTGCATGTGTGTTCTTCTCGTGAACCACATCTAGATTTATTGCATGTCTGTTATTCTCACAAACCACATAAGGATACACCAGTGTCATTGCATGTCTATTCTTTTCATGAACTGGACCCAGTGTCATTGCATGTGTGTTCCTCTCACAGACCACACAAGGATACACCAGTGTCATTGCATATGTGTTCTTCTCATGAACCACATCTAGAGTCATTGCATGTCTGTTCTTCTCACAAACCACATAAGGATCCACCAGTGTCATTGCATGTCTATTCTTTTCATGAACTGCACCCAGTGTCATTGCATGTGTGTTCCTCTCACAGACCACACATGGATACACCAGTGTCATTGCATATGTGTTCTTCTCATGAACCACATCTAGAGTCATTGCATGTTTGTTCTTCTCATAAACCACATAAGGATCCACCAGTGTCATTGGATGTGTATTCTTTTCATGAACCACACCTAGTGTCATTGCATGTGTGTTCCTCTCACAGGCCACACATGGATACACCAGTGTCATTGCATGTGTGTTCTTCTCATGAACCACATCTAGAGTCATTGCATGTCTGTTCTTCTCACAAACCACATAAGGATCCACCAGTGTCATTGGATGCGTATTCTTTTCATGAACCACACCTAGTGTCATTGCATGTGTGTTCTTCTCACAAACCACACATGGATCCACCAGTATCATTGCATGTATGTTCTTTGAATGAACCACAGCCAGTGTCATTGCATGTGTGTTCTTCTCACAAACCACACATGGATCCACCAGTGTCATTGCATGTCTGCTCTTTTAATTAACCATAGTTAGAGTCATTGCATGTGTGTTCTTTTCAAAAACCACATATCACCAATATCATTGCATGTGTGTTCTTCTCATAAACCACATATGGATCCACCCAGTGTGATTGCATGTGTGTTCTTCTCACAAACCCTAAAAGGATCCACTAGTGTCATTGGATGTGTTTTTTTTCATGAACCACATCTATAGTTATTGCATGTCTGTTATTCTCACAAACCACATAAGGATACACCAGTGTCAGTGCATGTGTGTTCTTTTCATGAACTGCACCCAGTGTCATTGCATGTGTGTTTCTCTCACAGACCACACATGGATACACCAGTGTCATTGCATATGTGTTCTTCTCATGAACCACATCTAGAGTCATTGCATGTTTGTTCTTCTCATAAACCACATAAGGATCCACCAGTGTCATTGGATGTGTATTCTTTTCATGAACCACACCCAGTGTCATTGCATGTGTGTTCCTCTCACAGGCCACACATGGATACACCAGTGTCATTGCATGTTTTTTCTTCTCATGAACCACATCTAGAGTCATTGCATGTCTGTTCTTCTCACAAATCACATAAGGATCCACCAGTGTCATTGGATGCGTATTCTTTTCATGAACCACACCTAGTGTAATTGCATGTGTGTTCTTCTCACAAACCACACAAGGATCCACCAGTATCATTGCATGTCTGTTCTTTTCATGAACCACAGCCAGTGTCATTGCATGTGGGTTCTTCTCACAAACCACACATGGATCCACCAGTGTCATTGCATGTCTGCTCTTTTCATTAACCATAGTTAGAGTCATTGCAGGTGTGTTCTTTTCAAAAACCACATATCACCAGTATCATTGCATGTGTGTTCTTCTCATAAACCACATATGGATCCACCCAGTGTGATTGCATGTGTGTTCTTCTGACAAACCCTAAAAGGATCCACTAGTGTCATTGGATGTGTCTTCTTTTCATGAACCACACCCAATGTCATTGGTTGTGTCTTCTTCTGACAAAACACACATGGATCCACCAGTGTCATTGCATGTGTGTTCTTTTCATGAACCACACATGGATAAACCCAGTGTGATTGCATGTCTGTTCTTTTCACAAACCACATATGGATCCACCAGTGTCATTGCATGTCTATTCTTTTCATGAACCACACCCAGTATCATTGCATGACTGTTCCTCTGATAAACCACACATGGATCCACTAGTGTCATTGCATGTGTGTTCTTCTCATGAACCACATCTAGATTTATTGCATGTCTGTTATTCTCACAAACCACATAAGGATACACCAGTGTCATTGCATGTCTATTCTTTTCATGAACTGCACCTAGTGTCATTGCATGTGTGTTCCTCTCACAGACCACACATGGATACACCAGTGTCATTGCATATGTGTTCTTCTCATGAACCACATCTATAGTCATTGCATGTCTGTTCTTCTCAAAAACCACATAAGGATCCACCAGTGTCATTGGATGTGTATTCTTTTCATGATCCACACCCAGTGTCATTGCATGTGTGTTCCTCTCACAGACCACACATGGACACACCAGTGTCATTGCATGTGTGTTCTTCTCATGAACCACATCTAGAGTCATTGCATGTCTGTTCTTCTCACAAACCACATAAGGATCCACCAGTGTCATTGGATGCGTATTCTTTTCACGAACCACACCTAGTGTCATTGCATGTGTGTTCTTCTCACAAACCACACATGGATCCACTAGTATCATTGCATGTCTGTTCTTTTCATGAACCACAGCCAATGTCATTGCATGTGTGTTCTTCTCACAAACTAAACATGGATCCACCAGTGTCATTGCATGTCTGCTCTTTTAATTAACCATAGTTAGAGTCATTGCATGTGTGTTCTTTTCAAAAACCACATATCACCAGTATCATTGCATGTGTGTTCTTCTCATAAACCACATATGGATCCACCCAGTGTGATTGCATGTGTGTTCTTCTCACAAACCATAAAAGGATCCACTAGTGTCATTGGATGTATTTTTTTTCATGAACCACACCCAATGTCATTGGTTGTGTGTTCTTCTGACAAACCACACATGGATCCACCAGTGTCATTGCATGTGTGTTCTTTTCATGAACCACATATCGATCCACCCAGTGTGATTGCATGTCTGTTCTTTTCACAAACCACATATGGATCCACCAGTGTCATTGCATGTCTATTCTTTTCATGAACCACACCCAGTATCATTGCATGTATGTTCCTCTCATAAACCACATATGGATCCACCAGTGTCATTGCATGTGTGTTCTTCTCATGAACCACATCTAGAGTTATTGCATGTCTGTTATTCTCACAAACCACATAAGGATACACCCGTGTCATTGCATGTGTGTTCTTTTCATGAACCACACCCAGTGTCATTGCATGTGTGTTCCTCTCATAGACCACACATGGATACACCAGTGTCATTGCATGTGTGTTCTTCTCATGAACCACATCTAGAGTCATTGCATGTCTGTTCTTCTCACAAACCACATAAGGATCCACCAGTATCATTGCATGTGTGTTCTTCTCATAAACCACATATGGATACACCAGTGTCATTGCATATGTGTTCTTCTCATGAAATACATCTAGAGTCATTGCATGTCTGTTCTTCTCACAAACCACATAAGGATCCACCAGTGTCATTGGATGTGTATTCTTTTCATGAACCACACCCAGTGTCATTGCATGTGTGTTCCTCTCACAGACCACACATGGATACACCATTGTCATTACATGTGTGTTCTTTTCATGAACCACCTCTAGAGTCATTGCATGTCTATTCTTCTCACAAACCACATAAGGATCCACCAGTGTCATTGGATGTGTATTCTTTTCATGAAACACACCCAGTGTCATTGCATGTGTGTTCTTCTCACAAACCACACATGGATCCACCAGTATCGTTGCATGTCTGTTCTTTTCATGAACCACAGTTAGAGTAATTGCATGTGTGTTCTTTTCACAAACCACATATCACCAGTATCATTGCATGTGTGTTCTTCTCATAAACCACATATGGATCCACCCAGTGTGACTGCATGTGTGTTCTTCTCACAAACCACATAAGGATCCACCAGTGTCATTGGATGTGTGTTCTTTTCATGAACCACCCCCAGTGTCATTGCATGTCTGTTCCTCTCACAAACCACACATGGATCCACCAGTGTCATTGCATGTGTGTTCTTATGAACCACAACTAGAGTCGTTGCATGTGTGTTCTTCTCACAAACCATAAAAGGATCCACTAGTGTCATTGGATGTATTTTTTTTCATGAACCACACCCAATGTCATTGGTTGTGTGTTCTTCTGACAAACCACACATGGATCCACCAGTGTCATTGCATGTGTGTTCTTTTCATGAACCACATATCGATCCACCCAGTGTGATTGCATGTCTGTTCTTTTCACAAACCACATATGGATCCACCAGTGTCATTGCATGTCTATTCTTTTCATGAACCACACCCAGTATCATTGCATGTATGTTCCTCTCATAAACCACATATGGATCCACCAGTGTCATTGCATGTGTGTTCTTCTCATGAACCACATCTAGAGTTATTGCATGTCTGTTATTCTCACAAACCACATAAGGATACACCCGTGTCATTGCATGTGTGTTCTTTTCATGAACTGCACCCAGTGTCATTGCATGTGTGTTCCTCTCACAGACCACACATGGATACACCAGTGTCATTGCATATGTGTTCTTCTCATGAACCACATCTAGAGTCATTGCATGTCTGTTCTTCTCACAAACCACATAAGGATCCACCAGTGTCATTGGATGTGTATTCTTTTCATGAACCACACCCAGTGTCATTGCATGTGTGTTCCTCTCACAGTCCACACATGGATACACCAGTGTCATTGCATGTGTGTTCTTCTCATGAACCACATCTAGAGTCATTGCATGTCTGTTCTTCTCACAAACCACATAAGGATCCACCAGTGTCATTGGATGCGTATTCTTTTCATGAACCACACCTAGTTTCATTGCATGTGTGTTTTTCTCACAAACCACACATGGATCCACCAGTATCATTGCATGTCTGTTCTTTTAATTAACCATAGTTAGAGTCATTGCATGTGTGTTCTTTTCAAAAACCACATATCACCAGTATCATTGCATGTTTGTTCTTCTCATAAACCACATATGGATCCACCCAGTGTGATTGCATGTGTGTTCTTCTCACAAACCATAAAGGATCCACTAGTGTCATTGGATGTGTTTTTTTCATGAACCACACCCAATGTCATTGGTTGTGTGTTCTTCTGACAAACCACACATGGATCCACCAGTGTCATTGCATGTGTGTTCTTTTCATGAACCACACATCGATCCACCTAGTGTGATTGCATGTCTGTTCTTTTCACAAACCACATATGGATCCACTAGTGTCATTGCATGTCTGTTCTTTTCATGAACCGCGCCCAGTGTCATTGCATGTCTGTTCCTCTCATAAACCACACATGGATCCACCAGTGTCATTGCATGTGTGTCCTTCTCATGAACCACATCTAGAGTCATTGCATGTTTGTTCTTCTCACAAACCACATAACGATACACCAGTGTCATTGCATGTGTGTTCTTTTCATGAACCACACCCAGTGTCATTGCATGTGTGTTCCTCTCATAGACCACACATGGATACACCAGTGTCATTGCATGTGTGTTCTTCTCATGAACCACATCTAGAGTCATTGCATGTCTGTTCTTCTCACAAACCACATAAGGATCCACCAGTATCATTGCATGTGTGTTCTTCTCATAAACCACATATGGATACACCAGTGTCATTGCATATGTGTTCTTCTCATGAAATACATCTAGAGTCATTGCATGTCTGTTCTTCTCACAAACCACATAAGGATCCACCAGTGTCATTGGATGTGTATTCTTTTCATGAACCACACCCAGTGTCATTGCATGTGTGTTCCTCTCACAGACCACACATGGATACACCATTGTCATTACATGTGTGTTCTTTTCATGAACCACCTCTAGAGTCATTGCATGTCTATTCTTCTCACAAACCACATAAGGATCCACCAGTGTCATTGGATGTGTATTCTTTTCATGAAACACACCCAGTGTCATTGCATGTGTGTTCTTCTCACAAACCACACATGGATCCACCAGTATCGTTGCATGTCTGTTCTTTTCATGAACCACAGTTAGAGTAATTGCATGTGTGTTCTTTTCACAAACCACATATCACCAGTATCATTGCATGTGTGTTCTTCTCATAAACCACATATGGATCCACCCAGTGTGACTGCATGTGTGTTCTTCTCACAAACCACATAAGGATCCACCAGTGTCATTGGATGTGTGTTCTTTTCATGAACCACCCCCAGTGTCATTGCATGTCTGTTCCTCTCACAAACCACACATGGATCCACCAGTGTCATTGCATGTGTGTTCTTATGAACCACAACTAGAGTCGTTGCATGTGTGTTCTTTTCACAAACCACAGCTAGTGTCATTGCATGTGTGTTCTTCTCACGAACCACATAACAATACCATAGTATCATTGCATGTGTGTTCTTCTCATGAACCACAACTAGAGTCATTGCATGTCTGTTCTTCTCACAAACCACATAAGGATCCACCAGTGTCATTGGATGTGTGTTCTTTTCATGAACCACACCCAGTGTCATTGGATGTGTGTTCTTCTCACAAACCACACATGGATCCACTAGTGTCATTGCATGTGTGTTATTTTCATGAACCACAGATGGATCCACCCAGTGTGATTGCATGTCTATTATTCTCACAAACCACATAAGGATACACTAGTGTCATTGCATGTGTGTCCTTTTCATGAACCACACCCAGTGTCATTGCATATCTATTCCTCTCATAGATCACACATGGATCCACCAGTGTCATTGCATGTGTGTTCTTCTCATGAACCACATCTAGAGTCATTGCATGTCTGTTCTTCTCACAAACCACATAAGGATCCACTAGTGTCATTGGATGTGTATTCTTCTCATGAACCACACCCAGTGTCATTGCATGTGTGTTCTTCTCACAAACCACACATAGATCCACCAGTATCATTGCATGTCTGTTCTTTTCATGAACCACAGCTAGTGTGATTGCATGTCTGTTCTTTTCACAAACCACAGATGGATCCACCAGTGTCATTGCATGTCTGTTCTTTTCATGAACCACAACCAGTGTCATTGCATGTGTGTTCTTCTCACAAACCACACATGGATCCACGAGTGTCATTGCATGTCTGCTCTTTTCATTAACCACAGTTAGAGTCATTGCATGTGTGTTCTTTTCACAAACCACATATCACCAGTATCATTGCATGTGTGTTCTTCTCATAAACCACATATGGATCCACCTAGTGTGATTGCATGTGTGTTCTTCTCACAAACCACATAAGGATCCACCTGTGTCATTGGATGTGTGTTCTTTTCATGAACCACACCCAGTGTCATTGCATGTTTGTTCCTCTCACAAACCACACGTGGATCCACCAGTGTCATTGCATGCGTGTTCTTCTCATGAACCACAACTAGAGTCATTCCATGTGTGTTCTTTTCACAAACCACAGCTAGAGTGATTGCATGTGTGTTCTTCTCACAAACCACATAACGCTACACTAGTGTCATTACATGTGTGTTCTTCTCATGAACCACATCTAGAGTCACTGCATGTCTGTTCTTCTCAAAAACCACATAAGGATCCACCACTGTCATTGGATGTGTGTTGTTTTCATGAACCGCACCCAGTGTCATTGGATGTGTGTTCTTCTCACAAACCACACATGGATCCACTAGTGTCACTGCATGTGTGTTCTTTTCATGAACCACACATGGATCCACCCAGTGTGATTGCATGTCTGTTATTCTCACAAACCACATAAGGATACACCAGTGTCATTACATGTGTGTTCTTCTCATGAACCACATATAGAGTCATTGCAGGTCTGTTCTTCACACAAACCACATAAGGATCCACAAGTGTCATTGGATGTGTATTCTTCTCATGAACCACACCCAGTGTCATTGCATGTGTGTTCTTCTCACAAACCACAAATGGATCCACCAGTATCATTGCATGTCTGTTCTTTTCATGAACCACAGCCAGTGTCATTGCATGTCTGTTCTTCTCACAAACCACAGATGGATCCACGAGTGTCATTGCATGTCTGTTCTTTTCATGAACCACAACCAGTGTCATTGCATGTGTGTTCTTCTCACAAACCACGCATGGATCCATGAGTGTCATTGCATGTCTGCTCTTTTCATTAACCATAGTTAGAGTCATTGCATGTGTGTTCTTTTCACAAACCACATATCACAAGTATCATTGCATGTGTGTTCTTCTCATAAACCACATATGGATCCACCTAGTGTGATTGCATGTGTGTTCTTCTCACAAACCACATAAGGATCCAGCTGTGTCATTGGATGTGTGTTCTTTTCATGAACCACACCCAGTGTCATTGCATGTTTTTCCTCTCACAAACGACACGTCGATCCACCAGTGTCATTGCATGCGTGTTCTTCTCATGAACCATAGCTAGAGTCATTACATGTGTGTTCTTTTCACAAACCACAGCTAGAGTGATTGCATGTGTGTTCTTATCACAAACCACATAATGCTACACCAGTGTCATTGCATGTGTGTTCTTCTCATGAACCATAGCTAGAGTCATTGCATTTTTGTTCTTCACAAAAACCACATAAGGATCCACCAGTGTCATTGGATGTGTGTTCTTTTCATGAACCGCACCTAGTGTCATTGGATGTGTGTTCTTCTCACAAACCACACATGGATCCACTAGTGGCATTGCATGTGTGTTCTTTTCATGAACCACACATGGATCCACCCAGTGTGATTGCATGTCTGTTATTCTCACAAACCACATAAGGATACACCAGTGTCATTGCATGTGTGTCCTTTTCATGAACCACACCCAGTGTCATTGCATGTATATTCCTCTCATAGAGCACACATGGATCCACCAGTGTCATTGCATGTGTGTTCTTCTCATGAACCACATCTAGAGTCATTGCATGTCTGTTCTTCTCACAAACCACATAAGGATCCACCAGTGTCATTGGATGTGTATTCTTTTCGTGAACCACACCCAGTGTCATTACATGTGTGTTCTTCTCACAAACCACAGATGGATCCACTAGTATCATTGCATGTCTATTCTTTTCATGAACCACAGCCAATGTCATTGCATGTGTGTTCTTCTCACAAACCACACATGGATACACCAGTGCCGTTGCATGTCTACTCTTTTCAATAACCACAGTTAGAGTCATTGCATGTGTGTTCTTTTCACAAACCACATATCAACAGTGTCATTGCTTGTGTGTTCTTCTCATAAGCCACATATGGATCCACCTAGTGTGATTGCATGTTGGTTCTTCTCACAAACCACATAAGGATCCACCTGCGTTATTGGATGTGTGTTCTTTTCATGAACCGCACCCAGTGTCATTGGATGTGTGTTCTTCTCACAAACCACACATGGATCCACTAGTGTCATTGCAGGTGTGTTCTTTTCATGAACCACACATGGATCCACCCAGTGTGATTGCATGTCTATTATTCTCACAAACCACATAAGGATACACCAGTGTCATTGCATGTGTGCCCTTTTCATGAACCACACCCAGTGTCATTGCATGTATATTCCTCTCATAGAGCACACATGGATCCACCAGTGTCATTGCATGTGTATTCTTCTCATGAACCACAGCTAGAGTCATTGCATGTGTGTTCTTCTCACAAACCACATAAGGATCCACCAGTGTCATTGGATGTGTGTTCTTTTCATGAAGCACACCCAGTGTCATTGGATGTGTGTTCTTCTCACAAACCACAGATGGATCCACTAGTATCATTGCATGTCTGTTCTTTTCATGAACCACAGCCAGTGTCATTGCATGTGTGTTCTTCTCACAAACCACACATGGATCCACCAGTGTCGTTGCATGTCTTCTCTTTTCATTAACCACGGTTAGAGTCATTGCATGTGTGTTCTTTTCACAAACCACATATCAACAGTGTCATTGCTTGTGTGTTCTTCTCATAAGCCACATATGGATCCACCTAGTGTGATTGCATGTTGGTTCTTCTCACAAACCACATAAGGATCCACCTGCGTTATTGGATGTGTGTTCTTTTCATGAACCGCACCCAGTGTCATTGGATGTGTGTTCTTCTCACAAACCAGACATGGATCCACTAGTGTCATTGCAGGTGTGTTCTTTTCATGAAGCACACATGGATCCACCCAGTGTGATTGCATGTCTGTTATTCTCACAAACCACATAAGGATACACCAGTGTCATTGCATGTGTGTCCTTTTCATTAACCACACCCAGTGTCATTGCATGTCTATTCCTCTCATAGAGCACACATGGATCCACCAGTGTCATTGCATGTGTGTTCTTCTCATGACCCACATCTAGAGTCATTGCATGTCTGTTCTTCTCACAAACCACATAAGGATCCACCAGTGTCATTGGATGTGTATTCTTTTCGTGAACCACACCCAGTGTCATTACATGTGTGTTCTTCTCACAAACCACAGATGGATCCACTAGTATCATGGCATGTCTATTCTTTTCATGAACCACAACCAGTGTCATTGCATGTGTGTTCTTCTCACAAACCACACATGGATCCACCCGTGTTGTTGCATGTCTGCTCTTTTCATTAACCACAGTTAGAGTCATTGCATGTGTGTTCTTTTCACAAACCACATATCAACAGTGTCATTGCATGTGTGTTCTTATCATAAGCCACATATGGATCCACCTAGTGTGATTGCATGTTGGTTCTTCTCACAAACCACATAAGGATCCACCGGTGTCATTGGATGTGTGTTCTTTTCATGAACCACAGCCAGTTTCATTTTATGTATGTTCCTCTCACAAACCACACATGGATCCACCAGTGTCATTGCATGTGTGTTCTTCTCATGAAGCACAGCTAGAGTCATTGCATGTGTGTTCTTTTCACAAACCATAGCTAGAGTCATTGCATGTGTGTTCTTCTCACAAACCACAGAACGCTACACCAATGTCATTGCATGTGTATTCTTCTCATGAACCACAGCTAGAGTCATTGCATGTTTGTTCTTCTCACAAACCACATAAGGATCCACTAGTGTCATTGGATGTGTGTTCTTTTCATGAAGCACACCCAGTGTCATTGGATGTGTGTTCTTCTCACAAACCACACATGGATCCACTAGTGTCATTGCATGTGTGTTCTTTTCATGAACCACACATGGATCCACCCAGTGTAATTGCATGTCTGTTATTCTCACAAACCACATAAGGATACACCAGTGTCATTGCATGTGTGTCCTTGTCATGAACCACACCTCGTGTCATTGCATGTGTGTTCCTCTCATAGACCACACATGGATCCACCAGTGTCATTGCATGTGTGTTCTTCTCATGAACCACATCCAGAGTCATTGCATGTCTGTTCTTCTCACGAACCACATAAGGATCACCAGTGTCATTGGATGTGTATTCTTTTCGTGAACCACACCCAGTGTCATTGCATGTGTGTTCTTCTCACAAACCACAGATGGATCCACTAGTATCATTGCATGTCTGTTCTTTTCATGAACCACAGCCAGTGTCATTGCATGTGTGTTCTTCTCACAAACCACACATGGATCCACCAGTGTCGTTGCATGTCTTCTCTTTTCATTAACCACGGTTAGAGTCATTGCATGTGTGTTCTTTTCACAAACCACATATCAACAGTGTCATTGCTTGTGTGTTCTTCTCATAAGCCACATATGGATCCACCTAGTGTGATTGCATGTTGGTTCTTCTCACAAACCACATAAGGATCCACCTGCGTTATTGGATGTGTGTTCTTTTCATGAACCGCACCCAGTGTCATTGGATGTGTGTTCTTCTCACAAACCACACATGGATCCACAAGTGTCATTGCAGGTGTGGTCTTTTCATTAACCACATGGATCCACCAGTGTGATTGCATGTCATTATTCTCACAAACCACATGGATACACAGTGTCATTGCATGTGTGTCCTTTTCCTGAACCACACCCAGTGTCATTGCATGTCTATTCCTCTCATATAGCACACATGGATCCACCAGTGTCATTGCATGTGTGTTCTTCTCATGAACCACATCTAGAGTCATTGCATGTCTGTTCTTCTCACAAACCACATAAGGATCCACCAGTGTTATTGGATGTGTATTCTTCTCGTGAACCACACCCAGTGTCATTGCATGTGTGTTCTTCTCACAAACCATAGATGGATCCACAAGTATCATTGCATGTCTATTCTTTTCATGAACCACAGCCAGTGTCATTGCATGTGTGTTCTTCTCACAAACCACACATGGATCCACCAGTGTCGTTGCATGTCTGCTCTTTTCATTAACCACAGTTAGAGTCATTGCATGTGTGTTCTTTTCACAAACCACATATCAACAATGTCATTGCATGTGTGTTCTTATCATAAGCCACATATGGATCCACCTAGTATGATTGCATGTTGGTTCTTCTCACAAACCACATAAGGATCCACCTGCGTTATTGGATGTGTGTTCTTTTCATGAACCGCACCCAGTGTCATTGGATGTGTGTTCTTCTCACAAACCACACATGGATCCACTAGTGTCATTGCAGGTGTGTTCTTTTCATGAACCACACATGGATCCACCCAGTGTGATTGCATGTCTGTTATTCTCACAAACCACATAAGGATACACCAGTGTCATTGCATGTGTGTCCTTTTCCTGAACCACACCCAGTGTCATTGCATGTCTATTCCTCTCATATAGCACACATGGATCCACCAGTGTCATTGCATGTGTGTTCTTCTCATGAACCACATCTAGAGTCATTGCATGTCTGTTCTTCTCACAAACCACATAAGGATCCACCAGTGTTATTGGATGTGTATTCTTCTCGTGAACCACACCCAGTGTCATTGCATGTGTGTTCTTCTCACAAACCATAGATGGATCCACAAGTATCATTGCATTTCTATTCTTTTCATGAACCACAGCCAGTGTCATTGCATGTGTGTTCTTCTCACAAACCACACATGGATCCACCAGTGTCGTTGCATGTCTGCTCTTTTCATTAACCACAGTTAGAGTCATTGCATGTGTGTTCTTTTCACAAACCACATATCAACAATGTCATTGCATGTGTGTTCTTATCATAAGCCACATATGGATCCACCTAGTGTGATTGCATGTTGGTTCTTCTCACAAACCACATAAGGATCCACCAGTGTCATTGGATGTGTGTTCTTTTCATGAACCACAGCCAGTTTCATTTTATGTATGTTCCTCTCACAAACCACACATGGATCCACCAGTGTCATTGCATGTGTGTTCTTCTCATGAACCACAGCTAGAGTCATTGCATGTGTGTTCTTTTCACAAACCATAGCTAGAGTCATTGCATGTGTGTTCTTCTCACAAACCACAGAACGCTACACCAGTGTCATTGCATGTGTATTCTTCTCATGAACCACAGCTAGAGTCATTGCATGTTTGTTCTTCTCACAAACCACATAAGGATCCACTAGTGTCATTGGATGTGTGTTCTTTTCATGAAGCACACCCAGTGTCATTGGATGTGTGTTCTTCTCACAAACCACACATGGATCCACTAGTGTCATTGCATGTGTGTTCTTTTCATGAATCACACATGGATCCACCCAGTGTAATTGCATGTCTGTTATTCTCACAAACCACATAAGGATACACCAGTGTCATTGCATGTGTGTCCTTGTCATGAACCACACCTCGTGTCATTGCATGTGTTCCTCTCATAGACCACACATGGATCCACCAGTGTCATTGCATGTGTGTTCTTCTCATGAACCACATCCAGAGTCATTGCATGTCTGTTCTTCTCACACACCACATAAGGATCCACCAGTGTCATTGGATGTGTATTCTTTTCGTGAACCACACCCAGTGTCATTGCATGTGTGTTCTTCTCACAAACCACAGATGGATCCACTAGTATCATTGCATGTCTGTTCTTTTCATGAACCACAGCCAGTGTCATTGCATGTGTGTTCTTCTCACAAACCACACATGGATCCACCAGTGTCGTTGCATGTCTTCTCTTTTCATTAACCACGGTTAGAGTCATTGCATGTGTGTTCTTTTCACAAACCACATATCAACAGTGTCATTGCTTGTGTGTTCTTCTCATAAGCCACATATGGATCCACCTAGTGTGATTGCATGTTGGTTCTTCTCACAAACCACATAAGGATCCACCTGCGTTATTGGATGTGTGTTCTTTTCATGAACCGCACCCAGTGTCATTGGATGTGTGTTCTTCTCACAAACCACACATGGATCCACTAGTGTCATTGCAGGTGTGTTCTTTTCATGAACCACACATGGATCCACCCAGTGTGATTGCATGTCTGTTATTCTCACAAACCACATAAGGATACACCAGTGTCATTGCATGTGTGTCCTTTTCCTGAACCACACCCAGTGTCATTGCATGTCTATTCCTCTCATAGAGCACACATGGATCCACCAGTGTCATTGCATGTGTGTTCTTCTCATGAACCACATCTAGAGTCATTGCATGTCTGTTCTTCTCACAAACCACATAAGGATCCACCAGTGTCATTGGATGTGTATTCTTTTCCTGAACCACACCCAGTGTCATTGCATGTCTATTCCTCTCATAGAGCACACATGGATCCACCAGTGTCATTGCATGTGTGTTCTTCTCATGAACCACATCTAGAGTCATTGCATGTCTGTTCTTCTCACAAACCACATAAGGATCCACCAGTGTTATTGGATGTGTATTCTTCTCGTGAACCACACCCAGTGTCATTGCATGTGTGTTCTTCTCACAAACCATAGATGGATCCACAAGTATCATTGCATGTCTATTCTTTTCATGAACCACAGCCAGTGTCATTGCATGTGTGTTCTTCTCACAAACCACACATGGATCCACCAGTGTCGTTGCATGTCTGCTCTTTTCATTAACCACAGTTAGAGTCATTGCATGTGTGTTGTTTTCACAAACCACATATCAACAATGTCATTGCATGTGTGTTCTTATCATAAGCCACATATGGATCCACCTAGTGTGATTGCATGTTGGTTCTTCTCACAAACCACATAGGGATCCACCAGTGTCATTGGATGTGTGTTCTTTTCATGAACCACAGCCAGTGTCATTGCATGTATGTTCCTCTCACAAACCACACATGGATCCACCAGTGTCATTGCATGTGTGTTCTTTTCATGAACCACACATGGATCCCCCCAGTGTAATTGCATGTCTGTTATTCTCACAAACCACATAAGGATACACCAGTGTCATTGCATGTGTGTCCTTGTCATCAACCACACCTCGTGTCATTGCATGTGTGTTCCTCTCATAGACCACACATGGATCCACCAGTGTCATTGCATGTGTGTTCTTCTCATGAACCACATCCAGAGTCATTGCATGTCTGTTCTTCTCACGAACCACATAAGGATCACCAGTGTCATTGGATGTGTATTCTTTTCGTGAACCACACCCAGTGTCATTGCATGTGTGTTCTTCTCACAAACCACAGATGGATCCACTAGTATCATTGCATGTCTGTTCTTTTCATGAACCACAGCCAGTGTCATTGCATGTGTGTTCTTCTCACAAACCACACATGGATCCACCAGTGTCGTTGCATGTCTTCTCTTTTCATTAACCACGGTTAGAGTCATTGCATGTGTGTTCTTTTCACAAACCACATATCAACAGTGTCATTGCTTGTGTGTTCTTCTCATAAGCCACATATGGATCCACCTAGTGTGATTGCATGTTGGTTCTTCTCACAAACCACATAAGGATCCACCTGCGTTATTGGATGTGTGTTCTTTTCATGAACCGCACCCAGTGTCATTGGATGTGTGTTCTTCTCACAAACCACACATGGATCCACTAGTGTCATTGCAGGTGTGTTCTTTTCATGAACCACACATGGATCCACCCAGTGTGATTGCATGTCTGTTATTCTCACAAACCACATAAGGATACACCAGTGTCATTGCATGTGTGTCCTTTTCCTGAACCACACCCAGTGTCATTGCATGTCTATTCCTCTCATATAGCACACATGGATCCACCAGTGTCATTGCATGTGTGTTCTTCTCATGAACCACATCTAGAGTCATTGCATGTCTGTTCTTCTCACAAACCACATAAGGATCCACCAGTGTTATTGGATGTGTATTCTTCTCGTGAACCACACCCAGTGTCATTGCATGTGTGTTCTTCTCACAAACCATAGATGGATCCACAAGTATCATTGCATGTCTATTCTTTTCATGAACCACAGCCAGTGTCATTGCATGTGTGTTCTTCTCACAAACCACACATGGATCCACCAGTGTCGTTGCATGTCTGCTCTTTTCATTAACCATGCTTAGAGTCATTGCATGTGTGTTCTTTTCACAAACCACATATCAACAATGTCATTGCATGTGTGTTCTTATCATAAGCCACATATGGATCCACCTAGTATGATTGCATGTTGGTTCTTCTCACAAACCACATAAGGATCCACCTGCGTTATTGGATGTGTGTTCTTTTCATGAACCGCACCCAGTGTCATTGGATGTGTGTTCTTCTCACAAACCACACATGGATCCACTAGTGTCATTGCAGGTGTGTTCTTTTCATGAACCACACATGGATCCACCCAGTGTGATTGCATGTCTGTTATTCTCACAAACCACATAAGGATACACGGTGTCATTGCATGTGTGTCCTTTTCCTGAACCACACCCAGTGTCATTGCATGTCTATTCCTCTCATATATAGCACATGGATCCACCAGTGTCATTGCCTGTTTGTTCTTCTCATGAACCACATCTAGAGTCATTGCATGTGTGTTTCTTCTCACAAACCACATAAGGATCCACCAGTGTTATTGGATGTGTATTCTTCTCGTGAACCACACCCAGTGTCATTGCATGTGTGTTCTTCTCACAAACCATAGATGGATCCACAAGTATCATTGCATTTCTATTCTTTTCATGAACCACAGCCAGTGTCATTGCATGTGTGTTCTTCTCACAAACCACACATGGATCCACCAGTGTCGTTGCATGTCTGCTCTTTTCATTAACCACAGTTAGAGTCATTGCATGTGTGTTCTTTTCACAAACCACATATCAACAATGTCATTGCATGTGTGTTCTTATCATAAGCCACATATGGATCCACCTAGTGTGATTGCATGTTGGTTCTTCTCACAAACCACATAAGGATCCACCAGTGTCATTGGATGTGTGTTCTTTTCATGAACCACAGCCAGTTTCATTTTATGTATGTTCCTCTCACAAACCACACATGGATCCACCAGTGTCATTGCATGTGTGTTCTTCTCATGAACCACAGCTAGAGTCATTGCATGTGTGTTCTTTTCACAAACCATAGCTAGAGTCATTGCATGTGTGTTCTTCTCACAAACCACAGCACGCTACACCAGTGTCATTGCATGTGTATTCTTCTCATGAACCACAGCTAGAGTCATTGCATGTTTGTTCTTCTCACAAACCACATAAGGATCCACTAGTGTCATTGGATGTGTGTTCTTTTCATGAAGCACACCCAGTGTCATTGGATGTGTGTTCTTCTCACAAACCACACATGGATCCACTAGTGTCATTGCATGTGTGTTCTTTTCATGAATCACACATGGATCCACCCAGTGTAATTGCATGTCTGTTATTCTCACAAACCACATAAGGATACACCAGTGTCATTGCATGTGTGTCCTTGTCATGAACCACACCTCGTGTCATTGCATGTGTGTTCCTCTCATAGACCACACATGGATCCACCAGTGTCATTGCATGTGTGTTCTTCTCATGAACCACATCCAGAGTCATTGCATGTCTGTTATTCTCACGAACCACATAAGGATCCACCGGTGTCATTGGATGTGTATTCTTTTGTGAACCACACCCAGTGTCATTGCATGTGTGTTCTTCTCACAAACCACAGATGGATCCACTAGTATCATTGCATGTCTGTTCTTTTCATGAACCACAGCCAGTGTCATTGCATGTGTGTTCTTCTCACAAACCACACATGGATCCACCAGTGTCGTTGCATGTCTTCTCTTTTCATTAACCACGGTTAGAGTCATTGCATGTGTGTTCTTTTCACAAACCACATATCAACAGTGTCATTGCTTGTGTGTTCTTCTCATAAGCCACATATGGATCCACCTAGTGTGATTGCATGTTGGTTCTTCTCACAAACCACATAAGGATCCACCTGCGTTATTGGATGTGTGTTCTTTTCATGAACACCCAGTGTCATTGGATGTGTTCTTCTCACAAACCACACATGGATCCACTAGTGTCATTGCAGGTGTGGTCTTTTCATGAACCACACATGGATCCACCCAGTGTGATTGCTTTTCACAAAGTCACACAAACCACATAAGGATACACCAGTGTCATTGCATGTGTGTCCTTTTCCTGAACCACACCCAGTGTCATTGCATGTCTATTCCTCTCATATAGCACACATGGATCCACCAGTGTCATTGCATGTGTGTTCTTCTCATGAACCACATCTAGAGTCATTGCATGTTTCTTCTCACAAACCACATAAGGATCCACGGTGTTATTGGATGTGTATTCTTCTCGTGAACCACACCCAGTGTCATTGCATGTGTGTTCTTCTCACAAACCATAGATGGATCCACAAGTATCATTGCATGTCTATTCTTTTCATGAACCACAGCCAGTGTCATTGCATGTGTGTTCTTCTCACAAACCACACATGGATCCACCAGTGTCGTTGCATGTCTGCTCTTTTCATTAACCACAGTTAGAGTCATTGCATGTGTGTTCTTTTCACAAACCACATATCAACAATGTCATTGCATGTGTGTTCTTATCATAAGCCACATATGGATCCACCTAGTATGATTGCATGTTGGTTCTTCTCACAAACCACATAAGGATCCACCTGCGTTATTGGATGTGTGTTCTTTTCATGAACCGCACCCAGTGTCATTGGATGTGTGTTCTTCTCACAAACCACACATGGATCCACTAGTGTCATTGCAGGTGTGTTCTTTTCATGAACCACACATGGATCCACCCAGTGTGATTGCATGTCTGTTATTCTCACAAACCACATAAGGATACACCAGTGTCATTGCATGTGTGTCCTTTTCCTGAACCACACCCAGTGTCATTGCATGTCTATTCCTCTCATATAGCACACATGGATCCACCAGTGTCATTGCATGTGTGTTCTTCTCATGAACCACATCTAGAGTCATTGCATGTCTGTTCTTCTCACAAACCACATAAGGATCCACCAGTGTTATTGGATGTGTATTCTTCTCGTGAACCACACCCAGTGTCATTGCATGTGTGTTCTTCTCACAAACCATAGATGGATCCACAAGTATCATTGCATTTCTATTCTTTTCATGAACCACAGCCAGTGTCATTGCATGTGTGTTCTTCTCACAAACCACACATGGATCCACCAGTGTCGTTGCATGTCTGCTCTTTTCATTAACCACAGTTAGAGTCATTGCATGTGTGTTCTTTTCACAAACCACATATCAACAATGTCATTGCATGTGTGTTCTTATCATAAGCCACATATGGATCCACCTAGTGTGATTGCATGTTGGTTCTTCTCACAAACCACATAAGGATCCACCAGTGTCATTGGATGTGTGTTCTTTTCATGAACCACAGCCAGTTTCATTTTATGTATGTTCCTCTCACAAACCACACATGGATCCACCAGTGTCATTGCATGTGTGTTCTTCTCATGAACCACAGCTAGAGTCATTGCATGTGTGTTCTTTTCACAAACCATAGCTAGAGTCATTGCATGTGTGTTCTTCTCACAAACCACAGAACGCTACACCAGTGTCATTGCATGTGTATTCTTCTCATGAACCACAGCTAGAGTCATTGCATGTTTGTTCTTCTCACAAACCACATAAGGATCCACTAGTGTCATTGGATGTGTGTTCTTTTCATGAAGCACACCCAGTGTCATTGGATGTGTGTTCTTCTCACAAACCACACATGGATCCACTAGTGTCATTGCATGTGTGTTCTTTTCATGAATCACACATGGATCCACCCAGTGTAATTGCATGTCTGTTATTCTCACAAACCACATAAGGATACACCAGTGTCATTGCATGTGTGTCCTTGTCATGAACCACACCTCGTGTCATTGCATGTGTGTTCCTCTCATAGACCACACATGGATCCACCAGTGTCATTGCATGTGTGTTCTTCTCATGAACCACATCCAGAGTCATTGCATGTCTGTTCTTCTCACACACCACATAAGGATCCACCAGTGTCATTGGATGTGTATTCTTTTCGTGAACCACACCCAGTGTCATTGCATGTGTGTTCTTCTCACAAACCACAGATGGATCCACTAGTATCATTGCATGTCTGTTCTTTTCATGAACCACAGCCAGTGTCATTGCATGTGTGTTCTTCTCACAAACCACACATGGATCCACCAGTGTCGTTGCATGTCTTCTCTTTTCATTAACCACGGTTAGAGTCATTGCATGTGTGTTCTTTTCACAAACCACATATCAACAGTGTCATTGCTTGTGTGTTCTTCTCATAAGCCACATATGGATCCACCTAGTGTGATTGCATGTTGGTTCTTCTCACAAACCACATAAGGATCCACCTGCGTTATTGGATGTGTGTTCTTTTCATGAACCGCACCCAGTGTCATTGGATGTGTGTTCTTCTCACAAACCACACATGGATCCACTAGTGTCATTGCAGGTGTGTTCTTTTCATGAACCACACATGGATCCACCAGTGTGATTGCATATACATTATTCTCACAAACCACATAAGGATACACCAGTGTCATTGCATGTGTGTCCTTTTCCTGAACCACACCCAGTGTCATTGCATGTCTATTCCTCTCATAGAGCACACATGGATCCACCAGTGTCATTGCATGTGTGTTCTTCTCATGAACCACATCTAGAGTCATTGCATGTCTGTTCTTCTCACAAACCACATAAGGATCCACCAGTGTCATTGGATGTGTATTCTTTTCCTGAACCACACCCAGTGTCATTGCATGTCTATTCCTCTCATAGAGCACACATGGATCCACCAGTGTCATTGCATGTGTGTTCTTCTCATGAACCACATCTAGAGTCATTGCATGTCTGTTCTTCTCACAAACCACATAAGGATCCACCAGTGTTATTGGATGTGTATTATTCTCGTGAACCACACCCAGTGTCATTGCATGTGTGTTCTTCTCACAAACCATAGATGGATCCACAAGTATCATTGCATGTCTATTCTTTTCATGAACCACAGCCAGTGTCATTGCATGTGAGTTCTTCTCACAAACCACATGGATCCACCAGGTGTCGTTGCATATGCTCTTTTCATTAACCACAGTTAGAGTCATTGCATGTGTGTTGTTTTCACAAACCACATATCAACAATGTCATTGCATGTGTGTTCTTATCATAAGCCACATATGGATCCACCTAGTGTGATTGCATGTTGGTTCTTCTCACAAACCACATAGGGATCCACCAGTGTCATTGGATGTGTGTTCTTTTCATGAACCACAGCCAGTGTCATTGCATGTATGTTCCTCTCACAAACCACACATGGATCCACCAGTGTCATTGCATGTGTGTTCTTCTCATGAACCACAGCTAGAGTCATTGCATGTGTGTTCTTTTCACAAACCACAGCTAGAGTCATTGCTTGTGTGTTCTTATCACAAACCACATAACGCTACACCAGTGTCATTGCATGTGTATTCTTCTCATGAACCACAGCTAGAGTCATTGCATGTTTGTTCTTCTCACAAACCACATAAGGATCCACCAGTGTCATTGGATGTGTGTTCTTTTCATGAAGCACACCCAGTGTCATTGGATGTGTGTTCTTCTCACAAAACACACATGGATCCACTAGTGTCATTGCATGTGTGTTCTTTTCATGAACCACACATGGATCCACCCAGTGTAATTGCATGTCTGTTATTCTCACAAACCACATAAGGATACACCAATGTCATTGCATGTGCGTCCTTTTCATGAACCACACCTAGTGTCATTGCATGTGTGTTCCTCTCATAGACCACACATGGATCCACCAGTGTCATTGCATGTGTGTTCTTCTCATGAACCACATCTAGAGTCATTGCATGTCTGTTCTTCTCACAAACCACATAAGGATCCACCAGTGTCATTGGATGTGTATTCTTTTCGTGAACCACACCCAGTGTCATTGGATGTGTGTTCTTCTCACAAACCACAGATGGATCCACTAGTATCATTGCATGTCTATTCTTTTCATGAACCACAGCCAGTGTCATTGCATGTGTGTTCTTCTCACAAACCACACATGGATCCACCAGTGTTGTTGCATGTCTGCTCTTTTCATTAACCACAGTTAGAGTCATTGCATGTGTGTTCTTTTCACAAACCACATATCAATAGTGTCATTGCTTGTGTGTTCTTCTCATAAGCCACATATGGATCCACCTAGTGTTATTGCATGTTGGTTCTTCTCACAAACCACATAAGGTTCCACCTGTGTTATTGGATGTGTGTTCTTTTCATGAACCACACCCAGTGTCATTGCAGGTCTGTTCCTCTCACAAACCACACATGGATCCACCAGTGTCATTGCATGTGTGTTCTTCTCATGAACCACAACTAGAGTCATTGCATGTGTGTTCTTCTCACAAACCACAACTAGAGTGATTGCATGTGTGTTCTTCTCACAAACCACATAATGCTACAGCAGTGTCATTGCATGTGTGTTCTTCTCATGAACCACAGCTAGAGTCATTGCATGTTTGTTCTTCTCACAAACCACATAAGGATCCACCAGTGTCATTGGATGTGTGTTCTTTTCATGAACCACACCCAGTGTCATTGGATGTGTGTTCTTCTCACAAACCACACATGGATCCACTAGTGTCATTGCATCTGTGTTATTTTCATGAACCACACATGGATCCACCCAGTGTAATTGCATGTCTGTTATTTTCACAAACCACATAAGGATACACCAGTGTCATTGCATGTGTGTCCTTTTCATGAACCACACCTAGTGTCATTGCATGTGTGTTCCTCTTATAGCCCACACATGGATCCACCAGTGTCATTGCATGTGTGTTCTTCTCATGAACCACATCTAGAGTCATTGCATGTCTGTTCTTCTCACAAACCACATAAGGATCCACCAGTGTCATTGGATGTGTATTCTTTTGGTGAACCACAGCCAGTGTCATTGCATGTGTGTTCTTCTCACAAACCACAGATGGATCCACCAGTATCATTGCATATACATTCTTTTTTCATGAACCCACGCCGGTGTCATTGCATGTGTGTTCTTCTCACAAACCACACATGGATCCACCAGTGTCATTGCATGTCTGCTCTTTTCATTAACCACATTTAGAGTCATTGCATGTGTGTTCTTTTCACAAACCACATATCACCAGTATCATTGCATGTGTGTTCTTCTCATAAACCACATATGGATCCACCCAGTGTGATTGCATGTGTGTTCTTCTCACAAACCACATAAGGATCCACCTGTGTTATTGGATGTGTGTTCTTTTCATGAACCACACCCAGTTCCATTGCATGTTTGTTCCTCTCACAAACTACACATGGATCCACCAGTGTCATTGCATGTGTGTTCTTCTCATGAACCACAGCAAGAGTCATTGCATGTGTGTTCTTTTCACAAACCACAACTAGAGTGATTGCATGTGTGTTCTTCTCACAAACCACATAACGCTACACCAGTGTCATTGCATGTGTATTCTTCTCATGAGCCACAGCTAGAGTCATTGCATGTTTGTTCTTCTCACAAACCACATGAGGATCCACCATTGTCATTGGATGTGTGTTCTTTTCATGAACCACAACCAGTGTCATTGGATGTGTGTTCTTCTCACAAACCACACATGGATCCACTAGTGTCATTGCATGTGTGTTCGTTTCATGAACCAGACATGGATCCACCCAGTTTGATTGCATGTCTGTTATTCTCACAAACCACGTAAGGATACGCCAGTGTCACTACATGTCTGTCCTTTTCATGAACCACACCCAGTGGCATTGCATGTCTATTCCTCTCATAAACCACACATGGATCCACCAGTGTCATTGCATCTGTGTTCTTCTCATGAACCACATCTAGAGTCATTGCATGTCTATTCTTCTCACAAACCACATAAGGATCCACTAGTGTCATTGGATGTGTATTCTTTTCATGAACCACACCCAGTGTCATTGCATGTCTGTTCTTCTCACAAACCACACATGGATCCACCAGTATCATTGCATGTCTGTTCTTTTCATGAACCACACCCAGTGTCATTACATGTGTGTTCTTCTCACAAACCACAGATGGATCCACCAGTATCATTGCATGTCTGTTCTTTTCATGAACCATAGCCAGTGTCATTGCATGTGTGTTCTTCTCACAAGCCACACATGGATCCACAATGGTCATTGCATGTCTACTCCTTTCATTAACCACAGTTAGAGTCATTGCATGTGTGTTCTTCTCATAAACCACATATGGAACCACCTAGTGTGATTGCATGTGTGTTCTTCAAACAAACCATATAAGGATCCACCTGTGTTATTGGATGTGTGTTCTTTTCATGATCCACAGCCAGTGTCATTGCATGTCTGTTCCTCTCACAAATGACACATGGATCCACCAGTGTCATTGCATTTGTGTTCTTCTCATGAACCACAACTAGAGTCATTGCATGCGTGTTCTTCTCACAAACCACAGCTAGAGTGATTGCATGTGTGTTCTTCTCACAAACCACATAACGCTACACCAGTGTCATTGCATGTGTATTCTTCTCATGAACCACAACTAGAGTCATTGCATGTCTATTCTTCTTACAAACCACATAAGGATCCACCAGTGTCATTGGATGTGTGTTCTTTTCATGAACCACACCCAGTGTCATTGGATGTGTGTTCTTCTCGCAAACCACACATGGATCCACTAGTGTCATTGCATGTGTGTTCTTTTCATGAACCACACATGGATCCACCCAGTGTGATTACATGTCTGTTATTCTCACAAACCACATAAGCATACACCAGTGTCACTGCATGTGCTTCCTTTTCATGAACCACACCGGTGTCATTGCATGTCTATTCCTCTCATAGACCACACATTGATCCACCAGTGTCATTGCATGTGTGTTCTTCTAATGAACCACATCTAGAGTCATTGTATGTCTGTTCTTCTCACAAACGACATAAGGATCCACCAGTGTCATTGGATGTGTATTCTTTTCATGAACCACACCCAGTGTCATTGCATGTCTGTTCTTCTAACAAACCACACATGGATCCACCAGTATCATTGCATGTCTGCTCTTTTCATTAACCACAGTTAGAGTGATTGCTTGTGTGTTCTTTTCACAAACCACATATCAACTATGTCATTGCATGTGTGTTCTTCTCATAAACCACATATGGATCCACCTAGTGTGATTGCATGTGTGTTCTTCTCACAAACCACATAAGGATCCACCTGTGTTATTGGATGTGTGTTCTTTTCATGAACCATAGCCAGTGTCATTGCATGTCTGTTCCTCTCACAAACGACACATGGATCCACCAGTGTCATTGCATTTGTGTTCTTCTCATGAACCACAACTAGAGTCATTGCATGTGTGTTCTTCTCACAAACCACAGCTAGAGTGATTACATGTGTGTTCTTCTCACAAACCACATAACTCTACACCAGTGTCATTGCATGTGTGTTCTTCTCATGAACCACAGCTAGAGTCATTGCATGTCTGTTCTTCTTACAAACCACATAAGGATCCACCAGTGTCATTGGATGTGCGTTCTTTTCATGAACCACACCCAGTGTCATTGGATGTGTGTTCTTCTCACAAACCACACATGGATCCACTAGTGTCATTGCATGTGTGTTCTTTTCATGAACCACACATGGATCCACCCAGTGTGATTGCATGTCTGTTATTCTCACAAACGACATAAGGATACACCAGTGTCACTGCATGTGCGTCCTTTTCATGAACCACACCTAGTGTCATTGCATGTCTATTCCTCTCATAGACCACACATGGATCCACCAGTGTCATTGCATGTGTGTTCTTCTCATGAACCACATCTAGAGTCATTGCATGTCTGTTCTTCTCAGAAACGACATAAGGATCCACCAGTGTCAATGGATGTGTATTCTTTTCATGAACCACACCCAGTGTCATTGCATGTGTGTTCTTCTCACAAACCACACATTGATCCACCAGTATCATTGCATGTCTGTTCTTTTCATGAACCACAGCTAGTGTCATTGCATGTGTGTTCTTCTCACAAACCACACATGGATCCACCAGTGTCATTGCATGTCTGCTCTTTTCATTAACCACAGTTAGAGTCATTGCATGTGTGTTCTTTTCACAAACCAAATATCAATAGTGTCATTGCATGTCTAATCTTCTCATAAACCACATATGATCCACCTAGTGTGATTGCATGTGGGTTCTTCTCACAAACCACATAAGGATCCACCAGTGTCATTGGATGTGTGTTCTTTTTATGAACCACAGCCAGTGTCATTGCATGTCTGTTCCTCTCAAAAACGACACATGGATCCACTAGTGTCATTGCATTTGTGTTCTTCTCATGAACCACAACTATAGTCATTGCAGGTGTGTTCTACTCACAAACCACAGCTAGAGTCATTGCATGTGTGTTCTTCTCACAAAACACATAAGGATACACCAGTGTCATTTCATGTGTGTTCTTCTCATGAAGCAGAGCTAGAGTCATTGCATGTATATTCTTCTTACAAACCACATACGGATCCACCAGTGTCATTGGATGTGTGTTCTTCTCACAAACCACACATGGATCCACTAGTGTCATTGCATGTGTGTTCTTTTCATGAACCACACATGGATCCACCCAGTGTGATTACATGTCTGTTATTCTCACAAACCACATAAGCATACACCAGTGTCACTGCATGTGCTTCCTTTTCATGAACCACACCGGTGTCATTGCATGTCTATTCCTCTCATAGACCACACATTGATCCACCAGTGTCATTGCATGTGTGTTCTTCTAATGAACCACATCTAGAGTCATTGCATGTCTGTTCTTCTCACAAACGACATAAGGATCCACCAGTGTCATTGGATGTGTATTCTTTTCATGAACCACACCCAGTGTCATTGCATGTCTGTTCTTCTAACAAACCACACATGGATCCACCAGTATCATTGCATGTCTGCTCTTTTCATTAACCACAGTTAGAGTGATGGCATGTGTGTTATTCTCACAAAACACATAAGGATCCAGCAGTGTCAATGCCTGTGTTTTATTTTCATGAACCACACCCAGTGTCATTGCATGTCTATTCCTCTCATAAACCACACATGGATCCACTAGTGTCATTGCATTTCTGTTCTTCTAATGAATCACATCTATAGTCATTGCATGTCTATTCTTCTCACAAACCACACATGGATCCACCAGTGTCGTTGCAAGTCTGTTCTTTTCATGAACCACAGCTAGAGTCATTGCATGTCTATTCTTCTCACAAACCACACAAGGATCCACCGGTGTCATTGCATGTCTGTTCTTTTCATGAACCACAGCCAGTGTCATTGCATGTGTGTTCTTCTCACAAACCACACATGGATCCACCAGTGTCATTGCATGTCTTCTCTTTTCATTAACCATAGTTAGAGTGATTGCATGTCTGTTCTTCTCACAAACCACATAAGGATCTACCAGTGTCATTGGATGTGTATTCTTTTCATGAACCACACCCAATGTTGTTGCATGTGTGTTCTTCTCACAAACCACACATGGATCCACCAGTATCATTGCATGTCTGTTCTTTTCATGAACCACATCCAATGTCATTGCATGTGTGTTCTTCTCACAAACCACACATGGATCCACCAGTGTCATTGCATGTCTGCTCTTTTCATTAACCACAGTTAGAGTCATTGCATGTGTGTTCTTTTCACAAACCACATATCACCAGTGTCATTGCAGGTGTGTTCTTCTCATAAACCACATATGGATCCACCTAGTGTGATTGCATGTGTGTTCTTCTCACAAACCACATAAGGATCCACCAGTGTCATTGGATGTGTATTCTTTTCATGAACCACAACCAGTGTCATTGCATGTCTATTCCTCTCATAAACCACACATGGACCCACCAGTGTTATTGCATGTGTGTTCTTCTCATGAACCACATCTAGAGTCATTGCATATCTGTTCTTCTCACAAACCACATAAGGATCCACCAGTGTCATTGGATGTGTGTTCTTTTCATGAACCACACCCAGTGTTATTGCATGTGTGTTCTTCTCACGGACCACACATGGATCCACTAGTGTCATTGCATGTGTGTTCTTCTCATGAACCACATCTAGATTCATTGCATGTCTATTCTTCTCACAAACCACACATGGATCCACCAGTGTCGTTGCAAGTCTGTTCTTTTCATGAACCACAGCTATAGTCATTGCATGTCTATTCTTCTCACAAACCTCACAAGGATCCACCGGTGTCATTGCATGTTTGTTCTTTTCATGAACCACAACCAGTGTCATTGCATGTGTGTGCTTCTCACAAACCACACATGGATCCACAAGTGTCATTGCATGTCTTCTCTGTTCATTAACCATAGTTAGAGTCATTGCATGTGTGTTGTTTTCACAAACCACATATCACCAGTGTCATTGCATGTGTGTTCCTCTCATAAACCACATATGGATCCACCTAGTGTGATTGCATGTGTGTTCTTCTCACAAACCACATAAGGATTCACCAGTGTCATTGGATGTGTGTTCTTTTCATAAACCACATATGGATCCTAACCTTAGGAGAGCCCTAACCTTAGCCCTTCAATGGGTGGCCGTTAGACCGAGTCTTCTAGAAGGCACACCCTAACACAGTTGTTCTACTTGACGATTGTTACATACCTTTCGATCGGGGCGCTTGGATGATTGGGATGGTCTTCGTGAGAGCGATCCACGAGTAGGCTGTTCTGCGACATGATTGGCCACACTTGCTCTGGACAAACTGGCAACACCGGGCACTCCCCTGTTGCGAGTGTCACGACTCACGAGTTCAGTGGGCCATATCCTAGTGTCATGTACCCATTACTTCTCTTCCTCCCTATACTTCTCTTCCTTCCCCTCGAAGCCACTTTCCCCACTTCACTCCCATCCCGCCGTAGCCACAAGCTGACAGTGCCTCCATCCCAATCCCCTCTCCGGCAGCCACCCCCCCTTCCCCCCCCTCGACGGCGAGGAAATGCGTCGTGATGACAAGGACGGTGATTTCGATGTGAGTCGTCTCATCTCTATCTCTATCATCTGTGGCTAGTTATCTATTTTTTGAGCTAGATCTACTCTGTTTACTCATGTGCGTATGATGTGTTAGGCTAACCAGATGATGTATGACTCCGACTATCACGGTTTAGCGGATGAAGACAATCCTCTGCTATGTAAACATGGATATGTGCCCGCTAAATTTATAGCGTTCGAAGAACGAAACACAGGCAGGAGGTTTCTATGGTGTCAAGGACATCGTGCAATGATGCAAGGCGGAAGTTGTGGTGTTGTCAAATGGGTAGATCCAGAGTGGCCCAAATCGATGCAGAAAACGCTGGCAAACTATGGGAAATGACTATTGAGTTGAAAGAATCCGTATTCAGCTCAGTTCTTGAGAGTGTTGATATGAAGCTATGGGAACCAGTTGACACGACCAAGCATAAGTGAAATCTTAGGTGGGTGCAAGGCAAGGTTAGCAAAGTCGAGAAGGAGAGGGACACGGCGTTGGCCCTGAAGGCTAAAGCAGAGCAAGAACTAACTCAAGCAAGGAATAATCTTCACCAGGCCAAAGTCATGTAGTTCACAACTACGAGTATTGACAAGTGCATGAGGAAAAATGCAGAGAAACAATTTAAGATGTGCAAGGAAGATGCTAAAAGGAAGGAGAAGACGATTCGATCCTTGCTCTCGCAGGAAGATGCGCATCGGGCTAAGATTAGGAAGATCAAGGAGATGTGTGATAACTAGTTCTATTTAGCTTGAGCTCCATGCCTTTTTAAGTTGTAATAGTTGTACTTGTTGACCTAGCGGTCTGAACTAGTGGCCCCGGAGTCTTGGGAGGAAAAAAATTGGTCGCCCGTTAATCTGTCTTAACCCTGCATTACTTCCTTTTGTCTGATCATGGTGGTATTCTGACATTGGTGGTTTGTTTAAACGTAATATACGTGGATTGTGCCGCATGCAAATGTCACAACCACAATTTATAAAGTGGAAAAACATACACCTGGTTACTAGAGATCCGGGAGCTTCGCCAGATGCAGGGGATGCAGGAGCAGAGAGGCAGTGAGATAGACGGGCTCAAGATTAGGCCAGAAAGTGGTACCGATTTCCTCCTCACCTGGGCATTATCGGTTGCCATTGCTGTTTATGTTTCCATGTCGTTGTGTGCAGCAGCTGAAATAAGTTGCTGCTTCGTGGAGTGTAGCAGCTTAAATAATTTATTTCTGTGCCACTTACATTTCGTCGTATTTGGAGACCTCCTGCCCCTCAGCAATTGTGGAACCGGTGCTGCGTGTTTTCAGATAGTAGTGGCACAATCACAATTTTGGATTCAACTACTGACTCGGGCGTTTCCAAACCCTAAGTCGCGGTACATTTTACTCAGAGAACGTGGGAAGATTGTTTCGCCCAGCAAAGTTCCACACACAGAGCTCCAGAATTTAACCAAATTACATATATAGGTTCAAGTTCAACACATTACTATGCATCTTCATTGCCAACAGCCTTCTTCTGCAGCCTGGGTGCCAAGCCTTCATGTCCACTAGCTTATTCATTTCCTGCCTTCTCCCTCTTCCTCGGTGCCAATATTCTTAGCTTCATGTACTCTACATCGAGGCACAATGGGCACAAGAATTGTGTCCAGCATAATCATTTTAATCGTTTTTAATTTCTTCGGGCAGCAAAATGACTGACCCGGCAGTCATGTTTCTAACCTTGCGGTGCTTCCTGTCAAAGAAACAAGACTGTTGCATAACTTCCCAATATCTACAGAGTAAATAAAACAAAAATGACAATTCAGCACAAACATGCGAACCCCAAGAGACTTTTGCTTACCAGGAGCTAATTGGGTTCGAGCAACCACCATGTCCAAGAATAGAAGGGCAACTCCCAGTTGTAGCAGCTTCCACATCTAGTACATCACAATTCAGCTCAAACATGCAAGCCGAAGCATACCTTTTCATCAACCCAATTAGCTGACTGTCACACGTTAGAGGAACCATGAAGCCACGTTCATCCATGAAGCTGAACTGCGATGCTTCGCCATAATTCATCATGATTACATAGAACAGCAACCATACCAGATATAGTGCAGATCTGCGTAGGCGCTTCTTCCATCGTGATACAATGGTGTCCATACCACTTGCCCTTCGAGTCGTACCTGAAGAGGACTACCGTAACCAGGTAAGGGTGGTCCACGGAGATCCCACTTGACAGAAAACTTTGGAGAAAATATGTTTGTTAGCGTTGGGCTAACAAACAATTTTAGGTTCAGTAGCCAGCTAGCAGTTATAATTAGTGCGAATAGCAAAGAGAAGGGTAGAAAACCCGCTTGTATCCAGAACTTCTTCTTCATTGGTAGTACGATCTTCCATCCTCCTAGCTGCTCGGCTCGTCGGCGGCGGAGGCGGGCTAGAGCCTCGCAACGGCGGCTACAACATGCGCCATTGGAGCTCGAGATCGACGACTGGGCGCAGCAACTAGGCGTAGCAACTTGGCGCCAGAAGTCAAATGTCCGAAGGGATCGCCCTACCTAGAGGGTGGATTCTGACACCGTCGGTGCTAGGGGAAAGGTGGGAATGGATTTGTGAAATTGGTCAACACATCCAATCCACTTAGTTACTCGATTTGCCTAAGAGGTTGCCGCGTTGGCGCTCGCGTCACGGACATATGACCGACATGAGGGTCCCCTGTCTACTTCACGGGGCAGTTTCACGGAATGTTTGAATTTGGCAGGGCGAGATGAGTTTGCATCGAACTGGCCCCTCTCGGTAGTTGGCGGCCCAACATTTCGAAACGCGGCAATTTCAGGGAACTTTGGTACCGCACACGAATAGGCCCCACGGGGCCATCCCAGGCCTGTCGCACTCCCCCATTGGAAAGATCCGGCTGGACGTCATCTTCAGCACGGAGGACAACTTCCACCACGAGCCCATCTGGCTCGAGGTGGTCAACCTCTGCAGCGCGTACCACGCAATCCTGGGGCGCCCAGCGCTCACCAAGTTCATGGTGGTACCACATTACGCGTACCTCAAGATGAAGCTACCAGGGCCCAAGGGCGTCATCGCCGTGGCTGGTTGCTATAGACGGTCTGTGGAGTGCGCCACAGATGGGTCCAAGATAGCGGAAGCCATGATCATCGCGGAAGAAAAATGCATAATCATTGGTAATAGAGATGCCAAGAGCATTCCATCCGGGTGGTGGCACTAGCGCCGCTCTCTTGAGATCATTGGTAATAGAGATGCCACAGGCCGGGTGGCGAAATGGGCCATAGAGCTCGACGCCCACAACATACAGTATGAGCCAAGAACAACGATCAAGTCTCAGGCCTTGGCCGATTTCCTGGTCGACTGGGCAGAAACGCAGTACTTGTCGCCTTGCCCTGATTCCATGCATTGGAAGCTGCATTTCGATGGCTCCAAGATGTATGGAGGGCTCGGAGCCGGAGTGGTCATCACCTCTCCAAAAGGAGACCGGCTGGAATACGTGTTGTAGATCAACTTCCGCGCATCCAACAATGTCCCTGAGTATGAGGCGCTCGTCCATGGCCTCAAGATGGCAAAGGAAATAGGCATCCGATGCATCCTATGCTTCAGCGACTCTGATCTGGTGGTGCAGCAAGTGTCGGGCGATTGGGACGCCAGAGATGCAAACATGGATCTATATCCTTTCTTCGTACAATAGCTATGTGCCTGTTTTGAAGGATGTGAGTTTCACCATGTTCCCAGGGCAAACAATGAGGCCGCGGACACGCTCGCCCGCATCGGGTTAACAAGACAAGCAATTCCTTCTGGAGTCTCCGTTGAACACCTGCGCAAGCCATTAATTACGCTGTCTCTTGAATCCGACTCCATAATGTTGGACGCGGACCCGGGGACTGCCGGCTCCAGGACCTCCGCGACGGCTGCACCACGCCTGGGGACTGCTTCGCCACACCAGGGGATTGCCGGCTCTAGGACCTCCGTGATGGAGGCACCGCACCCGGGGACTGCCGGCTCTAGGACTTCCGCGATGACTTCACTGCACTCGGGGACTGCTTCGCTGCACCCGAGGACTGCCAGCTCCAAGACCTCGGCGACGGCTTCACCGCACCAGGGGACTGATTCGCCGCACCCGGGAAGTGCCGCCTCCAGCCTAGAGGCTGCCAGCTCTGTTGCTCCACCCGGTTGGCCTCCGGATGAGCCCGACCCGGTCATCCAGGCAGAAGTGAATCTGATGATGCAGGCGGTGTGCGCCATTTGGGAAACCCCAACATGGACCAAACCGTTCATGGATTTCCTGGCTAGAGGAGAGCTGCCCGAGGAGGAAGTAGAGGTAAGGAAGGTGAAGCACCGAGCCAGTGCATACACCATCATCAACAACGATCTCTACAAGCACAGCGTTGGCGGCATTTATCAGCGATGTGTGAGCCAAGAGGACGGAATCCGGCTGCTGGTCGACATCCCCCAGGGCGAATGCGGACACCACGCGTCATCGAGGGCCATAGTGGCAAAGGCATTTCTCGATGGGTTCTACTGGCCCACGGCACTAGAAGATGCTGAACAGATCATCAAAGCATGCAACAGTTGTCAGCGGTTCAGCCAATAGAAGCACTCTCCGTCTGCATCACTCAAGACAATTCCCATCACTTGGCCGTTTCCTGTCTGGGGGCTGGACATGGTTGGCCCTTTCAAAACAGCCCGATCCGGCATGACACACTTGCTGGTGGCAGTGGACAAGTTCACTAAGTGGATAGAGGCAAAACCAATAAAGAAGCTGGATGGGCCAACGGTGGTCAAGTTCTTCACAGACATAATCACACGCTTTGGCTACCCCAACAGCATCATAACCGACAACAGCACAAATTACGCCATGGGAGCTTTTGTGCGATTCTGCAGAGATAAGGGCATCCGCCTGGACCTTGCATCTGTGGCACACCCCTAGTCCAACAGGCAGTGTGAGTGAGCAAATGGCCTAGTCCTAGCCGGAATCAAGCCCCAGCTGATGGAACCACTGTTGCGATCCCTCGGCTGCTGGATTGAGGAGTTGCCGGCTGTACTCTGGAGCCTTCGCACCACGCCAAACCGGTCCACCGGCTACACTACTTTCTTCCTCGTCTACGGGGTGGAGGCGGTTTTGTCCACTAACATGGAGTTCGACGCACCCTGCAAACTGCTCTACACAGAACATCAAGCCAAAGAAGCACGGGAAGACAGCGTCGATCTCCTGGAAGAAGCACGCTAGCTGGCCTTGTCTAGATCCGCCATCTACCAGCAAAACTTGAGCCGCTACCACGCCATCCGGATCCGCAGTGTCTTGTTCCGCGAGGGTGACCTGGTGCTAAGGCTAGTTCAAGACACCAAGGGGATGCACAAGTTGTCTCTGCCTTGGGAGGGCCCATTCATCATCAGCCAGGCACTGCAGAACAACTCATACTACCTCATCGACGCCCGCAAGCCGGAAAAGAACAAGATGGATCGCTCAGGCGAAGAAACTGAATGCCCATGGAATGTGATCCTGCTTCGTCCATTTTACACTTGAACAAGAAGTCTATGTATCTTACCTTTATGTAATGAACAAGCATGGGAGCCTCGACGCAGTCTCGGGGACTCTGCAATAAATAAGCAATTCATGCTGCACAAATTGGTTTTCCGGCTGCATTACTCTAACCCCGGAGCCAGCGATCCGTCTCGGGGACTCGCCGGTTGGCCCAGATGGCTGCGTGACCCATGCGGCAAAGTACTATACGCGGTTACTAAGGCTTCCTCTTCGGTTCCGGCTACAGACCGCAAGCTGGCTGACAGATCCGGCAAGAGCAGAATGCTCAAAGGCCCCGACACGAAAAAGCCACGAGGAAAACAAAAATGTATGGACGACCCGGTGGCGCTCGCTCGCCCAAAGACAATGACCCAAACCCGAAGTATCGTGAAGTACGCCTACTAAGCTACCCCTTCGACTCCGGCTAAAAGCCAGCAAGGGAACAATATCAAAACTGGCCAATGCTCACTGAGAAAAGGGTAATGACATTGGATTTGCACGAAACAGCGAAAATTTCAAAACTAGTCAATCTAAGATTACCGTTTGAACTTGCATATGCTTAACCAGGCAAACAACTTGTTTGTTTCTATGTTTGCATGAGCCAAAGTTCAACGACGAACACCCAAGCCGGAGGCAAGTAGCTTCCAAGCGGCAGCAGAGAAGGTCAAGGAGCTTCAACCCGGCTGTATTCTCCAGCCGGCCCGAACCTCGGGGATTACACCCTGTGGGTGCGCTCGTGCGCCCCCACAAAGAAACAAGCATGCAGAAAATGCAGAGCAGAAAGTACAAACCAAAGAGCACGAGCAAATATACAGTGGGAGGCGATGCTCCCGCAAGAGTTCAATAACCAGAACACAGACAATTGTTCACACAACACAAAGAAAAGACAAGTTTTTCAACCACAAATACTCCCGGAATATTGGGGATCAAGTCCACTAGGGGGAAGAAGGGCCGGAGGCATCAGCTGGAGCTTGGCCGCTGGAGGCGACATCTGTCGAGGCGGTCTGCGGCGCAGCCGGAGCATCAGTGCATAGCGTATCCGGGTTGTGATAGTACCGCTCCGTGCCAGCCGGGTCGCTGAAGTCCCTGTCTAGCGCAACGAACCTCCCGATCGTCACGCCACAGGAGCGGATGTCAGGAACCTCGGCGTGAAGCTGGTCCCTTGGTGAAATCCGCGGGAAAAGGCTCCGTGGATCCACATCCGGGTACCAGGACTTCAGTAGCGCCAGCACCATCTCCGCGCCGCCCACTCCCGGGCCATGTTCATGAGGTCTGGAGCGCCCAAAATACGCTCGGCCAAGACATCCATGGTGGTAGGCGGAGCAGCTTCAGGCCAGACGTAGTCAAAGACCTCGAGAGCAGCGACACGAAGCCGGTTCGCCTCCTCGCTGACGACCGTCATCAGCTCCCCTGGGTGGAGATCCCGATCCGGATCCGTCTCGGGAATCCTGCCCAGCACCTGATCTGTCGCCTCGGGATACTGAGCTACAGCCGGGAAAAGAAACAATAATCAATACTGACTACAAAGGGCAAAACGGCAAAATTGGCTTAAGTTGAGGGCACTTACTGACAACAATCTCGGCGATCTGGCAAAGCTCTGATAGTGCCGCCACATCCTTGGCTTTGGAAACCTTGAGGGCATTCGCCTGGGTGGCGTAAAGCCCCTCCAGGTTCTTCAGCGCCTCGGCCTGGGTCTCCGCCGTCTTATTAGCCCTGCCAGCCTTGATCTCCATCTGCTGCTGTTGCGCAGTTAGTTGGGCGACCTGGTCCTGGCGAGTCTTGTTGGACTCCTCCAAACGGGCGACCTACTCCTTCAGCCGGGCCACCTCGCAGTCCCGGTCCGCCAGCAGAGCTATAGGAGGGTAACCAATATTCAACAAGAAGGGCGAGAAATCGTGCAATCGAGAAGATACGGCAGAGCGAGCAATCTTACGGCCTAGGTCCCGCGAGGTCTTGGCAGCGTCGACAAGAGCCCTGTACACAAACAGAGAAGTGAGAACAAGCCGCAGCGCAAGACGGTGAACACATACCTTGATGGAGGCCCCCAGCGCCTTGGCTTGGCCGATCCCCTACTCTAGCACCTCCACTAGCTGGCGAGCCTGGCCAACGGCCAGAGGTGCCGCCTTCGACAAGTGTGCCAGGAGGGCGTCCAACAATGGCGCAGCCCGAGCCAGCATCTAGCCGATGACCTAGAGGCCATCATCGTTGACTGGGGACACGGAGGGCCCAACCTCCGGCTGGACGGGGGCCTCCGGCTGCGGCAGCTCCACCGGCTCCTCCACCCAGTAGGCGCTACATTCAGCGCCCACCATCGAGCCGGGGGGAGGCATGGCCGTGCCGGCGGGAATGTTCGTTTGCGGTACCAAACTTCGTGGGTGAGTGCACCGCGGTACCCGAGTTGTCATCAATCACGCGGAGGGGCTGTACTAGAATCGCCAATTGTCCAGAAGGGCCAAATGGGGGTGAATACAAATCTAACGACCAAACGGTCGTTTGAACCAGACGAAAAACGGTTGAACTCAAATACCGCCGTTAGGTCAACTCTTCTTGGCCCGCCATGTCAGTATTCCCCGTTATCTTTTGCGGTCGTGGACTAGCTTACCCTTGCGTGGACCAGATCCCTGAGTGGACCAGATATATTTCTTTGCTCTCCTCTGGTCTTCTCCCCTGCTCCCCTCCCCATAACATTTGCTCAGCTCCGACTGCTCGTCTCAGATCAGAGTTGCACTTGCTCTAATTTGCATCCCTACCATGTCCGGTCAACCTCCCACGCCTCTAATTGAAGCTCGCAGCCGTTGTCGTTGCATCGTCCGCCATATCGGAGCTTCGCGTCCCCGGACTAATATCTCGCCTCTGGCTAGTCCTTCTCGCACGGCGGAGCGCGTCCCGTCGGGCGATCCATGCCGACGACCGGCCTCGGGATGTTGCGTGCTGCCGCGCACCCCAGGCATGGTAGCCCTGGCACAGCAGTTCGACGACCACGCTCTCATGGCCACCGTGCTAGGCGTCCGTCCCCCATGTCGCCGGCAGAGTTGATGTCGGCTTTCAGGTTTCGTTTTGGGATCAGACGAAATGAGGTCAACATTGAGGTATGCGTGCTACCATTCGATTTTTTCGCCCAGTTCAAGCACAGCATAGACACCGAGTGCGTTTGGCATTCTTCCCGTTCTTTCGAGTGCTGCAGGGAGAAAATGATCTTCATGCGTTGGCATCGCGCCTGTGGGTGGGACGATCTCTTGGGGCAGCTTCGTTTCTTCTCCAAACTCGGCTTTGACGGCCTCCCATTGGATGCTTGGGAGCCAGAGGCCCTCAAGCAGGTCGTCAGTAGCCTTGGCGGTGAGCTGGTGGAAATCGTGCCACCGAGCGACAGATGGGTCATCGAGGTAAAGGCGTGGCTGAAAGATCCTAACGTCGTTCCTAAGATGTACGAGGTGCAGATTCCAAGCGAGGCGGCGGACTTTGCTGGAAGCACCCGGTCATCATCCACCTAGAGGAGGTTCTGGAATTGGTACATGGCATTCAGGGCCTCGAAGAGGCTGCCAGAAAGCGTCCTCATTGCCTACAGTGTTAGCCTAGAAGGATCGATGGCACAGGACCACCACCATTTCGCGATGGCGCACATAGTTTCGGTGGGGGAACCGGGCTTGGACGAGCTGGTGGTTCTGATTTTCCTCGAGTGAAGACAGAGCTCTAGTGAATTGCCGTGGTATCTGTGGCTAATGAATTTGTAGTATGGAGAGCATAGCAGGAAGTTAGCATCGACTAAAAATGTGTAATAGTTTGAATCGATGTAGAACGTGTGTGTAATAGTTTGAGGTAGTATGTGTGTGTAATAGTTTGAATCGATGTAGTATGTGTGGGTAATGAATTTGATGTAGTGTGTGTGTAATAGTTTGAATCGATTTAGTTGAACACCGTGCTTTATAATTTCTGTGAATAACCAAGGACAACCTCATGAAAAGAGGGTGGTTTGGCAATGAGCAATGTCAATTCTGTGGATGCTAAGAAAATGTAGTCCATATCCTCTTCATGTACAAGGTAGCTACATTTGTAACACGTTGAACTGCAGGACCATTTTGCAGGCAACACAAGACAAAGGAAAAATGGTTTACAACACAGACAACAGACGCAAAATCTGTAGTCTGGGATAAAAAGATGTCAGTTAACTGGATTGAACCACGACTAGTAATTGAAGGAAATAGATACTTGATAGTATTTGCTTACAACAGTAGTACCTCCATACAAAAGGGTCTTATACCTCCACAAAAGTGGGCCAAACTTCCTACTAGTTTATAGAACAATTCGTCAGCATTTCATCTACAAAAGCCATTCTTCAATATGAACTTAACTATTCTACACTGAACAAACTACAGATCTCCACCAGAAAAGTTGGCTGGGTAATTGCCTTGAGAGGACATAAGTTCTTTGATCATTTAACCCAAACTGATCTATTGCCTTCCCGCCAAACTACAAGAAATCTGCATCGTTCATACACAAGCGATTTGCGTGCGCTAGTCCCGGTTCAGTTGGACCATCCACGCTGCTGCAACAATTTCTTCGAAACTGAAATTCGGCATCGTAGGTCCGTGTGAACTCGAACCTGAATTCCGAGGCTGAGCTGATGCCCACCGCCGTCTCCGGCTGTTGAACAATCTAGCATGCTGAGTGTAGACACTTGGTCACCGCCACGGTACGGCCTCCGATGGTGCGTAGGATGGAGCGTCTTTGCCGCAGACGGCGTGCTCCCAGCCTCCCCTACTATGGTAAGGTAGTCCGCGCCGAAGCATGGATGCGAGAGTTCCTAGACCTTGGCGCTGCCTTGTTCGAGAGTGTGTACGCTTGGCGGAATGCTCTCGTGAACGATTTGATGTGTACCTTGTTCCCACTGCCTAGAGCATGCCGTAATGCCGTCGTGCAATTTCTCCACATCACTCTCTTGGCCCTCCTTGCCGCATTTGGCGCCGACGATGCCGTTGTCGCTACCGCGGCCGATTCGGCACATTCGGGGAAATCATCCTCCTGGCAGGGCAATGGGAGACCGGCCTTGAAGTAGAGCTTCATGGCCTACCTTAGAGGGGCTAAATACCCCAGTTTCGGCAGCTGTCACGGTGGCGGCGGTGGCTGCTTAAGCGGGGCCATGTTACCCTAGTTGGTGCGGCACGGAGGAGCTGTGCAAGGTGAACTATGGTTTGTCAGAGAAGGGGAGTGAAAGACTGACAGTAGGTTTGGACTACGGGCACACGTGAAAATAACCATCTCCCATTTCCTTAGAGGGTAATAATTTGACACTCGTTGCATTAACCGCTCAATCTTTATTTCCCTTCTCAGCATAAGAGTGCGAACGTATTAAAAAGATCGGTCGTGGCTATCCACCTCATCGGGCAATGTACCAGGACAGGTAGGAGACGGGACTGGGTTTAATTTTAGAAATGTTGACGACTATGCCCTTATGTTTATACGAAATTATTTATATGCCACCATGTACCATCGATTGTAGCAACACCATCAGAAACAAGGGATGACGATGTGGCGTGTTTTCTTTTTTTAAAGGGCATCAGAAATAGGGGATGCCGACATGGCATGTTTTCTGAATGGCGGGCCTGCCTCCTCCACCTTCGACGGCGTGCATCCCAGGTTCGATGGCTGGTGCCGCCCACCAACATATTATTGTGCAATTTTCCATGTGGAACCTGAATTCCGGCGCTGAGATGATGCCCATATCAAACACAGAGAATTCTGAAAGAAGCTACTAAAAATAAATACTTTGAATTCTGAAAGTAATAAAATTAAATATATTACAATTTTGTCTGAAAGGTAATACGCATACTGCTGATCGAAATATTATAAATACAGTACAAATTTCTACTTTGAAAAATAGACCTGAAAATGCTAGCAAATAACCTAGGATGAATATAGGATTCATTCTCCCCTATATATTTCATCGTCGGCGGCTCCCGCGTGCTGCAACATATATTCAGAGAACTCTCTCTGTCTGCAATGTGTTGCCAGTATCTCGTCCAGAGGGTAAGGTATCAGTGTATGTTCCAGACTTAAGCCATACATCATTGTTGGTTCCTCTTCCCAGGCTTGAACCTCATGATCGTACAGTCTGATATAATTCTTGTAGTATATGCAATCGGGTTTGACTGTGGGGTGTAACCTGGTGTCAATGGAGATAAGCCAATTGTAATCAACAAAGAGGGCACGACTTCCAATGTCACTGACGGCCTCGAAAGAGCGGTTCTCCGTGTCCACCCGGTAGAACACCGGTTGCCCTTTGGCGAAATCCCCGTTCAACACAAGAAGCAGATTACCATCTGACTCCACAAGGTAAAATTTGTAAGTTCCGCGTACCTGTTCAAAGACTGGGGCCGAAATTATTTTGGCCATCATGACAGTGCTCGCGCGCTGCTCTAACTTGATGTTGGTCAAGAAGATGTCTCCATTCTCAAGTAATGCATATACTTCCCCTCGGAATGCCGTCATGCAGTCCAGAAGCATAGCAGGAGGTGGCGAATATAATCCTTCTCCAAATGATTCATTGATTTCCCCTGTTGGGGTGCTCTCATCGGCCCATGCAATATGATTTGGATAATCAGTGCAAACGAACACCATCGTCGGGGACTTCTTTACGACGACAGATTGCAGAAGATCAGATGGTATGTGTGCTTGAAACTTAGTGTTAGACTTATGAGTGATTGGGTTCAGAAGCCGAATCTGGTACGACTCCACCCTTTGAGCAAGCACGATGACGCCATGAGAAACACCGACGAAGTAGAATCTTTTGGAAGAAGAGGGCATCAGTTAGCACTAAGATGTTTACAATGGAAAATACCAATAAATATCGGATGTGAATGTGAACCTGCGATGGACGTCCATTAGATTTGTCCTGAAGCAACAACCAGTGGCGAGGTTGAGGAAGGTGAAGTCGGCAATGTCTGGAAGTGTGTGATCTATCATGATCCAGTTGTTGAGAAGGAACTCGGGCACCTTTAAAGTGCGGCGCCAATCGGTGCAGACTTCCCGACAAGCAGCATAGGTGTCGACGTACTCCTCTTTCTCCAGCAAGTAGTCGGCGATCTTGCGAAGTGGGTCGGCCGGGAGATCAGACCAGTTCCTCTTCATCCGGCTATTGGCCATGGCTTACGTGCGGGAATGTTTTGATCGAGGAAGAAAGAAGAACTACCACTGCGAGGAGAAGAAGAAGAGGATAACAGACGAGGGAGAGAAAGCGGAACTACCACTGCGAGGAGACAAGGAGACGAGGGAGAAGAAGCAGAACTGCCGCTTCAAGGAGACGAGGATCAACGGGCTTTTTTTCGGAACTAGCGCGTGAACCAGCCATGCACTGCATGCATGTTTTGATCAAACAGACTGACATGTTGGACCTGCTAAAAAGTTCTGTGAAGTGCTACCGTGCATAGTGCGCTGACAGGTGGCATGTTTTATGACTAGCGGGCCCGCCTCCTCCACCTTCGATGGCGCGCGTCCAATTTTCCATGCTTTGTCACAACCAGCTTCGCTCCGCTCCGCTCCTCTGCTTCTGTCGCCGCCACTCCGCTCAGTCGTGCACCGCACTCGTCATCCCCTTGGGCCGTCGTCCTCCCGCCATGCCATCCCCTCACGTCCCCTCCCCTCCCCTTCCTGCCCTGTCTCCTTGCCACCGTCCACCCCCCAGGCGCGTCTGGAAATGAAAACCAATAGTCGGCCGTTGGGTTAGGGCCCAACGACGCTGGTGATCCGGATCCCGCTCGGAGATGGATCTTGCGAATCTTGAGAGCACGGATATGGGTCCTGCGCGGCTGGAGAGCACGAAATCTCCTTCAAGTCTGGAGAGCACATAGGACAACGAAATAGGGGGAGAGAAAGCGGTGTGCAGAGCTTTGGAGGTATGGAGCCCGGAGAAGGTGACGTGCATCCACATTGAAGAGTAAGAACTATGATTCCTTTTCTGCATAACCCAATTAGCCTTTCTAGTCCCGTGGTGATGGCAATGATATGTGTTGGTAACCGCAGGACGTCTGTACAGCTTGTCCTTGAGCATGATGCTTTGTCAAGCGAGCATGAAGGCACTGAAATGTGTGGCGGTCGATGATGATGAAAGCATATCAGGACGTGGCTTGACCACGATAGGATGGAGAGTAGGGAATATTTGGTTGATTCGAACTTTGAGCCTGACTATGGGACTGATGAGGAAGAGGAATGTGAAGATGTAGAAATGGGATTTAGATACGATGACGAAGACGAGGACAGGCCAGTGATACACTTTGACAGGGACAATCCTACAATTGATGAGGGGACTGTCTTTGATAATGTGGAGGAGTGCAGATATGCAGTTGCAACCTATGAAATCAGAGTTGGGTTCGAATTTATCATTGAAAAGAGCGATCAAAAGAGATTTAGGGTGCACTGTAGGGAAAGTAATGTGTGTAAATGGAGATTACATGCATCTCCAATGCAGGGTGGACACCCATTTCAGGTTGCAATAGCTACATTTAGCTTCAGTCTTTCTCATATTTATTCTGCTGATAACTAGCTCTGAATTATTTGGATTCTTATCGAATGGAGATCAAAGTAAACACGAAGAAACACAACTGCCCTAATACTTCTTTAAGTGGTAAAATTAGACCGGCGACTACCAAGTGGATTGCTGCTACTGTAATTGACTAGGTGAGGCAGGATCATAACATTGGACCTTCTGAACTCAGAGCAAAGATTAGCAAAAAGTTTAACATTCTGATTCCTTACCACAGAGTCTTTGATGGGTAGGAGATGGCTCTAGACTTCATTCAAGGCAAGTGGAATGACAATTTTCATATGTTATATAGTTTCAAAGCTCAGGTAGAGAAAACATCACCTGGAAGTGTTGTTGACATCGATTACGAGGTTGTGAAAGGAAGAGAAAAGGTCTCGAGGGGGGTCAGGTATAAGTAGGCAGATAAGATATGCTTTAGGAGATGTTTTGTCTGCCTGAAGGCATACTGGAAGGGGTTCCTAGACGGCTGCAGACCATACTTGGCAATAGGCGCAACTTCTTTAACAGGGAAGTTCAGAGGACATGTTGCTTCTGCTTGTGCTTTGGACGCGCATAATTGGCTTCTACCCGTAGCTTATGATGTTCTTGAGGGTGAATCAAATGACAGCTGGACATGGTTCATGCAGAGACTATAGAAAGTAATTGGTCACCCTGAAGGCTTGGTGATACACACCGGTGCATGCGAGGGTCTTGAGAATGATGTTGATGCTGTGTTTCCTAGGGTTGAGCATAGGGAATGCATGTGGCACCTCGCTACTAACTTCACGAAGAAGTTCAAAGGAAAGATCTTTGAAGAGGACTTGTGGCGATCAGCATACACATACACCCCAAGCACGCATGCTACTTACTTGCAGAACATGTATGTAGTGCCAAAGGTGAAAAAATTACCTTGAAGAACATCACACCAAGCTATGGGCCAGAAGCAAGTTTGGTGAGTTAAGCAAGGTGGATTTTGTTTGCAATAATTTGATAGAGAGTTTCAATGATAAGATTTCGGGCATGAAGACACTTGGAATTGTTATTTTGTTCGATGCAATAAGACAGTGCATAATGGTGAAGATAGATTTAAGGCAAAGAATTTGTGCAAGAAATTTTTTAGGCCATAAAATAGTTCCAAAGGTGGTTATGTTACTAAATGCAAGAACCAGGGCAATGAGAACGATAAAGATGAGGATGGTCAGAAGTTCCAGAACATTGGCTGAGGTTTATGTAGAATACAAGCGTGGAAGTGAATGTAGATACATTGTAGACATTGGAAACAAGACTTGTTCATGCAGGCAATGGCAGATTACTGGTCTACCATCTCACCATGCAATTTACTTCATCTGAAAGCTTAGAGGTAGCAGAGCTGAAATAGAGAACTATGTCGACAACTATTTCTCCGTGGATAAGTTTGCTGCAACTTATGCAGAAAACGTACCACCTATGGCCGATGAAAATGATTGGGAGATTGTCGATCCAGGGTTCAACCTTCAACCACCAGTTCTTAGGAGGCCACCTAGGAGGCCTAGAAAGCTAAGGATCGAAGCCTCCACCGATAAAGGTTCAAGGCTAGGAGCTAGGAAAAGGAAATGCAAACGTTGTGGCGGATTCGGCCATATCAAGAGGTTGTGCAAAAACCCAGTTACACATGATATTGTCCCTGTTCACACCCCGATGGCAGAAAATGAGGCTTCTCAGCCAGAACTGGAGGAAGAGTAGCATGAAGACGGTGATGAGCACTCAGAGGAAAACGTACATAAGTAGCCAATTTATGAAGAAGTGGAGGTGCCGGCGAGAAAAGGGTGTGAAAAGAAGAAAAAGGATAAGCGGAACGGGGAGGAAAGGGCAAATAATGGAGGTGTATTATAATATGAAGAAGTTGCAGAGGTGATTGAGGATGTTCTTGAGGATCTTTCGGCTAACTGCAGGAGAAATAATAAATCCCGGATGAAAGGTAAGCTTAAAAATTGTTTTATTTGCCATTTTATCATTTTTATCCTCATCAACTGATGCTTAATGCAGCGTGGGCTAGCAACCTAATAAGAGGAGCAGAAAGATGCGGGCACAGTAACGTCGTATGTTGAATTATATCATTGAAACTAAACTAGCCGTGTCGTCTTTATTTATATCTAGCGCGTGCAACGTGTCTGTGATGGGGTCATGTGGACCATATTACAATTTTTTTAAATATTATTACATTAATTTTTTACCTGCGTTTGGACGTGGCTACTAGTTCCCATCTCCCTTGCATTCCCATCTCCCCTGGCGCACTCCATAATTATGGATGTGCCATCAAGTAGCAGAGTCAGCGTATTGTCCCATCAGATGTGAATGCAATGACTTTGTTTGTTCAGAATTTGATGACTTTTGATTATTTTGAAAGAAAGAGAAACCTAAAACATGTATCTAGACATGTTTTGGGTATAGTCACATTTATTAAATATCTAAAAAAACTAAGTCAGTTATATCTAGACATGAGTAGTACACTATTACAACACGCTCGATCCCTTCTCCTCTGGCGCACTCCAAATTATGGCTGTGCCATCAAGTGCTGTGAGCAGAGTTAGCGTATTGTCCCATCAGATATGCCAAGAACGCTCGAACTTTATTTTCAGGATCGGACGAGTTTCGATCGACTAGTTTCAAAGACAAAGACAACTAAAACATGGCCAACATATATAGATTATGACGATAATCGACCATGACTAAAGTGACCCAGATCCAAAGAGCGTATTAAGATACCGTACATATATTTAATTTATGCTTAAGTGGCCCTAATCGACTCTGACACTCCCACAGTCTCCATCATTGATGACATTGTCCGCTTCGCTGCCAGCCTCCTCCGCGTCAGAATCGATGTTGACATTCCTGGCAGCGTTCCTCCTCCTCATGGATTCTTCACGGCGCGCTGCATCGATAACGGTGGAGGTCATACGCCCAGGCACTGCCCAGAAGCGTTGCCTCCCTTCGGGGTTGCGCACATCTGGGTGGATCTCCCGCCGGTGGGTTCCGCACAGCTCAATCAACACAGCCCGCTCCTTCTTGAACAGCTTCCATCAGTACACGCTCGTGCGCGAGTACCGCGCTATTGCCCTCTTCCGCTCCAACAGCTGGTGGCAGTGCTCCTCGATCTGCCTCGCCAACGTGTTGTCACACAAGAGCAAAGGAGAACGAACCTGGCGAAATAGCTGGCGTCAGCTCGGCCGGAAGACTCATGAACGTGGCGAGTATGTCATAGTGGGCGAACATCTGAGCCTCGTGCAAGCTGAGTTTGGGCCTCTCCCTCTCCATGGCGATGAAGGAACACGATCTGATCTTCGGCCCCGAGGTTAAGGGGATAAGGGCACGGACGTAGGCCTAGCGTCGTTGCCACTGCCAATCAGTTCGCAGAAAAGACTTCTCGCGGATCGTCCTCGCGAAGGACATCCTTATCGTCCACGCACCTCGATCCAACGACGCCAAACAATAAGCGATCGGGTCTTCTAGAAGCCCAGAGCGGTTGCTGGTTAGTTCTACGTCCCGATTGTTTGTGGCCAACGGCTATAGTTGAAAAATAATACACATTTCAATGACACTGGTGGATAAATATGTGGTCTCTAAAGAGAACACACATCCAATGACTCTTGATGTGGTTAATGAGAAGAACACACATTTCAATGACACTGGTGGATCCATATGTGGTATGTGAAAAGAATAGTCATGAAATGACTCCAGTTGTTCTTAGTAAAAAGAACACACATGCAATGACACTGGTGGATCCATATGTGATATGTGAAAATAACACACATGCAATGACTCTGGTTGTTGTTAGTAAAAAGAACACACATGCAATGACACTGGTGGATCCATGTGTGGTCTCTGAAGAGAACACACATTTCAATGACTCTAGGTGTTAATAGTAAAAAGAACACACATGCAATGACACTGGTGGATCCATGTGTGGTCTCTGAAGAGAACACACATGCAATGACTCTGGTTGTTGTTAGTAAAAAGAGCACACATGCAATGACACTGGTGGATCCATAGGTGGATTGTGAAAAGAACACACATGCAATGACACTTGTGGATCCTTATGTGGTATGTTAAGAGAACACACATGCAATGACTCTGGTTGTTGTTAGTAACAATAACACACATGCAATAACACTGGCGGATCCATGTGTGATATCTGAAGAGAACACACATTTCAATGACACTGGTTGTTGTTAGTAAAAAGAACACACATGCAATGACACTGGTGGATCCATGTGTGGTCTCTGAAAAGAACACACATGCAATGACTCTTGTTGCTGTTAGTAAAAAGAGCACACATGCAATGACACTGGTGGATCCATAGGTGGATTGTGAAAAGAACACACATGCAATGACACTGGTGGATCCATATGTGGTATGGGAAAAGAACACACATGCAATGACTCCAGTTGTTGTTAGTTAAAAGAACACACATGCAATGACACTGGTGGATCCATGTGTGGTCTCTGAAGAGAACACACATTTCAATGACACTGGTGGATCCATATGTGGTATGTGAAAAGAACACACATGAAATGACTCCAGTTGTTGTTAGTAAAAAAACACACATGCAATGACATTGGTGGATCCATATGTGGTATGTGAAATGAACACACATGCAATGACTCTGGTTGTTGTTAGTAAACAGAACACACATGCAATGACACTGGTGGATCCATGTGTGATCTCTGAAGAGAACACACATTTCAATGACTCTGGTTGTTGTTAGTAAAAAGAACACACAGGCAATGTAACTGGTGGATCCATGTGTGGTCTCTAAAGACAACACACATACAATGAATCTGGTTGTTGTTAGTAAAAAGAGCACACATGCAATGACACTGGTGGATCCATAGGTGGATTGTGAAAAGAACACACATGCAATGACACTTTTGGATCCTTATGTGGTATGTTAAGAGAACACACATGCAATGACTCTGGTTGTTGTTAGTAACAATAACACACATGCAATAACACTGGTGGATCCATGTGTGATATCTGAAGAGAACACACATTTCAATGACACTGGTTGTTGTTAGTAAAAAGAACACACATGCAATGACACTGGTGGAGCCATGTGTGGTCTCTGAAAAGAACACACATGCAATGACTCTTGTTGCTGTTAGTAAAAAGAGCACACATGCAATGACACTGGTGGATCCATAGGTGGATTGTGAAAAGAACACACATGCAATGACACTGGTGGATCCATATGTGGTATGGGAAAAGAACACACATGCAATGACTCCAGTTGTTGTTAGTTAAAAGAACACACATGCAATGACACTGGTGGATCCATGTGTGGTCTCTGAAGAGAACACACTTTTCAATGACACTGGTGGATCCATATGTGGTATGTGAAAAGAACACACATGAAATGACTCCAGTTGTTGTTAGTAAAAAAACACACATGCAATGACATTGGTGGATCCATATGTGGTATGTGAAATGAACACACATGCAATGACTTTGGTTGTTGTTAGTAAAAAGAACACACATGCAATGACACTGGTGGATCCATGTGTGATCTCTGAAGAGAACTCACATTTCAATGACTCTGGTTGTTGTTAGTAAAAAGAACACACAGGCAATGTAACTGGTGGATCCATGTGTGGTCTCTAAAGACAACACACATGCAATGAATCTGGTTGTTGTTAGTAAAAAGAGCACACATGCAATGACACTGGTGGATCCATAGGTGGATTGTGAAAAGAACACACATGCAATGACACTTGTGGATCCTTATGTGGTATGTTAAGAGAACACACATGCAATGACTCTGGTTGTTGTTAGTAACAATAACACACATGCAATAACACTGGTGGATCCATGTGTGATATCTGAAGAGAACACACATTTCAATGACACTGGTTGTTGTTAGTAAAAAGAACACACATGCAATGACACTGGTAGAGCCATGTGTGGTCTCTGAAAAGAACACACATGCAATGACTCTTGTTGCTGTTAGTAAAAATAGCACACATGCAATGACACTAGTGGATCCATATGTGGATTGTGAAAAGAACACACATGCAATGACACTGGTGGATCCATATGTGGTATGTGAAAAGAACACACATGCAATGACTCCAGTTGTTGTTAGTAACAAGAACACACATGCAATGACACTGGTGGATCCATGTGTGGTCTCTGAAGAGAACACACATTCAATGACACTGGTGGATCCATATGTGGTATGTGAAAAGAGCACACATGCAATGACACTGGTGGATCCATAGGTGGATTGTGAAAAGAACACACATGCAATGACACTGGTGGATCCATATGTATTATGTGAAAAGAACACACATGAAATGACTCTAGTTGTTGTTAGTAAAAAGAACACACATGCAATGGCATTGGTCAATCCATATGTGGTATGTAAAAAGAACACACATGCAATGACTCTGGTTGTTGTTAGTAACAAGAACACGCATGCAATGGTACTGGTGGATCCATGTGTGGTCTCTGAAGACAACACACATTTCAATGACACTGGTTGTTGTTAGTAAAAAGAACACACATGCAATGACACTGGTGGATACATGTGTGGTCTCTAAAGAGAACACATGCAATGACTCTCGTTGTTGTTAGTGAAAAGAGCACACATGCAATGACACTGGTGGATCCATAGGTGGATTGTGAAAAGAACACACATGCAATGACACAGGTGGATCCATATGTGGTATCTGAAGAGAACACACATGCAATGACTCTAGTTGTTGTTAGTTAAAAGAACACACATGCAATGACCCTGGTGGATCCATGTGTGGTCTCTGAAGAGAACACACATTTCAATGACACTAGTGGATCCATATGTGGTATGTGAAAAGAACACACATGAAATGACTCCAGTTGTTGTTAGTAAAAATAACACACATGCAATGACACTAGTGGATCCATATGTGGTATTTGAAAAGAACACACATGCAATGACTCTGGGTGTTGTTAGTAAAAAGAACACACATGCAATGACACTGCTGGATCCTTGTGTGGTCTCTGAAGAGAACACACATTTCAATGACACTGGTTGTTGTTAGTTAAAAGAACACACATGCAATGACACTGGTGGATCCATGTGTGGTCTCTAAAGAGAACACACATGCAATGACACTGGTGGATCCATATGTGGTATGGGAAAAGAACACACATGCAATGACTCCATTTGTTGTTAGTTAAAAGAACACACATGCAATGACACTAGTGGATCCATGTGTGGTCTCTGAAGAGAACACACATTTCAATGACGCTGGTGGATCCATATGTGGTATGTGAAAAGAGCACACATGCAATGACACTGGTGGATCCATAGGTGGATTGTGAAAAGAACACACATGCAATGACACTGGTGGATCCATATGTATTATGTGAAAAGAACACACATGAAATGACTCTAGTTGTTGTTAGTAAAAAGAACACACATGCAATGGCACTGGTCAATCCATATGTGGTATGTGAAAAGAACACACATGCAATGACTCTGGTTGTTGTTAGTAACAAGAACACACATGCAATGGTACTGGTGGATCCATGTGTGGTCTCTGAAGACAACACACATTTCAATGACACTGGTTGTTGTTAGTAAAAAGAAAACACATGCAATGACACTGGTGGATACATGTGTGGTCTCTGAAGAGAACACATGCAATGACTCTCGTTGTTGTTAGTGAAAAGAGCACACATGCAATGACACTGGTGGATCCATAGGTGGATTGTGAAAAGAACACACATGCAATGACACAGGTGGATCCATATGTGGTATCTGAAGAGAACACACATGCAATGACTCCAGTTGTTGTTAGTTAAAAGAACACACATGCAATGACCCTGGTGGATCCATGTGTGGTCTCTGAAGAGAACACACATTTCAATGACACTAGTGGATCCATATGTGGTATGTGAAAAGAACACACATGAAATGACTCCAGTTGTTGTTAGTAAAAAGAACACACATGCAATGACACTAGTGGATCCATATGTGGTATTTGAAAAGAACACACATGCAATGACTCTGGGTGTTGTTAGTAAAAAGAACACACATGCAATGACACTGCTAGATCCTTGTGTGGTCTCTGAAGAGAACACACATTTCAATGACACTGGTTGTTGTTAGTAAAAAGAACACACATGCAATGACACTGGTGGATCCATGTGTGGTCTCTAAAGAGAACACACATGCAATGACTCTGGTTGTTGTTAGTGAAAAGAGCACACATGCAATGACACTGGTGGATCCATAGGTGGATTGTGAAAAGAAAACACATGCAATGACACTGGTGGATCCATATGTGGTATGTGAAAAGAACACACATGCAATGACTCCAGTTGTTGTTAGTAAAAAGAACACACATGCAATGACACTTGTGGATCCATGTGTGGTCTCTGAAGAGAACACACATTTCAATGACACTGGTGGATCCATATGTGGTATGTGAATAGAACACACATGAAATGAGTCCAGTTGTTGTTAGTTAAAAGTACACACATGCAATGACACTGGTCGAGCCATATGTGGTATGTGAAAAGAACACACATCCAATGACTCTGGTTGTTGTTAGTAAAAAGAACACACATGCAATGACACTGGTGGATCCATGTGTGGTCTCTGAAGAGAAAACACATTTCAATGACACTGGTTGTTGTTAGTAAAAAGAACACACATGCAATGACACTCGTGGATCCATGTGTGGTCTCTGAAGAGAACATACATGCAATGACTCTGCTTGTTGTTAGTAAAAAGAGCACACATGCAATGACACTGGTGGATGCATAGGTGGAATGTGAAAAGAACACACATGCAATGACACTGGTGGATCCATATGTGGTATGTGAAAAGAACACACATGCAATGACTCTAGCTGTTGTTAGTAAAAAGAACACACATCCAATGACACTGGTGGATCCATGTCTGGTCTCTGAAGAGAACACACACTTCAATGACACTGGTGGATCCATATGTGGTATGTAAAAAGAACACACATGCAATGACACTGGTGGATCCATATGTGGATTGTGAAAAGAGCACACATGCAATGACACTAGTGGATCCATATGTGGTATGTGAAAAGAACACACATGCAATGACTCCCGTAGTTGTTAGTAAAAAGAACACACATGCAATGACACTTGTGGATCCATGTGTGGTCTCTGAAGAGAACACACATTTCAATGACACTGGTGGATCCATATGTGGTATGTGAAAAGAACACACATGAAATGAGTCCAGTTGTTGTTAGTTAAAAGAACACACATGCAATGACACTAGTGGATCCATATGTGGTATGTGAAAAGAACACACATGCAATGACTCTGGCTATTGTTAGTTAAAAGAACACACATGCAATGACACTGGTGGATCCATGTGTGGTCTCTAAAGAGAACACGCATTTCAATGACTCTGGTTGTTGTTAGTAAAAAGAAAACACATGCAATAACACTGGTGGATCCATGTGTGGTATCTGAAGAGAACACACATGTAATGCCTCTAGTTGTTGTTTGTAAAAAGAGCACACATGCAATGACACTGGTGGATCCATAGATGGATTGTAAAAAGAACACACATGCAATAACACTGGTGGATCCATATGTGGTATGTGAAAAGAACACACATGAAATGACTCTGGTTGTTACTAAAAAGAACACACATGCAATGACACTGGTGGATCCATGTGTGGTCTCTAAAGAGAACACACATTTCAATGACTCTGGTTATTGTTAGTAAAAAGAACACACATGCATTGACATTGGTGGATCCATGTCTGGTCTCTGAAGAGAACACGCATGCAATGAGTCTGGTTGTTGTTAGTAAAAAGACCACACATGCAATGACACTGGAGGATCAATAGGTGGATTGTGAAAAGAACACACATGCAATGACACTGGTGGATCCATATGTGGTATGTGAAAAGAACACACATGAAATGACTCTGGTTGTTGTTAGTAAAAAGAACACACATGCATTGACACTGGTGGATCCATAGGTGGATTGTGAAAACAGCACACATAATGACACTAGTGGATCCATATGTGGTATGTCAAAAGAACACACATGCAATGACTCTGGTTGTTGTGAGTAAAAAGAACACACATGCAATGACACTGGTGGATCCATAGGTGGATGGTGAAAGAGCACACACGCAATGACACTGGTGGATCCATATGTGGTATGTGAAAAGAACACACATGCAATGACTCTAGTTGTTGTTAGTAAAATTAAGACACATGCAATGACACTGGTGGAGCCAATAGTTGTCTCTGAAGAAAACACGCATTTCAATGACACTGGTGGATCCATATGTTGTATGTGAAAAGAACACACATGCAATGACACTGGTGGATCCATACGTGGATTGTGAAAAGAGCACACATGCAATGACACTGGTGGATCCATATGTGGTATATGTGAAAAGAACACACATGCAATGACTACCGTTGTTGTTAGTAAAAAGAACGCACATGCAATGACACTGGTGGATCCATGTGTGGTCTCTGAAGAGAACACACATTTCAGTGACACTGGTGGATCCATATATGGTATGTGAAAAGAACACACATGAAATGACTCTAGTTGTTGTTAGTAAAAATAACACACCTGCAATGACACTGGTGGATCCATATGTGGTATGTGAAAAGAACACACATGCAATGACTCTTGCTGTTGTTAGTAAAAAGAACACACATGCAATGATACTGGTGGATCCATGTGTGGTCTCTGAAGAGAACACACATTTCAATGACTCTGGTTGTTGTTAGTAAAAAGAACACACATGCAATGACACTGGTGGATCCATAGGTGGTATGTGAAAAGAACACACATGCAATGACACTGGTGAATCCATAGGTGGATTGTGAAAAGAGCACACATGCAATGACACTGGTGGATCCATATGTGGTATATGTGAAAAGAACACACATGCAATGACTCCCGTTGTTGTTAGTAAAAAGAACGCACATGCAATGACACTGGTGGATCCATGTGTGGTCTCTGAAGAGAACACACATTTCAGTGACACTAGTGGATCCATATGTGGTATGTGAAAAGAACACACATGAAATGACTCTAGTTGTTGTTTGTAAAAATAACACACCTGCAATGACACTGGTGGATCCATATGTGGTATGTGAAAAGAACACACATGCAATGACTCTTGCTGTTGTTAGTAAAAAGAACACACATGCAATGATACTGGTGGATCCATGTGTGGTCTCTGAAGAGAAAACACATTTCAATGACTTTGGTTGTTGTTAGTAAAAAGAACACACATGCAATGACACTGGTGGATCCATAGGTGGTATGTGAAAAGAACACACATGCAATGACACTGGTGGATCCATAGGTGGATTGTGAAAAGAGCACACATGCAATGACACTGGTGGATCTATATGTGGTATATGTGAAAAGAACACACATGCAATGACTCCCGTTGTTGTTAGTAAAAAGAACGCACATGCAATGACACTGGTGGATCCATGTGTGGTCTCTGAAGAGAACAGACATTTCAGTGACACTGGTGGATCCATATGTGGTATGTGAAAAGAACACACATGAAATGACTCTAGTTGTTGTTAGTAAAAATAACACACCTCCAATGACACTGGTGGATCCATATGTGGTATGTGAAAAGAACACACATGCAATGACTCTTGCTGTTGTTAGTAAAAAGAACACACATGCAATGATACTGGTGGATCCATGTGTGGTCTCTGAAGAGAACACACGTTTCAATGAGACTGGTGGATCCATATGTGGTATGTGAAAAGAACACACATGAAATGACTCCAGTTGTTGTTAGTAAAAAGAACACACATGCAATGGCACTGGTGGATCCATATGTGGTATGTGAAAAGAACACACATGCACTGACTCTGGTTGTTGTTAGTAAAAAGAACACACATGCAATGACACTAGTGGATCCATGTGTGGTCTCTGAAGAGAACACACATTTCAATGACACTTGTTGTTGTTAGTAAAAAGAACACACATGTAATGACGCTGGTGGATCCATGTGTGGTCTCTGAAGAGAACACACATGCAATGACTCTGGTTGTTGTTAGTGAAAATAGCACACATGCAATGACACTAGTGGATCCATAGGTCGATTGTGAAAAGAACACACATGCAATGACACTGGTGGATCCATATGTGGTATGTGAAAAGAACACACATGCAATGACTCAAGTTGTTAATAGTAAAAAGAACACACATGCAATGACACTGGTGGATCCATGTGTGGTCTCTAAAGAGAACACACATTTCAATGACACTGGTGGATCCATATGTGGTATGTGAAAAGAACATACATGAAATGACTCCAGTTGTTGTTAGTAAAAAGAACACACATGCAATAACATTGGTGGATCCATATGTGGTATGTGAAAAGAACACACATGCAATGACTCTGGTTGTTGTTAGTAAAAATAACACACATGCAATGACACTAGTGGATCCATGTGTGGTCTCTGAAGAGAACACACATTTCAATGACACTGGTTGTTGTTAGTAAAAAGAACACACATGCAATGACACTGGTGGATACATGTGTGGTCTCTGAAGAAAACACACATGCAATGACTCTGGTTGTTGTTAGTGAAAAGAGCACACATGCAATGACACTGGTGGATCCATAGGTAGATTGTGAAAAGAACACACATGCAATGACACTGGTGGATCCATATGTGGTATGTGAAAAGAACACACATGCGATGACTCCAGTTGTTGTTAGTAAAAAGAACACACATGCAATGACACTGGTGGATCCATGTGTGGTCTCTAAACAGAACACACATTTCAATGACACTGGTGGATCCATATGTGGTCTGTGAAAAGAACACACATGAAATGACTCTAGTTGTTGTTAGTAAAAAGAACACACATGCAATGACACTAGTGGATCCATATGTGGTATGTGAAAAGAACACACATGCAATGACTCTGGCTATTGTTAGTTAAAAGAACACACATGCAATGACACTGGTGGATCCATGTGTGGTCTCTAAAGAGAACACGCATTTCAATGACTTTGGTTGTTGTTAGTAAAAAGAGCACACATCCAATGACACTGGTGGATCCATAGGTGGATTGTGAAAAGAACACACATGCAATGAACCTGGGAGATCCATATGTGGTATGTGAAAAGAACACACATGAAATGACTCTGGTTGTTGTTACTAAAAAGAACACACATGCAATGACACTGGTGGATCCATGTGTGGTCTCTGAAGAGAACACACATTTCAATGACTCTGGTTATTGTTAGTAAAAAGAACACACATGCATTGACATTGGTGGATCCATGTCTGGTCTCTGAAGAGAACACGCATGCAATGAGTCTGGTTGTTGTTAGTAAAAAGACCACACATGCAATGACACTAGAGGATCAATAGGTGGATTGTGAAAAGAACACACATGCAATGACACTGGTGGATCCATATGTGGTATGTGAAAAGAACACACATGAAATGACTCTGGTTGTTGTTAGTAAAAAGAACACACATGCATTGACACTGGTGGATCCATATGTGGATTGTGAAAACAGCACACATAATGACACTAGTGGATCCATATGTGGTATGTCAAAAGAACACACATGCAATGACTCTGGTTGTTATGAGTAAAAAGAACACACATGCAATGACACTGGTGGATCCATAGGTGGATGGTGAAAGAGCACACACGCAATGACACTGGTGGATCCGTATGTGGTATGTGAAAAGAACACACATGCAATGACTCTAGTTGTTGTTAGTAAAAATAAGACACATGCAATGACACTGGTGGAGCAATGTGTTGTCTCTGAAGAAAACACGCATTTCAATGACACTGGTGGATCCATATGTTGTATGTGAAAAGAACACACATGCAATGACACTGGTGGATCCATAGGTGGATTGTGAAAAGAGCACACATGCAATGACACTGGTGGATCCATATGTGGTATATGTGAAAAGAACACACATGCAATGACTCCCGTTGTTGTTAGTAAAAAGAACGCACATGCAATGACACTGGTGGATCCATGTGTGGTCTATGAAGAGAACACACATTTCAGTGACACTGGTGGATCCATATGTGGTATGTGAAAAGAACACACATGCAATGACTCTTGCTGTTGTTAGTAAAAAGAACACACATGCAATGATACTGGTGGATCCATGTCTGGTCTCTGAAGAGAACACACATTTCAATGACTCTGGTTGTTGTTAGTAAAAAGAACACACATGCAATGACACTGGTGGATCCATAGGTGGTATGTGAAAAGAACACACATGCAATGACACTGGTGGATCCATAGGTGGATTGTGAAAAGAGCACACATGCAATGACACTGGTGGATCCATATGTGGTATATGTGAAAAGAACACACATGCAATGACTCCCGTTGTTGTTAGTAAAAAGAACGCACATGCAATGACACTGGTGGATCCATGTGTGGTCTCTGAAGAGAACACACATTTCAGTGACACTGGTGGATCCATATGTGGTATGTGAAAAGAACACACATGAAATGACTCTAGTTGTTGTTAGTAAAAATAACACACCTGCAATGACACTGGTGGATCCATATGTGGTATGTGAAAAGAACACACATGCAATGACTCTTGCTGTTGTTAGTAAAAAGAACACACATGCAATGATACTGGTGGATCCATGTGTGGTCTTTGAAGAGAACACACATTTCAATGACTCTGGTTGTTGTTAGTAAAAAGAACACACATGCAATGACAGTGGTGGATCCATAGGTGGTATGTGAAAAGAACACACATGCAATGACACTGGTGGATCCATAGGTGGATTGTGAAAATAGCACACATGCAATGACACTGGTGGATCCATATGTGGTATATGTGAAAAGAACACACATGCAATGACTCCCGTTGTTGTTAGTAAAAAGAACGCACATGCAATGACACTGGTGGATCCATGTGTGGTCTCTGAAGAGAACACACATTTCAGTGACACTGGTGGATCCATATGTGGTATGTGAAAAGAACACACATGAAATGACTCTAGTTGTTGTTAGTAAAAATAACACACCTCCAATGACACAGGTGGATCCATATGTGGTATGTGAAAAGAACACACATGCAATGACTCTTGCTGTTGTTAGTAAAAAGAACACACATGCAATGATACTGGTGGATCCATGTGTGGTCTCTGAAGAGAACACACGTTTCAATGAGACTGGTGGATCCATATGTGGTATGTGAAAAGAACACACATGAAATGACTCCAGTTGTTGTTAGTAAAAAGAACACACATGCAATGGCACTGGTGGATCCATATGTGGTATGTGAAAAGAACACACATGCACTGACTCTGGTTGTTGTTAGTAAAAAGAACACACATGCAATGACACTAGTGGATCCATGTGTGGTCTCTGAAGATAACACACATTTCAATGACACTTGTTGTTGTTAGTAAAAAGAACACACATGTAATGACGCTGGTGGATCCATGTGTGGTCTCTGAAGAGAACACACATGCAATGACTCTGGTTGTTGTTAGTGAAAAGAGCACACATGCAATGACACTAGTGGATCCATAGGTCGATTGTGAAAAGAACAAACATGCAATGACACTGGTGGATCCATATGTGGTATGTGAAAAGAACACACATGCAATGACTCCAGTTGTTGTTAGTAAAAAGAACACACATGCAATGACACTTGTGGATCCATGTGTGGTCTCTGAAGAGAACACACATTGCAATGACACTGGTGGATCCATATGTGGTATGTGAAAAGAACACACATGAAATGACTCTAGTTGTTGTTAGTAAAAAGAACACACATGCAATGACATTGGTGGATCCATATGTGGTATGTGAAAAGAACACACATGCAATGACTCTGGTTGTTGTTAGTAAAAAGAATACACATGCAATGACACTGGTTGATCCATATGTGGTATGTAAAAAGAACACACATGCAATGACTCTAGTTGTTGTTAGTAAAAAGAACACACATGCAATGACACTGGTGGATCCATGTGTGGTCACTAAAGAGAACACACATTTCAATGACACTGGTGGATCCATATGTGGTATGTGAAAAGAACACACATGAAATGAATCCAGTTGTTGTTAATAAAAAGAGAACAAAAATTTCAATTACACTGGTGGATCCATATGTGGTATGTGAAGAGAACAAACATGCAATTACTCTGGTTGTTGTTAGTAAAAAGAACACACATGCAATGACACTGGTGGAGCTATGTGTGGTCTCTAAAGAGAACATACATGCAATGACTCTGGTTGTTGTTAGTAAAAAGAGCACACATGCAATGACACTGGTGGATCCATTGGTGGAATTTGAAAAGAACACACATGCAATGACACTGGTGGATCCATATGTGGTATGTGAAAAGAACACACATGCAATGTCTCCAGTTGTTGTTAGTAAAAAGAACACACATGCAATGACACTGGTGGATCCATGTGTGGTCTCTGAAGAGAACACACATTTCAATGACACTGGTGGATCCATATGTGGTATGTGAAAAGAACACACATGCAATGACACTGGTGGATCCATAGGTGGAATGTGAAAAGATCACACATGCAATGACACTGGTGGATCCATATGTGGTATGTGAAAAGAACAAACATGCAATGACTCTCATTGTTGTTAGTAAAAAGAACGCACATGCAATGACACTGGTGGATCCATGTGTGGTCTCTGAAGAGAACACACATTTCAATGACACTAGTGGATCCATACGTGGTATGTGAAAAGAACACACATGGAATGACTCCAGTTGTTGTTAATAAAAAGAACACACCTGCAATGACACTGGTGGATCCATATGTGGTATGTGAAAAGAACACACATGCAATGACTCTTGCTGTTGTTAGTAAAAAGAACACACATGCAATGATACTGGTGGATCCATGTGTGGTCTCTGAAGAGAACACACATTTCAATGACTCTGGTTATTGTTAGTAAAAAGAACACACATGCAACGACACTGGTGGATCCATGTGTGGTATCTGAAGAAAACACACATGCAATAACTCTGGTTGTTGTTAGTAAAAAGAGCACACATCCAATGACACTGGTGGATCCATAGGTGGATTGTGAAAAGAACACACATGCAATGACCCTGGTAGATCCATATGTGGTATGTGAAAATAACACACATGAAATGACTCCGGTTGTTGTTAGTAAAAAGAACACAGATGCAATGACACTTGTGGATCCATGTGTGGTCTCTGAAGAGAACACACATTTCAATGACACTGGTGGATCCATATGTGGTATGTGAAAAGAACACACATGAAATGACTCCAGTTGTTGTTAGTCAAAAGAACACACATGCAATGACACTGGTTGATCCATATGTGGTATGTGAAAAGAACACATATGCAATGACTCTAGTTGTTGTGAGTAAAAAGAACACACCTCCAATGACACAGGTGGATCCATATGTGGTATGTGAAAAGAACACACATGCAATGACTCTTGCTGTTGTTAGTAAAAAGAACACACATGCAATGATACTGGTGGATCCATGTGTGGTCTCTGAAGAGAACACACGTTTCAATGAGACTGGTGGATCCATATGTGGTATGTGAAAAGAACACACATGAAATGACTCCAGTTGTTGTTAGTAAAAAGAACACACATGCAATGGCACTGGTGGATCCATATGTGGTATGTGAAAAGAACACACATGCACTGACTCTGGTTGTTGTTAGTAAAAAGAACACACATGCAATGACACTAGTGGATCCATGTGTGGTCTCTGAAGATAACACACATTTCAATGACACTTGTTGTTGTTAGTAAAAAGAACACACATGTAATGACGCTGGTGGATCCATGTGTGGTCTCTGAAGAGAACACACATGCAATGACTCTGGTTGTTGTTAGTGAAAAGAGCACAAATGCAATGACCCTAGTGGATCCATAGGTCGATTGTGAAAAGAACAAACATGCAATGACACTGGTGGATCCATATGTGGTATGTGAAAAGAACACACATGCAATGACTCCAGTTGTTAGTAAAAAGAACACACATGCAATGACACTTGTGGATCCATGTGTGGTCTCAGAAGAGAACACACATTGCAATGACACTGGTGGATCCATATGTGGTATGTGAAAAGAACACACATGAAATGACTCCAGTTGTTGTTAGTAAAAAGAACACACATGCAATGACATTGGTGGATCCATATGTGGTATGTGAAAAGAACACACATGCAATGACTCTGGTTGTTGTTAGTAAAAAGAATACACATGCAATGACACTGGTTGATCCATATGTGGTATGTAAAAAGAACACACATGCAATGACTCTAGTTGTTGTTAGTAAAAAGAACACACATGCAATGACACTGGTGGATCCATGTGTGGTCACTAAAGAGAACAAACATTTCAATGATAATGGTTGTTAGTAAAATAAACACACAAGCAATGACACTGGTGGACCCCTGTGTGGTCTTTGAAGAGAACATACATGCAATGACTTTGGTTGTTGTTAGTAAAAAGAGCACACATGCAATGACACTGGTGGATCCATGTGTGGTCTCTGAAGAGAACACACATTTCAATGACACTGGTGGATCCATATGTGGTATGTGAGAAAACACACATGAAATGACTCCAGTTGTTGTTAGTAAAAAGAACACACATGCAATGGCACTGGTGGATCCATACGTGGTATGTGAAAAGAACACACATGAAATGACTCTTGCTGTTGTTAGTAAAAAGAACACACATGCAATGACACTGGTGGATCCATGTGTGGTCTGTGAAGAGAACACACATTTCAATGACACTTGTTGTTGTTAGTATAAAGAACACACATGCAATGACGCTGGTGGATCCATGTGTGGTCTCTGAAGAGAACACACATGCAATGACTTTGGTTGTTGTTAGTAAAAAGAGCACACATCCAATGACACTGGTGGATCCATAGGTAGATTGTGAAAAGAACACACATGCAATGGCCCTCGTAGATCCATATGTGGTATGTGAAAAGAACATACATGAAATGACTCCGGTTGTTGTTAGTAAAAACAACACACATGCAATGACACTAGTGGATCCATGTGTGGTCTCTGAAGAGAACGCACATTTCAATGACTATGCTTGTTGTTAGTAAAAAGGACACACATGCAATGACACTGGTGGATCCATGTGTGGTCTCTGAAGAGAACACACATGCAATGACTCTGGTTGTTGTTAGTAAAAGATCACACATGCAATGACACTGGAGGATCCATAGGTGGATTGTGAAAATAACACACATGCAACGACACTGGTGGATCCATATGTGGTATGTGAAAAGAACACACATGAAATGACTCTGGTTGTTGTTAGTAAAAAGAACACACATGCAATGACACTAGTGGATCCATAGGTGGATTGTGAAAAGAGCACACATGCAATGACACTGGTGGATCCATATGTGGTATGTGAAAAGAACACACATGCAATGACTCTGGTTGTTGTGGGTAAAAAGAACACACATGCAATGACATTGGTGGATCCATATGTGGATTGTGAAAAGAGCACACACGCAATGACACTGGTGGATCCATATGTGGTATGTGAAAAGAACACACATGCAATGACTCCAGTTGTTGTTACTAAAAACAACACACATGCAATGACACTTGTGGAGCCATGTGTGGTCTCTAAAGAGAACACACATTTCAATTACACTGGTGGATCCATATGTGGTATGTGAAGAGAACAAACATGCAATTACTCTGGTTGTTTTTAGTAAAAAGAACACACATGCAATGACACTGGTGGAGCTATGTGTGGTCTCTGAAGAGAACATACATGCAATGACTCTGGTTGTTGTTAGTAAAAAGAGCACACATGCAATGACACTGGTGGATCCATAGGTGGAATTTGAAAAGAACACACATGCAATGACACTGGTGGATCCATATGTGGTATGTGAAAAGAACACACATGCAATGTCTCCAGTTGTTGTTAGTAAAAAGAACACACATGCAATGACACTGGTGGATCCATGTGTGGTCTCTGAAGAGAACACACATTTCAATGACACTGGTGGATCCATATGTGGTATGTGAAAAGAACACACATGCAATGACACTGGTGGATCCATAGGTGGAATGTGAAAAGATCACACATGCAATGACACTGGTGGATCCATATGTGGTATGTGAAAAGAACAAACATGCAATGCCTCTCGTTGTTGTTGTTAGTAAAAGAACGCACATGCAATGACATCAGGTGGATCCATGTGTGGTCTCAAGAGAACACATTTCAATGACACTAGTGGATCCATATGTGGTATGTGAAAGAACACACATGAAATGACTCAGTTGTTGTTAATAAAAGAACACACCTGCAATGACATGGTGGATCCATATGTGGTATGTGAAAAGAACACACATGCAATGACTCTTCTTGTTGTTAGTAAAAAGAACACACATGCAATGATACTGGTGGATCCATGTGTGGTCTCTGAAGAGAACACACATTTCAATGACTCTGGTTATTGTTAGTAAAAAGAACACACATGCAACGACACTGGTGGATCCATGTGTGGTATCTGAAGAAAACACACATGCAATAACTCTGGTTGTTGTTAGTAAAAAGAGCACACATCCAATGACACTGGTGGATCCATAGGTGGATTGTGAAAAGAACACACATGCAATGACCTGGTAGATCCATATGTGGTATGTGAAAATAACACACATGAAATGACTCCGGTTGTTGTTAGTAAAAAGAACACACATGCAATGACACTTGTGGATCCATGTGTGGTCTCTGAAGAGAACAAACATTTCAATGACACTGGTGGATCCATATGTGGTATGTGAAAAGAACACACATGAAATGACTCCAGTTGTTGTTAGTCAAAAGAACACACATGCAATGACACTGGTTGATCCATATGTGGTATGTGAAAAGAACACATATGCAATGACTCTAGTTGTTGTTAGTAAAAAGAACACACATGCAATGACACTGGTGGATCCATGTGTGGTCTCTAAAGAGAACAAACATTTCAATGATAATGGTTGTTAGTAAAATAAACACACAAGCAATGACACTGGTGGACCCCTGTGTGGTCTCTGAAGAGAACATACATGCAATGACTTTGGTTGTTGTTAGTAAAAAGAGCACACATGCAATGACACTGGTTGATCCATAGGTGGAATTTGAAAAGAACACACATGCAATGTCTCCAGTTGTTGTTAGTAAAAAGAACACACATGCAATGACACTGGTGGATCCATGTGTGGTCTCTGAAGAGAACACACATTTCAATGACACCGGTGGATCCATATGTTGTATGTGAAAAGAACACACATGCAATGACACTGGTAGATCCATAGGTGGAATTTGAAAAGAACACACATGCAATGACACTGGTGGATCCATATGTGGTATGTGAAAAGAACATACATGCAATGTCTCTAGTTGTTGTTAGTAAAAAGAACACACATGCAATGACACTGGTGGATCCATGTGTGGTCTCTGAAGAGAACACACATTTCAATGACACTGGTGGATCCATATGTGGTATATGAAAAGAACACACATGCAATGACACTGGTGGATCCATAGGTGGAATGTGAAAAGATCACACATGCAATGACACTGGTGGATCCATATGTGGTATGTGAAAAGAACAAACATGCAATGAATCCCGTTGTTGTTAGTAAAAAGAACACACATGCAATGACACTGGTGGATCCATGTGTGGTTTGTGAAGAGAACACACATTTCAATGACACTGGTGGATCCATATGTGGTATGTGAAAAGAACACACATGCAATGACTCTTGCTGTTGTTAGTAAAAAGAACACACATGCAATGATACTGGTGGATCCATGTGTGGTCTGTGAAGAGAACACACATTTCAATGACTCTGGTTGTTGTTAGTAAAAAGAACACACATGCAACGACACTGGTGGATCCAAGTGTGGTATCTGAAGAAAACACACATGCAATGACTCTGGTTGTTGTTACTAAAAAGAGCACACATCCAATGACACTGGTGGATCCATAGGTGGATTGTGAAAAGAACACACATGCAATGACCCTAGTAGATCCATATGTGGTATGTGAAAAGAACACACATGAAATGACTCCGGTTGTTGTTAGTAAAAAGAACACACATGCAATGACACTAGTGGATCCATGTGTGGTCTCTGAAGAGAACACACATTTCAATGACTATGGTTGTTGTTAGTAAAAAGAACACACATGCAATGACACTGCTGGATCCATGTGTGGTCTCTGAAGAGAACACACACGCAATGACTCTGGTTGTTGTTAGTAAAAAGAGCACACATGCAATGACACTAGAGGATCCATAGGTGGATTGTGAAAATAACACACATGCAACAACACTGGTGGATCCATATGTGGTATGTGAAAAGAACACACATGAAATGACTGTGGTTGTTGTTAGTAAAAAGAACACACATGCAATGACACTAGTGGATCCATAGGTGGATTGTGAAAAGAGCACACATGCAATGACACTGGTGGATCCATATGTGGTATGTGAAACGATCACACATGCAATAACTCTGGTTGTTGTGAGTAAAAAGAACACACATGCAATGACATTGGTGGATCCATAAGTGGATTGTGAAAAGAGCACACACGCAATGACACTGGTCGATCCATATGTGGTATGTGAAAAGAACACACATGCAATGACTCCAGTTTTTGTTAGTAAAAACAACACACATGCAATGACATTTGTGGAGCCATGTGTGGTCTCTGAAGAGAACACACATTTCAATGACACTGGTGGATCCATATGTGGTATGTGAAGAGAACAAACATGCAATGACTCTGGTTGTTGTTAGTAAAAAGAACACACATGCAATGACACTGGTGGAGCCATGTGTGGTCTCTGAAGAGAACATACATGCAATGACTCTGGTTGTTGTTAGTAAAAAGAGCACACATGCAATGACACTGGTGGATCCATCGGTGGAATTTGAAAAGAACACACATGCAATGACACTGGTGGATCCATATGTGGTATGTGAAAAGAACACACATGCAATGTCTCCAGTTTTTGTTAGTAAAAAGAACACACATGCAATGACACTAGTGGATCCATGTGTGGTCTCTGAAGAGAACACACATTTTAATGACACTGGTGGATCCATATGTGGTATGTGAAAAGAACACACATGCAATGACATTGGTGGATCCATAGGTGGAATGTGAAAAGATCACACATGCAATGACACTGGTGGATCCATATGTGGTATGTGAAAAGAACAAACATGCAATGACTCCCGTTGTTGTTAGTAAAAAGAACGCACATGCAATGACACTAGTGGATCCATAGGTGGATTGTGAAAAGAGCACACATGCAATGACACTGGTGGATCCATATGTCGTATGTGAAAAGAACACACATGCAATGACTCTGGTTGTTGTGAGTAAAAAGAACACACATGCAATGACATTGGTGGATCCATAAGTGGATTGTGAAAAGAGCACACACGCAATGACACTGGTCGATCCATATGTGGTATGTGAAAAGAACACACATGCAATGACTCCAGTTGTTGTTAGTAAAAACAACACACAAGCAATGACATTTGTGGAGCCATGTGTGGTCTCTAAAGAGAACACACATTTCAATGACACTGGTGGATCCATATGTGGTATGTGAAGGGAACAAACATGCAATGACTCTGGTTGTTGTTAGTATAAAGAACACACATGCAATGACACTGGTGGAGCCATGTGTGGTCTCTCAAGAGAACATACATGCAATGACTCTGGTTGTTGTTAGTAAAAAGAGCACACATGCAATGACACTGGTGGATCCATAGGTGGAATTTGAAAAGAACACACATGCAATGACACTGGTGGATCCATATGTGGTATGTGAAAAGAACACACATGCAATGTCTCCAGTTTTTGTTAGTAAAAAGAACACACATGCAATGACACTGGTGGATCCATGTGTGGTCTCTGAAGAGAACACACATTTTAATGACACTGGTGGATCCATATGTGGTATGTGAAAAGAACACACATGCAATGACATTGGTGGATCCATAGGTGGAATGTGAAAAGATCACACATGCAATGACACTGGTGGATCCACATGTGGTATGTGAAAATAACAAACATGCAATGACTCCCGTTGTTGTTACTAAAAAAGAACGCACATGCAATGACACTGGTGGATCCATGTGTGGTCTCTGAAGAGAACACACATTTCAATGACACTGGTGGATCCATATGTGGAATTTGAAAAGAACACACCTGCAATGACACTGGTGGATCCATATGTGGTATGTGAAAAGAACACACATGCAATGACTCTTGCTGTTGTTAGTAAAAAGAACACACATGCAATGATACTGGTGGATCCATGTGTGGTCTTTGAAGAAAACACACATTTCAATGACTCTGGTTGTTGTTAGTAAAAAGAACACACATGCAACGACACTGGTGGATCCATGTGTGGTATCTGAAGAGAACACACATTTCAATGACTCTGGTTGTTGTTAGTAAAAAGAACACACATGCAACGACACTGGTGGATCCATGTGTGGTATATGAAGAAAACACACATGCAATGACTCTGGTTGTTGTTAGTAAAAAGAGCACACATCCAATGACACTGGTGGATCCATAGGTGGATTGTGAAAAGAACACACATGCAATGACCCTGGTAGATCCATATGTGGTATGTGAAAAGAACACACATGAAATGACTCCGGTTGTTGTTAGTAAAAAGAACACACCTGCAATGACACTAGTGGATCCATGTGTGGTCTTTGAAGAGAACACACATTTCAATGACTATGGTTGTTGTTAGTAAAAAGAACACACATGCAATGACACTGGTGGATCCATGTGTGGTCTCTGAAGAGAACACACACGCAATGACTCTGGTTGTTGTTAGTAAAAAGAGCACACATGCAATGACACTGGAGGATCCATAGGTGGATTGTGAAAATAACACACATGCAACGACACTGGTGGATCCATATGTGGTATGTGAAAAGAACACACATGAAATGACTCTGGTTGTTGTTAGTAAAAAGAACACACATGCAATGACACTAGTGGATCCATAGGTGGATTGTGAAAAGAGCACACATGCAATGACACTGGTGGATCCATATGTGGTATGTGAAAACAACACACATGCAATGACTCTGGTTGTTGTGAGTAAAAAGAACACACATGCAATGACATTGGTGGATCCATAGGTGGATTGTGAAAAGAGCACACACGCAATGACACTGGTGGATCCATATGTGGTATGTGAAAAGAACACACATGCAATGACTCCAGGTGTTGTTAGTAAAAACAACACACATGCAATGACACTTCTGGAGCCATGTGTGGTCTCTGAAGAGAACACACATTTCAATGACACTGGTGGATCCATATGTGGTATGTGAAGAGAACAAACATGCAATGACTCTGGTTGTTGTTAGTAAAAAGAACACAGATGCAATGACACTGGTGGAGCCATGTGTGGTCTCTGAAGAGAACATACATGCAATGACTCTGGTGGATCCATATGTGGTATGTGAAAAGAACACACATGCAATGACTCCAGTTGTTGTTAGTAAAAAGAACACATATGCAATGACACTAGTGGATCCATGCGTGGTCTCTGAAGAGAACACACATGGATTATGACTATGGTTGTTGTTAGTAAAAAGAACACACATGCAATGACACTGGTGGATCCATGAGTGGTCTCTGAAGAGAACACACATGCAATGACTCTGGTTGTTGTTAGTAAAAAGAGCACACATGCAATGACACTGGAGGATCCATAGGTGGATTGTGAAAATAACACACATGCAACGACATTGGTGGATCCATATGTGGTATGTGAAAAGAAACACATGCAATGACTCTGGTTGTTGTGAGTAAAAAGAACACACATGCAATGACATTGGTGGATTATGAAAAGAGCACACACGCAATGACACTGGTGGATCCATATGTGGTATGTGAAAAGAACACACATGCAATGACTCCAATTGTTGTTAGTAAAAAGAACACCCATGCAATGACACTGGTGGATCCATGTGTGGTCTCTGAAGAGAACACACATTTCAATGACACTGGTGGATACATATGTGGTATGTGAAAAGAACACACATGCAATGACACTGGTGGATCCATAGGTGGATTGTGAAAGGAGCACACATGAAGTGACACTGGTGGATCCATATGTGGTGTGTGAAAAGAACACACATGCAATGACTCCAGTTGTTGTTAGTAAAAACAACACACATGCAATGACACTTGTGGAGCCATGTGTGGTCTCTGAAGAGAACACACATTTCAATGACACTGGTGGATCCATGTGTGGTATGTGAACAGAACAAACATGCAATGACTCTGGTTGTTGTTAGTAAAAAGAACACACATGCAATGACACTGGTGGAGCCATGTGTGGTCTCTGAAGAGAACATACATGCAATGACTCTGGTTGTTGTTAGTAAAAAGAGCACACATGCAATGACACTGGTGGATCCATAGGTGGAATTTGAAAAGAACACACATGCAATGACACTGGTGGATCCATATGTGGTATGTGAAAAGAACACACATGCAATGTCTCCAGTTTTTGTTAGTAAAAAGAACACACATGCAATGACACTGGTGGATCCATGTGTGGTCTCTGAAGAGAACATACATTTTAATGACACTGGTGGATCCATATGTGGTATGTGAAAAGAACGCACATGCAATGACACTGGTGGATCCATGTGTGGTCTCTGAAGAGAACACACATTTCAATGACACTGGTGGATCCATATGTGGTATGTGAAAAGAACAAACATGCAATGACTCCCGTTGTTGTTAGTAAAAAGAACGCACATGCAATGACACTTGTGGATCCATGTGTGGTCTCTGAAGAGAACACACATTTCAATGACACTGGTGGATCCATATGTGGTATGTGAAAAGAACACACATGAAATGACTCCAGTTGTTGTTAATAAAAAGAACACACCTGCAATGACACTGGTGGATCCATATGTGGTATGTGAAAAGAACACACATGTAATGACTCTTGCTGTTGTTAGTAAAAAGAACACACATGCAATGATACTGGTGGATCCATGTGTGGTCTCTAAAGAGAACACACATTTCAATGACTCTGGTTGTTGTTAGTAAAAAAAAACACATGCAACGACACTGGTGGATCCATGTGTGGTATCTCAAGAAAACACACATGCAATGACTCTGGTTGTTGTTAGCAAAAAGAGCACACATCCGATGACACTGGTGGATCCATAGGTGGATTGTGAAAAGAACACACATGCAATGACCCTGGTAGATCCATATGTGGTATGTGAAAAGAACACACATGAAATGACTCCGGTTGTTGTTAGTAAAAAGAACACACATGCAATGACACTAGTGGATCCATGTGTGGTCTCTGAAGAGAACACACATTTCAATGACTATGGTTGTTGTTCGTAAAAAGAACACACATGCAATGACACTGGTGGATCCATGTGTGGTCTCTAAAGAGAACACACATGCAATGACTCTGGTTGTTGTTAGTAAAAAGAGCACACATTCAATGACACTGGAGGATCCATAGGTGGATTGTGAAAATAACACACATGCAACGACACTGGTGGATCCATATGTGGTATGTGAAAAGAACGCACATGAAATGACTCTGGTTGTTGTTAGTAAAAAGAACACACATGCAATGACACTAGTGGATCCATAGGTGGATTGTGAAAAGAGCACACATGCAATGACACTGATGGATCCATATGTGGTATGTAAAAACAACACACATGCAATTACTCTGGTTGTTGTGTGTAAAAAGAACACACATGCAATGACATTGGTGGATCCATAGGTGGATTGTGAAAAGTGCACACACGCAATGACACTGGTGGATCCATATGTGGTATGTGAAAACAACACACATGCAATGACTCTGGTTGTTGTGAGTAAAAAGAACACACATGCAATGACATTGGTGGATCCATAGGTGGATTGTGAAAAGTGCACACACGCAATGACACTGGTGGATCCATATGTGGTATGTGAAAAGAACACACATGCAATGACTCCAGTTGTTGTTAGTAAAAATAACACACATGCAATGACACTTGTGGAGCCATGTGTGGTCTCTGAAGAGAACACACATTTCAATGACACTGGTGGATCCATGTGTGGTATGTGAATAGAACAAACATGCAATGACTCTGGTTGTTGTTAGTAAAAAGAACACAGATGCAATGACACTGGTGGAGCCATGTGTGGTCTCTGAAGAGAACATACATGCAATGACTCTGGTTGTTGTTAGTAAAAAGAGCACACATGCAATGACACTGGTGGATCCATAGGTGGAATTTGAAAAGAACACACATGCAATGACACTGGTGGATCCATATGTGGTATGTGAAAAGAACACACATGCAATGTCTCTAGTTGTTGTTAGTAAAAAGAACACACATGCAATGACACTGGTGGATCCATGTGTGGTCTCTGAAGAGAACACACATTTCAATGACACTGGTGGATCCATATGTGGTATATGAAAAGAACACACATGCAATGACACTGGTGGATCCATAGGTGGAATGTGAAAAGATCACACATGCAATGACACTGGTGGATCCATATGTGGTATGTGAAAAGAACAAACATGCAATGACTCCTGTTGTTGTTAGTAAAAAGAACGCACATGCAATGACACTGGTGGATCCATGTGTGGTCTCTGAAGAGAACACACATTTCAATGACACTGGTGGATCCATATGTGGTATGTGAAAAGAACAAACATGCAATGACTCCCGTTGTTGTTAGTAAAAAGAACGCACATGCAATGACACTGGCGGATCCATGTGTGGTCTCTGAAGAGAACACAAATTTCAATGACACTGGTGGATCCATAGGTGGTATGTGAAAATAACACACATGAAATGACTCCAGTTGTTGTTAATAAAAAGAACACACCTGCAATGACACTGGTGGATCCATATGTGGTATGTGAAAAGAACACACATGCAATGACTCTTGCTGTTGTTAGTAAAAAGAACACACTTGCAATGATACTGGTGGATCCATGTGTGGTCTCTGAAGAGAACACACATTTCAATGACTCTGGTTGTTGTTAGTAAAAAGAACACACATGCAACGACACTGGTGGATCCATGTGTGGTATCTCAAGAAAACACACATGCAATGACTCTGGTTGTTGTTAGTAAAAAGAGCACACATCCAATGACACTGGTGGATCCATAGGTGGATTGTGAAAAGAGCACACATGCAATGACCCTGGTAGATCCATATGTGGTATGTGAAAAGAACACACATGAAATGACTCCAGTTGTTGTTAGTAAAAAGAACACACATGCAATGACACTAGCGGATCCATGTGTGGTCTCTGAAGAGAACACACATTTCAATGACTATGGTTGTTGTTAGTAAAAAGAACACACATGCAATGACACTGGTGGATCCATGTGTGGTCTCTAAAGAGAACACACATGCAATGACTCTGGTTGTTGTTATTAAAAAGAGCACACATGCAATGACACTGGTGGATCCATTGGTGGAATGTGAAAAGAACACACATTTCAATGACACTGGTGGATCCATATGTGGTATGTGAAAAGAACACACATGAAATGAATCCAGTTGTTGTTAATAAAAAGAGAACACACATTTCAATTACACTGGTGGATCCATATGTGGTATGTGAAGAGAACAAACATGCAATTACTCTGGTTGTTGTTAGTAAAAAGAACACACATGCAATGACACTGGTGGAGCTATGTGTGGTCTCTAAAGAGAACATACATGCAATGACTCTGGTTGTTGTTAGTAAAAAGAGCACACATGCAATGACACTGGTGGATCCATTGGTGGAATTTGAAAAGAACACACATGCAATGACACTGGTGGATCCATATGTGGTATGTGAAAAGAACACACATGCAATGTCTCCAGTTGTTGTTAGTAAAAAGAACACACATGCAATGACACTGGTGGATCCATGTGTGGTCTCTGAAGAGAACACACATTTCAATGACACTGGTGGATCCATATGTGGTATGTGAAAAGAACACACATGCAATGACAATGGTGGATCCATATGTGTATTGTGAAAAGATCACACATGCAATGACACTGGTGTATCCATATGTGGTATGTGAAAAGAACAAACATGCAATGACTCGTGCTGTTGTTAGTAAAAAGAACTCACATGCAATGACATTTGGTGGATCCATGTGTGGTCTCTGAAGAGAACACACATTTCAATGACACTAGTGGATCCATACGTGGTATGTGAAAAGAACACACATGGAATGACTCCAGTTGTTGTTAATAAAAAGAACACACCTGCAATGACACTGGTGGATCCATATGTGGTATGTGAAAAGAACACACATGCAATGACTCTTGCTGTTGTTAGTAAAAAGAACACACATGCAATGATACTGGTGGATCCATGTGTGGTCTCTGAAGAGAACACACATTTCAATGACTCTGGTTATTGTTAGTAAAAAGAACACACATGCAACGACACTGGTGGATCCATGTGTGGTATCTGAAGAAAACACACATGCAATAACTCTGGTTGTTGTTAGTAAAAAGAGCACACATCCAATGACACTGGTGGATCCATAGGTGGATTGTGAAAAGAACACACATGCAATGACCCTGGTAGATCCATATGTGGTATGTGAAAATAACACACATGAAATGACTCCGGTTGTTGTTAGTAAAAAGAACACACATGCAATGACACTTGTGGATCCATGTGTGGTCTCTGAAGAGAACACACATTTCAATGACACTGGTGGATCCATATGTGGTATGTGAAAAGAACACACATGAAATGACTCCAGTTGTTGTTAGTCAAAAGAACACACATGCAATGACACTGGTTGATCCATATGTGGTATGTGAAAAGAACACATATGCAATGACTCTAGTTGTTGTTAGTAAAAAGAACACACATGCAATGACACTGGTGGATCCATGTGTGGTCTCTAAAGAGAACAAACATTTCAATGATAATGGTTGTTAGTAAAATAAACACACAAGCAATGACACTGGTGGACCCCTGTGTGGTCTTTGAAGAGAACATACATGCAATGACTTTGGTTGTTGTTAGTAAAAAGAGCACACATGCAATGACACTGGTGGATCCATGTGTGGTCTCTGAAGAGAACACACATTTCAATGACACTGGTGGATCCATATGTGGTATGTGAGAAAACACACATGAAATGACTCCAGTTGTTGTTAGTAAAAAGAACACACATGCAATGGCACTGGTGGATCCATATGTGGTATGTGAAAAGAACACACATGAAATGACTCTTGCTGTTGTTAGTAAAAAGAACACACATGCAATGACACTGGTGGATCCATGTGTGGTCTGTGAAGAGAACACACATTTCAATGACACTTGTTGTTGTTAGTATAAAGAACACACATGCAATGACGCTGGTGGATCCATGTGTGGTCTCTGAAGAGAACACACATGCAATGACTTTGGTTGTTGTTAGTAAAAAGAGCACACATCCAATGACACTGGTGGATCCATAGGTAGATTGTGAAAAGAACACACATGCAATGGCCCTCGTAGATCCATATGTGGTATGTGAAAAGAACATACATGAAATGACTCCGGTTGTTGTTAGTAAAAACAACACACATGCAATGACACTAGTGGATCCATGTGTGGTCTCTGAAGAGAACGCACATTTCAATGACTATGCTTGTTGTTAGTAAAAAGGACACACATGCAATGACACTGGTGGATCCATGTGTGGTCTCTGAAGAGAACACACATGCAATGACTCTGGTTGTTGTTAGTAAAAGATCACACATGCAATGACACTGGAGGATCCATAGGTGGATTGTGAAAATAACACACATGCAACGACACTGGTGGATCCATATGTGGTATGTGAAAAGAACACACATGAAATGACTCTGGTTGTTGTTAGTAAAAAGAACACACATGCAATGACACTAGTGGATCCATAGGTGGATTGTGAAAAGAGCACACATGCAATGACACTGGTGGATCCATATGTGGTATGTGAAAAGAACACACATGCAATGACTCTGGTTGTTGTGGGTAAAAACAACACACATGCAATGACACTTGTGGAGCCATGTGTGGTCTCTAAAGAGAACACACATTTCAATTACACTGGTGGATCCATATGTGGTATGTGAAGAGAACAAACATGCAATTACTCTGGTTGTTGTTAGTAAAAAGAACACACATGCAATGACACTGGTGGAGCTATGTGTGGTCTCTGAAGAGAACATACATGCAATGACTCTGGTTGTTGTTAGTAAAAAGAGCACACATGCAATGACACTGGTGGATCCATAGGTGGAATTTGAAAAGAACACACATGCAATGACACTGGTGGATCCATATGTGGTATGTGAAAAGAACACACATGCAATGTCTCCAGTTGTTGTTAGTAAAAAGAACACACATGCAATGACACTGGTGGATCCATGTGTGGTCTCTGAAGAGAACACACATTTCAATGACACTGGTGGATCCATATGTGGTATGTGAAAAGAACACACATGCAATGACACTGGTGGATCCATAGGTGGAATGTGAAAAGATCACACATGCAATGACACTGGTGGATCCATATGTGGTATGTGAAAAGAACAAACATGCAATGACTCTCGTTGTTGTTAGTAAAAAGAACGCACATGCAATGACACTGGTGGATCCATGTGTGGTCTCTGAAGAGAACACACATTTCAATGACACTAGTGGATCCATATGTGGTATGTGAAAAGAACACACATGAAATGACTCCAGTTGTTGTTAATAAAAAGAACACACCTGCAATGACACTGGTGGATCCATATGTGGTATGTGAAAAGAACACACATGCAATGACTCTTGCTGTTGTTAGTAAAAAGAACACACATGCAATGATACTGGTGGATCCATGTGTGGTGTCTGAAGAGAACACACATTTCAATGACTCTGGTTATTGTTAGTAAAAAGAACACACATGCAACGACACTGGTGGATCCATGTGTGGTATCTGAAGAAAACACACATGCAATAACTCTGGTTGTTGTTAGTAAAAAGAGCACACATCCAATGACACTGGTGGATCCATAGGTGGATTGTGAAAAGAACACACATGCAATGACCCTGGTAGATCCATATGTGGTATGTGAAAATAACACACATGAAATGACTCCGGTTGTTGTTAGTAAAAAGAACACACATGCAATGACACTTGTGGATCCATGTGTGGTCTCTGAAGAGAACACACATTTCAATGACACTGGTGGATCCATATGTGGTATGTGAAAAGAACACACATGAAATGACTCCAGTTGTTATTAGTCAAAAGAACACACATGCAATGACACTGGTTGATCCATATGTGGTATGTGAAAAGAACACATATGCAATGACTCTAGTTGTTGTTAGTAAAAAGAACACACATGCAATGACACTGGTGGATCCATGTGTGGTCTCTAAAGAGAACAAACATTTCAATGATAATGGTTGTTAGTAAAATAAACACACAAGCAATGACACTGGTGGACCCCTGTGTGGTCTCTGAAGAGAACATACATGCAATGACTTTGGTTGTTGTTAGTAAAAAGAGCACACATGCAATGACACTGGTTGATCCATAGGTGGAATTTGAAAAGAACACACATGCAATGTCTCCAGTTGTTGTTAGTAAAAAGAACACACATGCAATGACACTGGTGGATCCATGTGTGGTCTCTGAAGAGAACACACATTTCAATGACACCGGTGGATCCATATGTTGTATGTGAAAAGAACACACATGCAATGACACTGGTAGATCCATAGGTGGAATTTGAAAAGAACACACATGCAATGACACTGGTGGATCCATATGTGGTATGTGAAAAGAACATACATGCAATGTCTCTAGTTGTTGTTAGTAAAAAGAACACACATGCAATGACACTGGTGGATCCATGTGTGGTCTCTGAAGAGAACACACATTTCAATGACACTGGTGGATCCATATGTGGTATATGAAAAGAACACACATGCAATGACACTGGTGGATCCATAGGTGGAATGTGAAAAGATCACACATGCAATGACACTGGTGGATCCATATGTGGTATGTGAAAAGAACAAACATGCAATGAATCCCGTTGTTGTTAGTAAAAAGAACACACATGCAATGACACTGGTGGATCCATGTGTGGTTTGTGAAGAGAACACACATTTCAATGACACTGGTGGATCCATATGTGGTATGTGAAAAGAACACACATGCAATGACTCTTGCTGTTGTTAGTAAAAAGAACACATGCAATGACACTGGTGGATCCAGGTGTGGTCTGTGAAGAGAACACACATTTCAATGACTCTGGTTGTTGTTAGTAAAAAGAACACACATGCAACGACACTGGTGGATCCAAGTGTGGTATCTGAAGAAAACACACATGCAATGACTCTGGTTGTTGTTACTAAAAAGAGCACACATCCAATGACACTGGTGGATCCATAGGTGGATTGTGAAAAGAACACACATGCAATGACCCTAGTAGATCCATATGTGGTATGTGAAAAGAACACACATGAAATGACTCCGGTTGTTGTTAGTAAAAAGAACACACATGCAATGACACTAGTGGATCCATGTGTGGTCTCTGAAGAGAACACACATTTCAATGACTATGGTTGTTGTTAGTAAAAAGAACACACATGCAATGACATCTTGGATCCATGTGTGGTCTCTGAAGAGAACACACACGCAATGACTCTGGTTGTTGTTAGTAAAAAGAGCACACATGCAATGACACTAGAGGATCCATAGGTGGATTGTGAAAATAACACACATGCAACAACACTGGTGGATCCATATGTGGTATGTGAAAAGAACACACATGAAATGACTGTGGTTGTTGTTAGTAAAAAGAACACACATGCAATGACACTAGTGGATCCATAGGTGGATTGTGAAAAGAGCACACATGCAATGACACTGGTGGATCCATATGTGGTATGTGAAAAGATCACACATGCAATAACTCTGGTTGTTGTGAGTAAAAAGAACACACATGCAATGACATTGGTGGATCCATAAGTGGATTGTGAAAAGAGCACACACGCAATGACACTGGTCGATCCATATGTGGTATGTGAAAAGAACACACATGCAATGACTCCAGTTTTTGTTAGTAAAACAACACACATGCAATGACATTTGTGGAGCCATGTGTGGTCTCTGAAGAGAACACACATTTCAATGACACTGGTGGATCCATATGTGGTATGTGAAGAGAACAAACATGCAATGACTCTGGTTGTTGTTAGTAAAAAGAACACACATGCAATGACACTGGTGGAGCCATGTGTGGTCTCTGAAGAGAACATACATGCAATGACTCTGGTTGTTGTTAGTAAAAAGAGCACACATGCAATGACACTGGTGGATCCATCGGTGGAATTTGAAAAGAACACACATGCAATGACACTGGTGGATCCATATGTGGTATGTGAAAAGAACACACATGCAATGTCTCCAGTTTTTGTTAGTAAAAAGAACACACATGCAATGACACTAGTGGATCCATGTGTGGTCTCTGAAGAGAACACACATTTTAATGACACTGGTGGATCCATATGTGGTATGTGAAAAGAACACACATGCAATGACATTGGTGGATCCATAGGTGGAATGTGAAAAGATCACACATGCAATGACACTGGTGGATCCATATGTGGTATGTGAAAAGAACAAACATGCAATGACTCCCGTTGTTGTTAGTAAAAAGAACGCACATGCAATGACACTAGTGGATCCATAGGTGGATTGTGAAAAGAGCACACATGCAATGACACTGGTGGATCCATATGTCGTATGTGAAAAGAACACACATGCAATGACTCTGGTTGTTGTTAGTAAAAAGAACACACATGCAATGACATTGGTGGATCCATAAGTGGATTGTGAAAAGAGCACACACGCAATGACACTGGTCGATCCATATGTGGTATGTGAAAAGAACACACATGCAATGACTCCAGTTGTTGTTAGTAAAAACAACACACAAGCAATGACATTTGTGGAGCCATGTGTGGTCTCTGAAGAGAACACACATTTCAATGACACTGGTGGATCCATATGTGGTATGTGAAGGGAACAAACATGCAATGACTCTGGTTGTTGTTAGTATAAAGAACACACATGCAATGACACTGGTGGAGCCATGTGTGGTCTCTCAAGAGAACATACATGCAATGACTCTGGTTGTTGTTAGTAAAAAGAGCACACATGCAATGACACTGGTGGATCCATAGGTGGAATTTGAAAAGAACACACATGCAATGACACTGGTGGATCCATATGTGGTATGTGAAAAGAACACACATGCAATGTCTCCAGTTTTTGTTAGTAAAAAGAACACATGCAATGACATCAGGTGGATCCATGTGTGGTCTCTGAAGAGAACACACATTTTAATGAAACTGGTGGATCCATATGTGGTTTGTAAAAAGACCACACATGCAATGACATTGGTGGATCCATAGGTGGAATGTGAAAAGATCACACATGCAATGACACTGGTGGATCCACATGTGGTATGTGAAAATAACAAACATGCAATGACTCCCGTTGTTGTTACTAAAAAAGAACGCACATGCAATGACACTGGTGGATCCATGTGTGGTCTCTGAAGATCAGACACATTTCAATGACACTGGTGGATCCATATGTGGAATTTGAAAAGAACACACCTGCAATGACACTGGTGGATCCATATGTGGTATGTGAAAAGAACACACATGCAATGACTCTTGCTGTTGTTAGTAAAAAGAACACACATGCAATGATACTGGTGGATCCATGTGTGGTCTTTGAAGAAAACACACATTTCAATGACTCTGGTTGTTGTTAGTAAAAAGAACACACATGCAACGACACTGGTGGATCCATGTGTGGTATCCAAGAGAACACACATTTCAATGACTCGGTTGTTGTTAGTAAAAAGAGCACACATGCAACGACACTGGTGGATCCATCTGTGGTATCTGAAGAAAACACACATGCAATGACTCTGGTTGTTGTTAGTAAAAAGAGCACACATCCAATGACACTGGTGGATCCATAGGTGGATTGTGAAAAGAACACACATGCAATGACCCTGGTAGATCCATATGTGGTATGTGAAAAGAACACACATGAAATGACTCCGGTTGTTGTTAGTAAAAAGAACACACCTGCAATGACACTAGTGGATCCATGTGTGGTCTTTGAAGAGAACACACATTTCAATGACTATGGTTGTTGTTAGTAAAAAGAACACACATGCAATGACACTGGTGGATCCATGTGTGGTCTCTGAAGAGAACACACACGCAATGACTCTGGTTGTTGTTAGTAAAAAGAGCACACATGCAATGACACTGGAGGATCCATAGGTGGATTGTGAAAATAACACACATGCAACGACACTGGTGGATCCATATGTGGTATGTGAAAAGAACACACATGAAATGACTCTGGTTGTTGTTAGTAAAAAGAACACACATGCAATGACACTAGTGGATCCATAGGTGGATTGTGAAAAGAGCACACATGCAATGACACTGGTGGATCCATATGTGGTATGTGAAAACAACACACATGCAATGACTCTGGTTGTTGTGAGTAAAAAGAACACACATGCAATGACATTGGTGGATCCATAGGTGGATTGTGAAAAGAGCACACACGCAATGACACTGGTGGATCCATATGTGGTATGTGAAAAGAACACACATGCAATGACTCCAGGTGTTGTTAGTAAAACAACACACATGCAATGACACTGGAGCCATGTGTGGTCTCAAGAAGAGAACACACATTTCAATGACACTGGTGGATCCATATGTGGTATGTGAAGAGAACAAACATGCAATGACTCTGGTTGTTGTTAGTAAAAAGAACACAGATGCAATGACACTGGTGGAGCCATGTGTGGTCTCTGAAGAGAACATACATGCAATGACTCTGGTGGATCCATATGTGGTATGTGAAAAGAACACACATGCAATGACTCCAGTTGTTGTTAGTAAAAAGAACACATATGCAATGACACTAGTGGATCCATGCGTGGTCTCTGAAGAGAACACACATGGATTATGACTATGGTTGTTGTTAGTAAAAAGAACACACATGCAATGACACTGGTGGATCCATGAGTGGTCTCTGAAGAGAAAACACATGCAATGACTCTGGTTGTTGTTAGTAAAAAGAGCACACATGCAATGACACTGGAGGATCCATAGGTGGATTGTGAAAATAACACACATGCAACGACATTGGTGGATCCATATGTGGTATGTGAAAAGAAACACATGCAATGACTCTGGTTGTTGTGAGTAAAAAGAACACACATGCAATGACATTGGTGGATTATGAAAAGAGCACACACGCAATGACACTGGTGGATCCATATGTGGTATGTGAAAAGAACACACATGCAATGACTCCAAATGTTGGTAGGAAAAAGAAAACCCATGCAATGACATCAGGATCCATGTGTTGTATCTGAAGAGAACAAAAATTTAAATGACACTTGTGTATACATATGTGGTATGCGAAAAGAACACACATGCAATGACACTTGGGATCCATAGGTGGATTGTGAAAGGAGCACACATGAAGTGACACTGTGGATCCATATGTGGTGTGTGAAAAGAACACACATGCAATGACTCAGGTTGTTAGTAAAAACAACACACATGCAATGACACTTGTGGAGCCATGTGTGGTCTCTGAAGAGAACACACATTTCAATGACACTGGTGGATCCATGTGTGGTATGTGAACAGAACAAATATGCAATGACTCTGGTTGTTGTTAGTAAAAAGAACACACATGCAATGACACTGGTGGAGCCATGTGTGGTCTCTGAAGAGAACATACATGCAATGACTCTGGTTGTTGTTAGTAAAAAGAGCACACATGCAATGACACTGGTGGATCCATAGGTGGAATTTGAAAAGAACACACATGCAATGACACTGGTGGATCCATATGTGGTATGTGAAAAGAACACACATGCAATGTCTCCAGTTTTTGTTAGTAAAAAGAACACACATGCAATGACATCAGGATCCATGTGTGGTCTCTGAAGAGAACACACATTTTAATGACACTGGTGGATCCATATGTGGTATGTGAAAAGAACACACATGCAATGACATTGGTGGATCCATAGGTGGAATCTGAAAAGATCACACATGCAATGACACTGGTGGATCCATATGTGGTATGTGAAAAGAACAAACATGCAATGACTCCCGTTGTTGTTAGTAAAAAGAACGCACATGCAATGACACTTGTGGATCCATGTGTGGTCTCTGAAGAGAACACACATTTCAATGACACTGGTGGATCCATATGTGGTATGTGAAAAGAACACACATGAAATGACTCCAGTTGTTGTTAATAAACAGAACACACCTGCAATGACACTGGTGGATCCATATGTGGTATGTGAAAAGAACACACATGTAATGACTCTTGCTGTTGTTAGTAAAAAGAACACACATGCTATGATACTGGTGGATCCATGTGTGGTCTCTAAAGAGAACACACATTTCAATGACTCTGGTTGTTGTTAGTAAAAAAAACACATGCAACGACTGGTGGATCCATGTGTGGTATATCAACAAAACACAAATTAAATGACTCTGTTTGTTGTTAGCAAAAAGAGCACACATCCGATGACACTGGTGGATCCATAGGTGGATTGTGAAAAGAACACACATGCAATGACCCTGGTAGATCCATATGTGGTATGTGAAAAGAACACACATGAAATGACTCCGGTTGTTGTTAGTAAAAAGAACACACATGCAATGACAGGTGGATCCATGTGTGGTCTCAAGAGAACACACATTTCAATGACTATGGTTGTTGTTCGTAAAAAGAACACACATGCAATGACATCAGGATCCATGTGTGGTCTCTAAAGAGAACACACATGCAATGACTCGGTTGTTGTTAGTAAAAAGAGCACACATTCAATGACACTGGAGGATCCATAGGTGGATTGTGAAAATAACACACATGCAACGACACTGGTGGATCCATATGTGGTATGTGAAAAGAACGCACATGAAATGACTCTGGTTGTTGTTAGTAAAAAGAACACACATGCAATGACACTAGTGGATCCATAGGTGGATTGTGAAAAGAGCACACATGCAATGACACTGATGGATCCATATGTGGTATGTAAAAACAACACACATGCAATGACTCTGGTTGTTGTGAGTAAAAAGAACACACATGCAATGACATTGGTGGATCCATAGGTGGATTGTGAAAAGTGCACACACGCAATGACACTGGTGGATCCATATGTGGTATGTGAAAACAACACACATGCAATGACTCTGGTTGTTGTGAGTAAAAAGAACACACATGCAATGACATTGGTGGATCCATAGGTGGATTGTGAAAAGTGCACACACGCAATGACACTGGTGGATCCATATGTGGTATGTGAAAAGAACACACATGCAATGACTCCAGTTGTTGTTAGTAAAAATAACACACATGCAATGACACTTGTGGAGCCATGTGTGGTCTCTGAAGAGAACACACATTTCAATGACACTGGTGGATCCATGTGTGGTATGTGAACAGAACAAACATGCAATGACTCTGGTTGTTAGTAAAATGTTCACTCTTGCAATGAATATTGTGGAGCCATGTGTGGTATCTGAAGAGAACATACATGCAATGACTCGTTGTTGTTAGTAAAAAGACCACACATGCAATGACACTGGTGGATCCATAGGTGGAATTTGAAAAGAACACACATGCAATGACACTGGTGGATCCATATGTGGTATGTGAAAAGAACACACATGCAATGTCTCCAGTTTTTGTTAGTAAAAAGAACACACATGCAATGACATCAGGATCCATGTGGTCTCTGAAGAGAACACACATTTCAATGACACTGGTGGATCCATATGTGGTATATGAAAAGAACACACATGCAATGACACTGGTGGATCCATAGGTGGAATGTGAAAAGATCACACATGCAATGACACTGGTGGATCCATATGTGGTATGTGAAAAGAACAAACATGCAATGACTCCCGTTGTTGTTAGTAAAAAGAACGCACATGCAATGACACTTGTGGATCCATGTGTGGTCTCTGAAGAGAACACACATTTCAATGACACTGGTGGATCCATATGTGGTATGTGAAAAGAACACACATGAAATGACTGCAGTTGTTGTTAATAAAAAGAACACACCTGCAATGACACTGGTGGATCCATATGTGGTATGTGAAAAGAACACACATGTAATGACTCTTGCTGTTGTTAGTAAAAAGAAAACACATGCAATGATACTGGTGGATCCATGTGTGGTCTCTAAAGAGAACACACATTTCAATGACTCTGGTTGTTGTTAGCAAAAAGAGCACACATCCAATGACACTGGTGGATCCATAGGTGGATTGTGAAAAGAACACACATGCAATGACCCTGGTAGATCCATATGTGGTATGTGAAAAGAACACACATGAAATGACTCCGGTTGTTGTTAGTAAAAAGAACACACATGCAATGACACTAGTGGATCCATGTGTGGTCTCTGAAGAGAACACACATTTCAATGACTATGGTTGTTGTTCGTAAAAAGAACACACATGCAATGACACTGGTGGATCCATGTGTGGTCTCTAAAGAGAACACACATGCAATGACTCTGGTTGTTGTTAGTAAAAAGAGCACACATTCAATGACACTGGAGGATCCATAGGTGGATTGTGAAAATAACACACATGCAACGACACTGGTGGATCCATATGTGGTATGTGAAAAGAACGCACATGAAATGACTCGGTTTGTTGTTAGTAAAAAGAACACACATGCAATGACACTAGTGGATCCATAGGTGGATTGTGAAAAGAGCACACATGCAATGACACTGATGGATCCATATGTGGTATGTAAAAACAACACACATGCAATGACTCTGGTTGTTGTGAGTAAAAAGAACACACATGCAATGACATTGGTGGATCCATAGGTGGATTGTGAAAAGTGCACACACGCAATGACACTGGTGGATCCATATGTGGTATGTGAAAACAACACACATGCAATGACTCTTGTTGTGAGTAAAAGAACACACATGCAATGACATTGGTGGATCCATAGGTGGATTGTGAAAAGTGCACACACGCAATGACACTGGTGGATCCATATGTGGTATGTGAAAAGAACACACATGCAATGACTCCAGTTGTTGTTAGTAAAAATAACACACATGCAATGACACTTGTGGAGCCATGTGTGGTCTCTGAAGAGAACACACATTTCAATGACACTGGTGGATCCATATGTGGTATGTGAATAGAACAAACATGCAATGACTCTGGTTGTTGTTAGTAAAAAGAACACAGATGCAATGACACTGGTGGAGCCATGTGTGGTCTCTGAAGAGAACATACATGCAATGACTACAGTTGTTGTTAGTAAAAAGAGCACACATGCAATGACACTGGATCCATAGGTGGAATTTGAAAAGAACACACATGCAATGACACTGGTGGATCCATATGTGGTATGTGAAAAGAACACACATGCAATGTCTCTAGTTGTTGTTAGTAAAAAGAACACACATGCAATGACATCAGGGATCCATGTGTGGTCTCTGACGAGAACACACATTTCAATGACACTGGTAGATCCATATGTGGTATATGAAAAGAACACACATGCAATGACACTGGTGGATCCATAGGTGGAATGTGAAAAGATCACACATGCAATGACACTGGTGTATCCATATGTGGTATGTGAAAAGAACAAACATGCAATGACTCCCATTGTTGTTAGTAAAAAGAACGCACATGCAATGACACTGGTGGATCCATGTGTGGTCTCTGAAGAGAACACACATTTCAATGACACTGGTGGATCCATATGTGGTATGTGAAAAGAACAAACATGCAATGACTCCCGTTGTTGTTAGTAAAAAGAACGCACATGCAATGACACTGGCGGATCCATGTGTTGTCTCTGAAGAGAACACAAATTTCAATGACACTGGTGGATCCATAGGTGGTATGTGAAAAGAACACACATGAAATGACTCCAGTTGTTGTTAATAAAAAGAACACACCTGCAATGACACTGGTGGATCCATATGTGGTATGTGAAAAGAACACACATGCAATGACTCTTGCTGTTGTTAGTAAAAAGAACACACTTGCAATGATACTGGTGGATCCATGTGTGGTCTCTGAAGAGAACACACATTTCAATGACTCTGGTTGTTGTTAGTAAAAAGAACACACATGCAACGACACTGGTGGATCCATGTGTGGTATCTCAAGAAAACACACATGCAATGACTCTGGTTGTTGTTAGTAAAAAGAGCACACATCCAATGACACTGGTGGATCCATAGGTGGATTGTGAAAAGAGCACACATGCAATGACCCTGGTAGATCCATATGTGGTATGTGAAAAGAACACACATGAAATGACTCCGGTTGTTGTTAGTAAAAAGAACACACATGCAATGACACTAGTGGATCCATGTGTGGTCTTTGAAGAGAACACACATTTCAATGACTATGGTTGTTGTTCGTAAAAAGAACACACATGCAATGACACTGGTGGATCCATGTGTGGTCTCTAAAGAGAACACACATGCAATGACTCTGGTTGTTGTTAGTAAAAAGAGCACACATTCAATGACACTGGAGGATCCATAGGTGGATTGTGAAAATAACACACATGCAACGACACTGGTGGATCCATATGTGGTATGTGAAAAGAACGCACATGAAATGACTCTGGTTGTTGTTAGTAAAAAGAACACACATGCAATGACACTAGTGGATCCATAGGTGGATTGTGAAAAGAGCACACATGCAATGACACTGATGGATCCATATGTGGTATGTAAAAACAACACACATGCAATTACTCTGGTTGTTGTGAGTAAAAAGAACACACATGCAATGACATTGGTGGATCCATAGGTGGATTGTGAAAAGTGCACACACGCAATGACACTGGTGGATCCATATGTGGTATGTGAAAACAACACACATGCAATGACTCTGGTTGTTGTGAGTAAAAAGAACACACATGCAATGACATTGGTGGATCCATAGGTGGATTGTGAAAAGTGCACACACGCAATGACACTGGTGGATCCATATGTGGTATGTGAAAAGAACACACATGCAATGACTCCAGTTGTTGTTAGTAAAAATAACACACATGCAATGACACTTGTGGAGCCATGTGTGGTCTCTGAAGAGAACACACATTTCAATGACACTGGTGGATCCATATGTGGTATGTGAATAGAACAAACATGCAATGACTCTGGTTGTTGTTAGTAAAAAGAACACAGATGCAATGACACTGGTGGAGCCATGTGTGGTCTCTGAAGAGAACATACATGCAATGACTCTGGTTGTTGTTAGTAAAAAGAGCACACATGCAATGACACAGGTGGATCCATAGGTGGAATTTGAAAAGAACACACATGCAATGACACTGGTGGATCCATATGTGGTATGTGAAAAGAACACACATGCAATGTCTCTAGTTGTTGTTAGTAAAAAGAACACACATGCAATGACATCAGGGATCCATGTGTGGTCTCAAGAGAACACATTTCAATGACACTGTGGATCCATATGTTGTATATGAAAAGAACACACATGCAATGACACTGGTGGATCCATAGGTGGAATGTGAAAAGATCACACATGCAATGACACTGGTGGATCCATATGTGGTATGTGAAAAGAACAAACATGCAATGACTCCCGTTGTTGTTAGTAAAAAGAACGCACATGCAATGACACTGGCGGATCCATGTGTGGTCTCTGAAGAGAACACAAATTTCAATGACACTGGTGGATCCATAGGTGGTATGTGAAAATAACACACATGAAATGACTCCAGTTGTTGTTAATAAAAAGAACACACCTGCAATGACACTGGTGGATCCATATGTGGTATGTGAAAAGAACACACATGCAATGACTCTTGCTGTTGTTAGTAAAAAGAACACACTTGCAATGATATCAGGATCCATGTGTGGTCTCTGAAGAGAACACACATTTCAATGACTCTGGTTGTTGTTAGTAAAAAGAACACACATGCAACGACACTGGTGGATCCATGTGTGGTATCTCAAGAAAACACACATGCAATGACTCTGGTTGTTGTTAGTAAAAAGAGCACACATCCAATGACACTGGTGGATCCATAGGTGGATTGTGAAAAGAGCACACATGCAATGACCCTGGTAGATCCATATGTGGTATGTGAAAAGAACACACATGAAATGACTCCAGTTGTTGTTAGTAAAAAGAACACACATGCAATGACACTAGCGGATCCATGTGTGGTCTCTGAAGAGAACACACATTTCAATGACTATGGTTGTTGTTAGTAAAAAGAACACACATGCAATGACACTGGTGGATCCATGTGTGGTCTCTAAAGAGAACACACATGCAATGACTCTGGTTGTTGTTATTAAAAAGAGCACACATGCAATGACACTGGAGGATCCATAGGTGGATTGTGAAAATAACACACATGCAACGACAATGGTGCATCCATATGTGGTATGTGAAAAGAACACACATGAAATGACTCTGGTTGTTGTTAGTAAAAAGAACACACATGCAATGACACTAGTGGATCCATAGGTGGATTGTGAAAAGAGCACACATGCAATGACACTGGTGGATCCATATGTGGTATGTGAAAACAACATACATGCAATGACTCTGGTTGTTGTGAGTAAAAAGAACACACATGCAATGACATTGGTGGATCGATAGGTGGTTTGTGAAAAGAGCACACACGCAATGACACTGGTGGATCCATATGTGGTATGTGAAAAGAACACACATGCAATGACTCCAGTTGTTGTTAGTAAAAACAACACACATGCAATGACACTTGTGGAGCCATGTGTGGTCTCTGAAGAGAACACACATTTCAATGACACAGGTGGATCCATATGTGGTATGTGAAGAGAACAAACATGCAATGACTCTGGTTGTTGTTAGTAAAAAGAACACACATGCAATGATACTGGTGGATCCATGTGTGGTCTCTGAAGAGAACACACATTTCAATGACTCTGGTTGTTGTTAGTAAAAAGAACACACATGCAACGACACTGGTGGATCCTTGTGTGGTATCTGAAGAGAACACACATTTCAATGAATCTGGTTGTTGTTAGTAAAAAGAACACACATGCAACGACACTGGTGGATCCATGTGTGGTATCTGAAGAAAACACACATGCAATGACTCTGGTTGTTGTTAGTAAAAAGAGCACACATCCAATGACACTGGTTGATCCGTAGGTGGATTGTGAAAAGAACACACATGCAATGACCCTGGTAGATCCATATGTGGTATGAGAAAAGAACACACATGAAATGACTCCAGTTGTTGTTAGTAAAAAGAACACACATGCAATGACACTAGTGGATCCATGTGTGGTCTCTGAAGAGAACACACATTTCAATGACTATGGTTGTTGTTAGTAAAAAGAACACACATGCAATGACACTGGTGGATCCATGTGTGGTCTCTGAAGAGAACACACATGCAATGACTCTGGTTGTTAGTAAAAAGAGCACACATGCAATGACACTGAAGGATCCATAGGTGGATTGTGAAAATAACACACATGCAACGACATTGGTGGATCCATATGTGGTATGTGAAAAGAACACACATGCAATGACTCTGGTTGTTGTGAGTAAAAAGAACACACATGCAATGACATTGGTGGATCCATAGGTGGATTATGAAAAGAGCACACACGCAATGACACTGGTGGATCCATATGTGGTATGTGAAAAGAACACACATGCAATGACTCCAGTTGTTGTTAGTAAAAACAACACACATGCAATGACACTTGTGGAGCCATGTGTGGTCTCTGAAGAGAACACACATTTCAATGACACTGGTGGATCCATATGTGGTATGTGAACAGAACAAACATGCAATGACTCTGGTTGTTGTTAGTAAAAAGAACACACATGCAATGACACTGGTGGAGCCATGTGTGGTCTCTGAAGAGAACATACATGCAATGACTCTGGTTGTTGTTAGTAAAAAGAGCACACATGCAATGACACTGGTGGATCCATAGGTGGAATTTGAAAAGAACACACATGCAATGACATTGGTGGATCCATATGTGGTATGTGAAAAGAACACACATGCAATGTCTCTAGTTGTTGTTAGTAAAAAGAACACACATGCAATGACACTGGTGGATCCATGTGTGGTCTCTGAAGAGAACACACATTTCAATGAGACTGGTGGATCCATATGTGGTATATGAAAAGAACACACATGCAATGACACTAGTGTATCCATAGGTGGAATGTGAAAAGATCACACATGCAATGACACTGGTGGATCCATATGTGGTATGTGAAAAGAACAAACATGCAATGACTCCCGTTGTTGTTAGTAAAAAGAACGCACATGCACTGACACTGGTGGATCCATGTGTGGTCTCTGAAGAGAACACACATTTCAATGACACTGGTGGATCCATATGTGGTATGTGAAAAGAACACACATGAAATGACTCCAGTTGTTGTTAATAAAAAGAACACACCTGCAATGACACTGGTGGATCCATATGTGGTATGTGAAAAGAACACACATGCAATGACTCTTGCTGTTGTTAGTAAAAAGAACACACATGCAATGATACTGGTGGATCCATGTGTGGCCTCTGAAGAGAACACACATTTCAATGACTCTGGTTATTGTTAGTAAAAAGAACACACATGCATTGACATTGGTGGATCCATGTCTGGTCTCTGAAGAGAACACGCATGCAATGAGTCTGGTTGTTGTTAGTAAAAAGACCACACATGCAATGACACTGGAGGATCAATAGGTGGATTGTGAAAAGAACACACATGCAATGACACTGGTGGATCCATATGTGGTATGTGAAAAGAACACACATGAAATGACTCTGGTTGTTGTTAGTAAAAAGAACACACATGCAATAACACTTGTGGATCCATGTGTGGTCTCTTAAGAGAAGACACATGAAATGACTCCGGTTGTTGTTAGTAAAAAGAACAAACATGCAATGACACTAGTGGATCCATGTGTGGTCTCTGAAGAGAACAGACATTTCAATGACTATGGTTGTTGTTAGTAAAAAGAACACACATGCAATGACACTGGTGGATCCATGTGTGGTCTCTGAAGAGAACACACATGCAATGACTCTGGTTGTTGTTATTAAAAAGAGCACGCATGCAATGACACTGGAGGATCGATAGGTGGATTGTGAAAATAACACACATGCAACGACACTGGTGGATCCATATGTGGTATGTGAAAAGAACACACATGAAATGACTCTGGTTGTTGTTAGTAAAAAGAACACACATGCAATGACACTAGTGGATCCATAGGTGGATTGTGAAAAGAGCACACATGCAATAACACTGGTGGATCCATATGTGGTATGTGAAAACAACACACATGCAATGACTCTGGTTGTTGTGAGTAAAAAGAACACACATGCAATGACATTGGTGGATCCATAGGTGGATTGTGAAAAGAGCACACACGCAATGACACTGGTGGATCCATATGTGGTATGTGAAAAGAACACACATGCAATGACTCCAGTTGTTGTTAGTAAAAACAACACACATGCAATGACACTTGTGGAGCCATGTGTGGTCTCTGAAGAGAACACACATTTCAATGACCTGGTGGATCCATATGTGGTATGTGAAGAGAACAAACATGCAATGACTCTGGTTGTTGTTAGTAAAAAGAACACAGATGCAATGACACTGGTGGAGCCATGTGTGGTCTCTGAAGAGAACATACATGCAATGACTCTGGTGGATCCATATGTGGTATGTGAAAAGAACACACATGCAATGACTCTTGCTGTTGTTAGTAAAAAGAACACACATGCGGATATCAGGTGGATCCATGTGGTCTCAAGAGAACACATTTCAATGACTCTGGTTGTTGTTAGTAAAAACAACACACATGCAACGACACTGGTGGATCCATGTGTGGTATCTGAAGAAAACACACATGCAATGACTCTGGTTGTTGTTAGTAAAAAGAGCACACATCCAGTGACACTGGTGGATCCATAAGTGGATTGTGAAAAGAACACACATGCAATGACCCTGGTAGATCCATATGTGGTATGTGAAAAGAACACACATGAAATGACTCCAGTTGTTCTCAGTAAAAAGAACACACATGCAATGACACTAGTGGATCCATGTGTGGTCTCTGAAGAGAACACACATTTCAATGACTATGGTTGTTGTTAGTAAAAAGAACACACATGCAATGACACTGGTGGATCCATGTGTGGTCTCTGAAGAGAACACACATGCAATGACTCTAGTTGTTGTTAGTAAAAAGAGCACACATGCAATGACACTGGAGGATCCATAGGTGGATTGTGAAAATAACACACATGCAACGACATTGGTGGATCCATATGTGGTATGGGAAAAGAACACACATGCAATGACTCTGGTTGTTGTGAGTAAAAAGAACACACATGCAATGACATTGGTGGATCCATAGGTGGATTATGAAAAGAGCACACACGCAATGACACTGGTGGATCCATATGTGGTATGTGAAAAGAACACACATGCAATGACTCCAGTTGTTGTTAGTAAAAACAACACACATGCAATGACACTTGTGGAGCCATGTGTGGTCTCTGAAGAGAACACACATTTCAATGACACTGGTGGATCCATATGTGGTATGTGAACAGAACAAACATGCAATGACTCTAGTTGTTGTTAGTAAAAAGAACACACATGCAATGACACTGGTGGAGCCATGTGTGGTCTCTAAAGAGAACATACATGCAATGACTCTGGTTGTTGTTAGTAAAAGGACCACACATGCAATGACACTGATGGATCCATAGGTGGAATTTGAAAAGAACACACATGCAATGACAATGGTGGATCCATATGTGGTATGTGAAAAGAACACACATGCAATGTCTCTAGTTGTTGTTAGTAAAAAGAACACACATGCAATGACACTGGTGGATCCATGTGTGGTCTCTGAAGAGAACACACATTTCAATGACACTGATGGATCCATATGTGGTATATGAAAAGAACACACATGCAATGACATTGGTGGATCCATAGGTGGAATGTGAAAAGATCACACATGCAATGACACTGGTGGATCCATATGTGGTATGTGAAAAGAAAAAACATGCAATGACTCCGGTTGTTGTTAGTAAAAAGAACGCACATGCAATGACACTGGTGGATCCATGTGTGGTCTCTGAAGAGAACACACATTTCAATGACACTAGTGGATCCATATGTGGTATGTGAAAAGAACACACATGAAATGACTCCAGTTGTTGTTAATAAAAAGAACACACCTTCAATGACACTGGTGGATCCATATGTGGTATATGAAAAGAACACACATGCAATGACTCTTGCTGTTGTTAGTAAAAAGAACACAAATGCAATGATACTGGTGGATCCATGTGTGGTCTCTTAAGATAACACACATTTCAATGAATCTGGTTGTTGTTAGTAAAAAGAACACACATGCAACGACACTGGTGGATCCATGTGTGGTATCTGAAGAAAACACACATGCAATGACTCTGGTTGTTGTTAGTAAAAAGAGCACACATCCAATGACACTGGTGGATCCATAGGTGGATTGTGAGAAGAACACACATGCAATGACCCTGGTAGATCCATATATGGTATGTGAAAAGAACACACATGAAATGACTCCGGTTGTTGTTAGTAAAAAGAACACACATGCAATGACACTAGTGGATCCAGGTGTGCTCTCTGAAGAGAACACACATTTCAATGACTATGGTTGTTGTTAGTAAAAAGAACACACATGCAATGACACTGGTGGATCCATGTGTGGTCTCTGAAGAGAACACACATGCAATGACTCTGGTTGTTGTTAGTAAAAAGAGCACACATGCAATGACACTGGAGGATCCATAGGTGGATTGTGAAAATAACACACATGCAACGACACTGGTGGATCCATATGTGGTATGTGAAAAGAACACACATGAAATGACTATGGTTGTTGTTAGTAAAAAGAACACACATGCAATGACACTAGTGGATCCATAGGTGGATTGTGAAAAGAGCACACATGAAATGACAATGGTGGATCCATATGTGGTATGTGAAAAGAACACACATGAAATGACTCTGCTTGTTGTAAGTAAAAAGAACACACATGCAATGACATTGGTGGATCCATAGGTGGATTGTGAAAAGAGCACACACGCAATGACACTGGTGGATCCATATGTGGTATGTGAAAAGAACACACATGCAATGACTCCAGTTGTTGTTAGTAGAAACAACACACATGCAATGACACTTGTGGAGCCATGTGTGGTCTCTGAAGAGAACACACATTTCAATGACACTGGTGGATCCATATGTGGTATGTGAAGAGAAAAAACATGCAATGACTCTGGTTGTTGTTAGTAAAAAGAACACACATGCAATGACACTGGTGGAGCCTTGTGTGGTCTCTGAAGAGAACATACATGCAATGACTCTAGTTGTTGTTAGTAAAAAGAGCACACATGCAATGACACTTGTGGATCTATAGGTGGAATTTGAAAAGAACACACATGCAATGACACTGGTGGATACATATGTGGTATGTGAAAAGAACACACATGCAATGACTCTGGTTGTTGTTAGTAAAAAGAACACACATGCAATGACACTGGTGGATCCATGTGTGGTCTCTGAAGAGAACACACATTTTAATGACACTGGTGGATCCATATGTGGTATGTGAAAAGAACACACATGCAATGACACTGGTGGATCCATAGGTGGAATGTGAAAAGATCACACATGCAATGACACTGGTGGATCCATATGTGGTATGTGAAAAGAACAAACATGCAATGACTCCCGTTGTTGTTAGTTAAAAGAACGCACATGCAATGACATCAGGGATCCATGTGGTCTCATAAGAGAACACACATTTCAATGACACTGGTGGATCCATATGTGGTATGTGAAAAGAACACACATGAAATGACTCCAGTTGTTGTTAATAAAAAGAACACACCTGCAATGACACTGGTGGATCCATATGTGGTATGTGAAAAGAACACACATGCAATGACTCTTGCTATTGTTAGTAAAAAGAACACACATGCAATGATACTGGTGGATCCATGTGTGGCCTCTGAAGAGAACACACATTTCAATGACTCTGGTTGTTGTTAGTAAAAAGAACACACATGCGACGACACTGGTGGATCCATGTGAGGTATCTGAAGAAAACACACATGCAATGACTTTGGTTGTTGTTAGTAAAAGGAGCACACATCCAATGACACTGGCGGATCCATAGGTGGATTGTGAAAAGAACACACATGCAATGACCCTGGTAGATCCATATGTGGTATGTGAAAAGAACACACATGAAATGACTCCGGTTGTTGTTAGTAAAAAGAACACACATGCAATGACACTAGTGGATCCATGTTTGGTCTCTGAAGGGAACACACATTTCAATGACTATGGTTGTTGTTAGTAAAAAGAACACACATGCAATGACACTGGTGGATCCATGTGTGGTCTGTGAAGAGAACACACATGCAATGACTCTGGTTGTTGTTAGTAAAAAGAGCACGCATGCAATGACACTGGAGGATCCATAGGAGGATTGTGAAAATAACACACATGCAACGACACTGGTGGATCCATATGTGGTATGTGAAAAGAACACACATGAAATGACTCTGGTTGTTGTTAGTAAAAAGAACACATGCAATGACACTAGTGGATCCATAGGTGGATTGTGAAAGAGCACACATGCAATGACACTGGTGGATCCATATGTGGTATGTGAAAAGAACACACATGCAATGACTCTGGTTGTTGTGAGTAAAAAGAACACACATGCAATAACATTGGTGGATCCATAGGTGAATTGTGAAAAGAGCACACACGCAATGACACTGGTGGATCCATATGTGGTATGTGAAAAGAATACACATGCAATGACTCTAGTTGTTGTTAGTAAAAACAACACACATGCAATGACACTTGTGGAGCCATGTGTGGTATCTGATGAGAACACACATTTCAATGACACTGGTGGATCCATATGTGGTATGTGAAGAGAACAAACATGCAATGACTCTGGTTGTTGTTAGTAAAAATAACACACATGCAATGACACTTGTGGATCCATGTGTGGTCTCTGAAGAGAACACACATTTCAATGACTCTGGTTGTTGTTAGTAAAAAGAACACACCTACAACGACACTGGTGGATCCATGTGTGGTATCTGAAGAGAACACACATGCAAAGACTCTAGTTGTTGTTAGTAAAAAGAGCACACATCTAATGACACTGGTGGATCCATAGGTGGAATGTGAAAAGAACACACATGCAATGTCACTGGTGGATCCATATGTGGTATGTGAAAAGAACACACATGAAATGACTCAGGCTGTTAGTAAAAACGACACACATGCAATGACATCAGGATCCATGTGTGGTCTCTCAAGAGAACACACATTTCAATGACTCGGTTGTTTATAGTAAAAACAACACACATGCAATGACATCAGGGATCCATGTGTGGTCTCAAGAGAACACACATGCAATGACTGGTTGTTGTTAGTAAAAAGAGCACACATGCAATGACACTGGAGGATCCATAGGTGGATTGTGAAAATAACACACATGCAACGACACTGGTGGATCCATATGTGGTATGTGAAAACAACACACATGAAATGACTCTGGCTGTTGTTAGTAAAAAGAACACACATGCAATGACACTGGTGGATCCATATGTGGTATGCGAAAAGATCACACGTGCAATGACACTGGTGGATCCATATGTGGTATGTGAAGAGAACACACATGCAATGACTCCAGTTGTTGTTAGTAAAAACAACACACATGCAATGATCCTTATGGATCCATGTATGGTCTCTGAAGAGAACACACATTTCAATGACACTGGTGGATCCGTATGTGGTATGTGAAAAGAACACACATGAAATGACTCGTTGTTATTAGTAAAAGAACACACATGCAATGACACTAGTGGAGCCATGTGTGGTCTCTGAAGAGAACATACATGCAATGACTCGGTTGTTGTTAGTAAAAAGAGCACATGCAACGACATCAGGATCCATGTGTGGTATCTCAAGAAAACACACATGCAATGACTCGGTTGTTGTTAGTAAAAGAGCACACGTCAATGACACTGGTGGATCCATAGGTGGATTGTGAAAAGAACACACATGCAATGAACTGGGAGATCCATATGTGGTATGTGAAAAGAACACACATGAAATGACTCGGTTGTTGTTAGTAAAAGAACACACATGCAATGACACTAGTGGATCCATGTGTGGTCTCTGAAGAGAACACACATTTCAATGACTATGGTTGTTTTTAGTAAAAAGAAGACACATGAAATGACACTGGTGGATCCATGTGTGGTCTCTGAAGAGAACACACATGCAATGACTCTGGTTGTTGTTAGTAAAAAGAGCACACATGCAATGACACTGGAGGATCCATAGGTGGATTGTGAAAATAACACACATGCAACGACACTGGTGGATCCATATGTGGTATGTGAAAAGAACACACATGAAATGACTCTGGTTGTTGTTAGTAAAAAGAACACACATGCAATGACACTAGTGGATCCATAGGTGGATTGTGAAAAGAGCACACATGCAATGACACTGGTGGATCCATATGTGGTATGTGAAAAGAACACACATGCAATGACTCTGGTTGTTGTGAGTAAAAAGAACACACATGCAATGACATTGGTGGATCCATAGGTGGATTGTGAAAAGAGCACACAAGCAATGACACTGGTGGATCCATATGTGGTATGTGAAAAGAACACACATGCAATGACTCCAGTTGTTGTTAGTAAAAACAACACACATGCAATGACACTTGTGGAGCCATGTGTGGTCTCTGAAGAGAACACACATTTCAATGACACTGGTGGATCCATATGTGGTATGTGAAGAGAACAAACATGCAATGACTCTGGTTGTTATTAGTAAAAAGAACACACATGCAATGACACTGGTGGAGCCATGTGTGGTCTCTGAAGAGAACACACATTTCAATGACACTGGTGGATCCATATGTGGTATATGAAAAGAACACACATGCAATGACACTGGTAGATCCATAGGTGGAATGTGAAAAGATCACACATGCAATGACACTGGTGGATCCATATGTGGTATGCGAAAAGAACAAACATGCAATGACTCCCGTTGTTGTTAGTAAAAAGAACGCATATGCAATGACACTAGTGGATCCATGTGTGGTCTCTGAAGAGAACACACATTTCAATGACACTGGTGGATCCATATGTGATATGTGAAAAGAACACACATGAAATGACTCCAGTTGTTGTTAATAAAAAGAACACACCTTCAATGACACTGGTGGATCCTTATGTGGTATGTGAAAAGAACACACATGCAATGACTCTTGCTGTTGTTAGTAAAAAGAACACACATGCAATGATACTGGTGGATCCATGTGTGGTCTCTGAAGATAACACACATTTCAATGAATCTGGTTGTTGTTAGTAAAAAGAACACACATGCAACGACACTGGTGGATCCATGTGTGGTATCTGAAGAAAACACACATGCAATGACTCTGGTTGTTGTTAGTAAAAAGAGCACACGTCCAATGACACTGGTGGATCCATAGGTGGATTGTGAAAAGAACACACATGCAATGAACCTGGGAGATCCATATGTGGTATGTGAAAAGAACACACATGAAATGACTCTGGTTGTTGTTAGTAAAAAGAACACACATGCAATGACACTAGTGGATCCATGTGTGGTCTCTGAAGAGAACACACATTTCAATGACTATGGTTGTTGTTAGTAAAAAGAAGACACATGAAATGACACTGGTGGATCCATGTGTGGTCTCTGAAGAGAACACACATGCAATGACTCTGGTTGTTAGTAAAAAGAGCACACATGCAATGACACTGGAGGATCCATAGGTGGATTGTGAAAATAACACACATGCAACGACACTGGTGGATCCATATGTGGTATGCGAAAAGAACACACATGAAATGACTCTGGTTGTTGTTAGTAAAAAGAACACACATGCAATGACACTAGTGGATCCATAGGTGGATTGTGAAAAGAGCACACATGCAATGACACTGGTGGATCCATATGTGGTATGTGAAAAGAACACACATGCAATGACTCTGGTTGTTGTGAGTAAAAAGAACACACATGCAATGACATTGGTGGATCCATAGGTGGATTGTGAAAAGAGCACACACGCAATGACACTGGTGGATCCATATGTGGTATGTGAAAAGAACACACATGCAATGACTCCAGTTGTTGTTAGTAAAAACAACACACATGCAATGACACTTGTGGAGCCATGTGTGGTCTCTGAAGAGAACACACATTTCAATGACACTGGTGGATCCATATGTGGTATGTGAAGAGAACAAACATGCAATGACTCTGGTTGTTATTAGTAAAAAGAACACACATGCAATGACACTGGTGGAGCCATGTGTGGTCTCTGAAGAGAACACACATGCAATGACTCTGGTTGTTGTTAGTAAAAAGAGCACACATCCAATGACACTGGTGGATCCATAGGTGGATTGTGAAAAGAACACACATGCAATGACCCTGGTAGATCCATATGTGGTATGTGAAAAGAACACACATGAAATGACTCTGGTTGTTGTTAGTAAAAAGAACACACATGCAATGACACTAGTGGATCCAGGTGTGCTCTCTGATGAGAACACACATTTCAATGACACTGGTGGATCCATATGTCGTATGTGAAAATAACACACATGCAATGACACTGGTGGATACATATGTGGTATGTGAAAAGAACACACATGCAATGACTCTGGTTGTTGTTAGTAAAAAGAACACACATGCAATGACACTGTTGGATCCATGTGTGGTCTCTGAAGAGAACACACATTTTAATGACACTGGTGGATCCATATGTGGTATGTGAAAAGAACACACATGCAATGACACTGGTGGATCCATAGGTGGAATGTGAAAAGATCACACATGCAATGACACTGGTGGATCCATATGTGGTATGTGAAAAGAACAAACATGCAATGACTCCCGTTGTTGTTAGTTAAAAGAACGCACATGCAATGACACTGGTGGATCCATGTGTGGTCTCTGAAGAGAACACACATTTCAATGACACTGGTGGATCCATATGTGGTATGTGAAAAGAACACACATGAAATGACTCCAGTTGTTGTTAATAAAAAGAACACACCTGCAATGACACTGGTGGATCCATATGTGGTATGTGAAAAGAACACACATGCAATGACTCTTGCTATTGTTAGTAAAAAGAACACACATGCAATGATACTGGTGGATCCATGTGTGGCCTCTGAAGAGAACACACATTTCAATGACTCTGGTTGTTGTTAGTAAAAAGAACACACATGCGACGACACTGGTGGATCCATGTGAGGTATCTGAAGAAAACACACATGCAATGACTTTGGTTGTTGTTAGTAAAAGGAGCACACATCCAATGACACTGGCGGATCCATAGGTGGATTGTGAAAAGAACACACATGCAATGACCCTGGTAGATCCATATGTGGTATGTGAAAAGAACACACATGAAATGACTCTGGTTGTTGTTAGTAAAAAGAACACACATGCAATGACACTAGTGGATCCATGTTTGGTCTCTGAAGGGAACACACATTTCAATGACTATGGTTGTTGTTAGTAAAAAGAACACACATGCAATGACACTGGTGGATCCATGTGTGGTCTCTGAAGAGAACACACATGCAATGACTCTGGTTGTTGTTAGTAAAAAGAGCACGCATGCAATGACACTGGAGGATCCATAGGTGGATTGTGAAAATAACACACATGCAACGACACTGGTGGATCCATATGTGGTATGTGAAAAGAACACACATGAAATGACTCTGGTTGTTGTTAGTAAAAAGAACACACATGCAATGACACTAGTGGATCCATAGGTGGATTGTGAAAAGAGCACACATACAATGACACTGGTGGATCCATATGTGGTATGTGAAAAGAACACACATGCAATGACTCTGGTTGTTGTGAGTAAAAAGAACACACATGCAATAACATTGGTGGATCCATAGGTGAATTGTGAAAAGAGCACACACGCAATGACACTGGTGGATCCATATGTGGTATGTGAAAAGAATACACATGCAATGACTCTAGTTGTTGTTAGTAAAAACAACACACATGCAATGACACTTGTGGAGCCATGTGTGGTATCTGATGAGAACACACATTTCAATGACACTGGTGGATCCATATGTGGTATGTGAAGAGAACAAACATGCAATGACTCTGGTTGTTGTTAGTAAAAATAACACACATGCAATGACACTTGTGGATCCATGTGTGGTCTCTGAAGAGAACACACATTTCAATGACTCAAGTTGTTAGTAAAAAGAACACACCTACAACGACACTGGTGGATCCATGTGTGGTATCTGAAGAGAACACACATGCAAAGACTCTAGTTGTTGTTAGTAAAAAGAGCACACATCTAATGACACTGGTGGATCCATAGGTGGAATGTGAAAAGAACACACATGCAATGTCACTGGTGGATCCATATGTGGTATGTGAAAAGAACACGCATGAAATGACTCCGGTTGTTGTTAGTAAAAAGGACACACATGCAATGACACTGGTGGATCCATGTGTGGTCTCTGAAGAGAACACACATTTCAATGACTCTGGTTGTTTATAGTAAAAACAACACACATGCAATGACACTGGTGGATCCATGTGTGGTCTCTGAAGAGAACACACATGCAATGACTCTGGTTGTTGTTAGTAAAAAGAGCACACATGCAATGACACTGGAGGATCCATAGGTGGATTGTGAAAATAACACACATGCAACGACACTGGTGGATCCATATGTGGTATGTGAAAACAACACACATGAAATGACTCTGGTTGTTGTTAGTAAAAAGAACACACATGCATTGACACTGGTGGATCCATAGGTGGATTGTGAAAAGAGCACACACGCAATGACACTGGTGGATCCATATGTGGTATGTGAAAAGAACACACATGCAATGACTCCAGTTGTTGTTAGTAAAAACAACACACATGCAATGACACTTGTGGAGCCATGTGTGGTCTCTGAAGAGAACACACATTTCAATGACACTGTTGGATCCATATGTGGTATGTGAAGAGAACAAACATGCAATGACTCTGGTTGTTATTAGTAAAAAGAACACACATGCAATGACACTAGTGGAGCCATGTGTGGTCTCTGAAGAGAACATACATGCAATGACTCTGGTTGTTGTTAGTAAAAAGAGCACACATGCAACGACACTGGTGGATCCATGTGTGGTATCTGAAGAAAACACACATGCAATGACTCTGGTTGTTGTTAGTAAAAAGAGCACACGTCCAATGACACTGGTGGATCCATAGGTGGATTGTGAAAAGAACACACATGCAATGAACCTGGGAGATCCATATGTGGTATGTGAAAAGAACACACATGAAATGACTCCGGTTGTTGTTAGTAAAAAGAACACACATGCAATGACACTAGTGGATCCATGTGTGGTCTCTGAAGAGAACACACATTTCAATGACTATGGTTGTTTTTAGTAAAAAGAAGACACATGAAATGACACTGGTGGATCCATGTGTGGTCTCTGAAGAGAACACACATGCAATGACTCTGGTTGTTGTTAGTAAAAAGAGCACACATGCAATGACACTGGAGGATCCATAGGTGGATTGTGAAAATAACACACATGCAACGACACTGGTGGATCCATATGTGGTATGTGAAAAGAACACACATGAAATGACTCTGGTTGTTGTTAGTAAAAAGAACACACATGCAATGACACTAGTGGATCCATAGGTGGATTGTGAAAAGAGCACACATGCAATGACACTGGTGGATCCATATGTGGTATGTGAAAAGAACACACATGCAATGACTCTGGTTGTTGTGAGTAAAAAGAACACACATGCAATGACATTGGTGGATCCATAGGTGGATTGTGAAAAGAGCACACAAGCAATGACACTGGTGGATCCATATGTGGTATGTGAAAAGAACACACATGCAATGACTCCAGTTGTTGTTAGTAAAAACAACACACATGCAATGACACTTGTGGAGCCATGTGTGGTCTCTGAAGAGAACACACATTTCAATGACACTGGTGGATCCATATGTGGTATGTGAAGAGAACAAACATGCAATGACTCTGGTTGTTATTAGTAAAAAGAACACACATGCAATGACACTGGTGGAGCCAAGTGTGGTCTCTGAAGAGAACACACATTTCAATGACACTGGTGGATCCATATGTGGTATATGAAAAGAACACACATGCAATGACACTGGTAGATCCATAGGTGGAATGTGAAAAGATCACACATGCAATGACACTGGTGGATCCATATGTGGTATGCGAAAAGAACAAACATGCAATGACTCCCGTTGTTGTTAGTAAAAAGAACGCATATGCAATGACACTAGTGGATCCATGTGTGGTCTCTGAAGAGAACACACATTTCAATGACACTGGTGGATCCATATGTGATATGTGAAAAGAACACACATGAAATGACTCCAGTTGTTGTTAATAAAAAGAACACACCTTCAATGACACTGGTGGATCCTTATGTGGTATGTGAAAAGAACACACATGCAATGACTCTTGCTGTTGTTAGTAAAAAGAACACACATGCAATGATACTGGTGGATCCATGTGTGGTCTCTGAAGATAACACACATTTCAATGAATCTGGTTGTTGTTAGTAAAAAGAACACACATGCAATGACACTGGTGGATCCATGTGGTATCTCAAGAAAACACATGCAATGACTCGTTGTTGTTAGTAAAAAGAGCACACGTCCAATGACACTGGTGGATCCATAGGTGGATTGTGAAAAGAACACACATGCAATGACACTGGTAGATCCATATGTGGTATGTGAAAAGAACACACATGAAATGACTCTGGTTGTTGTTAGTAAAAAGAACACACATGCAATGACACTAGTGGATCCATGTGTGGTCTCTGAAGAGAACACACATTTCAATGACTATGGTTGTTGTTAGTAAAAAGAAGACACATGAAATGACACTGGTGGATCCATGTGTGGTCTCTGAAGAGAACACACATGCAATGACTCTGGTTGTTAGTAAAAAGAGCACACATGCAATGACACTGGAGGATCCATAGGTGGATTGTGAAAATAACACACTTGCAACGACACTGGTGGATCCATATGTGGTATGTGAAAAGAACACACATGAAATGACTCTGGTTGTTGTTAGTAAAAAGAACACACATGCAATGACACTAGTGGATCCATAGGTGGATTGTGAAAAGAGCACACATGCAATGACACTGGTGGATCCATATGTGGTATGTGAAAAGAACACACATGCAATGACTCTGGTTGTTGTGAGTAAAAAGAACACACATGCAATGACATTGGTGGATCCATAGGTGGATTGTGAAAAGAGCACACAAGCAATGACACTGGTGGATCCATATGTGGTATGTGAAAAGAACACACATGCAATGACTCCAGTTGTTGTTAGTAAAAACAACACACATGCAATGACACTTGTGGAGCCATGTGTGGTCTCTGAAGAGAACACACATTTCAATGACACTGGTGGATCCATATGTGGTATGTGAAGAGAACAAACATGCAATGACTCTGGTTGTTATTAGTAAAAAGAACACACATGCAATGACACTGGTGGAGCCATGTGTGGTCTCTGAAGAGAACACACATTTCAATGACACTGGTGGATCCATATGTGGTATATGAAAAGAACACACATGCAATGACACTGGTAGATCCATAGGTGGAATGTGAAAAGATCACACATGCAATGACACTGGTGGATCCATATGTGGTATGTGAAAAGAACAAACATGCAATGACTCCCGTTGTTGTTAGTAAAAAGAACGCATATGCAATGACACTAGTGGATCCATGTGTGGTCTCTGAAGAGAACACACATTTCAATGACACTGGTGGATCCATATGTGATATGTGAAAAGAACACACATGAAATGACTCCAGTTGTTGTTAATAAAAAGAACACACCTTCAATGACACTGGTGGATCCTTATGTGGTATGTGAGAAGAACACACATGCAATGACTCTTGCTGTTGTTAGTAAAAAGAACACACATGCAATGATACTGGTGGATCCATGTGTGGTCTCTGAAGATAACACACATTTCAATGAATCTGGTTGTTGTTAGTAAAAAGAACACACATGCAACGACACTGGTGGATCCATGTGTGGTATCTGAAGAAAACACATGCAATGACTCGTTGTTGTTAGTAAAAAGAGCACACGTCCAATGACACTGGTGGATCCATAGGTGGATTGTGAAAAGAACACACATGCAATGAACCTGGGAGATCCATATGTGGTATGTGAAAAGAACACACATGAAATGACTCTGGTTGTTGTTAGTAAAAAGAACACACATGCAATGACACTAGTGGATCCATGTGTGGTCTCTGAAGAGAACACACATTTCAATGACTATGGTTGTTGTTAGTAAAAAGAAGACACATGAAATGACACTGGTGGATCCATGTGTGGTCTCTGAAGAGAACACACATGCAATGACTCTGGTTGTTAGTAAAAAGAGCACACATGCAATGACACTGGAGGATCCATAGGTGGATTGTGAAAATAACACACATGCAACGACACTGGTGGATCCATATGTGGTATGCGAAAAGAACACACATGAAATGACTCTGGTTGTTGTTAGTAAAAAGAACACACATGCAATGACACTAGTGGATCCATAGGTGGATTGTGAAAAGAGCACACATGCAATGACACTGGTGGATCCATATGTGGTATGTGAAAAGAACACACATGCAATGACTCTGGTTGTTGTGAGTAAAAAGAACACACATGCAATGACATTGGTGGATCCATAGGTGGATTGTGAAAAGAGCACACACGCAATGACACTGGTGGATCCATATGTGGTATGTGAAAAGAACACACATGCAATGACTCCAGTTGTTGTTAGTAAAAACAACACACATGCAATGACACTTGTGGAGCCATGTGTGGTCTCTGAAGAGAACACACATTTCAATGACACTGGTGGATCCATATGTGGTATGTGAAGAGAACAAACATGCAATGACTCTGGTTGTTATTAGTAAAAAGAACACACATGCAATGACACTGGTGGAGCCATGTGTGGTCTCTGAAGAGAACACACATGCAATGACTCTGGTTGTTGTTAGTAAAAAGAGCACACATCCAATGACACTGGTGGATCCATAGGTGGATTGTGAAAAGAACACACATGCAATGACCCTGGTAGATCCATATGTGGTATGTGAAAAGAACACACATGAAATGACTCTGGTTGTTGTTAGTAAAAAGAACACACATGCAATGACACTAGTGGATCCAGGTGTGCTCTCTGATGAGAACACACATTTCAATGACACTGGTGGATCCATATGTCGTATGTGAAAATAACACACATGCAATGACACTGGTGGATACATATGTGGTATGTGAAAAGAACACACATGCAATGACTCTGGTTGTTGTTAGTAAAAAGAACACACATGCAATGACACTGTTGGATCCATGTGTGGTCTCTGAAGAGAACACACATTTTAATGACACTGGTGGATCCATATGTGGTATGTGAAAAGAACACACATGCAATGACACTGGTGGATCCATAGGTGGAATGTGAAAAGATCACACATGCAATGACACTGGTGGATCCATATGTGGTATGTGAAAAGAACAAACATGCAATGACTCCCGTTGTTGTTAGTTAAAAGAACGCACATGCAATGACACTGGTGGATCCATGTGTGGTCTCTGAAGAGAACACACATTTCAATGACACTGGTGGATCCATATGTGGTATGTGAAAAGAACACACATGAAATGACTCCAGTTGTTGTTAATAAAAAGAACACACCTGCAATGACACTGGTGGATCCATATGTGGTATGTGAAAAGAACACACATGCAATGACTCTTGCTATTGTTAGTAAAAAGAACACACATGCAATGAACCTGGGAGATCCATATGTGGTATGTGAAAAGAACACACATGAAATGACTCTGGTTGTTGTTAGTAAAAAGAACACACATGCAATGACACTAGTGGATCCATGTGTGGTCTCTGAAGAGAACACACATTTCAATGACTATGGTTGTTGTTAGTAAAAAGAAGACACATGAAATGACATCAGGATCCATGTGTGGTCTCAAGAGAACACTCATGCTATGACTCTGGTTGTTAGTTAAAAGAGCACACATGCAATGACACTGGAGGATCCATAGGTGGATTGTGAAAATAACACACTTGCAACGACACTGGTGGATCCATATGTGGTATGTGAAAAGAACACACATGAAATGACTCTGGTTGTTGTTAGTAAAAAGAACACACATGCAATGACACTAGTGGATCCATAGGTGGATTGTGAAAAGAGCACACATGCAATGACACTGGTGGATCCATATGTGGTATGTGAAAAGAACACACATGCAATGACTCTGGTTGTTGTGAGTAAAAAGAACACACATGCAATGACATTGGTGGATCCATAGGTGGATTGTGAAAAGAGCACACAAGCAATGACACTGGTGGATCCATATGTGGTATGTGAAAAGAACACACATGCAATGACTCCAGTTGTTGTTAGTAAAAACAACACACATGCAATGACACTTGTGGAGCCATGTGTGGTCTCAAGAGAACACACATTTCAATGACACTGTGGATCCATATGTGGTATGTGAAGAGAACAAACATGCAATGACTCTGGTTGTTATTAGTAAAAGAACACACATGCAATGACATCAGGAGCCATGTGTGGTCTCTGAAGAGAACACACATTTCAATGACACTGGTGGATCCATATGTGGTATATGAAAAGAACACACATGCAATGACACTGGTAGATCCATAGGTGGAATGTGAAAAGATCACACATGCAATGACACTGGTGGATCCATATGTGGTATGCGAAAAGAACAAACATGCAATGACTCCCGTTGTTGTTAGTAAAAAGAACGCATATGCAATGACACTAGTGGATCCATGTGGTCTTCAAGAGAACACACATTTCAATGACACTGGTGGATCCATATGTGATATGTGAAAAGAACACACATGAAATGACTCCAGTTGTTGTTAATAAAAAGAACACACCTTCAATGACACTGGTGGATCCTTATGTGGTATGTGAAAAGAACACACATGCAATGACTCTTGCTGTTGTTAGTAAAAAGAACACACATGCAATGATACTGGTGGATCCATGTGTGGTCTCTGAAGATAACACACATTTCAATGAATCTGGTTGTTGTTAGTAAAAAGAACACACATGCAACGACACTGGTGGATCCATGTGTGGTATCTGAAGAAAACACACATGCAATGACTCGGTTGTTGTTAGTAAAAGAGCACGCCCAATGACACTGGTGGATCCATAGGTGGATTGTGAAAAGAACACACATGCAATGAACCTGGGAGATCCATATGTGGTATGTGAAAAGAACACACATGAAATGACTCTGGTTGTTGTTAGTAAAAAGAACACACATGCAATGACACTAGTGGATCCATGTGTGGTCTCTGAAGAGAACACACATTTCAATGACTATGGTTGTTGTTAGTAAAAAGAAGACACATGAAATGACAGTGGTGGATCCTTTTGTGGTCTATGAAGATAACACACATGCAATGACTCTGGTTGTTAGTAAAAAGAGCACACATGCAATGACACTGGAGGATCCATAGGTGGATTGTGAAAATAACACACATGCAACGACACTGGTGGATCCATATGTGGTATGCGAAAAGAACACACATGAAATGACTGGTTGTTGTTAGTAAAAAGAACACACATGCAATGACACTAGTGGATCCATAGGTGGATTGTGAAAAGAGCACACATGCAATGACACTGGTGGATCCATATGTGGTATGTGAAAAGAACACACATGCAATGACTCGGTTTGTTGTGAGTAAAAAGAACACACATGAAATGACACTGCTGGATCCATAGGTGGATTGTGAAAAGAGCACACTGCAATGACACTGGTGGATCCATATGTGGTATGTGAAAAGAACACACATGCAATGACTCAGTTGTTGTTAGTAAAAACAACACACATGCAATGACACTTAGGAGCCATGTGTGGTCTCTGAAGAGAACACACATTTCAATGACACTGGTGGATCCATATGTGGTATGTGAAGAGAACAAACATACGATGACTCTAGTTGTTATTAGTAAAAGAACACACATGCAATGACATCAGGGAGCCATGTGTGGTCTCTGAAGAGAACACACATGCAATGACTCGTTGTTGTTAGTAAAAAGAGCACACATGCAATGACACTGGTGGATCCATAGGTGGATTGTGAAAAGAACACACATGCAATGACCCTGGTAGATCCATATGTGGTATGTGAAAAGAACACACATGAAATGACTCTGGTTGTTGTTAGTAAAAGAACACACATGCAATGACACTAGTGGATCTGTGTGCTCTGATGAGAACACACATTTCAATGACACTGGTGGATCCATATGTCGTATGTGAAAATAACACACATGCAATGACACTGGTGGATACATATGTGGTATGTGAAAAGAACACACATGCAATGACTCTGGGTGGTGTTAGTCAAAAGAACACACATGCAATGACATCATGGATCCATGTGGTCTCAAGAGAACACACATTTTAATGACACTGGTGGATCCATATGTGGTATGTGAAAAGAACACACATGCAATGACACTGGTGGATCCATAGGTGGAATGTGAAAAGATCACACATGCAATGACACTGGTGGATCCATATGTGGTATGTGAAAAGAACAAACATGCAATGACTCCCGTTGTTGTTAGTTAAAAGAACGCACATGCAATGACATCAGGATCCATGTGTGGTCTCTGAAGAGAACACACATTTCAATGACACTGGTGGATCCATATGTGGTATGTGAAAAGAACACACATGAAATGACTCCAGTTGTTGTTAATAAAAAGAACACACCTGCAATGACACTGGTGGATCCATATGTGGTATGTGAAAAGAACACACATGCAATGACTCTTGCTATTGTTAGTAAAAAGAACACACATGCAATGATACTGGTGGATCCATGTGTGGCCTCTGAAGAGAACACACATTTCAATGACTCTGGTTGTTGTTAGTAAAAAGAACACACATGCGACGACACTGGTGGATCCATGTGAGGTATCTGAAGAAAACACACATGCAATGACTTTGGTTGTTGTTAGTAAAAGGAGCACACATCCAATGACATCAAGGATCCATAGGTGGATTGTGAAAAGAACACACATGCAATGACCCTGGTAGATCCATATGTGGTATGTGAAAAGAACACACATGAAATGACTCTGGTTGTTGTTAGTAAAAAGAACACACATGCAATGACACTAGTGGATCCATGTTTGGTCTCTGAAGGGAACACACATTTCAATGACTATGGTTGTTGTTAGTAAAAAGAACACACATGCAATGACACTGGTGGATCCATGTGTGGTCTCTGAAGAGAACACACATGCAATGACTCTGGTTGTTGTTAGTAAAAAGAGCACGCATGAAATGACACTGGAGGATCCATAGGTGGATTGTGAAAATAACACACATGCAACGACACTGGTGGATCCATATGTGGTATGTGAAAAGAACACACATGAAATGACTATGGTTGTTGTTAGTAAAAAGAACACACATGCAATGACACTAGTGGATCCATAGGTGGATTGTGAAAAGAGCACACATACAATGACACTGGTGGATCCATATGTGGTATGTGAAAAGAACACACATGCAATGACTCTGGTTGTTGTGAGTAAAAAGAACACACATGCAATAACATTGGTGGATCCATAGGTGAATTGTGGAAAGAGCACACACGCAATGACACTGGTGGATCCATATGTGGTATGTGAAAAGAATACACATGCAATGACTCTAGTTGTTGTTAGTAAAAACAACACACATGCAATGACACTTGTGGAGCCATGTGTGGTATCTGATGAGAACACACATTTCAATGACACTGGATCCATATGTGGTATGTGAAGAGAACAAACATGCAATGACTCTGGTTGTTGTTAGTAAAAATAACACACATGCAATGACACTTGTGGATCCATGTGTGGTCTCTGAAGAGAACACACATTTCAATGACTCTGGTTGTTGTTAGTAAAAAGAACACACCTACAACGACACTGGTGGATCCATGTGTGGTTTCTGAAGAGAACACACATGCAAAGACTCTAGTTGTTGTTAGTAAAAAGAGCACACATCTAATGACACTGGTGGATCCATAGGTGGAATGTGAAAAGAACACACATGCAATGTCACTGGTGGATCCATATGTGGTATGTGAAAAGAACACGCATGAAATGACTCCGGTTGTTGTTAGTAAAAAGGACACACATGCAATGACATCAGGATCCATGTGGTCTCTGAAGAGAACACACATTTCAATGACTCTGGTTGTTTATAGTAAAAACAACACACATGCAATGACATCAGGGATCCATGTGTGGTCTCAAGAGAACACACATGCAATGACTCGTTGTTGTTAGTAAAAGAGCACACATGCAATGACACTGGAGGATCCATAGGTGGATTGTGAAAATAACACACATGCAACGACACGGTGGATCCATATGTGGTATGTGAAAACAACACACATGAAATGACTCTGGTTGTTGTTAGTAAAAAGAACACACATGCATTGACACTGGTGGATCCATAGGTGGATTGTGAAAAGAGCACACACGCAATGACACTGGTGGATCCATATGTGGTATGTGAAAAGAACACACATGCAATGACTCCAGTTGTTGTTAGTAAAAACAACACACATGCAATGACACTACTGGAGCCATGTGTGGTCTCCAAGAGAACACACATTTCAATGACACTGCTGGATCCATATGTGGTATGTGAAGAGAACAAACATGCAATGACTGGGTTGTTATTAGTAAAAGAACACACATGCAATGACACTAGTGGAGCCATGTGTGGTCTCTGAAGAGAACATACATGCAATGACTCGTTGTTGTTAGTAAAAGAGCACACATGCAACGACTGGTGGATCCATGTGTGGTATCTCAAGAAAACACACATGCAATGACTCGTTGTTGTTAGTAAAAGAGCACACGCCAATGACACTGGTGGATCCATAGGTGGATTGTGAAAAGAACACACATGCAATGAACCTGGGAGATCCATATGTGGTATGTGAAAAGAACACACATGAAATGACTCCGGTTGTTGTTAGTAAAAAGAACACACATGCAATGACACTAGTGGATCCATGTGTGGTCTCTGAAGAGAACACACATTTCAATGACTATGGTTGTTTTTAGTAAAAAGAAGACACATGAAATGACATTTGGGATCCATGTGTGGTCTCTAAAGAGAACACACATGCAATGACTCTGGTTGTTGTTAGTAAAAAGAGCACACATGCAATGACACTGGAGGATCCATAGGTGGATTGTGAAAATAACACACATGCAACGACACTGGTGGATCCATATGTGGTATGTGAAAAGAACACACATGAAATGACTCTGGTTGTTGTTAGTAAAAAGAACACACATGCAATGACACTAGTGGATCCATCGGTGGATTTGTAAAAGAGCACACATGCAATGACACTGGTGGATCCATATGTGGTATGTGAAAAGAACACACATGCAATGACTCTGGTTGTTGTGAGTAAACAGAACACACATGCAATGACACTGGTGGATCCATAGGTGGATTGTGAAAAGAGCACACACGCAATGACACTGGTGGATCCATATGTGGTATGTGAAAAGAACACACATGCAATGACTCCAGTTGTTGTTAGTAAAACAACACACATGCAATGACACTTGTGGAGCCATGTGTGGTCTCTGAAGAGAACACACATTTCAATGACACTGGTGGATCCATATGTGGTATGTGAAGAGAACAAACATGCAATGACTCGTTGTTATTAGTAAAAGAACACACATGCAATGACATCAGTGGAGCCATGTGTGGTCTCCAAGAGAACACACATTTCAATGACATTGGTGGATCCATATGTGGTATATGAAAAGAACACACATGCAATGACACTGGTAGATCCAGAGGTGGAATGTGAAAAGATCACACATGCAATGACACTGGTGGATCCATATGTGGTATGTGAAAAGAACAAACATGCAATGACTCCCGTTGTTGTTAGTAAAAAGAACGCATATGCAATGACACTAGTGGATCCATGTGTGGTCTCTGAAGAGAACACACATTTCAATGACACTGGTGGATCCATATGTGATATGTGAAAAGAACACACATGAAATGACTCCAGTTGTTGTTAATAAAAAGAACACACCTTCAATGACACTGGTGGATCCTTATGTGGTATGTGAGAAGAACACACATGCAATGACTCTTGCTGTTGTTAGTAAAAAGAACACACATGCAATGATACTGGTGGATCCATGTGTGGTCTATGAAGATAACACACATTTCAATGAATCTGGTTGTTGTTAGTAAAAAGAACACACATGCAACGACACTGGTGGATCCATGTGTGGTATCTGAAGAAAACACACATGCAATGACTCTGGTTGTTGTTAGTAAAAAGAGCACACATCCAATGACACTGGTGGATCCATAGGTGGATTGTGAAAAGAACACACATGCAATGACCCTGGTAGATCCATATGTGGTATGTGAAAAGAACACACATGAAATGACTCTGGTTGTTGTTAGTAAAAAGAACACACATGCAATGACACTAGTGGATCCAGGTGTGCTCTCTGATGAGAACACACATTTCAATGACTATGGTTGTTGTTAGTAAAAAGAACACACATGCAATGACACTGGTGGATCCATGTGTGGTCTCTGAAGAGAACACACATGCAATGACTCTGGTTGTTGTTAGTAAAAAGAGCACACTTGCAATGACACTGGAGGATCCATAGGTGGATTGTGAAAATAACACACATGCAACGACACTGGTAGATCCATATGTGGTATGTGAAAAGAACACACATGAAATGACTATGGTTGTTGTTAGTAAAAAGAACACACATGCAATGACACTAGTGGATCCATAAGAGGATTGTGAAAAGAGCACACATGAAATGACAATGGTGGATCCATATGTGGTATGTGAAAAGAACACACATGCAATGACTCTGGTTGTTGTAAGTAAAAAGAACACACATGCAATGACATTGGTGGATCCATAGGTGGATTGTGAAAAGAGCAAACACGCAATGACACTGTTGGATCCATATGTGGTATGTGAAAAGAACACACATGCAATGACTCCAGTTGTTGTTAGTAGAAACAACACACATGCAATGACACTTGTGGAGCCATGTGTGGTCTCTGAAGAGAACACACATTTCAATGACACTGGTGGATCCATATGTGGTATGTGAAGAGATTAAACATGCAATGACTCTGGTTGTTGTTAGTAAAAAGAACACACATGCAATAAAACTGGTGGCGCCTTGTGTGGTCTCTGAAGAGAACATACATGCAATGACTCTGGTTGTTGTTAGTAAAAAGAGCACACATGCAATGACACTGGTGGATCTATAGGTGGAATTTGAAAAGAACACACATGCAATGACACTGGTGGATCCATATGTGGTATGTGAAAAGAACACACATGCAATATCTCCAGTTGTTGTTAGTAAAAAGAACACACATGCAATGACACTGGTGGATCCATGTGTGGTCTCTGAAGAGAACACACATTTTAATGACACTGGTGGATCCATATGTCGTATGTGAAAATAACACACATGCAATGACACTGGTGGATACATATGTGGTATGTGAAAAGAACACACATGCAATGACTCTGGTTGTTGTTAGTAAAAAGAACACACATGCAATGACATCAGGATCCATGTGGTCTCAAGAGAACACACATTTTAATGACACTGGTGGATCCATATGTGGTATGTGAAAAGAACACACATGCAATGACACTGGTGGATCCATAGGTGGAATGTGAAAAGATCACACATGCAATGACACTGGTGGATCCATATGTGGTATGTGAAAAGAACAAACATGCAATGACTCCCGTTGTTGTTAGTTAAAAGAACGCACATGCAATGACATCAGGATCCATGTGTGGTCTCTGAAGAGAACACACATTTCAATGACACTGGTGGATCCATATGTGGTATGTGAAAAGAACACACATGAAATGACTCCAGTTGTTGTTAATAAAAAGAACACACCTGCAATGACACTGGTGGATCCATATGTGGTATGTGAAAAGAACACACATGCAATGACTCTTGCTATTGTTAGTAAAAAGAAACCACATGCTATGATACTGGTGGATCCATGTGTGGCCTCTGAAGAGAACACACATTTCAATGACTCTGGTTGTTGTTAGTAAAAAGAACACACATGCGACGACACTGGTGGATCCATGTGAGGTATCTGAAGAAAACACACATGCAATGACTTTGGTTGTTGTTAGTAAAAGGAGCACACATCCAATGACACTGGCGGATCCATAGGTGGATTGTGAAAAGAACACACATGCAATGACCCTGGTAGATCCATATGTGGTATGTGAAAAGAACACACATGAAATGACTCCGGTTGTTGTTAGTAAAAAGAACACACATGCAATGACACTAGTGGATCCATGTTTGGTCTCTAAAGGGAACACACATTTCAATGACTATGGTTGTTGTTAGTAAAAAGAACACACATGCAATGACACTGGTGGATCCATGTGTGGTCTCTGAAGAGAACACACATGCAATGACTCTGGTTGTTGTTAGTAAAAAGAGCACACATGCAATGACACTGGAGGATCCATAGGTGGATTGTGAAAATAACACACATGCAACGACACTGGTGGATCCATATGTGGTATGTGAAAAGAACACACATGAAATGACTCTGGTTGTTGTTAGTAAAAAGAGCACACGTCCAATGACACTGGTGGATCCATAGGTGGATTGTGAAAAGAACACACATGCAATGAACCTGGGAGATCCATATGTGGTATGTGAAAAGAACACACATGAAATGACTCCGGTTGTTGTTAGTAAAAAGAACACACATGCAATGACACTAGTGGATCCTTGTGTGGTCTCTGAAGAGAACACACATTTCAATGACTATGGTTGTTGTTAGTAAAAAGAAGACACATGAAATGACATCAGGATCCATGTGTGGTCTCAAGAGAACACACATGCAATGACTCTGGTTGTTAGTAAAAAGAGCACACATGCAATGACACTGGAGGATCCATAGGTGGATTGTGAAAATAACACACATGCAACGACACTGGTGGATCCATATGTGGTATGTGAAAAGAACACACATGAAATGACTCTGGTTGTTGTTAGTAAAAAGAACACACATGCAATGACACTAGTGGATCCATAGGTGGATTGTGAAAAGAGCACACATGCAATGACACTGGTGGATCCATATGTGGTATGTGAAAAGAACACACATGCAATGACTCTGGTTGTTGTGAGTAAAAAGAACACACATGCAATGACATTGGTGGATCCATAGGTGGATTGTGAAAAGAGCACACACGCAATGACACTGGTGGATCCATATGTGGTATGTGAAAAGAACACACATGCAATGACTCCAGTTGTTGTTAGTAAAAACAACACACATGCAATGACACTTGTGGAGCCATGTGTGGTCTCTGAAGAGAACACACATTTCAATGACACTGGTGGATCCATATGTGGTATGTGAAGAGAACAAACATGCAATGACTCTGGTTGTTATTAGTAAAAAGAACACACATGCAATGACACTGGTGGAGCCATGTGTGGTCTCTGAAGAGAACACACATTTCAATGACACTGGTGGATCCATATGTGGTATATGAAAAGAACACACATGCAATGACACTGGTAGATCCATAGGTGGAATGTGAAAAGATCACACATGCAATGACACTGGTGGATCCATATGTGGTATGTGAAAAGAACAAACATGCAATGACTCCAGTTGTTGTTAGTAAAAACAACTCATATGCAATGACACTAGTGGATCCATGTGTGGTCTCTGAAGAGAACAAACATTTCAATGACACTGGTGGATCCATATGTGATATGTGAAAAGAACACACATGAAATGACTCAGTTGTTGTTAATAAAAAGAACACACCTTCAATGACACTGGTGGATCCTTATGTGGTATGTGAGAAGAACACACATGCAATGACTCTTGCTGTTGTTAGTAAAAAGAACACACATGCAATGATACTGGTGGATCCATGTGTGGTCTATGAAGATAACACACATTTCAATGAATCTGGTTGTTAGTAAAAAGAACACACATGCAACGACATCGGTGGATCCATGTGTGGTATTCAAGAAAACACACATGCAATGACTCGTTGTTGTTAGTAAAAGAGCACACATCCAATGACACTGGTGGATCCATAGGTGGATTGTGAAAGAACACACATGCAATGACCTGGTAGATCCATATGTGGTATGTGAATAGAACAAACATGAAATGACTCCTGTTGTTTTTAGTAAAAAGAACACACATGCAATGACACTAGTGGATCTGTGTGTGCTCTCGATGAGAACACACATTTCAATGACTATGGTTGTTGTTAGTAAAAAGAACACACATGCAATGACATCAGGATCCATGTGTGGTCTCTGAAGAGAACACACATGCAATGACTCGTTGTTGTTAGTAAAAGAGCACACTTGCAATGACACTGGAGGATCCATAGGTGGATTGTGAAAATAACACACATGCAACGACACTGGTAGATCCATATGTGGTATGTGAAAAGAACACACATGAAATAACTATGGTTGTTGTTAGTAAAAAGAGCACACATGCAATGATACTAGGGGATCCATAGGAGGATTGTGAAAAGAGCACACATGCAATGACACTGGTGGATCCATATGTGGTATGTGAAAAAAACAGACATGCAATGACTCTGGTTGTTGTTCGTAAAAAGAACACACATGCAATGACACTGGTGGATCCATAGGTGGATTGTGAAAAGAGCAAACACGCAATGACACTGTTGGATCCATATGTGGTATGTGAAAAGAACACACATGCAATGACTCCAGTTGTTGTTAGTATAAACAACACACATGCAATGACACTTGTGGAGCCATGTGTGGTCTCTAAAGAGAACACACATTTCAATGACACTGTGGATCCATATGTGGTATGTGAAGAGAACAAACATGCAATGACTCTGGTTGTTGTTAGTAAAACAACACACATGCAATGACACTTAGGAGCCATGTGTGGTCTCTCAAGAGAACACATTTCAATGACAATGTTTGATCCATATGTGGTATGTGAAGAGAACAAACATGCAATGACTCTGGTTGTTATTAGTAAAAAGAACACACATGCAATGACACTAGTGGAGCCATGTGTGGTCTCTGAAGAGAACATACATGCAATGACTCTGGTTGTTGTTAGTAAAAAGAGCACACATGCAACGACACTGGTGGATCCATGTGTGGTATTCAAGAAAAACACACATGCAATGACTCGTTGTTGTTAGTAAAAGAGCACACGTCCAATGACACTGTGGATCCATAGGTGGATTGTGAAAAGAACACACATGCAATGAACCTGGAGATCCATATGTGGTATGTGAAAAGAACACACATGAAATGACTCGTTGTTGTTAGTAAAAAGAACACACATGCAATGACACTAGTGGATCCATGTGTGGTCTCTGAAGAGAACACACATTTCAATGACTATGGTTGTTGTTAGTAAAAAGAAGACACATGAAATGACACTGGTGGATCCATGTGTGGTCTCTAAAGAGAACACACATGCAATGACTCTGGTTGTTGTTAGTAAAAAGAGCACACATGCAATGACACTGGAGGATCCATAGGTGGATTGTGAAAATAACACACATGCAACGACACCGTGGATCCATATGTGGTATGTGAAAAGAACACACATGAAATGACTCTGGTTGTTGTTAGTAAAAAGAACACACATGCAATGACACTAGTGGATCCATAGGTGGATTGTGAAAAGAGCACACATGCAATGACACTGGTGGATCCATATGTGGTATGTGAAAAGAACACACATGCAATGACTCTGGTTGTTGTGAGTAAACAGAACACACATGCAATGACACTGGTGGATCCATAGGTGGATTGTGAAAAGAGCACACACGCAATGACACTGGTGGATCCATATGTGGTATGTGAAAAGAACACACATGCAATGACTCCAGTTGTTGTTAGTAAAAACAACACACATGCAATGACACTTGTGGAGCCATGTGTGGTCTCTGAAGAGAACACACATTTCAATGACACTATTGGATCCATATGTGGTATGTGAAGAGAACAAACATGCAATGACTCTGGTTGTTATTAGTAAAAAGAACACACATGCAATGACACTAGTGGAGCCATGTGTGGTCTCTGAAGAGAACATACATGCAATGACTCCAGTTGTTGTTAGTAGAAACAACACACATGCAATGACACTTGTGGAGCCATGTGTGGTCTCTGAAGAGAACACACATTTCAATGACACTGGTGGATCCATATGTGGTATGTGAAGAGATTAAACATGCAATGACTCTGGTTGTTGTTAGTAAAAAGAACACACATGCAATAAAACTGGTGGCGCCTTGTGTGTGGTCTCAAGAGTACATTCATGCAATGACTCTGGTTGTTGTTAGTAAAAAGAGCACACATGCAATGACACTGGTGGATCTATAGGTGGAATTTGAAAAGAACACACATGCAATGACACTGGTGGATCCATATGTGGTATGTGAAAAGAACACACATGCAATATCTCCAGTTGTTGTTAGTAAAAAGAACACACATGCAATGACATCAGGATCCATGTGTGGTCTCAAGAGAACACACATTTTAATGACACTGGTGGATCCATATGTCGTATGTGAAAATAACACACATGCAATGACACTGGTGGATACATATGTGGTATGTGAAAAGAACACACATGCAATGACTCTGGTTGTTGTTAGTAAAAAGAACACACATGCAATGACATCAGGATCCATGTGTGGTCTCTGAAGAGAACACACATTTTAATGACACTGGTGGATCCATATGTGGTATGTGAAAAGAACACACATGCAATGACACTGGTGGATCCATAGGTGGAATGTGAAAAGATCACACATGCAATGACACTGGTGGATCCATATGTGGTATGTGAAAAGAACAAACATGCAATGACTCCCGTTGTTGTTAGTTAAAAGAACGCACATGCACTGACATCAGGTGGATCCATGTGTGGTCTCTCAAGAGAACACACATTTCAATGACACTGTGGATCCATATGTGGTATGTGAAAAGAAAACACATGAAATGACTCCAGTTGTTGTTAATAAAAAGAACACACCTGCAATGACACTGGTGGATCCATATGTGGTATGTGAAAAGAACACACATGCAATGACTCTTGCTATTGTTAGTAAAAAGAAACCACATGCTATGATACTGGTGGATCCATGTGTGGCCTCTGAAGAGAACACACATTTCAATGACTCTGGTTGTTGTTAGTAAAAAGAACACACATGCGACGACACTGGTGGATCCATGTGAGGTATCTGAAGAAAACACACATGCAATGACTTTGGTTGTTGTTAGTAAAAGGAGCACACATCCAATGACACTGGCGGATCCATAGGTGGATTGTGAAAAGAACACACATGCAATGACCCTGGTAGATCCATATGTGGTATGTGAAAAGAACACACATGAAATGACTCCGGTTGTTGTTAGTAAAAAGAACACACATGCAATGACACTAGTGGATCCATGTTTGGTCTCTAAAGGGAACACACATTTCAATGACTATGGTTGTTGTTAGTAAAAAGAACACACAGGCAATGACATCAGGATCCATGTGGTCTCTGAAGAGAACACACATGCAATGACTCTGGTTGTTGTTAGTAAAAAGAGCACACATGCAATGACACTGGAGGATCCATAGGTGGATTGTGAAAATAACACACATGCAACGACACTGGTGGATCCATATGTGGTATGTGAAAAGAACACACATGAAATGACTCTGGTTGTTGTTAGTAAAAAGAGCACACGTCCAATGACACTGGTGGATCCATAGGTGGATTGTGAAAAGAACACACATGCAATGAACCTGGGAGATCCATATGTGGTATGTGAAAAGAACACACATGAAATGACTCCGGTTGTTGTTAGTAAAAAGAACACACATGCAATGACACTAGTGGATCCTTGTGTGGTCTCTGAAGAGAACACACATTTCAATGACTATGGTTGTTGTTAGTAAAAAGAAGACACATGAAATGACACTGGTGGATCCATGTGTGGTCTCTGAAGAGAACACACATGCAATGACTCTGGTTGTTGTTAGTAAAAAGAGCACACATGCAATGACACTGGAGGATCCATAGGTGGATTGTGAAAATAACACACATGCAACGACACTGGTGGATCCATATGTGGTATGTGAAAAGAACACACATGAAATGACTCTGGTTGTTGTTAGTAAAAAGAACACACATGCAATGACACTAGTGGATCCATAGGTGGATTGTGAAAAGAGCACACATGCAATGACACCGGTGGATCCATATGTGGTATGTGAAAAGAACACACATGCAATGACTCAAGTTGTTGTGAGTAAAAAGAACACACATGCAATGACATTGGTGGATCCATAGGTGGATTGTGAAAAGAGCACACACGCAATGACACTGGTGGATCCATATGTGGTATGTGAAAAGAACACACATGCAATGACTCCAGTTGTTGTTAGTAAAAACAACACACATGCAATGACACTTAGGGAGCCATGTGGTCTCTGAAGAGAACACACATTTCAATGACACTGTGGATCCATATGTGGTATGTGAAGAGAACAAACATGCAATGACTCTGTTGTTATTAGTAAAAGAACACACATGCAATGACACTGGTGGAGCCATGTGTGGTCTCAAGAGAACACACATTTCAATGACACTGTGGATCCATATGTGGTATATGAAAAGAACACACATGCAATGACACTGGTAGATCCATAGGTGGAATGTGAAAAGATCACACATGCAATGACACTGGTGGATCCATATGTGGTATGTGAAAAGAACAAACATGCAATGACTCCCGTTGTTGTTAGTAAAAAGAACGCATATGCAATGACACTAGTGGATCCATGTGTGGTCTCTGAAGAGAACACACATTTCAATGACACTGGTGGATCCATATGTGATATGTGAAAAGAACACACATGAAATGACTCAGTTGTTGTTAATAAAAAGAACACACCTTCAATGACACTGGTGGATCCTTATGTGGTATGTGAGAAGAACACACATGCAATGACTCTTGCTGTTGTTAGTAAAAAGAACACACATGCAATGATACTGGTGGATCCATGTGTGGTCTATGAAGATAACACACATTTCAATGAATCTGGTTGTTAGTAAAAAGAACACACATGCAACGACACTGGTGGATCCATGTGTGGTATCAAGAAAACACACATGCAATGACTGGTTGTTGTTAGTAAAAAGAGCACACATCCAATGACACTGGTGGATCCATAGGTGGATTGTGAAAAGAACACACATGCAATGACCCTGGTAGATCCATATGTGGTATGTGAAAAGAACACACATGAAATGACTCTGGTTGTTGTTAGTAAAAAGAACACACATGCAATGACACTAGTGGATCTGTGCTCTCTGATGAGAACACACATTTCAATGACTATGGTTGTTGTTAGTAAAAAGAACACACATGCAATGACACTGGTGGATCCATGTGTGGTCTCTGAAGAGAACACACATGCAATGACTCTGGTTGTTGTTAGTAAAAAGAGCACACTTGCAATGACACTGGAGGATCCATAGGTGGATTGTGAAAATAACACACATGCAACGACAATGGTAGATCCATATGTGGTATGTGAAAAGAACACACATGAAATAACTATGGTTGTTGTTAGTAAAAAGAACACACATGCAATGACACTAGTGGATCCATAGGAGGATTGTGAAAAGAGCACACATGAAATGACAATGGTGGATCCATATGTGGTATGTGAAAAGAACACACATGCAATGACTCTGGTTGTTGTAAGTAAAAAGAACACACATGCAATGACATTGGTGGATCCATAGGTGGATTGTGAAAAGAGCAAACACGCAATGACACTGTTGGATCCATATGTGGTATGTGAAAAGAACACACATGCAATGACTCCAGTTGTTGTTAGTAGAAACAACACACATGCAATGACACTTGTGGAGCCATGTGTGGTCTCTAAAGAGAACACACATTTCAATGACACTGGTGGATCCATATGTGGTATGTGAAGAGAACAAACATGCAATGACTCTGGTTGTTGTTAGTAAAAAGAACACACATGCAATGACACTGGTGGCGCCTTGTGTGGTCTCTGAAGAGAACATACATGCAATGACTCTGGTTGTTGTTAGTAAAAAGAGCACACATGCAATGACACTGGTGGATCTATAGGTGGAATTTGAAAAGAACACACATGCAATGACACTGGTGGATCCATATGTGGTATGTGAAAAGAACACACATGCAATATCTCCAGTTGTTGTTAGTAAAAAGAACACACATGCAATGACACTGGTGGATCCATGTGTGGTCTCTGAAGAGAACACACATTTTAATGACACTGGTGGATCCATATGTCGTATGTGAAAATAACACACATGCAATGACACTGGTGGATACATATGTGGTATGTGAAAAGAACACACATGCAATGACTCTGGTTGTTGTTAGTAAAAAGAACACACATGCAATGACACTGGTGGATCCATGTGTGGTCTCTGAAGAGAACACACATTTTAATGACACTGGTGGATCCATATGTGGTATGTGAAAAGAACACACATGCAATGACACTGGTGGATCCATAGGTGGAATGTGAAAAGATCACACATGCAATGACACTGGTGGATCCATATGTGGTATGTGAAAAGAACAAACATGCAATGACTCCCGTTGTTGTTAGTTAAAAGAACGCACATGCAATGACACTGGTGGATCCATGTGTGGTCTCTGAAGAGAACACACATTTCAATGACACTGGTGGATCCATATGTGGTATGTGAAAAGAACACACATGAAATGACTCCAGTTGTTGTTAATAAAAAGAACACACCTGCAATGACACTGGTGGATCCATATGTGGTATGTGAAAAGAACACACATGCAATGACTCTTGCTATTGTTAGTAAAAGAACACACATGCAATGATATCAGGTGGATCCATGTGTGGCCTGAAGAACACACACATTTCAATGACTCGGTTGTTGTTAGTAAAAAGAACACACATGCGACGACATCGGTGGATCCATGTGAGGTATCTCAAGAAACACACATGCAATGACTTTGGTTGTTGTTAGTAAAAGGAGCACACATCCAATGACATCGGCGGATCCATAGGTGGATTGTGAAAAGAACACACATGCAATGACCTGTAGATCCATATGTGGTATGTGAAAAGAACACACATGAAATGACTCGCGTTGTTGTTAGGAAAAAGAACACACATGCAATGACACTAGTGGATCCATGTTTGGTCTCTAAAGGAACACACATTTCAATGACTATGGTTGTTGTTAGTAAAAAGAACACACATGCAATGACACTGGTGGATCCATGTGTGGTCTCAAGAGAACACACATGCAATGACTCTGGTTGTTGTTAGTAAAAGAGCACGATGCAATGACACTGGAGGATCCATAGGTGGATTGTGAAAATAACACACATGCAACGACACTGGTGGATCCATATGTGGTATGTGAAAAGAACACACATGAAATGACTCTGGTTGTTGTTAGTAAAAAGAACACACATGCAATGACACTAGTGGATCCATAGGTGGATTGTGAAAAGAGCACACATACAATGACACTGGTGGATCCATATGTGGTATGTGAAAAGAACACACATGCAATGACTCTGGTTGTTGTGAGTAAAAAGAACACACATGCAATAACATTGGTGGATCCATAGGTGAATTGTGAAAAGAGCACACACGCAATGACACTGGTGGATCCATATGTGGTATGTGAAAAGAATACACATGCAATGACTCTAGTTGTTGTTAGTAAAAACAACACACATGCAATGACACTTGTGGAGCCATGTGTGGTATCTGATGAGAACACACATTTCAATGACACTGGTGGATCCATATGTGGTATGTGAAGAGAACAAACATGCAATGACTCTGGTTGTTGTTAGTAAAAATAACACACATGCAATGACACTTGTGGATCCATGTGTGGTCTCTGAAGAGAACACACATTTCAATGACTCTGGTTGTTGTTAGTAAAAAGAACACACCTACAACGACACTGGTGGATCCATGTGTGGTATCTGAAGAGAACACACATGCAAAGACTCTAGTTGTTGTTAGTAAAAAGAGCACACATCTAATGACACTGGTGGATCCATAGGTGGAATGTGAAAAGAACACACATGCAATGTCACTGGTGGATCCATATGTGGTATGTGAAAAGAACACACATGAAATGACTCCGGTTGTTGTTAGTAAAAAGGACACAGATGCAATGACATCAGGATCCATGTGTGGTCTCTGAAGAGAACACACATTTCAATGACTCTGGTTGTTGTTAGTAAAAACAACACACATGCAATTACACTGGTGGATCCATGTGTGGTCTCTGAAGAGAACACACATGCAATGACTCTGGTTGTTGTTAGTAAAAAGAGCACACATGCAATGACACTGGAGGATCCATAGGTGGATCGTGAAAATAACACACATGCAACGACACTGGTGGATCCATATGTGGTATGTGAAAAGAACACACATGAAATGACTCTGGTTGTTGTTAGTAAAAAGAACACACATGCATTGACACTGGTGGATCCATAGGTGGATTGTGAAAAGAGCACACACGCAATGACACTGGTGGATCCATATGTGGTATGTGAAAAGAACATACATGCAATGACTCCAGTTGTTGTTAGTAAAAACAACACACATGCAATGACACTTGTGGAGCCATGTGTGGTCTCTGAAGAGAGAACACACATTTCAATGACACTCGTGGATCCATTTGTGGTATGTGAAGAGAACAAACATGCAATGACTCTGGTTGTTATTAGTAAAAACAACACACATGCAATGACACTAGTGGATCCATATGTGGTATGTGAAAAGAACACACATGAAATGACTCTGGTTGTTGTTAGTAAAAAGAACACACATGCAATGACACTAGTGGATCCATAGGTGGATTGTGAAAAGAGCACACATGCAATGACACTGGTGGATCCATATGTGGTATGTCAAAAGAACACACATGCAATGACTCTGGTTGTTGTGAGTAAAAATAACACACATGCAATGACATTGGTGGATCCATAGGTGGATTGTGAAAAGAGCACACACGCAATGACACTGGTGGATCCATATGTGGTATGTGAAAAGAACACACATGCAATGACTCCAGTTGTTGTTAGTAAAAACAACACACATGCAATAACACTTGTGGAGCCATGTGTGGTCTCTGAAGAGAACACACATTTCAATGACACTGGTGGATCCATGTGTGGTATGTGAAGAGAACAAACATGCAATGACTCTGGTTGTTATTAGTAAAAAGAACACACATGCAATGACACTAGTGGAGCCATGTGTGGTCTCAAGAGAACATACATGCAATGACTCTGGTTGTTACTAGAAAGAGCACACATGCAACGACACTGGTGGATCCATGTGTGGTATCTGAAGAAAACACACATGCAATGACTCTAGTTGTTGTTAGTAAAAAGAGCACACGTCCAATGACACTGGTGGATCCATAGGTGGTATGTGAAAAGAACACACATGAAATGACTCCGGTTTTTGTTAGTAAAAGAACACATGCAATGACACTAGTGGATCCATGTGTGGTCTCAAGAGAACACATTCCACTGACTATGGTTGTTGTGAGAAAAAAGAAGACACATGCAATGCCACTCGTGGATCCATGTGTGGTCTCTGAAGAGAACACACATGCAATGACTCTGGTTGTTGTTAGTAAAAAGAGCACACATGCAATGACACTGGAGGATCCATAGGTGGATTGTGAAAATAACACACATGCAATGACACTGGTGGATCCATATGTGTTATGTGAAAAGAACACACATGAAATGACTCTGGTTGTTGTTAGTAAAAAGAACACACATGCAATGACACTAGTGGATCCATAGGTGGATTGTGAAAAGAGCACACATGCAATGACACTCGTGGATCCATATGTGGTATGAAAAGAACACACATGCAATGACTCTTGTTGTTGTTAGTAAAAAGAACACACATGCAATGATATTGGTTTATCCATGTGTGGTCTCAAGATAACACACATTTCAATGAATCTGGTTGTTGTTAGTAAAAGAACACACATGCCACGACATTGGTGGATCCATGTGTGGTATCTGAAGAAAACACACATGCAATGACTCTGGTTGTTGTTAGTAAAAAGAGCACACATCCAATGACACTGGTGGATCCATAGGTGGATTGTGAAAAGAACACACCTGCAATGACCCTGGTAGATCCATATGTGGTATGTGAAAAGAACACACATGAAATGACTCCGGTTGTTGTTAGTAAAAAGAACACACATGCAATGACACTAGTGGATCCAGGTGTGCTCTCTGAAGAGAACACACATTTCAATGACTATGGTTGTTGTTAGTAAAAGAACACACATGCAATGACATCGGTGGATCCATGTGTGGTCTCTGAAGAACAAACATGCAATGACTCTGGTTGTTGTTAGTAAAAAGAGCACACATGCAATGACACTGGAGGATCCATAGGTGGATTGTGAAAATAACACACATGCAACGACACTGGTGGATCCATATGTGGTATGTGAAAAGAACACACATGAAATGACTATGGTTGTTGTTAGTAAAAATAACACACATGCAATGACACTAGTGGATCCATAGGTGGATTGTGAAAAGAGCACACATGAAATGACACTGGTGGATCCATATGTGGTATGTGAAAAGAACACACATGCAATGACTCTGGTTGTTGTAAGTAAAAAGAACACACATGCAATGACATTGGTGGATTGTGAAAAGAGCACACACGCAATGACACTGGTGGATCCATATGTGGTATGTGAAAAGAACACACATGCAATGACTCCAGTTGTTGTTAGTAGAAACAACACACATGCAATGACACTTAGGAGCCATGTGTGGTCTCTCAAGAGAACACACATTTCAATGACACTGGTGGATCCATATGTGGTATGTGAAGAGAACAAACATGCAATGACTCGTTGTTGTTAGTAAAAAGAACACACAGTGCAATGACACTGTGGAGCCTTGTGTGGTCTCAAGAGAACATACGCAATGACTCTGGTTTGTTGTTAGTACAAAGAGCACACATGCAATGACACTGGTGGATCTATAGGTGGAATTTGAAAAGAACAGACATCCAATGACACTGGTGGATCCATATGTGGTATGTGAAAAGAACACACATGCAATGTCTCTTGTTGTTGTTAGTAAAAAGAACACACATGCAATGACACTGGTGAATCCATGTGTAGTCTCTGAAGAGAACACACATTTTAATGACACTGGTGGATCCATATGTGGTATGTGAAAAGAACACACATGCAATGACACTGGTGTATCCATAGGTGGAATGTGAAAAGATCACACATGCAATGACACTGGTGGATCCATATGTGGTATGTGAAAAGAACAAACATGCAATGACTCCCGTTGTTATTAGTTAAAAGAACACACATGCAATGACACTGGTGGATCCATGTGTGGTCTCTGAAGAGAACACACATTTCAATGACACTGGTGGATCCATATGTGGTATGTGAAAAGAACACACATGAAATGACTCCAGTTGTGGTTAATAAAAAGAACACACCTACAATGACACTGGTGGATCCATATGTGGTCTGTGAAAAGAACACACATGCAATGACTCTTGCTGTTGTTAGTAAAAAGAACACACATGCAATGATACTGGTGGATCCATGTGGCCTCTGAAGAGAACACACATTTCAATGACTCTGGTTGTTGTTAGTAAAAATAACACACATGCAACGACACTGGTGGATCCATGTGAGGTATCTGAAGAAAACACACATGCAATGACTTTGGTTGTTGTTAGTAAAAAGAGCACACATCCAATGACACTGGTGGATCCATAGGTGGATTGTGAAAACAACACACATGCAATGACCCTGGTAGATCCATATGTGGTATGTGAAAAGAACACACATGAAATGACTCCGGTTGTTGTTAGTAAAAAGAACACACATGCAATGACACTAGTGGATCCATGTGTGGTCTCTGAAGAGAACACACATTTCAATGACTATGGTTGTTGTTAGTAAAAAGAACACACATGCAATGACACTAGTGGATCCATGTGTGGTCTCTGAAGAGAACATACATGCAATGACTCTGGTTGTTAGTAGAAAGAGCAGACATGCAACGACACTGGTGGATCCATGTGTGGTATTTGAAGAAAACACACATGCAATGACTCTAGTTGTTGTTAGTAAAAAGAGCACACGTCCAATGACACTGGTGGATCCATAGGTGGTATGTGAAAAGAACACACATGAAATGACTCTGGTTTTTGTTAGTAAAAAGAACACACATGCAATGACACTAGTGGATCCATGTGTGGTCTCTGAAGAGAACACACATTTCAATGACTATGGTTGTTGTTAGTAAAAAGAAGACACATGAAATGACACTGGTGGATCCATGTGTGGTCTCTGAAGAGAACACACATGCAATGACTCTGGTTGTTGTTAGTAAAAAGAGCACACATGCAATGACACTGGAGGATCCATAGGTGGATTGTGAAAATAACACACATGCAACGACACTGGTGGATCCATATGTGTTATGTGAAAAGAACACACATGAAATGACTCTGGTTGTTGTTAGTAAAAAGAACACACATGCAATGACACTAGTGGATCCATAGGTGGATTGTGAAAAGAGCACACATGCAATGACACTCGTGGATCCATATGTGGTATGTGAAAAGAACACACATGCAATGACTCTTGCTGTTGTTAGTAAAAATAACACACATGCAATGATACTGGTGGATCCATGTGTGGTCTCTGAAGATAACACACATTTCAATGAATCTGTTGTTGTTAGTAAAAGAACACACATGCCACGACATTTGGTGGATCCATGTGGTATTCAAGAAACACACATGCAATGACTCTGGTTGTTGTTAGTAAAAAGAGCACACATCCAATGACACTGGTGGATCCATAGGTGGATTGTGAAAAGAACACACCTGCAATGACCCTGGTAGATCCATATGTGGTATGTGAAAAGAACACACATGAAATGACTCCGGTTGTTGTTAGTAAAAAGAACACACATGCAATGACACTAGTGGATCCAGGTGTGCTCTCTGAAGAGAACACACATTTCAATGACTATGGTTGTTGTTAGTAAAAAGAACACACATGCAATGACACTAGTGGAGCCATGTGTGGTCTCTGAAGAGAACATACATGCAATGACTCTGGTTGTTAGTAGAAAGAGCAGACATGCAATGACACTGGTGGATCCATGTGTGGTATCTGAAGAAAACACACATGCAATGACTCTAGTTGTTGTTAGTAAAAAGAGCACACGTCCAATGACACTGGTGGATCCATAGGTGGTATGTGAAAAGAACACACATGAAATGACTCCGGTTTTTGTTAGTAAAAAGAACACACATGCAATGACACTAGTGGATCCATGTGTGGTCTCTGAAGAGAACACACATTTCAATGACTATGGTTGTTGTTAGTAAAAAGAAGACACATGAAATGACATGGTGGATCCATGTGGTCTCTGAAGAGAACACACATGCAATGACTCTGTTGTTGTTAGTAAAAGAGCACACATGCAATGACACTGGAGGATCCATAGGTGGATTGTGAAAATAACACACATGCAACGACACTGGTGGATCCATATGTGTTATGTGAAAAGAACACACATGAAATGACTCTGGTTGTTGTTAGTAAAAAGAAAACACATGCAATGACACTAGTGGATCCATAGGTGGATTGTGAAAAGAGCACACATGCAATGACACTCGTGGATCCATATGTGGTATGTGAAAAGAACACACATGCAATGACTCTTGCTGTTGTTAGTAAAAAGAACACACATGCAATGATACTGGTGGATCCATGTGTGGTCTCTGAAGATAACACACATTTCAATGAATCTGGTTGTTGTTAGTAAAAAGAACACACATGCCACCACACTGGTTGATCCATGTGTGGTATCTGAAGAAAACACACATGCAATGACTCTGGTTGTTGTTAGTAAAAAGAGCACACATCCAATGACACTGGTGGATCCATAGGTGGATTGTGAAAAGAACACACCTGCAATGACCCTGGTAGATCCATATGTGGTATGTGAAAAGAACACACATGAAATGACTCCGGTTGTTGTTAGTAAAAAGAACACACATGCAATGACACTAGTGGATCCAGGTGTGCTCTCTGAAGAGAACACACATTTCAATGACTATGGTTGTTGTTAGTAAAAAGAACACACATGCAATCACACTGGTGGATCCATGTGTGGTCTCTGAAGAGAACAAACATGCAATGACTCTGGTTGTTGTTAGTAAAAAGAGCACACATGCAATGACACTGGAGGATCCATAGGTGGATTGTGAAAATAACACACATGCAACGACACTGGTGGATCCATATGTGGTATCTGAAAAGAACACACATGCAATGACTATGGTTGTTGTTAGTAAAAATAACACACATGCAATGACACTAGTGGATCCATAGGTGGATTGTGAAAAGAGCACATGAAATGACACTGTGGATCCATATGTGGTATGTGAAAAGAACACATGCAATGACTCAGTTGTTGTAAGTAAAAGAACACACATGCAATGACATTGGTGGATTGTGAAAAGAGCACACACGCAATGACACTGGTGGATCCATATGTGGTATGTGAAAATAACACACATGCAATGACTCTAGTTGTTGTTAGTAGAAACAACACACATGCAATGACACTTGTGGAGCCATGTGTGGTCTCTGAAGAGAACACACATTTCAATGACACTGGTGGATCCATATGTGGTATGTGAAGAGAACAAACATGCAATGACTCTGGTTGTTGTTAGTAAAAAGAACACACAGGCAATGACACTGGTGGAGCCTTGTGTGGTCTCTGAAGAGAACATACGTGCAATGACTCTGGTTTGTTGTTAGTACAAAGAGCACACATGCAATGACACTGGTGGATCTATAGGTGGAATTTGAAAAGAACAGACATCCAATGACACTGGTGGATCCATATGTGGTATGTGAAAAGAACACACATGCAATGTCTCTAGTTGTTGTTAGTAAAAAGAACACACATGCAATGACATCAATGAATCCATGTGTAGTCTCAAGAGAACACACATTTCAATGACACCGGTGGATCCATATGTGGTATTTGAAAAGACCACACATGCAATGACACTGGTGTATCCATAGGTGGAATGTGAAAAGATCACACATGCAATGACACTGGTGGATCCATATGTGGTATGTGAAAAGAACAAACATGCAATGACTCCCGTTGTTATTAGTTAAAAGAACACACATGCAATGACATCAGATCCATGTGTGGTCTCAAGAGAACACACATTTCAATGACACTGGTGGATCCATATGGTATGTGAAAAGAACACACATGAAATGACTCAGTTGTTGTTAGTAAAATGAACACACATACAATGACACTGGTGGATCCATATGTGGTATGTGAAAAGAACACACATGCAATGACTCCTATTGTTGTTAGTAAAAAGAACACACATGCAATGATATCAGGTGGATCCATGTGTGGCCTCAAGAGAACACACATTTCAATGACTTGGTTGTTGTTAGTAAAAAGAACACACATGCAATGACACTGTGGATCCATGTGAGGTATCTGAAGAAAACACACATGCAATGACTTTGGTTGTTGTTAGTAAAAAGAGCACACATCCAATGACACTGGTGGATCCATAGGTGGATTGTGAAAACAACACACATGCAATGACCCTGGTAGATCCATATGTGGTATGTGAAAAGAACACACATGAAATGACTCCGGTTGTTGTTAGTAAAAAGAACACACATGCAATGACACTAGTGGATCCATGTGTGGTCTCTGAAGAGAACACACATTTCAATGACTATGGTTGTTGTTAGTAAAAAGAACACACATGCAATGACACTCGTGGATCCATGTGTGGTCTCTGAAGTGAACACACATGCAATGACTCTGGTTGTTGTTAGTAAAAAGAGCACGCATGCAATGACACTGGAGGATCCATAGGTGGATTGTGAAAATAACACACATGCAACGACACTGGTGGATCCATATGTGGTATGTGAAAAGAACACACATGAAATGACTCTGGTTGTTGTTAGTAAAAAGAACACACATGCAATGACACTAGTGGATCCATAGGTGGATTGAAAAGAACACACATGCAATGACACTGGTGGATCCATACGTGGTATGTGAAAAGAACACACATGCAATGACTCTGGTTGTTGTGAGTAAAAAGAACACACATGCAATAACATTGGTGGATCCATAGGTGAATTGTGAAAAGAGCACACACGCAATGACACTGGTGGATCCATATGTGGTATGTGAAAAGAATACACATGCAATGACTCCAGTTGTTGTTAGTAAAAACAACACACATGCAATGACACCTGTGGAGCCATGTGTGGTCTCTGAAGAGAACACACATTTCAATGACACTGGTGGATCCATATGTGGTATGTGAAGAGAACAAACATGCAATGACTCTAGTTGTTGTTAGTAAAAAGAACACACATGCAATGACACTTGTGGATCCATGTGTGGTCTCTAAAGAGAACACACATTTCAATGACTCTGGTTGTTGTTAGTAAAAAGAACACACCTGCAACGACACTGGTGGATCCATGTGTGGTATCTGAATAGAACACACATGTAAAGACTCTAGTTGTTGTTAGTAAAAAGAGCACACATCTAAGGACACTGGTGTATCGATAGGTGGAATGTGAAAAGAACACACATGTAATGACACTGGTGGATCCATATGTGGTATGTGAAAAGAACACACATGAAATGACTCCGGTTGTTGTTAGTAAAAAGGACACACATGCAATGACACTGGTGGATCCATATGTGGTATGTGAAAAGAACACACATGAAATGACTCTGGTTGTTGTTAGTAAAAACAACACACATGCAATGACACTGGTGGATCCATAGGTGGATTGTGAAAAGAGCACACATGCAATGACACTGGTGGATCCATATGTGGTATGTGAAGAGAACAAACATGCAATGACTCTGGTTGTTCTTAGTAAAAAGAACACACATGCAATGACACTGGTGGATCCATGTGTGGTCTCGAAGAGAACACACATGCAATGACTGGTTGATGTTAGTAGAAAGAGCACACATGCAACGACACTGGTGGATCCATGTGTGGTATCTGAAGAAAACACACATGCAATGACTCTGGTTGTTGTTAGTAAAAAGAGCACACATGCAATGACACTGGAGGATCCATAGGTGGATTGTGAAAATAACACAGATGCAACGACACTGGTGGATCCATATGTGGTATGTGAAAAGAACACACATGAAATGACCCCTGGTTGTTGTTAGTAAAAAGAACACACATGCAATGACACTGGTGGATCCATAGGTGGATTGTGAAAGGAGCACACATGCAATGACACTGGTGGATCCATATGTGGGATGTGAAGAGAACAATCATGCAATGACTCTGGGTGGGCGGAGTAAAAAGAACACACATGCAAGGACAGTAGTGGATCCATGTGTGGTCTCTCAAGAGAACATACATGCAATGACTTTGATGTTAGTAGAAAGAGCACACATGCAACGACATCAGTGGATCCATGTGGTATGTCAAGAAAACACATGCAATGACTCTGGTTGTTGTTAGTAAAAGAACACACATGCAATGACACTGTGGATCCATAGGTGGATTGTGAAAAGAACACACATGCAATGAACCTGGGAGATCCATATGTGGTATGTGAAAAGAACACACATGAAATGACTCCGGTTGTTGTTAGTAAAAAGAACACACATGCAATGACACTAGTGGATCCATGTGTGGTCTCTAAAGATAACACACATTTCAATGACTATGGTTGTTGTTAGTAAAAGGAAGACACATGAAATGACACTGGTGGATCCATGTGTGGTCTCTAAAGAGAACACACATGCAATGACTCGTTGTTGTTAGTAAAAGAGCACACATGCAATGACACCGAGGATCCATAGGTGGATTGTGAAAATAACACACATGCAACGACACTGGTGGATCCATATGTGGTATGTGAAAAGAACACACATGAAATGAATCGGTTGTTGTTTGTAAAAAGAACAAACATCCAATCAAACTATTGTACCCATATGTGGTTTGTGAAAAGAGCACACATGCAATGACACTGGTGGATCATATGTGGTATGTGAAAAGAACACACATGCAATGACTCTGGTTGTTGTGAGTAAAAAGAACACACATGCAATAACATTGGTGGATCCATAGGTGGATTGTGAAAAGAGCACACACACAATGACACTGGTGGATCCATATGTGGTATGTGAAAAGAACACACATGCAATGACTCCAGTTGTTGTTAGTAAAAGCAACACAAATGCAATGACACTGGTGTAGCCATTTGTGGTCTCTGAAGAGAACACACATTTCAATGACACTCAAGGATCCATATGTGGTATGTGAAGAGAACAAACATGCAATGACTCTAGTTGTTATTAGTAAAAGAACACACATGCAATGACACTGTGGATCCATGTGTGGTCTCAAGAGAACACACATGCAATGACTCTGTTTGTTGTTAGTGAAAAGAGCACACATGCAATGACACTGGTGGATCCATTGGTGGAATGTGAAAAGAACACACATGCAATGACACTGGTGGATCCATATGTGGTTTCTGAAAAGAACACACATGTAATGACTAGTTGTTGTTAGTAAAAAGAACACACATGCAATGACATCAGAATCCATGTGTGGTCTCTGAAGAGAACACACATTTCAATGATCTGGTTGTTGTTAGTAAAAAGAACACACATGAAACGACACTGGAGGATCCATGTGTGGTATCTGAAGAAAACACACATGCAATGACTCTGGTTGTTGTTAGTAAAAGAGCACACATGCAATGACACTGGTGGATCCATGGGTGGATTGTGAAAAGAACACACATGCAATGACACTGTGAGATCCATATGTGGTATGTGAAAAGAACACACATGAAATGACTGCGTTGTTGTTAGTAAAAAAGAACACACATGCAATGACATCAGGATCCATGTGTGGTCTCTGAAGAGAACACACATTTCAATGACTATGGTTGTTGTTAGTAAAAAGAAGACACATGCAATGACACTGGTGGATCCATGTGTGGTCTCTGAAGAGAACACACATGCAATGACTCTGGTTGTTAGTAAAAAGAACACACATGCAATGACACTAGAGGATCCATAGGTGGATTGTGAAAATAACACACATGCAATGACACTGGTGGATCCATATGTGGTATGTGAAAAGAACACACATGAAATGACTCTGGTTGTTGTTAGTAAAAAGAACACACATGCAATGACACTGGTGGAACCATGTGTGGTCTCCAAGAGAACACACATTTCAATGACTTTGTTGTTAGTAAAAGAACACACTGCAATGACATCAGGATCCATGTGTGGTATGTGAAGAGAACACATGTAATGACTATCGTTGTTGTTAGTAAAAAGAACACACATGCAATGACACTGGTGGATCCATAGGTGGAATGTGAAAAGAACACACATGAAATGACACTGGTGGATCCATATGTGGTATGTGAAAAGAACACACATGAAATGACTCTGGTTGTTGTTAGTAAAAGGACACACATGCAATGACACTGGTGGATCCATATGTGGTATGTGAAAAGAACACACATGAAAATGACTCGTTGTTGTTAGTAAAAGAACACACATGCAATGACATCAGGGATCCATGTGGTCTCAAAGAGAACACACATGCAATGACTCTGGTTGTTGTTAGTAAAAGAGCACACATGCAATGACACTGGTGGATCCATAGGTGGATTGTGAAAAGAACACACATGCAATGACACTGGTGGATCCATATGTGGTATGTGAAAAGAACACACATGAAATGACTCGTTGTTGTTAGTAAAAGAACACACATGCAATTACACTGGTGGATCCATAGGTGGATTGTGAAAAGAGCACACATGCAATGACACCGTGTGTCCATATGTGGTATGTTAAAAGAACACACATGCAATGACTTCGGTTCTTGTTAGTAAAAGAACACACATGCAATGACACTGGTGGATCCTTAGGTGCATTCTGAAAAGAACACATTCAATGACACTGGTGGATCCATATGTGGTATGTGAAAAGAACACACATGCAATGACTCTAGTTGTTGTTAGTAAAAACAACACACATGCAATGACACTAGTGGATCCATGTGTGGACTCTGAAGAGAACACACATTTCAATGACACTGTGGATCCATATGTGGTATGTGAAAAGAACAACATGCAATGACTCGGTTGTTGTTAGTAAAAAGAACACATGCAATGACACTAGTGGATCCATGTGTGGTCTCTGAAGAGAACACACATGCAATGACTCTGGTTGTTGTTAGTAGAAAGAGCACACATGCAATGACACTGGTGGATCCATGTGGTATCCAAGAAAACACACATGCAATGACTCAGTTGTTGTTAGTAAAAGAACACACGCCCAATGACACTGGTGGATCCATAGGTGGATTGTGAAAAGAACACACATGCAATGACACTGGAGATCCATATGGTATGTGAAAAAACACACATGAAATGACTCCGGTTGTTGTTAGTAAAAATAACACACATGCAATGACACTAGTGGATCCATGTGTGGTCTCTGAAGAGAACACACATTTCAATGACTATGGTTGTTGTTAGTAAAAAGAACACACATGCAATGACACTGGTGGATCCATATGTGGTATGTGAAAAGAACACACATGCAATGACTCTGGTTGTTGTTAGTAAAAAGAACACACATGCAATGACATTGGTGGATCCATAGGTGGAATGTGAAAAGATCACACATGCAATGCCACCAGTGAATCCATATGTGGTATGTGCAAAGAACACACATGCAATGACTACAGTTGTTGTTAGTAAAAGAACACACATGCAATGACACTTGTGGATCCATTTGTGGTCTCAAGAGAACACACATTTCAATGACACTGTGGATCCATATGTGGTATGTGAAAAGAACAAACATTCAATGACTCTAGTTGTTATTAGTTAAAAGAACCCACATGCTATGACACTGGTGGATCCATGTGTGGTCTGTGAAGAAACACACATGCAATGACTCATTTGTTGTTAGTGAAAAGAGCACACATGCAATGACACTGGTGGATCCATAGGTGGAATGTGAAAAGAACACACATGCAATGACACTGGTGGATCCATATGTGGTATGTGAAAAGAACACACATGAAATGACTCTGGTTGTTGTTAGTAAAAAGAAGACACATGCAATGACACTGGTGGATCCATGTGGTCTCAAGAGAACACATTTCAATGATCTGGTTGTTTTTAGTAAAAAGATCACACATGCAATGACACTGGTGGATCCATGTGTGGTATGTGAAGAGAACACACATGCAATGACTCTAGTTGTTGTTAGTAAAAAGAGCACACATGCAATGACACTGGTGGATCCATAGGTGGATTGTGAAAAGAACACACATGCAATGACACTGGGAGATCCATATGTGGTATGTGAAAAGAACACACATGCATTGACTAGTTGTTGTTAGTAAAAAGAACACACATGCAATGACACTAGTGGATCCATGTGTGGTCTCTGAAGAGAAAACACATTTCAATGATCTGGTTGTTGTTAGTAAAAAGAAGACACATGCAATGACACTGGTGGATCCATGTGTGGTCTGTGAAGAGAACACACATGCAATGACTCTGGTTGTTGTTAGTAAAAGAACACACATGCAATGACACTAGTGGATCCATAGGTGGATTGTGAAAAGAACACACATGCAATGACACCGTGGATCCATATGTGGTATGAAAAAGAACACACATGAAATGACTCGCGTTGTTGTTAGTAAAAAGAACACACATGCAATGACACTAGTGGATCCATAGGTGGATTGTGAAAAGAACACACATGCAATGACACTGTGGATCCATATGTGGTATGTGAAAAGAACACACATGCAATGACTCTGGTTGTTGTTAGTAAAAAGAACACACATGCAATGACATTGGTGGATCCTTATGTTGATTGTTAAAACACGACACACGCAATGACACTGGTGGATCCATATGTGGTATGTGAAAAGAACACACATGCAATGACTCCAGTTGTTGTTAGTAAAACAACACACATGCAATGACACTTGGGATCCATGTGGATCTCTTAAGAGAACACACATTTCAATGACGGTGGACCCATATGTGGTATGTGAAAAGAACACGCATGCCATGACTCTGGTTGTTGTTAGTAAAAGAACACACATGCAATGACACTTATGGAACCATGTGTGGTCTCTGAAGAGAACACATTTCAATGACGTTGTTGTTAGTAAAAAGAACACACATGCAATGACACTGGTGGATCCATGTGGTATCCAAGAGAACACACATGCAATGACTCGTTGTTGTTAGTAAAAAGAGCACACATGCAATGACACTGTGGATCCATAGGTGGATTGTGAAAAGAACACACATGCAATGACACTGGTGGATCCATATGTGGTATGTGAAAAGAACACACATGCAATGACTCCAGTTGTTGTTGTTTACAAGAACACACATGCAATGACACTGGTGGATCCTTGTGTGGTATGTGAAGATAACACACATGCAATGTCACTGTTGGATCCATCTGTGGTATGTGAAGAGAACACACATGCAATCTCACTGTTGTTTGTAAATAAAAGAACACACATGCAATGACACTGGTGGATCCATGTGTGGTCTCTAAAGAGAACACACATGCAATGACTCTGGTTGTTGTTAGTAAAAGAACACACATGCAATGACATCAGGATCCATGTGTGTATGTGAAGAAACACACATGCAATGACTCTGGTTGTTGTTAGTAAAAGAGCACACATGCAATGACACTGGTGGATCCATAGGTGGATTGTGAAAGAACACATATGCAATGACACTAGTGGATCCATATGTGGTATGTGAAAATAACACACATGCAATGACTCTGGTTGTTCTTAGTAAAAAGAACACACATGCAGTGACACTAGTGGATCCATGTGTGGTCTCTAAAGATAACACACATTTCAATGACTATGGTTATTCTTAGTAAAAAGAACACACATGCAATGACATCAGGATCCATGTGTGGTCTCTAAAGAGAACACACATGCAATGACTCTGGTTGTTAGTAAAAGAACACACATGCAATGACACTGTGGATCCATAGGTGGATTGTGAAAAGAACACATGCAATGACACTGTGGATCCATATATGGTATGTGAAAAGAACACACATGCAATGACTCTAGTTTGTTGTTAGTAAAGAACACACATGCAATGACACTGGTGGATCCATAGGTGGATTGTGAAAAGAGCACACATGCAATGACACTGGTGGATCCATATGTGGTATGTGAAAAGAACACACATGCAATGACTCCAGTTGTTGTTAGTAAAAAGAACACACATGCAATGACATTGGTGGATCCATAGGTGGATCGTGAAAGAGCACACACACAATGGCACTCGTGGATCCATATGTGGTATGTGAAAAGAACACACATGCAATGACTCCAGTTGTTGTTAGTAAAACAACACACATGCAATGACACTGCTGGATCCATGTGTGGTCTGAAGAGAACACACTTGCAATGACACGTCTGGATCCTTAGGTGGTTTGTGAAAAGAAAACACATCCAATGACACTAGTTGTTATTAGTAAAAAGAACACACATGCAATGACACTGGTGGATCCATGTGTGGTCTCTGAAGAGAACACACATGCAATGACTCTGGTTGTTGTTAGTGAAAAGAACACACATGCAATGACACTGGTGGATCCATAGGTGGAATGTGAAAAGAACACACATGCAATGACACTCTGGGATCAATAGGTGGAATGAGAAAAGATCACACATGCAATGACTCTGGTTGTTGTTAGTAAAAGAACACACATGCAATGACATCAGTGGATCCATGTGGTCTGTGAAGAGAACACACATTTCAATGATCTGGTTGTTGTTAGTAAAAAGAACACACATGCAATGACACTGGTGGATCCATGTGGTATGTGAAGAGAACACACATGCAATGACTCAGTTGTTGTTAGTAAAAAGAACACACGCAACGACACTGGTGGATCCATAGGTGGATTGTGAAAAGAACACACATGCAATAACACTGGTGGATCCATGTGTGGATTGTGAAGATTACACACATGCAATGACTCTGGTTGTTGTTAGTAAAAAGAACACACATGCAATGACACTGGTGGATCCATGTGTGGTCTCTGAAGAGAACACACATTTAAATGAATATAGTTGTTGTTAGTAAAAAGAAGACACATGCAATGACACTGGTGGATCCATGTGTGGTCTCTGAAGAGAACACACATGCAATGACTCTAGTTGTTAGTAAAAAGAACACACATGCAATGACACTAGTGGATCCATAGGTGGATTGTGAAAAGAACACACATGCAATGACACTGGTGGATCCATATGTGGTATGTGAAAAGAACACACATGAAATTACTCTGGTTGTTCTTAGTAACAAGAACACACATGCAATAACACTGGTGGATCCATGTGTGGTCTCTGAAGAGAACACACATTTCAATGACTGTTGTTGTTAGTAAAAAGAACACATGCAATGACATCAGGATCCATGTGTGGTATGTGAAGAGAACACATGCAATGACTCTAGTTGTTGTTAGTAAAAAGAACACACATGCAATGACACTGTGGATCCATAGGTGGATTGAAAAGAACACACATGCAATGACACTGTGGATCCATATGTGGTATGTGAAAAGAACACACATGAAATGACTCAAGATGTTATAATTAAAAAGAACACACAATCAATGACACTGGTGGATACATATGTGGTATGTGAAAAGAACACATGCAATGACTCGTTGTTGTTAGTAAAAAGAACACACATGCAATGACACTGTGGATCCATGTGGTCTGAAGAGAACACACATGCAATGACTCGTTGTTGTTAGTAAAAAGAACACACATGCAATGACACTGGTGGATCCATGTGTGGATCTCAAGAGAACACACATGCAATGACACTCGGTGGATCCATATGTATGTGAAAAGAACACATGAAATGACTCTGTTGTTGTTAGTAAAAAGAACACACATGCAATAACACTGGTGGATCCATAGGTGGATTGTGAAAGAGCACACATGCAATGACACTGGTGGATCCATATGTGGTATGTGAAAAGAACACACATGCAATGACTCTGGTTGTTGTTAGTAAAAAGAACACACATGCAATGACACGAGTGGATCCATAGGTGGATTGTGAAAAGAACACACATGCAATGACACCGGTGGATCCATATGTGGTATGTGAAAAGAACACACATGCAATGACTCTGGTTGTTGTTAGTAAAAAGAACACACATGCAATGACATTGGTGGATCCATGTGCGGTCTCTGAAGAGAACACACATTTCAATGACTCTGGTGGATCCATATGTGGTATGTGAAAGGACACACATGAAATGACTCTAGTTGTTGTTAGTAAAAAGAACACACATGCAATGACACTGGTGGATCCATGTGTGGTCTGTGAAGAGAACATACATTTCAATGACTCTAGTTGTTGTTAGTAGAAAGAACACACATGCAATGACACTGGTGGATCCATGTGTGGTATGTGAAGAGAACACACATGCAATGACTCCAGTTGTTAGTAAAAAGAACACACATGCAATGACACTGGTGGATCCATAGGTGGAGTGTGAATAGAACACACATGCAATGAACCTGTGGATCCATATGTGGTATGTGAAAAGAACACACATGCAATGACTCCTATTGTTGTTAGTAAAAGAACACACATGCAATGACACTAGGATCCATGTGTGGTCTCTGAAGAGAACACACATTTCAATGACTATGGTTGTTGTTAGTAAAAAGAACACATGCAATGACACTGGTGGATCCATATGTGGTATGTGAAAAGAACACGCATGCAATGACTCCGGTTGTTGTTAGTAAAAAGAACACACATGCAATGACACTGGTGGATCCATAGGTGGATTGTGAAAAGAACACACATGCAATGACACTGGTGGATCCATATGTGGTATGTGAAAAGAACACACATGCAATGACTCTAGTGGTTTGTGAAAAGAACACACATGCAATGACTCTGGTGGTTCCATGTGTGGTCTTTGAAGAGAACACACATTTCAATGACACCGGTGGATCCATATGTGGTATGTGAAAAGAACACACATGCAATGACTCTGGTTGTTGTTAGTAAAAAGAACACACATGCAATGACACTGGTGGATCCATGTGTGGTCTGTGAAGAGAACACACATGCAATGACTCTGTTGTTGTTAGTAAAAAGAACACACATGCAATGACACTAGTGGATCCATAGGTGGATTGTGAAAAGAACACACATGCAATGACACTGTGGATCCATATGTGGTATGTGAAAAGAACACACATGAAATGACTCTAGTTGTTGTTAGTAAAAAGAACACACATGCAATGACATCAGGATCCATGTGTGGTCTCAAGAGAACACACATTTCAATGACTCTGGTTGTTGTTAGTAAAAAGAACACACATGCAATGACACTGGTGGATCCATGTGTGGTATGTGAAGAGAACACACATGCAATGACTCTGGTTGTTGTTAGTAAAAAGAACACACATGCAATGACACTGGTGGATCCATAGGTGGATTGTGAAAAGAACACACATGCAATGACACTGGTGGATCCATATGTGGTATGTGAAAAGAACACACATGCAATGACTCCCGTTGTTGTTAGTAAAAAAGAACACACATGCAATGACACTAGTGGATCCATGTGTGGTGTCTGAAGAGAACACACATTTCAATGACACTGGTTGTTGTTAGTAAAAAGAACACACATGCAATGACACTGGTGGATCCATAAGTGGTATGTGAAGAGAACACACATGCAATGACTCTAGTTGTTGTTAGTAAAAAGAACACACATGCAATGACACTAGTGGATCCATAGGTGGATTGTGAAAAGAACACACATGCAATGACACCGTGGATCCATATGTGGTATGTGAAAAGAACACACATGCAATGACTCTGGTTGTTGTTAGTAAAAAGAACACACATGCAATGACACTAGTGGATCCATAGGTGGATTGTGAAAAGAGCACACATGCAATGACACTGGTGGATCCATATGTGGTATGTGAAAAGAACACACATGCAATGACTCCAGTTGTTGTTAGTAAAAAGAACACACATGCAATGACACTGGTGGATCCATAGGTGGATTGTGAAAGAGCACACATGCAATGACACTAGTGGATCCATATGTGGTATGTGAAAAGAACACACATGCAATGACTCCAGTTGTTGTTAGTAAAAGGAACACACATGCAATGACACTTGTGGATCCATGTGTGGTCTCTCAAGAGAACACACATTTCAATGACACCGGTGGATCCATATGTGGTATGTGAAAAGAAAACACATCCAATGACTCTGGTTGTTGTTAGTAAAAAGAACACACATGCAATGACACTGGTGGATCCATATGTGGTATGTGAAAAGAACACACATGCAATGACTAGTTGTTGTTAGTAAAAAGATCACACATGCAATGACACTGGTGGATCCATGTGTGGTGTCTGAAGAGAACACACATGCAATGACCCCTGTTGTTGTTAGTAAAAATAGCACACATGCAATGACACTGGTGGATCCATAGGTGGATTGTGAAAAGAACACACATGCAATGACACTGGTGGATCCATATGGTATGTGAAAAGAACACACATGCAATGACTGTTGTTGTTAGTAAAAGAACACACATGCAATGACACTGGTGGATCCATGTGGATTGTGAAAAGAACACACATGCAATGACACTGGTGGATCCATATGGTATGTGAAAAGAACACACATGCAATGACTGCTAGTGTTAGTAAAAAGAACACACATGCAATGACACTGGTGGATCCATATGTTGATTGTGAAAAGAACACACATGCAATGACACTGGTGGATCCATATGTGGTATGTGAAAAGAACACACATGCAATGACTCCAGTTGTTGTTAGTAAAAAGAACACATGCAATGACACTGGTGGATCCATGTGGTCTCTAGAGAGAACACACATTTCAATGACACCGGTGGATCCATATGTGGTATGTGAAAAGAACACACATGCAATGACTCCAGTTGTTGTTAGTAAAAAGGACAAACATGCAATGACACTGTGGATCCATATGTGGTATGTGAAAAGAACACACATGCAATTGCTATGGTTGTTGTTGTTAGTAAAAAGAACACACATGCAATGACACTGGTGGATCCATGTGTGGTCTCTAAAGAGAACACACATGCAATGACTCTGTTGTTGTTAGTTAAAAGAACACACATGCAATGACACGGTGGATCCATGTGTGGTCTCTAAGAGAACACACATGCAATGACTCTAGTTGTTGTTAGTAAAAGAGCACACATGCAATGACACTGTGGATCCATAGGTGGATTGTGAAAGAACACACATGCAATGACACTGGTGGATCCATATGTGGTATGTGAAAAGAACACACATGCAATGACTCTAGTTGTTGTTAGTAAAAAAGAACACACATGCAATGACACTGGTGGATCCATGTGTGGTCTCTGAAGGGAACACATTTCAATGACTCTGGTTGTTGTTAGTAAAAGAACACACATGCAATGACACTGGTGGATCCATGTGTGGTATCTGAACAGAACACACATGCAATGACTCGAGTTGTTGTTAGTAAAAAGAACACAAATGCAATGACACTGTGGATCCATAGTGGATTGTGAAAAGAACACACATGCAATGACACGGTGGATCCATATGTGGTATGTGAAAAGAACACATGCAATGACTCTAGTTGTTGTTAGTAAAAGAACACACATGCAATGACACTGGTGGATCCATAGGTGGATTGTGAAAAGAACACACATGCAATGACACTGGTGGATCCATATGGTATGTGAAAAGAACACACATGCAATGACCCTGGTTGTTGTTAGTAAAAGAACACACATGCAATGACACTGGTGGATCCATATGTGGATTGTGAAAAGAACACACATGCAATGACACTGGTGGATCCATATGTGGTATGTGAAAAGAACACACATGCAATGACTCCAGTTGTTGTTAGTAAAAAGAACACACATGCAATGACATCAGTGGATCCATGTGTGGTCTCTAAAGAGAACACACATTTCAATGACACAGTGGATCCATATGTGGTATGTGAAAAGAACACACATGCAATGACTCTGGTTGTTGTTAGTAAAAAGAACACACATGCAATGACACTGGTGGATCCATATGTGGTATGTGAAAAGAACACATGCAATGACTCTGGTTGTTGTTAGTAAAAAGAACACACATGCAATGACACTGGTGGATCCATGTGTGGTCACACACATGGGTAGTAAAAAGAGCACACATGCAATGACACTGGTGGATCCATGTGTGGATTGTGAAGAGAACACACATGCAATGACTCTAGTTGTTGTTAGTAAAAAGAACACACATGCAATGACACTGGTGGATCCATAGGTGGATTGTGAAAAGAACACACATGCAATGACACTGGTGGATCCATATGTGGTATGTGAAAAGATAACACATGAAATGACTCTGGTTGTTGTTAGTAAAAAGAACACACATGCAATGACACTGGTGGATCCATTTGTGGTCTCTAAAGAGAACACACATTACAATAACAATGGTGTTGTTAGTAAAAAGAACACACATGCAATGACACTGGTGGATCCATATGTGGTATGTGAAAAGAACACACATGCAATGACTCTGGTTGTTGTTAGTAAAAAGAACACACATGCAATGACACTGGTGGATCCATAGGTGGATTGTGAAAAGAACACACATGCAATGACAATAGTGGATCCATATGTGGTATGTGAAAAGAACACACATGCAATGACTCCAGTTGTTGTTAGTAAAAAGAACACACATGCAATGACACTGGTGGATCCATAGGTGGAGTGTGAAACCAGCACACATGCAATGACACTGTGGATCCATATGTGGTATGTGAAAAGAACACACATGCAATGACTGGTTGTTGTAATTAAAAAAGAACACACATGCAATGACACTGGTGGATCCATAGGTGGATTGTGAAAAGAACACACAATGACACTGTGGATCCATATGTGGTATGTGAAAAGAACACACATGCAATGACTCTAGTTGTTGTTAGTAAAAAGAACACACATGCAATGACACAGGTGGATCATGTGTGTGGTCTCTGAAGAGAACACACATTTCAATGACACTGGTGGATCCATATGTGGTATGTGAAAGAACACACATGAAATGACTCTAGTTGTTGTTAGTAAAAGAACACACATGCAATGACACTGTGGATCCATATGTGGTATGTGAAAAGAACACACATGCAATGACTCTGGTTGTTGTTAGTAAAAAGAACACACATGCAATCACCTTGTGGATTCATGTGTGGTCTCTGAAGAGAACACACATTTCAATGACTCTAGGTTTTTAGTAAAAAGACACACATGCAATGACACTGGTGGATCCATGTGTGGTATGTGAAGAGAACACACATGCAATGACTCAGTTGTTGTTAGTAAAAAGAACACATGCAATGACACTGTGGATCCATAGGTGGATTGTGAAAGAGAACACACATGCAATGACACTGGTGGATCCATATGTGGTATGTGAAAAGAACACACATGCAATGACTCTAGTTGTTGTTAGTAAAAGAACACACATGCAATGACACTTGTGGGATCCATAGGTGGATTAAAGAAAAGAACACATGCAATGACACTAGTGGATCCATATGTGGTATGTGAAAAGAACACACATGCAAATGACTCGTTGTTGTTAGTAAAAAGAACACACATGCAATGACACTGGTGGATCCATAGGTGGATTGTGAAAGAGCACACATGCAATGACACTGGTGGATCCATATGTGGTATGTGAAAAGAACACACATGCAATGACAGTGGTTGTTGTTAGTAAAAAGAACACAAATGCAATGAAACCGGTGGATCCATGTGGTATGTGAAAAGAGCACACATGCAATGACTCTGGTTGATGTTAGTAAAAAGAACACACATGCAATGACACTGGTGGATCCATGTGTGGTCTCTGAAGAGAACACACATTACAATGACTCGAGATTTGGTTGATAAAAAGAACACACAAGCAATGACACAGGTGGATCCATGTGTGGTATGTGAAAAAGAACACATGAAATGACTCTAGTTGTTGTTAGTAAAAGAACACACATGCAATGACACTTGTGGATCCATATGTGGTATGTGAAAACAACACACATGCAATGACTCGAGTTGTTGTTAGTAAAAAGAACACACATGCAATGATCTGTGGATCCATGTGTGGTAAAAGAGAACACACATTTCAATGACTTTGTTGTTAGTAAAAGAACACACATGCAATGACACTGGTGGATCCATATGTGGTATGTGAAAAGAACACACATGCAATGACTCTGGTTGTTGTTAGTAAAAAGAACACACATGCAATGACACTGGTGGATCCATGTGTGGTCTCAAGAGAAAAAGAACACACATGCAATGACTTTTTGTTGTTAGTAAAAAAGAACACACATGCAATGACGTGGATCCATATGTGGTATGTGAAAAGAACACACATGCAATGACTCAGTTGTTGTTAGTAAAAAGAACACACATGCAATGACACTGTGGATCCATAGGTGGATTGTGAAAAGAACACACATGCAATGACACTGTGGATCCATATGTGGTATGTGAAAAGAACACACACAATGACTATGGTTGTTGTTAGTAAAAGAACACACATGCAATGACACTGGTGGATCCATAGGTGATTGGCAGAAAGAGCACACATGCAATGACACTGGTGGATCCATATGTGGTATGAAAAGAACACACATGCAATGACTCTGTTGTTGTTAGTAAAAAGAACACATGCAATGACACTGGTGGATCCATGTGTGGTCCCCTGAAAAGAACACACATTCAATGACTCTAGTTGTTGTTAGTAAAAGAACACACATGCAATGACACTGGTGGATCCATGTGTGGTCTGTGAAAAGAACACACATGCAATGACTCTGGTTGTTGTTAGTAAAAACACACATGCAATGACACTGGGATCCATAGGTGGATTGTGAAAAGAACACACATGAATGACACGGGTGGATCCATATGTGGTATGTGAAAAAAACACACATGCAATGACTCTGCTTGTTGGTAGCAAAAAGAACACACATGCAATGACACTGGTGGATCCATAGGTGGATTGTGAAAAGAACACACATTTCAATGACACCGGTGGATCCATATGTGGTATGTGAAAAGAACACACATGCAATGACTCTGGTTGTTGTTAGTAAAAAGAACACACATGACATGTGGATCCATAGATTTCGTGAAAAGAGCAATACATGCAATGACACTGGTGGATCCATATGTGGTATGTGAAAAAGAACACATGCAATGACTCTAGTTGTTGTTAGTAAAAGAACACACATGCAATGACACAGGTGATCCATAGGTGGTAAAAGAACACACATGCAATGACACCATGTTGTTAGTAAAAAGAACACATGCAATGACACTGGTGGATCCATGTGTGGTCTCTAAAAGAACACACATGCAATGACACTGGTATCCATGTGTGGTATGTGAAAAGAACACACATGCAATGACACCGGTGGATCCATATGTGGTATGTGAAAAGAACACACATGCAATGACTCCATGTGTTACAAGGTAAAAAGAACACACATGCAATGACACTGGTGGATCCATTGGTATGTGAAAAGAACACACATGCAATGACTCTAGTTGTTGTTAGTAAAAAGAACACACATGCAATGACATTAGTGGATCCATGTGTGGTCTAAAGAGAACACATGCAATGACTCCAGTTGTTGTTAGTAAAAAGAACACACATGCAATGACACTGGTGGATCCATAGGTGGTCTGAAAAAGAACACACATGCAATGACACTGGTGGATCCATATGTGGTATGTGAAAGAACACACATGCAATGACTCAGTTGTTGTTAGTAAAAAGAACACACATGCAATGACATCAGGTGGATCCATGTGGTGTATCAGAAGAGAACACACATTTCAATGACACTGGTGGATCCATATGTGGTATGTGAAAAGAACACACATGCAATGACTCTGGTTGTTGTTAGTAAAAAGAACATGCAATGACACTAGGATCCATAGGTGGATTGTGAAAGAACACACATGCAATGACACCGGTGGATCCATATGTGGTATGTGAAAAGAACACACATGCAATGACTCGTTGTTGTTAGTAAAAAGAGCACACATGCAATGACACTGGTGGATCCATGTGTGGATTGTGAAAGAACACACATGCAATGACACTGTGGATCCATATGTGGTATGTGAAAAGAATACACATGCAATGACTCTAGTTGTTGTTAGTAAAAGAACACACATGCAATGACACTGTGGATCCATAGGTGGATTCTGAAAAGAACACATTTCAATGACACTGGTGGATCCATATGTGGTATGTAAAAGAACACACATGAAATGACTCTAGTTGTTGTTAGTAAAAAGAACACACATGCAATGACACCGGCTGTTGTTAGTAAAAAGAACACACATGCAATGACACTTGGATCCATGTGTGGTCTGTGAAGAGAACACACATGTTAGTAAAAGAACACACATGCAATGACACTGGTGGATCCATATGTGTGGTATGTGAAGAGAACGCACATGCAATGACTCTGGTTTTTGTTAGTAAAAAGAGCACACATGCAATGACACTGGTGGATCCATATGTGGTATGTGAAAAGAACACACATCAATGACACTGGTGGATCCATATGTGGTATGTGAAAAGAACAGTCATGAAATGACTCCAGTTGTTGTTAGTAAAAAGAACATGCAAACACTGGTGAGATCCATGTGGTCTCTCAAGAGAACACACATGCAATGACTTGGTTGTCGTAAAAAGAACACACATGCAATGACAGGTGGATCCATGTGTGATATGTGAAAAGAAACACATGCAATGACTCTAGTTGATGTTAGTAAAAGAACACACATGCAATGACACTGGTGGATCCATATGTGGTATGTGAAAGGAACACACATGCAATGACTACAGTTGTTGTTAGTAAAAGAACACACATGCAATGACACTGGTGGATCCATAGGTGGTTAATGAAAGAACACACATGCAATGACACTATGGGATCCATATGTGGTATGTGAAAAGAACACACATGCAATGAATCGGTTGTTGTAAAGAACTTACATGCAAGCTGACCTCAATAGATCAATATTAGTCTCTGAAGAAACACACATTTCAATGACTACAGTTGTTTAGTAAAAAGAACACACATGCAATGACACTAGTGGATCCATGTGTGGATTCCAAAAGAACACATTCAATGACACTGGTGGATCCATATGTGGTATGTGAAAAGGACAGCCATGAAACACCTGGGCCACAGCAGTAAAAAGCACACATTCAATGACAGCAATTCCAGCTGATCGACAGTTGTTAGTCGATGAAAAAGAACACATCTGATGACAACAGCGGGTGGATCCGCGAATTCGATTAATGAAAAAGAACACATGCAATGACACTGGTGGATCCATATGTGGTATGTGAAAAGAACACACATTTCAATGACTGTTGTTGTTAGTAAAAGAACACACATGCAATGACCCGGAGTGGATCCATATGTGGTCTAGAAAGAACACACATACAATGACAGCATCCATATGTGGTTGTTAGAAAAAACAACACACATGTGGATCAATGGGTGGATTATGAAAAGGCACCTGTCTGATGACTGGTTGTTCCACGTTGTTAGTAAAAGAACACATGTAATGACAGCAGTGGATCCATGTGTGGTCTCTGAAAAGAACACACATTTCAATGACACTGGTGGATCCATATGTGGTATGTGAAAAGAACACACATGAAATGACTCAAGTTGTTTAGTAAAAAAGAACACACATGCAATGACACGGTGGATCCATGTGTGGTGTGAAATACACATGCAATGACACTGGTGGATCCATATGTGGTATGTGAAAAGAACACACATGCAATGACTCCGGTGTTGTTAGCAAAAGAACACACAATACAATGACCTTTGGTGGATCGATGTGTTCTCTTTAGAGAACACAGCTGTCGACTTCTGATTGTTGTTAGTAAAAGAACACACATGCAATGACACTGGTTCCATGTGGTCAAGAATGTTATTATTTCAATGACACCCAGGATCCATAGGTGGATTATTTGTACATGACGGGGCGCATGCAATATTGCTTGGTGGATCACCATGTGGTCTGTGAAAGAACACACATTTCAATTGTTTGACTCCATTGTTGTTAGTAAAAGAACACACATGCAATGACTAGTGGATCCATGTGTGGTCTCTGAAAAGAACACACATGCAATAACTCTGTTGTTAGTAAAAAGAGCACACATGCAATGACACTAGTGGATCCATAGGTATTGTGAAAAGAACACACATGCAATGACACTGGTTGTTGCTAGTAAAAAAGAACACATGTACGACACTCTATGGATCCATGTGTGGTATGTGAAAAGAACACACATTTCAATGACTCAGTTGTTGTTAGTAAAAGAACACACATGCAATGACACGGGTGGATCCATGTGTGGTCTCTCGAAGAACACACATGCAATGACACAAGTTGTTTTAGTAAAAGAACACACATGCAATGACTGTAGTGGATCCATAGGTGGATTGTGAAAAGAACACAATGACGTTTCAATGACACTACAGTTGTTGATATGTAGGCGTAAAAGAACACACATGCAATGACTGCCCCAGTGGATCCATGTGGTCGGAGAGAACATGAATTGGATTGTGAAAACACGTACAATGACTTAACTGGTGGATCCATATGTGGTATGTGAAAAGAACACACACACATGCAATGACTCTGGTTGTTGTTGAAGGAAAAGAACACACATGCAAATGACACTGGTGGATCCATGTGGTGGTCTCTCTCAAGAGAAAGACACACATTTCAATGACACTGGTGGATCCATATGTGGTACTGCTGAGAGGAACAATACATGAAATGACTTTCAATTGTTGTTAGTAAAAAGAACACCATGCAATGGGGCAGCGGGTGGATCCGCATGTGTGTGGTCTCTGAAGAGAACTACACATGTGACAGCCGAAGCATCCATAGGCGGATTGTGAAAGAACACACATCATGGATCATATGTGGTATGTTATGAAAAGAACACACATCACGGTGACTCTACGGTTGTTGTTAGTAAAAGAGCACATCAATGACAGGTAGCATAAGGAACTGGATTATGAAAAGAGCACATGCAAATGACAACTGAATGGATCCATATGTGGTATCAATGTCTTACACATGCAATGACTCTAGTTGTTGATGAAGTAAAAACAACACACATCTGATGACTTAATGGATCCATGTGTGGTCTCACGAATAGAACACACAACTGATGACTCTGGCATTGTTAGTAAGAAAGAGCACATACAATAACTCCCCGGAGTGGATCCATAGGTGGGTGTCAAAAAAGAACACACATTACAATGACACTTCAGTGGATCCATATGTGGTATGTGAAAAGAACACACACATGCAATGATTATGGTTGTTGTTAGTAAAAGAACACACATGCAATGACATTGGTGGATCATAGGTGGATTGTGAAAAGAGCACACATGCAATGACCTTTGATGAATCCATATGTGGTATGTGAAAAACATGCAATCACTCTAGTTGTTGTTAGTAAAGAACACACATGCAATGACTTGGTGGATCCATGTGTGGGCTACGAAGAACACACACATGCAATGACAGTGGATCCATATTTATGGTATGTGAAAAGACACATGCAATGCCAGGTGGATCCATGGAATTGGATTAATGAAAAGATCGCACATGCAATGACACTGGTGGATCCATATGTGGTATATGAAGAAAGAACACACATGCAATGACTCAGTTGTTGTTAGTAAAGAACACATCACCTGATGACAACTGGTGGATCCATGTGTAGTCTCGAAGAACACACATTTTAATGACACTGGTGGATCCATATGTGGTATGTGAAAAAATTTTTTTACATGCAATGACTCTATAGTTTGTTGTTAGTAAAAGGAACACATGCAATGACAACGAGGTGGATCATGTGTTCTCTGAAAATTACATGCAATGACTCTTGTAGTTGTAGTAAAAAGCGACACACATGCAATGACACTAGTGGATCCATGGGTGGACTATTAAAAGAGCACACATGCAATGACAACGAGTAGATCCATATTGGTATGTGAAAAAGACACACATGCAATGGCTCAGTTGTTGTTAGTAAAAAGAGACACACATCTTGATGACACTAATGGATCCATGTGTGGTCTCAGAAAGAACACATGCAATGACTCTGGTTGTTGTTAGTAAAACAACACACATGCAATGACATCAGGATTCATGTGTGGTCTTCAAGAGAAC